>CM060976.1:262571751-263864751 GCA_030765065.1 Deroplatys truncata | reverse complement strand
TGTGTAACCAGTATTTAATTTCCCTTACTTTCAGATGTATGGTTTCATTGTATAAGCCGAATTCTTTAAGAACCTCACAATTTGCAGTACC
Source organism: Deroplatys truncata (assembly GCA_030765065.1). Classification (NCBI taxonomy): domain Eukaryota; kingdom Metazoa; phylum Arthropoda; class Insecta; order Mantodea; family Mantidae; genus Deroplatys; species Deroplatys truncata. The sequence continues at coordinate 263,864,660 of CM060976.1, read as the reverse complement.
CCTACCCACCTGTAGAATTCGCTTCAGAAAATGCGGTGGGATGGTGGATTTCAAAATTCAGAATATTGTTGATGGATGAAAATCTTTTCCTAATTTTCCAGGTGTGAAGGAATATGTATGTAGTTTGGTGTCACCTCCTATCTCATGGTTAGAGGTTCAGAAGTGGTTGGCAACTGCACATTTATCCAATAATTGTTTCTTTGGTCTTCACCCAAACGTGTTTTTATATTTCTCTTAGTTCTAGCAATGTAGGAACCCTCACAATCTTGACACTGAATCTGGTATATTCCTGATTTTTTAAAAATTATCTGTTGTATATATATATATATATATATATTGATGCTTCCGCTATAGCGGTACAAACATTGGTAACATCTCGAGCACCGAACTGGGTGGCTCAGGCTGTAACTTTGGGGCCTACATTCGGGGAGTTCGGGGTTCGATCTCCGGCGACCCCCACTCAGACGCATAGTTTTCTCGGGGTTATCCCGGATCGTCAGGCGAATGCTGGAGTCGTTTCTTTCAGTCCCCTAATTTCCTATCCCTCCATATCGTTCCATTCGTCATTTCATTTATCTTTCACCTAGTTAGGTCTGCTTCAGGGTTGGAAGTGTCGCGATGGTATTTCGGTATGGCGTGGCAGGGTAAAGGATGCCCTCTTTGGAACCTTATACACAGTCGGATTTCGGCTGATTGCTGGGGGTAAACCTGCCCTTCGGAGCGACGTGTTAGATCCTCTTAGGGCGGGAGTCCCTGGTCTGCCTGTCTCAATCTAGAAACTAGGGTCCATGTCATTGCTGTGCCGTCAAGTCTGGTTCCGGCCGCGCGGTGTCTCCTCACACTTATTCCCTTCTTCCTGGGAGGTATATGTACAATATCCGATTGGAGCATTCCCAAGTCCTCTCCGATAATCAGGGAAAGCAATATATCTAACAGTACAATAAAATTAAGTGTGTTAAATAAATGACAATTCCGTTGCATATTACTTGTAATAAAATATCTGCAACTTAGTAACGTTTATAAATAACTTGCACACATGACAAATCTTAACTCAAATTTCTTCAAGAATTATATACTCTTGAGGTAGGCAGTGCAAACAAAACGTTTTATACACGTCAGTGTAATACAGTATATAAAAATCTGATGCGTTACACTCACATTACTTTCTCTACTCTTGCACAAACGATTTTTACAAACTCTTATTCTCCATCTACTTCATGTTAATGAGATAAACATTTGCAGAAGCTATCTTATTGCTAATTTTCTTGTAGGTGCAAGGGGAATGTGGTAGGCTTTAAGCGATAGTCAAATGTTTTAAGAGCTGGATGCTATGTGGCGCATTCCATTCTCTTTGCATGTCCAGGACATAAAAAGTGAATAATGAATTCCCATTTGAGAAAAAGTATAACTTTTGGAAATTTCAAACAGATAACAAGGAATATCTCGGAAATGGTTCATTCCACAAAAAAATAGATATGACATAAATTATGTGTTTTAATGAGATATACATTTTTTTGTGTCGTAAAATTTTGTCTATCTCTTAGCTTTACCACTCATTCAGAATGAAGAGTAATTTTGAGAACATTCACAGAGAATTCATTATATTACATTTAATTTGCCATGAAAATATGTTAAAATGTGATATTTTCATCCAAATCGCAGGAGCTATTTTTGAGAAAATCAAAATTTTCAAAACATTTTCTATATAAAAGGTAGTATGGGGTGGATGGACTTTTTGAAAATCTTCGTGTCGCATCTTTGAAAGATACTGAACCTAAATATCTAGTATGGTATTTATCCGATTTTTGGTTTTGGAGTAATGCTGTTCACAGACATACACACAGACCTTTTTATAAAAATGCTTTTTTTTATTCGGAACGTGTATTTACGTTGAAATCTTGGGATGTAATTTTTTGTTGAAATGCAATACTTCCCCTACTTACTATACGTAGTAGAGAAAGTTAAAAACCTGTGAACTGACAATGATCAGTGAAAGTATTGTATGTGTTAACAGTTTTATCTTAATCCCAAATCGCTGATCCACAATTGCAAGACAGCCCTGAAGCGTAAAACGCCTGTTGCTAAGTAACGGGAGAGATCTCATATCTCGGCTCAACATGCCCTGCATTTCCAGCTCATTACCTGCGTGCGTAATGCCCCTTGTGTACAACAGAAGAAAGAAGAAGAAGAAGCTGCAGGATAATTCCAAAAGTTCTCCTAGCCCCTAATTGTGTTAACGCGAGGAGCCGCTTCTTCTCCCAAATTAAGATCAAGCAGCGGTCGGGTATGAGACTTTGATCTCTTGTGAACTTGTAAATTAGTTCAAATTTAGGAGGAACCTGCGTAACAGGCCTGAGTTCGTTATTGTGGGTCTGAAAACAGGTGCTACATTGTTACCAGCTTGGTTCATAACGAGTTTTCTGAAGAACTACAGAACATTTACCTGCGTAAAACCAGACTTCTTTATTTGTTACGCTATTTCTGGAAACTTTACTACAATAGTTTTAGTTTCTCTACCACGTAGTATACTGGCGTGCATAACATGTGATCCATACTTAAATAGAGCTGTTTATGCTGGTACTGACAAATCTAGCGACGCCCCCTGCCAACCTGACCACCTCGGTTTTTTGCATCATTCTAGCCAGTGGATGTCGCGGTAACTTTCGTGTTATCTTTTTTTCTGAGCGCCTGTTATTGTTTTGCTATTTTTAATTTTGAGTTCATTGTCCTCCGGCTAACTATTATTACCCAGTCAAGCAAATCTCTTGAACAGGGTTTATAAACGGAAAAGAGTTGTTACTAAAAGATAACACTGATAAAAGAATTTTTTTACACTTTTATTGCCGTCACACTTTATACATTTCACATAATTACTCTTGATACACGCCCGACTGAAACTGTTATATTTTCGAATTTAACTATAATCACTTATTTGCCGCACATTATTAATTCGTGTATTTCACATCTTTTAACTAGCTTTATGACGCGAGAGATTCTGTAGAACTGCGCAACGTGTAACCCGTGGATGATTCTGTTGAACTGCGCAACGTGTAACCCGTGGATGATTCTGTTGAACTGAGCGACGTATAACTTGTGAATGATTCTGTAGAACTGCGCGACGTTTGCCTTGTGAATTATTCTGTAGAACTGCGCGACGTGTAACGCGTGAATGATTCTCTTAGACTGAGTGTTACCCGTCTCTGGCTTCAGAATTTATACTCCCTCACCCCGATATGCCTAAACATTATAACAGAGCTACTATTGGTTAATAAAACGCGCCAACATTAGCGTCTATTTTTATATCCAATCAAAATTACGAACACATGCTCTAGGGAAAATATTTCCTCCATTTCTAAAGAAAAACGCACTACTCTGACATCATTTGCTTGTCTCTTATAATTGATAAACAACTCACCCCCTCGCTCATTGTTACCCGCTCCTATTGTTAGTTTCAGTGAGGCCGTGTAAACTTATTTCTTAACAATGCTTATAATTAACAAACATCTCAAATCATTGTCATTCAATAATGCTTATTTACACTACAATCACTCGGGCATTTACAGTGTTGTGATATAAAATACTGCCACATGGATTAATAGGGTAGGGGAAAGGTCGCTAATTTGAACCGTCTCTTAAATTGAACCGCTCCGATATTTTTCAAACTGTTCGACTCATGTCACCATAATCCTAGCAGAAGCGTGGCGTGTACAACTATGAATGCTTGGAGTTGTTGACTTTGCATTCTGAGCTGTGGTTTCAGTTGTATGAAGTGTTGTGTGTGTTTGGTGCTTCAGAAGAAATATTTGACTCATCTAGCTAAGCTTATAGGACCAATTAGGCAAGTTTGAGATGATCTATATATTACATGTTATGAAGTGTTTATTTAGCAACAATATTCATGCACACGTTTTTTCAAACAGCGTCTCTCCTTATCACATAGATGCTAAAGCTTCCAAAATGGCGTGGCTCGTAAATTGAACCACTGTTTGAACCCTATATTGAACTGGTCCAATTTAGGAAACCTACTGAAGTTCTAGCATTGCTCAACTGCGAATAGTATATCGTGTGAATAAATATCCATATAATATGCTAAGTTAAAAAAATCGTGTTATAAACAGTAGATGACATGAATAGGTAAATTGTGACAATGATGGACATGAACCAGTGTATGAGTTGTAGGATATGGCTTCACCAAAAGTGTGGAAAAGTTAGTGACAAGAAGAAAGTGTTTTATAGTGAAGACTGTGTATAATTGGATTCTTCTGTATGAGAGTAAAAATTAGTAAAATCTTTATATATTGTCATTATATAAAAATTAAAATGTTGAAGGAAATTACTATTCTTATCACAATTTTGGACCCTACTTTTGTTGCCGAGAGCATATTTGTTTTGAATGTACAACAAAATATGTGTATTTTGTATTAATAAAAATACTTTTAAACTTAAAAGTATGTGGTTCAGTTTAAGACACGGGTGGTTCAGTTTAAGGACCACGTTCCCAATTTGAACCGATTTACACCATTTCACGTTTTAAATGCTATTTAATTGATAATTGTATTAATTTTAAATTGTGTTGATGATATTCATAGATCAAGGATTTGTCACGTTAACGCTTGTGTTTCCGAAAATTTGTATTTGAAATTATAATTATTAGTTACTATTTAGGCTTAAGTGGTTGGATATAGGGACCTTTCCCATACTTACCTCTCCCAAAGTATGGCCGTACTGCGGAAGGTAACTTTACAGCATAAAACTTGCATTTTCTTTCTTTCTTTTTCTTTCGTTTATTTAAAAGTCGAGCAGCATTACATTGATACACAGACTAGGTTAACAGAATAATAAGGAATAATACAACAGGTGGATTAAGGTCAGCCAAATGAGGCCCCTCAGTCCGTTAAGTAACACTTAAAAATTTGGCATGAGTTTACAGTTGGTTGTCTTCGGTGTTAGAGTCTTCGTCTGATAATCACAGCAGGTCTTGCGGAAGGCGACTCTAGGGCTACTGTGGATCTTCCTCCAAGTGAGAAAAGTATTGCCCCAGACACATGATGAAGTTGTTGATCAAAAGAATGAGCCAGAACAGGTGTAGTCGAAGTTTGTAGTGAAGCTATGTGATAGGTACAAATCAAGGGGCGTATGCTACACTACCGTTTTCTCATTGCAGTTTAGTAGCAGCAATAACTTAACCTTCGTCTCTATGTCACTGATGAGAGCTCTGAAATACGAGAGGCACTATTTATATTTTGATCCTAATAATTAAAACAAAGTAATTTATGATTCAAAACTGTTTTATTGTTTTTCAAAATATTCTCCTTTATGATCAATGCACTTTTGCATCCGTCTGAACCATTTGTCAAAGCATTTATTCCAGTCTTCTTGAGACACCTCCAAAACATGGTTTTTGAAGGCATCAACGGCTTCTTCCGCCAACGAAAATCATTGTCCACGCAATTTATTCTTGATGTTCGGGAACAAAAAGAAGTCATTGGGTGTCAAATCAGGACTGTATGGCTGATGACCCATCAATTCAGTTTTTTGAGCCTTCAAATACTCTGTTGTTAGACGAGATGTGTGTACGGTCGCATTGTCTTGATGAAGAACGATCCATCGGTTCTTGTTGGTTTTCCTTACTTCACCGAAGACTTCCGGCAAACAAATTTTTGTGTACCATTCGGCATTGACCGTTTTACGTTCCTCTAAAGGCACTGTTGCCACATGTCAGTTTTGCTGAAAAAGCAGGTGACCATTTGCTTCGAAGTGCTTCGAGTGCGATCAACATTTGTTGGGTTTGCTTCATCTTGAAACACCCATACAGTCGATTGCTGTTTACCTTCCGGCTCATACGTATAGATCCATAATTCGTCACCCGTTACAATCTTATATACGTCTTTTGAGGCACCACCATTGTATTTCTTGAGCATTTTTGTACACCAATCGACACGAGCATCTTTTTGAGAGTGCGTCAAATTTTTCACGGTTAAATAATCATGCAATATTCTATATATGCTGGTGGAACTAATGCCTAGATTTGCCTCAATCTCAGAATATGTAGCATGACGATCCTTCATTATTAGTTTTTGCACAGCATCGATGTTTTCTGGCACAACAACTGATTTTGGACGACCTTCACGAACTTCATCATTGAGCGAAGGCGGCCACGATACAGTGGCAAAGGATGGAGATTCGTCGCCAAATGTGGAAGTTAGTTGATTGATGCACTCTTGTCTTGATAATCCACGTGGCAAGTCATAATAAATGATTGCACGAACATTTTCACGAGTTAATTCCATGTTTTTGTTGACACACAATTTTCAAGTTAGTGCAAACAAAACAAATGACACTCTATTGACAAAATTTTTGAGTAGATTATGTTCAAAAATGTCAAACGTCTGATGGCACCTACAACATTCAGGGTTGCCAAGGCTCAAAATATAAGCAGTGCCCCTCGTAGATAATGTAATGAGAATGTATCACGTGGGAGTTTTTAATTTACTTTATTCAATGATTTGTGTCTGTTAAATTTAAGAGTCTGGTTACGATGCCACAGCGCTTTCACTACATGGGACGAGAACGGGAAAGTAGTTCAGGTTTCCAGACGGGAGAGCAAAGCCAGGAGGAGCAGTGGTGAAGGGTGGACAATTATTGACGTGTAACCCAGATTCCAAATTTTATTAAATGATCTACAGTACTGTTCTAAACTATAATAAACATGTCAGCAAGGTTTAGTTGGCTAAAGTTTTAATCTAGACTACTACAAACCGTCTACCAATGATAAGGCTGCAAAAGACAAGTTTACCTGGGCAGCGAAGAAGATTGCGCTTTCCATTTTCTGGTTTCTTGCAGCGTAGCTCAAGATTAGGTTAAAGATTAAACGAGTGAGTGCAGTATCTAGCAGAGGGAGGCCGTTAAAGAACTTAAATACCGAGGAGTATACTGATTAGTGCTTCAGATAGCACTGACGTAAGTGGGTGTCAGCATGGTTTGCATAATCCACCCAGTTGTCGAAATTATCACTTCCCACAAAGTTCATACTGTAATTTATTGTTACATGAACGTCCGGGAAATGACTCACAAGAATTGTTTAGTCAATTTAATTCATACACTTAAACAAATTGTGTCTTAAATATCCTGAACTTTATAAAATTAAATTTATCACATAAAATAAATCTATGATCGTGAAATATAGAACAAATTATAATAAAAAGGTCTGATGCGTTACATTCACATGATTTTCTCTACTCTTGTACAAACTATTTTTACAAACTTTTATTCTCCAACTATTTCATATTAATCGAGAGAAACATTTGCAGAAACGATCTTTTGACATGCAAAGAGAATTACATTCTACATATAGCGAACCAGTTCTAAAAATATTTGACTATTGCTTAAGGTCTACTATGTTCCCCTTGTTTTGAATTTGCAAGGTCAATATAGAAGTACAGTAGACTTTAAGCAAAGACATATCTCTTAATAGTTGGTTGCTAGGTGCAGCACCATTCTCTTTGCCACAGATTAATACTCTTTGCATATCCAAGACAAAAAAATGAATAACGATTTCCCATTTGAGAAAATAAGTATTGAAAATTTTAAGGGAATAACAAGCAATATCTCGAAAAGGGTTCACTCAACGACAAAAATGTATGACATAAATTGTGTATTTTAACGCGATGTATAGTTTTTGTGTATAAACGTTTGTCTATCTCTTATGGTTTACTAGTTATGCAGAAGTCGTTCACAATGAAGAATACTTTTGGAAACATTCCCAGAAAATTCAAGATATACATTATATTTGTCATGAAAATGTCTTAAACATATGATATTTCAATAAAAATCGTTAGAGGCAATTTTGGGAGAATTAAAATTTGTGAAAAATGTTCCATGTAAAGGGTAATCTGGGCTACGGGGATTTTCTTGAAAACCTTCGTGTCGCATCTCTGGAAGATACTGAACCTAAATACCAAATTTGGTGTTTATCCGACTGTTCGTTTCTGAGTTATGCTGTTCACAGACAGACACACAGACACACACAGGGACATGTTTCCAAAAATCCTTTTTTACTTTCTCTACTACGTATAGTAAGTAGGGGAAGTATTGCATTCCACCCAAAAATTCGATACCGAGATTTCACCGGAAATACATGTTTTGAGACCTCCTGAATCCAAGAAAACCATTTTTGGAAACATGTCCGTGTGTGTGTCTGTGTGTGTGTGTGTGTGTCTGTGTGTGTGTGTGTCTGTGTGTGTGTGTGTCTGTGTGTGTGTCTGTGAACAGCATAACTCAAAAACGAACAGTCGGATAAGCACCAAACTTGGTATTTAGGTTCAGTATCTTCCAGAGATGCGACACGAAGGTTTTCAAGAAAATCCCCCCACCCCAGACTACCCTTTACATGGAAGATTTTTCGAAAATTTTAATTTTCTCAAAAATGGCTCTAACGATTTTGATGAAAATATCACATGTTTAAGATAATGTCATGAGAAATGAAATGTATATCTCGAATTTTCTGGGAATGTCTCCAAAAGTATTCCTCATTGTGAACGACTTTTGCATAACTGGTAAACCATAAGAGATAGACAAAATTTTACTACACAAAAAATGTAGATCGCGTTAAAATACACAATTTATGTCATATACATTTCTTTTGTTGAGTGAACCGTTTTCGAGATATTGCTTGTTATTTCCTTAAATTTTACAATACTTATACTTTTTCTCACATTCGTTATTCATTTTTTTTATGTCCTGGACATGCAAAGAGAATGGAATGCGCCACATAGCAACCAGCGTTAAAATATTTGACTATCGCTTAAAAGCTACCATATTTCCCTTGCATCTACAAGAAAATTACCAATAAGATTGACATCTCGATATCTCGATTAACATGAACCATATGGAGAATAAGCGTTTGTAAAATTAGATTGTACAAGAATAGAGAAAGTCATGTGAGTGTAACACATCAGATTTTTTGGATTCAGGGGGCCTCCAAACATCTATTTCCGGTGAAATCTCGGTATCGAATTTTTGGGTGGAATACAATACTTCTACTTACTATACGTAGTAGAGAAATTAAAAATTTACGGAATGATAGATGATTTATTAATCAGAATCTAAATTTGATCGATTTGGTGCAAAACTACAGAAAATTTGGAAATAATCAGGTGGAATCAGGCGACTGAAAACCGGATGGAGACCGCGAGATCCTAGGTATGGCATTGATTTTTCAGTCGCCCGATTCTAACTTTCCAACCCTGTCCAACACATGGCTTGTGTGGAAGAACAATTATTTCCATTAATTGTTCTAATAGTGGTTGAAACTATGAAGCCAGGTACTTAGAGTACTTACAGCATTGTAAGTCGCCATTGGGGTATGTCATTTCAATACAATTTGAAATCTTCTTATGATTTACCGGGAAAAATGTGAATCAGTTGGAGAATTTAATGGCGTGCCTGCATTTTGCCATGGTAGCTCAGCGGTTAGAGCAACTGGACGGAGACCGGGAGATCCTGGTTCAAATCCCGGCTACGGCATTGGATTTTTCAGTCGCCTGATACTATCTTACAGAAAATTTGTCACCACTGCAGCTTCATTATTACCAACCTTCAGAGAACATTATAAAAGTAAATAAAATATTTCTAGCATAAGTTTCTAAGTTAGAATTCATTGCAGTTTCATCTTTATTATCATTTACTTACTTCTGAATAATAATTGGAACAGTGGCGATATTTAGGACACTGCAAGATAATGAATATCTGCAGGTAGACAACAAAAACAAGTAAAGAGTAAATTTCTGGCCTCAAAGAAAGATTAATATGACATCGATTGCGTCAAAATGATTCATTCCTTCCGCTCCTTTAACAAGAAGAAATAAAACAGTAACCTCATTTTTTGAAATGTGTCAAATTTAGTGAAATTATATTTTCTGTTCGCGCCGAAAGCGACTTGAAGGTTCCAGTCTCTATTCAACCATTATTTATTGCTTCACAACGCAACGAGCCTTTCTTTAAAAAAAAAACAAGGGGAAAAACAGTTTGTATAGAACACAGAGAAGATGAAATACATAAATCATTTTAGTTTCTATTGGAAGCTGTTTACAGACATAAAACAACTTCAGGGAATGTGGGTCATGGATAGTGGGGTCAACATTCACAATAAGGTTCCGTTTCAACAAGAACTGTAGCCAACAATACAAAAGATAATATAAACCACTGAAAAATAACATTTCATTGAATCTTGGCAAAAATATTTGGCGAGAAACATGAAAATAAATCGCATGTGTTGTATTCACAGGAGCTTCTCTACTCATTATCATATATTTTTGTATGTATTTTATGTTAATCCAGATAAACATTTGAAGAAATAGTTTCATTACATATTTCGTTGTATGTACAAAAATCTGATGTGTTACAATCACATGACTTTCTCTACTCCTGTAGAAACTATTTTTACAAACGCTTATTCTCCATATGCTTCATGTTAATCGAGATGTTAATCTTATTGCTAATTTTCTTGTAGATGTAAGGGGAATTGGTAGGCTTTAAGCGATAGTCAAATATTTTAAGAGGTGGTTGCTATGTGGACTATCCCATTCTCTTTGCATTACCAGGACAAAAAAATGAATAACGAATTTGAGAAAAAAAGTATAAGAATTGGAAAATTTAAGGGAATAACTACCAATTTCTCAATGGTTCACTCAACAAAAAAAATGTATATGACATAAATTGTGAATTTTAAAGCGATCTACACTTTTGTGTAGTAAAATTTTGTCTATCTCTTATGGTTTACCAGTTATGCAAAAGTCGTTCACAATCAAGAATACTTTTGGACACATTTCCAGAAAATTCGAGATATACATTTCATTTGTTATGAAAACATCTTAAACATATATTTTAATCAAAATCGTTTTAGCCATTTTTGAGAAAATTAAAATTTTCGAAAAATGTTTCATGCAAAGGGTAATCTGGGGTGAAGGGATTTTCTTGAAAACCTTGGTGTCGCATCTCTGGAAGATACTGACCCTAAATACCAAGTTTGTGTTTATCCGACTGTTCGTTTCTGATTTATGCTGTTCACAGTCACATACACACAGACACACACCCGGCATGTTTCCAAAAATGTTTTTTTTTGGATTCAGGGGGTCTCAAAGCATATATTTCCGGTGAAATCTCGGTATCGAATTTTTGGGTGGAATACAATACTTCCCCTACTTACTGTACGTAGTACAGAAAGTAAAAACGGGTTGCTATACAATTGCTTTGAAATTTCATACACTTTTCATGATATCGAGAAACAAAAGAGTGGTGGCTAGCACCTAATAAATAAATAATAAAATATTTAACAATGCAAATTAATAGTAAACAAACATAGAGACTTCTAAGCATTAAAGTCAGGACGGAAGCAAATAAGGTTGAACTGTCACTGCATCGCAGATAACAAACCACCCCATCCCTCGTACAGCGTTTTGGCACTCGGACCAGCCTTTACCTGGGCGTCAGTGGTCTCTGTTGTTTTGTGTTCATTGTATTAATATAAAATTCAAGTTATACCTACATTTTATTAGTCATCCTAACATCTTAAAGATATTTCTTTTAATAAAAAAATCTTAAGAGGCATTATTAAGAAAAAATGTCAGAAAAGTGTGTCCATATAAAGAGTGGTTTGGAATGAGAGAGCTTTTCTTGAAGATATTCCTCTTCCATCCTTGGAAGTTGCTTAAATCAAATACCAAGTTTGGTGCTCGAGTTTTGGGTTTTCAGTTATGCTGTTTTCTGAGCTGTTTCTAAAAGTGCCTGTTTGGATTTAGGGGGCTCAAAACAAGTATTTCCTGTGTAGTGGGTAAAATGCAATACTTTCTGTACTTACTACATTAAAACCTCGCTTAATCTAAACAGCGGAGGAAGGAAAAGAGTGAAAAAGAAAGACACGATATGCTGAGATTCGTGCTAACAACGTTGTTACCACAATTGACCATTTTCTTTTGTCCCAACACTCAATTTCAATACACGTGCTTGGTATTGTGTGCAGTTAATCTTCACCTCCTATCCCATATTCCAAATAACATTTTACTGTTATAACAAGTGTTAACTTTTATTTTGAGGCTTATGAGTAAATTTGTTTGGACGGAATACCAACCCAGACGCATAACCCCCGACCTGGAGGACCGGGGAGATTTCTTAGGGCCTCCTACCGTTAGAGGATTTCACCCTGTTCACGAGTTTCCTCTACCCAGGTTTATTATGGAGTATTCTTCTCATAATGTGCTCCTTCCGCCATATTCCTTCCGGATTCCTTCTCCGTTGTTATGCCGTTGAGGTCTTCACCCGTAAACCTGGGCAAGGGGGCCCTAACCAGGTACTACCCTCTGGGCCAGAGGATCCTGGAGCTCAAGTGGCAGAGTCGCTACTCTCTGCAATGGGGCTGTCTGTAAATAGAGAGTTCCCATTCGTTACCCGGAGGTTCACTATAATTTTACTGTTTGTGTTGGTCAATGTGGTTTACTTATGTTTAAGATGTCAGCGAAAGGAAAGTAATAAGCATTGAACAGAAACTTTAAGCCAACAGCGTACGAGGGATTCAAACAAATATTTAAATACGTCACTATCAATAACACAAACCTTTTTGGATTTACGTTTCGTAAAAAAAAGCAGTGAATCAACAGATATAATGCTTATCACACAGTGACGTGATATAGCTGCTCGCAAGCGTTGCGAGAAGAAACTTCAGAAAAAATTACTGATATTATAAAATAGTCCTTGTACATTCTGTAATGCATATTTTAATGCTGTATACAGTAATAGTTTATTAAGCATTATTAGATTAACTTAAAATACAATTATTTTCTTAAAAGTTATGTTATTAGAAATGACTTTGCCCCCTTTAGTTCGGCTAAGTGGAGAGGTAGTATATGAGGCAGTATTTTTAACACTTAAAATAATTTCAGCCTAATTATACAACATGTAAATACAACAACAGCCCGCCTTGAAGCAATATGTGTATGTAATAATTTGTAAAATGTATGTAACAGTCATTGTATAAGCTTATATTATTGTAAACATGTTCAATAATGTTATGTGAATATATTACGTAATTTAATAATATAGGAGCTGTGAGAAATAGGTCAAACGTTGCTAACAATGAGGTTAACAATTGGGTAACCTTGATACAACCTTGAGTTTGAGAGTTTAAATGTTATTTGTGATTCTTGGAAGCATTAATGTAATTTTAGTGACAGTTTATAAAAAATATGATGTGTTACACTCACATGACTTTCTCTACTCTTGTACAAACTATTTTTACAAACGCTTATTCTCCATCTACTTCATGTTAATCGAGATAAATATTTGCAGACTCTATCTTATCGCTAATTTTCTTGTACATGTAAGGGGAAAATATATTTACAAGGGCAATATAGGAATACAGTAGCTTTAAGCATATACATTATCTCTTAATAGCTGGTTGCTAGGTGCTGCACCATTCCCTTTGCCACAGATTAATACTCCTTGCATATCCAAGTCAAAAAAATGAATAACGAATTCCCATTTGAGAAAATAAATATTGAAAAAATTAAGGAAATAACAAGCAATATCTCGAAAATGGTTCACTCAACAACAAAAATGTATATGACATAAATTGTGTATTTTAACGCGATCTACATTTTTTGTGCAGTAAAATTTTGTCTATCTCTTATGGCTTACCAGTTATGCAAAACTCGTTCACAATGAAGAATACTTTTGGAGACATTCCCAGAAAATTCGAGATATACATTTTATTTGTCTTGAAAATATCTTAAACATATGATATTTTAATCAAATTAAATCGTTAGAGCCATTTTTGAGAAAATTAAAATTTTCGAAAAATGTTCCGTGTAAAGGATAATCTGGGGTGGGGGATTTTCTTGAAAACCTAAATACCAAGTTTGGTGTTTATCCGACTGTTCGTTTCTGAGTTATGCTGTTCACAGACAGACACACAGACACACACACACGGACATGTTTCCAAAAATGCTTTTTTTGGATTCAGGGAGCCTCAAATCATGTATTTCCGGTGAAATCTCGGTATCGAACTTTTGGGTGGAATACAATACTTCCCCTACTTACTGTACGTAGTAGAGAAAGTAAAAATAGCCAATCAACAACCAGAAAAAGCTTTAGTTAAATGCAGGTATTCTATTGGAGTAAAAATAGCCAATCAGAGACTTGAAATACAGAAATTTACAAGTTTAGACGGTTGAAGTCTAGTCATTTGCCTGCAGACAGGGGTTGTAACTGCATGCGTGATGCGTCCTCGAGTGATTTAATATGTATTCGTGTGAGACGAAAAATAAGTTTACGTGTTAAAAATTGTAATTAATTAATTAAAGAATCTCACAGCTCACTATATCAGTGAAGTGCTATTTAATTTGTGCCAAGGATTAATAAAAAGGAGTGAATTAAAACTTAAAATCTGTGTAAGGCTACATTCTTGTCGTATCACGCCCTGCCAAGATACCCATGTCTTTAAAATAATACTGACGCAGCTGAGGCAAACATAAATATTAAATATTTAAAGAAACAGTTTAATTACAAAGTTAATATTATTTTTAAACTTGGGCAAGGCCACCTGAAAGTACATTTTGGGGCGAAGGCTACCGAAAACTGTTTACAATACATGCGGTTGCAACTACTACAAGTTCGGCTCCCCAACAGTTAAAATATAATACATCATCTTCAAACTGACTTTTCATACGTAGCGGCAAATAACGTAAAAAGACGGTTGGAATAGTTCTGGAGGAATAGTCAGAGAAAGTTATGTGAAAGTGGAGACAGATACTTTCTGGAGTCCTGTATAGGAGATCAAAACTGTAGATATTACACCCCTATGGTGTTACCTCTCTAGTTTTGATCACTTTAGTTAATTAGGCACGTGAGCGGATAAGAGTCTCTAATAAATCCTAACCTTACTTAATAGTTTCCAGGTTCACTATCAGTAGATTACGTGTACCAGGTGTTCATGAAAACGCGTGCACATAAAGTAGGTGTCAATTAACTTTGTAGACAAGCTGTAATTTAAAGCGAGGAATGGAACATTTTAATGTTTCCATTTTGCTAGGCAAATTATTTGTTTGCACATCTGTCGCGCCTCGGCACTTGGAGAAAACGAGGAGAGAGCGCGCGCAATCTGCTGTTTCCGTTGCTGGGAGACGCTCAGAGTTTAACACCAGTGTTTTAAAGAGAAACATGGCGTAATTAAAACACTAGACGTGTGTCTCTCACGGAGTATTTAAACAAAAGATGGTACTGTTTAGGTATAACAGCGAATATACACAATGATTTTATCAAGCATGATAATTTTATAACGCAATAACTTTCTTGTACAGTGTAACTAATTAGTACTTACGAATACGGTTACCATGGATTGTAATTTGACATTCGTACAAGTAATCTAGGTGCTGTGAAACAAAAGAAAAAAGACTCATATACTGATATATGGTAAGATTTAAGCGACAGTCAAACCTTTTAAGAGCTGGTTGATGTGCGGAGCATTCCATTATCTTTGCATGTCCAGGACATAAAAAAACGAATAACGGATTCCCATTTGAGAAAAAGTATAAGTATTGGAAAATTCAAACAAATAACCGATGCATTGCCGCTGCATTTAATCCTCAAAATATTCATATTTATTATACTGTTGTAGACATGCAATATAGTTCTTAGGGGTAGAATACTGTCACCGCGTGCGAGAAGCTACCCCGGTTCGCCTATAAGGTCATCCCGGACGGGCACTTCAATGGGACCTTCGGCCGGCCTTTCAGACAATAGCTGTGGAACAGCTCACTTCTCCGGAGTCTGGGTAATTACTGCTTCAGAAGATTCCTTTCGGTAGGTTCTAGTAACTTCTTCTTCTAGAATGTTCCGTTTTGTGTCCAGGGCCTATATAAAGGACACAAAGTAATGAAGTTACGAAGTTAAGTGCAGTCAAGAAGTCGAGGAGTTTGACAGTGCCGAGTTCAGTCCAGTTGCGTGTTGTAGCTCAGCAGTTCATTTGTGATTTGGTTGGAAGGATCAGTTGTTTTCTGTTCTGAATGCGTGTCAAAAGTGTCTTGAGTGTAAAATTTGTGCTACGCTGAGCAACTAAGTGATGTGGCGGAAACGGTCGTTGGGCGACTTTTCCAGCTGGAAATCGATTATCATTGGGTCATTGTCACCTGTTGCAGTGTTCTTCTTCCTCGGCTATTGGTGCTCGTCGGTTGTTGAGTATTCCATTCCTAAGTTATATTTAGTTATTGAATCTCAGTGAGCGGATAACGTGCCTCACCCACCCTCTAGTGGGTGAGGCAAGTTAAAAATACACCGCGAGTTTTCCTTGATCGATGAAGTTTATTTCTCACTTTGAATAGTTATGGGCGGCTAGCTTATGCCATTATTATAGTAATAATCCCACCACGTTAAGTTATTCAGGAGCCTAGCTATATTCACACACACCCCACCCTTGTGCACCCACGTGCATCTGTAGCACCTCGTGTTGACGTGACTTCTCGATGAGATGGATTCAGAATAAGAGCGGGCTTTGAGGCTTTGTTTACCCTTATATACGGGAGCCTAGTGACGCTCACCTCTGCGTTTGAAAATGTAACGACGTTTCCTATTGGCACCCACGCCGAGTTACCCTGACATGTATGAGAATGTGTGGTTTCAGATCCGTGCGCTTAGGCGCCGCCATGTAGCGTCGTACCGCTCGGTGACAGGTACGGTCTTTATGATTTCTTGGAATTTTGCTAGCTCACCGTGTCTTACAATCAGCTCTGTACAAGTGTTAGATGTTGAATATTTTAACATGTTAGTGAATTAAATTATTGCTGTACAATTCTTATATATATGGTTCCCCTTTCATATGTACAATTCCTCTATATATGTATAATATATCCTCTTTCACCATGTAATTACAGAACTCGGCGTACGCATCATTCCTGCAAAATACATTCGAGCGGTAATGATTATGGACGCTCTTTAACTGCTATGGTTCTTAGCGTACCATTCTACTTTGGGCGTGAAATACCGGTAATTTTGCTCAGAGGTCTCTTTATCAGGCTTGAGGTTCTTTTACGTACCGTAAATCTACGACATGGGAACCACCGGCTTTACTTCCCTTCCGAAGGAAGCCATGCTAAGGATTTTTACACCTGAAAAAATCCATCGCCCTCCGCCGGGTTTGAACCCGCGACCTCAAGAGCTAGAGGGTAGCATGGTAACCAGTACACCAAGGAGGACGACGTCGGTAACAATGCTAGCATCCCACTAGTTGTATAAATAGATATTTATTTTGCACCGTCGTGTATTTTTTAACTTTTTCCGCTGATATTTACATATAACGAAATTCAAAATTCCATCAATGAATTCCTTTCCAGGGAAACCTATGTCTACCAACATTGATTTGCTGGCTTTAATAACACACAATATACACAACACTAGAAGTAAAATACCACCCAGTTTTTCACCTGCGTCTTCATAATCCACGTCTCCAAATTCAAATTTTTCATGAAATAAAATCTCTATTATTATCGTCCAATAACCTGCTTTGAGTCACTGCTTCAAGCATCAAACCATGGACTCAAAGCCTCCAAATTATAATATTTTAATTAGTTATCGTATTGGTTATTGCTATTGGCAGAATTGTATTACCAGAAATCAGGTGACGATGGGTGGTAAGCTGATCAGTAATTACTTTCTCTACTCGTATAGTAACTAGGGGAAGTAATGTATTCCACCCAAAAATTCGATACCGAGGTTTCAACGGAAATATATGTTTTGAGACCCGGAATCCAAAAAAAGCATTTTTGGAAACATGTCCGTGTGTGTGTCTGTGTGTGTGTGTGTCTGTCTGTCTGTCTGTGAACAGCATAACTCAGAAACGAACAGTCGGATAAACACCAAACTTGGTATTTAGGTTCAGCATCTTTCAGAGATGCGACACGAAGGTTTTCAAGAAAATCCCCCCACCCCAGATTACCCTTTGCATGGAAGATTTTTCGAAAATTTTAATTTTCTCAAAAATGGCTCTAACGATTTTGATTAAAATATCATATGTTTAAGATATTTTTATGACAAATAAAATGTATATCTTGAATTTTCTGGGAATGCCTCCAAAAGTATTCTTTATTGTGAACGACTTTTGCATAACTGCTAAACCATAAGAGATAGACAAAATTTTACTACACAAAAATGTAGATCGCGTTAAAATATACAATTTATGTTATATACATTTTTTTGTTGAGTGAACCATTTTCGAGATATTGCTTGTCATTCCCTTAAATTTTTCAGTACTTATTTTCTCAAATGGAAATTCGTTATTCATTTTTTGTCTTGGATATGCAAAGAGTATTAATCTGTGGGAAAGGCAATGGTGCTGCACCTAGCAACCAGCTATTAAGAGATATGTATGTGCTTAAAGGCTACTGTATTTCTATATTGCCCTTGTAAATATATTTTCCCCTTACATCTACAAGAAAACTAGCAATAAGATAGCGTCTGCAAATGTTTATCTCGTTTAACATGAAGTAGATGGAGAATAAGCGTTTGTAAAAATAGTTTGTACAAGAGTACAGAAAGTCATGTGAGTGTAACACATCAGATTTTTTTTCTTAGTGAGTAAGGCATTTAAAACAGCATAACACACGATTTTGGAAAGCAAATAGTGCTCAATGCATGTGTATAAAATGAATTACTAAATCTCGACTTAAAACTGTTCCTCTATTCTGTAAAAATGCTCTTTTCACACTCACATTATAATACAGCATTGCAATGCTTTCGACTGTAAGAATAGAAATATTAAATAAAATGTCCTTAAGAGGAAGTTTTATTAATCAAACACAGTTATGTGCAACATTTACAATATTTTTTTACTATCCATTATTATGTTCCCAATTAATTTTAAGAATGGTAGCCCTAGTGGTGATAGTTTTACGACAATTTAATTGACGTTAACGAAAGCGTCCTTTCATGATAATTATTTCGAGACCGAAGGTCTCGAAATAATTATCTCAAGAAAAGATAAGATGCACTATTTTGAAACTGAAATTAAAATGTCAAGTAAAAGTATCAGCACTAGTGCTACACGGTTAGATAATGACACGAGAAACGCATTATAAACGTACCTAGTTTAGCGACACCATATTTGTTAGTCACTATAGTGTAGATTATGATGCATGTTCGTCAAAAGGAAACAAATGTGTGGGATTGCTAAAATGATATGATTTTATTGAAACATGAGGCCGTATTTTTGACACTTAAATGATTTCAGTCTAATTACATAACATATAATTCAATAACAGCCCGCCTTAAAGCAATATGTGCACGTAACAATATATAAAAAGTGTATATTACAATCATTGTATACGTTTATATTATTGTATACATGTGTAATAACGTTATGTAAATGTATTACGTAATTTAGTAAGTAGGAGCTGTGATAATAATAGTTTAAAGGTTACTAACAATGAGGTAACAACGAGGTAACCTTGAGGCAATAATGAATTTGAAAGTTTAACAATACTACTTGAATTATTGGAAACAATAATGTAATTTTTGTGACAGTTTATAAAATAGCCAGGCAACAACCAGAAAAAGATTTAGTTAAATGAAGGTATTCTATTGGACTACCATTAGCCAATCAGAAAATAAAATGAAACAAAATTTACAAATTCAGAAGTCAGTTGCTTGTACACAGTGCTCCTATCCGGTCGCGAGATGCGTCCTCGAAAAATTTAATACGTATTCAGTGTGTGTTAAAAAGTGCAAGTAATTAATAAAAGAATCTCACATTTCTCTATATCAGTGAAGTGTTATTTAAATTGTCAAGCATTAATAAAACGAGTGAAGTAAAATTATAATCTGTGTAGGTCTACATTCTTCAGTCGCACCACTCCCTGCTAAGACATTCATGTCTCTAAAAATAAATACTGACGCAGCCGATGCAAACATAAACATATAATATTTAAACCAACAGTCAAATTACAAAGTTAATATTTTATAAACTTGGGTCGAATGTTACCGGAAACTTTTTTACCATACGTGCGCTTACAACTACAAGTTCACCTCCTCAGCATAAGAACTAAAATACAACCTTCTCAAATTGGCTCCCAAAGCGTGGGACAAAAAATCTGATGTGTTACACTCACATGACTTTCTCTACTCTTGTACAAACCATTTATACAAACGCTTATTCTCCATCTACTTAATGTTAATCGAGATAAACATTTGCAGAGTCTATCTTATTGCTAATTTTCTTGTAGGTGTAAGAGGAATATATATTTAGAAGGACAATTTGGAAATACAGTAGCCTTTAAGCACATACATATCTCTTAATAGCTGGTTGCTAGGTGCAGCACCATTCCCTTCCCCACAGATTAATACTCTTTGCATATCCAACACAACAAAATGAATAACGAATTCCCATTTTAGAAAATAAGCATTGGAAAATTTAAGGCAATAACAAGCAATATTTCGAAAATGGTTCACTCAACAAAAAAAATGTATATGTCATAAATTGTGTATTTTAACGCGATATACATTTTTTGTGTTGTAAAATTTTGTCTATCTCTTATGGTTTGCCAGATATGCAAAAGTCGTTCACAATGAAGAATACTTTTGGAGACATTCCCAGGAAATTCAAGATATACATTTTATTTGTCATAAAAATATCTTAAACATATGATATTTTAATCAAAATCGTTAGAGCCATTTTTGAGAAAATTAAACTTTTCGAAAAATATGCCATGTAAAGGGTAATCTGGGGTGTGGGGATTTTCTTGAAAACCTTCGTGTCGCATCTCTAGAAAATACTGAACCTAAATACCAAGTTTGGTGTTTATCCGACTGTTCGTTTCTGAGTTCACAGACAGACACACACACAGACTCACATACACACACGGACATGCTTCAAAAAATGCTTTTTTTGGATTTAGGGGATCTCAAAACATGTATTTCCGGTGAAATCTCGGTATCGAATTTTTGGATGGAATACAATACTTCCCCTACTTACTATACGTAGTAGAGAAAGTAAAAACAATACAACAAAATAACGTCTTCAAACAAAACATGAAACGACTAACTAAGTTACAGATAACTCAGGTTAGGTAAAATATTTGATAATTATTATTGATTGTGCAGTTGTAATTTACAGCCGAACTTGCGTTTTGGAATTGTCAGTTTGATTACTGCTACTGGTGAAATTAACGTTTCCCCGCAAATTTTCAGTCATAATGAAGTGACGTTTCTTGCTTCTGTTCAGATACGGTTTAATGGAACTCGCACTGCATGTCCTGTTAACTTGATGAGTTGATGTTCACCAGATTCTGCCAAATTCGACGCTGCTGAAGAGCGGTTGGAATGAGAGACCGATACTTCTGCTCCTAATCTGGTCCATTTCATCATATTTCTTCCCACTGGAATGTTTTTCTAGCAATTATTTGCAATCTTCCAAAGAGATTTGACGTTAAGGAAAATCTCTGTGTTGTTGTTGTAGCTCTTTTGGACAACAATTTTACTTTCTCTTCTACGTATAGTACATAGGAGAAGTAGTACATTCCACCCAAAAATTGACATCGAGATTTCACAGTTAATAGATGTTTTCAGCCTCCTGAATCCAAAAAAAGGCATTTTAAGAAAAAGATCCGTGTGTGAGTGTGTGTCTTTGAACAGCATAACTCAAAAACGGAAAGTCGGATAAATACCAAACCTGGTATTTAGGTTTAGTATCCTACAAGGATGCCCCCACTGCAGACTACCCTTTACATCTTTCAAAATTTTTTATTTTCTCAAAAATGGCTCTAACGATTTTTATTAAAATATCATATGTTTAAGATATGTTCATGACAAAAGAAATGTATATGATGAACTTTCTGGGAGTGTCATCAAAAGTCCTCTTCATTCTGAATGACTTTTGCATAGCTGTTAAACTGTAGGAGACAGACAACATTTTACTTGAAGTAGAATTTATTTTAGGAGGAGTTGTATTGTAGTTCCGTTGTTGGGGAGCCAAAATCCTGATGAAGCAATTGCCCCACGTATGGTACAAAGTTTGCGGTGGCCTTCGCCCCAATGTTCACTTTCCGGTGGTCTTCGCCACAACTTTATCTTCCGGTGGCTTTTGCCCCAATGTTTAGGAATCAACTTTGTATTTAAATATTATATATATATATTTATGTTTGCCTCGGCTGCGTCAGTATTGCTTTGTAGAAACATCTTTCTCTTAACAGGGTTGATACGGCTAAAGAATGTTGGCTTACACAGGTTATAAGTTTTACTTCACACCATTTATTTATCCGTGACACCATTAAATAACACTTCACGGATATAGAGAGCTGTGATATAGAGAGCTGCAATTTTTAAAACACGTAAACCTTATAATATCCTCGCCGTAATGATTTTTCGTCTCACACTGAATACGTATTAAACTTCTCGAAGACGCGTCTCGCGTCTAGTTAGGAACACTGTCTACAAGCAACTGACTTCTATATTTGTAAAATTCGCTCTGTTTCAGTTTCTGATTGGCTAATCCTACTCCAGTAGAATACTTTCGTTTAACTTAGCTTTTTCTGGTTGTTGATTGGCTATTTATAAGTTGACTCAAAAATTACATTATTGTTTCCAAGAATTACTAGTAGCATTTATAAACTTTCTAATTCATTATTGCCTCAAGGTTACCTCATTGTTAGCAACTTTTGACCTATTCACACAGCTCTTACATTATTAAATTACACAATACATTCACATAACAGTATTAAACATGTACATAATAATATACACATATACAATGACTGTAATACACACTTTTTATATATTGTTACATACACGTAATGTTTTAAAGCGGGCTGTTATTGAATTTATATATTATATAATTAGACTGCAATCATTTAAGTATTAAAAACACTGCCTCATACTACATAAAAAATATAGATTCCTTTAACACACAATTTATGTCACACATTTTTTTATCCAGCGAACCAATTGCGAGATATTCTTTGTTATTTGTTTGAATTTTCTCTTTTTTATGTCCTGAACATGCAAAGAGAATGGAATGCTTCACATAGCACCCAGCTCTTAAAAAGTACCATACTGTCCTTGCACCTACAAGAAAATTTGCAATAAGATTCTGCAAATGTTCATCTCGATTAACATGAAGTAGATACAGAATAAGCGTTTGAAAAAATAGTTTGTACAAGAGTACAAAGCAGAGAGTAGAGGAAGTCCTGCGAGTATAACACATCAAATTTTCTTTTAAAAGTAGTACAGGACATTTTCCACCATCCTCATTTAGAATGTGCCATTCTGTGCGGCCCACTTTGTGTTGGTTTAGAGAATATCGGGTTATATCTCAATTCGTCCTGTAGGCCACAATACAGTTGGCTGCTTCTCCACCTCTCCATGTAGGTTCGTATGCTGCAATTTGATACAACGTCTTCTGTAATTCATCTGGTGTATCTGTGTACTAAACTTTGAACTTTTATCTATTTCTGTGGTTGATAACTCAGATGCACTTGTTCCTTTGGCATTTCGCGCATCCTTAGCTGCTTTGAATGTGACATCTGTGAAAGGATCTAATCTTCTATAATGCTCATTATACAGTTTTTCTTACATCATTCTAGCTGTTATATTCCAGATCATTGTTCACCGTTATTTCTCATGTTATAACCCCAATCCTGTAGAATAGAAGCAATCTCTTTGTCGTTAACTGAGCCTCAATTTTATAATTTCTCTCCACACCATGCTTTTGTTCCTCTTTGTGTTTTCTGCTTTTATAACATTACATATTTTGTTGTATTGCATTCCACCCAAAAATTCGTTACCGGGATTTCAGCGGAAATGCATGTTTTGAGGCCCCTTGAGTCCAATCACTTTTAGAAAAAGGTCTGCGTGTCTATGCGGATGTGAACAGCATAACTGCCAAACGAAAGTTGGATAAGTATCAAACTTGATACTTAGATTCAACGTCTTTCATATATGCGATACGAGGATTTTCAATAAAATTCTCTCACCACAGACTTCACTTTACATGAAACACTTTTCGTAAATTTTGATTTTCTCAAAAATGACTAATGTTTTTGATTAAAATGTTATATATTACAAATATTTTGATGAGAAATGAATTCTCTATTTTGAATGTCCTTAAAAGTCCTCTTCTTTCCGAATGGCTTTAGCATAACTCGTAAACCGTAAGAGATAGACAAAATGTTTCTACACAAAAAATGTAGATCTCGTTAAAACGCAGAATTTATGTCGTATACATTTTTTTGTAGAGTGATTCCGAGATATTCCTTGTTATGTGTTTGAATTTATCCAATACACACAAAGAGAATGGTATGCGTCACATAGCAACCACCTCTTAAAATATTTGATTTTCGCTTAAAGCCTACCAATTCCCCTTGCACCTACAAGAAAATTAGCAATAACATAGTTTCTGCAAATATTTATCTCGATGAACATGAAGTAGATGGATAATAAGCGTTTGTAAAAATAGCATGTACAAGAGTAGAGAAAGTCATGTGAGTGCAACACTTCAGATTTTTTTCTCGTAGTCATGCAAAGAACATAGAGTTACAAAGCCATCACATAGCGACCCGTTTTCTAGAAATCTGACTATCGCTTCAGCTTATTGTATTCTTCTTCTATCTACAACGAAATATCTAAAGAAGGTTTATCAAATTAAGAAGTATATAGAAGAATAAGACTTGCAGTGGGTAAGGAAAGTCATGTGAATTCAACATGGTTGCATGTTTGGTTGTTTCATTTTCTGTGTGTTTTCATGCAAGAAATTCGCAATAAACCAGGAAGAGTGAAACGAGCGGAAGAAACAATTGCAGTCTGACGGTTGAGTGTGTATTGTTAACTGTACAGATGTGTTGACGTAACAATGCATTTTGAAACATCCGTTACTTCCTCCGAGCTTTGGAAATATCGCTGTAATTTCTTTCCTTTTATCCCGCGCGATATTTTCATATCATCTCTTAGGTTTTTCTCTTTTTTCTTTTCGTATTTCCCCAGACTTTTCATTTTCCTTGTTGGCGATCCTTTGTTCTAACTCATCCTGCGTTATCTTTGTTTACTTTTTCATTCTTAGTTCTCTAATTAGCTTTTTTTCCCTTCTGTCTCTCTTTTCGCGAGGATCTGCCCCTATCTATTGTTATTCTTTCACCCTCGGTAAAGGAAATTGTGGAGGTTTTTGAGGTTGTGGAAATATGACTCGATAGCAAACTTGCTTTCTTTCTTCGGAATACAGAAGAAGGTTACCAGAGGTCTCCGGTGCATTTTAATTTGCTTAAGTTGGTACTCCTGACTTTAATTCACCGCACAGAATATTAAACAGCTGTTTTATGCGATACGGAATATATAAGTGAACCAAGGTCTAGGATTTAAGACAGAAACTCCACTATATCTAGAGAGCAAAAACCTTTGAGTGTTACATTCTGATGACTTTCTCTACCCAGCAGAGTTTATTTTTATATCACTCTTACAAACCGTTTTCACGAAAGCTTATGCTTTTTATATCCCTCTACTTAGTATATATAACAACTAGTATTCCCGAGTTCGATCCCGGGCGAAAGCCCAGTCTGACCCATGGGCTTTTTTAAGGGTTTTCCCGCAATGGTTTCTTTCATCTCCCGTATTTCCTGTCCCGCCATTTCGTTCATCCTTCGCCCCGTTCTATCTCTTAAGTGTTGTAAGTGTCGGTGATGGTGTTTCGGTGCGGCGTGATAAGGAAAATGGATGCTCTTTGTTAACTTCTTCTGGGTTGCCGGGGTATAAGGGCCATCCCTTGGGGGGCATTTGATCTGTGTGAGGCGAGGTTCCCGATCTTCCTGTCCGACTTACCGGGCGTCTAAATCTGGAAACTGTAGGAGCCCTGTAATTACTGTACCGTCACCCCTGGTTCCGGTCACTCGTGTCTTCCTTCACCTCATGCCTCCCTCCGGGGGCGCCTCCTCGTGTGGCGTCGGTACAATATCTTCAGTCCTAGATCGGTGCTGATTCTCCTTCAATTCACAATCCAATCCAATACATAAGAGCAGGATTGTTTATACAAATAGTGACCGCTAGACGAGGTATAAATACGCTTGAAGGAGACACCGGATCGTCAGACGTAAAATGTTTATTGAACGCAGTACTGAAAATAATAATAATAATAATAATAATAATAATAACCTATGTTATAAGTCATGTTAAAAATGTTACCATCGGCAGCAACACTGTCACCACCCTACATTAATTAAATTTACTGAACTTTCCTTATTTCAGGTCATGCCAATTGGTGGGGGGCGTCTACTCGCTTGGCATGAAAAACTACGCAATTGAACTCAGGAGGATAACCGGGACCATTATAGAGAAATAATACAGAAAAAAAAGTTATTTCAATTTTAATAATTTTAATAACACAAAATCCCTTACCTTAAAAATTGATGTGTTGCACTCGCATGAGTTTCTCTACTCTTGTATAGACCATTTTTACAGACGCGTATTCTGCATCTACTTCATGCTAATTGATATAAACATCGCCTTCGCTGAAAAGCAAGAGGTGTAGAGGGGTAAACCATAAGAGAGAGACAGAATGCGTACTACATACACAATTTAGACCTGTTTTAAATACACAAATATGTGAAACACATTTTTTAAGGCGTTACCCATTTGCGACATACTATTGGAATAATAAACCAGCAATCACATAAGTATCCGCTATTAAACAACCTAACTATCGCTTTAGCCTCCTCTTTTTTCTTTTTTTTTTTACTTTCTCTACTACGTATAGTAAGTAGGGGAAGTATTGTATTCCACCAAAAATTTGATACCCAGATTTCACCCGAAATACATGTTTTGAGACCCCCTGAATCCAAAAAAAAGCATTTTTGGAAACATGTCCGCGTGTGTGTGTGTGTCTGTCTGTGTGTCTGTGAACAGCATAACTCAGAAACGAACAGTCGGATAAACACCAAATTTGGTATTTAGGTTCAGAGTCTTCCAGAGATGCGACACGAAGGTTTTCAAGAAAATCCCCCTTCCCCAGGTTACCCTTTACATGGAATATTTTTCGAAAATTTTAATTTTTTCAAAAATGGCTCTAACGACTTTGATTAAAATATCATATGTTTAAGATATTTTCATGACAAATAAAAGGTATATCTTGAATTTTCTGGGAATGTCTGCAAAAGTATTCTTCAACGTGAACGACTTTTGCATAACTGGTAAACCATAAGAGTTAGACAAAATTTTACTACACAAAAAATGTAGATCGCGTTAAAATACACAATTTATGTCATATACATTTTTTTGTTGAGTGAACCATTTTAGAGATATTGCTTGCTATTCCCTTAAATTTTTAATACTTATTTTCTCAAATGGGAATTCGTTATTCATTTTTTTGTCTTGGATATGCAAAAGTATTAATCTGTGGGAAAGGGAATAGTGCTGCACCTAGCAACCGGCTATTAAGAGATATGTCTATGCTTAAAGGCTACTGTATTTCTATATTGGCCTTGCAAATACAAAACAAGGGGAACATAGTACGTCTTAACCGATAGTCAAATATTTTTAGAACTGGTCGTTATGTGTAAAATGTAATTCTCTTTTCATGTCAAAAGATCGTTTCTGCAAATGTTTGTCTCGATTAATATGAAATTGATGGAGAATAAGACTTTGTACAATAGTAGAGAAAATCATGTGAGTGTAACACATCAGAGTTTTGTTTTGTTTAGTGAAATAACGCTCAAATGGTCCATAGAGCATAAAGTGGCCCAGTATTCACCTTCTCAGGATAAGGAAAAACTTCGGATAAAACCTTATTCGTGTAACTCAATTTAACAGCGAGTCGAACTCGGACCTCTCGATTGTGAGACTGACACGCCACCCCCAAATCACTCTACTGTTTTCTTCTTTTACCTACAACAAAATGTGACAAAAGTGAGTTGTAAATGTCATATGGATATAAACACATCAGAAGTTTTACTTTCTCTACCACGTATATCTAAGTAGAGAAAGTATTGTATTCTACCAAAAAATTAGACACACAGTTTCACTGAAAATGCATGTTTTCAGGTCTCCTGAATACGAAAAAAAGCATTTTTAGAAAAAGGTGAGCGTGTGTGTCTGAAGAGCATAACCCCAAAGCGAAAATTGGGTCAACTTAAGTTTAGTACCTACCAAAGATACCACCCTACGATTTTCAAGAAAATCCCCCTATCCCAAACTGCCGTTTACATGGAACATTTTTCAAAGTTTTTAGTTTCTAAAAGTGGCTCTAACGATTTTGATTAAAATTCGATATAGTTATGATGTTTATGTGGCAAATAAATGTATATCTTGAATTTTCTGAGACTATACTATAAAATCCTCTTCATTTGGAAGGAATCTTGTACAACTAGTAAACTTTAAGTCATAAACGAAAACGTACTACACAAGAAACCTTAGATCTTTTTAAAACGCACAATTTTCTTCAAATAAGTTTTTTGTGGCATAAGCTATTTCTGAGTTATATGTTATTAAAGGTTCGAGTTGTTCATTACTTGGTTATTCTTTAAAGTCCTGTCAACATTCAGTTGTTCCTCGCGATGTCATGGAAACAGTATGGAATTTTAAGGCCAGCATATAGCGTCCAGTTGTTAAACATTTGACTATCGCTGTTCTCTTTGTATCTATAACGAAATGTGTAATGTAGCTATTTCTGTAAAGGTTTATTTCGATTAAGGTAATTCAACTATCAAATTTTACCAAATATTGTGGAAAATTCAAAAATTAAAATATTTCATAATAAAATAATGTTGCTTTTAAACATTAAGAAAACATACCATATTTTCCATTTGTAAATTTTAACAATTAAATGAAGCTATGAATGGAGAGACGTGTGATTATTAATAGGCACCCCAACTTTAAACCTTGTTTTCTCGTAAACTTTTTCCAGCATTTTTCCATACTTAAAATGATCCACACGATGCAATTTTTTACTTATTATTTGGAAAATTGTGTACTGCCTTTCAAAACTACACTCAAGAAAATGACCATATACTTTTAAAAATAACTATTCAGTTTTGAGAAACAAATCATTAGCTTCTGAAAAAAAAATCAAGAAATCTTGCAAAAAGTAATCTTTTTCTGCAGTAATTAGCGATTAATATAAAACATCGGATATGTTGGATCTTTTTGTAAACTCATTTAGTTAAAAGCTGTATGTGTTATGTGAATAGTTTTAAAATTGCAAATTGCATTGTATGGAGAATATTTATTAGACCAATAAATTTACACAATAAAAAAATAAAATTTAAATAACCACGGAGGCTACAATTCAGAAGCAAGACAAAAATATTACTCTTATTGTTTTAATTACTATGATAAATTTCAAAAATTTATATTACATACAGTGAATTTTCCAAATTTCATAGATGCATTACCTAAAAATGTAATAGATTGAAAAATAAGCTTTATTAAAAATAGTTTGTATACCCACTAATAGATGATAGAGAGTAGAGAAAGTAATATGAATGCATCACATCATATTCTTTACTGATGTTATCAAACATTGAAATTATAAATCTAGCCAAAGAAGACCTTCATAAAGAATTAGATAGACTTCTCTACTTTACAAGCCAAGGGCATATTTAATCTCGATCCAAGGACCACTTCTCGGTGCCTCGCAACTCCAAATGAAAATACAGAATCACCCTCAGTACGGATAATATTCATTTTGCACCCTTGAAAGTACTTTTAACCCTCCTGTAGCAGGTATTTTTGTCCACCCCCTGTTCTTCTCCATTCTGCCGACCTTTTTCACCCCCACTTTCGCTTCAACCCTAAACAAACACGAAGCCAGGTGGTCTCATTATATCTGCAGGATGAAAATGATATTACACGTAATAAGTATGAGAAGAGAAATATTGCTGCAAAGCAAAGGGGAGGCGGTCGCTACCTCTGTAATGAAATTAATACACTAACAAACTCGTTCCAATGTTAAGACGAATTCAAAACCGTCTTCTCCCTGTCCTCCCCTTTTAAAAGTGAAACCGCCCCAACAGGGCTAGGAAAGCCACAAAACCTTCCTGGAGCTGTAATTCAAGATGCTTGTAACACAAAAGGTTGGATAATTGTAATAAATCCTGGGCTGAAGACAGAGATGAAGGTAAGCAAAGTATAAACGTGACAGAAAAACACCTTTTTGGTCAGGAATACACGCTCTCCTATCATTTTTCACGTAAGTTGTTTCAATAAAATATAGAATTTCAATCAAACATACATACCCATTTTAAGACTTTCCTGTAGTAACGTACCCTGCACATTAGACCACCATACACTGCTATCTAAACAATCAGCGCTTTAACATGATAATATTAGGCAGAAGAATTATGATCCTATTAATGAAGCATTGCTATATTTAATTACCTTCTCTATTACGTATAGTAAGTAGGGGAAGTATTGCATTCCACCCAAAAATTCGATACCGAGATTTCACCGGAAGTACATGTTTTGAGACCTTCTGAATACAAAAAAATCTGATGTGTTACACTCACATGACTTTCTCTACTCTTGTACAAACTATTTTTATAAACGCCTATTCTCCATATGCTTCATGTTAATCGAGATATCGAGATGTCAATCTTATTGGTAATTTTCTTATAGATGCAAGGGAAATATGGTAGCTTTTAAGCGATAGTCAAATATTTTAACGCTGGTTGCTATGTGGCGCATTCCATTCTCTTTGCATGTCCAGGACATAAAAAAATGAATAACGCATTTGAGAAAAAGTATAAGTATTGGAAAATTTAAGGAAATAACAAGCAATATCTCGAAAACGGTTCACTCAACAAAAGAAATGTATATGACATAAGTTGTGTATTTTAACGCGATCTACATTCTTTGTGTAGTAAAATTTTGTCTATCTCTTATGGTTTACCTGTTATGCAAAAGTCGTTCACAATGAAGAATACTTTTGGAGACATTCCCAGAAAATTCGAGATATACATTTCATTTCTCATGACATTATCTTAAACATATGATATTTTCATCAAAATCGTTAGAGCCATTTTTGAGAAAATTAAACTTTTCGAAAAATGTTCCATGTAAAGGGTAGTCTGGGGTGGGGGGATTTTCTTGAAAACCTTCGTGTCGCATCTCTGGAAGATACTGAACCTAAATACCAAGTTTGGTGCTTATCCGACTGTTCGTTTTTGAGTTATGCTGTTCACAGACACACAGACACACACACAGACACACACACACACAGACACACACACACACAGACACACACACGGACATGTTTCCAAAAATGCTTTTTTTGGATTCAGGAGGTCTCAAAACATGTATTTCCGGCGAAATCTCGGTATCGAATTTTTGGGTGGAATGCAATACTTCCCCTACTTACTATACGTAGTAGAGAAAGTAAAAAGCATTTTTGGAAACATGTCCGTGTGTGTGTCTGTGTATGTGCCTGTGAACAGCATAAATCAGAAACGAACAGTCCGATAAACACCAAACTTGGTATTTAGGTTCAGTATCTTCCAGAGATGCGACACAAAGGTTTTAAAGAAAATCCCCCTACCCCAGATTACCCTTTACATGAAACATTTTTCGAAAATTTTAGTTTTCTCAAAAATGGCTCTAACGATTTTGATTAAAGTATCATATGTTTAAGACATTTTTATTACAAATAAAATGTACATCTCAAATTTTCTGGAAATGTCTCCAAAGGTATTCTTCATTGTAAATACTTTTGCATAACTGGTAAACCATAAGAGATAGATAAAAATTTTACTACACAAAAAAAATGTGGATCGCTTTAAAATACACAGTTCATGTCATATACATTTTTTTTTGTTGAGTGAACCATTTGTCAAGATATTGTTTGTTATTGCCTTAAATTTTACAATACTTATACTTTTTCTCAAATGGGAATTCGTTATTAATTTTTTTGTCCTGGTAATGCAAAGAGAATGGAATACTCCACATAGCAACCAGCTCTTAAAATATGACTATCGCTTAAAACCTACCAATTCCCCTTGCATCTACAAAGAAAATTAGCAATAAGATTAACATCTCGATATCTCGATTAACATGAAGCATATGGAGAATAAGCGTTTGTAAAAATAGTTTGTACAAGAGTAGAGGAATTCATGTGAGTGTAATACATCAGATTTTTTTTAAATATAGAGGATCTCACAATCACTCTTACTCACTCTCACTCTCTCTCTCTCTCTCTCTCTCAACTCTCTCTCTCTCTGTTCTTGTCTTACGTCACAATATTTTGAAAAATGGTGGAAATTTATATGAATTTTTTGACGAGAGGAAAAATAAATACAGCGCTGTACATTCACATGACGTTCTCCACCCATTTTTCTACAAAATGTCGTTACAAAGGCTTATTCTTCGTATTAATCATACCTTCATTACACATTTTGTTTCAGATATAACCTGAATAAAGTCAGATTTAGACTTTCTCTGTCACATACATAGTATGTAGAAAAGGAATTGCATTCCATCCAAAAAATATGATCAAGATTTCACCGGAAATGCATGTTTTGAAACCCCTTGAATCCAAATAAAGCATTTCTGGAACCATGTCTGTGAACAGCATAACTCAAACGAAAAGTTTTAGGTTCAGTATCTTTCAAAGATACGACACCAAAATTTTCAAGAAACCCCCCATGAAACATTCTTACGAAATTTGTTTTTCTCAAAATGACTTGAAGTATTTTGATAAAAATATCATATGTTTAAGATATTTTCATGGCAAATGAAATGTATGTCATGAACTTTATGGGAATGTCCCTAAAAGTCCTCTTCATTCTGAATGACTTTTGCCTAACTGGTAAACCATTAAGAGAGAAGACAAGCTTTTAATACTCAAAAAATGTAGATCTCATTAAAGCACACAATTTATGTGATATAATTTTTTGGAGTGCACCATTTCCGAGATATTCCTTGTTATTTGTTTAAATGTTCTAAAACTTGAACTTTTTATCAAATAGTAATTCGTTATTCGTTCCGTCCTTTATTTTTACTTTCTCTACTAGGTATAGTAAGTAGGGGAAGTATTCTATTCCATCCAAAAATTCGATACCGAGATTTCATCGGAAATACATGTTTTGAGACCCCGTGAATCCAAAAAAACATTTGGAAACATGTAGTGAGTGTGTCTGTGTGTCTGTGTGTGTGTCTGTGTGTGTGTCTGTGTGTGTGTCTGTCTTTGAACAGCATAACTCAGAAACGAAAAGTCGGATAAATACCAAACCTGATATTTAGGTTCAGTATCTTCCAAGGATGCGACAAGAAGGTTTTCAAGAAAATCCCCCCACCCCAGAGTACCCTTTACATGGAGGATTTTCCGAAAATTTTAATTTTTTCAAAAATGGCTCTAACGATCTTGATTAAAATATCATATGTTTAAGATATTTTTATGACAAATAAAATGTATATCTTGAATTTCCTGGGAATGTCTCCAAAAGTATTCTTTATTGTGAACGACTTTTGCATAACTGGTAAACCATAAGAGATAGACAAGCTTTTACTACACAACAAATGTAGATCGCGTCAAAATACACAATTTATGTCATATACATTTTTTTGTAGAGTGAACCATTTTCGAGATATTGCTTGTTATTCCCTTAAATTTTTAATAATTTTCTAAAATGGGAATTCGTTATTCATTTTTTTGTCTTGGATATGCAAAGAGTTACAATCTGTGGCAAAGAGAATGGTGCTGCACCTAGCAACCAACTATTAAGAGATATTTATGTGCTTAAAGGCTACTGTTTTTACTTTCTCTACTACGTATAGTAAATAGGGGAAGTATTGTATTCCACCCAAAAATTCGATACCGAGATTTCACCAGAAATACATGTTTTGAGACCCGCTGAATCCAAAAAAAGCATTTTTGGAAACATGTACTTGTGTGTGTTTGTGAACAGCATAACTCAGAAACGAACAGTTGGATAAACATCAAACTTGGTATTTAGGATCAGTATCTTCCAGGGATGCGACACGAAGATTTTCAAGAAAATCCCCCCACCCCAGAGTACCCTTTACATGGAAGATTTTTCGAAAATTTTAATTTTCTCAAAAATGGCTCTAACGATTTTGATTAAAATATCATATGTTTAAGATATGTTTATGGCAAATAAAATGTATATCTTGAATTTCCTGGGAATGTCTCCAAAAGTATTCTTTATTGTGAACGACTTTTGCATAACTGGTAAACCATAAGAGATAGACAAAATTTTACTACACAAAAATTGTAGATCGCGTTAAAATACACAATTTATATCATACACATTTCTTTTGTTGAGTGCCGTTTTCGAGATATTGCTTGTTATTCCCTTAAAGTTTCCAATACTTATACTTTTTCTCAAATTCGTTATTCATTTTTACTTTCTCTACTACGTATAGTAAGTAGGGGAAGTATTGCATTCCACCCAAAAATTCGATACCGAGATTCCACCGGAAATACATGTTTTGAGACCTCCTGGATCCAAAAAAAGCATTTTTGGAAACATGTCCGTGTGTGTGTCTGTGTGTGTGTGTGTGTCTGTGTGTGTGTGTGTCTGTGTGTGTGTGTCTGTGTGTGTGTCTGTGAACAGCATAACTCAAAAACGAACAGTCGAATAAGCACCAAAGTTGGTATTTAGGTTCAGTATCTTCCAGAGATGCGACACGAAGGTTTTCAAGAAAATCCCCCCACCCCAGACTACCCTTTACATGGTAGATTTTTCGAAAATTTTAATTTTCTCAAAAATGGCTCTAACGATTTTGATGAAAATATCACATGTTTAAGATATTCTCATGAGAAATGAAATGTATATCTCGAATTTTCTGGGAATGTCTCCAAAAGTATTCTTCATTGTGAACGACTTTTGCATAACTGGTAAACCATAAAAGATAGACAAAATTTTACTACACAACAAATGTAGATCGCGTTAAAATACACAACTTATGTCATATATATTTTTATTTTGTTGAGTGAACCGTTTTCAAGATATTGCTTGTTATTTCCTTAAATTTTCCAATACTTATACTTTTTTCTCAAATGCGTTATTCATTTTTTTTATGTCCTGGACATGCAAAGAGAATGGAATGCGCCACATAGCAACCAGCGTTAAAATATTTGACTATCGCTTAAAAGCTGCCATATTTCACTTGCTTCTACAAGAAAATTACCAATAAGATTGACATCTCGATATCTCGATTAACATGAAGCATATGGAGAATAGGCGTTTGTAAAATTAGATTTTACAAGAGTAGAGAAAGTCATGTGAGTGTAACACATCAGATTTTTTTTATGTCCTGGACATGCAAAGAGATTAGAATGCGCCACATAAAAATCAACGCTTAAAATATTTGACTATCACTTAAAGCCTACCATATTCCCCTTGCACCTACAAGAAGATTAGCAATTAGGTTGACATCTCGATTAACATGAAGCATATGGAGAATAAGCGTTTGTAAAAATAGTTTGTACAAGAGTAGAGAAAGTCATGTGAGTGTAACACATAAGATTTTTTTTACTGGACATTAAAAGAGAATGGAAGGCTCCACATAGCAACCGGCTCTTATCGCTTAAAGCCTATCATATTTCCCTTGCACCTACAAAAAATTTTGAAATAAGGTGAATGAAATTGAAATTGAGTTTTATTTATAAACGCTCTTTAACTGCTGTGACGTCCCATTCTGTATTGGGCGTGAAATATCGGAAATTTTGCTGGGAGGTCTCCTTATAAGGCTTGAGGTTCTTTTTCGTAGCGTAAATCTACCACACAGGACGACCGGCTCTACTTCCCTGCTGAAGGAAACTATACTAAGGATTTTTACGCATAGTACTGTACCTCTAGATTGTGGAGGACGAAAGCAAATGCTTATCTCGATTAACATGAAGCAGGTGGAGAATAGCGTTCGTAAAACTAGTTCGTACAAAAGTAGAGAAGGTCATACGAGTTCAATACATCAGATTTAGAAAAAGGTCCGCGAGTGTGGTGTGTGTGTGTTTGTGTGTGTGTGTGTGTGTGTGTGTGTGTGTGTGTGTGCGCGTGCGCCTGCGAACAATAACTCAAAACAAAAAGTCGGATAAACACCACACTTGGCATTTAGGTTCAGTACCTTCCAAAGCTGCGACACGAGGATTTTCAAGAAAATTTCACCACCCCTAATTATGCTTTACATGGAACACTTTTCGAACATTTTGATTTTCTAAAAATGACTAACGATTTTGACTAAAATACCATACATGCAACGTATTTACATGAAAAGTAAAATGTATATATTGAATTTTCTGGGAAGCCCTCTTCATTCGGAAGGAATTTTGTGTGATTTGTATAACTTGTAAACGTTAAGCGACAGAAGAATACGTACCATACAAAAATCTTTTTTGTGGTATAAGCCATTTCTAAGGTATCTGTGATTAAAGATTCGAATTGCTCATCACTTTTTCATTCCTTTAAAGTCTCATCGATTTTCAGTGTTTTTCTCGCGATGTCATGGAAACAGTATGAAATTTTAAAGCCAGGTTATAGCATTCAGTTCATAAACTTTCGGCTATCGCTGTTCCCTTTGTATCTATAACGAAATGTGTAATGCAGCTATTTGTGCAAAGGTTTATTTGATTTGAAACATAGCAGATAAGAAATAAGATTTAGTAAGAATAGTTTGTATACTCACTAATAAACTATAGAGAGTAGAGAAGGTCATGTGAATGTATCACATCAGATTTTTTTCGTAAAGCATGAATGATGGCTTATGTAAAGTCCTGCACGGCAGAAATGTAAACTCCCGCACGAACTGTTATTAGTTATTATGCCGGTTATTACCAAGGCCTGGAATTTAAGTGAGAGGCTGTGTACACTCCGTTACGGAAGACAGATGCAGTTAATGTAACCTGCGAGTGAACACAGTGAACCTGATGGAGACCACGAGGGTACATTTGCTTTGCGGCCGAACGTACCTTCTGAAACATCAACGGTAGGTAGGGTTGAAGTCCATGCTGTATTCGTTTTCATACAACGGAAGACAGACGCATTTGTTTACTAGTTGGTTATGAGTTACTTACAGGATGGTGGAATATCTTCTAACATCCCTTAAACGAAGTTAGTACCCATAATGGATGTTACTATCACTAGTGAGTAAAAACGCGGGAGTTACGCAACGATAACTGCAATAGACAGTGTACGGAGCACGCATACGTGAGATCCTGGCCTCGCCACAAAACGACCTCATCGTATATGTCAGTTTCTTATTTAACGTATTTTTTGCCCATTAGGTAGTGAAGCAGAACAGCTAAGCTGAAGATGAAGGCGAACAGAGACAAATGTTATTCGGAGGACAGTAAATGCGGCTATGAGAGGG
This sequence comes from Deroplatys truncata, assembly GCA_030765065.1. Taxonomy (NCBI): domain Eukaryota; kingdom Metazoa; phylum Arthropoda; class Insecta; order Mantodea; family Mantidae; genus Deroplatys; species Deroplatys truncata. The sequence goes on along the minus strand of CM060976.1, from coordinate 263,827,328 downwards.
TAGGTATACCAAAATTAAACCGTGTAAAGGGAATGACTCATTCCGCTTGTGTTGGGAATGTAACCTGTAGTATTTCCTTTTATTAATTAACCCGCAGAACGGGAAATTGCTTTGCCCAGGATGAAACCAGCGTCGTAAATAAAACGAGACTGCATATGGTGCCACAAACATGCTCTGCGCTATTCTTACACCGCTCTCCAAGTGTTAAATATAAATTTGTCGCACGCCAAGCGCTCTGCACAAATTTCTCCCACATTTCAGTTCATACTTTGCGTATATTATCTCTGCTAATACTTGCGCGATTCCGCAAAGTTTTATAACGCCATGTTTCTAGAAACAAATGAAATGCATTTATATTTTACAGTGAGACAGTATTTTTTACACTTAAATGATTTTAGTCTAATTATATAATATATAAATTCAATAACAGGCCGCCTTAAAGCAATATGTGTATGTAACCATTAATAAAAAGTGTATATTACAGTCATTGTATATGTTTATATTATTGTATACATGTAATAATGTTATGTGAATGTACTACGTAATTTAATAATGTAGAGCTGTGAGAATTATGGGTTAAAAGTTGCTAAGAATGAGGTAACAATGAGGTAACCTTGAGGAAATAATGTGTAAGAATGTTTAATAATGCTACTAGTCATTATTGGAGCATAAATAATGTAAATTTTGAGACAGTTTATAAAATAGCCAATCAACAAACAAAAAAAAGCTTAAGTTAAATAAAAGTATTCTATTGGATTAGGAATAGCCAATCAGAGACTTGAAATACAGAAATTTACAAATGTGGCGGTAGAAATTAAGCCAGTTGCTTGTAGACAGTGCTCATAACTGGACGCGTTAGTTGTAGACAGTGTTCCTGTCGTGAGATGCGTCCTCGAGAAATTTAATACGTATTTTGTGTGAGAAAATAGCTTACGTGCTTAAAAAGTGCAAGTAATTAATAAAAAGAATCTCACAGCTCTTTATATCAGTGAAGTGTTATTTAAATCGTATCAAGCATTAATAAATGGAGGGAAGAAAAACTTAAATTCTGTGTAAGCCTACATTATTTAGTCGCACCACAACCCTGCAAAGAAATCCATGTCTCTAACAATAATACTGACGCAGCCGAGGCAAACATAAATATATAATATTTAAAGAAACAGCCAAAATACAAAGTTAATGTTCTTAAATTTGGGACGAAGGCTACCGGAAACTTTTTACCATGTGTGCGGTTGCAACTACTTCAAGTTCGGCTCCCCAACAGTTGAACTACAATACAACTCCTACTTCAAATTGGTTTTCCGTACGTGAAGCAACAATGTAGCTTATTCGATTTGCTCCAATAGTCTTCTAATTATCATCATTTAAACATGTTGTGTTTACCCAAAAATTAATTTAATTAGGGCACGTTTCCGGGCTATGCTTTTTTACGATTTTAAATCATCATTAATGGCTAAACAAAGTAAACATAGTCTTAGAAATGCATTTGTCGAAGAAACCCCATCTAATACAATTTATAACTGTTACAGCGATTTCAAAAGACATCAGTTTTTTTCTTAGTGGTGAATGAAAGACGCACAAGAACTGGTGTTACTGATGAAAATATTGCCGCTGTTGGAGCAATGTTTGAAGTAGATCGACGGACATCTTAGGAATTTATTTGGGTGACATTGGGCATTGGCGGCGCCGTGGCCGAGTGGTTAGACCCGGGTTCAATTCCAGGGACCTGCATGTGGGATTTGTGGTGGACAAAGCGGCGTCTGAGCGGGTTTTCTCCGGGTTCTCCGGTTTCCCCCGCCATTCATTCCACCAACTGCTCCATCATCACCTTTCCTTTCATCCATTTCACCAACATTTCGTTTCATCTACTTCCTTCATCCCATACCAAGCATCGGGCTGATCACCCATCCTGGTTGCTCTGTCTGATCCATGAGTGTCTGCTCCTCGACGGGCCTCTGACCCCAGGCACCCGCTTGTAAGTCCTGGGGGTGTAAGTCCTACATAAGAGGAGGGTAAACAGATAATGAATGAATGAATGACATTGGGCATTGGTGAGTCAATTCCAAAACATTTTACATCAGTAGTTTGACGTGATGAAACTTTGTTGGCGATGGATTCCACATAAAGCGACTCTCGATCAAAAATAAAACTCAATGATTGGTAAAGAAAATATCTGAAAATATTCCAAGGTACCACTTCAAATTTGGTTTAGAATATTATTAGTAGTGATGAATCATGAATTTAATGTTATGACCCTGAAAACAAAAGTCAACTAGCTTGTAAAGTTCAAATGTAATTATGTTAAAGGAAGCACTTTAAAAAAAATATTTTAAACTTTTAAAAATAATCCTTGTTTTATTTTCTAAAGCGTTTTAGTGACACCCTGATCTCGTAAATACGCTGTGGTTTTTGAAAATTGCAACACCAAGAAGGAAACGCATGAATGTAATACCACAGGTTAGGTACACAACAAGTAACAAATGATAAACTTTTCAAACTTATACATGACCTTCGAGCGCTAATATTCAGTATTTGGTGTGGCCTCCATGCGCTGCAATTAAAACTGATATACGCCGTGGCATTGAATCCAAAAGGTTCTGAATAAGTTTCTGAGGGATTTACCTCCACGCAGTTTGAATTCGAGGTCACAAATCCGTAACACTGGCTACTGAATGACCGTGACGCACCACGTGCCGACCAACCATATCACAGGCATGTTCGATGGGCGACATGTGCAGGCTAGGGAAACAATGGTACCCGTCACTCTTCGAAGAAGTCTTGTACATTCCACGCAACATGTGGACGGGCATTGTCCTGATGAAATGTGCCTGTGGAGAAGCCTGAAGCAGAGGGAGTACCTCAGGCTATATATCCACCGTTAGGTACCGGTTGCTGTTCAACGTGCCCTCAATTCGTAGGAGGCGAGATCTGTTGTAACCAATTGCGCTCCAAACCATCATACCTGGTATTTGTCCGCTCAACAGTGCAGCCCTCCAGGCTGCGCTTACCACGATACCGCCGGACACGTATGCGGCCATCACTGTACGACACGTTGAAGCGGGACTCGTCCAAAAAGACTACATTTTGCCACTCCGAACCACAGTGACGGTGTTCACGTGCCCATTTCTATCGTAGGAGCTTGTGGTTTCTGGACAATGGAAGCTGACGTAATGGCATGCATGCAACCACTCCAACCTGCAGCAGACGGCGACGTACCGTTGATCAAGACAAGTTCACACCTGTTGCAGTGCTCCAGCGTCGAGCCAACACTGTGGATGAAGCTGTACGGTCCGTTATGGCCATGCGGACAAGATGACGGTCATCTTGTGCTGTGGTCCAGTACCCGCTTTGCGCTGCATAACGACCTTCATCTATCCACTGTCGTAGCAGCATGCCCTGTACGAGCCGAAATGTCACGGTATGACAGACCCGCTTCATTCTGCCCCGTTTGAACTCACTCATATGCCGATATGGGTCCCTTTGACGTCGACGAGACATACTATCAGTAACTTTATTGTTTACACCTTGATTGGCAGCTCTGCACTGACTACACAGGGCGCAACACTGACCTTGTCGGACCCACACGAGAGGGCCTGCTGAGCCTACGTGTACCCCATCTCTCTGCAAACCTAATCACTTATTGCTTGCACTCTCTTCTACACTTCCAAAAAGTTTGGAGTTATTCGGGAAATTCTTTCTTGGCAGTGTATAATTCCGGTGAAACATATAGCATTTTTTGGTGGAATGCAATACTTACCATACTTGCTATGCGTAGTAGGAAAGGTGAAAATTTTTCACAAGTATTATCCTAATCAGCTCTCCATGTTTCCTCTACCACATTTTTTGTGATAGTTTTCATCCCTCCCTTAAGAGATAAATCAAATGAACGAATAAACAAATTAAATTCTCAAGATGTACACGAAAACATAACAAATATGTTGTTTATTTCAAACACGAGAATTGTAATAAAAATATTTGAGGGTTTTTGAGAATATAAAAATTAACGGTATTTTTATATATAAAGCTTAGTTGGATAATTTTGGTCGTAGATTATTATTTATGCTGCATTACAATGGATAAACGAACCCTCAATAATACCAACATTAAAGACATCCCATACATGTGGCAGGGCCAGCAATTACATTCATAAGACTTTCTCTACTCTCTATCTCTCATTAGTAGGTATACATATTTTTCTTACGTAGTTTTTAGCAGACATAGATACATTACACGTTATGTTATAGATACAAACAGGGATAGTCTAATGTTTAACAAATGGACGCTATATGCTGGTCTTAAAATTCAATTTTTCATGCAATCGCGAGAAACAACTGGAAACTGATAGGCCTTAAAAAGAATGACAAATGATGTGTTACACTCACATGACTTTCTCTACTCTTGTACAAACTACAAACGCTTATTCTCCATCTACTTCATGTTAATCGAGATAAACATTTGCAGACTCTATCTTATGGCTAATTTTCTTGTAGATGTAAGGGGAATATATATTTACAAGGGCAATATAGAAATACAGTAGCCTTTAAGCACATACCTATCTCTTAATAGCTGGTTGCTAGGTGCAGCACCATTCCCTTTGCCACAGATTAATACTCTTTGCATATCCAAGACAAAAAAACGAATAACGAATTTCCACTTGAGAAAATAAGTATTGAAAAATTTAAGGGAATAACAAGCAATATCTCGAAAATAGTTCACTCAACAAAAAAAATGTATATGACATAAATTGTGTATTTTAACGCGATCTACATTTTTTGTGTAGTAACATTTTGTCTATCTCTTATGGTTTACCAGTTATGCAAAAGTCGTTCACTATGAAGAATACTTTTGGAGACATTCCCAGAAAATTACATTTTATTTACCATGAAAATATCCTAAACATATGATATTTTAATCAAAATCGTTAGAGCCATTTTTGAAAAAATTAAAATTTTCTAAAAATTTTCCATATAAGGGGTAATCTGCGGTGGGGGGATTTTCTTGAAAACATTCGTGTTGCATCTCTGGAACATACTGAACCTATACACCAAGTTTGGGGTTTATCCGACTGTTCGTTTCTGAGTTATGCTGTTCACAGACACACACACACAGACAAACACACGGACAGGTTTCCAAAAATGCTTTTTTTTGGATTCAGGGGGTCTCAAAACATGTATTTTCGGTGAAATCTCGGTATCGATTTTTTGGGTGGAATACAATGCTTTCCCTACTTACTATACGTAGTAGAGAAAGTAAAAAAGTACGAACCATTAATAATGGTTATGTCGGAGATGGCTGATGCTACAAAAATGTTATTTGAAATAAATTGTGTGTTTTAAAGCGATCTACATTTCGTTTTCGTCTATCGCTTAACGTTTACTAGTTATACAAGATTATACAAAATTACTTCCAAATGAAGAGGACTTCAGAGGCTATTTTCAGAAAGTTCGAAATATACATTTTATTTGTCGTAGAAATAACTTTAATATACGGTACTTTAATCAAAATCCTTTGAGCTATTTTTTAATAAATTGAAAATTTCGAAATTGTTCAAGTCAAAGATAGCATGGGGGGAATGATTGTTCCTGCAAATCCTTGTGTCTTATTTCTGAAGGTGCTGGAACCTAAATACTAAGTTTTGTGTTTATACAACTTTTATTTTTTGAATTATGCTGTACACAGACACACACGGACCTTTTTCTAATTTTTTACTTTCTCTATTACGTATAGTAAGTAGGGGAAGTATTGCATTCCATCCAAAAATTCGATACCGAGATTTCGCTGGAAATACATGTTTTGAGACCCCCTGAATCGAAGAAAAGCATTTTTAGGAACATGTCCGTCTATGTCTGTGTGTCTGTCTGTCTGTGTGTGTGTCTGTGAACAGCATAACTCAGAAACGAACTGTCGGATAAACACCAAACTTGGTATTTAGGCTCAGTATCTTCCAGAGATGCGACACGAAGGTTTTCAAGAAAATCCCCCCACCCCAGATTACACTTTACATGAAACATTCTTAGAAAATATTAATTTTCTCAAAAATGGCTCTAACGATTTTGATTAAAATATCATATGTTTAAGATATTTTTATGACAAATGAATGTATATCCCGAATTTTCTGGGAATGTCTCCAAAAGTATTCTTCATTGTGAACGACTTTTGCATAAGTGGTAAACCATAACGGATAGACAAAATTTTACTACACCAAAAATTTAGAGCGCGTTAAAATCACAATTTATGTCATATACATTTTTTGTTGTTGAGTGAACCACTTTCGCGATATTGCTTGTTATTCCCTTAAATTTTCCAATACTTATACGTTTTTTCAAATTCGTTATTCATTTTTTATGTCCTGGACATACAAAGAGAATGGAATACTCCACATAGCAACCAGCTCTTAAAACATTTGACTATCGCTTAAAGTCTACCATATTCCCCTTGCGTCTACAAGAAAATTAGCAATAAGATTAACAATTCGATTGACATGAAGCACATGGAGAATAAGCGTTTGTAAAAATATCTTGCTCAAGAGTAGAGAAAGTCATGTGAGTGTAACACATAAGATTTGTTTTATTCAGGAGGCCTCTAAACATGTATTTTTGGTAAAATAACAGTACTGAATTTTCGCGTTGAATTTAATACCTTCTCTACTTACTATGTGTTCGGTAAAGAAAGTAAAAATACAAAAAGCCCGGTGGGTCTTATTACGTAAGCAATAATTCATGGCTACTCGTGACTAATTACAGTACGTGGGGTGTGATACCACTATCTTTGAAGAGCCATTTATTGGACATGTCTACCGTGGTGTCAGCAGTCCGCAGTAATTCGTTCGGCCTGGCAAGATATTCCAATTCTACACCGAAACAGGTAAAACTAGTGTGATTATTTATTATTAACATTATTAGTTTTGTAGTTTCAGTACTATAAGGCCTTATTTCTTACTTTCCTTTTCCGCAAGAACAGTGTAACTACGAAATCTTATTCTTGTATCCACTTCTTATTAATCCAGAAAGCCTTCCTAACACATTTCGTTGCATATATAGGGTCTTTCAAACAAGAGTGTCCTATCTTTGAACTTAAATAAAACACGTTCTATAAATGATAGAGGTTTATTTCTTTTTTTATTTTGGAACATAATTAATGTCATTACGTGTGGAAGAGAGCATCAGTTAAGTGATCGCCACGACTTCGTTCGGTTGGGCGTATACGGTTGACCCAATTTTCAATGAAGGTCCAACTTCACGAATAACACAGTGATGTTATTCATAATATCACTTACTTTTTCTGGCTTGTTGACATAAACTCGAGATTTAACATAACCCCACAAGAAGTAATCCAACGGCGTTAAATCACATGATCTCTGAGGCCAGTTAACATCACTACCACGGGAAATGATAAAACCTCTGAACTTCTCCTTCAAAAGATCGATTGTTTCGAGAGCAGTATGACATGTGGCACCATCTTGCTGGAACCAGATGCTTTTGAGATCCATGCCATTCAATTGAGGCCAAAAATAGTCCGTTATAAGAGCCCGGTATCTATCTCCATTGACAGTTAGAGCTTTTGCATTTCATCTTGGAAAAAATGTGGACCAATGATTCCACCATATCTAAATCCACACTACACACTAACCTTTTGGAGATGAAGTGGTAGTTCTTGAATCTGCATTGGATTGTGAATGCTTCAATAGTGGGAATTTTGTTTGGTAACACAACCATCCATCCAAAAGTGGGCTTCGTCATTGAAGATGATTTTTCGACAAAAATCCGGGTCAGCTTCCAATTGCTCCAGAGCCCTGTCAGCAAATACTTGGTTGTTGGCTTTAGGTCTTGAGTTAACACCATTTTGTAAGCGTGAAACGTCAAGTTCAGATGCAGAATTCGCCAAGTTGGGGTCGGCGAAAGCCCCAACTCTTGCGCTCGAGCAATTGATTTGTTTCTGTTCTCGCGTACACGAACGGCGCCTATGTTTTCGTTGGAGCGCTTACATCGATTACGTACAGGCGTTCTTTGATTGCTGACAGAACCACTTCTTTCAAATTTATCGATAAAACGCCGAATGGTTCTCTCGCAGGGACGATTATGCACACCGTAAACTTCACGCAATACACGGAAGGTTTGGTGAACAGATGATCCATTTTGATAATAAATTTTCACAATTTCTATCTGTTGCTGAATGCTGTAACGTTCCATGATTATTTGTCAATAACAGCTGTAACCACATGAAAAAAATGACTGCTGTAACTCAATAACAACGGCAGCTATCACATGTTAAAGATAGGACACTCTTGTTGAAAGACCCTTTACAGTAGGCTAAAGCGATTGTCAGATTTTTAAAAACCGTGTTGCTGCGGATGGCTTTGAACTTCCATGCTGTTTGTATGATCACCAGATGAAACGAATAGTGACTCACCTTTTGAGAAAAGCGAATAAGTAGGTATTTTACAGGGTGCGCTCAAGGTCCGTATAACCTTATATGAAATTCATCTTACATCTTAGGAACCTAAGCATCCGTATGTGTCCCTCCATGGTCTCTGCACAGCTGAATATGCCGCCATGTTCTCATGCCCTGAGTCATTCTTTGAAATTGTTGCAGCATCCGACCACAAGCATCAATACGTCTCTCAAAATCATCATCTGATAATTGAAGATGGCGTATTGAAGGAGTTTTATTATAGCTCAACTGTTGGCGAGCCGAACTTGAAGAAGTTGTTACAACCGCACGCATGGTAAAAAGTTTCCGGTAGCCTTCGCACCAAACGTACTTTCAGGTGACCTTTGCACCAAGTTTAAAAAAATATTAACTATGTAATTTAACTGTTTCTTTAAATATTATATATTTATGTTTGCCTCGACTGCGTCAGTATTATTGTTAGAGACATGTTTCTCTTTGCAGGGTTGTGGTGCGGCTGAAGAATGTAGGCTTACACATATTATAATTTTACTTCACTCCTTTTATTAATGCTTAATTCGATTTAAATAACACTTCATTGATATAGAGAGAGAGGTGTGATATATTTTTATTAAATACTTGCTCATTTTAATACGTAAAATATTTTCGTCTCACACAAATACGTAATATATTTCTCGAGGACGTGTCTCGCGTCCGGTTAGGAACACTGTTTGCACTGAATTGATTTCAACCGCCTAAACTTCTAAATTTCTATATTTCATGTCTCTGATTGGCTAATTCTACTCCAACAGAATACCTTCATTTAACTAAAGCTTTTTCTGGTTGTTGATTGGCTATTTTTATAAATTTTCTCAAAAATTATATTATTGTTGCTCCAATAATGACTAGTAGCATTTAAACTTTCAAATTCATTATTGCCTCATTGTTAGCAATTTTTAACCTATTATTCTCACAGCTCCTACATTATTAAATTACGTAATATATTTACATAACATTATTGAACATGAGTACAACAATATCAGCATGTGCAATGACTGTTACATACATTTTACAAATTATTACATACCCATATTGCTTCAAGGCGGGCTGTTATTGAATTTATATATTATATAATTAGACTGAAATTATTTAAGTGTTAAAAATACTGTCTCATAATTCATTAACATTCAATGGACACACCTCATTTTCAGGTCCACTTTTGTGTGTTTCTATGATAGATACCGGTATCTCCATCTCTGAAGCACATTTCTGTATGTATTTGACCATAGACGTTTCCACGTCACCACAAAGTTGCAGTCGTTGAAGCCTCAATTCATGGGAGCCAAAGTTGAAGTTGTTTATTGTTGCTGTTTGCACCACGTACGATATAAGTTTTCGGTGGCCTTTGCCCCACGTTCACTTTACCTGTGGCCTTCTCCCCACGTTTAAAAATCAACTTTTTATTTTAATGTTTATTTAAATATTATATATATGCCTCGGCTGCGTCAGTAGTAATTTTTAAAGGCACGTATCTCTTATCAGGGCTGGTACGGCTAATGAATGAAGGCTTACACAAATTATAATTGTATTGTACTTCGTTTATTAATCCTTCACACGATTAAGTAACACTTCACTGATGTATCCTACTGTATAGCTGTGAAATTATGGCTGTTTGCACTTTTTAACACGTAAACTTTATATTATTCTCACCGCAAGGAATTTTTACGTCTCACACTGAACACGTACCGTACCGATCAGATACGCAATCTTGTAGCGTCTGCCGCTTGAATATTTCATGTCTCTGATTGGCTAAGCTTACTCCAATAGAATACTTTTATTTAACTTAAGCTTTTTCTAGTTGTTGATTGGTTTTTATAAAATGTTTTAAATACTACATTGTTGTTCCAAGAATTATTAGTAGTTATTAAACTTTCTATTTTATTGTTGTCTTAAGTTTACCTCATTGTTAGCGTTTTCGGCTCTTACTTTATAATTCTGTTTGCTACGAAAAGCAGCTTGCTTCTATTCTCACAGATCGTACATTGTTAAACTACATAATACATTCACATAATATTTTTATACATGTACATAATAATATAAACATCATACAATGACTGTTAAATACACTGTATACATTATTACATATACATATTTCTTTTAAGGCGCGCTGTTATTTTATTTTATATTATATAACTAGATTGATATCATTTAAGTGTTAAAAATACTGCTTCAAATTCCAAGTGTGGTGGATGGTGTTCCACCTCTCGGTCGTCCCGAACACTACCCGTTAAAAATGCTTTATAATCTGACAATTTTAATATTTTTCATTAATTTGATGCTCATGAACCCATACAGACGTCACCAAGTGTTCAATTACGTAAACGCCTCTAAAAGCAATTCTTTCAAAATCTTGGCATCAACTATTTTGCAGTCACATGGTCACATGCAGTCTAACAGCAACAATCGAAAACGATAATAATGGATGTGTGACAGCATAATAAACACCAACCTCAAGAGGAAAAATTACTCATGTAATTTTGAATTTAATTTAGGGGTATACGGACTTTGTGCGCACAGTGTACAATTCTACCAATCACAGAGAGTGTCTGCAAATGGTTAACCCCACAAAAGACGTTATGGTACAAATTGTGTGTTTTACCAAGATCTACGTATTACTGTTTACCAGTTATGCAAAAGTCATTCACAATGAAGATGACTCGCAAGATATTACATAAAATTTCAAAGTATAGAATGCCTTCGATTTATGCCAATGGCCGTAACCGCGTATTGGCCGAGACGGTAGTTACCTCGATATTACGCCGCCGCGCAAAGTCGGCGCGGGACGTGTCAAGGGAACGTTTATCAACTTGAGCTGTCTCAGTCGTTGCTTTGTCTTCGTGTTGTGAAGTTTTTCGACAGTACGTGTTGTTATGTGCGATTCTCTTAGGAATGTTATTCTCTTATTGGTCCACAGAAATGCCTGACAACAAATTCACACTTTAAGATCATATTGTTATGTACGATTCTTACGTGAAAACTGAATCATGTAGACAGATGTGTAGACAATTTCAGCTGCAATTCCCTGGTCATCCAGTTCCGGGTAGAGATGCTAGGTCAATACATTTAGAACAACGGGATCGCTAAACGCTAAAAAATAAATTTTATAGGAACAATCCCTACACCATAGACGAACTTAAGAACAATATAAGAGCAGAAATTATGTACATTACTCAAGAAGAACTTATGCGTGTGAATGGTAATTACATCCGACAATGTCTAGAATGTCTTCGCACAGATGGACAACACTTATAACAAGGTTAGTATTCATTACATATATGTTACTAACACTCGTGAGTAAGTAACACGGGAGATATGGAACGAAAAACCCCTCAGTGTAGTAGACTGTGTGCGGAACACACATTCGCGCCATCCGCGGCCTTGGTATAGAACGAAGGGAGCGTGCATTTTATTTGTCATGTAAATATATTAAATATGTGGTAGTGATGTCACGATACCATTATATCTCGATACTCAATACCGATACGGAGTTTTTATAAACGATACTCGATAGTCACTATATAAAAAATCAGATATCTGTTACAAACGCTTATTCTCCATATGCGTCATGTTAATCGAGATACACATTTCCAGACTCTATCTTATTGCTAATTTTCTTGTAGATGTAAGGGGAATATATATTTGCAAGGGAAATATAGAAATACAGTAGCCTTTAAGCACATACATATCTCTTAATAGCTGGTTGCTAGGTGCAGCACTATTCCCTTTCCCACAGATTAATATTCTTTGCATATCGAAGACAAAAAAATGAATAACGAATTCCCATTTGAGAAAAGTATTGAAAAATTTAAGGGAATAACAAGTAATATCTCGAAAATGGTTCACTCAAGAAAAAAAAATGTATATGATATAAACTGTGTTTTTTAACGCGATCTACACTTCTTGTGTAGTAAAATTTTGTCTATCTCTTATGGTTTACCAGTTATGCAAAAGTCTTTCACAATAAAGAATACTTTTGGAGACATTCGCAGGAAATTCAAGATATGCATTTTATGTGTCATAAAAATATCTTAAACATATGATATTTTAATCAAAATCGTTAGAGCCATTTTTGAGAAAGTTAAAATTTTCGAAAAATCGTCCATGTAAAGGGTACTCTGGGGTGGGGGGATTTTCTTGAAAACCTTCATGTCGCATCCTTGGAAGATAGTGAACCTAAATACCAAGTTTGGTGTTTATCCGACTGTTCGTTTCTGAGTTATCCTGTTCACAGACACACACACGGACATGTTTCCAAAAATGCTTTTTTTGCATTCAGGGGGTCTCAAAACATGTATTTCCGGTGAAATCTCGGTATCGAAATTTTGGGTGGAATACAATACTTCTCCTACTTACTATACGTAGTAGAGAAAGTAAAAATGAATAACGAATTGCACTTGAAAAACAGTATTGAAAAAAATTAAGGGAATAACAAGCAATATCTCGAAAATGGTTCACTCAACAAACAAAATCTATATAACATAAATTGTGTATTTCAAAGCGATATACATTTTTTGTGTAGTAAAAGTTTGCCTATCTCTTATGGTTTACCAGTTATGCAAAAGTCGTTCTCAATGAAGAACACTTTTGGAGACATTCCCAATAAATTCAAGATATACATTTTATTTGTCATGAAAACATCTTAAACATATGATATTTTAATCAAAATCGTTATAGCCATTTTTGAGAAAATTAACATTTTCGAAAAATCTTCCATGTAAAGTGTAATCTGGGGTGGGGAGATTTTCTTGAAAACTTTCGTGTCGCATCCTTGGAAGATACTGAACCTAAATACCAAGTTTGGTTTTTATCCGACTGTTCGTTTCTGAGTTATGCTGTTCACAGACAGACACACACACACACAGACACACAAACGGACATGTTTCCAAATAGGCTTTTTTGGATTCAGGGGGTCTCAAAACATGTATTTCCGGTGAAATCTCGGTATCGAATTTTTGGGTGGAATACAATACTTCCCCTATTTACTATACGTAGTGGAGAAAGTAAAAAGCAAACGCAACAGCTTGTTCACTGAATTATGTTCTCATTAGTAGTTTTCTGTGTATAAACACATGCAACCAATACTGTATTGTATGCTAATTCAAAATTTTTAAAGTTTGACTTTCTCCAATTGCCAGTACTTTCTTTTTTCCTATTGATAGCAAGTAAAAATAATAATAATAATGATTTTCTATACATATTTTGGAAAATAATTTTACGGCATATACGCAAGCTACGCTCGTGACCCGAGTTTGACATGCGTAAATACATACAAATGGAAGGAAAGGACAAATACACTACCGTTTGTGAAAATTGCAACACCAAGAAGGAAACGCATGAATTTAATACACAGGTTAGGTACATGACAAGTAACAAATAATACACTTTTCAAAACTATACATGACCTTTGAGCCCTAATATTCAGTATTTGGTGTGGCCTCCATGCGCTGCAATTAGAGCTGCTATGCGCCATGGCATTGAATCAAAAAGGTTTTGAATAAGTTTCTGAGGGATTTCCCTCCAGGCAGTTTTTATTCGAGCCCACAAATCCGTAGCACTGGATACTGGAGGACCGTGACGCACCAAGTACCGACCAACCATATCCCAGACATGTTCGATGGGCGAGATGTCAGGCTAACGTGCAGACCACGGAAGCAATGGTATCCGTCGCTCTTCGAAGTAGGCTTTTACATTCCTCGCAATATGTGGCCGGACATTGTCTTGTTGAAATGTGGCCTGTGGACATGCCTGAAACAGCGGAAATACCTTAGGATCTACAACCACCGTTAGGTACTGGTTGCTGTTCAAAGTGCCCTCAATTCGTAAGAGACGAGATCCGTTGTTGTAAACAATGGCGGTCCATACCATCACACCTGGTGTTTGTCTGCTATGCCATTCAACAGTGCAGGCCTCCAGGTTGCGCTCACCACGGTACCGCCGGACATGTATGCGGCCATCATTGTAGGACACGTTGAAGCGGAACTCGTCCGAAAATACATTTGGTCACTCAGCACCCCAGTGACAGTGTTCACGTGCCCATTGCAGTCGGAGGAGCTTGTGGTTTTTGGACAATGGAAGCCGACTTTGCATAACTGGTAAACCATAAGAGATAGAGAAAATTTTACTGCATAAAAAATGTAGATCGCGTTAAAATACACAATTTATGTCATATACATTTTTGTTGTTGAGTGAACCATTTTCGAGATATGCTTGTTATTCCCTTAAATTTTCCAATACTTATACTTTTTCAAATGGGAATTCGTTATTCATTTTTTATGTCCTGGACATGCAAAGAGAATGGAATACTCCACATAGTAAACAGCTCTTAAAACATTTGACTATCGCTTAAAGCCTACCATATTCCCCTTGCATCTACAAGAAAATTAGTAATGAGATTAACATGAAGCATATGGAGAATAAGCGTTTGTAATAATAGTTTGTACAAGAGAAAGAAAGTCATGTGAGTGTAACACATCAGATTTTTCTAAAAAGGTGCGTGTGAGTGTGTGCCTGTAAACAGCATAACTCAAAAACAAAAAGTCGGATAAGTACCAAATTCAGTATTTGAGTTTAGTATCTTCCAAGTATGTGACATGAAGATTTTCAAGAAAATTCCGCCACCCGCAACTACCCTTTGCATGGAACATTTTTCGAAAATTTTTATTTTCTAACAAATGGCTCTAACGAATTTGATTAAAATACCACATATTAAAGATATTTACGTAATAAATGAAATGTATGTCTGAATTTTCTGAGAATAGTGTATGAAGACCTCTTCATTCAGAAGGAATTTGTATAATCTTGTAAAACTCGTAAACCTTCAGCGATAGACGTAAACCTACCACATAAAAAATGTACATCTCTTTAAAATACACAATTTGCTCAATATAAGCTTTTTGTAGCATAAGCCGGTTCTGAGATATCTGTTATTAAAGGCTTGAATCGTCCATTTCTTGGTCATTTTCTTGAAGTCCTTTCAACGTTCAGTTATTTCTCGCAATTGCCTAGAAACAGTATGGAATTTTAAGGCCTGCGTATAGGCCCAGTTCTTAAACGTTTGAGATAGAGGGTAGATGAAGCTGGTTATCCAGACCCAGGAGTAGTAATAATAATAATAATAATAATAATAATAATAATAATAATAATAATATACGATCGAACATAGCGACGAAAATGTGCTGAATTCATATTAGGAATGGGTTTTGTAGGGAAGATAGAGAAACAAAGTTTGTTGTCCTCCAAGGTATTTTACCTGCGTGGACGACAACAAGCCTACCGGAAGTTTCGCCTTTGTATCTGGCTCGGACAGGTCGTTTACAACGGTTTCAAAGCTTAAAAAGGGTCAGGAAGTATATGTGCCTTATCTACGATCTAAGAATATTCGTGGGAAGATTTTAAAACTCAAAATAAGCTGTAAGAAGCAGATGTGAAAGTTGTCAAGTGGGGGTAGCCAATAATAAAAATCATGAAACAAAATGATAGCCAATCGAAAGTTCGCGTATACATCACATGATACGTTTGAACTTAAGACGGAACGAAACTTAAGAAAGGAGGGGGAAAATTCTAAGTTTGGCGAAAGGCGTGAAAAAGGAAAAAAAAACGCAGAGGGACATTCCGGTACAAACTAACCATGAGGACGGCCGAGATTCATTCCGGTACAAACTAATCACGAGGACGGTCGACGAAACGAAATTAGAAGAAAATAATCAGAAAATTTATAGTGTAAAAATGAAGTTATGAAATATAGGGAATTCGAAGGCTAGTCGGAGAAACACATAAGTAGCGACTTCGAAAGGGATAAGAATAACAGTGGTTTCGACGACGAAGGTGGCGGGTCGACCAGATAGGAATCCTCGTAACCAAAAATAAAGAAATAACTCAAACTTCGCCGGCAGTGTTATTAATATCATCAAGGCAGTGTCACCACCCCTGAAAACTAGAACCTCAGCTCTGCCAAAACAAAATTCCAAATCCCTGCCATCCAACCATCGAACCCGGGACTCTGAGTCCACTGAAGCAACTGCCAGGAACAACACAGATGCGTCAGAGGTCAGCGTCATAGAGAAAGTCATGTGAATGTACTACATCAGATTTTTTTATACTTATGCTGTTCAGACACACCCACACACGTAGGCCTTTTTCTAAAAATCCCTTTTTCGGATTCAGGGTGCCCCAAAACATGTATTTCCGGTGAAAATAGAGTATCGAATTTTTATGTAAAACTTAATGCTTACTGTGCTTACTATGTACGTGGCAGAGAAGATGCCAAACTTGTACACAAAATTTGTTATCTATCTCAGTTTTTGTTTTTGAGTTATACTATTCATACACAAACATAAATATTGCCTGTTTGTAATATTAGAGCAGATATGTGCAGGAGAATGTCACCATGTTGCTGTAGAAGAAGGACAACGAATCCCAGGAGCTACCGATTGAAAACACAGGTGAGTGTATATTTCAGATTAATGCACCATTATACTTTAGGAATGTATACTACGAAATATTAAAGATTCTACGGAGGGTTGTTTTGAAGCCGAAATTATAAAGTCAATAATTATCATAATAATCTGGGAAGGATAGCGAAATAAAATAGATAATAAAATATTTAAAATCAGTGCATGTATTAAAAGGAGAAGCATTGGGAAAATTGTTGACTGTTAAAAGCGACGGAAAGACTAGACAGGCACAGTTTAGCTAATTAGGGACCAGCCCCAGGTATAAAGGGTAAGTCCGCTGAAGCCAGTTTCTCTTGGAATTAATGAGTGCAGTTGCACTGGCCGGGATGTGAAGGTCATTAGAAGCTTCATGACGCTCATTTTTTGGTGCGAAAGTTTAAGGGGAGAGAGGAGAAGTTAGGAGCCCTTTCTTTGTATCGCGCGTGTGGGGAGATCACATTCTCGCTGGGACGCTGGTGTGATGAGGAACAACGGTCTCGTCGGGGTCCGAAGACTGGGTGCGAACTTGCAAGAGGGTCGGACGTTCAGATGTAATTGATAATCTTCGGTCTTGGAAAAGACACAGTAACATCGTAAGAATTTAAAAGTGATCGGAAAATCTTAAGTCTTATTTTAATGGTGAATAAAAGTGTTCCAAGAAAGCGTTCGTATTTCTACGTGCATACACTCACGCATACCCAGTGATTAAGATCTCATGCTCGAGCAGCCGTGGCAAAGTATAAAAAAAACAACTAGGAGGAGAAAAGCAGCAATCGTAAGGCAAATGTATTGCTTTATTGTTGGAGGACGTAGCTTGGCTGCGTCATTTGCAATCTATGGTAACAAACCTAAGACACCTTTACCTTATGAAAAACCACGCCTCCACCAGCAGTCATGTTCTATCTGGCAGCCTTTATCTTGAGCTATCAATCTGCAGCACAGCTTCCACTGGAGCAAACTGCTATGAAATATAGGGATGTCCAGTTTATTCCATTCCTCCTGGCAGCTTTCCAGAGTCCATCTAAATTTCGCAGCCGCCTGCTTCCAAGGGCTCTTTTCAGTAACCCAAATGCACCATCAGTTATGCATCAGATGACTTAACACGGATGTGGCTGAAAGGTATGAAATGTTTTCCCATTTCTCTCTCGATGTTCTACAAAAATTTGTAGGTTAAAGCAGACGTATGGCTTGATGACTTCTCCTGATGTACCAATCTTTATTTACATCTACACCATAGAGAGAAGGGATTTCTGTATGGAAAATTGGTATCAGGATGTTAGTCTGAAAATATGCCGAGTTGATTTTCATATTTGTATGTGCACGACGAATGGTTAATTTACCATTGTAACTGTACCTTGCTATTACCATGAAACAATTCGGGAAATTTTCGTTAGTTTCAACTTTGTTTCTCACCTTGGTTGCTAATATATAGCCCAGGGTTTGTGGCAGTCACTTAGATAAACATATACCTCATCTAAAAAGACAACAAACATTCACTTTTCACTAGCTAGGTATCGTTCACACAGCTTTCTGCTGTTAGTGGCACGTTGTGCAATGTGTTTAGGCAACAGCTTATATCCCAACTGTTATGGCACTTTTCTAGGTTCAAATTCTGGCTGATTTGATGTTCAGAGTAGTAAGAGAGATCCCAATTATAATGCAATGGCCCTCTGAGTTGCAGGATTTGCTCCAGAGACATGGACCTTCATCTTCCCCATTATATCCAGGGTGCGACTGGTGGCAGGTCATGGATTTCCCTGTTTCTTGACCTTTGGAATAAGTTCTAATGTGACCTTACCCTTTCTATTGAGTACGAGATCACTTTCTTGGATATGGTAAAACCGCGCCTCTTGCACTGCTTAATAATCTTATAACACAAGTATTTTGCATCGGAAAGGGCAATAATGTATTTTTATCAAGTGATTCTATTTTTGACGCAAACACAATTCTATTTTTGACACAACTGAGCAAACTCAGTGATACACTCATACTGCTGAACTTTCATTCGGTTCCACATGTTTCAGCTATTGTGCTCCTCCGATATTGTTACCACAGACGTGAACACCCCCCGTAAACTTCTTAAATTTATAACACGTGGGAAGTAGTTCCGCTGTAACTGGTATGATATATATAGAAAAATATATTTTCTCGCGAAAACTTCGATTTTCAATACGCCCTCTTAAGCGAACATTTACTTTTGCACGTGGATTTCTAATGCCGACGGTGTGTGTGTGTGTGTGTGTGTGTGTGTGTGTGTGTGTGTGTGTGTGTGTAAGTGTTCCTTATAGGTTTCTTCATCGTTGCACCAATTGCAAGCAAATTTGGCATAATTAACATATGACTCAAGGCAAAAATTACTGTCTGGATTAGAGTTCAGAATTCCGCCCCATTTCACACATTTAATTATTTAATTTGATGTGATGCCTATAAAAACTCGCAAGACATCTATGTCGTTCTCAGCAATAATCATAATGGGACGAACATTGACAAAATAAGAATGATTACTTAGCTTTCGCGATCTCACAAAATAAAAAAGGAAGAGTGTTCGCATATTATTCGTTGATCTTCTCTCTGACATTAACCATGAAGGAATAACACAGTCAAATAAATAACTAAAACAGCAATGCTATCTGTGGCTATGCTTGTGCAAATGTAACTGCTAAGTGAACTCAAATAACTCACGCTATTGGGCCAGCGAAAATGCACATGTTATTCATGAAGCAATAGTGGAACCATTTTTTTTTTTACAAAGTGCACACTGCAGAGTAGCTATGGATTTTCATGGAATTTGCTGAGCAACCTTCTAATTTCAATTCATAAATTACTAAAAGACCAAAAATGATTTTACATATCCTTCGTTGCGAATGTCATAAAGTAGAAAATATTTGCTGTATTTTTACTTTCTCTACTACGTACAGTAAGTAGGGGAAGTATTGTATTCCACCCAAAAATTCGATACCGAGATTTCATCGGAAATACAATTTTTGAGATCCCCTGAATCCAAAAAAAATTTTGGAAACATGTCCGTGTGTGTCTGTGTGTCTGTGAACAGCATAACTCAGAAACGAACAGTCGGATAAACACCAAACGGTATTTAGGTTCAGTATCTTCCAGAAACGCGACAAGAAGGTTTTCAGAAAAATACCCCAATGCCAGATTACCCTTTGCAAGGAACATTTTTCGAAAATTTAAACTTTCTCAAAAATGGCTCTAACGATTTTGATTAAAATATCATGTATTTAAGATACTTTCATGACAAATAAAATGTATATCTTGAATTTTCTGGAAATGTCTCCAAAAGTATTCTTCATTGTGAACGACTTTTGCATAACTGGTAAACCATAAGAGATAGACAAAATTTTACTACACAAAAATGTAGATCGGTTAAATTACACACTTTATGTCATATACATTTTTTGTTGAGTGAACCATTTTCGAGATATTGCTTGTTATTTCCTTAAATTTTCCAATATTTCTTCTCAAATGGGAATTCGTTATTCATTTCTTTTTATGTACTGGACATACAAAGAGAATGGAATACTCCACATAGCAACCAGCTCTTAAAACATTTGAATATCGCTTAAAGCCTACCAATTCCCCTTGCACCTACAAGAAAATTAGCAATAAGATTAATATCTCGATTAACATGAAGCATATGAAGAATAAGCGTTTATAAAAATAGTTTGTACAAGAGTAGAGAAAGTCATGTGAGTGTAACACATAGATTTTTTTTAATGGGAACCTACAATTAGGGTCAAATTAATTTGGCCCTAAAATGACCATCACATCGTCTTCCAAACATAACACTACTAATAGCATTTACTTTCCCCTATAATATCAATTCAACTTTATTAAATGCAATAATTCTTTCTACAACGCTTAGTTTTGGAGATGTAGTAGGAAAATTTTGGGCGTCATTGTAGTGGGACAACATTGGTCTTCTGGTTGATGCCTTCTGCTCAGCGGCTGATGACCTCCATTCCTAATAAATTACCTATCTAATTTCACCGATATCAAGCTTTTCGTGAGTGAGGCAAATTAAAATACACTGCATTTCGCTTAAAATGTGATTTATTATCAATAGGATAATTATGGGCGGCTAGTTTTCCCGTCTTTAACAATTCCCACCATAATAATAATAACAATAAATTAGGAGCCTAAGCTAACTGCACACTCTTCCCCACCCATATGCCACACGTGCATCTGTCATCCAGAGTATAACTGTGTGTCGACGAAATTATATAAGCAAGTGAAAATCTGGGGCCGGCTTTTCCCTTTTATACGTAAACGTAGTGACGCTCACCTTCGCGCCTTAAAATATAACGACATTTCTAATTGCTCCTCAGACCTTGTTACCTTATTATGTATGAAAATATTCTGCTCCAAAACCTTTCGCACACGCGTCCCAGTGACGGGTTCGGAAGCAAACTTAATCGCTCTGTCTCTTTTTACTTTCTCTACTACGTATAGCAAGTAGGGGAAGTATTGCATTCCACCCAAAAATTCGATACCGAGATTTCACCGGAAATATATGTTTTGAGATCTCCTGAATCCAAAAAAAGCATTTTTGGAAACATGTCCGTGTGTGTGTCTGTGTGTGTGTGTGTGTCTTTGAACAGCATAACTCAAAAACGAACAGTCGGATAAGCACCAAACTTGGTATTTAGGTTCAGTATCTTCCAGAGATGCGACACGAAGGTTTTCAAGAAAATCCCCCACTCCAGACTACCCTTTACATGGAAAATGTTTCGAAAATTTTAATTTTCTCAAAAATGGCTCTAACGATTTTGATGAAAATATCATATGTTTAAGATAATGTCATGAGAAATGAAATGTATATCTCGAATTCTCTGGGAATGTCTCCAAAAGTATTCTTCATTGTGAACGCCTTTTGCATAACTGGTAAACCATAAGAGATAGACAAAATTTTACTGCACAAAAAATGTAGATCGTGTTAAAATACACAACTTATGTCATATACATTTCTTTTGTTGAGTGAACCGTTTTCGAGATATTGCTTGTTATTTCCTTAAATTTTCATACTTTTTCTCAAATACGTTATTCATTTTTTTATGTCCTGATATGCAAAGAGAATGGAATGCGTCACATAGCAACCAGCGTTAAAATATTTGACTATCGCTTAAAAGCTACCATATTCCCCTTGCATCTACAAGAAAATTACCAATAAGATTGACATCTCGATATCTCGATTAACATGAAGCATATGGAGAATAGGCGTTTGTAAAATTAGATTGTACAAGAGTAGAGAAAGTCATGTGAGTGTAACACATCAGATTTTTATTTCTTGTTATTCCTTCAAGTTCCGTGCTCATTAACTTGGTGAAAGGAGGCGTACTTCTACCTAGAATTAGCTAGCTCGCCCGTACCTTACGTATCTAAGTTACCATTTGTTGTTCTTCGCTGCTAAATATTCTAATATCTGTCTTGCTGAATTATATTATGTACAATATGTATATATATATTGTTATACACCGGGGTGAGACCAAAAGGGTTGCAATTAAACTATTAAATTTAGTCACCCCGGCATAACTGCTGGGGGACGTAGCTATAAAGGCACACGAGAGAAACCAAAACCTTGCTGCACAAACTAAGCGGGCGTGGAATGTATATAAATAATTACATTTGAATTCGCATTTACCTCTGATTTATTATACCTAACAAGATGCACTACATTATACACAAAGGATTACATAAGAACACTGGGAGAGATGTCCCACGCACACACACCCATCACACATATACCCGTTCCCTACGAAGACTTACATTAGACTCGTGCCACTCTCGCTACAACTGACCAAGACATCACACACAATGAGCGCTATTCTCTCAATTACTTTCACCCCCCAACTAGAGAGAAGAGCTCCCGCGCCTGACAGGAACTTAACATACAAACACGACTTTCGGTGGAGGCACCGGGTATGAACAGAGATACCTTTCAGAGATATTGCACAGTCTCAACTCAAACGGCTCACCCTGTAAATTGGGCGAAGGACCGGAAATTTCGCTCAGAAGCCTTTATCAGGCTTGATTTTTATGAGCTGTAAAACTACAACACGGGACCACCGGCTTTACTCCCTTCCGCCGTGTTTGAACCCGCGACCTCGGGAATTAGAGATATGGTACTCATATAACACTCCTGAGGACTTATTATTCGTTTATCTCCTCGCTGAAATTTGACGTGGAGTAACAACACAGGCAAATAAATAACTATGAGCTATGTCACCTGGGCTATTCTTGCGATATAGGCGCTACAATCGCTTGGTTAAACGATTAACAAAATTTACAACTGCACTGCATTAGACTGTGATAACAGCGACAGCAACAAACAAGACCAAATACCACTTCTTATTTTTCTTTATCTTCATATGATTATTTATTGTGTATCGATATAAAATAACACAAGAGGATTCAGCATAATCGCATTGCCTATAAAAGTCTCTACGGTGCTCAAACATTACTAAAATAAGAATTATAAATAAGTTGAAGTTCATATCCATATACTCTGCGATCATACTCCGATGTTCGGTTATTCGCTTGTTATAATTTGTAGTTTAGCATTCTCCATTTCCTTTGAATATTAAGTTGGTCTTCCTTTTGTTTGTGTTTCTCGTGTTTTCTTAGCAGTTTTATGCATGTTGGTTACTGAGAATTAACAAGGTTATATTGACTGTTATGGTTTTTAATTTATATTTTGACGACACGATTATATCATGGAAGCAACAAACAGTAGGAGGGATTAATTTGGGGTCAAGAACAGTAAAGACAATGGGTCTTCGCAGATGACCAGGTATTAATAGCAAAAAGTGAAGAGGAGCTTCAAAGGATGACATACAAACTAAATTTAGTATCAAAAACATACAGCCTGGAAATTTCAACTGAAAAAACCAAAGTTATGGCATTTAAAGGTACTCATTGTGTCCGGTCTAAAATAATAATAGAAAATAAAAGCAAGAACAAGTGTCAATATTTAATTTTCTAGGATGTGAAATAGCATATGGATCTGAAATACACATTAATAAAAGGTAAATAAATTTAATTACATAACGGAAACATTAACAAAACACTAAACTCACATCACTTTCTCTACTCTTGTACAAACTATTTTTACAAACGCTTATTCTCCATATGCTTCATGTTAATCAAGATATCGAGATGTTAATCTAATTTTAATTTTCTTGTAGATGCAAGGGGAATTGTTAGGCTTTAAGCGATATCAAATATTTTAAGAGCTGGTTGCTATCTGGACTATTCCATTCTCTTTGCATTACCAGGATAAAAAAAATCTGATGTGTTACACTCACATAACTTTCTCTACTCTTGTACAAACTATTTTTACAAACACTTATTCTCCATCTATTTCATATTAATCGAGATAAACATTTGCAGAAACGATCATTTGACATGCAAAGAGAATTACATTTTACACATAGCGACCAGTTCTAAAAATATTTGACTTTCGCTTAAGGCGTACTATGTTCCCCTTGTTTTGTATTCGCAGGGGCAATATAGAAATACAGTAGCCTTTAAGCATATACATATCTCTTAATAGCTGGTTGCTAGGGCAGCACCATTCTCTTTGCCTCAGATTAATACTCTTTGCATATCCAAGGCAAAAAAATTAATAACAAATTCCCATTTGAGAAAATAAGTATTGAAAAATTTAAGGGAATAAGAAGCAATATCTCGAAAACGGTTCACTCAACAAAAGAAATGTGTATGACATAAATTGTGTATTTTAACGCGATCTACATTTTTAGTGTAGTAAAATTTTGTCTCTCTCTTATGGTTTACCAGTTATGCAAAAGTCGTTCACAACGAAGAATACATTTGGAGACATTCCCAGAAAATTCGAGATATAGATTTCATTTGTCATGAAAATAACTTAAGCATATGATATTTTAATCAAAATCTTTAGGGCCATGTTTGAGAAAATTAAAATTTTCTAAAAATGTTCCATGTAAAGGGTAATCTGGGGTGGGGGGATTTTCTTGAAAACCTTCATGTCGCATCTCTGGAAGATACTGAACATAAATACCAAGTTTGGTGTTTATCCGACTGTTTGTTTCTGAGTTATGCTGTTCACAGACACACACACGGACATGTTTCCAAAAATGCTTTTTTGGATTCAGGGGGTCTCAAAACATATATTTCCGGTGAAATCTCGGTATCGAATTTTTGGGTGGAATACAATACTTCCCCTACTTACTATACGTAGTAGAGAAAGTAATAAAATTAGAAAGGCTCAATAATAAAGCTGTATAAAGCAATGGCCATCCCCACAATAACTTATGGATCTGAAACATGGACAGTGACAGCAGAAAATAAAAGAAGGATACAGAAAGCTGAAATGAAATTTCTCAGACCTATAGCAGGATACACAAGACTGGATAAAAAGCCAAAGAACGAAATATGGCAAAAGTTAAAAATAGAAGAGTTAAATAAAGTAATAATATAATATAGCACTAACTGGAAATAACATTAGAAAGAATGAAATTTGAAGTAGATTAAATTTGTTGGTAGTTGGAAGATGTTTCATGTTTATCTGCCCCACGTATGCGAGCCAATTTTGTCGCGGTATCTCGTGTTATCTTATTGCTGAGCGCCAGTGATTGTTTTATTATTTTGCATTTTGGGTTCATTGTGCTCCGGCTAGCTATTTTTATTACTCAGTCGAGCATATCTCTTGAACAGGGTGTGTAAACAGAAAGGATTTGTTACTGAAAGATAACACTGATCAAAGAATTTGTTTTTACACTTTTATTGCCGTCACAGTTTATTCATTTCACATAATTACTTTTGATACACGCCCGACTGAAACTGTTATATTTTTTATGTTACTATAAACACTTATTTGCTGCACATTATTAATTCGCGTATTTCACATTTATAACTAACTTTACGACGCGAGAGATTCTGTTAAACTGTGCGACGTGTAACCCGCGAATGATTCTGATGAACTGTGCGACGTGTAATGCGTGAATGATCCTGTTGAACTGGGCGTTACCCGACTCTTGGCTTCATAATTTATACTCCCTCACCGGATATGCCTAAAGATTATAACCGAGCTGCTATTGGTTAATAAAACGCGCCAACATTAGCGTCTATTTTTATATCCAATTAAAATTATGAACACATATGCTCTAGGGAAGATATTCCCTCCATTTGTAAGAAAGGCACGCCACTCTGACGTCATTTGTTTGTCTCTTCTAATTAATAATCAACTCACCCCCTCGCTCATTGTTACCCGCTCCTATTGTCAGTTTCAGTGAGGCCGTGTAAACTTATTTCCTAACAATGCTTATAATTAACAAACATCCCAAATCATTGTCATACAATAATGCTAATTTACACTACAATCACTCTGCCATTTACATTGTTGTGATATAAAATAGTGCGTCACATTAAATAGGATACGCAGAGCAATATATAACTACAGTCCCAAAGGATACAGAAACCCAGGACGACCAAAAAAGACATGGACACAAGATTTAGGAGCCGGTACTGGGTAAAACGGCCTAAAACCGTGAAGTATAAGAAGAAGAATATTGACTGTTATTCTTCTTTCCAGCTGAAATTTTCTCAATAAATAGGAATGTGACAGCTTGTAAGTCACTCAGCTGAATTTACGTGGAATCATCAATACAAACTGCGGTGTTTGTCGTTCAATTGTGCTTTTGCATCGCGTTTTGTCAGTACTTTTATTTTTCTCTTTATCGCCCTGAGACTTTTAATTAACTCTTTGCTTAAGGTCTTGTAGTTTAATAAAGAAGGGGGAAGATGGACAAATAAAATTAACTTCGTATTTACGCGAATCAAACGCGTACCTTTTTTTGACCAAATGTAGTATTCAAAATCGTGGTGCGCATTCGATTCGAGAGCAAATCCGTTCCGTAGAACGCCAGTAACTTCATTCAAAAGTTTTCGTTTATTACGGCACAATGGATTGCATCCAGAAACTCGGGACAAGCTAGGCGCTCATTTATCATTGGCCATTATTATTAACCGATTTAGTTACCTTATGGAGGGCAAGAACAAACAGAGAAGAACGTCTTATGATGTTTCTTTAAAGCGTAAAGTAATCCTTTATGCTAAAAGAATGGTAATAAAAAGGCAGGAAGTTCAATTTATCACAGAGCAATTCACTTGTGACGAAAACAGAAATTGTCATTATTTGCTACTACAGCTAGTAGAAACAAATTTAAAGCTGGCCCCATAACTCAGACGCTAGAGCACCTGCCTGTTGTGCGGGTGGTCACGGGTTCGATTCCCGGCTGGGGAGTGGGAATTTTCTATAGCCAGGATTATTCCTTATCCTCCTAGAGTCTGTAAGTAGTAATGAGAGTGTGAATGTTTGTGTGTATGTTCTAATGATTAAGAAACCAAAAAGCGCAAGTAACCCAACGACAAGAGAATACGAGTTAATACCAATGCCAATAGGCAACGAGTTCCAAATGAAAGGCTGCTGATAAAACCAATGCAGTTAACACCGAGGTATAAATGGAACTAAAAAAACTGATTTGCTACACTCACATGATTTTCTCTACTCTTGTACAAACTATTTTTACAAACGCTTATTCTCCATATGCTTCATGTTAATCAATATGTTAATCTTATTGCTAATTTTCTTGTAGATGCAAGGGGAATTGGTAGGTTTTAAGCGACAGTCAAATACTTTAAGAGCTGGTTGCTATGTGGAGTATTCTATTCTCTTTGCACTACCCGGAAAAAAATGAATAACGAATTCCCATTTGATAAAAAGTACAATTATTGGAAAATTTAAGGGAATAACCAGCAATATCTTGAAAATGGTTCACTCAACAACAAAAATGTATATAACATAAATTGTGTATTTTAACGCGATCTACATTTTTTGTGTAGTAAAATTTTGTCTATCTTTTATGGTTTACCAGTTATGCAAACGTCGTTCACAATGAAGAATACTTTAGGAGAACTCAGAAAATTCAATATATAGATTTTATTTGTCATGTAAATATCTTAAATATATAATATCTTAATCAAAATCGTTAGAGCCATTTTTGAAAAGATTAAAATTTTCGAAAAATGTTCCATGTAAAGGGTAATCTTGGGTGGGGGGATTTTCTTGAAAACCTTCGTGTCGCATCTCTGGAAGATACTGAACCTAAATACCAAGTTTGGTGTTTATCCGAATGTTCGTTTCTGAGTTATGCTGTTCACAGTCACACACAGACACACCAAAATACATTTTTGGATTCAGGAGGCCTCAAAATGTGTATTTCCGGTGAAATGTCGGTATCGAATTTTTGGGTGGAATGCAATACTTCCCCTACTTACTATACGTAGTAGAGAAAGTAAAAAGAAAGAAAGAAAGAAAAAAGAAATATACGGGTCCACGCAAAGGAAGACATCCTGAAGTTGAAGAAAAAGTGATGGAATTTGTAGGAGGAAGAGTGGGTAACCTGTGACTAGTGGTGCTATATGAAAGAAAGCTAAAGAGGAGGCTTGATATTCCGAGACAATCGCTTAAGGCTAGTAGTGGATGGGTGGATCGTTCCATGCAGTGAACGGGTTTTAACTCTAAGACGCCGTACAAAATGTTCCAGAAGCTTCCTGCAGATTTTGAGGACAAACTACAAACGTTTCTGCAGTATATCAGTTCATTTCGGAAGAAAAAAATTCTTCAATGGGGCGAATAGGCAACGCTGATGAGACGCCAATTTGGTTTGATATGCCGTGGAACTACACTATTACTGAGAAGGGGACAAGGAAGTTATCATCGAAACAACAGGGTGCGAAAAACAGCGCGTAACACTAATTTTGCTCCTTAACAATGTGTCACCTAACAATAGGGCACTTTTAATTCTATAACATGATGGTTTATATCAGCTGTGCTCAAGTATAAGCAGGAAAGGGGAGGGTGAAATCACCTTCTACCACCCGCTGCAACAGAATGACGCATTTATCGTGGTTATTGGGTTTCAGTGACGGAACTGCGGTGACATTTTTAAGTACAGGAAATCAAGAGCGTCCACACTCATATTTTACTCCTGATTAACCAACATGATGTTTCTGAGGATAATTACTTTGGCACAATTTACGTTTTACAACATCTTCAATATTTGGTGTAAAAGATGTAGCGAAGAGTCTCAAAAGATAAGCAAGGTGATTTTTATTTATCCTGCTTCGATACTCGATTTTAATGTAGTTCATTTTTACTTTCTCTACTACGTATACTAAGTAGGGGAAGTATTGTATTCAACCCAAAAATTCCATACTGAGGTTTCACCGGAAATACATGTTCTGAGACCCGCTGAATCCAAAAAAGCATTTTTGGAAGCATGCCTCTCTGCGTGTCTGTGAACAGCATAACTCAGAAACGAACAGTAGGTTCAGTATCTTCCAAAGATGCGAAACGAAGGTTCTCAAGAAAATCCTCCCAATCCAGATTACCCTTTACATGGAACATTTTTCGAAAATTTTAATTTTCTCAAAAATGGCTATAATGATTTTGATTAAATATTATATGTTTAAGATATTTTCATGACAAATGAAACGTATATCTCGAATTTTCTGGGAATGTCTCCAAAAGTATTCTTCAATGTGAAGGCTTTTGCATAACTGCTAAACCATAAGAGATAGACAAAATTTTACTACACAAAAAATGTAGATCGCGTTAAAATACACAATTTATGTCATATACATTTTTGTTGTTAGGTGAACCACTTTCGAGATATTGCTTGTTATTCCCTTAAATTTTCCAATACTTATGCTTTTTCCCAAATTCGTTATTCATTTTTTTTGTCCTGGTAATGCAAAGAGAATGGAATACTCCACATAGCAACCAGCGCTTAAAATATTTGACTATCGCTTAAAGCCTACCAATTCCCCTTGCATCTACAAGAAAATCAGCAATAAGGTTTACATCTCGATTAACATGAAGTATATGGAGAATAAGCGTTTGTAAAAATAGTTTGTACAAGAATAGAGATGGCCATGTGAGTGTAACACATCAGATTTTTAAAATGATTGTTCCAGATATAAGTGGAGCCCAAGATGATGCAAACAAACTTAATCTCGTAGATTCAATGCAGTGAAAAGATTTAAACAATTTCCACGCTTATTTCTCAGCATTTTACGGTCGTGGAATTCTGCAATCCAAGTAGTTGCATTTGTAGTTCGTGTGGAGCCTCGCTACAAGGAAACATAAAAGGAGTGCAAAATAATTGGATTTTGGTCTCAAATGTTTTAGGTCCTAAAAAATGTGAAGAAATGTGTCATACAGTTAATTTTTTCAGGAGAATAACGCTTATCATGAACACGGTATGTAAGCAAGGGAAATGGTATAAATCTGCAACCTCAAGTTGTCCTTCCCACAACCACACTACATATACCTTCTACACTCATACCGAAGAACACCGAACTTTTTCTGTTTCAGTTGCGGGGCACAAATTAACACAGGCCAATACGAGGCGGAGTCCCCGAAGGTTCTGTATTATCCCCTACGCTCTTTAGCGTGTATGTGGCCGACATACCAACAGAGCAGCACATCAATATAGCCCAGTATGCTGATGACGTGCTGCTATACTGCATAGACGGACACCCCACAGAGCCTTCAACCCAATTCAGCGACACCTCCGCCTCATCCAAGAGTGGTGTAGGCGTTTGAGATTGTCCATCAACCCGGAGAAAATCCACGCCATTCTGTTTACACAGCTCGTTTCTCCGCCAACTTCCCCTTATTTACCTACCTCCGACGTAGGATTGAGTGGACGAATTCCATCTCCTATTTGGGTGTTCAGTTAGATAGACGTTTAACTTTCCGGAGTCACATCGTGGACCTCTCGCGACGGGGCATGGCGCTACGGTCTCCCTGTACCCCATGCTGGGATCCGTGATGCCGATACCGCTTAAGTTGCGTTTATTTAGAGCACTTATAATCCCCGTCCTGATCTACGCCTGCGAGATCTGGGGCATAGGCCGCAGACTCCAGTCTGCTCCGACTGCTGCGGGTACAGAATAGGAGCCTTCGAGCCATTTATTCTGTATGCCGCGCTTTCACCGTGAGACTACTCCACGAAGCCTCATCTCTTCCATGCCTGGAGGATGAAATTAGGCGCCGAGCTAGAAAACTATACGACCAGTTGCCATTCCATCGGATTGGCCTCAATCGGTCTCTAGGGGACTATAACCCCAGAGAACGCCGCTTGAGGCGTCACCGGGTTCCGCGCATGGCATGTGTGCACCCCCGGTAACAAAGGATCCAACCAGCAGCAAAAGCTGAACTCCTTATAGTCCTACCATGAGTTGCTTGGTAAATTCAAAATTTATCCAAAACAATTTCGAAAATATCATCCACCAGCGGTGCACTAGGGCCGTTGCACCCTGACCTGCAGTCGTCGAGGAGCTCAATGCTACCTCCTATCACCCCCACAATCTCAGTCTCAACCGCCATCCTGCAAAACCCTTTCCTACCTACCAGGGTTAAACCCTAGCAAGGGTAGATACACTTGATAACACTTCTTCGGGCTGCCCTCAGCCTGCCAATGTGCTTCGGACTTCGGACTCCTTCCCACAATCGTAATTGTGCCTCAAATGTGTTCACGGCGTGAACAAAACACACTATGTTTTCATTTGTACCCTGCAAGCGTGCATTGAATTTCTCCAAATAATCAAATAGATCTGTTTAAAACACCAGGTCACACAAATATTCGTCTTGCGTCAATTCAAGAACTTCATTTCCCTAAAACAATAATATAAAACACAGTTATTACGAGCGTAATCCAGAAAGTCCCAGACGTTTTGAAATAAACAGTTAGCAAAATGAGAATATCAACAATTATTACCTACATTTGAAAAGTACACTCTTAAGCTATTACTTTCTCTACTACGTATTGTAAGTAGGGGAACTATTGTATTCCACCCAAAAATTCGATACCGAGATTTCACCGGAAATACATGTTTTGAGACCCCCTGAATCCAAAAAAGCATTTTTGGAAACATGTCCGTGTGTGTGTCTGTCTGTGTGTGTGTCTGTGTGTGTGTGTGTGTCTGTTTGTCTGTCTGTGAACAGCATAACTCAGAAACGAACAGTCGGATAAACACCAAACTTGGTATTTAGGTTCAGTATCTTCCAGAGATGTGATACAAAGGTTTTCAAAAAAATCCCCCCACCCCAGATTACCCTTTACATGGAAGATTTTTCGAAAATTTTAATTTTCTCAAAAATGGCTCTAACGATTTTGATTAAAATATCATATTACTTTCTCTACTACGTATAGTAAGTAGGGGAAGTATTGCATTCCACCCAAAAATTCGATACCGAGATTTCACCGGAAATATATGTTTTGAGACCCACTGAATCTAAAAAAAGCATTTCTGGAAACATGTCCGTCTGTGTGTCTGTGTGTGTGTGTCTGTGTGTGTGTGTGTGTCTGTGTGTGTGTGTCTGTGAACAGCATAACTCAAAAACGAACAGTCGGATAAACACCAAACTTGGTATTTAGGTTCAGTATCTTCCAGAGATGCGACACGAAGGTTTTCAAGAAAATCCCCCCACCCCAGACTACCCTTTACATGGAACATTTTTCGAAAACTTTAATTTTCTCAAAAATGGCTCTAACGATTTTGATGAAAATATCATATGTTTAAGATAATGTCATGAGAAATGAAATGTATATCTCGAATTTTCTGGGAATGTCTCCAAAAGTATTCTTCATTGTGAACGACTTTTGCATAACTGGTAAACCATAAGAGATAGACAAAATTTTACTACACAAAAAATGTAGATCGCGTTAAAATACACAACTTATGTCATATACATTTCTTTTGTTGAGTGAACCGTTTTCGAGAAATTGCTTGTTATTTCCTTAAATTTTCCAATACTTATACTTTTTCCCAAATGCGTTATTCATTTTTTTATGTCCTGGACATGCAAAGAGAATGGAATGCGCCACATAGCAACCAGCGTTAAAATATTTGACTATCGCTTAAAAGCTACCATATTTCCCTTGCATCTACAAGAAAATTACCAATAAGATTGACATCTCGATATCTCGATTAACATGAAGCATAGGAGAATAGGCGTTTGTAAAATTAGATTGCACAAGAGTAGAGAAAGTCATGTGAGTGTAACACATCAGATTTTTTTTATGTCCAGGTCATGCAAAGAGAATGGAATGCGCCACATAGCAACCAGCGTTAAAATATTTGACTATCGCTTAAAACCTACCATATTCCCCTTGCATCTACATGAAAATTACCAATAAGATTGACATCACGATATCTCGATTAACATGAAGCATATGGAGAATAAGCGTTTGTAAAAATACTTTGTACAAGAGTAGAGAAAGTCATGTGAGTGTAACACATCAGATTTTTTTAAGATATTTTCATGACAAATAAAATGTATATCTTGAATTTTCTGGGAATGTCTGAAAAAGTATTCTTCATTGTGAAAGACTTTTGCATAACTGGTAAACCATAAGAGATAGACAAACGTTTACTACACAAAAACTGTAGACCGCTTGAAAATACACAATTTATGTAATATACATTTTTTTTGTTGAGTGAACCATTTTCGTGATATTGCTTGTTATTCCCTTAAATTTTTCAATACTTATTTTCTCAAATAGGAATTCGTTATTCGTTTTTACTTTCTCTACTACGTATAGTAAGTAGGGGAAGTATTGCATTCCACCCAAAAATTCGATACCGAGATTTCCCCGGAAATACACGTTTTGAGACCTCCTGAATCCAAAAAAAGCATTTTGGGAAACATGTCTGTGTGTGTGTGTCTGTGGGTGTGTCTGTGAACAGCATAACTCAAAAACGAACAATTGGATAAGCACCAAACTTGGTATTTAGGTTCAGTATCTTACAGAGATGCGACACTAAGGTTTTCAAGAAAATCCCCCCACCCCAGACTTCCCTTTACATGGAAGATTTTTCAAAAAGTTTAATTTTCTCAAAAATGGCTCTAACGATTTTGATAAAAATATCATATGTTTAGGGTAATGTCACGAGAAATGAAATGTATATCTCGAATTTTCTGGGAATGTCTCCAAAAGTATTCTTCATTGTGAACGACTTTTGCATAACTGGTAAACCATAAGAGATAGACAAAATTTTACTACTCAAAAAATGTAGATCGCGTTAAAATACACAACTTATGTCATATACATTTCTTTTGTTGAGTGAACCGTTTTCGAGATATTCCTTGTTATTTCCTTAAATTTTCCAATTCTTATACTTTTTCTCAAATGCGTTATTCATTTTTTTTATGTCCTGGACATGCAAAGTGAATGGAATGCGTCACATAGCAACCAGCGTTAAAATATTTGACTATCGCTTAAAAGCTACCATATTTTCCTTGCATCTACAAGAAAATTACCAATAAGATTGTCATCTCGATATCCCGATTAACATGAAGCATATGGAGAATAGGCGTTTGTAAAATTAGGTTGTACAAGAGTAGAGAAAGTTATGTGAGTGTAACACATCAGATTTTTTTGTCTTGGATATGCAAAGAGTATTAATCTGTGGCAAAGGGAATGGTGCTGCACCTAGCAACCAGCTATTAAGAGATATGTATGTGCTTAAAGGCTACTGTATTTCTATATTGTCCTTGTAAACATATTCCCCTTACATCTACAAGAAAATTAGCAATAAGATAGAGTCTGCAAATGTTTATCTCGATTAACATGAAGTAGATGGAGAATAAGCGTTTGAAAAAATAGTTTGTACAAGAGTAGAGAAAGTCATGTGAGTGTAACACTTCAGATTTTTTTTCTACATAATCACCATTCAAATTGAGGGATTTATCATACCGTGGCACAAGACTTTCAATACCCTCTCTGTAGAAATGTACCGCCTGCGACTTCAACCACTGGTTTACACCGGCATGCAGTTCAGCGTCAGTATCAAAGCGTTGTGTACCGAGCCATTTCTTCATCGCTGGGAAGAGGTGGTAGTCGCTCGGCGCCAAATCCGGGCTGTATGGTGTATGGTCAAACACCTCACATCCAAAACCATCCAAGAGTGTTCAGGTACGATTGGCCGTGTGTGGGCGTGCATTGTGTTGAAGAAACAACACCTTGGTGCTATGTTTTCCCCGACGCCTATTTTGTATGGCACGCCTTAACTTTCTTAGTGTTTCACAATACCTTTCTGAGGTTACTGTTGTCCACGTTCCAGAAACTCAACGAGAAGCACTCCCTTAGAGTCCGAAAACACAGTAGCAATGACCTTTCTTGCTGACAGCCTTTGCAAACACTTTCTTGGTTTCTTGGGAGAATGTGTGTGTCCCCATTCCATCGACTGCTGTTTTGTTTCACAATTGACATGCTTCACCCAAGTCTCGTCCCCGGTTACGATACTATCGAGTAAAGCGTTACCATATTTGTTGAAATCTTGGAGGAAGGTCAGTGCTGCAACCAGTCTGTGTTTTTCATGGTCTTCCGTTAGGATTTTCGGAACCCACCTAGCACAAAATTTGTGTTAACCAAGCTTCTCCAACACAATTTGATGCACAAAACTCCATAAAATTTGGGGAAAATGTTCCGAAAGTGCTGTAATCTTGAAACGACGATTCTCACGAATTTTGTCATTGATTTGCATTCACAGTTCATCAGTCATAAGGCTAGGCCTACCGCTGCGATCCTCGTCGTGAACATTGGTACGGTCATTTTTAAAATCAATGCATCATTGCCTGACTCGTCTTTCACTCATTATTCCCTGCCCATAAACATCACAAAACTAACGATAAATTTCAATTGGTTTGTTCTTTTAAGCCAACAAAACCTAATCACAGACCACACTTCACAAGTGGCGGGATTTTCTATTGCAGCGCACATTTTAACAACTCACAGAGAGCACAGTAAGGAAAGCACAGTCCTCACGCTACCACAGCGGATGCATGCTAAATGTAGGAACGTTCTGACAACAAGATGGCGGCTCTAGCCCTACTCTTCGCCATGATAGGCCAAAACGTCTGGACTGCCCTCGTATTTAAGACTGCCCAAAGAAACTACAAAATTGTATGGACATTACATTGTTAGCATTTAAATTGGGATGCTTCTTTGTTTTTCAGAAATTCTGCAATCACTTGTGTTGAAAGTAGCATCTTAACATGGGATTTCTACTACTACTCTGAAACACCCGGACCTGACTATTACGTCTGTCTCTCGTTGCCTAGGTCACTGGTGGGGCGGGAAAATAACATTTGTAGGTGAGGAAAGCACGTGCTGCAAGCTTGAACAACCCTGGTTTATATATATATATATATATATATATATATATATATATATATATATAATACGATAAATCTATTGTTGTGTTTAATAAATTTAAATAAAATACTTATCACCTATTTTCTGTCATTGATACGCTTTTCATTCGATACAAAACCTTTTTACTTTCTCTACTACGTATAGTAAATAGGGGAAGTATTGTATTCCACACAAAAACTCCATACAGAGATTTCACCGGAAATACATGTTTTGAGATCCCCTGAATCCAAAAAAGCATGTTTGGAAACATGTCCGTGTGTGTGTCTGCGTCTGTGTGTGTGTCTGTGAACAGCATAACTCAGAAACGAACAGTCATATAAACACCAAACTTGGTATTTAGGTCCATCATCTTCCAGAGATGCGATATGAAGGTTTTCAAGAAAATCTCCCACCCCAGATTACCCTTTACATGGAACATTTTTCGAAAATTTTAATTTTATCAAAAATGGCTCTAACGATTTTGATTAAAATATCATATGTTTAAGATACTTCCATGACAAATGAAATGTATATCTCGAATTTTCTGGGAATGTCTCCAAAAGTATTCTTCATTGTTAACGACTTTTGCATAACTGGTAAACCATAAGAGATAGACAAAATTTTACTATACACAAAATGTAGATCGCGTTAAAATACACAATTTATGTGAGATACTTTTTTGTGGAGTGAACCATTTTCGAGACATTGCTTGTTATTCCGTTAAATTTTCCAATACTTATACTTTTTCTCATATTCGTTATTCATTTTCTTTGTCCTGGTAATACAAAGAGAATGGAATGCTCCACATAGCAACCAGCTCTTAAAACATTAGACTATCGCTTAAAATCTACCATTTTCTCCTTGCATCTACAAGAAAATTAGTAATAAGATTAACATCTCGATATTTCGATTACCATGAAGCATATGGAGAATAAGCGTTTGTAAAAATAGTTTGTGCAAGAGTAGAGAAACTCATGTGAGTGTAAGACATCAGATTCTTTTTCATTTTTGAATTTTCAAATATGGAGTGCGCAACAGATTATTTTTAAAATTGATTGAAGACAATAAAATTACACTGAGACTCAAGAACTTGAAAACAGATCGTGTGTGTTACATTCATATAACTTCGGGAGGTCCTGTGTTCGATTCCGGGCGAACGCCCCATCTGACACATGGGCTGTCAAGCGAATGCTGGTTGAAATCTATTCAGTTGCCTGCAGACAGTAATTGTAACCGGATGCTTGTGTGTCCTCGAGAGACTTAATACGTGTTCATGTAAAACGAAAAATAGTACACTTGTTAAAAGGTGTAATTAATCAATAAAAAGAATCTCACCACTCTCTATATTAGTAAAGTGCTATTTAATTTGTGTCAAGGATTAATAAACACGAGTGAATTAAAACTTAAAATCTGTGTAAGCCTACATTCTTTGTCACATCATGCTCTGCCATGACTTCTATGTCTCTAAAAATAAATACTGACGCAGCCGAAGCAAATATAAATATTTAATACTTAAAGAAACGGTTTAATTACAAAGTTAATATTATTTTTAACCTTGGGGCGTAGGCTACCGGAAACTGTTTAACATACGTGAGATTGCAACCACTTCAAGTGTTCGGCTCCCCAACAGTTGAAATATAATACATCATCTTCAAACTGACTTTTCATACGTAGCGGCAAATAACGTAATAAAATACTTCTTCAAATTGGCTTTCCAAATGTGGTGCTAACATCAACATATCTTCCTCAGTTTGAGATTGGCTTCTGGGGTATCCGAACCCCCTTGAGGGACTTAAACCATCATTATGTATAGCGGGGTCCCCAGCCTGCCTGTCCTTTTGCCTTAGTGTCTACTACTGAAAACTAAGGGACACTGTCATAGCTGTAGCGTTTCTCCTGGATCCGGCTGCCCGGTCTCTCCTCTCTTCCTTCCTCGCGGACGCCCCCTCGTGTAGCACAGATACAATATCCCCTATGAATCGGTTCCGAGTCCCCTGCATCCAGGAAGATAAAATAAGAATGAAAAGTAGTTCACAGGTTATTCAAAGGATTTACATTTTATCTTAAACTCATGGTATTTTAATCAATATCGTTAGAACCATGTTTGAGAAAATAACGTAAAGGGTAGTTTGCAGTGGGAAATTTTCTTGAAAACCTTAGGTCGCATCTTTGGAAGGCTCTGAACTTAAACACCAACTTTGGTATATCATGCGACGATTTGTATTTGAGATATGCCTTTGAAACACACACAAACAGTATATTTTTCTAAAATGCTTCTTTTGTATTCAGGGAGCCTCAAAACATGTATTTCCATTGAAAACTCTGTATTGAATTTTGTGCTGGAATGCAATTTTACCTCTAATTACTACAGGTAGAGAAAGTAATATAAGACCCAAATATAACACTAGTCTGCATTTTCAAACTTTTTGTCAGATGATTTCTTAAAAGGTGTTCTTGAATCAAGTTTTTATGCTGATTCCAGAAATAACTTCCGTTTTTTCTATCAAGTTTTTACACAAAATAAGTAATGTTTTGACAATTTTACAAATGAGCCTAGAAAAGTATTCAAATACTATTTCATACAAGGTAAGAAAGATTTTAAGAATACTCTCAAGAACTCCCCTAATTTATTTCATGACTATATTTTAACAAAACAAGAAGCCACAGTGTTTCATTTAATTTTTTTTCAAACTTTCTCTTCTTTGACATTTTATTGGTAGAAGAAGCCGTTAATGCCTTCAGAAACCATGTTTTGGAGATGTCTCAAGAAGACTGGAATAAATGCTTTGACAAAGTGTTCAAACGGATACAAAAGTGTATTGATCATAAAGTAGAATATTTTGAAAAGCAATAAGGTAGTTTTCAATTATAAATTGCTTTGTTTTAATTATTAGGCTCAAAATATAAATAGTGCCCCTCGTATTCGTCACTTCCCTTAAATATTACACCATTCTTCCGTCGTGTTTGTTTACAACAAGTGTCTCGTAGAAACAGAAAAACTAGCCCCCAACTCAGCTCAGGTATGCTACTTTGTTTATGTCCAGAGCTGGTTTTCACACTAACCTTATTAACGTTGTCTATTTCTACTACCACATTATGTCTGGAAAACGGCGTTCAAAAATGCTTAGTTATTTCTAAACCCTGTATGATGTTACATCGTTACTACCGAAACTATGTCTTCATACATTCTCGGCAATAAACCATGTAACTTTGAAAAACAGAGAGTTTTTACTTTTTTGTTTGTGATACCTCTATGAACCGTAAGTGTCATCATTTGAAACCTAATTAAAATTTGATGCTGATTTCGGAGTAAATACACGCATAGTTTACCGTATAGTAATGAAACTAAATATTTTATTATTACAATACTTGTGATACAGAAGAAAAATTCCATGAACTGCCATTAACTTCATAAATTGAAACCATAAAACTTACAGTACGTGCCACTGGTAGTGGCAGAGGAGCAAGAAGAATAAGCTGACTATAATTATGGGGGATTTTAATTCTGCAAGCTGGTTCCAAAACAAAATCCAAATTAATTCGTTCTCAGGTTTTTAACTTTAAACACTTGTTGTATCCTTTTCTCAGTAACTATTACAGGTACTGTAATGAAATTAGCACACACCTATTTCCCACTGTGATGCATATTTTGCTGTAGTGGTTTTCCTTCATTTTGTTTTTATATATTTCGTGCTGTGAAATACACAAAAACTTGAAAGAAAAAAGCTTATTCACAGAAAATAATTTAAAAATCCCTGAAAAGAGATCCTGAAAAACTATTGCAGAAATATATACCATCATTTTAATGCTCTATGTACACAAGTTTTAATATAAATTTCTCAAAATGATAATAAGAAAAATGATCACAGACGTGTATAGTAAGTAGCTCATTCCCTTCTCTCGCTATAGTGTTTTCCCTCAAGATTTTCACCTTCAGCTAACCAAGCTTTATCTATACCCAACCGGTATCACCTTTCTATGCGACTGACGGAAAAAGTATTCAGGGACACAAAAGCGAACCAATGAACATTGTTATAATCGATGTGAAATGAATGGATGATTCGGATGCCGCTTCTATAAAAGTTTCGGTACTATTGGTACACGAGGAAAGGCTAAACCAATACAACATAATTTGGTTTCCTACAGGAAGGGGTGAAGAATTTGCATGTGTCGTTATACTGTACGACACCTATATGAGAGGTTTAATCAGCAACATCGATACGAATCTTAAAGTTGTTACCGCCATTGAACGGTATTAAGAAAATGTACGTGCAGAATGCAAATACAAGGTTTAAGTGTATTAAAAGAACAAAAACCCTTTTAACTTCTGATTTTGCTACAATGCAACAATATTCAACCAAGTATTATCCTACTCCGCCTCTGAGAACATGCCAACTAGCTTATAATGTTATACTTCGGTCATAATTTGGGGAAGGTAAAGTACTTGTCAATCAAATGTCTAGAATTATGCTCAAACAACAGGCAAAGGTTGTGGCTACATTTGTCAGTATCAACATAAACAGTTCCATTCCATTATTGGCTACCTTTTATGTACCTCAATATACATAACTATGTGATGTATGAAAAAGTGGATGCAGTGTTACTTACGTTTATTTATAAAAGACATAATCATAGAGGGGACCTTAGGAGATCTCTCAGATTCATTTTTTACGGACGCTTTTTAACTGCTGTGGTCATTGGCGTCCCATTCTATATTGGACGTGAAAGACTGATAATTTTGCTCAGAGGCCTCTTTATCAGGCTTGAGGTTCTTTTACGTGCCGTAAATCTACGACACGGGACCACCGGCTTTACTTTCCTTCCGAAGGAAGGCATGCTAAGGATTTTTACGCCCGAAAAGCTAGTCGTCCTCAGCCGGGTTTGAACCCGCGACCTCGGGAACTAGAGACTAACATGGAAACCATTACACCGTGGAGGACAACTCCCAGAATCAGGAAATACCGTTTCACACAACATAACTCTAAAACCACAAATTGTACAGTGAAATATGTAATGAAATAGCATAAAAAGGTTAAGCTGATATTATTTAAATTACCAGATATCATGTGTAGGTTTAAAATAATGCTGAGAGATGTGTTAGGTTTGTGAGACATTTACATCCGTGTATTTGGGTTACAGCTCTCCATCATTATCATATCGTCAATGCAGGGGCTCAACAATGGGATGTCAATAAGTCACGCAGCGGTGCTGATACCCCAGATACAAGCAGAAAATGGTACACTGCAGGTTGACGAGGATACAGCTTCTTGGATAGGTAAAAGTTATAGTTCTTAAGATATGCTATACCTTATGTCCTCAGATCGTCAACTATAATATAGTCACCACCTACTGCTTCAATGAAAGCCTGCATGTCCATTTCATGACATGTCCTGTGATATATTGTTGAAGTAACATTTAGTACTATTTGAACTTTTGGTTTTACTTTCACTAACGCTTGCTTAGTGGATAGAGGAAGTATTGTATTGCCTCTAAAATTTTGATATCGGGATTTTACGGTAAATATATATTTCGAGTCCCCTCAATCCAAAAACAAACATTTTACAAAAAATTCTGTGTGTGACTATAGAAAAAATAACTAAAAATGCAATGTTGGGTAAAAGTTAAATCATTGCTTACGTTCAGCATACAATCGAAGATGTGATACGAAGATTTTCAAGAAATTGTTCCCATCCCAAACTATACTTTGCATGAGTAGTTTTCGAATAAAATGCATACCTCGAATTTTCTGAGAATAGGATTTAAAGGATGGAATTTTGAATAATATTGTTTAACCGGTAAACCTTAAGAAAAACAAAATTTTAACTCTCGTAAAATACGCGTTTCTTTCAAGTGCCTGTTTCTATAATATCAGCGATATCCATTATTATTGTTTTGGATTTTCAATAATATTGGTAATGTTTGTAAGGTGCTGTGGCTGTTCATTGCTTGTCGCTATGTTATGACAAGACTATGGAGTTTCAAGGCCAATATAGAGCTGTCTTATTTTAAGCATTAACTACTAATTCCTTTGGTGATTTTGTAAATATTCACTGTGTGAGAATGTGAATAGAAAAAAAGAGACATATAATCTCGAATACACTAATTATGTTAGCGGACCTAGGAAAGACCTATGATAGTATTGTTAGAATTAAAATACTGACAGCTATGGAAGTATGTAATCTTCCAGAAAAATTTATACATTAAGAAATTATACCATAATGCAAAAAATGTATTAAAAAGGGGAGTAAATAACACATATTATAGAAGTTATCAAGGGTTTAAAACAAGGATGCAGCTTGCTACTTTTTCTGTTTAATATTTATATGGAACAAATGTTGGAGATGTGGTACAAGAAGTGTTTAATAATGCGTATGCCAT
Source organism: Deroplatys truncata (assembly GCA_030765065.1). NCBI lineage: Eukaryota > Metazoa > Arthropoda > Insecta > Mantodea > Mantidae > Deroplatys > Deroplatys truncata. The sequence goes on along the minus strand of CM060976.1, from coordinate 263,784,805 downwards.
TATAATTTTAACTTACATTCACTCCACGTCCTGACGATCAGAGAGTTTTTGCATCAGATCAGGAAGATATGGAACAATGCTTCGGAAACTAAAAGAATACTCTCAGAAATCGGGTCTCAAAATCAACCTTAATAAAACTATATGCATGTATCTAGGAGGAAGACAAGCCGATATTCAATTGGGAAATTAAATAGATAAACACTGCACACAATTTAAGTATTTGACTTACATCAGGAGAGATGGTAAAGTAGATGCTGATGCTACCGTAAGAGTGACTAGGGATAAAACGGCTACCAAAGCGTTACATAGCCTCATTTGGAGTAATTCAGTAAGGCAGGAAACAAAGAAAAAAACTTTTCCAGAGTGTGGTGGATAATGTAGGATTATATGGGGCAGAGGCGTGTCATTAATAATGAAACAAGACAAAATAACTGGAGTTTGGTATTATGAGTTTACAATTCACAAGGCTCGACAGAATGCGACAAGAGGAAGTATGGAAGAGAGCAGGAATAGATAATTTAATAAGGAAATTATTATAAAACAGGACAGCTCAAAGACATGGACACATAAAACGAATGGAGGACACGAGATGGTTTAAGATGATGCTGGAATGGTTTCGTCCTAAAACAAGACGTAAAAGATGACTCCAGTGTTAACGTAGGAAACATATATAAAAGAAAACATAGAAAACGAAAGAGACTGGAAAAGACGAGGATATGGCAATCCAAAACACAAAATCCAATTGGGTAAAATCCGGAGAAGGAGAAGAGAAGCTATGATTCAGTTTCCACCAGCCCCCTTGTATTACAACGAAATATGTAATGACAATATTTCTGCAAAGTTGAAAAGGCAGAATAGGACGTTTGAAAAATACAATGCCATCGCCGGGATATTAACCACGGATATTCCGGTTTAGTCCGCTTGCTATAACCACTAAACTACCAAGGCAACCTGCACGGCATTAAATTCCCCAAGTTATTCCCATGTTTTTGGTAAACCACAAGGGGATCTCAAACTGTATTGAAATGACATACCCAATGGCAACTTACAGTGGTCTAAGTACTTTAAGTCCCGGGATTCATAGTTTTGACCACCATTAGATGAATTAAAATTGTTCTTCCACACAGGCTGTGCGTTGAACAAGGTTGGATAGATAGAATCAGACGATTGAAAAATTCAATGCCATCGCTGGGATTTGAACCACGGATCTCCCGGTTCCGTAGGTTGCTCTAAGCACTCAGCTGCTGTGGCAACATACCGATATAACATTCAATTCCCCAACTGATAGATAGTTTTCCGGAAAACTACAAGGAGACCTCAAATTGTATTGAGATGACATATCCCAATGGCAACTTACAATGCTCGAAGTACTTTAGGTCCCGCGCTTCATAGTTTAGACCACTATTAGGTCAATCAATGGAATAATTGTTATTCCACACAAGTTGTCCGTTGAACAAGATTGGAAATGTAGAATCACTCGACTGAAAACTCAATGCTGTCACCAGGATTTGAACTACGGTTCACCCGGTTTGAAGCCAGGATTTTAAAGTACTTACATCATAGTAATTCGACATTGGAATATATCATTAACACAATTCGAGTTGCTTGTGGTTCATCGGAAAAAATTCGAATCAGTTTCGGAATTTATTGTCATACTGGCACAGTTATTGTAGCTCAGCGGGCGGACACCGGGAGATACCTAATTCAAATCCCGGCGACGGCATTGAATTTTTCAGTCGTCTGGTTCTCTTTCCAACCTTGTCCAACACACGGCTTGCGTGGAAAAACAATTAATTCTATTTCTGCAAAAGTTTATCTCGATTAGGCTGAAGTCGACAGAAAAAAAAGCTTTCGCAACAATACTTTGTAGAAGTTGATAAGATAAACTGTATTGGGTAGAAGTCCTGTGAATGCAACGCATCAGAGTTTTTAGGTATTCTCTTCAGGGATATATACATGGACATTTTGTGTTACTTTTTAGAGAGTTAGGTGTTTTCAATGATTTTTCTACATTCAATTTTTAAATGGAATACAATGCTTCCTCCGACTATTATAGGTAAGTAAAAATGAAATTGAAACACTTTTAGTAACATATTCAATTAGTCGAGTCTTAGCAAGTATCAAAGAGAACATTATCTGAACTTAAAGTGGCCCCGTCATAAACACAATCTGAACTGTCACGTGCTATTGTATTTTGCAGCAAGTGTGTACAGTTTCGCCTCACCACTTGGATGTCTTCTAGGAGGTGTCGTGTCCGAAGTCTTGGGGAGAAGGTTTGCCGTCTTGTTCGCCTTCGCCACCATGTCCATCGGCTGGCTCATGATTGCTCTCAGTCAGGACATAGAGCTGATCATGGCGGGGAGGTGTATAGAAGGGATATGCAAGGGCATCGTGGCTACAGCTGTGACGGTATTCTTATTGATTTCAATATTTGGGCATTTTGGATAGTATACTAAGGTTTTGATATACCCAAAAAGGCCCCTTTTGAACGTACTTAAATTTTGTTTCAAAACTTAACTAAATATGGAAGTAAAATTATTTTTCTCAAAATAGCCTCCATCAATGTCGATACACTTGTACCAGTGAGTTTCCAAGTTTATCAACCCATTTCAAAAATAAAATATGTCAAACTCTGTAGAAAAAACAACTAGGGGCTAAATTCGGGAAATAGGATGGATAAGATATAAGTTTGAAGCCCAATATGATTGCTCTGAGAGGGCTAAGGCATTGTCCTGTTGAAGGATAACGTTTTTGTTATCCAACCTTGGTTGTTTTTCATACAATGCACGTTACAAAATACCCAAAGAGGAAGCATAACAGTTCCACCATTTTCATACAGTCTGTCAGGAGATGAGAGTCACCAAAATAGTGGTCATAACCTTCCAACTGGCAAAAGACCTCGCTTTCTTTGACGCGCTTTCACCTGTGTTTATCCATTGCTTAGTTTCCGGTGTGTAATGGTGGGCCCAAGTTTTATGTGCAGTGCAACTGCTCGATATTGCATCCCTACTCCTTCCTAATCATGTAAACTGTTCACGACTACCGAAAGGTGATATCTAGTCCTGTTTTAAATCCTTGCTTTATTCTAATATTTTATTCTTTTGATCCAGATGGAAATTTATCAACACTTCCGCTTTGGCTGAAAACAAAATTCTAACGCAATATTTTCATTCTACCTTTGCAGCTCGTCCGTGGATCTTCTGTGCATCACCTCGAATCTAGGTTAGAGATCTTTGTACTAGGCCTAAGTGCTTCGTTCTGGTTCCAATCTGCCAGAGAGGTGGCATTCTCAATGTGGAAAACCCTAATCAATGAATTGCATTTGTTCGTATTTAATGTTGCGTCACTCTATTCTTTAATTGAACTATTTATTTATCTACTCAATCAAGTCGTTCTCCGTAGTCTAAGTGTACCATACTAGCTCCCGAGGTCACCTGTTCTAACCCGGCGAGGGCAGTGGCTTGTTCCGGCCGTAAAAATCCTTAGCATAGTTTCCTTCGGAAGGAAAGTACAGCCAGGGTCACGTGTCGAAGATTTAAGGCACATAAAGCAAACTCAAAGCTTCATTAAGAGGTCTTTCGCGTCCAATATAGAATGGGACATAAGAATCAAATTAATTAGAAGAGCGTCCATAAATAAAACTCAATTTAATTTAAGTTTACTCAAATAATTTATTGTACTAATTATTTCTCTCGCACATAATGTACGATTTAACAGTCCAACTTTTTATTCGGAAATATTTAATAACTGCACCGGTTTTCATTTTCTACTTGTGACAGCGATCACTTTACACAGCTCTCAGCAGTTAACCGAAATTCACACCTTTTCGAAATTTGTCTAAAATCCCTACACAAATCGCCGTTACCAACAATTGAGCCGCTTAACCCAATTTCCCACTATTCCATGGAAATTTACTAGACCTATCAAAGAACCGCATTAATTTCCTCCAAAGTCATAGACGGCAAAGTATTAAAGTCAGTCTAGAAGCTTGAAGACGACCTGTCTTTATATGCTGCCTCATGCAGTTGTCCACATCTTGACCTGCTCATATAAAATACTTAGCAAACAACTTTATTAATTTTCCTTGAACGCAAAAGCCTCAGTAAGGCAAAAATCGCCAGTCAGTCTTGAAGCTGAGGACAATCTGCTTTCATATGCTGTTTCAAGAACTTGTCCATGTCTTGACCACCTCACATAAATTCCTTACTTTTCAGGTACTGGCCGATGAAACGCTGTATCCCACATTCCGTGGCTTCATGTTCGTTCACAATGGTACCATGGTATCAGTGGGCATCTTCATTATGATGGGACTTGCTAACCTGACGTCATGGAGAGCATCGTCCATGGTGGCATTTGGATTATCAGTTATCTCTTCCGTGTTAGTGGTGCTTTTAGCAGAGTCGCCGACGTGGTTAGTGCGAAAAGGACACATAAAGAAGGCTGACAGGGCGCTTAAACAGATTTGGGGTGCATCAAGACATCAAAAGGTACATCACAGAAATAAAATTAATCCAGAGGACTTAAAACTGATATCAATTTCGAATAATTTGCGTGGATTTTCAGAATTATCAATTAATCTGAAAATACAACGACGTTGAACTCCGCGTTCATTTGAAAATTCATTAAACATAACTTTTCCGACCTGAATTGCTATCTCCACGTTGAGGTTCTCCCCATTCTTCGACAAAATATTGTTACTAAATTTAATTTTTCTATTTGCTTCATGTTAATGCAGATAAACATTTTCAGAAATGGTTTATTACAGATTTCGTTTTATTCACAAGAGCGATACAGGAGACTGAAGCGCCACTAAAACCTTTAGAGTCAGGTATTGGCTTTGAAATTCCATCAGGGGAAACAAAATAATGTGGACTTGCAGTTGGTCTGAAAACTTTAATCTCTTATTACAGAAATTTCATTGAAAATGAAGAGGGCTTCACAGAAAACCAATTGCTATACACCGGGGTGAGGCCTAAAGGTTTGCAGCTAGAATATTAAATTTAGTTACCACGGCATGAACATTGAGGGACGTAACTCAGTGGCACACGAGAGATACCACAAACCTGCTGCACAAAACTAAGAGGACGTGGGATATTTAGAACATTAAAATGCATAAAGTTACATTTGGCTCTAATGTATTATAATAAACAAGGTGCCCTACATTATACACACAAGGTTACAGAAGAACACTGGGGGAGATGCCCCACGCATGCACTCCCTCACAAGCACACACAACCATTACCTTTGAAGACCTGCATTAGCCGCTGGCTACAAGTGAAGCCAAGCCACACACAAAGAGGCTATTCCCTCGACTTGCCTTCACCCTCCAATTCGGAAGATGGAATTGCCGCGCCGGATAAAGGCTTAACACACTAAAACAACAATTAACTCAACAACATTATACACAGATAATGTGTCCGACGCGACAATACACACACATACACTACACAATCATGTTCATTTTATTAACTCTCCGTCAAACGCGCGCTCTGGTAGAACGCCGTTAGTCGCGCGGGGCCTAGTAGACCCGCGCTATATTTTTGTTGTTATTGTTTGTATTTTTGTTTTCTTTCGTTTATTTTCTTTTTACTTTCTCTACTACGTATAGTAAGTAGGGGAGGTATTGCATTCCACCCAAAAATTCGATACCGAGATTTCACCGGAAATACATGTTTTGAGACTCACTGAATCCGAAAAAAGCATTTTTGGAAACATGTCCGTGTGTGTGTCTGTGTGTCTGTGTGTCCGTGTGTCTGTGTGTCTGTGAACAGCATAACTCAAAAACGAACAGTTGTATAAACACCAAACTTGGTATTTAGGTTCAGTATCTTCCAGAGATGCGACACGAAGGTTTTCAAGAAAATCCCCCCACCCCATACTACCCTTTACATGGAACATTTTTCGAAAATTTCAATTTTCTCAAAAATGGCTCTAACGATTTTGATTAAAATATCATATGTTTAAGATATTGTCATGAGAAATGAAATGTATATCTCGAATTTTCTAGGAATGTCTCCATAAGTATTCTTCATTGTGAACGACTTTTGCGTAACTGGTAAACCATAAGAGATAGACAAAATTTTACTACACAAAAAATGTAGATCCCGTTAAAATACACAATTTATGTCATACACATTTCTTTTGTTGAGTGAACCGTTTTCGAGATATTGCTTGTTATTCCCTTAAATTTTCCAATACTTATACTTTTTCTCAAATTCGTTATTCGTTTTTTTATGTCCTGGACATGTAAAGAGAATGGAATGCGCCACATAGCAACCAGCGTTAAAGTATTTGACTATCGCTTTAAACCTAGCATATTCCCCTTGCATCTACAAGAAAATTAGCAATAAGATTGACATCTCGATATCTCGATTAACATGAAGCATATGGAGAATAAGCGTTTGTAAAAATAGTTTGTACAAGAGTAGAGAAAGTCATGTGAGTGTAACACATCAGATTTTTTTCCCTGTTTTTACCTTTATTTAGATTAAGCATATAAGGCTTTAATTAATAGGTATTATCTTACAACATAAAAATACAAGCTAAAATATGAGTACATATACGTTATAAATTGTATTACAGTAAGTATAAAGAAATACATTGCCATTTCCAGGTGTACATACAACTTGTAATTTCAAACGTTCAGTTACTCAGAATCATCTACTATTTCACCCGTGTTTTCCCCGACTAAGCAACTATCGCAAATAATTTTAGCATGTTTGCTCAAACACAGGGGGGTGTTGCATTTCCCATATGCATATTTAGTTTTGCAGTTCATTTTGTCTTTGTTGCTGGGATTTCCTTTTCAATGTGCATTGTGGTGTATTTGACAACTCTACTACGCCGGATTCTTCAGGTTTATATTCTGTCAAAAGTCCTTTCAAATCATCGGATAGATTTGATGCTGTTGCTCTCCTTTGTAGCTGTTGCAACAGTAAAGCTAAAGATAGCGATTTCAAATACTCCTGCCTTGTGGAATATTTATTTTGGTTTCCAAGGAAGATAACCCTAGAATTAATACCTGCAATGTTCAAGATATGGTCAAAAATTACCATGGGCCACCTTCTCGTTGTTCTGGCTACATTGTATGTAGCACACAATTTATCTACTGCATCAACTCCACATTTAGTGTCGTTGTAATGCAGGAATATTTCAGGCTTTTTCTCAGCACCTTCTGATAACTGTGTGGATGAAACATGTAGACTTAAGAGCAAAACTACTGTTTACCCATTTTGGAACATATGAAACAAGTGTTTCATTTTTGTGAAGTCAAATATGCTTTCGTACTGTCTGCGATCTTTTGGAGAAGTGAAATTACTGGGTAACTCCTTTTTGTTCTTTCGCACTGTACCGACGAAAGAAACTTGTCTTTTGTGCAATTCATTGACCAGCGATACACTGGTAAACCAATTATCTGCAGTAACGTTTCGTCCAGTGCTAGAGATTGGTTCAGTTAGTCTCAGCACTACAGCCTCTGCCGAGTTTGTTTGCAAATATGGTCCGTCCGGCTGCTGTCCACAATAAATCTCCATGTTAGTTGTATAAAACAGTTTTGCGTCACTCAAACAGAATATCTTTATGCCATACTTGTATGGCTTGGATGATATATATTGTCTAAAAGCACATCGACCACGAAACTCCAGCAACTGTTCGTCGACAGTGACATTTTGTCCAAGAGAATAATGGTTCTGGCAGTTGTTCAGAAACAATGTAAACATTTCTCTAACAACAGCCAATTTATCCAATCTTCGTCGCTCCAGTCTTGAGCTTTTGTCATCAAAGTGAATACAGCGTATTAGAAAACTGAATCGTTTTTCGGACATAGACATTCGGAATAGAGGAATTCCAAGACCGTTCTCCAAAACTCGTGAATATTCTGGCGTCCACCACGAAAAATTCCTGCCAGGTACAATAAGCCTGGGAAAGCTTTTATTTCTATTACATCTGTAGGTCTGCTGTCTCTTTCACAATCAAGTTTGTGCTGCACACTGCTAATGTAAGTATTTGAGCTTTCAACAATCAAATCAACTAACTATATCTTCGGTAACAAAAAGGTTCCAACAATCAATTTCCGTTTTTGCATTTTTGGCAGCTCCTACCACACCAGGAAGTTTGGTCAATATATTGTGAGCCCTTGTCTGTGTTATTTTCATAGGTGTTTTTTTTTCATTTTGTTCCATCTCTTCCTGTAAATAACAACAGAATGTATTGTCAACAATAATAAGAAGAAGAAAAAGAAGAAGAATTATGATACGCATATGATGTTACCTATAAAATACATCCTATCACACAAGCTGCTTTCATCGTCTTCCTCTTCATCTTCATGGTCAGTTTCTGAATCTAAAGATCTCGTATCGAGTTTATCTTCTGAATCAGAGTCATCTTATTCATATAAGATGTCATCCACGGGCAAGGCATCATCATCGCAAAGTAGGCGATGTACTTCTTCCAAAACATTCGGATTTTGTAGATCGTACCTTTTACTCGTATTCATGACGAAGCAATAGTAAAGCAATATTGCACAAAGCTAATGAGAAACAAATCTGTCAACAATATGTAACGAGAGCAGGCGCGCGGGGCCTGGTTGACCTGTGCGACACGAAACTGCTGATTATTCATTCCTCCAGCCAAACAAATAAACAGATAAGGTCATCGCTGCAGCAAATAATCGGGCAAGGTGTAATGTTAGATGTCCTAGTCAGGCAATTGCATAGGTGCGTTCGTTCGAAAATTATAACATTTATATAATGCCAGGGATCTCTCAGACTCCTAGCGACTGACGGATGGTTAAGCATTCAAGTATATTAATCGAAATTCTTAGAAGTAGTTGGGAAATTAAATAAAAAAATGCATTCTTTTCCATATAAGTGTATTTTGGGAGGGTCGCATCTTTGGAAGACCGTTAAGTTAAACACCAAGTTTCGTATTTGTCTAACTTTTGCATTCTGGGTTATGCTTTTTGCAGACACACATACGAGGACGGATCAACAAAGACTAAAAGTGATTTTTTCACGGATGTTTATTACTTCATTTCAATGTTCACATGATCATTTTCAAGGTAATCCCCCCTACTTCAATGCGCCTTATATAGCGTCTCCTGCAGTCTTCAAATACATGGTGCAGGCCATTCTTTGTGAGGTCCTTGAGAATCGCTTAACTTTTCCTGAGCACTGCTTCAAAGCTCTCAAATAGAATGCTCCGGAACTTTATCATTAATAACGGGAATAAGAAAAGGTCATAGGGTGTAAGAATCGGTACACAGGTAATGCCTAAAGCCGCACGACTTGATTTGCGATGTGAGACCGCGCGTTGCCATGATGAATTCGCCACCCAGTCCGATGAAGTTCTATCCGTTTCAGGGTTGTAGATCCAGGCGGCTGTGTTCGACCCGGTGGTGGGCGGTGGCTCTGCGTTGCGGACTACCTAAGTACTCTACCCCAGTTGCGAGGGCCTCTTTGTTGGTCCGTATACGTTTAACACGTACCTGTAGTACCCAAAAGAAATCCTTTCTTCCATCCAAAAACTATTCTATATTTCACCAATAAAATATGTTTTAAGCTCCCGATTAAAAAGATCTTAGAAAACCCTCCCTCTTTGTGTGAACACTAAAATTAAAAAACGTAAAGTTGATGTTAAGTTCACGACCTTCCAAACGAAGAATTTTCAACAAAACCCCGCAGTCCAAACTTCCCTTTTCATGGAAAAATACTCCTTATTTATTCTTTTCTCAAGAATGGCTCTGAGATATTGATTAAAACGGCGTATGTTTAAGATATTTGTATGACGGACAGAATCTATACATTATATTTTCTGAGAATGGCTAGTTAATTTTTTTCATTCTGATTGGCTTTTGTATAACCGGTAAACCGTAAGATATAGATCAAATCTTACTACACAATAAATTTAGATCCCGCTAGAACACTCAATTTAGTCAAATATGTGTTGTGTTAGCAGAACTATGTCCAAGATATCCGTCATTACTGTTTTGAATTTTTCAACATTTCGTCATTTTTACTTTTTGGAAACATGTCCGTGTGTGTCTGAGTCTGTGTGTCTATGTGTCTGTGAAGAGCATAGCTCAGAAACGAACAGTCGGATAAACACCTAACTTGGTATTTAGGTTCAGTATCTTCCACAGATGCGAAACGATCGTTTTCAAGAAAATCCCCCACCCCAAACTACCATTTACATGAAACATTTTTCAAAAATTTTAATTTTCTCAAAAATGGCTGTAACGATTTTGATTAAAATATCATATGTTTAAGATATTTTCATGACAAATAAAATGTATATCTCGAATTTTCTGGGAATGTCTCCAAAAGTATTCTTCATTGTGAACGACTTTTGCATAACTGGTAAACCATAAGAGATAGACAAAATTTTACTGCACACAATATGTAGATCGCGTTAAAATACACAATTTATGTCATATACATTTTTTTGTTGAGTGAACCATTTTCGAGATATTGCTTGTTATTCCCTTAAAATTTTCAATACTTATTTTCTCAAATGGGAATTCGTTATTCATTTTTTTGTCTTGGATATGCAAAGAGTATTAATCTGTGGCAAAGAGAATGGTGCTGCACCTAGCAACCAGCTATTAAGAGATATGTATGTGCTTAAAGGCTACTGTATTTCTATATTGCCCTTGCAAATATATATATTCCCCTTACATCTACAAGAAAATTGGCAATAAGATAGAGTTTGCAAATGTTTATCTCGATTAACATGAAGTAGATAGAGAATAAGCGTTTTTAGAAATAATTTGTACAAGAGCGGAGAATGTCATGTGAGTGTAACACATCAGATTTTTTAAAGTTCTGTCGCTATTTGGTTGTGTTTAAGATATTATGGAAACGCTAAGGAGTTTCAGGTATATAATTACCGCATGTTTAAACATCTGAATATCAATTCGGTTTCCTGTTTTCCAAAGATAAGCTTAACCATGTGAACGAAACTCATATTTTTTTCTCCAAAACCTATTTTGGGTTCGGTGGATGCCAATGGGTGAAAGCTGAATATCGAATTTTTTGTTGGAATGTAATACTTCCTGTATCCCGTTTATGTGGTAAGGCGGTTATGTGCCCTTGTTACAGGCGAGAGAGGTCCTGCAGAACCTTACAACCCAATACACAGTCAACAGAGAATCGTCAAGCTCAGTGTTCAACAGATTCAACAAGATTTTGACGCCGTGTGTTTTGAAGCCCTTCCTGATCATCCACGTCATCAACCTGTTGAAGTATCTGCTCTGTGGGAACCATTTGGTGATCAACTACAGTGTCGATATTGCATCGCGCATGTCGCAGCATCACGACCCTTTTATTGTCAGCACCATCCTGGCAGTAGTTCGTACACTTGTGTGTTTCATAACAGCATTTACCATGACGTTCCATGGGAGACGTGCATTCATGATGTTCTCTGGAGTTGGATGCACAGTTTCGTGTTTAGCCTTGGGTAAGTAAGTTTTATACACAGAATGGAAGGAAATTTATTACATTCCCTTTGTTACGCACTTCATAGAGGTATTACAAATAAAAAAATAGAATTTTGTTCTGTGCTCAGCCGTTTTCGAAAACAAATTGTTGCTTTTTCCAAATTAGATGGTTTATTCCTCGAGAAGGTGTGAAGAAATACTTTGTTATGTGTAAGATGGGTAAAGTAACCTATTTCTGACCTTTTTGACAGTAGTTAAGCGACATCATAGCGTTTTGAAATAACAATTAATCATTTTCCGATTACAGATTTGTAGACGTAATTCTGTTGGAGACATAGGTGCGGTGAGTGTGAGTACCGGCTCCCGGGCGTAAACAAAACAGCATACCTGATCTAGGAGGTGGGAAGACTATCGGTTTTGCTTTCTACAAGAATCTTAATCCAAGCAAGGACGGCGAAAGGGTGGTATAATGTTTTGGCGAATGACAAGTGCAACTTGGTAGCTATTGGCCTACACTAACAGTATGGAAGTAATGCTTTCATCGTCCTAAGCAACTGAGAACTCCTGAAACAATCCCAGGTTTGTTAAGAATGAGGAAATACATAGTAGATGCACTTTTGGAAATGCGGTCAGAGTATATAATTCGAATTAAACATTTTATAATGTACTTCAGCGATACTACTGATCCTGATTGTTGGACGAATAACTGGAGGCACCTGAGGAAAACTTTGATGGGGTATACTTGGTATAAGACCAAGGTGCAACAAGTTTTTTCCCCCTTGTGTGAATGTACTGTTGTTTTTGAAACAGAAGTGTATGCTATTATTCAATGCATACACGAAAACATAAGGAGAGCTTACACTGGTAAACAGATTCTTGTCTTCTCAAATAGCCAGGTTGCACTTAAGGCTCTAAGTAGTCATAAGGTGACGTCAGGACTGGTTTTAAACCATCTAAACATGCTCACAGGCTCGGTAGAACAGAATAAACTTCATTTGGGTGCCGGGTCATAGTGGTATAGGAGGTAATGAAAAAGTAGATGAGATTGCAAGACAAGGAGCAGCATAACAATTTATTGGGCCAGATCCGCCTCCAGAAACATATTGATGTTTAGTAAGAGAAGCTATTAAGAACTGGTCCAAAGTAGAACACAAAACCTGGTTTAAAACACCAAGAAACAAACATGGTAAACTATTTATTAGAAAAGCATGTAAAAAAGATGTGGCGGGAAACGGTGCTGTGCGCTGTTTGTAGCACGAAATCGTGGATCCTTGGGTTGTTGTAGCCTTCGGTAGTGTTCTTCCTCGGCTATTGATGCTCGTTGGTTGTTGCTTACTCAATTCCTAACTTTTCCTACGTATATCTAATTCTTAATTCTCAGGTTATTGTGGGCCAGGCAAGTTAAAAAATACACTGCAAGTTTCCCTTAATCAATGAAGTTTATTCACAATTGGAGTAATTATGGGCGACTAGCTTTTCCCAATATTATAATTCCACCACTTTAACTAAGTCAGAACCTAGCTATCTATACACGCATTCCCACCCTTGTGCACCCACGTGCATCTGTAGCACCTCGTACCTACAACAATTCTAGATCAGAAGAGAGAGTGGGTTCTGAGGCCTTGTCTGCCCTTATATACGGAAGCCTAGTGACGCTCACCACTGCGTTTAAAAATGTAACGACGTTTCCTATTGGTCCTCAGACCACGATACCTTAACATGTATGAGAATGTGTTTCTTCAAATCCGTGCGCTTAAGCGTCACCTTGGAGCGTTGTGAAGCCAGTTCCATATCTCCGTCTCTTTCTTTTCTCTATCTGTCTCTTTCTCTTTCTCCGTACCGTTACCGGTTCCCTGCCTGTTGGCTTGGTGAAAAGTATGCTCTACTTAGGATTATGCTTTTCCTGGAATTTTGCTAGCTCGCCCGTTTCTTACAATCAGCTCTGTACAAATGTTAGATGTTGAATATTTTAACATGTTAGGGAATTATATTATTACTGTACAATTCTTATATGTATGGTTCTCCTTGCATATATACAATTCTTATGTATGTATAGTATATCTCATTTCATATGTACAATTCCTATATATGTATAATATATCCCCTTTCAAAGAGCTGAAGGCTTACTAAAACGTAACAGATCCCAGCTGAGAACAATTATTACATTTCTCACAGGAGATGCTACTGTTAAAGAATATCTTAAGACGATGTTAGCGTTTCAGGCGAGTTATATTGCAGATTGTGCATGAAAAACTGAAAAAGCGCAGTACATTGTATGCTCCTGTGAGGTTTTGGCTTACAGAAGATATACTGCTTTTGAGGAAATGTTTTTAGAACCAGAAGAATTTGAAACCATTACAGTTATGAGACTATATTCCTTGATAAAGAATGCAGGCATAATGAATTGGCTTTAAAAGGTATCATAGTACAATAAGCCCAAGCTTAAGTGCGACAGGAGCATGACGGAAATCAGTATTGCATGAGACGAGACCAATGCCTTCATCGTCTAATAAGCGTTTCTCGGGCGCTGAATGAAAAGGCACAGCGTGCTTGTATCAGCTCCACTAGAAGATCAGTCATTATTAGAATAACATCGTACTACGCATTGAAACTCGCAGGTATACGATAAAAGTACCCGAGGTGTGAAGCAAATCAAGATCTTCACGCCGACTTGCTGAATGCCTCACTGCACTAGAAGAGCAGTTCACCAAGAAACTCACCTCCATCACTGGCTAAATCATCGTAAAGCACGAGAAGGACACCGACGAACTGGACACCGACATCAAGCGCACTGTTCAACTGGGAAACCAGTGGATACACGAAAAGATTGAAGAACACACCGACGGAGTGATTGAGATCCTCGGGACCAACAACACGACGCCTACACGACATCCACTGCACTACCACACTCATACACCGAATGCCCGGAGGTAACAGGCCCGAGCTCGGAGCCTCAAGATACTGTTACATCACCACTACATAGGTCCCTGTCAGGGCTTCGGCCATGGCAGTTACCTTATCACCACAGCGGACTACCGCGAAACATTATCATCACCCACGAGCCTCCGGAGCGCTTCGGCTGAACCGGATACCAATTGTGCCTCAATAAATAGTGACACCACGGCAAAAGTTCCTTTCAATTCCTCTTCCTTTTTCCTCCCAAATAGCTTTTATATCTTGTTTTTCCCTTATATCTTTATTCCTGTACCCCCAAAATGGTGGATAATCATACGTGCAGCACATGGTTTACGAGATGACAGCCTTTTCAAATCGTGAGTAACTTATTAATGTTTATCTACACTCATAAATTATACACCATACAGCGAATGTGAAACCTGTTTACTCGCTGACCTACTTCTGGTTTTGAAACGGAGATTTCCATCCCTGCTACCAGTTACCGGTCACTGCCAACTACACGCTGCGATGTTGCCAGGGTATGCGTTTTATGTTCTCGAAGAACCTGAAATATATCTGCAATAAATGGTCATAGATGAAACTTAAGCATACAAAATACGAGGGCTGACCAATACAGACAGACTAATTTTTCCTGTAGCTTCCTTGATAGTTTTCTGTTTTACCATGAATATTTGAATAGAGTAGGGTTTCATGTATAATGTTCATATGCGCCAGCACTCCCGTATCGGTAGGTTGCTGTATATTGTTAACCCTACTTGAATTTTGCATACCACAAAATGGAGGTAACACGAGGGGAGCAATACAGCACAATAAGAAGATGTCTTCGTTTACATCATACAGCCTCTGAAAATTTCAAAAAGCTGAAGCAAGCATACGGTGACGATGTACTACCCCGTGCAACAGTGTTTAGGTGTTTGAAGGGCTTCATAGAAGGGTGAATCCTCTGCGCTAAGCAAAGTGAGTCTAGTGTTTCGTCTGCTGTGATTGTTGGTTACAGCAGCGTACTACTCAGTATTGGATACACTGAGGAAGCTCATTGCAAGGAAACGTCCAGAACTTCATCGGAGTGGGTAGCGACTCCATCATGACAACGCGGGATCTCACCTCGGAAAACAAGCCCAGGAATTTTTGACTAAATTCAACATTACCTGCGTGCCGCATCCAGCTTACTGCCCCAATATGGCTACCTATGATTTCTTTTTATTCCCATCACTAAAGACAAAGCTCCGGGGTATTCGATTTGAGAGCACTGAAGCAGTGCTGAAGAAAGGTGAGGCGATTCACAATGACCTGACAAAGAATGAACTGTACCATGTGTTCGAGGACTGACAGAGACGCTATAAAAAGTGCATCGAAGTAGGACGGGCTAATTTGAAAAATATCATGTCAACATTGAAGTGGAGTAAAACATATATGTGAAAAAAATCAGTTTCAGTCTTTATTGAACAGCCCCCGTATATTCCAATAATGAGATCTGTAACTGACTTAAATTAATGTAATGATATCCCTTCAACCCGTTACATTCATATGACTTTCTCTACACACACTGCTGCATACTTATATGTTAAACGTTTACAGAAATAGTTCCATTACACAATTCGCTGCAAGTACAAGAAGATATAGGAAACTAAAGCGATAGATGCTTAAAACGAAATTGACTATTAAACGATAGCTTTGAAATTCCATACTCTTTGAGTGGTATGGAAATACAAACAAGTAATTCAGCACTTTCTCCACCATTTACACTGACGTGCTTAAAAATCCTTTATTTCGCATAGTGTTTTCCTCTCCGTAAGTTTTGGACCTTCAGGTAACAATATTTGACTCCACCTACCCGCTTATCAGTTATAGAAAACTAGCCTGAAAAGCAATTCAGGGACACCAAAATGAACGATGTTATAATTGATGTGAAAATGTAGAAGAAGATCGAACACTTCCTCTATGAAAGCATCGCTGCGATTGGTACACAAAGAAAGACTAAACCGATACAACATAATTCAGCCTTCTAGAGAAGGAGTAAAAAAATAAATGAATTAGTTAAAATAAATAATTAAAGTCTGAATATACTATCCCGGCACATTGGTTACTGCACTGGGACATACATTCAAACTTTACATTTATTCTCATAAGAAGTTTTATATTACACAAAATTTGTTCAGATAAAATAACTACTAGCTGCACAATACCTAAGTAATAATAATAATTAAAATAAAAGAATGAAAGGGAATAGAAATTGTTAGATTAGAGTGAAGGAGCAGCAAAAACACTTAATTACAACCCTAAATTCTATATTTATCTACACTTGCTGGAAACCAGCAAACATAGGAACAAATAGCCAACTAATATCTATTCCTATTTAACTATATTCACTGGAAACCAGCGAAAAGGTGCTGCTAGCCTGCAAAAACCTACTAATCTGCTAAATATTTTATTAGGTTTATTTAATTATTTTTTATTTAAAACTTTCCTTAATAAAATTATAAAATTAAAATCGCGTATTTATATAATTCACTTGTTAACCTAATAATTATTTGATTTATAGTAATTTAATGTTTTTAGTTCATTTATAACTTTATTTATTTGCCTTATTATATTTTATTTAATCTCCATATTAATTTTCTATTACCTTTTTATTTATTTTATACATCAATTTTAGGTTTTATCACTATGTACCAAACTTTTACCTCTTGTGTCCAAACACTAAAGCATCTTTCTTCTATCACCACTATCCACTCACTTTACCACACATTTCACTTCACTCACATCCTCCGTTTTATTCTAACACCAACTCCACCTCCAACCTATATAATCTCTAAACCTCCCCTCCTATAGATTACATAACAACAAATTCAAGCATCCATGCATCTAAGCATCACCATGATCCCACTCACTATCCCTCCTAAACCACATTAACTGCTCCTCCAATAATGGTAAACCTACGCCGCAACATCAACGTCGTCTTCTCTCCTTTCCTCTTCTTCCTCCAACCTCATTCTATAATCACCTCATTTCTCTTCTTCCCGTCGTCTTAATTAAAATCAATTCTCTCTACCCATTCCTCTTCCTCCTCTTAACTCTCCGCCAATGTTAGCATTTGGTAAACTAACCATTTCTTCACTTATACGTCTATCTTCTCCCAAATTTAAATTTGGACTTATTCTAATCCTCTCAGATCTTCTAATGCCCTCTATTCCTCACGGTAATTGTTCTCTCCTTACATTTGGTAATAAATATATCTTTTCCCCACGATGTTTACTTACACAATTTCTTAACTGCTGTAAATGTTTTATTAAATCAGGATGTTTCAAGTGTATTCAGAGTATATTCTCAAGGCAGGAGTGAAGAAATATTTACATTGTCGTTAAATGTAGCGAGAGCTACGACATTTATACGAGAACTTTCGTCAGCGACATGAAGTTATTATTTCCATCGAACGTTAATAAGAAAATCAACGTTAAGAAAACGTTAGTGTAGCGCCGAAATGCAAGGTTTAAATATACACTATGTGATCAAAAGTATCCGGACACCCCCACAAACATACGTTTTTCATCTTAGGTGCACTGTGATGCCACCTACGGCCTGGTACTCATTTTCCGCGACTTCAGTAGTCATTAGACATCGTGAAACAGCACAATGGGACGCTCCGTGGAACTCACAGACCTGACATGGTCAGGTAATTGGGTGTCACTTGTGTCAGAAGTCCGTACGCGAGATTTTCACACTCCTAAACATCCCTAGGTTACCGTTTCTGATGTGATAGTGAAACGGAAACGTGAAGGGACATATACAGCACAAAAGCGTATAGGCCGACCTCGTCTGTTGACTGACAGAGACCGCCGACACTTGAAGAGGGTCGTAAAGAGTAATAGGCAGACATCTATCCAGACCATCACACAGGAATTCCAAACTGCATCAAGATCCACTCCAAGTGCTATGACAGTCAGGCGTGAGGTGAGAAACCTTAGATTCCATGGTCGAACTGCTGCTCATAAGCCAACATCACGCAGGAAAATGCCAAACGACGCCTCGCTTGGTGTAAGGAGCGTCAACATTGAACAGAGGCAAAACGTTATGTGGAGTGACGAAACACGGTACACAATGTTGCGATCCGATTGCAGGGTGTGGGTATGGCGAATGCCCGGTGAACGTCATCTGCCAGCGTGTGTAGTGCCAACAGTGAAATTTGAAGGTGGTGGTGTTATGGTGTGGTCGTGTTTTTCCTGGAGGGGACTTTCACCCCTTGTTGGTTTGCGTGGCACGATCACAGCTGCAGACCTACATTGATATTTTAAGCACCTTCTTGCTTCCCACTGCAGAAGAGCAATTCGGGGATGGCGATTGCATTCTTCAACACGATCGAACACCTGTTCATAATGCACGGGCTGTGGTGGAGTGGTTACATGACAATAACATCCCTGTAATTGACTGGCCTGCACAGACTCCTGACTTCAATCCTATAGAACACCTTTGGGATGCTTTGGAACGCCGACTTCGTGCCTGGTCTCACCGACCTACATCGATACCTCTTCTCAGTTCCGCACTCCGTGAAGAATGCGCTGCCATTCCCCAAGAAACCTTCCAGCACCTGATTAAAGGTATGTCTGCGAGAGTTAACGCAGTCGTCAAGGCTAAGAGTGGGCCAACACCATATTGACTTCCAGCATTACCGATGGAGGGCGCCACGAACTTGTAAGTCATTTTCAGCCAGGTGTCCGGATACTTTTGATCACGTAGTGCATTAGAGTACAAAGAAATTTGACAGTTTGAGGCTGTATTTTTAACACTTACATGATATTGTATGTTAAACGATATTAAATTCAATTATGTAATATAAAGTCTTTTAACAGACCGCGTTAAAGGAATATGTGTATAATAATATATAAGGTGTATGTAACGGTCGTTGTATTATATTTATATTATTAAGCTCATGTGTAAAAATGTTATATGAATGTATTACATAGTTGTAACAATGTAGGAGCTGTGAGAATAAGGCAAACCGCTTTCCGTAGCAAACAGAATTATAAAGTAAAAGCCGAAAGTTTCTGACAATGAGGTAACGTTGAGTTACCAATAAATTATAAAGTTTAATAAGACTACTAATAATTCTTGGAACAATAATAATGCAATATTTAAAACAGTATATAAATAGCCAATCAAAAACTACAGAAGTTTAAAGTTAAATAAAGTATTCTATTGGAATAGGATTAGCCAATCATAGACTTGAAACATAGGAAATGTGCAAATTCAGGCGGGAGACGCTACGAGATTTCGTACCCGAGCAGTCCAGTTTAGATTCGGTACGGTACGTGTTCAGTGTGAGACATAAAAATTAATTGCGGAAAGAATAATATAAATGTTACCTGTTAAAAAGTGCAATTAACAATAATCTCACAGCTCTATAGAAGGATACATCAGTGAAGTGTTATTTAATTTTATGAAGAATTAATAAAGATCGTGGAATACAATTATAATTTGTGTAAGCCTTCATTCTTTAGCCGTACCAGTTCTACTAAAGGATACGTGTTTTGTAAATTACTACTGACGCAGTTGAGGCATACATATATAATAAATAAACATTAAAATAAAAGTTAAATTTTAAACGTGGGGAGAAGGACACCGGAAAAGTGAATGTGGGGCGAAGGCCACCGGAAAAGTAAACGTGGGGCGAAGGCCACCGGAAACTTTGTACCGTACGTGAGGCGAACACTCCAAGAAACAGTCGCCTGAAAATTAGCATCCATTACGTGCGTGATCTAAAACAGCTTGAAATTGGTGCCTATACGTGGTTCAACCCCACAACAACTATTGACTCCCAATTTTTTCAACATTTTTAATAAAAACCCCCAACCCAAACAAAGTTTCACATGGAAGAATTTTCGATTTTTGTTTATTTTCTGAAAAACGCTCTAATGATTTTGACTTACCATATATTTAAAATATTTATATTCCAGATAAAACGTACATCTTGATTTTTTTGAGAATAGTTTGCGAAGTCCCATTCATTCGGAAGGAATTTCGTATAATATTCCATAAAATAAACCTGTGATTTACGTTGTGCAAGAGCGCCTGCCTGCCTCCCTTTTTTCGAGTGGAGGAGAAAACGATTTAATCACTAATCCCAGCCCGATGGGAGTTGGGACTGAGAGTGTGGTTCTCGCCGATATCAGCATACCCACCAAAAACTCCTCCACCAGAGTGAAAGGAAAAGGTTTGTCGCCTAAAGCGCCCACGCATTCCAAGGTGATGGTTGAAACTAGGCCGCAGTGCGGTCGCCAGAGAAGCAAAGATTGTGTGCTGGGAGACAGGCTTGACCAAGGTCCAGCCTGCCCCCTCAGCGAAGTTAAGGTGAGGATAAGAAAGGATTTCTGGTGGCAGTGGTAAAGGTTAATGACGGTGATACCTTCTGTTCGGCGGCGTGCTGAAGCTCGCTGCCAAGTTCTCCACGGCGCAGATGGGGTCGTAGACTTTCTCTAGTCGGGCTGGAACTTCGATGGCGATGGCCTGATGGTTGATATCCACGGTTTTTGGAGACATTAGATTCTTTGGAGTTGCTGTGTGATGTCTGCTATGGTCTGTTCCAGAGCGGTTAAATGGGCACCGAAATTCAGGAACTCAGCATGAAGATCCTGAATGGCCTCCCGCGTTGCCGCTCCGGTCAAGTGTGCTGCTGATGATTGCAAGGTGACTGTTGTAGGCTGTAGTGGTGGTGATGGTGTCATCTGCGGTGGCGTGGAAGGAGCTGACGGTTTCGACGATGCCTTCCTGCGGGGATGCAGGGGGTCGAGCGTTTGGCCGGTGAAGTGAGTCGTCCCTCCACAAGTTACACAATAACGGCGGCGACGGCGCAGATCGTGCTACCTGCAGTGTTGCTGCAGCCGCCACAGTAGTGGCACCTCAGTTGTGCTGTGCAGGACGTCTCACTGTGCCCATAGGCAGGGAGCCTGGCGTTCCACTTGGCTGGCCTCGATGCGTAAGCACCGCCCTAACACGGGCAGGCCCGCCTTCAAGGCAGCTTCGTAGTCGCCAGGGTCTGCAAACTCCATCCTGACGAGCGACGTGGGTCCCTGTGCTCCGATGGTCCTGGCGGCCTTCAAGACTGAGGACCACTGCTGGTGAGCTGCGGTGATGAGGATCCTGACTGGCAGGTCTCTCGGAACCCCTTTGATGACAGCGTTGTACCTCCCTTCAGGCACAGGCTGGCTCTGCGGTGGATGGGAGGTTCCCAGAACCGGCAGCGTGGATGTCGGTGAGTGTGGCGGCGACTGCTGTGCGGTCGCGGCATAGGATGGCCTGGGCCATCCTGGCGCGGCGGTTGCGGCGAAATTCCCTCGGCAGATGCCGGGGCAGAGGAGGAGAGGCTCGGCGGCTCTGCGATGCTTCCTTTTCGCCATTTCGAAGCTGAGTCTCCTATAACGCCTCCCTCCCTCTCTCCAGCCGACCGGTGCTTTAGGACACGGCCATTCATGTGACAATGTTGGACCACAGCAGCTGGGTCAGCATTGAATAAACTTTTGTAAACATAGTTTGTAGAGTTAAGATAAACTTAAACAGTGGGTACAGAAAGTCATATGTATGTAACTGTCTTGTTACAGCGGGCGTGCTGTTCTTCGACATGACGAACAGGCAGGTTCAAGAAAACCTAAGCATTGTTCTGCTGGGGATCTACGTGGCATTCTTCGCGTCAGGATACTTCATGGTGCCCACGATCATAATCGGGGAGACTCTACCAGCTGCGGTCAGAAGTTACCTCTGTGGGTACATCTACACCGTCAACGACTTCACTGGAGGAGGTGTACTCAAACTGTACCCTTGGTTGCTGCGTACATTGGAGCTCCACGGCATGTTCCTGATGTTTGGTGTCTCTTGTGCTATCTGCGCCTTGTTCACCTACCTCTTCCTGCCAGAGACGAACGGCAAGACGCTGGAAGAGATCGAGGAATACTTCAAACAGGATAATGTAATGTGGATCACCAGGAAAAGAGTGACACCCGTCGACGTTTCTGAGACTCATGGACTCTGTGAAGACGGCGTTCCCTCTAAAATGTAAACAATGCTCTAAAACTATCACAAGGATTGGTCAATCTTACCAAAACAGTTGATAGAGATTCGTTGCATTCCTGATGAGCTGTACATTCTCTACATAATTGCATTTAACATAAATAATATGGAAAAACTACTATAAATTAATACGCCAAATATATAGTGGTTTGTGGCCACTGCATGTCTACTCGACTTCCAGCTGCCGCAGATAGGATTCCCGGCTATAATATTATATAATATATCATAATCTTCCCGCAACCACCTCACGTTCTCATATTTTACAGTTTTATTTGCTTATTTATTGTTCTGAACATAAAATGCATAAGCCTAATTTTTATTACAAAATACAGTAACATACAATAATTTATAAACCGAACTTATACAGAAGAAAGAAACAAATAGCATAAATAACAATAACAGTTCCGGAGAAGAATAGCGAAATAAGAAAAAATAGTAAGGAATAAAAACAACTGTGGAAGAATAAAACGAGACCCGGTAATTATAGAATTGTTCATAATTTAAATATTTGTATTAATGTACCAAAAATAATGATTGATTATGGCATTTTAACTGAGTTTCAGACTTGCTGAAAAATATCAGCATAGAAATAATGAGGTTTGTTATACAAAGATACAAAGATGCTGAATTTTTATGGATTTTTGTGTTTGCTTTTAGAGTGAGAACAAATTTAAACCTATTTACTTTCTTTAGCACATAAAAGAACATATTAGACGTAACATTAATAACACAATAATAGAATGTAATACTTTATGCAAAAATATTAATCACACAATGCTTCTTCTAAAATTTAATCCTTAAATTTGAATACAGCTTAGAGGGTGTCATAATTTGTGTACGTAGGATAACATCCAATTCTTTTAAATTGTACATAGTTTAAATAGTATTAAGTTCACGTACTTTATTGAACCAAATAATAGAATGCGTGATCGAGATTTTGTCTAACAAAGGAGTTGTAAAGTCGAATTAATGTTTTTTCTTTAAATGTATACGCATCCATAATTTTGAAGCCTAGAAACGTTAGTGATTTTGTTACGATTAATTCAGTATGTCTATTAAATCCGAGTTTCGTTATAAAGTGTGCTCGCAAATCTTTATTTTCAACTACTTCAACGAGTGGTGTCCTGTTTATGTTATAAAGATATTTTAAGGGATATTTGCTTCCGGTGAAGGACATTTTTACACTTACTAATATTAAATGTAAGTTTGTGCCATGCATATAAAGAATCTATATCATGTTGAAGTTTTAAACAATCTCTAACACTATTGATACTTTTATATAATTAAATATCAGCAGACATTAATACTTTGGAATGTTTAAAGACACTAGGTAAATCATTTATAAAACATGAAAATAATAATGGTTCTAAGCTGGAACCTTGGGGATCCCTGAACTAACAACAAACTGATTTGACACGCTATTTTTATAATACACTACCTGTAAACTCTTTTAAGTATAATCAAAGTATTTTCATTAATGGAAGAGAAAAACCAAATTTCAATAATTTAGCAAGTAAACATTTTTGATAAACTTTATCGAATGCCTTTTGCAAATCTGTATATATTACATATACTTGCTTAAGCCATCTAGTTCTAATGTTGCAAACTCAGTAAAATTAAAAATATTCGTAAGAATAGAACTTTTGGGTATGAATCCATGCTGAAACGTTGAAATTGCTAACTTAACATGATTAAATATATGTGTATAAATAAGGCTTTCAGTAATTTTTGCTAGTGTACACAGAACAGCAATGGACCTATAGTCGCTGATCATCTTAAAATTTCCTGGTTTAGGAATACCTTACATAAGATATTTTGGAGATGTCCGTATCTATCCACATGTTTCTGGCATCTTTTCAGGAAATTTTCATCTACACTCCAGAGTTTAATATCCGAAATTGAGTGAATTTCTCACTCATGTCTTCTTTTAGTTGGGGGTCTGTTGCACACAACTTATTTTTCAAGTTCTTCCATAGATAAAAATCACATAGTTAAATTAGGGGATGTTGAAGGCAATAATTCTAATTAATCTTAAAAATTTCCTGAATTAAATTTGCTTAATCAGCGGTATGTGTGGTAGCTGTATCTTGCTGGAAGTTCCATGCTGAGCAAGTCATTCCTGTACCTCTCTGTATTTATTGATTCTTCCAAAAATGTAGCTATCTTATTCTATAGACATTTACCGCACACCGATTTTGCCACACAAGGGAATATTCTGTGTAAAATCGGGTTTCTCTGCGCTCCAATATGAGGTTATTTTGTGTCAGAGAAGAATAAGCGTACGTGAATTACTCTATCATTTCGCAAAGTCACTTTTAGATGTTTACCAGACTCTGATAATCATAGGAAAAATAAGATGTATGCAACAAATCTTTTCTCAGAATCTTGTGAACTGTCGTTTACATTACATAATGTACAGAATAATTACTATAATATAAGAACAGTTGAAATATTCATCAACATTGTATTAGGGACATTTAAATGCCGTTTGTCCTCTTCGGCAGCCTATTAAACAAGACAGGTCCATTTCATCAAATGTGTTTAGATTTTTTTTTCAGCCTGATAGAATGTTCTGCAAGGAAATGATTAGTTCTTGTGGAGTATTTATGTATCTGGGCTATATTAGCAATATGCCTTCAAATTTCGTACTCTTTGAGAAACGACTGAAAGGCGACAGGACTAAAAAAATTAAGTACTGATAATTCAGCCCAATAACAAGGATTATCTGGAAGGCCAGCATACAGCGTCCAGTTATTAAACTTTTGACTATCGCTGTTCCCTTTGTATCTATAAGCAAATGTGTAGTGTAGCTTTCCCGGAAAGGTTTATCTGGATTAAAGTAGTAAATAGGAAAACAAACTTTCGTAAGAATAATTTGTATACCCAGTAATAAGAAATGAAGGGTAGAGAAAGTAATGCGAATATAACCCATCAGGTTTTTAGATAACGCTCCCAGCGTGCGTCTCTCATAACCGTTTCGGTTAAATACCAAACTTGGTATATTTAAGTTCAGTGCCTTCCAGGGATGTGACACAAGGATTTTCAAGAAAATCCACACAAGAAGCTACCCTTTATGTGAATTTTTTTATTATTCCTTATTTTCTAAAAAATTTTAAACGATTTTTATTAAAATAGTATATGTTTAATGTATTTATATGAGGAATAAATTACATATCTTGAATTTCTGTTCGTTACTTTTGTATAATTTCGTAAATCTGGTATACCATAATAGACAAAAGCTTAGAGGACAAATAAATTCATATTCTATTAAAGAGCATAATTTATCTTCAATGAAATTATTTCCAGCATTAACCATTTCCGAGATATTCGTTTTTATTGGTTTGAATTTTCAAACACCACCACCAGCTCAAGGTAAATCGATACCAGTCCGTTCTGACTCAGAATTCATCTTCTCAGTAAAGTCGTAGTCCCGAAAACTTCGCTTACCTCTTTGCCTCTTTTCATAAAGGAATCTATAAGGGGCATTCAAATGAAACCTGGCCAGTGCGTCTAACTTTGCATTACACGTAAGTGGCACCACATAACTGCATGCATGGTGGCACCATCAATTGGTAAAGCGACTGCAGCGCGCGCAACGTTTGACGTTGCATAGCGACAGTGTGGTTTCACGCCGAAGAGAGAGTGGTCACACAAGTTATCGTCCACTACTGAACATGAAGGTGAGTAAGCAGGAACAACGAGGAGTATTCGATTTTTAGCGGCGGAGGGAGTTGGAGGCCGCGAAATGTATCGACGGATGAAGACTGTGTACGTTGAGTACAGTCTGTGTCGTTCAAGTGTGATGGAATGGCGCAAAAGATTCCTTGAGGAGCGCGAGTTACTGGAAGACGATGCTCGTCCTGGACAGGCCCATCGTGACATCACACCTGAAATGATTGCGGAAGTGAATGCTTTAGTCTTGGGCAACAGCATAATCACCGTGGATGAGATCCATCGGTTACTGCGTATTAGCGTGGGCACCATTCACACCATAATGCATCAACACTTGAAATTTTGAAAAGTTTGTGCGCAGTGGGTTCCCCAGCAACTGACCGCCGAATGGCGAGGAGGAATACGGCTTTCTGTCGGATATTGTCACTGGTGACGAAACATGGTGTCACAATTTTGGACCGGAAAGCAAGCGTCAGAGCAAGCAGTTGAAACATGCGACTTCACCACCTCCAAAGAAATCAAAGGCCGTGCACACCAGTTCTGGTAAGGTCATGATGTCCTTTTTTGACCACAAGGGCCCACTGCTTTTCGAGTTCCTGGAACCGGGAACCACCATCAATGCCCAGCGTTATCAAGCCACTTTACAGAACCTTAGACGAGCCATCAAGTCGAAACGCCCAGACATGTTGTCCAATGGCGTTATTCTCCTGCATGATAATGTCCGCTCACACACTGCCAATGCGGTGAAGAAGAAATTGTAGCAGTTTCGATGGGAAATGCTGGAATATCCACCGTACAGTGACTTTCATCTTTATGGACCTCTAAAACAGGCTATTGGCGGACATCGATTCACAACGGAGATGAAGTGTGTGAATGCGTGCAGGCCTGGATCCCACAGGAACCTACTAGCTTCTTCAAAGATGGAATCGACCGGCTAGTGTCGCAATGGGATAAATGTGCCAACAGTTTTGGCGACTATTTTTGAGTTCATAAAATCGTTACCGTTAGTTTACACAAGTGGCCGGGTTTCATTGAATGACCCTCATAGCTTGTCTCCATTGTGTTATTAATATGTGTATGGACCATTTGTTTTTTATCATAATCATGCTATTTATGTTAGTTGTATGTGGCGAATCTCATATAGTATCTTTGTGTTCTTGGTCTCTTAGGGTATACCTCATATCTTCAGAATTTCATTTCAGCTGTTTCAATCATTCTCTTGTTTTTTGGTACTCGCTGTCCAGTTTTTGGATCCATACAGTAATACCAGTAAAGCCATTTCTTTGTAAAAGTTTCCTTTCAAACTTTGTTTTTGAATGTTCTTTTAATTATTCCCCAAATTTTCTGAAACGTGTGTTATTTATGTTCAGTAACGCCTTAGTAGATAGGAGAAATTTTACGTCCTAAATACTTAAAACTTCGAACTTGTTAATTTTCAAACACTTGTGCTTTTTGATGTGCTTAGTCGTCATTTGTTTTTTTTTTCTCGTCACGCAAAGAACATGAAATTTAAAAGCCGAAATGTTGCGACCTGCTTTTTAAATGTTTTACTATAACCTAGCTTTAGTAATGGATAAAGAAAGCAATGTGAATGTAACACGTAATATTTCTGCAACTCGTTGAGCACACTATAGCAAAGTGCCACCCGTTGTGTTGCTCTATTGTACACCAGCAATATAAATCTATCCTGTAATGTTATAAACGGCGGATGCATTTACGAAAAAAGGGAAAGAATTGCTGGTATATTGACTGCACTGTTAATATTAGACGAGGAAACAGCCATTCCCAGGTTTATTGCTTTGGATAAACCCAACTGTTACCTTATATCCCTTGCCTGGGGTGTAACTGCATTTCATTTGTCTTTCTGTCCCTTTCTTACGGCTTTCTTTCCTTTCTGAGCACCTGAGTTCAACACTGCTATAAAATAAACATTTGAAGCCTGTTTTATACACTGATTAAACAAATTTCAGGAGCACTTGAACGCATTTCTTTTTTACTTTCTCTACTACGTATAGTAAATAGGGGAAGTATTGCTTTCCACCGAAAAACTAGATACCGAGATTTCACAGGAAATACATGTTTTGAGACCCTCTGAATCCATAAAAAAGCATTTTTGGAAACATGTGGCTGTGTGTGTGTCTGTGAACAGCATAACTCAGAAATGAACAGTCGGATAAACACCAAACTTGATATTTAGGTTCAGTATCTTCCAGAGATGCGACACGAAGGTTTTCAAGAAAATACCGCCACCCCAGATTACCCTTACATGGAACATTTTTTGAAAATTTTAATTTTCTCAAAAATGGCTCTAACGATTTTGACTAAAATATCATATGTTTAAGATATTTTCATGACAAATAAAATGTATATCTCGAGTTTTCGGGGAATGTCTCCAAAATTATTCTTCATTGTGAACGTCTTTTACATAACTGGTAAACCATAAGAGATAGACAAA
Organism: Deroplatys truncata; assembly: GCA_030765065.1. Lineage (NCBI taxonomy): Eukaryota > Metazoa > Arthropoda > Insecta > Mantodea > Mantidae > Deroplatys > Deroplatys truncata. The sequence goes on along the minus strand of CM060976.1, from coordinate 263,756,270 downwards.
ATTTTACTACAAAAAATGTAGATCGTGTTAAAATACACAATTTATGTCATACACATTTTTGTTGTTGATTGAACCTTTTTCGAGATATTGCTTGTTATTCCCTTAAATTTTCCAATACTTATGCTTTTTCTCAAATTTCTTATTCATTTTTTTATGTCCTGGACATGCAAAGAGATTGGAATGCGCCACATAGCAACCGTCTCTTAAAACATTTGACTATCGCTTAAAGCCTACCAATTCCCCTTGCACCTACAAGAAAATTAGCAATAAGATTAACATCTCGATTAACATGAAGCATATGGAGAATAAGCATTTGTAAAAATAGTTTGTACAAGAGTAGAGAAAGTCATGTGAGAGTAACACATAAGATATTTATTCCTATTATCTGTGCTTCGATTAGACTAGGGATATAGGAAGCGTATTCCATGCATTTTCCTGTTTAGTATTGGCGGTTGCCACAAATTATAAAACGAACATATCCGATTATCTATGAATTGAAAATATATAAAAGTACAAAGGATGACAAGATTCACGAATTTTAATTACTTTAGTGATTATACTAAAACCACAAAAAATTTAATCATTCTTGTATTGCACTTACTTCAGTGAGTAGTCCATAAATCACAAACATTAACATCACTCTCGTATTGTAATTACTTCAGTGATTATACCAACACCGATAATTTTCATCACTCTTGTATTGTAATTATTTCAATAAGTATACTAAAGCTACAAATATTTCATCATTCTTGTATTGTAATTATTTCAATAAGTATACTAAAACTACAAATATTTCATCATTCTTGTATTGTAATTATTTCAATAAGTATACTAAAACTACAAATATTTCATCATTCTTGTATTGTAATTATTTCAATAAGTATACTAAAACTACAAATATTTCATCATTCTTGTATTGTAATTATTTCAATAAGTATACTAAAACTACAAATATTTCATCATTCTTGTATTGTAATTATTTCAATAAGTATACTAAAACTACAAATATTTCATCATTCTTGTATTGTAATTATTTCAATAAGTATACTAAAACTACAAATATTTCATCATTCTTCTATTGTAATTATTTCAATAAGTATACTAAAGCTACAAATATTTCATCATTCTTGTATTGTAATTATTTCAGTAAGTATACTAAAGCTACAAATATTTCATCATTCTTGTATTGTAATTACTTCAGTAAGTATACTAAAACTACAAATATTTCATCATTCTTGTATTGTAATTATTTCAATAAGTATACTAAAACTACAAATATTTCATCATTCTTGTATTGTAATTATTTCAATAAGTATACTAAAACTACAAATATTTCATCATTCTTGTATTGTAATTATTTCAATAAGTATACTAAAGCTACAAATATTTCATCATTCTTGTATTGTAATTATTTCAATAAGTATACTAAAACTACAAATATTTCATCATTCTCGTATTGTAATTATTTCAATAAGTATACTAAAGCTACAAATATTTCATCATTCTCGTATTGTAATTATTTCAATAAGTATACTAAAGCTACAAATATTTCATCATTCTCGTATTGTAATTATTTCAATAAGTATACTAAAACTACAAATATTTCATCATTCTCGTATTGTATTTATTTCAGTAAGTATACTAAAACTACAAATATTTCATCACTCTTGTATTGTAATTATTTCAGTAAGTATACTAAAACTACAAATATTTCATCACTCTTGTATTGTAATTATTTCAATAAGTATACTAAAGCTACAAATATTTCATCATTCTCGTATTGTAATTATTTAAATAAGTATACTAAAGCTACAAATATTTCATCATTCTCGTATTGTAATTATTTCAATAAGTATACTAAAACTACAAATATTTCATCATTCTCGTATTGTAATTATTTCAATAAGTATACTAATGCTACAAATATTTAATCATTCTTGTATTGTAATTATTTCAATAAGTATACTAAAGCTACAAATATTTCATCATTCTCGTATTGTAATTATTTCAATAAGTATACTAAAGCTACAAATATTTCATCATTCTCGTATTGTAATTATTTCAATAAGTATACTAAAGCTACAAATATTTCATCATTCTCGTATTGTAATTATTTCAGTAAGTATACTAAAACTACAAATATTTCATCATTCTCGTATTGTAATTATTTCAATATGTATACTAAAGCTACAAATATTTCATCGCTCTCGTATTGTAATTACTTCAGTAAGTATACTAAAACTACAAATACTTCATCATTCTCGTATTGTAATTATTTCAATAAGTATACTAATGCTACAAATATTTCATCATTCTCGTATTGTAATTATTTCAATAAGTATACTAAAGCTACAAATATTTCATCATTCTTGTATTGTAATTATTTCAATAAGTATACTAAAGCTACAAATATTTCATCATTCTTGTATTGTAATTATTTCAATAAGTATACTAAAACTACAAATATTTCATCATTCTCGTATTGTAATTATTTCAATAAGTATACTAAAACTACAAATATTTCATCATTCTCGTATTGTAATTATTTCAATAAGTATACTAAAACTACAAATATTTCATCATTCTCGTATTGTAATTATTTCAATAAGTATACTAAAACTACAAATATTTCATCATTCTCGTATTGTAATTATTTCAATAAGTATACTAAAACTACAAATATTTCATCATTCTTGTATTGTAATTACTTCAGTAAGTATACTAAAACTACAAATATTTCATCATTCTCGTATTGTAATTACTTCAGTAAGTATACTAAAACTACAAATATTTCATCATTCTCGTATTGTAATTATTTCAATAAGTATACTAAAACTACAAATATTTCATCATTCTTGTATTGTAATTATTTCAATAAGTATACTAAAACTACAAATATTTCATCATTCTCGTATTGTAATTATTTCAATAAGTATACTAAAGCTACAAATATTTCATCATTCTCGTATTGTAGTTATTTCAATAAGTATACTAAAACTACAAATATTTCATCATTCTCGTATTGTAATTATTTCACTAAGTATACTAAAGCTACAAATATTTCATCATTCTTGTATTGTAATTATTTCAATAAGTATACTAAAGCTACAAATATTTCATCATTCTCGTATTGTAATTATTTCAATAAGTATACTAAAACTACAAATATTTCATCATTCTCGTATTGTAATTATTTCAATAAGTATACTAAAGCTACAAATATTTCATCATTCTTGTATTGTAATTATTTCAGTAAGTATACTAAAACTACAAATATTTCATCATTCTCGTATTGTAATTATTTCAATAAGTATACTAAAGCTACAAATATTTCATCGCTCTTGTATTGTAATTACTTCAGTAAGTATACTAAAACTACAAATATTTCATCATTCTCGTATTGTAATTATTTCAATAAGTATACTAAAGCTACAAATATTTCATCGTTCTTGTATTGTAATTACTTCAGTAAGTATACTAAAACTACAAATATTTCATCATTCTCGTATTGTAATTATTTCAATAAGTATACTAAAGCTACAAATATTTCATCATTCTCGTATTGTAATTGTTTCAATAAGTATACTAAAGCTACAAATATTTCATCATTCTCGTATTGTAATTGTTTCAATAAGTATACTAAAACTACAAATATTTCATCATTCTCGTATTGTAATTATTTCAATAAGTATACTAAAGCTACAAATATTTCATCATTCTCGTATTGTAATTATTTCAGTAAGTATACTAAAACTACAAATATTTCATCATTCTCGTATTGTAATTATTTCAATAAGTATACTAAAGCTACAAATATTTCATCGCTCTTGTATTGTAATTATTTCAATAAGTATACTAAAGCTACAAATATTTCATCGCTCTTGTATTGTAATTACTTCAGTAAGTATACTAAAACTACAAATATTTCATCATTCTCGTATTGTAATTATTTCAATAAGTATACTAAAGCTACAAATATTTCATCACTCTTGTATTGTAATTATTTCAATAAGTATACTAAAGCTACAAATATTTCATCATTCTCGTATTGTAATTATTTCAATAAGTATACTAAAGCTACAAATATTTCATCATTCTCGTATTGTAATTATTTCAATAAGTATACTAAAGCTACAAATATTTCATCATTCTCGTATTGTAATTATTTCAATAAGTATACTAAAGCTACAAATATTTCATCATTCTCGTATTGTAATTACTTCAGTAAGTATACTAAAGCTACAAATATTTCATCACTCTTGTATTGTAATTACTTCAGTAAGTATACTAAAGCTACAAATATTAAATCATTCTCGTATTGTAATTATTTCAATAAGTATACTAAAACTACAAATATTTCTTCATTCTCGTATTGTAATTATTTCAATAAGTATACTAAAACTACAAATATTTCATCATTCTCGTATTGTAATTATTTCAATAAGTATACTAAAACTACAAATATTTCATCATTCTCTTATTGTAATTATTTCAATAAGTATACTAAAACTACAAATATTTCATCATTCTCGTATTGTAATTATTTCAATAAGTATACTAAAACTACAAATATTTCATCATTCTCGTATTGTAATTACTTCAGTAAGTATACTAAAACTACAAATATTTCATCATTCTCGTATTGTAATTACTTCAATAAGTATACTAAAACTACAAATATTTCATCATTCTCGTATTGTAATTATTTCAATAAGTATACTAAAACTACAAATATTTCATCATTCTCGTATTGTAATTATTTCAATAAGTATACTAAAACTACAAATATTTCATCATTCTCGTATTGTAATTATTTCAATAAGTATACTAAAACTACAAATATTTCATCATTCTCGTATTGTAATTATTTCAATAAGTATACTAAAACTACAAATATTTCATCATTCTCGTATTGTAATTATTTCAATAAGTATACTAAAACTACAAATATTTCATCATTCTCGTATTGTAATTATTTCAATAAGTATACTAAAACTACAAATATTTCATCATTCTCGTATTGTAATTATTTCAATAAGTATACTAAAACTACAAATATTTCATCATTCTCGTATTGTAATTATTTCAATAAGTATACTAAAACTACAAATATTTCATCATTCTCGTATTGTAATTATTTCAATAAGTATACTAAAGCTACAAATATTTCATCATTCTCGTATTGTAATTATTTCAATAAGTATACTAAAACTACAAATATTTCATCATTCTCGTATTGTAATTATTTCAATAAGTATACTAAAGCTACAAATATTTCATCATTCTCGTATTGTAATTATTTCAATAAGTATACTAAAACTACAAATATTTCATCATTCTCGTATTGTAATTATTTCAATAAGTATACTAAAACTACAAATATTTCATCATTCTCGTATTGTAATTATTTCAATAAGTATACTAAAACTACAAATATTTCATCATTCTCGTATTGTAATTACTTCAGTAAGTATACTAAAACTACAAATATTTCATCATTCTCGTATTGTAATTATTTCAATAGGTATACTAAAACTACAAATATTTCATCATTCTCGTATTGTAATTATTTCAATAAGTATACTAAAACTACAAATATTTCATCATTCTCGTATTGTATTTATTTCAATAAGTATACTAAAACTACAAATATTTCATCATTCTCGTATTGTAATTATTTCAATAAGTATACTAAAACTACAAATATTTCATCATTCTCGTATTGTAATTATTTCAATAAGTATACTAAAACTACAAATATTTCATCATTCTCGTATTGTAATTATTTCAGTAAGTATACTAAAACTACAAATATTTCATCATTCTGGTATTGTAATTACTTCAGTGATTTTACTAAAACTTAAAAAATTTCATCATTCTCTTATTGTAATCTTTCCATCATTAACTACGGATCTAAAAAGTTATTATAACATTAAAATTAAAAAAGAGTTTATTTGCTTCAGTGATCTTACTAAAAGTACCAAAAGTATACTAAAGCTAAAAAAAATTCATAATTCTCGTATTGTAATTATTTCAGTAAGTATACTAAAGCTACAAAAATTTCATCATTCTCGTATTGTAGTTGCTTCAGTGATCTTACTAGAGGTACAAAAAATTTCATCACTCACGTATTGTTATTACTTCAGTGATTTTACTAAAAGTATAAAGAATTTTATAATCTTGTTTTGTGATTATCTTACCAAATCGGCCTCTTGCTTACAATTTGTCTTAGGTAATTTAATTCAGGTTTCAAAATCATGCTTGTTGTCTCAACCTTTGGTCTCGATATAATTAACAAGTTATCGAGCATTCGTTAACGTCAAATAAATTAGCGATAAAGCTGTCACAACTCCTGTTATTACTGAAAATGGCGTTTCTGTTCTGCTGGTTTGAAAACGAAAAGCCTACGATTTTTCTGCTATAGATAACAAGTTACAGGGTGAGTGACGTTTAGCCTATTTTTGTCTCTTTGTATACTACTTACCTATGGCATCCCGAAGTTTAATACCCAGTCTTCAACGGAAATACACGTTTTGTAGTCCCTGAAACTGAAAATGAAATTTTTAAAAAACTTCTATGTTCATATTCGTCACCGAATAGCAAGTTCAGAGATGAAAAGTCTTAAATACTAAACTTGTATAATTTGGGAAACATACCCTCTGTCACATAAACGCTGTATATTGAATTTCTTAGTTTTTATTCTGAAAAAGTCCTTAACTATTACGAGTATGATGTTATACATATCTCTTAATAGCTGGTTGCTATGTGCAGCACCATTCTCTTTGCCACAGATTAATACTTTTTGCATATCCAAGACAAAAAAATGAATAACGAATTCCCATTTGAGAAAATAAGTATTGAACAATTTAAGGGAATAACAAGCAATATCTCGAAAATGGTTCACTCAACATAAAAATGTATATGACATAAATTGTGTATTTTAAAGCGATCTACATTTTTTTGTGTAGTAAAACTTTGTCTTTCTCTTATGGTTTACCAGTTATGCAAAAGTCGTTCACAATGACGAATACTTTTGGAGACATTCCCAGAAAATTCAAGATATACCTACATTTTATTTGTCATAAAAGTATCTTAAACATATGATATTTTAATCAAAATCGTTAGAGTCATTTTTGAGAAAATTAAAATTTTCGAAAAATGTTCCATTTAAAGGGTAATCTGGGGTGGGGAATTTTTTTGAAAACCTTCGTGTCGCATCTCTGGAAGATGCTGAATCTAAATAGTAGGTTTGGTGTTTATCCGGCTGTTCGTTTCTGAGTTATGCTATTCACAGACACACACACGGACATGTTTCCAAAAATGCTTTTTTTGGATTCAGGGGGTCTCAAAACATGTATTTCCGGTGAAATCTCGGTATCGAATTTTTGGGTGGAATACGATACTTCCCCTACTTACTATACGTAGTAGAGAAAGTAAAAATAGTTTGTAGAACAGTAGAGAAGGTCATGTGACACATCAGATTTTTCATTCAAAATTAATGTTGCTGCTCCGAAGAGGTAATCTGTTTAATTACTGTGTTATATTTTCTTAACTTTGTATGTTTACACATGTAGTTTTTAGTATAGAAATGTGGAGTAAGCCGATATGATGTTTCGTTTTTTGGTATTTATTTTTATTAGCTTTAGTTTCAACTACATTTTCCTGAATTATTTCACCAAGTTTAATATTTTAATATTTGGATTCCAAGTATTTTGGTGCCTCTTTATTACATAAACTGTATTCAGCTACTATTAAAGAATATTGTTATCAATACTATTATTACCATAATTTTGTTTCTCCGATGTTATGCAAAGATTATAGAACTTCAAGGCCTGGTTTTTAAACCATCAAATGTGTCTCTCCATTTCTATGAAGTATGCTTTTATAAGAATAGTTTGTGTAAGCCTGGATAGACAGAAGGCAAGGCCTTGTGAACGGAGTGTAGTCGAGTTTTCTCCCAGGCTAGTTCCTGGATGAAAGCGTCCATTGCCTTGCACTTTTGTATCGATTACAGCCCCTTGCCTTTCAAAAGCATCGCTCCATCTATTTCATTTAGAAGGTATCTTGCTCGCCACTCGGAGCTTATGAAACGTATTGCTAACGGGAAGGAAGGAGGGAAAATTGATTTCAGAAACGAATCGGAGTACTCGTGTTACTCTGGACGAGGGGAGGAAAGCCGCGAAATGAAACAGGGGTTGGTGGATAACAAAAAAATGACGACGTCTAGAAGGTGCGGATACAGCCGTCTTTGCTCATCAGCTGCCGGTGAAGGAATACTCAACTCTTATTTTGAAAAAAAAAAGTATGTTACACGTCCATTATTTATCTACTGACAGTGGTTCAACAAACGAGTTACATTCAACCCGGATATCGAGACTTCCTTAGGAGTAAACATTTGAGGTCCCTAAATATACAAAAATTATATATGTTACATTCAATGGCTTTCTCTACCCACCCGCAAATTTCTCTTAGAAAACCTTTTTCCTTTCACTACTACATATAGTAAGTAAGTAAAGTATTCCATTCCACCCAAAAGTTCCATACCAAAATTTCACCGGAAATACACTGAGGCGCCCTGATTCCAAATAAAGCACTTTTGGAAACCAGTCCGCGTACGTGTCTAGTGTCTGCTGTGAATAGCTTAACTCAAAAACGAAAAGTCGGATAAATACCATGTTTGGTATTTTAATTTGAGGCAGTATTTTTAACACTTAAATGCTTTCAGTCTAATTATATAATATATAAATTCAGTGCCTTAAAGCAATATGTGTATGTAACAATATATAAAAATGTCTGTAACAGTCATTGTATATGTTTATATTATTGTATACATCTTCAATAATGTTATGTGAACGTATTACGTAATTTAATAATGTAGGAGCTGTGAGAATAATAGGTTAAAAGTTGCTAACAATGAGGTAACCTTGAGGCAATATTGAGTTTGAAAGTTTAACAATACAACTTGTAATTCTTGGAAGCAATAATGTAATTTTTGTGACAGTTTATAAAATAGTCAATCAATAACCAGGAAAAGCTCTAGTTAAATGAAGGTATTCTATTGGACCCCCACAACCTCAGTCTCAACCGCCATTCTGCAAAACCCTTTCCTACCTACCAGGGTTAAACCCTAGCAAGGGTAGGTACACTTGATAACACTTCTTCGGGCAGTGAGCTCGGTATATGCCAATGCGTAGAAGCGGCGCAGGACGTGTAAAGGATACCTTTATCAGCTGTGAGCTGTCTTAGTTGTTGCTTTGTCCTTGTGTTGTGAAGTGTTTTGACAACACGTATGTTGTGTGTGATTTGCATAGGAATTTTATTCTCTTATTAGTCCACGGAAATGTCTGTCAACAAATTCACGCTTGAAGAGCGTATTTTTATGTATAATACATACAGGAAAAGTTAATCATGTAGACAATTTCAGCAGCAATTTCCTGGTTTTCCAGTTCCGGGTGAAATGTTTGGCCAATAAATTTAGCTAAATGCTAAAAAATAAAGTTTATAGGAACAATCCCCACACAATAGACGAACTAATGACAATATAAAAGTAGAAATTATGAACATTACACAAGAAGAATTTATGCGGTGAATGATAATTTCATCGGAAGATGTCAAGAATGTCTTCGTGCAAATGGACACCACTTTCAACAACACTTAAACAAGGTTAGTAATCGTTATATATATGTTACTAACACTCGTGAGTTGCGGAATGGAAAACCCTGAAGCGTAGTAGATCCGCGCGATCCGCGGCCTGGATATAAAACGAAGGCATTGTATACGTATGAAACCCAGTGTGCACATACGGAAATTAAAGGCCAGTCTACTTCACATGCATGTTTTCTGCATACATTTTGGGGGACATTGCTCTATCTCGTACTGGGTGTTACCAAGACCTCGTTCCTAGATCCGAACGTTTTCCCAATTAAACTCCTCTATCATAGGTAAAGAGAGCGTTAGCTACTATTTCTTATGATATAGATAAAAATGCACTGCATTATGCAACAATAGATTTCATTATTAATATTCCCTCGTTTCGATTTAACGCTAAAACTAATCTAACGCTTCTACAGCCTCGCGTATTATTTTTTCAGCTTTGTGTCATGTAAATATTCGGAAACTAGACATAATTTAGTGAGGTGCAGATTTTTTCCCCAACCTGATTAGCGAACTTAGTTGATATGGTAAATGATTTATACTCTGTCAATCATTAACCAGTCCACGTTAAATACATTGGGCGACTGCTGTCAGAAATTTAATGTAATATGCGTAAGATAAAGCAGCAATACACACACAGTCTATTTTTACTGCGTGAGCTTTTAAATTAACAATTTGCCATCAGTTATCTCGCCTACAGAACAGCTGCGCCAAACAGTTTTATTCCACTTTTTCTGTATCCTATCTGCTTTTTGCCGAGCGTTAGTCTCATTGTAGAGTGAGTGTTAGAGGTGATTATGTAATTAAAATATCTCAGGTGTAACATTCATGTGTTTTACGAAATATACATACCATTTTTTACTTTCTCTACTACGTATAGTAAGTAGGGAAAGTATTGTGTTCCACCCAAACATTCGATATAGAGATTTTACCGGAAATATATGTTTTGAGGCCCCCTGAATACAAAAACAAGCATTTTTGGAAACATGTCCGTGTGTGTGTCTGTGAACAGCATAACTCAGAAACGAATAGTCGGATAAACACCAAACTTGGTATTTAGGTGCTGTATCTTCCAGAGATGGAAAACAAAGATTTTCAAGAAAATCCCTCCACCCCAGCCTACACTTTACATGAAACATTTTTCGAACATTTTAATTTTCTCAAAAATGGCTCTAACGATTTTGATTAAAATATCATACGTTTAAGATATTTTAATGACAAATCAAATGTATATCTCGAATTTTCTGGGAATGTCTCCAAAAGTATTCTTCATTGTGAACGACTTCTGCATAACTGGTAAACCATTAAAGATAGACAAAATTTTACTAAACAAAAATGTGATTGCGTTAAAATACACAATTTATGTCATATACATTTGTTTTGTTGATTGAACCTTTTTCGAGATATTACTTGTTATTCCCTTAAATGTTCCAATACTTATACTTTTTCTCAAATTCGTTATTCATTTTTTTGTCCTGGTAATGCAAAGAGAATGGAATACTCCACATAGCAATCAGCTCTTAAAATATTTGATATAGCTTAAAGTCTAGCAATTCCCCTTGCATATACAAGAAAATTAGCGATAAGATTAACATGAAGCACATGGAGAACAAGCGTTTGTAAAAATAGTTTGTACAAGAGTAGAGAGAGTCATGTGAGGGTAACTCATCAGATTTTTCTTCCATTTATAACCTGCCATTAATTGCAGTGGTCATTTGGGCGGTGTTTTTCTTTTGAAAGATACTGCCTGTCGCCAATGGTGTTAACTTGTACACAGCTGTCATTGAGTTTCTGTCATTTTGGGATGGTTCACAAACACATTCACCTCTCATTCATGCTTCCTGACTCTGGGGAGGATAGGGAATATTCCTGGAAGAGAAAAATCCCCACCCCCAGCCGGGAATCGAACCAGAGTTCTCTGTCACAGCAGACAGGTGCTCCAACGATAGAGCTATAGGGCGAGGATAAAATATTTGACTACCACATGTCTATTTTATACCCCTATACCCATTGTACGTAAAACCGTTTCTACAAACGTTTATCTATACAAGAATAAGCTTTTGTTAGAATAGTTTGTTGAAGAATGGGTAAGGAAAGTCTTGTGAACGTAACACATTAGTTATTTTTTGTATAGTCCTACTAAATATTAACAAAGAAATTAATTTTCCTACTATCTTCAAGTTACACATAATTATATGAACAGAATTTGATGCAGTAATTTGTATCATAAATTATTTAAATGTAAAGAGTGATTATAGTATGAATATGCATTATTATGTGACATTGATTTGAGATGTTTGTTTATTGTAATTATTGTTGAGAAGTAAGTTTATACTGCCTTACTGAAACTGACAATAATAGCGTGCAATAATGCAGCGAGGGGGTGAGCTGTTTATCATTATTAGAGACGAGGAAGTTACGTAATAATGGCGCGTTTTTCTGTAGAATTTTCTGGAACATTCTTCCTAGAGCATATGTATTCATAATTTTCATTGGATATAAAATAGACGCTAATGTTGGCGCGTTTTATTAGCCAATAGCAGCTCAGTTATAATCTTTAGGCATATCGGGGTGTAGGAGTATAAAAAGGGCTAGGTTAGAGGTAAAGTCCTTCAGTCCGTCAGTTCACCGAAAATATTTGTATGCTACACGCCGCCTTCAGTCCAGCAGAAATATTACACGTCGGCTATCGATTCACAAGTTACGCGTAGCAGAGTTATGAAAAATCTAAAGTGCTATAAAGTTAATTATACAAAAAGTTGAAGTACGCGAATTAAGAATGATCAGTAAATAAGTTGTTATAACAGTTTCAGTTTGGCGAGTGTCAAGATCAATGTGTAAATGTGATAGTGAATGTGTTCGACAATAAAAAGTGTAAAACAAATTCTTTCATCAGTGTTATCTTTGGATAAAAGACTCCTTTCCATTTACACGACCTGTATAAAGAGATGTGCTCGACCAAAAAGATCATAGCTAGCCGGAGGACAGTAAACAAAAATCTTAAATATAAATATAACAGAAGTATACCACTTCAAATTGGCTCTCAAACGTGGGGCTCAACAAATAAATATAACAATAACAATTAAACCACTTCAAATTGGCCCACAACGTGGGGCTATAAAATGTTAAAAATAAATAACATTAAACCGCCGCAAATTGACGCCCATGCGTAGGGTAGTTAAAATTATGTAACCAAACAAAACAAAAGCAGCACAATATAAGATCTTCAAGTTCTAATAATTTACCTAAAAACATATTACGTAAGCACTACACCGTATCAAATTGGCACCCAGAACGTGGGGCACGATGACCAGGAGGACAGTAAACCAAAATTAAATATAATAACAGTAGCATTCTTTCAAACAAACACTAATACTACCGCAAATTGCTAACACCAGATGGAGCTACAAACCTAACAAAGAATCACATATCAAAATGGCTTCACCACGTGAAGTAAACACACATACACAAACATTATAAGTAATACCGTCCCAAATTGGCTCCGCAACGTGGGGCAACAATAATGTTAAATAAATTAAACATTACAAGTTATATCACTTCAAATTGGCTTCCAAAACGTGGGGCTCAACAACATTATACATAACTTTGAAGTATACCACTTCAAATTGGCACCCAGAACGTAGGCCAGAGTGACCAGGGAGCAGAATAACCAGGAAGGGGCGAAGGAACCAGAACGTGGAACGAATGGAGCAGTGAACTGAACTACAAGACGCAGATTCCAGAAACAACTACAGGGACGACAGACGACGCGGATGAGTGGACATCGTAATTCCAAGATTACAAGGCAACAGGGGAATTGAACTACAGGACACCAAAACGACGTAGATTTATCATAATACGACGCAGAAGCAACATATAATCTAGGAGAGAGGGGCAGGAAGCTGGACATCAAAGCAACAGCAACAGACAGCATCACAAATGTCAGAGTATAGTAATTTTTTAAAAAAAATTGTAACAATCAAATGTACTTGAGGAGTGGTAGAATTAAGAGAACAATGGCTACTAATAATACTGAAGAAATAATTATGAAGGGAGATAATGTAACAGTTAGCTGTAATTCAATACAGGTTACAGAAAATAGCTCAAACAATGTAGGATTTGAGGGAGAAAATGTTAGTGCAGAAAGTCAGAATAGAATAGCAGGAAATGTTAATATTGATGCTGGTATGATGATGGAAATGCTGAGAAATTTTGGTGAGAGATTAGAAAAGAAATTAGATCAAATAAGTGAAGCTATAAAAAAAATCATAGGGAATTGAGTGAAGAAATTGGTAGGATAAATGAGATATTAGAGGAAAAAGTAGATCAAAGCAGGGAATAAATTGAAAAGAAAGTTATGAAGCTAGATAGTAGTATGCCAAAAATGAGAGATGAAAATCAGGAAGTAATAGCAAATGAAATAGGAGAAGTTTCAAAGAAAATGCTAGACATGAGCAGGGAAATAGGTAACAAAGAAAGTGAGGTTAATACTAAAAGTGAACATGTTGATGAAGAATGTACAGAGTTAGGTAGTAGAATGAGTAACATTTCAAGTGAGATAAGAAAGATGAATGCAGATGTGAATCAGGCGCAAGTTAATTTCAGAGGGGAGATATCACAAATACAGAAGGAGTCAGTAATGCAGAGAAATAAATTGTACGGAGAAGTTGTTAAAGTTTTGCCCGTAAATAATCAAAAGCTAACTTCTGAAATTAACAAGTACCAAGCTTTTCAAAATGAAAACTCCAATCCAGTACAATTTATGACAGATTTGTTAGAGTACTCTCAGATTAAAAAGATAGCAGAAGAATTGAGAATGACAGTTGTTAAAAGATGTGTTGTTCAGGAAACTTTAGATTGTTTTCAAATGTTATCATGGGACGAAATTTCATATGAATACTTTAAGAGGTTATTCATGAACAAATTTTTGAAGGTTAGGATACGGCTACGAGTAATGTTTAGCCACAGACAATTGGATCCAGGAGGGTAAATAGCAATGAGATATAAAGTAAATGCTGGACAGTTAAAGATGAAATGCAGAGCAACGTATTGGAATGTAAGAGGGTTAAATATAAATGTATGTTATAAGAAAGGAGAAATAAACTTTTAGTAACTGTAACAGTATTTGAAATTAAGAATGTAAAAAATTGAAACTTAATATGATATTAAAGTAAAAGTACGTAGATATAATTCCAAGAATATTGTGAGTATACAGTACAAAACAACAAAAATGGGGTAAAAGTAATTAAAACAAATATTTATGTAGCAAACAGAACATGTGAAACAGTGCCTAGATTTAAGAGATGTAAATATATTTGTGTAGAGGGTGAATATTTTAGTAAATATGTATAGTAATTACAAAAATTCTTAAATGCACAAATTGTTGTCAACAATATAAGAAAGTAAATAATTATGTAACAGTAAATAAATAACTCAGGGTACAGTATTTGCTATAAAAAAATTTGTAATATCAGATTAATGTCTAAACACATTAGACCAGAGCCAGTAAATAGTGGCAGGATAAAGGAAATACATATGTCATGTGTTAAATGCGTGTGAAGTGTTAAGTGAAAGTGATAAATAGCGTGTGTTCCAAGATTTAGGACACTAAAAACCCACTTATAAAATTTCCAAACAAGTTGTAAATATTTATAATTATGTTTCTAGTGGGGCATATGATGCAGTAATTTGTATCATAAATTATTTAAATGTAACGAGTGATTATAGTATGAATATGCATTATTATGTGACATTGATTTGAGATGTTTGTTTATTGTAATTATTGTTGAGAAGTAAGTTTATACTGCCTTACTGAAACTGACAATAATAGCGTGCAATAATGCAGCGAGGGGGTGAGCTGTTTATCATTATTAGAGACGAGGAAGTTACGTAATGTTGGCGCGTTTTTCTGTAGAATTTGCTGGAACATTCTTCCTAGAGCATATGTATTCATAATTTTCATTGGATATAAAATAGACGCTAATGTTGGCGCGTTTTATTAGCCAATAGCAACTCAGTTATAATCTTTAGGCATATCGGGGTGTAGGAGTATAAAAAGGGCTAGGTTAGAGGTAAAGTCCTTCAGTCCGTCAGTACACCGAAAATATTTGTATGCTACACGTCGCCTTCAGTCCAGCAGAAATATTACACGTCGGCTATCGATTCACAAGTTACGCGTAGCAGAGTTATGAAAAATCTAAAGTGTTTTAAAGTTAATTATAAAAAAAGTTGAAGTACGCGAATTAAGAATGATCAGTAAATAAGTTGTTATAACAGTTTCAGTTTGGCGAGTGTCAAGATCAATGTGTAAATGTGATAGTGAATGTGTTCGACAATAAAAAGTGTAAAACAAATTCTTTCATCAGTGTTATCTTTGGATAAAAGACTCCTTTCCGTTTACACAACCTGTATAAAGAAATGTGCTCGACCAAAAAGATCATAGCTAGCCGGAGGACAGTAAACAAAAATGTTAAATATAAATATAACAGAAGTATACCACTTCAAATTGGCTCCCAAACGTGGGACTCAACACATAAATATAACAATAACAATTAAATCACTTCAAATTGGCCCACAACGTGGGGCTACAAAAATGTTAAAAATAAATAACATTAAACCGCCGCAAATTTTATACCAAAATTTGAATGGGTTCCAAACTTGCTATTTAAATCTAGCATTTTCTAAGGATGCGACGTAGCATTAAAAAATCTGATTGTTACACTCACATAACTTTCTCTACTCTTGTAAAAACTATTTTTATAAACGCTTATTCTCCATCTACTTCATGTTAATCGAGATAAACATTTGCAGACTCTATTTTATTGCTAATTTTCTTGTAGATGTAAGGGGAATGTATATTTACAAGGGAAATATAGAAAAACAGTAGCCTTTAAGCAAATACATATCTCTTAATAGCTGGTTGCTAGGTGCAGCACTATTCTCTTTCCCACAGATTAAAACTCTTTGCATATCCAAGACAAAAAATGAATAACAAATTCCCATTTGAGTAAATAAGTATTGAAAAATTTAAGGGAATAACAAGCAATATCTCGAAAATGGTTCACTCAACAAAAGAAATGTGTATGACATAAATTGTGTATTTTAACGCGATCCACATTTTTTGTGTAGTAAACTTTTGTCTATCTCTTACGGTTTACCAGTTATGCAAAAGTCGTTCACAATAAAGAATACTTTTGGAGACATTCCCAGGAAATTCAAGATATACAATTTATTTGTCATGAAAATATTTAAAACGTATGATATTTTAATCAATATCATTAGAGCCATTTTTGAGAAAATTAAAATTTTTGAAAAATATGTCATGTAAATGTTAATCTGGGAGGGGCGATTTTCTTGAAAACCTTCGTGTCGCATCTCTGGAAGATACTGAACCTAAATACCAAGTTTGGTGTTTATCCGACTGTTCGTTTCTGAGTTATGCTGTTCACAGACAGACACTCACACAGACACAGACACGGACATGTTTCCAAAAATGCTTTTTTTGTATTCAGGGGATCTCAAAACATATATTTTCGGTGAAATCTCAGTGGCGAGTTTTTGAGTGGAATACAATACTTCCCCTACTTACTATACGTAGTAGAGAAAGTAAAAATTTCCCACCCAGAACTACTGGTACTCTTTATAAGCAAAAAGTTACCTTATTAACATTTTTTTTGTCGTCCTCCCTGGACTAGTGGTACCGTGCTAGCCTCTAGTTCCCAAGTTCGCGGGTTCAAACCCGGCGGAGGGCGATGGGTTTTTTCGGGCGTTAAAAGCCTTAGCATGGCTTCCTTCGGAAGGGAAGTAAAACCGTGGTCCCGTGTCGTAGGTTTACGGCACTTAAAAGAACCTCAAGCGTGATAAAGAGGCCTCTGAGAAAAAATATCGGCCTTTCACGCCCAATATAGAATGGGACGCTGAAGAGGATGGTTTGTTGGATTGTTATTTGCCCCACGCTTTGGGAGCCAATTTGAAGAAGGTTTGTTGCTGCTACGTTTGAAGATGATGTATTATATCTCAACTGTTGGGAAGCCGAACACTTCAAGTATGGTACCCGGTAGCCTTTGACCCAAATGTGGTTTCCGGTGGCCTTTGCCCCCACAGAATGTTTAAAAAATATTAAATTTGTAATTTTTGACTGTTTCTTTAAATATTATATATTTATGTTTGCCTCGGCTGCGTCATTATTTATATATATTTTTAGAGACATTAATGTCTTAGCAGGGAGTGGTGCGACTGAAGAATGTAAGCTTACACAGATTATAGTTTTACTTCACTCCTTTTATTAATACTTGACACCATTTAAATAACACTTCACTGATATAGAGAGCTGTGAGATTCTTTTATTAATTACTTGCACTTTTCAACACGTAAACTATTTTCGTCTCACACGAATACGTATTATACTTGTCGAGGACGCATCCCGCGTCCGGTTAGCAACACTGTCTACAACCAACACGTCCAGTTATGAACGCTGTGTACAAGCAACAGACTTGATTTCTACCGCCTACATTTGTAAATTTCTGTATTTCAAGTCTCTGATTGGTCATTCCTAATATAATACAATACTTGAACTTAAGTTTTTTTCTGGTTGATGATTGGCTATTTTATAAACTGTCACAAAAATTGCATTATTGTTGCTCCAAGAATGACTAGTAGCATTATTACACTTTCTTACTCATTATTGCCTCAAGGTTACCTCATTGTTAGGAAATTTTAACCTATTATTCTCTCAGCTCCTACATTACTAAATTACGTAATACATTCACATAACATTATTAGATGTATACAATAATATAAACATATACAATTACAATGACTGTAATATATAGTTTTTAGATATTGTTACATACACATATTGCTTTAAGATGGGCTGTTATTATATTTTTTTATTATATAATTTGACTAAAATCATTTAAGTATTAAAAATACGCCTCAACGCTAAGTACCATAGTAGTTAAAGAGCGTCCATAAATAAAACTCAATTTAATTTTTCCTACTACGAGCACAGTGGGTAGAGAAGGTGTTGCATTCCCACCAAAAATTTGATACCAAGATCTGGCCGGAAATATATGTTTTGAGGCCCTCTGAATCTAGAAAGCGCATTTTTAGAAAACCGTCCATGTGTGTCTTGTAGAAAATCCCTCGGAAGCTAATATATCAAGCACACTCTATTTACTAGGAGAGAATTCAATTCCTCCGCCCTGCAAGAAAAAACTACGCTAAACCACACTTTTTATTATTTTATTATAACACTTCCCTCAATTAAGGGCTGCCATATACACAAAGTATACCTATACAATTAACAAATTTATATAATGACGATTTATGGTTAACATATCAAAATAATGAAAATCAACTTAGAATACAAATACAAATGAAGCGAATAACATAGCAACAATGGTATTATGTTGTGGCAGTAATTTGTATCACAATAATGTAAATGCCAGAGTGATTGTAGTGTAAATTAACATTATTGTATGACAATGATTTGAGATGTTTGTTAATTATGTGCATTGTTAGGAAATAAGTTTACACGGCCTCACTGAAACTGACAATAGGAGCGGATAACAATGTGCGAGGGGGTGAGTTGAATATTAATTAGAAGAGACAAACAAATGACGTCAGATTGGCGCGCTTTTCTTAGAAATAGCGGGAACATTTTCCCTTGAGCATATGTTTTCGTAATTTTTGATTGGATATAAAAATAGACGCTAATGTTGGCGCGTTTTATTAACCAATAGCAGCTCGGTTATAATCTTTCGGCATATCGAGGTGTGGGAGTATAAAAAGCTAAAGTCAGAGGCAGATTTCGTCAGTCCAACAGAAGCATTCACGCGTTATACGTCGCACAGTTAGTTCATCAGAATCGTTCCGCGGGTTACACGTCGCGTAGTTCAACGGAAGCATACATAAAGTACACGTCGCAATTCTACAGAATCTCTCGCGTCTTAAAGTTTGTTATATATGTGAAACACGCGAATTAATAATGTGCAGTAAATAAGTGATTATAGTGATATTGGAAAATATAACGGTTTCAGTTTGGCGTGTATCACGAATCAATATGTGAACTTAATTGTGACGGTAATAAAAGTGCAAAAACAAATTCTTTTATCAGTGTTATCTTAGAGTAACAAAATCCTTTCCGTTTACACACCCTGTTTAAGAGATTTGCTCGACTGAATAATAATAATAGCTAGCCGGAGCACAATGAACCCAAAATGCAAAATAATAAAACAATAACAGGCGCCCAGCAATAAGATAACACGAAGTGACTGCGACAAATTGGCTTCCATACATGGGGCATATAAACATGAAGCAACTACCAACTAATAACAAATATACCACTTCAATGTTTGAGCGTTTCCTCACCACAACAAAGCAAAATCACGACAGTGCAAGGCAACAATGGGAAAGATACAGCAACAGTGAGTATTGTTGACGTTCACATGGAAACAGAGTAAAAACGTACAAATTTAGTGGGTGATGCAATAAATATTTTCAGTACCACAAGGAAATAAACGCGCCTAAGTTCATTAGGTTACAGACAGAGTTCTTTCCCCCTCTTCTCTGCATGGTGATTTGTGGGAGAGCGGCTGTCTATTCCTCTGATGATATGTGGAATACGTCACAGTTAGTTTTGACGAATGCAATTAAATTCGTAGTTTGGAATCACTGAATGCATGAACGGGAAAAGTGCTGCCTCCCCCGCTATATGCACTTCTTTGTCGCGGTAGAACTTTGCTTCACTTCAACTTCCCAGGTAATGATTATGTTCTCGGGATAAAGATAGGTCAAAACAATCAATACATGACAATGATCTCTCTAGAAGTACTTTTAATATCAGATTATATTTATATAGAACATTGTATATACTGCATAATTATTACAAAGTAGGTAGGTGGGCTGCCTCTGTGATTAGTATGCTACCCTCATAAATCACAGGTACCGTGTTCGATTCCCGGCTGAAGGGTAGGAATTTTTCTTTACCCAGGATTATTGCTTATTCTTCCTAAAGTTTGGAATTATGAATAGGAGTGTAAGTGTGTGTATTAATTTAATATAATAAGCAACATTAAATCATCCCAAAGATAGCTCACTGTAAAACAGTGAACCTCATTGCTGATGAGCAACTATTTCAAACGTAAAAATCCCCCAACCTTCGAAATAAATCTGATGTGTTACTTTCACACGACTCTCTGTACCGTCCATCGTTTATTAGTGGGCATTTAAGCTATGTTTACGAAAGTTTGTTTTCCTATCTACTACATTATAATCCAAATAAACGTTTACGAAATAGCTACATTACACATTTCGTTATAGACACAAAGAGAACAACGAAAGTCAAATGTTTAAGAACTGCACGCTATATGGTGGTTCCTCGAACCATTTTTGAAAGATATTTCGGAAATGTCTTATGCTATGAAAAAACATTATTGTAAATACATTGTTTAGTACGTTTTCATATATCACGTAACGTTTACAAGTTGTACAAGGTTGTAAAAAATTCATTCTGGATAAAGAAGACTTTACAGCTATTCTAAGAAAATTCAAGATAAACATTTTATTTGTCATCTAAATGTCTTTCATATGTGTTATTTTAATCATTTTTTAGAAAAATAAAGAAGTTCTAAAAATGTTCCATGTAAAGGCTGGATTGGAGTGGGGATATTGTCTTGAAAACCTTCGAGTCGCATATTTGGAAGGTACTGGACCTAAATGCCAAATTTGGTGTTTATCCGCTTTTGGTTTTTGAATTATGCTGTTCACACACACAAGCGCGCGCGTGTGCATTGATCTTTTACCAAAAGTGTTTTGTTTGGAGCCAGAGGGCCTCAAAAGCGTATTTCCGGTGAAACCTCGGTATCCAATTTTCGACCAAGCAGCCCTCTAGTGTCCACATGGAGTGCTCTTTCCTTTGAGGAAACATCCGCGTCATTTGCCACCAAACCTAGAAGCACACCTGAAAGATGATAAGGAAAAAGATTTGTCTACCGACTAGGGAAACCCGCGAAAAATCCAACGTCAGTATGGGCAGTAGACATGAATCGAACCTGGGACTTTTCGAATGCGAGGAGCTATATCGATCGGTTTAATTACAAAACAACTTTCTTACCAGTTGGTTCTGAAAACATTTTGACATTGGTATAGCACGTGCATCGTAGCAGATTCGATTCTTTTTTGTTTTGCTGTGTCTTTTGTTTTCTTAGTTGCTAAAGCATGAGCATCTCTATTAGAATGACTTATTTTGTCTTATTTTACATGAATTTTCTGTGAAGTAAATACAACATTTCATACTCCATGAAATTCTCAACTAAAAGTCAAAGCTTTTCTCACAAGTATGTTCTTTAGTATCTCTAATGTGTAGGTAAGCATTCTCTTTATAATATTCTTATAGGTCTGTTTCAACATTTCCCCAAAGAGGTGATATATTGGGCTTTTGGCAGCACTTAAAACCCCATTTCAGTATTGTTACGGTTATTCCCCTCCGGGAATTGCTCTCCTCCTCTGTTGATTTGCGGAGTTTACAACGCCTTCCACCCAGTTGTGCTGCCCATAAACTGTGAGAGCTGGAATGTAGTCAAATCCCAACCATCAACTCCCAGTGGCTATGTAATAGTATTTATGAGAATAATTCGTAAAATCACAAAAAAGAGATTAGAACTCCTGCCTGTTACATAGGACACCTTTGAACTAATCTGTAGCGTTATAAGAGAGCTAACATATACAGCACTTATACGTGGAAAACCCAGACACACTAAATAGTGATTTTAAAAATCTGATGAACTTCTCTACCCCCTGTCTCATATTACTTTCTCTACCACATTCGGCGTCAAGATTTCACCGGAAATACTTGTTTCGATGTCCCCAAATCCAAGAAAAGCATTTTTAGTAAAAAGGTTGTCTGTAAATATCAATACTCAAAAACGAAGTGTCGGATTGAGGCAGTATTTTTAACACTTAAATTATTTTAGTCAAATAATATAATAAAAAAATAATAACAACACGCCTTAAAGCAATATGTATATGTAACAATATATAAAAACTGTATATTATAGTGATTGCATATGTATATATATATGTAACAATGTTATCTGAAATATTACGTAATTTAATAATGTAGGAGCTGTGAGAATAATAGATTAAAAGTTACTAACAAAGACGTAACAATGAGGAACCTTGAGGCAATAATGAGTAAGAAAGCTTAATAATGCTACTAGTCATTATTGGAGCTACAATAATGTAAATTTAGTGACAGTTTATAAAATAGCCAAATCAACAACCAGAAAATTTTTTAGTTAAATGAAGGTATTCTATTGGACTAGGATTAGCCAATAAGAAATTGAAATATAGCAAAATTTACAAATTTAGGCGGTACAAATCAGATCAGTTGCTTGTAGACAGCGTTCATAACTGGACGCGTTGGTTGTAGACAAGGTTTCTAACCGTTCTCGAGAAATTTAATACGTATTCGTATGAGACGAAAATAGTTTACGTGTTAAAAAGTGCAAGTAATTAATAAAAGAATCTTACAGCTTTCTATGTCAGTGAAGTGCTATTTAAATCGTGTCAGGAATTAATAAAAAGGAGTGAATTAAAAATTATAATCTGTGTAAGCCTACATTCTTAAGTCGCACCACCCCCTGCTAAGACATTCGTGTCTCTAAAAAATATAAATACTGACGCAGCCGAGGCAAACATAAATATATAATATTTAAAGAAACAGTGAAAATTACAAAGTTAATATTTATAAATTTTGGACGAAAATGGTTGCAGCTACTTGAAGTTCGCCTCCTCAGCAGTCGAAATATAATACACCTTCTTCAAATTTGCTCCCAAAGTGTGTGGCAAATAACAACGTAAAAATAACAATACAATAAAATAACTTCTTCAGGATGAATACTAGTATCTTCCAAAGATACGATGCGAAGATTTTAAAGTAAACCCCCAAACTACACGCTACATGACTCTTTTTCGAAATCCATAATTTTCTCAAAAATAGCTTTAATAACTTGAATAAAATACAATATAATTAAAGATATTTTTATGAAAAAATGCATATCTTGAATTTTCTGGAAATAGCCTGTGAAATCCTGATTATTCAAAGGGAATTTTGTATGCTAGTCTGAGGTTTTTAATACTTAGTCGTTTTTTTAAAATCATGTAGACATTCACTTGTTTCTCGCGATGTTATGGAAGGAATATAGAATTTAAAGGTCAGTATAGAGCGATCCCTTTTAAACATTTGACTATCTCTCGTATCCCCCTTGCTCGTACTTAAAAACCGCAGTGGGTAATTAAACTATTTCTGTAAACATTTCGATTTTTATGAATTAAATGGAAAAAACAGCTTTTTTAAAGAATAATTTGAGAAGTTAGATAAAAATATAGTTGGACAGAGAACGTCATGTGAATGTAACACACATGCGTCACGTGCCACGTAAATTTATTATATATCTAGCATTATAATTAATATTACCGTTATTTTTAAGAAAATACAAAATACACACTTTTTTACATGCGCGGCTGTTTAGGGTGGGGTATATTGTAAATTTTCGCGTTACATGCGCGCGGCGGGGTATTTTTTTTTTTATAAAAATGGCTTTTTGAGTTCTAGGCTCTCAAAACGTGCATTCACGGTGAAATTTCGAGCACAATTCTTCCGGTACCTATAATAAGGTATTAGCTGTGTTGTATTAATGAATATGTAATTTTTTCTATACATATTCAATACCAAGCTATATCGCTCCACAGTATGTAAGAGGCTCCCATTCTGGAGGTGCCGAATTCGATTTTCGTCGACCGTACACTCTTTTGGCGGTTTTCGTGGTTTTCCTTGGAAGGTAGGCAAATCCTGGGGGCAGTTTCTCATATACCACGTTTTATTTCTTTCTGCTCTTTGTAGTAGATTTTTGTTGTATTGTTATTTTTGCGTTGTTATTTTGTATGGTAAAGCCAGTTTGAAGAAGATGTATTTTTATCGTTATTTGCCCCACACTTTGGGAGCCAATTTGAGAATGGTAGTTGTCGCGGTATCGTTCGTGTTATCTTATTTGCTGAGCGCCTGTTATTGTTTTACTATTTTGAATTTTGAGTTCTTTGTCCACCGGCTAGCTATTATTATTCAGTCGAGCAAATCTCTTGAACAGGGTGTGTAAACGGAAAGGAGTTGTTACTAAAATATAACAGTGATAAAAGAATTTGTTTTTACACTTTTATTGCCGTCACACGTTATTAATTTCACATATTAACTCTTGATACACGCCCGACTGAAACTGTTATATTTTCTAATGTAACTATAATCACTTATTTGCCGCACATTATTAATTCGCGTATTTCACATTTTATAACTGGCTTTACGACGCGAGAGATTCTGTAGAACTGCGCGACGTTTGCCTTGTGAATGATTCTGTAAAACTGTGCGACGTGTAACGCGTGAATGATTCTCTTAAACTGTGTGACATGTAACCCGCGAATGATTCTGTTGAACTGAGCGACGTGTAACTTGGGAATGTTTCTGTAGAACTGCGCGTTACCCGTCTCTGGCTCGGAATTTATACTCCCTCACCCCGATATGCCTAAACATTATAACAAAGCTGCTATTGGTTAATAAAGCGCGTAACATTAGCGTGTATTTTTATATCCAATCAAAATTACGAAGAAGTATGCTCTAGGGAAGATATTCCCTCCATTTCTAAAGAAAAGCGCGCTACTCTGACGTCATTTGTTTGTCTCTTATAATTGATAAACAAATCACCCCCTCGCTCATTGTTACCCGCTCCTATTGTCAGTTTCAGTGAGGCCGTGTAAACTTATTTCCTAACAATGCTTATAATTAACAAACATCTCAAATCATTGTCATACAATAATGTTAATTTACACTACAATCATTCTGGCATTTACAGTGTTGTGATATAAAATACTGCCTCATAGTTGTATTGAAGGAGTTGTATTATAGTTCTTATGTTGGGGAAGTTGGTTATATCAGCAAGTATGATACCCGGTAGCCTTCGTTCCAAATTTAAAAATATTAACTTTGTAATCTGACTGTTTCTTTAAATATGATATTTATGTTTGCCTCGGCTGCGTCAGTATTATTGTTAGAGACATGTTTCTCTTTGCAGGGTTGTGGTGCGACTGAAGAATGTAGGCTTACACAGATTATAATTTTACTTCATTCCTTTTATTAATGCTTGACACGATTTAAGTAACCCTTCACTGTTATAGAGGGAGCTATCAGTTTTTTTTTTATTAATTATATGCACATGCATCTCGCGTCTGATTAGTAACACCGTCTGCTAGCAACTGACTTCTGAATTTGTACAGTTTGCCCTATTTCAGTTTCTGATTGGTTATATTCTACTCCAATAATATACTTTCATTTAAATTAAGCTTCTTTCTGTTGTTGATTGGCTATTTTATAAACTGTCTCAAAATTTACATTATTGTTGCTCCGATAATGACTAGTAACATTACTAAACCTTCTTACTCATTATTGCCTCAAGGTTACCTCATTGTTAGCAACTTTTAACCTATTATTCTCACAGCTCCTACATTATAAAATTACTTAATACATTCACATAACATTATTACACATTTATATAATAATATAAATATATACAATGACTGTAATATACACTTTTTATATATTATTACATACACATATTGCTTTAAGGTGGGCTGTTATTATATTTTATATTATATAATTTGACTGAAATCATTTAAATGTTAAAAATAGTGCCTTATCTTTCAGCTGCGGTTCTAGGTTTTCGTGGCGTATGGCGGTGACGGGCAGATGGCGCGAATGCTTACTTAAAGAAAACAGTACACCAATTGACACTAGAGAGCCGCTTCGTCGATTACTAGGACGGGTCTTCGAAGTAGAAAGTGAATTCCGCGCGTCTCTGTGGCATGTCTTTTATGCGGCATGTAACCTCCTGTTTCCGTCATTTCATCCGCTCCTCCTGGGGCGTTGTTGCACATAGATCTATGCAGGTCGCAGTTCTCCTATATACGTATTCATTATAAGATATTTTGTACCGGAGAATGCTCGGATATAACGTATATCTTTAAAGAATACAGGATATAGCTTTGATTGTACATGCGGTTAATTAAAACACTTAAAATCACATCACGTTTTATGAGAATGCTATCGCTGGAATAAGAAATTTGGTGGTAGCAAGTGTGTGAAGGACCCCCAGCCGGGTCACAGCATGTGAACCCCCCCCCACCAAGGGTTTAAAGTCCCACAGTCAGGTTTTAGCACCTGATATTATTTATTATTATGGAGCGGGTATTAAAGTACGATGCCTATATTTCATCAACGCTGCGTGTGTGCATGAATTATTTAACATACTGAAGACGTCTTGGGTTTTCGTTAATCCACGACATGAGGCGATCTTGGTGTGTAATAGTCACACATCTTTATCCACTTATGCTGTGTCGAAAAACTTTCGCTCAATAAGACAGAAACAAACTAATTTCAAACAGTTTTTACTTTCCCTACCGCTTACCTACAAAGTAAACGAAGTATTTTATTCTGTCCAGAATTTTATATCGAGATTTCGCTGGAAATAAACGTTTTGAGTTTCCCTTAATAAGGCAGAAAAAAGTGCTTTTAGAAAAGGTTCCATGAGTTTTGTTTAGTGGGTCAGTTTGCCTGTATCTACGTACCTCTTTACATGGAAATAGTATGTTACAATAATTTTAACCAGAATACCATATGTTTAACACATTTACGTTACAGATAAGGTGCATAATTAGAATTTTCTAGCAATAGTCTAGGAACTCCTCTTCATCTGCAAGAAATCTTGTATAATTGGTAACGATAACTGTAAACCAAAACGCAACACACAAAAAATTTACACTATGTGATCAAAAGTATCCGGGCACACCACAAACGTACGTTTTTCATCTTAGGTACATTGTGCTGCCACCTACTGCCTGGTACTCATTATCCGCGACCTCAGTAGTCATTAGACATCGTGAAACAGCAGAATGGGACGCTCCGTGGGACTCACGTGGTCAGGTGATTGGGTGTCACTTGTGTCAAAAGTCTGTACGCGAGATTTCCACACTCTTAAACATCCCTAGGTCCACTGTTCCTGATGTGATAGTAAAGTGGAAAAGTGAAGGGGTATGTGCAGCATAAAAGCGTACAGGTCGACCTCGTCTGTTGACTGACAGAGACCGCCGACATTAGAAGAGGGTTGTAAAGAGCAATAGGCAGACATCTATTCAGACCATCACACAGGAATTCCAAACTGCATCAGGATCCACTCCAAGTACTATGACAGTTAGGTGTGAGGTGAGAAACCTTGGATTCCATGTTCAACCGGCTGCTCATAAGCCACACATCACGCAGGAAAATGCCAAACGATGCCTCGCTTGGTGTAAGGAGCGTCGACATTACAGGATTGAATAGCGGCAAATCGTTGTGTCGAGTGACGAATCACGGTACACCATGTGACGATCCGATGGCAGGGTGTGGGTATGGCAAATGTCCGGTGAACGACATCTGCCAGCGTGTGTAATGCCAACAGTGAAATTCGGAGGTGGCGGTGTTATGCTGTGGTCGTGTTTTTCCTGGAGGCGGCTTGCAACCCTTGTTGTTTTGCGTGGCACGATCACAGCGCAGACCTACAGTGATATTTTAAGCACCTTCTTGCTTCCCACTGTTGAAGTGCAATTCGGGGATGGCGATTGCATCTTTTAACACGATCGAGCACGTGATCATACTGCACGGGCTGTGGCGGAGTGGTTACACGACAATAACATCCCTGTAATGGACTGGCCTGCACAGAGTCCTGACTTGAATCCTATAGAACACCTTTGGGATGTTTCGGAACGCCAACTCGTGCCAGGCCTCACCGACCTACATCGATACCTCTCCTCAGTTCTGCACTCCGTGAAGAATGGGCTGCCATTCCCCAAAAAACCTTCCAGGACCTGATTGAAAGTATGCCTGCGAGAGTGAACGCTGTCATCAAGGATAAGGGTACGCAAACACCATATTAACTTCCAGCATTACCGATGGAGGGCGCTACTTCATTTTAAGCCAGGTGTCCGAATATTTTTGATCGTAGTGTATATCCCTTTAAAACACAACTTTTTTCAATAAATATTTTTGTAGCATAAAGCATTTCCGAAGAATACGTTATTCATGAATTGATATTTTCAATGCCTTTTACCTTCTCTACTACGTGTAGTAAGTAGGGGAAATATTGTATTCCACCCAAAAATTCGATATCGAGATTTCACTAGAAATACATTTTTATTCCCCCTGAATCCAAAAAAGCATTTTTAGAAAAAAATCCTGATGTGATGCTACAAAGATTTTTAAGAATAGCTCTCCAACCCAGACTACTCTTTACATGGGAAAATTTTTCAAAAGTTATGATTTTCTGAAAAATGGCCCAAACGATTTTGATTAAAGTGTGTGTTAAAAGTATTTTCATGGCAAATGGAATGTATACCTTGAAAGTTCTGGGATTGTTCCCAAAAGCTCTCTCCTTTCAGAATGGCTTTTGCATAACTGGAAAACCGTAAGAGATAAACCTTTTCTACACAAAAAATTTAGATTTCGTTAAAACACACAATGTATGTCCTATACCTTTTTTTATAGAATGAACCATTTTCGAGATATTCCTTATTAGTTGCTTGAATTGCCCAATACTTATACTTTTTTCAAATGGGAATTCCTAGTTCTTTTTTATGTCTTGGAATTACTCCACATAGCAACCAGCTCTTAAAACATTTGACTATCGCTTAAAGCCTACCATATTCCCCTTGCATCTACAAGAAAATTAGCAATAAGATTAACATGAAGCATATGGAGAATAAGCATTTGTAAAAATAGTTTGTACAACATTATAGGAAGCCATGTGAATGTAACACATTAGAATTTTTTGGATAATTACAGGAGGTGAAATTTTGTACGTTCTCTTTTGTTATATAGATATTTAAAAACATAACAGCTGCATAGTTTTCATATCATATACGGAATTTTAACATATTCAACGAAATAGAGGTAAAGCTAGTGAATATGTAGATCTCCTTGGACAAGAGTCTGCGACAAAGGAAAAAAATAATCTTCTTAGTTGTTAATTATAAAACATGTTGACTAATTTCTAATGTTAGCTGGACATCTCTTGATGCAGTTGTACTGCTTGCTACTCATCTTGATAATATACAAGGCAAATAAAGCATAAATTTCTTACATGAGGATTATTAAAATATTTAAACATTGGTATCACATGGATATCGCAGTGTTATAAAGAGATTCGATTCTGTTTTGTTTGGCCGTGTCTTAGTCACCAAATCCTGACCATCCACATATACATTGCTTGGAATGAAATATCCATGGCAGTTGTGTTATTTTACATGGACATTCCGTGGAGCAACATCTCCTTTCTACTTCACAACATTCCCGATTAAAAGTGAAAACCTTCGCAAATACACTGCCGTTTGTGAAAATTGCAACACCAAGAAGGAAACGCATGAATTCAATGAATTAAATACCACAGGTTAGGTACATGACAAGTAACAACGATAAACTTTTCAAATCTATACATGACCTTTGAGCCCTAATATTCAGTATTTAGTGTGGCCTTCATGCGCTGCAATTAGAGCTGCTATACGCCGTGACATTGAATCATCAAGGTTCTGAATAAGTTCCTGAGGGATTTCCCTCCACGCAGTTTGTATTCGAGCCCACAAATCCGTGGCACTGGTTACTGGAGGACCGTGACGCACCAACCATATCCCAGACATGCACGATGAGATACATGTCAGACGAACGTGCAGGCCAGGGAAGCAATGGTACCCGTCTCTCTTCGAAAAATGCTTGTACATTCCTCGAAATATGCGGCCGGGCATTGCCCTGTTGAAATGTGGCCTGTGGAGGTGCCTGAAGTACCTCAGGCTCTACAACTACCGTTAGATACCGGTTGCTGTTCAAAGTGCCCTCAATCCGTAAGAGGCGAGATCGGTTGATGTATCCAATGCCGATCCAAACCATCACACATGGCGTTTGTCCGCTATGCCGCTCAACAATGCAGCCATCCAGGTTGCGCTCACCACGGTACCGCCGGACACGTATGCGGCCATCCTGTAGAACACGTTGAAGCGAGACTCATCCGAAAAGACTACATTTTGCCACTCAGCACCCCAGTGTTCACGTACCCATTGCAGTCGGAGGAGCTTCTGGTTTCTGGACAATGGAAGCCGAGTAATGGCATGTATGCAACCGGTCCAACCTGTAGCAGGCGGCGAAGAACCGTTGATGCAGACAAGTTCACATCTGTTGCAGTGCTCCAGCGTCGAGCCAACACTGTGGATGAAGCTGTACGGTCCGTTATGGCCATGCGGACAAGATGACGGTAATCCCGTGCTGTGGTCATGTTCCGTGGTTCAGTACCCGCTCTTCGCTGCGTACGACCGTTATCTATCCACTGCTTCCACACACGCATCACTGTCGTAGCAGCATGCCCTGTACGAGCCGAAATGTCAGGGTATGACAAACCCGCTTCCCGGAGACCGATCATTCTGCCCCGTTCGAAATCACTCGCATGCCAATATGGCTCCCTTTGACGTCGACGAGGCATACTGGCACTCGCTTTATTGTTTCCACCTTGTTTGACAGCTCTGCACTCGAATATCTCTGCAAACCTAATCACTTATTGCTTGCACACGCTTCTACACCTCCACCAAGTTGGAGTTATTCGGGAAATTCTTTCTTGGTGTTGCAATTTTCACAAACGGCAGTGTATATACCAACAATGTATCCGAATATAAGTAGAAGGACCGTTTTAATGTTTTTTAGCTTACGAAATCAAATTAGAAGATGTTTTACAGACTATATCCGTCAGAGAGTATTGGGTGTTTTAATTGTGAAAGAATTATCAAAATCGGCACGAGTTGTTTTTGAGATTAACTTAGATGTGCAAACAAACGCTCCCTCTTTACACGAGTGCCGTTTGAAAATTTTCCCGCTGCATTGTCGCAGTCCCTATTTTGAGCATGCGCGACCACTTCCTCCATTGATTACATAGCCAGTCGCAGCTGCGAATGATTGTTACTTAGTGTTTTCCTGTTATTTAGAGCATTTCGAAATGTTCAAAACAGTTGAACGACCTACCAACTAGGAATTAGATCAGTGATTCGTTTTTTGAATGCGAGTAATGTTACGCCAGCAAACATTCATCGACAATTGGTGAGGTTTATGCGGAAATAATAATGAGTGACAATGCCCGGCCACGCACAGCCAAACAAACTCAAGATCTATACGCATCATTTCCACATCACAGTCCGGATTTGGCACCAAGTGATTTTCATCTGTTTCTTCATCTGAAGAAATTCCTTGGTGGAAAATATTTCAACGACGATGATGTAGTGATACACTAAGTGCAGTCTTGGCTTTCATCTGAAGTTGATTGTATTGAAGGAGTTGTATTATATTTCAACTGTTAGGGAACATAACACTTGAAGCAGTTGCAACCGCATGTATGGTACCCAGTAGCCTTTGCCCCAATTATTAAAAATATTAACTTTGTAATTTGACTGTTTCTTTAAGTATTAAATATTTATGTTTGCCTCGGCTGCGTCAGTATTATTGTTAAAGACACGTTTCTCTTAGCAGGGTTGTGATGCGACTAAGAATGTAAGCTTACACAGATCATAATTTTACTTCACTCCTTTTATAAATGCTTGATACGGTTTAAATAACACTTCACAGATATAGAGAGCTGTGAGATGCTTTTATTAATTACTTGCACTTTTTAACACGTAAACTATTTTCGTCTCACACGAATACGTATTATACGTGTCTCGCATCCGGTTACAAACACTGTCTGCAGGCAACTGATTGGCTATTCCTAATCCAATAGAACACCTTCATTTAACTAAAGTTTTCTGGTAGACTAGTAGAATTTAAACTTTCAAATTCATTATTGCCTCAACGTTACCTTATTGTTACCTTATTGTTAGCAACTTTTAACCTATTATTCTCACAGCTCCTACATTATAAAATTACGTAATACATTCACATAACAATACTGAATATGTATACAATAATATAAACATATACAATCACTGTAATATGCACTTTTTATATGTTGTTACATACACAAACTGCTTTAAGTCGGGCTGTTATTTACATATTATATAATTAGACTGAAATCATTTAGGTGTTAAAAATACTGCCTCACATCACAGGCGGCATCATTTTTGACGATGATATACAAAAATTGGTTTCCCGGTACGACAATGCTTGAATAACGACGCTGACTATGTGGAGAAGTAGTGTAAGGTTTGAGGTAATGAATAATTATGTATAATACATGCAAAACCATGTTCTGTTGTTTTCTAAAACATTATTGATACTTGGTTTAAAAACACGCCTCGTAATATTAATAAACTATGACGTTAGATAAGAACCATTATTAAATAGTCGCTGATACATTCTCCGTGTGCACTAACACTGTATCACGTCTCTCAGCGAGGACAAAAGAAAACGAAAGCTTCGCTTGATCTCTTTTGATGGAAGTCAATACGGTTCAGTTTTTCTTCTTCTCCTTCTCTATGGAAACCATCACCAAGACTTTACCGGACTGGAATACTAAATGTGGCAATTGATTAGGTTGAAATTCTGCCCCAGCCCAAAGCAATATTATGCAACCCGCCTTCTATCTGAGGTCGAAGTTCAAAAAGCATTCTTAATAGAGCGGCGTGCATGAGCCTGGGTTTGGATTAGCATTCCAATGAGGAAGGGCGTTCTCTGCTTCTGGATTTTGGTTATGCCTACATCCAAAAAGGTGTTACTTTGAGGTAACATCATCAAGGTGGTTTAAATACTATACTGCTATTGCTGCTATAAATTACTGCTTTTTACTTTCTTTACTACGTAGAGTAAGTAGGGGAAGTATTGTATTCCAACCAAAAATTCGATACCGAGATTTCACCGGAAATATATGTTTTGAGACCCCCTGAACCCCCCAAAAAAGCATTTTTGGAAACATGTCCGTGTGTGTGTCTGTGAACAGCATAACTCAGAAACGAACAGTCGGATAAACACCAAACTTGGTATTTAGGTTCAGTATCTTCCAGAGATGCGACACAAAGGTTTTCAAGAAAATCCCCCCACCCGACTACCCTTTACATGGAACATTTTTCGAAACTTTTAATTTTCTCAAAATGGCTCTAACGATTTTGATTAAAATATCATATGTTTAAGATATTTTCATGGCAAATAAAATGTATATCTTGAATTTTCTGGGAATGTCTCTAAAAGTATTCTTTATTGTGAACGACTTTTGCATAACTGGTAAACCATAAGAGATAGACAAAATTTTACTACACAATAAATGTAGATCGCGTTAAAATACACAATTTATGTCATATACATTTTTGTTGTTGAGTGAACCATTTTCGAGATATTGCTTGTTATTCCCTTAAATTTTTCAATACATTTTCTCAAATGGGAATTCGTTATTCATTTTTTTTTGTCTTGGATATGCAAAGAGTATTAATCTGTGGGAACGGGAATGGTGCTGCACCTAGCAACCAGCTATTAAGAGATATGTATGTGCTTAAAGGCTACTGTATTTCTATATTGCCCTTGTAAATATATTTTCCCCTTACATCTACAAGAATATTAGCAATAAGATAGAGTCTGCAAATGTTTATCTCGATTAACATGAAGCATATGGAGAATAAGCGTTTGCATAAATAGTTTGTACAAGAGTAGAGAAAGTCATGTGAGTGTAACACATCAGATTTTTTGTTTTCAGGGGGTCACAAAATATATATTTCCGGTGAAATCTCGGTGTTGAATTTTTGGGTGGAATGATATCCTTCCCCTACTTACTTTAGAAATTAAAAACGAGAATTCAGATATTTTGTTGATTCGCTAGCAGTCATTTTCAGTGAAATTACTTTCACCATGTTTTGCCTTACATCAGCCAATAAAGCGATTAAATGCCGTATGATATTGCTTTCTGCATTTTTCGTGTAAGTACTTTTAGTGTTATTCTTTCTTCTGCTTCTGTAATTTTACTTCCAGTTCAGTTTCTTCTGAATTCATAATTTCCGTCATTTAATCTTTATATAGGCGGCGTCGTGGCCGAGTGGTTAGACCGCTTGCCTCCCACCGAGGCGGCCTGGGTTGAATCCCAGGGACCTGCATGTGGGATTTGTGTTGGACGAAGCGGCGTCTGGGCGGGTTTTCTCCGGGTTCTCCGGTTTCCCCCGCCATTCATTCCACCAACTGCTCCATCATCATCTTTCCTTTCATCCATTTCACCAACATTTCGTTTCATCTACTTCCTTCATCCCATACCAGGCATCGGGCTGATCACCCAACCTGGATGCTCTGTCTGATCCATGAGTGTCTGCTCCTCGACGGGCCTCTGACCTCAGGCACCCGCTTGTAAGTCCTGGGGGGTGTAAGTCCTACATAAGAGGAGGGTAAACAGATAATGAAAAAAAATCTTTATATAGATTAAATATAGTAACGAGTAGATCAAAGAAGGTTGTCAATATAACGTATATGTTAACTCTACAACGAATTGTGATAAATTGAAGCATGACGATTTGTGTTGTGAACAGATAATGCGAGTGCCATGAGAAATTAATCATGCAAATAAAACATAATGAAAAAAATACCTAAGTTGATCACACCGAAGATTACCGCACTAGTGTGCTCTGCGTTATAGGTTCTAATTTTAGGCGATGCTGTCTAAAGAAATATTTACTGAAACATAAAACGTATGTCTTGTGAAGTCCTCTACATTGGGAAGGAATTTTCTTGTATAATCACAAACGTAAAGCAATACACGTAAACGTACTACACAAAAATGTATACCCCTTTAAAGCACAATTTATTTGAAATAACTTTTTGTGGCATAAGCCATTAGTGAGATATCCATTATTAATTGTTCGCATTGTTCAATACGTTTATACTTCGCCATCTTTTAAATTCCTGGCCACTTTCAATTGTTTCTCGCGATGTCATGGAAACAGTATGGAATTTTAAGGCCAGCATATAGCGTCCAGTTGTTAAACATTTGACTATCGCTGTTCTCTTTGTAGCTATATCGAAATGTGTAATGTAGCTATTTCTGAAAAAGTTTATCTCTTTTAAAGTTGAGTAGATGAGAAAGTTATATTGACATAACACATTAGAATTTTTTATTACAATATCAAAATGGGTATTTTGAGTTTTCCATGAATAGCCTGAGAAATCCAATGCAATTTGTATAATTTTGTATAACTGGTTAACTGTGCTGTCCCTCGTAGCCATGTTCGCTAGAGCATATATTTTCGGCGTTCCGCCAAGCTGAGGATCGCGGGTACGAGTACCACCGTGGGCACGGGTGTTAGTGTGTTGTTATTTATAACGGTAATTGCGGTAATGAGCGGTAAAATAGACGGTAATAATAAACCGGGAGAAACAGGAGAACACTTAAAATAAATCCTGATGTGTTGCATTCATATGACCTTCCCTTCTCTTGTACAAACTATTTTTACAAACGCATCTTCTCCGTCTAATTCATGTTAATCGAGATAAACATTAACAGAAACTATGTTATTGCTAATTTTCTTCTAGGTGCAAAGGGAATATGGTAGGCTTTAAGTGATAGTCAAATGTTTTAAGAGTTGGTTGCTTTGTAGAGTATTCCATTCTCTTTGTATGTATAGGAAATAAAAAAAACGAATAACGAATTCCCATTCGAGAAAAAGTATAAAAATTGGAAAATTCAAACAAGTAACAAGGAATATCTCGGAAATGGTTCACTCGACAAAATAAATGTATATGGCATAAATTGTGTGTTTTAACGTGATCTAAGATTTTTTGTGTAGTAAAATTGTGTCTCTCTCTTACGGTTTACCAGTTATGCAAAAGTCATTCAGAACGAAGAGGACTTTTGGGCAGATTCCTAGAAAACTCATGATACACATTTCATTTGCCATGAGATTAGCTTAAATATATGATATTTTAATCAAAGTCAGTAGGATATATAGGACAGACCTGGCGCAGTTTTTTGCGTTTATATGGGGAAAGATAGGGAAAACGAGGGTATATGCGAAGGTTCACGGAGGAAAATGCGTTTATATGGGGAAGATAGGGACTACGAGGATCGATGCTAGGCTAGATAGAGGTTGAAGGAATGAGGGTGTGCTTTATATGAGAGATTCGTGGAATACGAGGAGAAGTGTTGGACTAGATAGGGGTTGAGATATGGAATATGCATTTATATGGGAAAGATAAGGAAAACGTGAACAGAGGCTAGGATAGACAGATGCTGAAGCAGGGGGAATATGAACATATTTACAGGAGAGATAGGGGATACGTGGAGAGGTACTAGACTATTCAGGGTTTGAAGGGTAGAGTATGACTTTTTATATGAAGAGACGAGGAAAACGAGGGTATATGCTAGGTTGAGAGAACCTTCAAGGAGGAAAAAATGCGTTTATATGGGAGAGATAGGGAAAACGAGGAGAGTTCTGAGGTAGAGCAGGGACTGAAGGAGGGAGAGATATGCTTTATACGACAGAGATAGGGCATGCGAGGGGAGGTGCTAGTGCAGACAGAGGTTAAGGAGTATGGTATACGTTTATATGAGGAATATATGGAAAACGGGGACAGGCGGTATGATAGACAGAAGCTGGGCCACTTTTGCGTTTATATGGGAAAGGATAGGGAAAACGAGGGTAGATGCGACAGTTCAAGGAGGAAAATGCGTTTATAGGGGAGAGATAGGGAATACGAGGGCTGATGCTAGGCTAGTCAGATGCTAAAGGAGGGAGGGATACGCTTTATACGAGAGAGATAGGGAATACAAGGAAAGATGTTATACTAAACAGGTCTTGAAGGGTAGAATATGGCGTTTTATATGAGCGAGATAGTGAACCGAGGAGAGGTATTAGGCTAGGAGTTTTGAATGATAGAGTAGGCGTTTATATGCGAGAGATAGGGAATACGAGGGTCGATGCTAGGCTAGACAGGGTTGAAGTAGGGAATGCGTCTTATATGAGAGAGGTAGGGGAATATGAGGAGAGGTCCTAGTCTAGACGTGTCGAGGAGCAGAGTATACGTTTATATGGGAGAAATATGGAAAACGGTAGAGATACAAGGATAAGCAGGGGTTGAAGGAGGAGGAATGTAGGTTTATACGGTAATATAGGAGTAATTCGAT
The DNA here is from genome assembly GCA_030765065.1 of Deroplatys truncata. NCBI lineage: Eukaryota > Metazoa > Arthropoda > Insecta > Mantodea > Mantidae > Deroplatys > Deroplatys truncata. Next base: position 263,718,420 of record CM060976.1, on the reverse strand, counting down.
TATAAAACTTTTATCATCCAACGTTACAACACTTTTATATACTTTTTCTAAACCTTACAAACTTTTTATATGTTAAACATTAGCGCGCGAGGCGGCGAGGGACAAACTGTATATCGGTTTACAGTGAAGTATACGTCCTAACCTATGCCCACCTTGTATGTTCTGCATCTTCTCATTGTCTGTTCATTCCTAACAGACGTAACCAACAAACGTAACCACGTAACAAGACGTAACATAACGGTACGACAAGACGTCATACTAAGCAACATAAGCACGTAACCACGCAACATCACGTGACATCTCGTAACCAGAAACGTTACACGACGTAACAACACGTAGCAACTATGTAACCAAGTAACAAAACGTAAGAACAACACGTAACCAATCCATTGCTAAGGCGATCTAAACTAATTCATCCTTCATAACTTAGACAATAAGTACGAGAACCTAGCCTAGATTAACCCGGCCAATCCTAAACGTTCCTCTCATCATCCTTTCTAGTCAGGCATCGACTAACCTAATCTGGCTAACCAAAGATAACCTCAACTTTCTTTTAGTGAAATTGCAATGTTTTATTCAGGTTTTATTATTCGAGAGTTTTAATTGAAAAGTTTACGCCAACATACCTTTATTTTAGTTCCTTGTAGATGTCTCTCCCCTTTTATCTAGGCTTGAGACTAGCACTAGGATTACTCCTAATGGCAGGGTTACCACCTTCCCTTCCATCTTCTTCTTTCTTCATCAGGCGTCAGCTATCTGCATATACAGCACACAGATAACCTTCTTTTTTAAGATTGTAGACTCACGAGAAACTCTTTACCTTTAACTTACATTCTTTTAAGCACTGTTTGTAATGGCGTAATGTCCATATGCATATGTCGTTATCCCATCCTCAGCAATAATTCTTTTATCATCAAACGGAGTCAATGCAATTTTATTCACTTGCACTGTAGCAAGAGCATGCTTTCGTGATAGGATCAGATTCATAGGTGTTCTGATGATTTCGCAGGTTTTAAGACAGTCTGTATAGCTGTCAAACGAAATATGGTGCTTAATAGCGCTACGTTTTATACCTTTAATCTTTTTTATCATTGACCCTTGAATATCTAAGGCATACATCTTAGGACGTAGTCCAACAAAGCGTAGGATGATTTTGCTATTAGCCTCATCTTTAAATTTTCCCAATACCTTCTTGTTCTGAGTAGAGTAACATATATGGTTGACAGGGTAATCAGCTGTATCGAGATGCTCAAGAAAACGTAACTTGTCCTGGTACACATCTTCAGTTGTTACACGATGAATGAACGAATCAGTGTCCATATACATAAGCTTCAGGTTTTCAGCTCCATAATAAGGTAACAAAACGTCGTAATGATAGTTATACATTAATGTCTTGGAGATGTCCAACACACTCATACCAATGTATATAGGCTTGTTGAATACAATCTGTCGGGAGGCCATATGTACTGCAGCTAGATTATCAGCATATATCGTCCTGTCGATAAACGTAGGCTTGGCGATCAGCTTCTCTAGAGTTTTTTCATTGGTCACCAGTCGTATATCCATACGATTACGCAGGTTCTCCATAGTTTTTCCGAACATAGCATTGTTGAACAATTTGTAGAGATCCTTCTCAAAATCATTTCCAGCTTGTTGTCGTAGTCTGTTGTTAAATTCCACATACGGTTTTAACCATCGAGACTGTTGGAATTGTAGCACACGATGGATTTTTGTTAACCGTAGCCCATGACTAAGAGCTTGCTTCAAAGCCTTGTAATGCACTACATACTTCTTTCGAGGTCCTAGATGAGGTATCAGTTTCTTTGTAGATGCTTCCAATGGTTTCATACACTCTGGCAGGAAAGGTAGATCGTTGTGTAGATCGTGAAGTTCTGCAGGATACTCGATGTCGACTTCTAATATGTAGCCGTAAGGATCATCTTCTTGTAGTCTTTCTAAGTCAATTTTTTCAGGCGATACCCACTCAAATCCACCATAAGGGAGAGCGTGACACATTGCCCACCCATATTGGTTATTAGCGTCGTCATATGTAATAAATTGGGTTGGTCTCGACGGATCAAACTTCTCCATATACGTGTTATTAGCCTCTGCATACCGATGGGAAACTTGACATAAACCTCCTCTTATACCAGATTCCACCATGAGTAATTGATCATAATCCTGTAACAGTTCCAGCTTAATTCCAGTGTACAGTAACATAGCGTCCCATGTAAGACCTGGAGAGGTAAAATAATGTGCAGGATCAACTTTGTGTGTTTTGAGGGTTTGCTCTCTGAACGTCTCAAAGACATCAGCTAGGAGAAGTACATCCGAAGTTAAGTAGAGATCGCTGTACTCTCCCAGGTTTCTCACATTAAACAGCTCCCATACATTTTTAGCATGATCGTAGTCAGCATCACTAATTTCTTCTTCATTTAATCTATTGTAGAAGGAGTCCTTAGGAGGTAAGCAGGTTTCGTTCAGGGCATCCCATGATGTAACAAAATCATATGGAAATACACCCTTACGGGTCATCAACTTCAATTTGTCTTCTCCAAAGTACTTTAGCGTTTCAGGATACGAGGTTAGATTTTTCACCAACTTATCCAAGCTTGTACTGAGGAATCGGAAGCTATCCACAAATCGAAGCTTTATATCTCCTACATACTTGGTGAATGAGATATAGCTTTCTTCGGAGTTAGGAATTACCTCCACACGTTCACTTGTGCAACCCAGCTCCTTAACAATGAAATGAGAGTCATATCCGCTAAGGTTATGCATGAAGACTGGTACATATTTAGGTGTTTTACAGGCTAAATTACATTCATTATGAAGACTTCCACGATATTCACCGCTGATGTGATCATGGTCGCGTACTTTATAGTTCTCTTCTGTAAAGGGTTTTCCACACAAGTAGCATGCTGAAGAAGACTCAAAATCCAACTGCTCTTGATCCGTAAGTTTCAGAGGCTTAGCAGATTTGTATATGTCCTCAATCATTTTTGCAAGAGATGTCAGGTACAGCATAAACTTCTGAGCAGCATCAGCACCACGATACACATAGGGTTGCTTAGGAAGACCAGTTTCGAGATGTTCAACACCAGATGTAGGCTTCACGTAAACACAGAAGCTCATTGGTGTGTGCTCTTGATAAGGGATTGTATAGGAAGTTTCAGGATTGGGTATACACGTATGGCATGGAGTGAGAATACTCTCAAAATCAGCATAGATGACATAAGGTACTTTCAGCATCCTCTCAACATTTTTAAACTGTACAATTGCTTTCTCCTTTGTAGGCATAACTACCCTTGCAACACCATGCTGATTACAGATGGTTGCATGTTCTTGTAGTTTTTCCAGTCCACTTCGTCCATATCGATTATCAAAATGTGTAAAGCAACGCTTGCAGGTATATATCACTCCATCATGCTTAGTTTTCTGGCATCGAACGAGCTTCTCAAAATTCTTTATATACACGTAGTGATGTTTTCCACTACTGTCATTCAATAGTAGCAGGTCGCGATGTTCAGGTAGTTCAATATCAACAACCTTTATCGGGTACAATTCATGCTTCTCATCCAACCCGAAAACGTTAATAGATATCTTGTTAAGCTTCTCAAATTTAGGTATTTGAGAAAGTGGAGTAGGGTAAGAAACACAGCTGAAGTCGTACTTATCTTGAAGCTGCTTGTATTTGCTCACACGTTGCGCATCCTTCTCAACGAATTTAGCTAGTACAGAATACATGTAGCATTTCTCATCACTAAAGTTCTGAATGTTTATACACGCTTTCCTTGCTTCAACAGATGACGGTAGTGGTATGTAGCTACTTCCTCGCAACGGGTTGTACTTGTTGATACGAAGTCGAACTCCTTCCACAGTAAGCAAGGCCCAGCTGCTACCCTTAAGCTGAGACTCCCCCATTTCAGTCACCAATTTCTTGAATTTCACTTCCAGCATAGAGTCCAGATCTGTTTCTAGGAAAACAGCTTGATTTCTGGTTTTAAATGTTTTGTCACAGGTTTCACCAATACTGTTAACAAATCGACACTCAGCCAGCAGATTAATTTTAACACTCTTATGAACGCTAAGCTCTTTATGCACAGCCTGGATTATACGTTGTTTTGCCTCTTGCAGATACATATTTAGGTCCTTAGCTGATTCGCATCGTATAAAATATGATTTCAATCGTCCTTCGAATGAAGTTTCGTATTCTTTCATATCACAGTCCTCCATTGTTGACAGTAACTGATGTTTAGTTGGCTCCAATCTTCTTTTCTTCTGAGGGCTGCTTATTTCACATATATCTTCGTGTCTCTGTCCCTGATAACAATCTTTGAAGGTTACATTACAATGTTTACATTTGAAGAGCTTCTTGCAGCTCATCTCGTGTCTTCTCTTGTCATAACCTCGGAGGAACTTCTTCCCACATTTTCCGCATGCATATCCAGTAGCGCTTGGAATAATATCCTTATACGCTGAGTTATTCATCTTTATTCTTGATGTAATAACGTATTAATCACTGATCAATGAAATGTACGCCTTGACACCACTTTAGAAAGCTGATTATTCTTGGAGAGAACACGATGTTAACACCTCAGAGATGATCAACAGAATGAATTTCAATACTCAAGTTCGCTCTATTTATAGAGAAAGCACGAACCTTTTTTAATCAATTATATCCTGATTATTAATACTAAAAACGGTGATGAAGCGTGTAAGCTCTTATATATTTCAATTCGTGTTACACTGATGTTCGAGCGTCTCCGTATAGCTTCGTATGTTTAGAGAGAAAGTGTAAAGTATTGTGAAGATGTTATGTATTGTTCGGCTATAATCGTACAGATTCGGAGAGCTTGACTGGTGAAGGTGATGAACGATCCGTCAACCGAGCAGGAGGCAAGCAGTCCCTTCGCGCAACGAAACCTAGATGCAAAAGAAAGAAAATCGTGTTAGATGAGAAACCACCCAGACATTCGCCTGCAGACCAGGGAAACCCTAAAAAATATGTCAGAGTGATCGACCAACAGGGAAATCAAACAAAAGACCTTAGAAACATATAGGTTAAGATGTAAATCAAATAAAATGCAATAAAATCGTGATAGATGAGAAACCACCCAGACATTCGCCTGCAGACCATGGAAAACCATGAAAAAATATGTCAGAGTAAACAACCAACGACAATCGTACGAGGGAAACCATCAGATTACTCTAGAAGCAAAAAGTTACAAATGAAAGAAAATCGTGATAGATGAGAACCCACTCAGGCATTCGCCTGCAGACCAGGGGAAACCATGAAAGAAAATCAAAGGGCTGAGCGACTGGCGGATAGAGTGTCTCTAAAAGCACACGCGAAAGATACAAATTATATATAATGAAGGAAATCGGTGACGATGAGAAACCACTCCAGCATTCGCCTGCAGACCAGGGTAAACCCTAAAAATATGATGTCAGAGTGATCGACCAACAGGGAAATCAAACAAAGACCTTAGAAACATATAGGTTAAGATGTAAATCAAATAAAAATGCAATAAAATCGTGCTAGATGAGAAACCACCCAGACATTCGCCTGCAGACCAGGGGAAACCATGAAAAAAAATCAAAGGGCTGAGCGACTGTCGGATAGAGTGTGCGACCGCCAGGGAAATCAAACAAAAGGTCTCTAGAGACAAAAAAAAGATACAATTGAAAGAAAATCGTGATAGATGAGAACCCACTCAGGCATTCGCATGCAGGCCAGGGGAAACCATGAAAAAAATCAAAGAGCTGAGCGACTGACGGATAGAGTGTGCGACCGACAGGGAAATCAAGCAAAAGGTTTCTAGAGACAAAAAAAGATGTAATTGAAATGCCACTACAGCATTAGGCAGCAGACCAGGGAAAATCATGAGAAACGTAAGGTCAGAGTAAACAATTGATTGAAATCTAACCCCTGAACCCTAGAAATTCACAACTGAAAAAGAAACCCAGATGTAAAGGAAATTTTGTACACCCTTGACGAAAACACCCCGTCCGCTGGGGGAAGTAACCTTTAAGTATACAATTGACGTCTGTCATACCGATAAGGGACGGTTTGAAAGGCTTCCTAATTGCTCTACGCAAGTCACCCGAGCAAACACAGGAAATTCCTAAACCAGACAATTACAAGCCTGCTAAAACATTTTTTCCTACAATAAGTAATTTAAATTCTACATGAAGATTATTCCAAAAGTTTCATATCTCTTATTTCCTTCAATAAAATATCGAATATGACTCTAGCACCAGGAAAAAAAAATTAAACGGAGGGAAGCGATATTTTCTTTTTACGCTGAAATTATAATTAAACGCATAGCGTTCTTGCAGGAAAACCCCGCCCATATAGATTATAGGAATGGACTCTGTTTAAAACATGTATTTTTCACGCGTGGTGTATAGATTGTCTCAGTAAGCATTCATGACTATTACAATTATCGCCAAGTATTATTTTACAAAAAGATTGGCTTATTCTCTTAGTAAACATAGGACGAAATCGTTTTTTAAACAACTCTCCATTCGAGAGATATTTTTTGATTATTCCAGCAGAGAGAGAGAGAGAGAGAGAGAGAGAGGGAGAGAGAGAGAGATCGAGTCATATTTGTTTAAAAAAGCTTTTTTTTTTTTCATTCACAGGAAATCTTCGAGAAAATTCGAGGAATTATTCAGTTGTACACCCTTGCTAAAATAGTTTGTATACCCTTTGAAGAATGTTTACCTGGCTGACGGTGTCTTGGAAATACCTCTGTCGACAGGCTGTCGCCCGCATGGCATCTTGGCCATTTATACATTAATAAGGCTATTGTGCTTTAAAATGGGATAGCTATGTTTTAAGCTTTCCACAACAAATTTTTTTCCCGATAATTAATATAATTCTACATGAAGAATATTAATGTTTAAGTACAGAATCAGTATACGTTTAATTGAAAACATGATATCAAAAATTGTAGAAGTTTTTCCACCCTTATTTAATTAAAATTCATGTATATACTCTATTATTTAGCGACTTTTTCAATAATCATGTACATCATTCGTCAAAAAATCAGCGTACAATACACATTTTTATACGTTTTAATGTTCGTTTATTTTTAAAACCGCTGCATTTGCCTCTAATTACGAACAATAATTTTTTTCAGATTTACTCAGATGTGTAGCTTGTAGAATCGAATTAGAAAATGTTTTAATAAATGTATTGTATTTTTTAGGTTAAAGCATCTTCATTTTTAAAGTTAGCATACCCGTTATTTGTATTCAGCGTAAAGATATTCATATATCATTTTTATATCCCTCTTCTTAAATATAATGTATCGCAATCCATTTTTAAAATCAAATCATAAATGCGTTTAATGCATATAATGGATGTCTTCATATACCCAATATGGCTGCCTTCACGTGTCGGGAACCTAACATGGCGGCAGTCATCGTTTAGAAGCGTAACTTTCATGTCGGCATCAGCCTGGAGCGAGCGGCTGGCGGGGAGGAGAAGGGTTGCGAAAGGCGGCTGAGGGATGGCAGCTGGAGGGAGTAAGGTAGGATGAAAGGCCGGCTTCATAAGACGTTGAGAGCTAGCCAAGCCTCCAGTACGGCCTAGCGCGCCGTAAGGTTCGGACCTATACGTAGTAGCATGCATACCAACGCAGCTCGCGCCAGCGTCTTACGTAATTTAGTTTTTTACGCTCACTATACCATTTAAATATACATTCATCTAAGAGATATAATATTCGTCAGGATGTCAGATGTCCAAATATACATAACAAAGAAATTAGTTACTGATATAAATGTAATATCGTACGTTCACCATTTTATTTTAATTACTTTTTTTTATTTTATTCGAGGATGAATTTGTATTCATGTCACGGGATTCAATCCTAGTCCTCCAGCCGGACTTGGAACAACAATCAATAACGAGCTACAATCCAAGGATATAATCGGTAATAATACAAATATTTTGATAAAGACCATCAAATAAAAAGGCCTTTAAACGTATGTATTTCCCCTCACTTCCCCTCTTCCCCCCACCACACAGTAGAAATATAATAGCGACTCCAGCACACAAAGGATTTGCCGCCATCTGATAAGGTTCTTTGATCTATGCCGCTAGCCCCGCCCCCTCCCTTTGTGTGCTACTATTTGCCGCCCGGTCGCGTGCCGCTAGCTCCGCCCCCTTCCCTTTGTGTGCTGATCTAATGCCGACAGGGTCTGTGCCGGCAGGTCCTCCACCCCCCTCCCCCTGTGGTCACGTGCCGTCAATCTGCCCCTCCCCCACCCCTTCCCTTGTGACCTCACCCTTAACAGCTACTGGACACCTGATCCCCCTACCCCATCCTTTCTAATCATATCCCGTACACTGGGCACGCCCTCTCTTTGGGCTCTACTCCCACACTGGCCTCGGTATTGGAGTAGAGCAGAGAGGAGGGGGTATCATGGTCCAGTAGCTTTTAAGGGTGAAACCACAAAGGTTAAGTGTTTTCACGTGTGCTATTCTTTCACCGCAAATCAGAGACACAGGACAATGCATTATTGTTCTCATCGTAAATGGCGGTGTCGGAATAGCAAAAAGCGGGGGTGGGAGTCGGCGGCATAGAAGAAAGGAATTTATAAGTGGTTGCATCGGCTTTGAAGCTGGATTCGCTATTATATTTCTACTGTGTGGTGGGGGGAAGAGGGGAAGTGAGGGGAAATACATACGTTTAAAGGCCTTTTTATTTGATGGTCTTTATCAAAATATTTGTATTATTACCGATTATATCCTTGGATTGTAGCTCGTTATTGATTGTTGTTCCAAGTCCGGCTGGAGGACTAGGATTGAATCCCGTGACATGAATACAAATTCATCCTCGAATAAAATAGAAAAAAGTAATTAAAATAAAATGGTGAACGTACGATATTACATTTATATCAGTAACTAATTTCTTTGTTATGTATATTTGGACATCTGACATCCTGACGAATATTATATCTCTTAGATGAATGTATATTTAAATGGTATAGTGAGCGTAAAAAACTAAATTACGTAAGACGCTGGCGCGAGCTGCGTTGGTATGCATGCTACTACGTATAGGTCCGAACCTTACGGCGCGCTAGGCCGTACTGGAGGCTTGGCTAGCTCTCAACGTCTTATGAAGCCGGCCTTTCATCCTACCTTACTCCCTCCAGCTGCCATCCCTCAGCCGCCTTTCGCAACCCTTCTCCTCCCCGCCAGCCGCTCGCTCCAGGCTGATGCCGACATGAAAGTTACGCTTCTAAACGATGACTGCCGCCATGTTAGGTTCCCGACACGTGAAGGCAGCCATATTGGGTATATGAAGACATCCATTATATGCATTAAACGCATTTATGATTTGATTTTAAAAATGGATTGCGATACATTATATTTAAGAAGAGGGATTTAAAAATGATATATGAATATCTTTACGCTGAATACAAATAACGGGTATGCTAACTTTAAAAATGAAGATGCTTTAACCTAAAAAATACAATACATTTATTAAAACATTTTCTAATTCGATTCTACAAGCTACACATCTGAGTAAATCTGAAAAAAATTATTGTTCGTAATTAGAGGCAAATGCAGCGGTTTTAAAAATAAACGAACATTAAAACGTATAAAAATGCGTATTGTACGCTGATGTTTTGACGAATGATGTACATGATTATTGAAAAAGTCGCTAAATAATAGAGTATATACATGAATTTTAATTAAATAAGGGTGGAAAAACTTCTAAAATTTTTGATATCATGTTTTCAATTAAACGTATACTGATTCTGTACTTAAACATTAATATTCTTCATGTAGAATTATATTAATTATCGGGAAAAAAATTTGTTGTGGAAAGCTTAAAACATAGCTATCCCATTTTAAAGCACAATAGCCTTCCTAATGTATAAATGGCCAAGATGCCATGCGGGCGACAGCCTGTCGACAGAGGTATTTCCAAGACACCGTCAGCCAGGTAAACATTCTTCAAAGGGTATACAAACTATTTTAGCAAGGGTGTACAACTGAATAATTCCTCGAATTTTCTCGAAGATTTCCTGTGAATGAAAAAAAAAAAAGCTTTTTTAAACAAATATGACTCGATCTCTCTCTCTCTCCCTCTCTCTCTCTCTCTCTCTCTCTCTGCTGGAATAATCAAAAAATATCTCTCGAATGGAGAGTTGTTTAAAAAACGATTTCGTCCTATGTTTACTAAGAGAATAAGCCAATCTTTTTGTAAAATAATACTTGGCGATAATTGTAATAGTCATGAATGCTTACTGAGACAATCTATACACCACGCGTGAAAAATACATGTTTTAAACAGAGTCCATTCCTATAATCTATATGGGCGGGGTTTTCCTGCAAGAACGCTATGCGTTTAATTATAATTTCAGCGTAAAAAGAAAATATCGCTTCCCTCCGTTTAATTTTTTTTTCCTGGTGCTAGAGTCATATTCGATATTTTATTGAAGGAAATAAGAGATATGAAACTTTTGGAATAATCTTCATGTAGAATTTAAATTACTTATTGTAGGAAAAAATGTTTTAGCAGGCTTGTAATTGTCTGGTTTAGGAATTTCCTGTGTTTGCTCGGGTGACTTGCGTAGAGCAATTAGGAAGCCTTTCAAACCGTCCCTTATCGGTATGACAGACGTCAATTGTATACTTAAAGGTTACTTCCCCCAGCGGACGGGGTTTTTTCGTCAAGGGTGTACAAAATTTCCTTTACATCTGGGTTTCTTTTTCAGTTGTGAATTTCTAGGGTTCAGGGGTTAGATTTCAATCAATTGTTTACTCTGACCTTACGTTTCTCATGATTTTCCCTGGTCTGCTGCCTAATGCTGTAGTGGCATTTCAATTACATCTTTTTTGTCTCTAGAAACCTTTTGCTTGATTTCCCTGTCGGTCGCACACTCTATCCGTCAGTCGCTCAGCTCTTTGATTTTTTTCATGGTTTCCCCTGGCCTGCATGCGAATGCCTGAGTGGGTTCTCATCTATCACGATTTTCTTTCAATTGTATCTTTTTTTTGTCTCTAGAGACCTTTTGTTTGATTTCCCTGGCGGTCGCACACTCTATCCGACAGTCGCTCAGCCCTTTGATTTTTTTTCATGGTTTCCCCTGGTCTGCAGGCGAATGTCTGGGTGGTTTCTCATCTAGCACGATTTTATTGCATTTTTATTTGATTTACATCTTAACCTATATGTTTCTAAGGTCTTTGTTTGATTTCCCTGTTGGTCGATCACTCTGACATCATATTTTTAGGGTTTACCCTGGTCTGCAGGCGAATGCTGGAGTGGTTTCTCATCGTCACCGATTTCCTTCATTATATATAATTTGTATCTTTCGCGTGTGCTTTTAGAGACACTCTATCCGCCAGTCGCTCAGCCCTTTGATTTTTTTTCATGGTTTCCCCTGGTCTGCAGGCGAATGCCTGAGTGGGTTCTCATCTATCACGATTTTCTTTCATTTGTAACTTTTTGCTTCTAGAGTAATCTGATGGTTTCCCTCGTACGATTGTCGTTGGTTGTTTACTCTGACATATTTTTTCATGGTTTTCCATGGTCTGCAGGCGAATGTCTGGGTGGTTTCTCATCTATCACGATTTTATTGCATTTTATTTGATTTACATCTTAACCTATATGTTTCTAAGGTCTTTTGTTTGATTTCCCTGTTGGTCGATCACTCTGACATATTTTTTAGGGTTTCCCTGGTCTGCAGGCGAATGTCTGGGTGGTTTCTCATCTAACACGATTTTCTTTCTTTTGCATCTAGGTTTCGTTGCGCGAAGGGACTGCTTGCCTCCTGCTCGGTTGACGGATCGTTCATCACCTTCACCAGTCAAGCTCTCCGAATCTGTACGATTATAGCCGAACAATACATAACATCTTCACAATACTTTACACTTTCTCTCTAAACATACGAAGCTATACGGAGACGCTCGAACATCAGTGTAACACGAATTGAAATATATAAGAGCTTACACGCTTCATCACCGTTTTTAGTATTAATAATCAGGATATAATTGATTAAAAAAGGTTCGTGCTTTCTCTATAAATAGAGCGAACTTGAGTATTGAAATTCATTCTGTTGATCATCTCTGAGGTGTTAACATCGTGTTCTCTCCAAGAATAATCAGCTTTCTAAAGTGGTGTCAAGGCGTACATTTCATTGATCAGTGATTAATACGTTATTACATCAAGAATAAAGATGAATAACTCAGCGTATAAGGATATTATTCCAAGCGCTACTGGATATGCATGCGGAAAATGTGGGAAGAAGTTCCTCCGAGGTTATGACAAGAGAAGACACGAGATGAGCTGCAAGAAGCTCTTCAAATGTAAACATTGTAATGTAACCTTCAAAGATTGTTATCAGGGACAGAGACACGAAGATATATGTGAAATAAGCAGCCCTCAGAAGAAAAGAAGATTGGAGCCAACTAAACATCAGTTACTGTCAACAATGGAGGACTGTGATATGAAAGAATACGAAACTTCATTCGAAGGACGATTGAAATCATATTTTATACGATGCGAATCAGCTAAGGACCTAAATATGTATCTGCAAGAGGCAAAACAACGTATAATCCAGGCTGTGCATAAAGAGCTTAGCGTTCATAAGAGTGTTAAAATTAATCTGCTGGCTGAGTGTCGATTTGTTAACAGTATTGGTGAAACCTGTGACAAAACATTTAAAACCAGAAATCAAGCTGTTTTCCTAGAAACAGATCTGGACTCTATGCTGGAAGTGAAATTCAAGAAATTGGTGACTGAAATGGGGGAGTCTCAGCTTAAGGGTAGCAGCTGGGCCTTGCTTACTGTGGAAGGAGTTCGACTTCGTATCAACAAGTACAACCCGTTGCGAGGAAGTAGCTACATACCACTACCGTCATCTGTTGAAGCAAGGAAAGCGTGTATAAACATTCAGAACTTTAGTGATGAGAAATGCTACATGTATTCTGTACTAGCTAAATTCGTTGAGAAGGATGCGCAACGTGTGAGCAAATACAAGCAGCTTCAAGATAAGTACGACTTCAGCTGTGTTTCTTACCCTACTCCACTTTCTCAAATACCTAAATTTGAGAAGCTTAACAAGATATCTATTAACGTTTTCGGGTTGGATGAGAAGCATGAATTGTACCCGATAAAGGTTGTTGATATTGAACTACCTGAACATCGCGACCTGCTACTATTGAATGACAGTAGTGGAAAACATCACTACGTGTATATAAAGAATTTTGAGAAGCTCGTTCGATGCCAGAAAACTAAGCATGATGGAGTGATATATACCTGCAAGCGTTGCTTTACACATTTTGATAATCGATATGGACGAAGTGGACTGGAAAAACTACAAGAACATGCAACCATCTGTAATCAGCATGGTGTTGCAAGGGTAGTTATGCCTACAAAGGAGAAAGCAATTGTACAGTTTAAAAATGTTGAGAGGATGCTGAAAGTACCTTATGTCATCTATGCTGATTTTGAGAGTATTCTCACTCCATGCCATACGTGTATACCCAATCCTGAAACTTCCTATACAATCCCTTATCAAGAGCACACACCAATGAGCTTCTGTGTTTACGTGAAGCCTACATCTGGTGTTGAACATCTCGAAACTGGTCTTCCTAAGCAACCCTATGTGTATCGTGGTGCTGATGCTGCTCAGAAGTTTATGCTGTACCTGACATCTCTTGCAAAAATGATTGAGGACATATACAAATCTGCTAAGCCTCTGAAACTTACGGATCAAGAGCAGTTGGATTTTGAGTCTTCTTCAGCATGCTACTTGTGTGGAAAACCCTTTACAGAAGAGAACTATAAAGTACGCGACCATGATCACATCAGCGGTGAATATCGTGGAAGTCTTCATAATGAATGTAATTTAGCCTGTAAAACACCTAAATATGTACCAGTCTTCATGCATAACCTTAGCGGATATGACTCTCATTTCATTGTTAAGGAGCTGGGTTGCACAAGTGAACGTGTGGAGGTAATTCCTAACTCCGAAGAAAGCTATATCTCATTCACCAAGTATGTAGGAGATATAAAGCTTCGATTTGTGGATAGCTTCCGATTCCTCAGTACAAGCTTGGATAAGTTGGTGAAAAATCTAACCTCGTATCCTGAAACGCTAAAGTACTTTGGAGAAGACAAATTGAAGTTGATGACCCGTAAGGGTGTATTTCCATATGATTTTGTTACATCATGGGATGCCCTGAACGAAACCTGCTTACCTCCTAAGGACTCCTTCTACAATAGATTAAATGAAGAAGAAATTAGTGATGCTGACTACGATCATGCTAAAAATGTATGGGAGCTGTTTAATGTGAGAAACCTGGGAGAGTACAGCGATCTCTACTTAACTTCGGATGTACTTCTCCTAGCTGATGTCTTTGAGACGTTCAGAGAGCAAACCCTCAAAACACACAAAGTTGATCCTGCACATTATTTTACCTCTCCAGGTCTTACATGGGACGCTATGTTACTGTACACTGGAATTAAGCTGGAACTGTTACAGGATTATGATCAATTACTCATGGTGGAATCTGGTATAAGAGGAGGTTTATGTCAAGTTTCCCATCGGTATGCAGAGGCTAATAACACGTATATGGAGAAGTTTGATCCGTCGAGACCAACCCAATTTATTACATATGACGACGCTAATAACCAATATGGGTGGGCAATGTGTCACGCTCTCCCTTATGGTGGATTTGAGTGGGTATCGCCTGAAAAAATTGACTTAGAAAGACTACAAGAAGATGATCCTTACGGCTACATATTAGAAGTCGACATCGAGTATCCTGCAGAACTTCACGATCTACACAACGATCTACCTTTCCTGCCAGAGTGTATGAAACCATTGGAAGCATCTACAAAGAAACTGATACCTCATCTAGGACCTCGAAAGAAGTATGTAGTGCATTACAAGGCTTTGAAGCAAGCTCTTAGTCATGGGCTACGGTTAACAAAAATCCATCGTGTGCTACAATTCCAACAGTCTCGATGGTTAAAACCGTATGTGGAATTTAACAACAGACTACGACAACAAGCTGGAAATGATTTTGAGAAGGATCTCTACAAATTGTTCAACAATGCCATGTTCGGAAAAACTATGGAGAACCTGCGTAATCGTATGGATATACGACTGGTGACCAATGAAAAAACTCTAGAGAAGCTGATCGCCAAGCCTACGTTTATCGACAGGACGATATATGCTGATAATCTAGCTGCAGTACATATGGCCTCCCGACAGATTGTATTCAACAAGCCTATATACATTGGTATGAGTGTGTTGGACATCTCCAAGACATTAATGTATAACTATCATTACGACGTTTTGTTACCTTATTATGGAGCTGAAAACCTGAAGCTTATGTATATGGACACTGATTCGTTCATTCATCGTGTAACAACTGAAGATGTGTACCAGGACAAGTTACGTTTTCTTGAGCATCTCGATACAGCTGATTACCCTGTCAACCATATATGTTACTCTACTCAGAACAAGAAGGTATTGGGAAAATTTAAAGATGAGGCTAATAGCAAAATCATCCTACGCTTTGTTGGACTACGTCCTAAGATGTATGCCTTAGATATTCAAGGGTCAATGATAAAAAAGATTAAAGGTATAAAACGTAGCGCTATTAAGCACCATATTTCGTTTGACAGCTATACAGACTGTCTTAAAACCTGCGAAATCATCAGAACACCTATGAATCTGATCCTATCACGAAAGCATGCTCTTGCTACAGTGCAAGTGAATAAAATTGCATTGACTCCGTTTGATGATAAAAGAATTATTGCTGAGGATGGGATAACGACATATGCATATGGACATTACGCCATTACAAACAGTGCTTAAAAGAATGTAAGTTAAAGGTAAAGAGTTTCTCGTGAGTCTACAATCTTAAAAAAGAAGGTTATCTGTGTGCTGTATATGCAGATAGCTGACGCCTGATGAAGAAAGAAGAAGATGGAAGGGAAGGTGGTAACCCTGCCATTAGGAGTAATCCTAGTGCTAGTCTCAAGCCTAGATAAAAGGGGAGAGACATCTACAAGGAACTAAAATAAAGGTATGTTGGCGTAAACTTTTCAATTAAAACTCTCGAATAATAAAACCTGAATAAAACATTGCAATTTCACTAAAAGAAAGTTGAGGTTATCTTTGGTTAGCCAGATTAGGTTAGTCGATGCCTGACTAGAAAGGATGATGAGAGGAACGTTTAGGATTGGCCGGGTTAATCTAGGCTAGGTTCTCGTACTTATTGTCTAAGTTATGAAGGATGAATTAGTTTAGATCGCCTTAGCAATGGATTGGTTACGTGTTGTTCTTACGTTTTGTTACTTGGTTACATAGTTGCTACGTGTTGTTACGTCGTGTAACGTTTCTGGTTACGAGATGTCACGTGATGTTGCGTGGTTACGTGCTTATGTTGCTTAGTATGACGTCTTGTCGTACCGTTATGTTACGTCTTGTTACGTGGTTACGTTTGTTGGTTACGTCTGTTAGGAATGAACAGACAATGAGAAGATGCAGAACATACAAGGTGGGCATAGGTTAGGACGTATACTTCACTGTAAACCGATATACAGTTTGTCCCTCGCCGCCTCGCGCGCTAATGTTTAACATATAAAAAGTTTGTAAGGTTTAGAAAAAGTATATAAAAGTGTTGTAACGTTGGATGATAAAAGTTTTATAATCGAATTACTCCTATATTACCGTATAAACCTACATTCCTCCTCCTTCAACCCCTGCTTATCCTTGTATCTCTACCGTTTTCCATATTTCTCCCATATAAACGTATACTCTGCTCCTCGACACGTCTAGACTAGGACCTCTCCTCATATTCCCCTACCTCTCTCATATAAGACGCATTCCCTACTTCAACCCTGTCTAGCCTAGCATCGACCCTCGTATTCCCTATCTCTCGCATATAAACGCCTACTCTATCATTCAAAACTCCTAGCCTAATACCTCTCCTCGGTTCACTATCTCGCTCATATAAAACGCCATATTCTACCCTTCAAGACCTGTTTAGTATAACATCTTTCCTTGTATTCCCTATCTCTCTCGTATAAAGCGTATCCCTCCCTCCTTTAGCATCTGACTAGCCTAGCATCAGCCCTCGTATTCCCTATCTCTCCCCTATAAACGCATTTTCCTCCTTGAACTGTCGCATCTACCCTCGTTTTCCCTATCCTTTCCCATATAAACGCAAAAGTGGCCCAGCTTCTGTCTATCATACCGCCTGTCCCCGTTTTCCATATATTCCTCATATAAACGTATACCATACTCCTTAACCTCTGTCTGCACTAGCACCTCCCCTCGCATGCCCTATCTCTGTCGTATAAAGCATATCTCTCCCTCCTTCAGTCCCTGCTCTACCTCAGAACTCTCCTCGTTTTCCCTATCTCTCCCATATAAACGCATTTTTTCCTCCTTGAAGGTTCTCTCAACCTAGCATATACCCTCGTTTTCCTCGTCTCTTCATATAAAAAGTCATACTCTACCCTTCAAACCCTGAATAGTCTAGTACCTCTCCACGTATCCCCTATCTCTCCTGTAAATATGTTCATATTCCCCCTGCTTCAGCATCTGTCTATCCTAGCCTCTGTTCACGTTTTCCTTATCTTTCCCATATAAATGCATATTCCATATCTCAACCCCTATCTAGTCCAACACTTCTCCTCGTATTCCACGAATCTCTCATATAAAGCACACCCTCATTCCTTCAACCTCTATCTAGCCTAGCATCGATCCTCGTAGTCCCTATCTTCCCCATATAAACGCATTTTCCTCCGTGAACCTTCGCATATACCCTCGTTTTCCCTATCTTTCCCCATATAAACGCAAAAAACTGCGCCAGGTCTGTCCTATATATCCTACTAAAGTCGTTATAGCTATTTTTGAGAAAATCAAAATTTTTGAAAAATGTTCCACATAAACGGTAGTCTGGCGGTGGTGGATTTTCTTGAAGATTTTGGTGTCGTATCTTTGAAAGATACTGGACATTAATACCAAGTTTGTATTTATCAAACCTTTTGGTTTTGAGTTATGCAGTAGAGGAAGTAAAACCTGTAATAGATATACCAGGCCTTACTATACAAAACATCTAGCTTTCTTTAAAACGCAACTAAATACGACATCAACCATTCGCAACATATTCTTTGTTATTTTTTTGAGTTTCTCAATACTCTTGTCGGTTTTTGAAGCGTTGTCACCATTCAGTTGTTTATAGCGATGTTATAGAAGGAGTTAGACACTTTAAAGCCAGCATATAGCGGCACGCATATTAAAGATTCCGTTATCAATTCAGTCTCTTGTATCCCACTTGCACCTACAATGGAAATGTATAACGAAATTTCCGTGCACATTTATCTCAATTAACATAAAGGTAAAAGAAAAATAAGCACGAGAATAGTTTGTATAAGAGATACAAAAATAAACGATAGTGGGTAGACAAAGCGATGTGAATATAACACATCAGAATTCTTTTTGTCGTGGGGTTAGTCATTTTATAAACATTTCATATTGTATGTCTGAATCTTCCGAAATTTCATCTGAAAGTTCGTGATTCTTTCTCTGGGATTGGATTGTGAAGAGGAGGGAATTCGATACAAATCCTGGAACGATATTATTGTACCCAGGCTCAAAGAGAGGGAAGGATAATGTGAAGCGAGACTCCGCGCCACCGGAACCAGGAGAGACGTCACAGTAATGACAGGGTCCCTACGGTTTCCAGTTTGAGACGCCCCGTCAATCAGACGGGCAGACTGGGGACCTCGCTACACACAAGGAGTGGTCCTTATACCCGGGCAACCAGCCGAAGGCAGAGGGACGGAGAAAGTTCACAGAGAGCATGCTTTTCCCTGTCACGCTGCAGCGAAACGCCATCGCCGACACTTCCAAACTGAAACAGATCAAACGGGGTGAAGGCTGAACGGAATGATTAGTGGAACGAAATGGAGATACAAGAAATTCGGAGGATGAAAGCAGCCACACCAGAATTCACCTAACGACCCGGGAAAACCCTGCAAGAACCCATGGGTCATAGTATGCCATCGCCGTAGATTTTTCCACATTAGGTACTTTTTAATTAATTTTAAATCATTCCTAGACAAAAAATATTGTGAAAAATTTAACGAGGTCTCAGAAATCACCTTTTATACGAATACTGTAATATACAACGGATGTATCTGGATTTATCATGTGGTTTGAGTTACTGTATCTTTATAGATATTAGATACAAAACCTACTTTACTAAATTTGATGTAACATAGTTGGTGTATATCCTTTATACCAAAATAGATAAAAAAATACTTTTCTTCGTCGATATGCCTTTTGATCCAATTCCCGTGATGCTGTGATGCCGGAAAGTTGGATTTTCTGCATCCAATACTGCTAACCTAGCCTAACTCCGTATTTTGTCCATTTTACTTCACATGTGCATGAGCTATATTAAATTATGTAACTTTTGATATATTTATTCTTGTAAACATACAATATAATCATATTTAATGCTTGAATTTTTCCATTTAAATCTTACCTGGGTCTCTACTTTTTATGATGCCGAAATTGTCTTGTACGGTTAATAATTTTATAAAGACATGATGGTGATGTAGATACAATAAAAATTTATATATATATAATGCAAGAAGAACGAGCTACAATTTTGTCTGTGGATAAGTAATCATTTCCAGGCAAATTACGTGTTGACGCAGCAATTAGTTAGAAGTCAGAATAGCTAAGGCAATTAGATGTTTCGGGAAACTCAGTAAACAAGAAATGCATCAGCTCAAGGTACAGGTAACTAAAACAATCCGTTCGGAAATCAGTGAGTTGCATAAAAGTGCACGTATACCAGTTCTGAAAATTAGAAAGGCAAAGGATTCTTAGAATTTAGCAAGAGAGTAAAGGTTGTGTTTCAAATGCGAATAAGAAGCTTAAGATTTGGCAACCTATAACTTTGGTGTAGTAGACATAAAGTAGGCGAGTCTTTAGTTAAAAAAATCTGATGTGTTACACTCACATGACTTTCTCTACTCTTGTACAATCTGATTTTACAAACGCTTATTCTCCATATGCTTCATGTTAATCGAGATATCGAGATGTCAATCTTATTGGTAATATTCATGTAGATGCAAGGGGAATATGGTAGCTTTTAAGCGATAGTCAAATATTTTAACGCTGGTTGCTATGTGGCGCATTCCATTCTCATTGCATTACCAGGACAAAAAATCTGATGTGTTACACTCACATGACTTTCTCTACTCTTGTACAATCTAATTTTACAAACGCCTATTCTCCATATGCTTCATGTTAATCGAGATATCGAGATGTCAATCTTATTGGTAATTTTCTTGTAGATGCAAGGGGAATATGGTAGCTTTTAAGCGATAGTCAAATATTTTAACGCTGGTTGCTATGTGGCGAATTCCATTCTCTTTGCATGTTCAGGACATAAAAAATCTGATGTGTTACACTCACATGACTTTCTCTACTCTTGTACAATCTAATTTTACAAACGCCTATTCTCCATATGCTTCATGTTAATCGAGATATCGAGATATCAATCTTATTGGTAATTTTCTTGTAGATGCAAGGGGAATATGGTAGCTTTTAAGCGATAGTCAAATATTTTAACGCTGGTTGCTATGTGGCGCATTCCATTCTCTTTGCATGTCAGGACATAAAAAAATGAATAACGTATTTGAGAAAAAGTATAAGTATTGGAAAACTTAAGGAAATAACAAGCAATATCTCGAAAACGGTTCACTCAACAAAAGAAATGTATATGACATAAGTTGTGTATTTTAACGCGATCTACATTTTTTGTGTAGTAAAATTTTGTCTATCTCTTATGGTTTACCAGTTATGCAAAAGTCGTTCACAATGAAGAATACTTTTGGAGACATTCCCAGAAAATTCGAGATATACATTTCATTTTTCATGACATTATCTTAAACATATGATATTTTAATCAAAATCGTTAGAGCCATTTTTGAAAAAATTAAAATTTTCGAAAAATCTTCCATGTAAAGGGTAGTCTGGGGTGGGGGGATTTTCTTGAAAACCTTCGTGTCGTATCTCTGGAAGATACTGAACCTAAATACCAAGTTTGGTGCTTATCCGACTGTTCGTTTTTGAGTTATGCTGTTCACAGACACACAGACACACACACAGACACACACACACAGACACACACACACACAGACACACACACGGACATGTTTCCAAAAATGCTTTTTTTGGATTCAGGAGGTCTCAAAACATGTATTTCCGGTGAAATCTCGGTATCGAATTTTTGGGTGGAATGCAATACTTCCCCTACTTACTATACGTAGTAGAGAAAGTAAAAAAATCTGATGTGTTACACTCACATAACTTTCTCTACTCTTGTACAACCTAATTTTACAAACGCCTATTCTCCATATGCTTCATGTTAATCGAGATATCGAGATGTCAATCTTATTGGTAATTTTCTTGTAGATGCAAGGGAAATATGGTAGCTTTTAAGCGATAGTCAAATATTTTAACGCTGGTTGCTATGTGGCGCATTCCATTCTCTTTGCATGTCCAGGACATAAAAAAAATGAATAACGCATTTGAGAAAAAGTATAAGTATTGGAAAATTTAAGGAAATAACAAGCAATATCTCGAAAACGGTTCACTCAACAAAAGAAATGTATATGACATAAGTTGTGTATTTTAACGCGATCTACATTTTTTGTGTAGTAAAATTTTGTCTATCTCTTATGGTTTACCAGTTATGCAAAAGTCCTTCACAATGAAGAATACTTTTGGAGACATTCCCAGAAAATTCGAGATATACATTTTATTTGTCATGACAATATCTTAAACATATGATATTTTAATCAAAATCGTTAGAGCCGTTTTTGAGAAAATTAAAATTTTCGAAAAATGTTCCATGTAAAGGGTAGTCTGGGGTGGGGGGATTTTCTTGAAAACCTTGGTGTCGCATCTCTGGAAGATACTGAACCTAAATACCAAGTTTGGTGTTTATCCGACTGTTCGTTTTTGAGTTATGCTGTTCACAGACACACAGACAGACAGACACACAGACACACAGACACACAGACACACAGACAGACAGACACACACACGGACATGTTTCCAAAAATGCTTTTTTTGGATTCAGTGATTCTCAAAACATGTATTTCCGGTGAAATCTCGGTATCGAATTTTTGGGTGGAATGCAATACTTCCCCTACTTACTATACGTAGTAGAGAAAGTAAAAATGAATAACGAATTTGAGAAAAAGTATAAGTATTGGAAAATTTAAGGAAATAACAAGCAATATCTCGAAAACGGTTCACTCAACAAAAGAAACGTATATGACATAAGTTGTGTATTTTAAGGCGATCTACAGTTTTTGTGTAGTAAAATTTTGTCTATCTCTTATGGTTTACCAGTTATGCAAAAGTCGTTCACAATGAAGAATATTTTTGGAGACATTCCCAGAAAATTCGAGATATACATTTTATTTGTCATGACAATATCTTAAACATATGATATTTTAATCAAAATCGTTAGAGCCGTTTTTGAGAAAATTAAAATTTTCGAAAAATGTTCCATGTAAAGGGTAGTCTGGGGTGGGGGGATTTTCTTGAAAACCTTCGTGTCGCATCTCTGGAAGATACTGAACCTAAATACCAAGTTTGGTGTTTATCCGACTGTTCGTTTTTGAGTTATGCTGTTCACAGACACACAGACAGACACACAGACAGACACACAGAGAGACACACAGACACACAGACACACACACGGACATGTTTCCAAAAATGCTTTTTTTGGATTCAGTGATTCTCAAAACATGCATTTCCGGTGAAATCTCGGTATCGAATTTTTGGGTGGAATGCAATACTTCCCCTACTTACTATACGTAGTAGAGAAAGTAAAAAAAATCTGATGTGTTACACTCACATGACTTTCTCTACTCTTGTAGAATCTAATTTTACAAACGCCTATTCTCCATATGCTTCATGTTAATCGAGATATCGAGATGTCAATCTTATTGGTAATTTTCTTGTATATGCAAGGGAAATATGGTAGCTTTTAAGCGATAGTCAAATATTTTAACGCTGGTTGCTATGTGGCGCATTCCATTCTCTTTGCATGTCCAGGACATAAAAAAATCTGATGTGTTACACTCACATGACTTTCTCTACTCTTGTAAATCTATTTTTACAAACGCCTATTCTCCATATGCTTTATGTTAATCGAGATATCGAGATGTCAATCTTATTGCTAATTTTCTTGTAGATGCAAGGGGAATATGGTAGCTTTTAAGCGATGGTCAAATATTTTAACGCTGGTTGCTATGTGTCGAATTCCATTCTCTTTGCAAGTCCAGGACATAAAAAAATGAATAACGAATTTGAGAAAAAGTATAAGTATTGGAAAATTTAAGGGAATAACAAGCAATATCTCGAAAACGGTTCACTCAACAAAAGAAATGTATATAACATAAGTTGTGTATTTTAACGAGATCAACAGTTTTTGTGTAGTAAAATTTTGTCTATCTCTTATGGTTTACCAGTTATGCAAAAGTCGTTCACAATGAAGAATACTTTTGGAGACATTCCCAGAAAATTCGAGATATACATTTCATTTCTCATGGCATTATCTTAAACATATGATATTTTAAACAAAATCGTTAGAGCCATTTTTGAGAAAATTAAAATTTTCGAAAAATGTTCCATGTAAAGGGTAGTCTGGGGTGGGGGGATTTTCTTGAAAACCTTCGTGTCGCATCTCTGGAAGATACTGAACCTAAATACCAAGTTTGGTGTTTATCCGACTGTTCGTTTTTGAGTTATGCTGTTCACACACACACAGACACACACACACAGACACACACACACACACACAGACACACAGACACACACACGGACATGTTTCCAAAAATGCTTTTTTTGGATTCAGGAGGTCTCAAAACATGTATTTCCGGTGAAATCTCGGTATCGAATTTTTGGGTGGAATGCAATACTTCCCCTACTTACTATACGTAGTAGAGAAAGTAAAAATGAATAACGAATTTGAGAAAAAGTATAAGTATTGGAAAATTTAAGCAAATAACAAGCAATATCTCGAAAACGGTTCACTCTACAAAAGAAATGTATATGACATAAGTTGTGTATTTTAACGCGATCTACATTTTTTGTGTACTAACATTTTGTCTATCTCTTATGGTTTAACAGTTATGCAAAAGTCGTTCACAGTGAAGAATACTTTTGGAGACATTCCCAGAAAATTCGAGATATACATTTCATTTCACATAACATTAACTTAAACATATGATATTTTCATCAAAATCGTTAGAGCCAATTTTTAAGAAAATTAAACTTTTCGAAAAATCTTCCATGTAAAGGGTAGTCTGGGGTGGGGGGATTTTCTTGAAAACCTTCGTGTCGCATCTCTGGAAGATACTGAACCTAATTACCAAGTTTGGTGCTTATCCGACTGTTCGTTTTTGAGTTATGCTGTTCACAGACACACACACACACACACAGACACACACACGGACATGTTTCCAAAAATGCTTTTTTTTGGATTCAGGAGGTCTCAAAACATGTATTTCCGGTGACATCTCGGTATCGAATTTTTGGGTGGAATGCAATACTTCCCCTACTTACTATACGTAGTAGAGAAAGTAAAAAAGAGCGTGCATTTCTAAAATGAACGTCTTACACTCTTCTACATTTTACAGAAGTGGTTTTCAGCACTCCGTAGCGTCTAAAGATCGCGCTCGGGTTATGACATACTTGTCAATGGGCGCAAGGTGATTCGCCGTTTAGCATTTCAACGAGTTACGCCAACTTACGCCTCTCGTTAGGACGGAAACATTTATTTTAAACTGTGGACTTCATAATACTTAAAAGTTAGCAGATATAATACTTTGCTTCAAATAGCTCATTAAATTGGCTTTATTAAATGTGTCAGTAATCTGTTTATTCCCACGCGTACCCTCAGAAAGATCTCATAGCTCACCACTGTAGCAGCACATTCATCAACGCCGGGGATATTGGAGACGGTATCAAAAGTTTCTCACACAGAGGGAGTACGTCGTCAGTTAACATTTACTTGCGGTTTAATTCATGCAGCAGGAAGTATAAGCTTTTAAGTTATTGATTTTTACCTTTTCTACCACGTTCATAGTAGGTAGTAAAGGTATTAAATTCAATTCTATAACGAGATTTCATCGGAAATGCATATTTTGAGGCCCCCTAAATAAAAAAATGTACTTCCTCTGCCACCTACGTAGTAAGGTAGAGAAGGCATTTCACCAAAACTTCTATACCGAGGTTTTATTGGAAATACATGTTCCGAGACCCTTAATAAAACATTTTTATTTTCTCTACTAAGTACTTAGTAACGTAGAGAAGTTACTACATTCCACCCAAAAGGTATTGAAGAAGTTCAGTACCATTCATAAATGCGACACCAAGATTTTCAAGAAAATCCCCTCCACAAACAATCTTTACAAGGAACATTCCTGAAATTTGATTTCTTTAAAAAAGACGTGTAAGGATTTTAATTAAAGCATCACATATTAAACATATTCTATACTACTAATAAAATGTATGTAATTAATTCTCTGGGAACAGACTGTGAAGTTCTCTTCATTCGGAAGAAATTTTGTATAATCTGGTATAACTGTTAAGCCTTAAGCAATAGACAAAAGTGTACTACAAAAACTATAGATCTCTTTAAAACACACAATTTATTTTAAATAAGCTTTCTTGTGGCGTTAGGCATTTCTGGGATATCCGTTATTAATGGTTTGGACTGTTCAATACTTCGCCAGTGTCTTGAAGTCTTGTCAACATTCAGTTGTTTCTCGCGATGTCATGGAAACAGTATGGAATTTTAAGGCAGCGTATAGCGTCCAGTACTTAAACATTTGACTATCGCTGTTCTCTTTGCATTTATAATGAAATGAGTAATGCAGCTATTTCTGCAAGGGTTTTTTTTGGATTAGAATAAAGTAGATAGAGTTTATATACCCACTAATAAATGACTGAGGCGGCGCCGTGGCCGAGTGGTTAGACCGCTCGCCTCCCACCGAGCGGCGTCTGGGCGGGTTTTCTCCGGGTTCTCCGGTTTCCCCCGCCATTCATTCCACCAACTGCTCCATCATCACCTTTCCTTTCATCCATTTCACCAACATTTCGTTTCATCTACTTCCTTCATCCCATACCAGGCATCGGGCTGAACACCCATCCTGGCTGCTCTGTCTGATACATGAGTGTCTGCTCCTCGACGGGCCTCTGACCCCAGGCACCCGCTTGTAAGTCCTGGGGGTGTAAGTCCTACATAAGAGGAGGGTAAACAGATAATGAATGAATGAATAATAAATGACTGAGAGCAGAGAGTGATGTAAATGTATTACCTTTTTTAAGGTCAACAACCAGGCGTGAATAATCTATTCCAGTTCACCACCCCAAGGTTAATGCTGCTGGAACCACTATGTTTAACAGCCGTTAGTAATTAATTTTATTTTTCCATAAGTACTACTTCTATTCCTCACTTCTGTCGAAAAGATAGTATCCAATACGTATGCATTAAATGCATTTGAGAAAATCTGAAGTAGAACAAAGTTGAAATCTTCTCGTTCTCCAAAAAGCAACCACTGGTTTGCGCCCCTAGCAACGAGAATACAAACTCCACGTGGCTCAGGGAAGCATGTAACGTTTTTAAAAAAACCAAGAGTAGAGATCTTCTCTGGGCATAATTCAATATTTTATGCATGTCCCGTATTCTCATAAAACTCGGGGCATCAGGTTCAAAGCATCCCTCGCCCTTATAGCAATTTAGTAAGGGACCACAGGTCCGTCCTATCCCTTGCCATCAGGACCTTCCGCTCTACATGATTTCATATCCCACGACGTCGATATCCACCTCCTCCTCTTCCTGGGGTTGCAGCTTTTCACATCAGTAGTTCCTTCCGGGGCTTCGTGACAAATTAGCACGCGAAACTTTCAACACGGTTCACTGAAGCGCTTCAATGTAATTCACAAGGAAATAATTTCTCCTTCAACCGGTGAAGTCGATAGTGAAGAAAAACAAAATACGTCATTCATTGTTCCAAAATTTATTTTTTTACAATTCATACCTAACGTATACAGAAATAACTGATTTCTTGTACTCACATGACTTTCTCTACTCTTCTACAAGCTATTCTTACAAAACTTTATTCTTCTTTCATCTTTTTTAGTTAATCAAGATAAAGTTTAATTACACATTTCTTTGTGGGTATAAAAATAATACAGAAGGCTTTATGTGAAATCATTTTCTCTTTCCATGAACACAAAAAATACATACAAATTTCCGAAGTGATACATTTACATGATTTTCTCTGCCCTCTATCATTTATTAGTGAGTATACAAACTATTCTTACTAGCTTATTTTTCTGTCTACTTCATTTTAATCCAAATAAAGTTTTGCAGGCTTTAAAATTCCATACTGTTTCCATGACATCGCGAGAAACAACTGAATTTTGACAGGACTTCAGGAGAATGCTAAGGTATTGAACAACTCGAACCATTATAACAGATACTCGTATCCAGAAGGCTTATGCACAAAGAGAGTTATTTGAAATTAGTTGTGTGATTTAAAGGGATTTACAATTTTTCTGTAGTACCTTTACGTCTATCGCTTAAGATTTACCAGTTATACAAAATTCCTTTCAAATGAAGTGGACTTCTCAGGCTAATCCCAGAAAATTCAAAATATACATCCTCTTGTAATGCAAATATCTTTAATATATGGTATTTTAAACAAAATCGATAGAGTCGCTTTTTGGAATATAAAAAGTTTCGAAAAATGCTCCTTGTAAAGCGTAGGGGAATTTTGTTGATAATCTTGGTATCGCAACTACTAAGTTTGGTATTTATCCGACTAATCGTTTTTGAGTTGATGTGACACTTTCACATGTCTTTCTCCAGTCTCTGTCGTTTATTAGTGTGTATATAGACTTTTCTTACTAAATCTTGTTTTTATGTCTACTACATTTTAATCCAAATAAAGTTTTGCAGAAATGGCTACATTACACATTTCGTTATAGATACAAAGAGAACAGATAGTCAAATGTTTAAACAACTGGACGCTATATACTGGTCTTAACATCACATACTGTTTCCATGACATCGCGAGAAACCACTGAAGTTTGACAGGACTTAGGAGAATGGGCAAAGATTTAACAATTCGAACCATTAATATCGGATATTTCGGAAATGGCTGATGCCACAAAAAAGTAATTTGAAGTATGTTGTGTGTTTAAAAGAGATCTATATTTTCGGTGTAGTTCTTTTTCGTTTTTGACTTAACGTTTATCAGTTATACAATATTATACAAAGTTCCTTCCGAACGAGGACTTGAAAGGCTATTCCTATAAAATTAAAGTTATACATTTTATTTGTCATGTAAATATCTTTAACGTATGTTACATTAATCAAAATCGTTGAAGCAATTGTTTAGAAAATAAAAAACTTCGAAAAATCTTCCATGTAAAGGGTAGTTTGGGATGTTTTTTTTTTTAGAATCCTAGTGTCGCATTTTGGAAGATACTGCACCTATGAAGCTTGTTTATCCGCGCGCGCGGAATTTTCTGTGAAAATGCTTATTTGAATTCAGGGGACCTCAAAACTTGTAATTCCACCAATCCCGGTATCAAATATTTAGGTAGAATTCAATACCTTCTCTGCGTACTATAAACGTGATAGTTAAATAAAAATAGCGATTAGTAGTTGAGAAAAGTGTAGAGTATTTGAAAATACAAACGAATAAAGAATATCTCGGAAAGGTTAACACCACAAACATTTTATTTGACATAAATTGTGTGCTTTAACGCCATCTGCATTTTTTGTGTAGTACGATTTTGTCTACTAATTATACAAAAGTCATTCAAAATGAAGAGGACTTCACAGGCTATTTCCAGAAAATTTTATATATACAGTTTAATATACACATTGTATGTTTTATTCGTCATGAAATTACCTCAAACATATGGTATTTTAATCATCTTAAGAGCCATTTTCAAAAAATAGAAAATGACGAAAGTTATCATGTAAAGTGTAGATTGGGAAGGGGTTATTTTTATAAAAATATTCGTATTGTATCCTTGCAGGTTACTGAGCTTAAATACCAAGTTTCATGTTTATCCTATTTTTAGTTTTTATGCTGTTCACACGCGAATCTTTTTATAAAAAATGCTTTTCTTAGGCTGATAGGTCTCGAAACATGTATTCCTGATGAAGAAAACAACGAAAACAATAGCGACCTACCACTTGAAAAAGAGTTACGCAGTTGAAAATTCAAATCAATGACAAATAAAATCCAGGAAATCTTTAACGTCAGAAAAAAATGTTTCACATTTGTGTACTTAAACGAGGTAGACAAGTTGTGTATGGTACGATATTACCTGTTTTCTACGGTTTACGAATTATACAAAAGTCAGAGTCTATTCTCAGAAAGTTGAATGTACGCATCTTATTTGTCATGAAAATCTTAATACTATTTTATTTTAATCAAAATTGTTAGCGCTACTTTTCTTAGAAATCCAAAAATAAAGAAAACTTCTCCATATAAGGGGCAGCTCGCAAATTTTCTTAAAAACCATTGCGTCATATCTATAGAAGATGTTGAACTTTAGCACCGAGATTTATATTTAACGGAGTTATACTGCTGACAGACACAGAAACAGATACCACTCAAACACAATCTTTTTTACTTTCTACCACGTACGAGGGCGGATCGAAAAGTAACGCACAATAATTTTTTTTTACAAAAACGTTTAATGGTTAAAACAACAAAAACGGTTACAAATGAACTCACACCCTTTACCTACTTTTCGACATGTCACCAAATTTATCAACACATTTCTCCCATCGTGACACCAGTTTCAGTATGCCCTGTTATTTGCCTTGAAGTATAGCCATTTGCGGACTGCTGATATCACTTCCGCATCTGTTGCAAAGCGTTGGCCGGCCAGGAATTTCTTCATGAGACCAAAAAGATGAAAGTCCGACGGTGCAAGGTCCGGACTGTATGGTGGATGCTGGAGCACCTCCCAACCGTCTAACGAACAGCAGCAGCATGGAAGCGAGCATTGCCATGAAGAATTTTGACATCGTTAGCATCCATGTTGTGGCGTTTGTCACGAAGCACACGACGCAACTTCAAAGTTTTCATGTAGGCTGCAGCATTCACAGTGGTCCCGTGTTTAGCAAAGTCCACCAATACAACACCATGCATATCCCAGAACACCGCCACAAGCACTTTCCTAGCAGATTGAGTCACTTTGAATTTTTTCTTCACTGGGGAACCAGCATGTTTCCACTCCACACTTCCCTGCTTGGTTTCGGGCGTGTAATGGTATACCCACGACTCATCACCAGTGGCGATTCCTTTCAGAAAGTCAGAGATTCCTACGGTCCATACAATCATCCCCATACACGCCACGCATGTGTCCCTGTGAATATCACTCGGTTTATGACCTTTGCCCCACAAATATCGAACCACATCTCTCTGCTCTTCACACGTGGACGACAGTAACATGCGCGCTATTTTTGTTGCGTAGTTCCCGCTTCTCTGGTTAGAGCTGCACATAAAACAAAAAATTCCCTTTGTAGTGAAAACTTAAAACTATAAGTGTGAAATTGCAATATTCAACCTGCAATACAAGGCAGAAAAAAAATATTGTGCGTTAGTTTGTGATAGCCCTCGTACATAGTAGGCAGAGAAGTATTGCATTCCACCCAAAAATTCTATACTTAGATTTCACCCGCAACACATTTTTTGAGGCCCCTGAATCCAAATAAAGCATTTTTGGAAACATACCCGCGTGTTTGTGTCTGTGAACACCATAACACAAAAACGAAAATTTAGATAAATACCAAATTTCTATTTAAGTTCAACATCTTCCAAGGGTGCAAAACGAGGATTTTCAAGAAAATTCCCCACCACAATTACCCTTTAATGAAAACTTTTTCTAAAATTACGTTTATAAAAAATGTAGTTATTTTGATTAAAATACCACGTATTAAACATATTAAAGGACAAATGTAATGTATATCTTGAATTTTATGGGAATAACCTTTGAAGCCTTCTTCATTAGAAGGAATTTTGTAAAATCTAGTATAACTGGTGAACGTTAAGCGACAGACGAAAACGTACTAAACAGAAAATGTTGATCTCTTTAAGACAGACTATTTATTGCAAATAACTTTTTATTGTATAAGCTCTTTCGGGATAATCTTTATAAATAGTTCGAATTGTTCATTACTTCGTCATTTTTTAAAATTCTTTCAACATTGAGTTGTTTCTCGCAATTGTGTGAATGCAGTATGGAATTTATGGCGTCAATTCTCAACATTTTGACTTCCGGTGTTATAACGAAACGTGTAATGCAGCTATTTCCGAAAATGTTTATTTGGATTAAAATGAAGTGGATGGGAAAATAAGATGGCGTAAGAATAATTTGTATACCCGCTAATAAACGAAAGAGGGTAGAGAAAGTAATGTTAATGTAGCATACCAGGTTTTGCTTATTCAATCAGCCTCAAAACGTGTATTTCCGGTAAATTCTCGATAGGCATAGAATACAATCCTTCACTGAATTTGAAAATATGTGGGCGTGAACATGGTTACTCTAAGGGATAGTGGTGTTCGAATATTGACACAAAGCCACGCTTGGAGATGTTCTCTGGCAAACGATAGCCGCGGGAATAGATATCCTGACCACACATCACATCTGACACTAGCTGGAGATCCACAGCTCGCTGCTTTGCTGATGCCTTAGGGGGTTTCTCACCATCACACTGAACATTTGTCGTTAGTCATCTAGGTAATGTGCATATCAAGTCGAGCTATCCGCATGACCTTAGCATTTAAACACCCAGGTATTTAAACCCAACTAATTCATTGTGATAACTATACAGGTTGCGGAAAATCAATGTTTATGAAACTGTAGAACATCGCAGGTAGTACAGGACAGGGGCCAAAACTGCTACATGCATCAACACAAAACCTGTCTACAGGGTGTCAGAATAAACAAAACGTACAGTTGCTAAAAAAGAGGTAACAATGAGGTAACCTTGAGTCAATAATGAGTAAGAAAATTTAATAGTATTACTTCTGATTCTTGGAGTAACCTAATGTAATTTTATTGACAGTTCAAAAATAGCCAATCAACAACCAGAAAAAGCTTTAGTTAAATGGAGGTATTCTATTGGAATAGGAATAACCAATCAGAGACTTGAAATACAGAAATTTACAAGTTTAGGAGGTTGAAATCAATTCAGTTGCCTGCAAACAGTGTTCCTAACCGGATGCGTTGCTTTTGCGTCCTCGAGTGATTTAATACGTATTCGTTTGAGAAGAAAAAAAGTTTACGCGTTAAAAAAATGCAATAAATTAACTAAAGAGTCTCACAGCTCTCTATATCAGTGAAGTGCTGTTTAATTTGTGTCAAGGATTAATAAAAAGGAGTGAATTAAAACTTAAAAAAGTCTGAATAAGTCTCCATTCTTGTCGCATCATGTCCTGCCAAGACATCCATCTATCTAACAATAATACTGACGCAGCCTAGGTAAACATAAATATTTAATACTTAAAGAAACAGTTTAATTACAAAGTTAATATTTTTTTTAAACTTGGGGCAAAGGCCAACTGAAAATACATTTGGGGCGAAGGCTACCCGAAACTGTTTACTATACGTGCTGTTGCAACTACTACAATTTCGGCTCCCCAACAGTTGAAATATAATACAGCATCTACAAACGAACTTTCAATACGTAGCAGCAACTAACTACTTCAAATTGGCGTGCATACGCGGAGCTAAATATATAAACAACTCCTTCTGAAACTAAACTTTTCAAGCTCCTGTTATTATTCTTACCCCATACTCCTAATTTGGTACTGTCGACCACGATAGAGCGCGTTCGGTGGGAAGAGGAGCTAATCAGTTACGGAACAAATGATCGGTGCATCAGAAGCACATTCAGGTACAGAAAACATTCCGCAGTTGCATTTACTAACTAGGCTGTTGTACTGTTTCAATTGTGAAACTGAATATTCCCCTACCGCCTTGTCCCTCACTCTTTCCTGATCCCTAGACCTTGATAGCATGTCAACAAAGACAGTGGTGGCCTCCTCAAAGCCCACAGATATCGCAGCAGACTACCACTTAGTGCTTTTCTACTCCACAATTTCCTACACGTTGCTTTTCCGCATCCTTTATTGATTCTTTCCAAAGAGTATGAAAAGGGGAACTTTACGCTTTAGTTCTTATTTTCACACTGCAGCTCATTTACATTAAGCCCATTGGCTATAATCGTGATTTTCCCTAATATTTCTTTTTATTTATGGGCGCTCTTTAACTGCTGTGGTCCTTAGTGTCCCATTGTATATTGGGTGTGAAAGACCGCTCAGAGGCCTCTTTATCAGACTTGAGGTTATTTTACGTACCGTAAATCTGTGACACGGAACAACCGGCTTTATTCCCCTCCCGAAGGAAGCTATGTTAAGGGTTTTTAAGCTTGAAAAAAATCCATCCGGCGGGTTTGAACCCGTGACCTCGGGAACTAGAGGTAACCAATACACCTGCATGTTAACCACTACACCACACAGGTCGACTCCCTAATACTCATATATGCTAAATACCTTTCCTGACATTCTTTTTCCTAAATTCAAATATTTCCAATACTCTTTTCGCCCAATACCTAAATATCTTATAGCGTTACAGTTTCTTACTCTCTCTACTACGTATAGTAGAGATTTCACCGGAAATATGTTTTGAGACCCCCTGAATAAAAAAAAATCATTTTTGGAAACATGTCCGTGTGTGTGTCTATGTGTGTGTGAACAGCATAACTTAGAAACGAACCTTGGTATTTAGGTTCAGTATCTTACAGAGATGCGACACGAAGGTTTTCAACAGAATCCCCCCACCCTGGATAACTCCTTATATGGAACATTTTTCGAAAATTTTAATTTTCTCAAAAATGGCTCTAACGATTGTGATTAAAATATCATATGTTCAAGATATTTTCATGACAAATGAAATGTATATCTCGAATTTTCTGGGAATGTCTCCAAAAGTATTCTTCATTGTGAACGACTTTTGCATAGCTGGTAAACCATAAGAGATAGACAAAATTTTACTACACAAAAAATGTAGATCGCGTTAAAATACACAATTTATCTCCTATACATTTTTCTGTTGAGTGAACCATTTTCGATATATTTCTTGTTATTCCCTTAAATTTTCCAATTTTTCTCAAATTCGTTAATTTTTTTGTCCTGGTAATGCAAAGAAAATGGAATGCTCCACATAGCAACCAGTTCTTAAAACATTTGACTATCGCTTAAAGCCTTCCATATTCCCCATCCATCTACAAGAAAATTAGCAATAAGATTAACATCTCGATTAACATGAAGCATATGGAGAATAAGCGTTTGTAAAAATAGTTTGTACAAGAGTAGAGAAAGTCATGTGAGTGTAACACATCAGAGTTTTAGTCTTCAACTGCTGACATCCCCAGGATCCTATTTTCGCGTCTTGCAGCTTACGAACCCAACAATAAGCAACAGTGTTGTTCCTCTGCTAGTAGCAATATTAATCTTCGCCCCTTCTTCCATTGAATTTAGTATACTTACACCTACACGGCGAATTTTAATTTTCATATAGCAAGTTTTGGTTTTCTCTAAAACGCCAAAAAGATTTTGATTAATATATGGTATTCTAAAGACATTTATATGACAAATAATATGTTTATCTTGAATTTTCAGGGAATATCCTTTGAAATCCTCTTCATTCGGTAGGACTTTGTATAATCTTGTACATCTGGTAAACGTTAAGCAATAGACGAAAACGTACTACAGAAAAAGTTTAGATCACTTTAAAACACACAGTTTATTTCAAATCAGTTTTTTTGTAGCATAAGCCATTTTTGAGATATCCGTTATTAATGGTCTGAATTCTTCATTGCTTCGTCAAAAGTCCTGTCAAAATTCAGTTTTTTCTCGCGATGTCATGGAAACGGTATGGAATTTTAAGGCCAAGATATAGCGTCCAGTTGTTAAACATTCGACTATCGCTATTCCCTTCGTATCTATAATAACATATGTAATGTAACTAATTATGCAAAGGTTTATCTCGATTAAAATTCAAGAGATAGAAAAATAAGTTTTACTAAGAATAATTTGTATACCTACTAATTAACGATAGAGGATAGAGAAGTTAATGAGACTGTATCACATTAGATTTTTTTGTTATATTATCCGTGTGTTTGTTGAAATCACATTTTTACTTTCTTTACCACGTACCTAGTAGACTGAGAAGATAATTGTTACATTCCGCTAAAAAACTTAATATCAAAATGGAAGTCATATTTTGAGGCCCCCTGAATCCAAATAAATTTTTTTTAGAAAAATATCCGTTAATGGTGCGTGTCTGAACAGGATAATTAAAAAACGAAAAGGCGGATACATACAAAACTTTGTATTTATATAGGGCCTTACGAGAGTGTCCTATCCTTTAACTTAAATAAAACACGTTCTATACATGATAGAGGTTTATTTTTTTTATTTTGGAAGATAATTAATTTCATTACGTGTGGAAGAGAACATCAGTTAAGTGACCGCCGCGACTTCGTTGGGTTGCGCGTATACGGTTGACCCAATTTTCAATGACAGAAGAACGTAAATTAGGTCCAACTTCACAAATAACACGCGTGATGTTATTCATAAGATCATTTACTGTTTCTGGATTGTTGAAATAAACTTGAGATTTAACATAACCCCACAAGAAGTAATCCAACGGCGATAAATCACATGAACTCGGGGGCCAGTTAACATCACCACCATTGAAAATGATGAAACCTCTGAATTTCTCCTTCAAAAGATCGATTGTTTCGAGAGCAGTATGATATGTGGCAACATCTTACTGGAAGCAGATGTTTCTGAGATCCATACCACTTGAAGCCAAAAATAGTCCCATATAAGAGCCCGGTATCTTTCTCCATTGACAGTTAGAGTTTCTCCATCTTCATCTTGGAAATAATATGGACCAATGATTCCACCATACCAAAATCCACACTACACAGTAACCTTTTGGAGATGAAGTGGTTCTTGAATCTGCATTGGATTTTTATTGCTCTAATAGCTGCAATTTTGTTTTTTAACACAACCATCCATCGAAAAGTGGGCTCCGTCACTGAAGATGATTTTTCAAAAAAAATCCGAGTCAGCTTCCAATTGCTCCATAGCACAGTCAGCGAATACATTGCGCAACCTATGCTCGTTGGGCTTTAGTTCTTGAGTTAACACCATTTTGTAAGCGTGAAACTTCAAGTCCATATGCAGAATTCGCCAAGTTGTGATCGGCGAAAGCCCCAATTCTTGCGCTCGACGAGCAATTTATTTATTTCCGTTCTCGCGTACAATCTCACGAACGGCGCCTATGTTTTCGTTGGAGCGCTTACGCCAATTACGTACAGGCGTTCTTTGATCGCTGACAAAACCGCTTCTTTCAAATTTATCATCGATCAAACGCCGAATCGTTCTCTCGCAAGGACGATTATGCACACCGTAAACTTCACGCAATACACGGCAGGTTTGGCGAACAGATGATCCATTTTGATAATAATTTTTCACAATTTCTACGTGTTACTGAATGCTGTAATGTTCCATGGCTATTTGACAATAACAACTGTAGCCACAAGAAACAAATGACTGCTGTAACTCAATAACAACGGCAGCTATCACATGTTAAAGATAGGACACTCTTGTTGAAAGACCCTTTATTTAGTATCTTCAAAGATGCGACATAAAGATTTTCAAGAATATCCCTTAAAACCAAACTACCCTTTCTTAGTACATTATTCGAATATTTTTTTATTTTCTAAAAATTGGCATTAACATTTTGATTGAAATACCATATATTAAATATAGTTACTTCACAAATTAAATGTATATCTTAAATTTTCTGGGAATAGCCTGAGAAGTCCTCTTCATTCGGAAGGAATTTTGTGTAATCTTGTATAACAAGTAAACGTTAAAACGTACTACACAAAAAACGTAGAGCTCTTTAAAACATACAATTTATTTCAAATAAGGTTTTTGTGGCGTAAGCTATTTCTAAGATATCTGTTATTAAAGGTTTGAATTGTTCATTCTTTGAACATTCTCTTGAAGTTCTTTCAACACTCAGTTGTTTCTCGCGATGTCATGGAAACAGTGTGAAATTTTAAGGCCAGCATATAGCGTCCAGTTGTTAAACATTTGACTATCGCTGTTCTCTTTGTATCTATAACGAAATGTGTAATGTAGCTATTTCTACACAGGTTTTGCATAAAAAGGTTTGGATTACAAATATCAGGTTTTCTATCTAAACATTTTTCTAAATCTTTTGTTTCACTTTTCTATGGTTTAAATAAAATATTTAGAAATTCAGATTTAATTTTCCACAAAATCTGCAATACCTTTGATTTTTTGTCGAAGTGTACATCGTTATTTTGTGGCCAATTTTCTTTTTTTTAATGTTTGAATTTGTATAGTTTTCGGCTTCCTTGCCGTTAGTTTCTCAAGTTAGTACTAAAAGGTCTTCCGCGAAAGCAATAATTTTGTAATTCATTATCTTATTGATTAAAAATTTAACTGATATTTTCTGTTTTCCACTATAGGCTTTCCTTTGCCGCGGCCAATTCTCGTGCAGTCTGCGCATCTAGCGGCGAACGCGTAAACCACGTTAGGTCCTTCTAGTTCGTACATCCGCCGAAGGAAGCGACACATGGCAAATCCAGGCCTGCCACTCGCTATTCTTTCGGAAAGAGAAACTTTCACTCAAAGTCGGCCATGAATAAGGTTCTTAATTAATATTCCATTGAAGAATCGGAGAAAAACTTTCACTTCTGGCTCAGATCTGCGCCTTCAATTAAAATTTGTTTTGTATGCGCTATAGCTTACTGATGGAGATAAAAGATTTAATAAACAAGTTATTAGTAATAGAAGGGAAAGATGTAACTCAATATTTAAATTATTCTATTAAAATGCATTTTATAAAGATGGTGTAGAAATCAAGGCTATAGGATGAGTAAACACAAACTATTATACTACCAAAAATAATTGATAGCGTATTTCACCTTATTTCTGAAACGTACATAGTAGGTAGATAAGGTATTGCATTCTATCCAAAAATTCTATACCGAGATTTCACTGTAAATACATGTTTTGAAGGACCCCTGAATAAAACATATATAAAAAGGACCGTGTACAGCATAACTCAAAAACGAGAAGTCGTATAAACACCAAAACTTGTACTTAGATTCACTACCTTCTAAAAATGAGAGACGAAGATTTTGAACAAACTTCTTCCATCCCAAACTAACCTTTACATGTAACATTTCTCGAAATTTTGGATGTTCTAAACTGACTGACCATTTTTATTAAAGTATGTGCCAAATGTTAAGTATATTTACATGACAAATAAAATTTGAATTTTCTGGTAACGTCTGTGGTCCCCTTCATTCGGAAAGTAATTTTGTATAATCTTGTAAAACTAGTGAACGTTAAGCGACAAACCATTATGTACTGCACAAAAAATGTAGATCTATTTAAAGCACACAATTTGTTTCAAATAACGTTTTGTGGTATCAGCCATCTCCAATATATCTGTAATTAATGGTTTGAATTGTGAATATTTATCCATTCATTTAAAGCCCTGTCGATTTTCAGTTGTTTCTCGCGATGTCATGGAAACAGTAAGGAATTTTAAGGCCAGCATATAGCGTCCAGTTGTTAAACATTTGACTGTCGCTGTTCTCTTTGTATCTATAACGA
Organism: Deroplatys truncata; assembly: GCA_030765065.1. Taxonomy (NCBI): domain Eukaryota; kingdom Metazoa; phylum Arthropoda; class Insecta; order Mantodea; family Mantidae; genus Deroplatys; species Deroplatys truncata. The sequence continues at coordinate 263,679,562 of CM060976.1, read as the reverse complement.
AATGTGTAATGTAGCTATTTATGTAAATGTTTATCTCGATTAAAATGAAAATAAACTTTCTTAAGAATAATTTGTAAACCCAATAATAAGCGATAGAAGGTAGGGAAACTCATATGAATGTAACACGCCATACCTTTTAGGTAATAGTATTAACCGTGCGGAATGGCTCAGGTGGTAACGTCTGTAGTATGCATTCGGGAGGTAGTGGGTTCGATTCCCGCCGCTGACCTTCCTGATTCATGGGCTTTTTCCGGGTTTCCCCTGTCGCTAGGCGATTGCTGGGAAGATTCATTACGTCCCCCGTCCCTCTATTTCACTTCACCTTTCATCTGCTTGGTCTGTTTCAGATTTATAAGTGCCGGGGGATTCTGGGCGTGGCATGGAGAAAATGATACTCTATGTAACGCTTCATCCCTCGGAATGGGGGTGGTCTCCGAGTCCCGAAACACCCCTAGGGATGTGCAAGCCTACTGGGGTGGGGAGTTTGTAAAAGGTAGGGACCCTACCATATGTCATGCCTTCTCTGTCCCTTCTCACCTCATTCCTCCCCTCATTGGCACCTAATCAGGCACAAAATATCTTTTAGGTCCAGGTTACTAAATAAGGCATCACAGGCGCTGGAAACTGATGAAGCATGAAATGAAATAATTTGAAAAGAAGTTTTTGGGTAGGAAATGTTCCAGGCCTAAGCTCACGGTGCCTTCTTGGCGATTATCAACTATGAGGGCTGAAGAAAAACTGCAGAAAGCTTCAGGGATTTAAACCATGGACCTCCCAAATGCGACCCATACACGTTGCCATATGTTTTCTGGGAAGCCTGAACCCCCGAAAACACGTTTTAGAAAAAAAAGTTCACATGTGTGTCTGAACAGTGATTGAATACCAAACCTGATTTTTCATTTTAGAAAAGAAAGTTTTCAAGAAAATGCCCCAATCCAAATTGCCGTTTACATACAAAACAGTTCCTTATCTTTGATTTTCCCAAAAGCGTCTATAACGATTCTTTACAAAAAATTATATGTTTAGGATATTTACACGACTAATAATCTGTACGTCTCAAGTATTCTGTCAGCTCCTCTTAATTCAGGATGAATTCTCTATAACAGGTAAGCACAGACTTACTACACAAGAGATGTAATTGTCTTTGAAACACATCATAAGGTATAAATAACGTTTTGATCCACTTGCCGCTCATGGTGGTATACTGAAAAGTTCAGTTTCCTACATTTAGTGCTGGAAACCTAACATACCTGCATGTTTTGTCTGTTTTACTATAGCTACTATTTTTATTAACTATATTAACTGCTTTAACTTTTGATAATTTATTATAGCAGACATGGAGTATCATATTATTTGACAGTTGAATGTTATGTAAGAACGTAGGTTTTCACGGCCGGTGTCACAATTATAACTAATATGATTTTCCGGGCTGTTATGCCGTGGTCTGCTGAAGAAAGATTTCCCAGACGTTTCGTCCACAACTGCGGTGGACATCTTCAGTGGCGCGGACGAAGTCTTCTCGGTGAAAGTATCGCAGCGTCTGATGCGTTGGCCGTTAGTGCCGCTCTCTTTATAGTGTGGGCGCTCTCTGCTGATTGGCCCGCTGGTATGAGGGGGCTGGCGCCGGCTGTGTTGTTGCTCTCTTCTGATTGGCTCGCAGTGTTTTTCGGTTTTGTATGACCTTTCTTGTTTTTGATGACTAGATGCCAGTTACTGTTGAGTTTCAATGCTTCTTCTTTCCTATTGAAATTATTGGGATGTTTATAAATCTCTATTGCTTCGCGTTGTAGCCGGGTATGGTAATGCTTTATGGAGGAAAGAATGTATGAAGATGTCCACCGCAGTTGTGGACGAAACGTCTGGGAAATCTTTCTTCAGCAGACCACGGCATAACAGCCCGGAAAATCATATTAGTTATAGTTGAATGTTACATTTAAATATTTATCTGGGTCTTTACTTTGTTAATACTTAAGATTTAATTCATGAAGCACCTAAGTATGAGTTGTAAGTTACTGATTTGTTAAGGTCAACAACCGGACGTGGGTAATCGTACGCCAGCTCACCACCAATGTTTATGTTGGTGACTTTGCGTTAAGTGCTTCATTGGAGATTCTTAAATTCATCTCGTATTTTCAAACTCTTCCTAAGTTATGTCACAATATACGAGGGCAGTCCCAGAAGTACCCCACCTGACGAATATATCGGTTGTTGTTTCAAACAAATGACTATGGTAGAAAGTACCACCCTTATAAAGCTTAAGTTAGAAGTTTGACGATGCCACGTTGTTTAGTAATTGTTTGGCAGCCATTAATAGTGAACTCTCTCAGCGAATTTGTAAACATGTATAAAACTGGCCATCGTTATGTGATACAATATTTGCATCTGAAAGGTCCTAGTCCAACTAATATTAAAGCTGAGCTAGATTCTACTCTGGGAGAGTCTGCTCCTTCGTTTACAACAGTAAAGTATTGGGTGGCAGAGTTTAAGCGAGGCCGCACAACCTACCAAGATGGTCGATCAAATGAGGTGACCACGCCAGAAATTGTGTGGATAATCCTCAACATGGTACTGGATGACCGTCGAATGAGTACGCGAGCTAGCAGCCATCGTAGGCATTTCAAAAAGTGCTCTACTTCGCATACTGACTGGAAATTTAGATATGAGAAAGCTGTGCACAAGATGGGTGCCGCGTTTACTCACAATGGAACAAAAGCAACATCGTGAAGATGATTCAGTCGACTGTTTGGCGATGCTTTGCTGCAATAAAGCCGAGTTTTTGCGCCGATTCATAACCATGGATGAAACTTGGCGTCATCGCTTCACACCTGAGACGAAGGAACAGTCAAAACAGTGGATTGAAACGTAAGAATCGGCTCCAAAGAAGGTGAGGTCAGTTCCATCTGCAGGCAAGGACATGGCGTTTGTTTTTTGGGATGCGCGTGGGATAATTGTCACTGATTATCTTCAAAAAGAGAAAGCAATCAATGGCGAGTATTATGCAAACTTATTGCAGCGTTTGAATGATGAAATCAAACAAAGACGGCCAGATCTAGCGAAAAAGAAAGTTTTATTTCATCAAGACAATGCACCAGTTCACACATCCGTTATCGCCATGGCCAAAATCAATGAGTTAAAGTTCGAATTGCTTCCTCGTGCACCCTATTCACCAGATTTAGCCCCCTGTGATTATTTTCAGTTTCCAAAGTTGAAGAAATGGCTTTGTGGACGCTATATACTGGCCATAAAATTCCATACTGTTTCTATAACATCGCGAAAAACAACTGAATGTTCACAGACGTTTATGGAATGACAGAATATTGAACAATACGAAACATTAATAACGCAAGTCTCGGAAATGACTTGTGCCACAGAAAAGTTATTTGAAACAAATTGTGTGGTTTAAACACATCTAGATTCTTTGTGTATTACGTTTTGGTCTATCGCTTAGCGTTTACCAGTTATACAAGAATTTTATATACACAGGGTGGACTATTTAAGTTAAGACTGTACAATATCTCCAAAACTAAGCGTTGTAGAAAGAAATGTCTTGAATAAAAGTTGCTTTGGATTATGGGGGAAAGTAGATGACATTAGTCGTGTTTTATTTGGAGGATATTGTGATGGTCATTTTAGGGTTATTTTAAATTGACCCTAATTGTAGGTTCCCATTAAAAAAACTAAATTGACCCTAAAACGGCCAACACAATCTTCTCCAAATAAAATGCGACTAACATTTACTTTCCCCCATAATATCAAGCCACGTTTATCAAAGACATTTCTTTCTACAACACTTAGTTTTCAAGATATTGTACAGTCTCAACTTAAATAGTCCACGTTGTATATGATGGTCGTGTAGCTTAGTCGGTAGAGTAACTGCCTGCTGTGCGTGGGGGATTTTTTTTCTCCAGCCAAGATTATTCGCTATCCTCTCCAATGTCTGAAGTATGAATGAGTGTGTATGTGTGTGGTCTAATGAATAAAACCAAAGTTTACCAAAAGTCCACCGAGTCAACGCCATTGCCCAAAGGCAGTAATACGAAAGCTGTCCCAGAACTACTCGACCTAACAAAGAAAACACAAAAGTTTTGGGGAAAAAACATCTTTATTTCTCTACATAGTCTCCTTTCAGCTCGATACACTTTTCCCAGTGATGTTCAATAGCTTCGATACCCTGTTTATAGTGAGAACCGTCGATCTCTGCAAAATAGCCATCAACTGCAAACTCCACGTCCTCATTGTTGACAAATCTTTTACCACCAAGCCATTTCTTCAACTTTGGAAACAGAAAATAATCAGTGGGGGCTAAACCTGGCGAATAGGGTGATAGAGGAGGCTATTCGAACTTTAACTAATTGATTTTGGCCATGGCGATAACGGATGTGTGAACTGGTGCACTGTCTTGATGAAACAGAAGCTTCTTTTACACTAAATTTGGCCTGTTTTGCTTGATTTCATCATTCAAACGCTGCAATAAGTTTGCATAATACTCTCCATTGATTGTTTTCTCTTTTTGAAGATAATCAGTGAAAATTATCCCACGCGCATCCCAAAAACAGACACCATGTCCTTGCTGCAGATGGAACTGACTTCACCTTATTTGGAGCCAATTCTTACGTTTCAATCCACTGTTTTGACTGTTCCTTCGTCTCAGGTGTGAAGCGATGACGCCAAGTTTCATCCATGGTTATGAATGGACTCAAAAACTCGGGTTTACTGCAGGAAAACATCGCCAAACAGTCGACTGAAACATCTGCACGATGCTGCTTTTGTTCCATTGGGAGTAAACGCGGCACCCATCCTGTGCACAGCTTTATCATGTCTAAATTTCCAGTTAGTATGCGAAGTAGAGCACTTTTTGAAATCCCTACGATGTCTGCTCGCCTGTGCAGTCAGTTGACGGTCATCCAATACCATTTTGTGGATTATCCACAGAATTTCTGGCGTGGTCACCTCATTTGGTCGACCACTGCGATGTTCGTCTTGGCAGCTCGTACGGCCTATTTTATTGTTGTAAACGAAGGAGCAGACTCCCCCAGAGTAGAATCTAGCTCAGCTTTAATATTAGTTGGACTAAGACCTTTCGAATGAAAGTATTGTATCACATAACGATGGCCAGTTTTATCCATGTTTACAAATTCGCTGAGAGAGTTCACTATTGATGCTGCCAAACAATTACTAAACAACGTAGCATCGTCAAACTTCAAACTTAAGCTTTATAAGGTCGGTACTTTCTATTAGTCACTTGTTTGAAACAACAACCAATGTCTATACGTCAGGTCGGGTACTTCTGGGACTGCCCTCATATGTTACAAAGGAAAGGCCACGGATGAGACCATTATGTTTATAGGCTGGATACAAATGGAACAATTTTTTTAAGAAAAGATTTATAAAATTCCTTCAGAATGTAGAGGACTTAGAAGTTTATTCCCAGAAAATTCAACATTTTATTGTTTTTGTAAATATGTTTAATATTTGGCATTTTATTCAAAATCCTTTGATGCATTTTTCAGAAAATTAAAAACTTCCACGTAAAGTACGGTGATGGGATCTCCTTTAAAACCTTTCGGTCGCAAAACTGAACTTAAATACAAAGTTTGGTATTTATGCGGCTTTTCATTCTGAAGTTATGCTGTTTACAGACACACATGGGCCTTCTAAAAGTTGTTTTTTACTTTGTCTACTGCGTATAGTAAGTAGAGGAAGAATTGTATTCCACCCAAAAATTCGATACCGAGATTTCAAAGAAGTACATGTTTTGAGACCCCTGAATGCATATAAAGCACTTTGGAAACATGTCCGTGTGTGTGACTGAACAGCATAACTCAGAAACGAACAGTCGGATAAACACCGAACTTGGTATTTAGGTTCAGTATCTTACAGAGATGCAACACGGAGGTTTTCAGGAAAATCCCCCCACACCAAATTACCCTTTACATAGAACATTTTTCGAAAATTTTAATTTTCTCAAAAATGGTTCTAAACATTTTGATTAAAATATCATATATTTCAGATACTTTCATGACAAAATGTATATCTCGAAGTTTCTGAGAATGTCTCCAAAAGTATTGTTTATTGTGAACGACTTTTGCATAACTGGTAAACTATAAGAGATAGACAAAATTTTACTACACAAAAAATGTAGATCGCGTTAGAAAACACAATTTATGTCATATACATTTGTTTTTGTTGAGTAAACCATTTTCGAGATATTGCTTGTTATTCCCTTACATTTTCCAATACTTTTTCTCAAATTCCTTAATCATTTTTACCTTCTCTACTACGTATAGTAAGCAGGGGAAGTATGTATTCCACCCAAAAATTCGATACCGAGATTTCATCGCAAATACATGTTTTGAGACCCCCCGAATTCCAAAAAAGCATTTTTGTAAACATGTCCGTGTGTGTGTCTGTGTGTGTGTCTGTCTCTGAACAGCATAACTCAGAAACGAACAGTCGAATAAACACAAAACTTGGTATTTAGGTTCAGTATCTTCCAAGGATGTGACACGAAGGTTTTCAAGAAATTCCCCCCATCCCAGATTACCCTTTGCATGGAAGATTTTTCGAAAATTTTAATTTTCTCAAACATGGCTCTAACGATTTTGATTAAAATATCATATGTTTAAGATATTTTTATGACAAATAAATTGTATATCTTGAATTTCCTGGGAATGTCTCCAAAAGTATTCTTCATTGTGAACGACTTTTGCATTATTGGTAAACCATAAGAGATAGAACAAATTTTACTACACAAAAAATGTAGATCGCGTTAAAATACACAATTTATGTCATATACATTTGTTTTTGTTGAGTAAACCATCTTAGAGATATTGCTTGTTAGTCCCTTAAATTTTCCAATACTTATACTTTTTCTCAAATTCGTTAATCATTTTTTTTTGTCCTGGTAATTTAAAGAGAATGGAATTCTCCACATAGCAACCAGCTCTTAAAATATTTGACTATCGCTTAAAGCCTACCAATTCCCCTTGCATCTACAAGAAAATTAGCAATAAGATTAACATCTCGATTAACATGAAGCATATGGAGAATAAGCGTTTGTAAAAATAGTTTATACAAGAGTAGAGAAAGTTTTGTGATTTTTTTATTCAGGAGCCCAAAAACAATTATTTTCGCTTAAATCTCGATATGGAATTTTTGGGTGGAATGCAATACCTTCTCTACCTATTATGTAGAAGTACAATATCGCTTACAAAATTGAAGCTTGCTTTATTTCTCCATATAATCTCCTCCAAGCATTTGTTATATCTCTCCACGAGCTTTAGAATTCCCGTGTTGTAGTCCGCTCTCGCCAGTCAATTAAGTTAACATGTTCAGAGACAAATTCCCAAACAAAGAACCAGAAATAATTGGGAAACACCTCTAGGGTTACACGACTGTCTTTTACGAGTTTGATTCTTTACTTATTCTTCAGATCATCTGTAAAGAGTGACGAACTTCTGGGTCGAGTTTCGTCATTTACATCTTTTCGTCCATTATTGAACACGGAGTAAAGATATCGAGGAAACTAGCGATCTGTGTTTCGGCATTGCGCGAGCGGTCGTTACTTCCTGGATTAACCTTGTATTGATTGTGGCATTAGTTCAATTGTTAATCGCGATGTCATGGGAAGAAAGAAAATGGAATTTAAAAGTCACTATTTCTACTTTCTCTACCACATTCATAGTAGGTAGTGACGCAGTATTTTATATCACAACAATGTAAATGCCAGAGTGATTGTAGTGTAAATTTGCATTATTGTATGACATTGATTTGAGATGTTTGTTAATTATAAGCATTGTTAGGAAATAAGTTTACACAACCTCACTGAAACTGACAATAAGAGCGGGCAACAATGAGCGAGGGGGTGAGTTGATTATTAATTAGAAGAGACAAACAAATGACGTCAAAGTAGCGTGTCTTTCTTAGAAATGAAGGGAATATCTTCCCTAGAGCATATGTGTTCATAATTTTGATTGGATATAAAAATAGACGCTAATGTTGGCGCACTTTATTAACCAATAGCAGCTCGATTATAATCTTTAGGCATATCGGGGTGTGGGAGTATAAAAAGCTAAAGCCAGAGGCAAGTATCGCCCAGTTCAACAGAATCATCCACGCGTTACACGTCGCTGAGTCCAACAGAATCATTCAGATGAAGAATCATTCAGTTTCAGTCGAGCGTGTATCAAGAGTAATTATGTGAAATGAATAACGTGTGACGGCAATAAAAGTGTAAAAACAAATTCTTTTATCAGTGTTATCTTTCAGTAAAAACTCCTTTCCGTTTACACACCCTGTTTAAGAGATAATAGCTAGCCGGAGCACAATGAACCCAAAATGCAAAATAATAAAACAATAACAGGCGCCCAGCATAAGATAACACGATACCGCGACAGTATATTTCATTGCACCTAAAAATTCGATACCAAGATTTCATTGCAAATACATGCATTAAAGCCTCCTAAATCCAAACAAGGAATTTTTGGAAACATGTCCTACGGGTCGTGTGTAAACAGCGTAACTCAAAAACCGAAAAGTCTAATAAGTACCAAAATTGGTATTTAAGTTCAGTATTTTTCAAGGATGTGACATTTTCAAGAAAATCCTCCCACCCAACTACACTTTACATGAAACATTTTTGAAAATATTGATTTTATAAAAAAAAATGGCTCTAAGGATTTAGATATAAAAACACACTAAAGATATCTACAGTACAAATAAAATGTATGTCTTGAATTTTATGGGAATATGCCTTTGAAGTCCCCTTCATTCGGAAGGAACTTTTGTAAGATCTTGTAAAACTGGTAACGTTGAGAGATAAGAGAAAACGTACTATATAAAAATGTAGATCTCTTTAAAACACACAATTTCAAAAAAGCTTATTTAGGCATAAGCCATTTCCGAGATATCCGTTATTAATGGTTCCAATTGTTCGTTTCTTTAAAGTCCTTTCAACATTCAATTGTTTCTCGTGATGTCATGGAAACAGTATGGAATGTTAAGACCAGCATATAGCGTCCAGTTGTTAAACATTTGACTATCGCTGTTCTCTTTGTATCTATAACTAAATGTGTAATGTTTATTTGGATTAAGACGTAGTGGATATAAAAATCTGATGTGTTACACTCACATAATTTTTCTACTCTAGTACAAATTATATTTTTACACACGCTTATTCTCCATATGCTTCATGTTAATCGAGATGTTAATCTTATTGCTAATTTTCTTGTAGGTGCAAGGGGAATTGGTAGGCTTTAATCGATAGTCAAATATTTTAAGAGCTGGTTGCTTTTAAGAATTCTTTTCTCTTTGCATTACCAGGACAAAAAATGTATAACGAATTCCCATTTGAGAAAAAGTATAAGTATTGCAAAATTTATGGGAATAACAAGCAATAATTGAAAATGGTTCACTCAACAAAAAAATGTATATGACATAAATTGTGTATTTTAACGTGATTTACATTTTTTGTGTAGTAAAATTTTGTCTATCTCTAATGGTTTACCAGTTATCAAAAGTCGTTCACAATGAAGAATACTTTTGGAGACATTCCGAGAGAATTCTAGATATACATTTCATTTTTCATGAAAATATCTTAAACATATGATATTTTAATCAAAACCTTTAGAGCCATTTTTGAGAAAACTAAAATTTTCGAAAAATGTTCTGTAAAGTGTAATCTGGGGTGGGGGGATTTTCTTGAAAACCTTCGTGTCGCATCTATGGAAGATACGGAACCTAAATAACAAGTTTGGTGTTTATCCGACTGTTCGTTTCTGAGTTATACTGTTCGCAGACACACACACACACACACACAGACACGTTTCCAAAAATGCCTTCTTTTTATTCAGAGGCTCTCAAAACATGTATTTCCGGTGAAATCTCGGTATGGAGTTTTTGGGTGGAATACAATACTTCGCTTACGTACTATACGTAGTAGAGAAACTAAAAAATAAGCTTCAGTAAAAATATTTTGCAGAGCCAATAATAAACGATAAAGGTTAGAGAAAGCCAACGAATGTATTAAATCAGATTTTTAAAGGTGTAGCTTTTACTTCAGTCAAGAAAGTCCTAATAAAACCATTTTTGTTGATGTTTATCTGGATTAGCATGAAGGAGATAGAAGAATACGCGTTTGTACAATTTGTTTTTACGTGCATTCATACATTAAAGCGTTTTTTCCTGAGAGCAGAGAATCTTCATATTCAATAGTTGCGTCATTATTTCATTCAAAGTTTTCTGTTTCAACTTTTTGATTGTGTAACTAAAATGAAATCAAAAGAACATGTTTCGCGCTAAGTTTGCAAGACCGAAGTCGAACTCCTGGGTCAGGAAATTATTTTTCTTAAAGTGGTCGAGAACTGAGAGGGCTAGGGTTAGACACCGGAAATTGTTCTCGACAGAAGGAACCAAGCCTTACTTCTCAACATTCGGATCACGTAACTACTGTATGGAGCGATATCTCTGTCTGCGGGGCAGAATATCATTCCCAGAGACGCCCTGAACACATAGGGAGATCGCAAGATCGGCACAAAATTATTCAGACACCAAGTAGGAAATGTAATGAAGGATATATTATCTGTTGCGCTCACATGACTTTCTCTACTTAAACTTCTACATACCATTTTTACAAAATATTATTCTAGCTACTTCTCGCTAATCGAGATAAACTTTTATTATACATTTAGTTGTAGCTATAAGAAGGACACAGTACGTAAAGCGATGGTGAGGTTTTTAAAATGCGGGTACAGATTATTTGTACATTTAAGCCAATAGCAAATAGTTAACGCCACAAGATTACGTGAACAAGATTTACATGTTTTGTGTGGTAAAGTTTTGTCTATACATTTCTTATGGTTTTCCAATTACACAAGTCATTCAGAATAAACAGGACTTCACAGGCTTCAGTCTGTAACGTTTGTCTGAGAATGAATAAAAGAGAATAATAATTATTATAATAATAGAAGGAATAGCTAGATTAGCAAAATATTAAAAGGAATAAGAATTGTAATGCTAGGTAAATAAAATACCAATGTTAACAAACGAAATAATAATGTCAGAAAGGGGAATATATACAAGGATAGAAGCTAAAAAGCAAACAAAACGCAATAAATAAAGGAATTTAATATGAATAAAAATGAATAAATGGTAAAATATACGAAGCAATGTATTTCCGAGTGGAGAGAAGTGAGGTAGAGTTGTGTATTTTAGAATGTCATTAAAAATCTGATGTGTTGCACTCACATGACTTTACTCTTGTACAAACTCTTATTCTCTATCTGCTTCATGTTAATTGAGATAAACATTTGCAGAAACGTATTGCTAATTTTATTGTAGATACAAGAGAAATATGGTAGGCTTTAAGCGATAGTCAAATGTTTTAAGAGCTGGTTGCTATGTGGAGCATTTCATTCTTTTTGTATGTCCAGGACATAAAAAACGAATAACGAATTCCCATTTGAGTAAAAGTATAAGTATTGGAAAATTCAAACAAATAACAAGGAGTATCTCGGAAATAATTCACTGGGCAATAAAAAAAATTATAAAAATTGTGTGTTTTAATGAGCTCTACATTTTTTGTGCAGTAAAATTTTGTCTATTTCTTATGGTTTAAAATAAGAGTACTTTTGGGGACATTCCAAGAAAGTTCAAGATATACATTTCATTTTAAATAAAAATATATAAAAATATGTTGTTTTAATAAAAATCGCTGGAGCCATTTTTGCGAAAATGAAAATTCATATCAAAGCCGTTAGAACGATTTTTTGATAAAAAATAATGCAATTTTTTCCATGTAAAGGATAGTTTGGAGTGGTAGGATTTCTAGAAAATCTTCCTTGAAAGGTGCTGCATATTAGGTACTCCGGTATTCATCTGTTTTTCACTTTCTAATTATGCTGTTCTCCCTCGCGGACATTTCTTAAAAACTCAGGGGTGTATATTTATGGTGAAATCTCTGTAGTGAATTTTTGAATGAATTATTTGAGTAAATGAGAGGCAGACAAAATAATTGTGATGCACTAACATTGAGGCAGTATTTTTTAACACTTATATGATTTCAGTCAAATTATATAATATATAAATTCAATAACAGCCCGCCTTAAAGCAATATGTGAATGTAATAATTTGTAAAATGTATGTAACAGTCATTGAATATGCTTATATTATTGTATCCATGTGTAATAATGTTATGTGAATATATTACGTAATTTAATAATGTAGGAGCTGTGAGAATAATAAGTTAAAAGTTGCTAACAATGAGCTAACAATGAAGTAACCTTGAGGCAATAATGAGTTTGAGAGTTTAATAATACTACTTCTGATTATTGGAGTAACAATAATGTAACTTTAGTGACAGTTTATAAATAGCCAATCAACAACCAGAAAAAGCTTTAGTTAAATGAAGGTATTCTATTGGAGTAGGATTACCCAATCAGAAACTGAAAAGGAGAAACATTTACAAATTCAGAAGTCAGTTGCCTGCAGACAGTGCTCATAACTGGATGCGTTGCTTGTGCGTCCTCAAGAAATATAATATGTATTCGTGTGAAACGAAAAACCAGTTGTACGTGTTAAAAAGTGCAAGTAATTAATAAAAGAATCTCACAGCTCTCTATATCAGTGAAGTGTTATTTAAATCGTATCAAGCATTAATAAAAGGAGTGAAGTAAAATTATAATCTGTGTAAGTCTACATTTTTTAGTCAGACCACAACCCTGCTAAGAGAAATGTGTCTCTAACAAATACTGACGCAGCCGAGGCAAACATAAATATTTAATACTTAAAGAAACAGTCAAATTACACAGTTAATATTTTTAAAAATACATTTGGGGCGAAGGCTACCGGAAACTGTTTACTATAAGTGCAGTTAACTACTACAAATTCGGCTCCCCAACAGTTGAAGTACGATACAACTCCTAAAATACTCCTTTCTCAAATTCGCGCCCATACGTGGGGCAGATAACAATACTCCTACAACAAACACTTTCTCATTTGGCGCCCAAGGTGAGGCAAATAACAATACTCCTAAAATACTCCCTTCTCAAATTGGCGCCCAACGTGGGGAAAATAACGTAAGGATACTATCTACTTCAAAATTGGCTTCCATGCATGGGGCAAATAACAATACTCCTAAAATACTCCCTTCTCAACATACAAGAATTTTCGACCGCAACAGAGGTTTTTCTTATTTTAGCACACTACTGTACCATAATTAACGTTTTGGATCACCCAGTTTTTATTCTTGTTTACCTGACTGATCTGAGCCTCAGAAACAAAATTTAACCAACAAACAAATGTCAGTTGTGATAATGCTGTCTGTAACAAATGAGAGAGGAACTATCAGTAAGCCTATGTTCAGACTGTCTCCGGTTGCTCGTAAACCTCCGTCACCAGAGTCCTGTTGGGGAGAGGGGAGGGTCTTTTACGATGTCTGTAAATGACCCCAGAGATATGAACGGTGGACTTAGCTGTAAAAGACAAGTTTAGTAGAAGCACTTCATCAACAGAATCAGAACCCCTACATTTGCATACTTATATTATTGGGTAAGCTTTCTCCCCGCCTAATATTATAATATTATGTAAATATTATAGGACTAGCCTCTTACTCAGTTTGCAGATCAAGCGGGATGACCCAGACGGCAACATCTGTGGCTCCATTTAGGATGTCCCGTGTTCGATCGCCGTGGACTGCCCACTCTAACTCATGTGTTTTTCGTTGTTTCCCCGGGGTCGAAAGGCGAATGCTGTGGCGGTTTCTTCTCTATCACAATTATACACTGGTTTACACCAGAGTAAAGCTGTCCATCGAACGAGTTTTGGGCACTTTTGTACCATAACATAGGACGAGAAGTGTGTACTGGATGCCGAGCGGTGTCCCTCTCTCAGACCATTCCGTTTGGTATACCGTTCCTGTTCGAACGCCCAGAGTGACCAGACCCAAGAGGAGGGCTCAGTCTGTTTACTTCACTAGTGTTGTTGCCTTCCTTATACGTAGCTCAAGTTCGCGTAATAATGTAGTTATAATTTTTGTTAGCCAAATGTAACCGAATTAATCAAAATCATCTCCAGCCAAGATTATTGCCTATACTCCTCCAGAGTCTGGAAGTATGAATGAGAGTGTGCATCTGCGTGTGTGAGATAATGTATTAAACCCAAAGACATAAAAGGAATGACAACTGCATAACATTGACGATATGTTTCAAAGGTAAAAGGCCTCCATAATGACTTGTAGCTAAGACGGGGTATAAATGGAACATTAAAATAGATCAAAACCATACAAAAATATTCCTTGCTGAAAAAGTTCAACAAAAGCAAAGTGAAAAGGTATTATGGACAGGATATACAATACCCCTAAAATAACTCAATTTTAAAATGGTTTGAACTTCCCCATTTAAAACTTTGGACACCAAGTCATTGAAACCTGCCTTAGTTGCAATAAACCCCAAAACATACTTATGATATCCATATTCAACGAAACGAAATTAAATTTTGGTGATATGAATATAAAAGAACAACTGACTCTCCAGTTTTTGCAACCATCTGGAAGAAAAGGGCTTTTAAATTGTGAAACAATTATCTAAATTGTATACACACATACAACTTTTCTGGATTTATACTATTAGTGGACATTGTAGGACATTTTCGTAGAGACTCTCAAGACAGCTTAAGTATTTTGTATTTTCAGCCCCACGTATGGAAGTCAATTGGAAGTAGTTTGTTACGTTATTTTATTTTTACCACGACTTGGGCGTCAATTTGAAAATGTTTCTATTGAAGGAGTTGTATTATATTTCAACTGTTGAGGAGCCGAACTTGTAGTAGTTGCAACCGCACGTATAGTAAACAGTTTCCGGTAGCCTTCGCCCCAAATGTACTTTCAGTTGGCCTTTGCCCCAAGTTTAAAAATATTAGCTTTGTAATTTGACTGTTTCTTTAGATATATTTATGTTTGCTCGGCTGCGTCAGTATTTATTTTAGAGACATGGATATCTTGGCAGGGCGTGATGCGACAAGAATGTAGGCTTACACAGATTATAAGTTTTAATTCACTCATTTTTATTAATCCTTGATAAAAATTAAATAGCACTTTACTGATATAGAGAGCTGTGAGATTCTTTAATTAATTAACTAATTGCACTTTTTTAACAGGTAAACTTATTTTTCGTCTCACACGAATACATATTTAATTTCTCGAGGACACATCTCGCTGCTGGTTATGATCACTATCTAGAAGCAACACGTCTGGTTATGAGCACTGTTTGGAGGCAACTGAATTGATTTCAACCGTCTAAACTTGTAAATTTCGTATTTCAAGTCTCTGATTGGCTAATCCTACTCCAATAGAATACCTGCATTTAAATAAAGCTTTTTCTGATTGTTGATTGGCTATTTTTAAACTATCTGCTGCTAAATTTGCTGCTATAATAATGACTAGTATTATTAAACTTCCTTACTCATTTTTGCCTCAAGCTTGCCTCATTGTTATCTCATTGTTAGCAGCTTTAAACCTATTTCTTACAGCTCCTACATTATTAAATTACGTAATACATTCACATAACATTATTACACATGGATACAATAATATAAACATAAACAATGACTGTAATACACACTTTTTAGATATTGTTACATACATATATTGCTTTAACGCGGGCTGTTATTTAAATTTATATTTTACATAATTAGACTGAATTTATTTAAGTGTTAAAATACTGCATCACAGCAATATTCATCTGTTTGATATACTCAATCGCTGTATACTGAAGACACAATGCACTGTAAAATAAGAGCTGAGACTGATGCAGGGGAATGATTCCACAGTACTCTCCAAATGTTATAAATAGCAGCGAGAAAACCTGCCTCCTAAGTTTGGGCAACTGATTTGGAAAGAGGTTTGAGGAGAATAGGTATACGGTCAGTATGACAAAGAGCTGAAACAAATGTCAAAGACACACACACACACACCACACAGAAATAGCCTATAACATCGGATTGTAAAATAAAAGCTTCGCATATGTACAAGATGATTTATTAAGAACTGACACATTTATTTATTTCTTTAATTACTCCGTTTGAAATTCACCCAATGCCCCAATTTTAGCACCAAATTAAGCAGAATGCTCTGGAGTTTCTATTACCTGTCACTGTTTTTCAGATATTGTTCTAGTCGACTCTTCCTTGTAAAGCAATACTGGATTACGAATTCAATTACAGCTACTCAAAGGGCATATCAGAAACGATTTGGCGTTCAGAATCCTCCCCAAAGAAACACAATATTGGTACTGATAAACAAATTGGAAACAACTGGATCTCTGGTGAGTGAAAAGGCAAATCTCTTTCACCTAGGCTTCCTACGGTTGTTGTTCACCTAAGAACACGACTGGATCAGCCACCCAAAAATCATTAAGACGTTTGTCGCAGGAGACAGAGTACAGCTACTCCATGTGTCAGAGAGCTGTGAAAAGTGCAGGCTTAAAGCCATATAGAATTACGGTTGTTCTTCAGTCACAGGAACCAGATTAGGAAATTATTGTCTTGGTTTCAGGCGTTCATTGTGCACACATGGTTCACAGATGAAGTATGGTTCCATTTTCCGGCTATGCACCTATGCACGCAGTTAAAATCGGAGTTTGGTGCGCAATATCCGCACATAGAATACTGGAACCAATTATTTTTTAAAACAATGTGAACACTGCAAAGTACCGACGGATTTTCATGCAGTTTGCTGAGCAACTAGACAATGTAGAGCTGAGTCAAGGATATTTTCAGCAGGACGGCGCTACACTAATTGCAAGTTTCTTTGACGACCGGATAATTTCCAAGAACATGTAGCCACTGAGATCTCCGGATTTGACATCGCCGGACTTATTTCTATGGGGTTGCTTAAAAGACAGGTTTTATGTCACACGTCCCTAGACATTGGGCGATCTGAGGCACAACATTACACAGGAGATTCAAGCTATTGACAACAGAGTCCTCCAACGAGTGGCCAGTAACATGGAACGACGTGTTGAGTTGGGTCTTATGCAGGATGGAGGACATTTTCAACATTTTATGTAGAGGTAAATAATGTCCCAAAATTCCTCTATATTTCAGGTATAATACGTTGTCGCTGGCATAACTCGTTTTGAAACAATTAAATGTGTGAGTTCTTCGCAAATCATCCTGTACTAGAGCTGTCAATGACATGTATTTTACTGGTTTGTTTCATAAGATACATGATGAGACTCGCTTATATCTTCAGACCCAACTCGTTCGAAGAGCAGCAACGGATATGCCGAACTATAGTCGAACTTCTGGTACACATGCCGTCTCGTAAAAATTGGATATTTACTCGTTCGAGTATTCCTTTGTTCGAGAGTTCACATATAGCATTGTTGTCGAACGTATTGCTTCAGTGCGTTAATGCAAAGTAATGACAATACCCTATGCCACGTTACTGAGTTTTCGACCTACTGTTGCGCTGAAGATTTATTTTAAAACATTATAATATACAAATTGGATTTTCATGCTTTGTTTATCATTACACCTAAGTAAAATTTGTATGAATATAAATAACAAAATAAAAGCTTCATATACAATTTAATTCGCAATTTTTATGAGCTTCAGTCGTTCATTATAAACATTTGGTTAAATAAGCATTAAAAATTATATATTATAATGCAACAAATAAAATAATGATTATTCCTTAAATTCCATTAGAACGGCCTCGAACTGTTATTTACACTGACAAATTTGGCTAAACCAAAACCAGGCTAGGAGTTTTACCTGGCAGGATTCTAAGTCAAACGGAGGTCTAAAGATTTCATAAGGTAAAATCAAAATGATACCAAAAGTATTCCTTGATTAACAATCTGTCATACTAGACAGGCCAAATATGGTTGCATAGAAGGCCAGATTTGGTTGCTGAATAAAAAAGTGGCGGTGATTTTCATAAACAGAATTAATTTAATGTTTAGGGAATGGTTTACGGATCTCCTTCAGAGGCTGGAAGGTTGTGTGATAGTAATGGACAATGCTTAAAAAAATATGATGTGTTACACTCACATGACTTTCTCTACTCTTGTACAAACTATTTTTACAAACGCTTATTCTCCATATGCTTCATGTTAATCGAGATGTTAATCTTATTGCTAATTTTCTTGTAGATGCAAGGAGAATTGGTAGGCTTTAAGTGACAGTCAAATATTTTAAGAGCTGGTTGCTATATGCATTATTCCATTCTCTTTGTATTACCAGAACAAAAAAAATGAATAACAAATTTGAGAAAAAGTATAAGTATTGGAAAATTTAGGGAATAACAAGCAATATCTCCAAAATGGTTGACATAAATTTGTGTATTTTAACGAGATCTACGTTTTTTGTGTAGCAAACGTTTGTCTATCTCTTATGGTTTACCAGTTATGCAAAAGTCGTTCACAATGAAGAATGCTTTTGGAGACATTCCCAGAAAATTCGAGATATACATTTCATTTGTCATGAAAATAACTTAAACATGATATTTTAATCAAAATTGTTAGAGCCATTTTTGAGAAAATTGAAATTTTCGAAAAAGTGTTCCATGTAAAGGGTAATCTGGGGTATAGAATTTTCTTGAAAACCATCGTGTCGCATCTCTAGAAGATACTGAACCTAAATACCAAGTTTGGGGTTTATCCGACTGTTCGTTTCTGAGTTATGCTGTTCAGAGACACACGGACGCACACACAGACATGTTTCCAAAAATGATTTTTTTGGATCCAGGGGGCCTCAAAACATATATTTCCGATGAAATCTCGGTATCGAATTTTTGGGTGGAATACAATACTTCCCCTACTTATTATACGTAGTAGAGAAAGTAAAAAAAGCGATTTTAGAAAAAGGTCCACGGGTGTGTGTGCCTGTCTGTGAACATCATAGCTAAAACGAAAAGTCGTAATTAGTCGTTCTTAGTATTTAGGTTTAGTATCTTCCAAAGATGCGAGAAACTACCCTTTACATGCAACATTTTTAGAAAATTTTATGTGCTAAACATAGTTCTAATGATTTTTATTAAAATACCATATATAAACGATATTTACGTAACAAATAAAATGCATATCTTGAATTCTCTGGTAAAACCCCGTGAAGTCCTGTTCATTCCGAAGGAATTTTATATAATCTTATATAACTGGTACACGTTAAGCGATAGACGAAAACGTACTACATAAGAAATAACTCTTTTTTGGGGCATAGTAATTTCCGTTGCATCCACTATTAATGGTTAAGATTGTTCAAAACTTTCCAAGTCCTTTTGTTATTCAGAATTTCTTGAGTTTGCACGCAAATAATGGAATTTTAAGGCCAGTACATAGCGTCCAGTTCTTAAACATTTTATTGTCGCTTTTCTCTTTATATGTAAGATAACGAAAAGTTTAATGTAGCTATTTCCGAAACTTTTATCTTGATTAAATTGAAGAGGATAGAAAAATAAACTTTTATAAGAATAATTCATATATCTACTAATAAGTGCTAGAGGGTAGAAAAGGTCAGCTGGGTGTAGCGCATCGGATTTTCCGCCCTCATGCAAAGAGAACAGAATTTCAAAGCCATTACAGATCGACCCGACCTAAAAAGATTTTTACTGTCAATTAAGCTTACTGTATTCTCTTAATAACATTGTATCTACAAGGATATATATAATAAAGGCATTTACCTCGATTAATATTAATTATATTTAAGAATAAGCATTAGTAGGAACATTTTTAAGACATTTTAGACGAACTCTTGTGAATGTAAAACAGAATTCCCTTTTTTTTATATTCAAGACGTCTTTGAACATACGTTTCGGGTGAAATCTCAACATCGAAATTTTGGATGAAATGCGACACTTACGTGTTACCTGGAAAGGAAAATGGGTTCTTATTGTATGCTATGTAATTTCATTTAAATACTTTGACATGAAAATAATAATCAACAAACCATAATGGTACAATTACCCCACTCTCCGTTATTAACATTCAGGCAAGTGCTGCATGCTCGAGGGGATATAAACAACAGAGCACAGCGCCGCGTATTGATTACTGCGCATTACAGCGGCACGGCAGTTCATACACCCCGCAACAGAGGACTCTGTCGTATCCTACACCGAAACGCGCTCTGGTAGCTGACTGCTGAACTAAAACAAAGCTTCTGACCTCTTAGAAAGGGGAGGTTTAGGGGTTAGTGGGTCAGTAATGTCCTGTTTTAAAGCCACTGTGCTAAATCGGTAAAAATTAATAGTGTTCCACATAAAATTTATCAAATGTCAGGTAGAGTCAGTTTCATTACTACTTTCTCTATCACCTAAGAACAGTAGGTAGGGGAAGTATTGCATTCCACAAAAGATTTTATATCACTGAAAATACATGTTTTGAAGCCCATTAAATTCAGAAAGGCACTTTTAGAAAGAGATTCATGGGCTTCTGTGTATGCATATGGCATAAACCAAAAACGAAAACCTTCAGTATCTTTCAAGGATGAGATAGGAAGACTTTCAAGAAAATCCCTCCACTTAAATTATTCCTACGCCGAAAAAGATTTACTGAATCATATGGCTCGAATATTTAAGATATAGACTCGTGAACGTAAGGTAGGAGGTTCAAATCCCGGCAGGTTGCGCTCCCTAACTGAGGCAGTATTTTTGATACTAAAATGATTTCAGTCTAATTATATAATATATAACGTCAATAACAGCCCGCCCTGAAGCAATATGTGTATGTAATAATCTGTAAAATGTATGTAACAGTCATTCAGTCATTGCATATGTTTTTCTTATTGTATCCATGTGTAATAATGTTATGTGGGTATATTACGTAATTTAATAATGTAGGAGCTGTGAGAATAATAGGTTAAGAGTTGCTAATAATGAGGTAACCTTGAGGCAATAATGAATTTGAAAGTTTAAATGCTACTAGTCAATATTGGAGCAAGAATAATGTACATTTTGAGACAGTTTAAAAATAGCCAATCAACTCTATTGGATTAGGAATAGTCAATCAGAGACTTGAAATACAGAAATTTACAAGTTTAGGCGGTTGAAATCAGTTCAGTTGCCTGCAAGCAGTGTTCCTAACCGGACGCGAGATACATCCTCGAGAGATGTAATACGTATTCGTGTGAGACGAAAAATAGTTTACGTGTTAAAAAGTCCAAGAAATTCATAAAAGAATCTCACAGCTCTCTCTATATCAGTAAAGTGTTATTTAAATCGTATCAAGCATTAATAAAAGAAGTGAAGTGAAATTATAATCTGTGTAAGCCTGCATTCTTGTCACAACTCAACCTTGCTGAGAGAAACGTGTCTCTAACAAATACTGACGCAGCCAAGGCAAACATAAATATATAATATTTAAAGAAACAGTTAAATTACAAAGTTAATATTTTTTTTAATTTGGGGCAAAGGCCACCTGAAAGTACATTTGGGGCGAAGGCTACCGGAAACTGTTTACCATACGTGCGGTTGCAACTACTACAAGTTCGGCTCCCCAACAGTTGAAATATAATAAACTCCTTCTGAAACACTTCTTTATCAACTCATATTTCTTCCAAGTTTTCTTCAGTCATTATAACCGTCATGTGCCGTGGAAGACACCAAAAACTGAGGTCTGCAACATTTCTTTTCCAAATTTGCTGTTCCAGTTATTTCAATTCATACGTATATCGCTTGTTGTGTCAGTTGTACTAACAGGCATTAACCACTAGGTACTACTACGAAAAACGTCGTTCTTTTTGGTTTTCTCAAAACTGAATTAATACTATTTTGGTTAAAATATAATATGTTTAGTGCATTTAGTCACCAATAAAATGTGTATCTACAATTTTCTGGGAATAGCTTAAAAATCCTTTTCATTCATCCTGAATGAATTTTGTGGGTAAAACGCAAGAGAGAAAAAATTTCTTTAAAACACACAATTTAGGTGAAATACATTTTATGTCATTAATCACTTGCAAGGCATTCTTTGTTGTTGGTTTAAATTTCTAATTAGTTATAGGTACGTTCTTCAAGTGGTAAGTCGCTGGTTGTTTTTACTTTAACACGTATAGTCCATTTTATACTTAGGCTGACATGGCAACTAGGTGTTCACAGCAGTAAAGCGGAAATAACTCCTACCAGGTGATTTACCCCACATGGGGAAGATATTCTGGTTCCTTTGATTGGCTCAAGTTATATGTGAATATGTTAGATGTGAATGTTACTGGATGGGGACAGAGTTCGCTGCTACCCCGAACAATACATGACAAATAAAATGTATATCTTGAATTTTCTGAGAATAGACCTTGAAGTCCTGTTTATTTGGAAGGAATTTTGTATAATCTTAGATAACTGGTAAACGCTAAGGGAAAGATGAAAATGTATAACGCAAGAAATTTAGATCTCTTTAAAACATACAATTTATTTCAAATAACTTTTTTGGTGGCATTAGCCATTTCCAAGATATCCGTTATTAATAGCTCTAATTGCTCAGTACATGGCCGTTCTCTTAAAGTCCTGTGAACATTCAGGTTTTTATCGCGATGTCATTGAAACACTATGGAATTTTAAGGCCAGCATATAGCGTCTCTTCTTTGCAACTATAACGAAATGTGTAATGTAGCTATTTTCGGATATCTTCATCTCGATTAAAATGAAAATATGAAAATAAACTTTAGTAAGAATATTTGTAAATAATAAGCGATACAGGGTACAGAAACTCATATGAGTGTAACACACAGGATTTTTTTTATCAAAGATTCAATAAAGGGGGCTAATAACCCCGGAGTAAGGTAAAGGGTTGGATAGGGTACATAAGAGCTAGTTCTTAAGGGTCAGAGCATATAATATTTGATGCTATGTTTGTAATATTAATTCATACTTATTAGTCTTTTCTGCATCTTTTTTAATTTCTCTACTACGTATAGTAAGTAGGGAAAGTATTGTATTTCACCCAAAAATTCGATACCGAGATTTCACTGGAAATACAATTTTGAGAGCCCCTGAATCCAAAAAAAGCATTTTTGGAAACATGTCCGTGTGCGTGTTTGTGTATCTTTGTGTGTGTGTGTGTGTTTGTGTGTGTGTGAAAAAAAAATTGAGTTTTATTTATGGACGCTCTTTAACTACTATGGTTCTTAGCGTCCCATTCTATATTGGGCGTGAAACACCTGTAATTTTGCTCAGAGGCCTCTTTATCAGGCTTGAGGTTCTTTTACGTGCCGTAAATCTACGACACGGGACCACCGGCTTTACTTCCCTTCCGAAGGAAGCCGTGCTAACGATTTTTACGCCCGAAAAAATCCATCGCCCTCCGCCGGTTTTGAACCCGCGACCTTGGGAACCAGAGGCTAGCACGGTACCACTAGTCCACGGAGGACGACATGTGTGTGTGTGTGTGTGTGTGTGTGTGTATGTGAACAGCATAACTCAGAAACGAACGTCGGATAAACACCAAACTTGGTATTTAGGTTCAGTATCTTTCAGAGAAGCCACACGAAGGTTTTCAAGAAACCCCACCACCCCAGATTAACCTTTACATGGAATATTTTTTGAAAATTTTAATTTTATCAAAAATGGCTCTAACGATTTTGATTAAAATATCATATGTTTAAGATTAGTTCATGACAAATGAAATGTATATCTCGAATATTCTGGGAAAGTCTCCAAAAGTATTCTTCATTGTGAACGGCTTTTGCATAACTGGTAAACCGTAAGAGATAGACAAAATTTTACTACACAAAAAATGTAGATCGCGTTAAAATACACAACTTATGTCCTATATATTTTTTTGTTTAGTGAATCATTTTCGAGATATTGCTTGTTATTCCCTTAAATTTTCCAAAACTTTTACTTTTTCTCAAATTCGTTATTCATTTTTTTTTGTAATGGTAATGCAAAGAGGAACGGAATGCTCCACATAGCAACCAGCTCTTAAAGTATTGGACTATCGCTTAAAGCCTACCAATTCCCCTTGCATCTACAAGAAAATTAGCAATAAGATTAACATTTCGATTAACATGAAGCATATGGAGAATAAGCGTTTGTAATAATAGTTTGTAAAAGAGTAGAGAAAGTTCTGTGAGTGTAACACATCAGATTTCTTTTTCTTCGCTTTCCCCCCTCTATTATGGTAGTATGCTACCAAAAGTTATATATTTAGTACTATACACTATTTGTAATATTCAAGGGACAGGAAAACCATGCACGGTCATGGGATTGTGGTATTTTACATGTGTAGGCTGAAACCATCACCGCCGCGCCATCGTATTAGTTGTAGTTGAATTGGCAACTTTGCGTTACCGGAATTTCGAGCTGACGATGGGCAAGTTCGTTAAAGCTTTCTTTTATTAATAATTCATTCAAAGTAATAAAACATATGATAGTACAATACATGTGTGTAGTACATGGCAGAATCCGAAATTCATCACGTCTGTTCAAACTATTCCTAGATTTTGAATTAATGAATTTGCCACACTCATATCACAATATACTTACTAATGACCTGTTTTCTACTTTTTCTTCTAGAACTTTCTGTCTATGCAAAATTCAATCTTAAGGTAGAGGACTTCCTGTTATTTAGAAAATATGAGAGAAACATTTTAGTCTTGGTATAAATTTCTCAAGGTTACGATACTTTAATTAAAATCATTTAGAGATTTTCGAAACAATCTGATGTGACACTTTCACATGACTTTCTATCTCTTATTAGTGATACACAAAGTATTCTTTATAAATCCTATTTCCTATCTACTTCATTTTAATCCAAATAAACTTTTACAGAAATAGCTACATTACACACTTCGTTATAGATACAAAGAGAACAGCGATAGTCAAATGTTTAACAACTGGACGCTATATGCTGGCCTTAAAATTCCATACTGTTTCCATGACATCGCGAGGAACAGCTGAATGTTGACAAGACTTAAAGAGAACGGCCAAGTAATGAGCAATTAGAGCCATTAATAACGGATATCTTAGAAATGGCTAATGCCACGAAAACGTTTATTTGAAATAAACTGTGTGTTTTAAAGCTATCTACATATTTTGTGTGGAATGTTTTCGTCTATCGCATAACGTTTACCAGTTACACGAGATTGTGCAAAATTCCTTAAAATAAAAAAAACTTCTAAGGCTATTCCCAGAAAATTCAAGACATACATTTTATTTGTGATGTAAATAACTTTAACGACATTTTAATCAAAATCGTTAGAGCTGGTGTTTAGAAAATAAAAATTTTCGAAAAATGTTGCATGTAAGGGTGATTAGGGACACAGACCTTTTTCTAAAAATGCTTGTTTCTATTCAGGGGGCTTCAAAACAAATTTACGGTGAGATCTCAACTTCGAATTTTTGGGTGGAATACAATACTTCCCCTACTAGTATATGTAGTAGAGAATGTAAAAATAAAAGAATGAAATAAATTTTGCCACATAAACTCTAATTTGGGCTGGAGTGATTTTGTGAAAATTTGCATGTTGCGCTACTGAAAGGTCCTGGATCCCGTTCACACTTCGCTTCAATTGATTCCCGCTAACTGCAGCAGTTTAAGAAAATTGTACGAAAACTTCCTACACTGTAGTTATACAGCTCATTAAAGCATACAATTCTTTTCAAATATTCTTTTTGTCGCATTAACCATTTCCAAACTTTTGTGATGAAGTGGGGTATCCGCCTCAGGATAGTGGACATGCCGTTTGTTGCTAGCCGGCACATGATTGGTTGGTGAGAGAGAGGGGGAGCCGCTTACGGTTAAATAAGCACCTATAAGGCTAATCGCGATGGGTGCCGAAACTTCGAGCATGTCCATCCATCCCCCTCGATAGCCTAAGAATTCCCTCGAAACTCTTATTACCTTAAAGACGAGCGACCGGAAGGGAGAAGAAGAGTCCTGTGTTCAAAACTGAAGTGTGGGACCGGAAGGGAAAACTGCTTTTTTCGAAACAGAAGCGAGCGACCGGAAGAGGGAAGAGGAATGCTATGTTCGACACTGAAATTAGTGATGGCGAAAGACAAAAGAGGAGTCAGTTTTCGACACTGAAGTGAGTGAACACGAAAGCGACGAGTCCTGTGTTCGATAGTGAAGGAATAAACGCGAAAGCGAGAAGAGGCGTCCGGTGTTCGACACTGAAGTGAGTGAACACGAAAGAGAGAAGAGGAATAGTGTTCGACACTGGAATGAGTGAACGCGATAAAAAAGGAGTTCTGTATTCGACACCAAAGTGAGTGAACACGAAAGAGAGAAGAGTAATACTGTGTTGGGCACTGAAATGAGCATGAACGCAAAAAAAGGAGTTCTGTGTTCGAGTGAACACTGGAGTGAACACGAAAGAGAGGAGTCCTGTGTTCGACACTGAAATGAGCGAAAACGTGAGAGAGGACCCCTGTGTTCGACATTGAAGTAAGCGATCGTTAAAAGACAGAAGAAAGGCCCTGTGTTCGACACTGAAGTAAGCGATCGTGAAAGAGAGATGCGTGTTCGGCAGTGAAGTATGTATAGAGAAAGAGAGAAGAGAGATTCTGTGCTCAACACTGAAGTCTGCGATCGTGAAAGAGAGAAGAGAGAGCGTGTGTTCGACACTGGAGTGAGTGATCGAGAAAGAGAGAAGAGAGGTCCTGTTTTCCACACTGAAGTGAGTAATAGCGAACGCGAGAAGAGGCTACTCCGCGTATGGTTTATTCCAGCACTACATGCAGAGGAAAGTGAGGACTGCCTGGGGAAACACTGGACGAAGTCACAGCATCTATTGCTATGAATTTAAAAATTGCAATACTTTATCAAACATTTTTGAAGTGATATGTTACGATTCTTTTTTCTCTCGTTATGTCCTGCTTAGAGAATAAAACTTTAAAGCCAGGATTTAACGATCAGCGTTATAAAGGTTTGACTATCGCTTCAGGTTCCTACATCCCTGCAATGAAACATTTTTCTGCAAAAGTTTATTTCGAATAACACCAAACAAATGAGAGAATGTATAGTAAAATATATTACAAGATCTGTTTTGTCAAAAACTAGAGTTATTATAAACCCTATGTAACAAAATGAAAAAAAAATCTTGAGAGCACATTATATTTTATCCAGCGGTTGCGGATATGCAATAAAGGTTTGTAAAGCTGTCTGGAAAGTTTTGAGCTCTTAACAAAATACTTTGCCTGAGGTTTCAAATTCTAACGAATATAAGAGATCAGTTTTAGAGAGTTATTAAACTATTTAAGTAATAAAGTCGCCAGCATCCAGGAAAAGACGAGGTTCCGTTTAAAATCCCGGACTAATGAAGGCTTTGAGACAAATCTTCCGAGCCAATTGCACTGCGGCTATTTTTATTCGATCTACTGACCTATAGCAAGTAGATCAAGTTATTGTACTTCACTAAAAAACTTAGATACCCAAACTCCCTGAATTAAAAGAAAAATAGAAAAATGTCAGTGTACCTATGGACAGCGTAAATCAAAACATAAATGTAAGATTAACACCAAACTTGGTAATTGGGTTCAGTATCTTCCAAAGAAAATCTCCTACATCAAAGTACCCTTTACACGGAACATTTTTTTCGAAATATTTGATTTCCTAAAAAAAATGGCCAACAATTTTATTAAAATACCATATATTCAACATGTTTACAGGAAATATAATGTATATCTTAAACTTTCGGGAAATAGCCCTTGAAGTCCACATATTTCCGAAGGAATTTTGTATAATTCTTATCCAACTGCTATCTATATATTAAGAGATAGATGAAAGCATACTACATAAAAAATCTGATGTCCTACACTCACATGACTTTCTCTACTCTTGTATAAACTATTTTTACAAACGCCTATTCTCCATATGCTTCATGTTAATCGAAATATCGAGATGTTAAACTTATTGCTAATTTTCTTGTAGATGCAAGGGGAATTGGTAAGCTTTAAGCGATAGTCAAATATTTTAAGAGGTGGTTGCTATGTGGAGTATTCCATTCTCTTTCTATTACAAGGACAAAAAAATGAATAGCGAATTCCCATTTGAGAAAAAGTATAAGTATTGGAAAATTTAAGGGAATAACAAGCACTTTCTCGAAAATGGTTCACTCAACAACAAAATGCATATGACATAAATTGTGTATTTTAATGCGATCTACATTTTTGTGTAGTAAACTTTTGTCTATCTCTTATGGTTTACCAGTAATGCAAAAGTCGTTCACAATGAAGAATACTTTTGGAGACATTCCCAGAAAATTCGAGATATAAATTTCATTTGTCATGAAAATATCTTAAACATATGATATTTTAATCAAAATCTTTGGAGCCATTTTTGAGAAAATTAAACTTTTTTAAAATGTTCCATGTAAAGGGTAATCTGGGGTGGGGGGATTTTCTTGAAAGCCTTCGTGTCGCATCTCTGGAAGATACTGAACCTAAATACCAATTGATGCAGTAATTTGTATCACAAATTACTTAAATGTAAATAATGATTGTAATATGAATATGCATTTTTATGTGACATTGATTTGAGATGTTTATTGATTGTAATTATTGTTGAGAAGTAAGTTTATACGGCATTACTGAAACTGACAATAATAGCGCGCAATAATGCAGCGAGGGGGTGAGCTGTTTATCATTATTGGAAACGAGGAAGTTACGTAATGTTGGCGCGTTTTTTCGTTGAGAATATTCTGGAATATTTCCCTAGAGCATATGTATTCATAATTTTCATTGGATATTAAAATAGACGCTAATGTTGGCGCGTTTTATTAGCCAATAGTAGTTCAGTTATAATCTTTAGGCGTATCTGGATGCAGGAGTATAAATAGGGTAGGTTAGAGGTAGCTTCATGCTCAGTTCATCAAAATTCTTTGTGCACTACACGTCGTCTTCAGTTCGTCAGTTCGTCAAAATATTTGTATGAGATACGTCGGCTATAGATTCACAAGTTACGAAAATCTAAAGTATTATAAAGTTAATTATACACAAAGTTGAAGTACGTGAATTAAGAGTGATTAGTAATGAAGTTATTATAACAGTTTCAGTTTGGCGAGTATCTAGATCAATATATAAAAGTGATAGTGAACGTGTTCGACAATAAAAATTATAAAACAAATTTCTTCATCAGTGTTCTTTTTGGATAAAAGATTCCTTTCCGTTTACACAACTCTGATCAAGAGATATGTTCGACCGAGAAAATAATAGCTAGCCGGAGGACAGCAAACAAAACTTAAAAATTCTTTCAAACACTAATACTACCACAAATTGCTAACACTAGATGGAGCTACAAACCGAACAAAGAATGACGTCACAAGATGGCTTCAACGCTTGATGTAAACAAACATTATAAGTAATACCGTCACAAATTGGCTCCCATACGTGGGGCAGTTAAAATTATGTAACCAAACAAAACAAAAGCAGCGCAATATAAGATCTTCAAGTTCTAATAATTTACGTAAAAACATATTACGTAACCATATAAACAAATTGGCTCCCAAACGTGGGGCTACAATAATAATAAATAAATAACATTAGTAATACTACTTCAAATTGGCTCCCAAACGTGGGGCTCGACAAACAAATACAATCAACAAATTAAATACCACTAACAAATGGCTACCACAACGTGGGGCTACAATAATGTTAAATTTATAACATTAATACCGCATCACAATTTTGGTGTTTATCCGACTGTTCGTTTCTGAGTTATGCTGTTCACAGACAGACACACAGACACACACACGGACATGTTTCCAAAAATGCTTTTTTTTGGATTCAGGGGGTCTCAAAACATGTATTTCCGGTAAAATCTCGGTATCGAATTTTTGGGGGAACACAATACTTTCCCTACTTACTATACGTAGTAGAGAAAGTAAAAATTGCTACATTGGCTGATGCGCGTTTATTTTGGGAACACCACTGAATATATGTAGGTATACAACCCGCAGTTCTTGATATCATCCCTAATTTATTTTTAGTTTCTGTAATTAACGGTATATCTATTTGCACAGCTTTCAATTATTCTACTAAGACATGTATTTTGTGACTGATACCTCTATATTCTAAGTTGGTATTTTTTAATCTTTACCAAGCGGTTTTCCTTATTCTTTTTGCTATTGTCGTCTTTTTACTTTCTCTATTACGTATAGTAAGTAGGGGAAGTATTTTATTCCACCCAAAAATTCGATACCGAGATTTCACCGGAAATACATGTTTTGAGACCCCCTGAATCCAAACAAAAGCATTTTTGTAAATATGTCCGTATTTGCGTGTGTGTGTGTCTGTGAACAACATAACTCAGAAACGAACAGTCGGATAAACACCAAACTTGGTATTCAGGTTCAGTATTTTCCAGAGATGCGACACGAAGGTTTTCAAGAAAATCCCCTCACCCCAGATTACCTTCACATGGAACATTTTTCGAAAATTTTAATTTTCTCAAAAATGGCTCTAACGACTTTGATTAAAATATCATATGTTTAAGATATTTTCATGACAAATGAAATGTATAACTCGAATTTTCTGGGTATGTCTCCAAAAGTATTCTTCATTGTGAACGACTTTTGCATAACTGGTAAACCATAAGAGATAGACAAAATATTACTACACAATTTATGTTATATACATTTTTTGTGTTGGGTGAGCTATTTACAAGATATTGCTTGTTATTCTCTTAAATTTTCCAATACTTATACTTTTTCTCAAATGGGAATTTGTTATTCATTTTTTTATGTCCTGGACATACAAAGAGAATGGAATACTCCACATAGCAACCAGCTCTTAAAATATTTGACTATCGCTTAAAGCCTAGCAATTCCCCTTGCATCTACAAGAAAATTAGCAGTTAGATTAACATCTCGATTATCATGAAGTAGCTGAGAATAAGGTTTGTAAAAATAGTTTGTACAATAGTGGAGAAAGTCATGTGAGTGTAAAACATCAGATTTTTTTTAGTTCCATTTATACCCGCCTTTAACTACATTGGTCTTATCGGCGGGCTTTCCTTTGGAAGTAATTGGCAGTGGTGTTAACTCGTGTGACTCTTGTCGTTGGGTTTCGGTAACCTTGGATGTTATTCGTTAGACGACTCACAGTCTTATTCATACCTCTAGACTCTGGCGAAGATAGGGAATAGTCTTGGTTAGAGAAAAATTACCGCCCCCAGCCGTGAATCGAACACGGGATCCCTCGCACAGCACCCAGGTGATCTACAAACTGAGCTCTTTGTCTGCAACCGGCTGGGGGTCTTACTTGCCCGTGAAAGACTGATGATAGGTCTGTCATCTTCATGCCATCGAATTGCTTCTTATACCAACTCCAAGAAGACGGGTGTCCGTTCTGCCAGAACTTCTGTCATTGAGATCTTTATGCTTGTTTCCCCGGACATGGGCTCTCAAATTTATCCCTAGAGAGTAAGGTTGTCACTTCCGCCGATGTAATACGTATTCCACTGTCGTTGTGGGCTTTACCCCTAACTCTAGGTAAGGGGCCCTTTACCAGGTACTGTCTCCCGCGCAAGAAGAACCTGGAGTCCGTCTTTATTATTTGAAGTAGAGAAAGAAACTATTTTCATTCGTTTGATAGGTGCTGCGGCGGTGTCATGTGCATTTGTTTACACCAGGACACTTTCTTTAGCGTGCCACATCAATTGTATAAATATCAGCTACACTAGGGGGTGATGTAAAACCCAGCATCACCTATAGTGTTGTCATCGCTTGTAGTATCTGAATTAGAATTTTTAAAGATTCACAAACCACTTGTATGCCATCTCTGCTACTTGCAGAATACGTTTTTAGTCACTTTAGGGAATAAGGTACTCTGAAATGGTAAAAAAAAATCACATTTGTTGTATTATGCACTAATAAAATCTCTATTATTTTTATTTTCAGAAAATGTATACTTTTTGGAGGTTAAGAGGCTTTTAAGACATTTAAATATCATTTAAATGCTAGTCTGCATTCTTTTAAAGCTGTCATGCAACGCCCATTTTTAGAACATTTTTGTATCTTTCAACAACGAACGACTATATCATGCCTAGCGAGCAGTTCAGCAATTAATAAAAGAGACCAGGACCAAGATAAGGCAATCAGAAAAGCTGAAGCAGATGATTATGACCCTGGAATGTACTGAAGGGTGTCAGAATTTTAATGTTCAAACTTTAAATTCAATTTTCTCAAAAAAAAATTTTTTTGATACTTATGTACCTTTTTCTCAGAAAGTATAAGAGGTAGTGATGAAATTTTCAGTACATGTATACAATACATAGATAAATTTTCTGAACTACAATAATAATTTTATAATGTATATTAGTGATATTAAGAAAGCAACAACATTGCAAATTTTTCACATTTTTACTTTTTGAGTTTGTAAATAACTTTTTTTTTCAATTTAAAGTGAACTGATAGACATAATTAAATAATTTAGGTTCAGAAGATAGTTGATTATACTAAGAACAAACATGCAAAAGTGTGATTCTGTATTACAAGTAGTATCAAAGAAAAAGGTACATGAATTACCATGTTTTAAGGGTAAATGTTATTATTTTTCTGCTGAATGAAATAATTTTACGTACTCAATTACATAGGCCTTCAATGTAAAAAACAACTTAAAATAATTGTCGTTATTTATAGAGTAATTTACAAAAATTTCAAGAAAATCAATTGAGAACTTTAAGAGCAGTGGTAATTTAACACACATAAGGTGTAATTTCCATGTATTCAGACTACCTTGTCCCCTTAAGCAAGGCTCTCTTAAGGAAATGGGCACAAAGAAACATCGAGGAAACAGAAAAAAGTATCTTAAACGGAAAGCAGCAGAAGGCTTTTTCACAATGAAGTCAACTCCGGTCAAATTGGATAAAACGACCAAACTTTGCAAAGAGAGTTCCAGATGTGCTCAAGTTTTCTGTTTAACTCTTATCCCATAATCTTTTTGAGATTATGTGTGTTGTTTCTTTTACTTCTGACTGAAATGGTTTTCTTCTCAAAATATTTTATTGCGCTCCTTTATTTTCTTCTTGCACGCTTCCGTGTATTTAGGCTTTTAAAATGTGTGTATTGTGGTTTTTGTATATTCCTTAAACTTTATTAATTCTAGTCTTATAAACACCCATCGAGAAAAACAATATCATCTACAAAGTTTAGAATAAATATTTATCAAATAAAACTAACTCGTTCTTACTTTCTCTACTACATATAGTATGAATGAATGATTTATTGTCTACTTTGAAGAAGGTGTTATTTGCCCCACGCTTTGGGCATCAATTTGAAGTAGGTCGTATTGAAGGAGCTGTATTATATTTCAACTGTTGAAGAGCCGAACATGAAATTCGTTGCAACCACACGTATAGTACCCGCTCTCCGGTAGCCTTCGCCCTAAGTTTAAAAACATTATTAACTTTTTTTGACTGTTTCTTTAAATATTATGTATTTATGTTTGCCTCGGCTGCGTCAGTATTTTTTTTAGAGACATGGATGTCTTGGTAGGGTTGTGGTGCGACTTAAGAATGTAGGCTTGCACAGATTATAATTTTACTTCACTCCTTTTATTAATACTTGATACGGTTTAAATAACACTTCACTGATATAGAGAGAGAGCTGTGAGATTCTTTTATGAATTGGTTGTACTTTTTAACACGTAAACTTATTTTCGCCTCACACGAATACGTATTAAATCTCTCGAGGACGCATCTCGCATCCGGTTACAAACACTGTCTGCAGGCAACTGAATTGATTTCAACCGCCTAAACTTGTAAATTTGTGTATTTCAAGTCTCTGATTGGCTATTCCTAATCCAACAGAATATCTTCATTTAACTAAAGCTTTTTCTAGTGTTGATTGGCTATTTTTATAAACTGTCACTAAAATTACATTATTGCTTCCAAGAATCACAAGTAACATTTAAACTTTCTAATTCCTTATTATCTCAAGGTTACCTCATTTTTAACAACCTTTGACCTATTTCTCACAGCTCCTACATTATTAAATTACGTAATGCATTCATATAACATTATTGAACATGTTTTCAATAATATATAAACATATACAATGACTGTTGCATACGTTTTACAAATTATTATATACACATATTGCTTCAAGGCGGGCTATTATTGAATTTATATATTATATAATTAGAGTGAAATCATTTAAATGTTAAAAATACTGCCTCAATATCTATCAAAGTTTTATGATATTCACAGGCACAAAGACGTTTATAATAAAAATTCTTATTGTTGCATTTACACGAATTTCTCTGCTTACTTCCCTATAAACTATTCTTACAAAAGCTTATTTCTATCTACTTCTTGTTAATTGAGATAAACATTCATTAAACATTTCGTTGTAGCTATAAGCAGAACACAGCAGCCAAAAGCGAGTCGAATGTTTAAAATACGAGTTCCTTTGTGATGATTTGAAATTGCGTGCTAACCACAAAAAATGATAATTACTTACCTCTTCAAAAATATTATAAATATTTGAAAGTTCAAAACAATAACAAAGAATATCTCGGAAATGGCGAACGCTGCAGTAAATTTTATTTGATATAAATTGTATAATTTAAGGTTATCTAGGTTTTTGATATAGTAAGATTTTATCTACCTCCTACGGTTTACCAGTTATAGAAATGTGATTTAGAATGAAGAGAACTTCACAGGATATTTCTAGAAAATTCAATATATACATTTTATTCGTCGATTTTAAACAAAATCGTTAGAGCCACTTCTGAAAAACTAAATCCATGTAATGGGTGGTAGTTTAGGGTGGGGGATTTTATAAAGGTACATTTACTGGATTTAGAGGCGCTCAAAACATGTTTTACTAGTGAAATCTTGCCATAATATTTTTCGGTGGAATACAATTCTTTCTCGTGGTAGAAAAAGTCAAATAAACACACACTGACACGGTTATAAAGTCCCTGTAGCTAGGCAACACAGTTTGCAGAACAAGTTCGTTACCTCGTAATAGACCATGAAACTACACCGAACTTGTGACAAGCAAGTCTTCAGCTGTATGCATAAGATTTTCCAATCAACTAACTCCCAACTCATCTTCTAGAGTCGGTATCTAGGGATTCCTCTGCTACACAAAACTTACTCTCTGAGTTAAAGATCCCTCTCGGCGATATTCATAAACTGTTTCAACATCTGAGCTTCCTCTTATGTGCTCTGTTATTGAGACTAACGACAGTTTTACCAAGGTATAGGAAGTATTACATATCAGCCGAAAATAATATAATGTAGGATTTTAAAAAAGTGATTGTTGCTGCCATGGTTTTTTCTACCCACAATCGTTTGTTTTATATATTCTAAAACCCACTATTTAATATTCGATACACTTTACATGACACCAGGAGAAACAAAAGAATGGTGACCTAGCACAATAATATGTGTTCTACAGAGATCTACATATTTTTCTGCTAAGCTTTTCAGGGTTTAAAGTGTCGGCGGTGGACCCTGTGTGGACCCTATCCACCTGCTGTGCTTCTATATCTGGAAGCTGTAGTGACCCTGTCATAGCTGTGCCGTCACTAGTGATTCATCCTTCCCTCCCTCGTGGGCGTAGGCCGAATCGGTCTCCGCCTCACAGTCCAATTCACGCTTTTGTCTACCGCTTATGGTTTACCAGTAACATGAGATTAAAGTTCATGCAGAATGAGGACTTGTGGCAGTATTTTATATCACAGCAATGTAAATGCCAGAGTGATTGTAGTGTAAATAAGCATTATTGTATGACATTGATTTGAGATGTTAGTTAATTATAAGCATTGTTAGGAAATAAGTTCACACGGCCTCACTGAAACTGACAATAGGAGCGGGTAACAATGAGCGAGGGGGTGAGTTGTTTATCAATTAGAAGAGACAAGAAAATGACGTCAGAGTAGCGCGCATTTCTTTAGAACTGGAGGGAATTTCTTCCCTAGAGTATATGTGTTCGTAATTTTGATTGGATGTTAAAATAGACGCTAATATTGGCGCGCTTTATTAACCAATAGTAGCTCTGTTATAATCTTTAGGCATATCCGGTGAGGGAGTATAAATATATGAAGCCAGAGAAAGTATTGCTCAGTCCAACAGAAGCATTCGCGGGTAATACGTCGTGCAGTCCAACAGAATCTCTCGCGTCGTAAAGTTAGTTAAAAATGTGAAATACGCAAATTAATAATGTGCGGCAAATAAGTGATTATAGTTACATTCTAAAATATAACAGTTTCAGTCGGACGTGTATCAAGAGTAATTATGTGAAATGAATAATAACGTGTGACGGCAATAAAGGTGTAAAAACAAATTCTTTGATCAGTGTTATCTTTTAGTAACAAGTCCTTTCCGTTTACACACCCTGTTCAAGAGATTTGCTCGACTGAATAATAATAATAATAATAATAATAATAATAATAATAATAATAATAATAATAATAATAATAATAATAATAATAATAATAATACTAATAATAATAGCTAGCCGGAGGACAAAGAACCCAAATTTAAAAATAGTAATACAATAACAGGCGCTCAGCAATAAGATAACACGAAGTGACCGCGACAGACTTCACAGGCCATTCAAGAAAATTCACTTGCTGCTAATATTATTTTTTGTTATTTAGACACTCAGTAGCACAGACATCTTGACTCAATTTTGGCACACACTCAGAAAACAACAGAACTGATCTGTCGAAACACAACTGCGCTACTGACCACTTTTCCTTCGTAACCTAACATAACTGACTCTACTCCAGTTAAGAGCCTTTATATACGTATCACATACAAAGCGAATGGTTCTAGAAAGGGAGGCTACTAGAACATGCCGAAAGAAATGTTCTAATGAGTAATGTTCCGCGCTAGCTATTGTTCCGGCAGCCGACCCACCCAGGTGCCGAGCGAAGAGGCACTAAGCGGTAGCCTACAAGCAGTGTTCCTGAATCGCCGAACTCTGTTTTGGAAGAGGCAACACAAGTGATATTTGCAATAGTAAAACGTATATCTACATTTTTTCGTTATATTACGTAGCACTTCTTGCATCTGCTTCAGTTTTAACTTTCTTTATTACTTACCTATAGTAAGCAGTACAATCCCTAAAATGCGAATTCGAGATTTCATAGAAAATACATGTTTTAAGGTCCCTGAATTCCACAAAAGTATTTTTAGAGACATGTCTGTGTGTGTATACGTGTGTATGGGTGAGTCTGAACTGAATAATTCAAAAGTGAAAAGTATATTCCAAGCATGTAACACGACGATTTTGAAGAAAATTCCCCACTCCAAACTAGCCTTTACATGGAGGATTTTTCAAAATTCTTGATTTTCTAAAGCATGGCTCTTTCGATTTTAATTAAAATGCCATATTTAAACATATCAAACAAAATGTATACAAAAACTTTTCTGGGCACAGCCTGTAAAGTCCTCTTCATTTGGAAGGCTTTCTGTTTAATCTTTTATAGCTTGTAAATGTTAAGCGATAGACGAAAACGTACTACACAAAAATGTAGATTTGTTTAAAATACATAATTTATCTCAAATAGCTTTTTTGTTTTAAATTGAATTTTTTAATTTATGGATGCTTCTTAACTGCTGTGGTCCTTAGCGTCCCATTCTATATTGAGCGTGAAAGATCGAAAATGTTGCTCAGAGGCCTCTTTATCAAGCTTGAGGTTCTTTTACGTGTCGTAAATCTACGACACGGGACCACTGGTTTTACTTCCCTTCCGAAGGAAGCCATGTTAAGGATTTTTACGCCCGAAAAAATCCATTGCCCTCCGCCGGATTCGAAATCGCGACCTCGGGAAATAGAGACTAGCATGGTAACCACTATACCACGGAGGACGACCAGTTTATTTTATTTATTTATTTATTTTTGGAATCAGAAATCAGTCATTTCCGAGACATACGTTATTAGTGCTTCGATTTATTCAATACTTTGTCTTTCTTTTTAAGTCCATCGATTTTCATTTGTTTCTCGCGATGTCATGGAAACAGTATGGAACTTTAAGCCAGCATAGAGCGTCCAGTTGTTAAACATTTGACTCGCTGTTCTCTTTGTATATATAACGAAATGTGTAGTGTAGCTGTTTCTGCAAAGGTTATTTCGATTAGAATGTATTGGACAGAAAAATACGTTTCTTAAGGATAGTTTGTATATTGAAGCTGTAGTTGCACCACGTATGTAATAGATGCCAAACTTGTAGCAGTTGTTTTTATGAGTGTTCCCTCACGCTTTGGATACAAACTTTCCGGTGGCCTTTGCCCCACGTTTAGAAACAAACTTTTTCGGCGATGTCGTGCGTTAATTTAATGTGTAATAATTATGTTAATGTTTATTTCTTTATTATACATTGTTCAGCTGCGGCAATAGCATTTTGTAGAACATGTATCTCTTATTAGGGCTGGTGCGGCTGAAAAATAAAGTTTACACAAATTATAATTGTATTTCACTTTTGTATTAATCCTTCACACGGTTAAATAACACTTCACTGATGTATCCTATTATAGAGCTCTGAGATTATAGTTAATTACACTTTTAACAGGTAAACATATATTATCCTCGCCGCAATGAATTATCATGTCTCACATACAATCACTGACCCGTAAGAACCAACTGCGTGGATACGCTCTCTACTAGCGTCAAACGTTTAAATTTGTACATTTCTCTATTTCTAGTTTTTGATTGGCTAAGCCTACTCCAATAGAATACTTTATTTTTACCTCGGCTTTTTTAATTGTTCTATCACACAAGCCGTGTGTTGGACAAGGTTGGAATGTTAGAAGAACTATTAGTAGCCTTTTTATTTAACTATTTAATTTATTGTTATCTCAAGGTTACCTTATTCTTAGCAACTTTCGGCTTCTACTTTGTAATTCTGTTTGCTACGGAAGGCAGCTTGCTTCTATTCTCATAGCCCCTACATTGTTAATCTACGTAATACATTCACATAACATTTTATATATATATAATAAAATAAACAACAATAAAATGACTGTAATACACATTTTGTATATTATAACATAGCATACTGCTTTTAGGCGGGCAGCAATTACTTTCTCTACTACGTGTAGTAAGTAGGGGAAGTATTGTATTCCACCCAAAAATTCGATACCGAGATTTCACAGCAAATATATGTTTGAGACCCTCTGAATCCAAAAAAGCATATTTAGAAACATGTCCGTGTGTGTCTGTGTGTCTGTGAACAGCATAACTCAGAAACGAACAGTCGGATAAACACTAAACTTGGTATTTAGATTCAGTATCTTCCAGAGATGCGACACGAAGGTTTTCAAGAAAATCTTCCCACACCAGATTACCCTTTGCATGGAACATTTTTCGAAAATTTTAATTTGCTCAAAAATAGCTCTAACGATTTTGATTAAAACATCATATGTTTAAGATATTTCATGACAAATGAAATGTATATCTTGAATTTTCTGGGAATGTCTCCAAAAGTATTCTTCATTGTGCGCGACTTTTGCATAACTGGTAAACCATAAGACATAGACAAAATTTTACTACACAAAAAATGTAGATCGCGTTAAAATACACAATTTATATCATACATTTATTTTATTAAGTGAACCATTTTCGAGATATTGCTTGTGATTCCCTTAAATTTTCTAATTCTTATACTATATCTCAAATGGAAATTCGTTATTCATTTTTTTGTCCTGGTAATGCAAAGAGAATTGAATACTGCACATAGCAACCAGCTCTTAAAGCATTTGACTATCGTTTAAAGCCTACCATACTCCCCTTGCATCTACAAGAAAATTAGCAATAAGATTAACATCTCGATTAACATGAAGCATATGGAGAATAAACGTTTGTAAACATAGTTTGTACAAGAGTAGAGAAATTCATGTAAGTGTAACACATCAGATTGTTGTTTAAATATTATATAATTAGACTGATATTTTAAGCGATAAAAATACTGCCTCAATATCCCCACTAATAAAGATACAAAATACAAAGGGTCATGTGAATGTATCATGTTAGAATTTTTTGGGGTGCAAGGCAATACTTCCCCTACTTGCTGTGCGACAGTGTTTCTCTTGAGCATATATTTGTTTAATAATCTATCGAGCGTTTTATCAGTCTCCTGGCTGGAGTTGTTTCGTCGAATCGCTATGAATTGCTAATAGATAAGCAAGGCTTGTGTATTATAATAATGTTATGGTAATTGTGTGACGTCAGTATTTTTGTTGATGCTACTGTCTAGCCGTACTCAACACGCGTCACTTTTTATAATAAGGGCGGCAGGCGTGTAATCAGCTAGAATAAACAAAACTGACAAATAAAATCAACTCAAACAGAGGTGTTTACAGGTGACCCGCTATACAGAGTTGCAGCCATCACTTTAAAATTCTCTGGCGTTCGTCGACCACTATAAAACCATATCACGTGTTCTCTGGCTTCGTGTTGTACGTGACGTGGGAGTTTTTTATTGGCCAGGTGAATAAGTGAAGTCATTTTCTGCGTTAACAGCCAATTGAAAACTACCACTACTCCCACGCAAACGTGATAATTCTGCTTACTATTATTTTATTAAGAGATAAACCAGTAATAAATCGTTTTACTTTCTTTAGTTATGTTCACCACCACATCACTTTCTCTTCTCACACTTATACAAACTATTTTTCTATCTACTTTAGTCAGATTAAAAGCATATTGCTATGTGATCACTTTGATATTCCGTGTCCTTTACATGGCCACGAGAAAAGAACGAATTACCAGCTATACATTTCTCAAGTATTAAGTATTTGAAAATTTAAACCTATGACAAAGAATCTTTCAGAAATGGTAAACGCTATAAAAATTTATTTCACATAAATTAAATGCTTTAACCAGATGTATATTGTTACACACCGGGGTGAGGCCAAAGGGTTTTGCAGCTAAAATTTTTAATTTAGTTATCCCGGCATACAAAATGGGGGAAGTAGACTCAGAAGCAAACGAGAGATACCAGGATCTTGCTGCACTAATTTAAAGTAAGCGTGGGATATTCACAACAAAATACACATTTAACACATTACCTGTGGTTTATTATAATTGACATGGTGCCACTACATTGTAAACTCCCAATCTAAATGATTACACGCGACAATGTCATGTTACACAGCAAAGTGTCCGACGCGAAAATGCAAACACATACACTACATAACTTTTTGTGTAGTAAGATTATGTTTATCTTTAAAACTTTACCAGTTATACAAAGTCATTCAGATTGAAGTGGAATTTAAAGTGGAGTTTACAGGCTGTTCAGCATATACACTTCATTTGTCATACAAATATCTCAAACATATGGTATGAAACATACGCAAATATTTAGAGCCATTTATACAAAATAAAAAATAACGAAAATGACTTCATGTAAAGGAAGGTAGGGGTGGTTTTTCTCGTAAGCCTTTATGTCGCATCCTTGAATGACCCTGAACTTACATACCTAATTTGGTAATTACGCAACTATAGATTTTCCAATTAGGCAGAGTATCTCGAAAGGTGTATTTCTGGCCAAGTTTTGGTATCGAACTTTTAGCTCGAAAGGAGTAGGTACTTCATCTACTTACTATAAGTAGAGAAAGTTATAAATGTATATCTTGAATTTCCTGGAAACATCCTGTGAAGTCCTATTTATTTGTAACACATTTTGTATAATTAGTAAACCGTAAAAGAGAGAGACAAAGGCTTACTATATAAAAAATGTACATCTGGTTATAGCAAATAGGGGAAGTGTTGCATTCCATCCAAAAATGTGATACCCAGATTTCACCGGAAATATACGTTTTGAGATGCCGTGAATCCAAATAAAGTATTTTTGGAAACATGTCCGTCTATGTGTCTTTGTCTATGGACAGCATAACTCAAACACGAAAAGTCGTATAAATACCAAACTTGGTATTTGATTTTATTATCCTTCAAGAATGCCATAATAAGATTTTCAAGAGAATCCCCCAAACCGAACCCACCCTTTACATGAAACATTTTTCGAAAATTTGATTTACTCAAAAATAGCTCTAACTATTTTGATTAAAATATATGTTTAAGATAGTTTTGTGGTAAAGGAAATGTATATCTTGATTTTTTGGGGAATGTCCCCAAAGTCCTCTTCGTTATGAATATTATTTGCATAAATGGTAAATCGTGACAGATACACAAAAAATGTAGATCTCGTTAAGCTACATAATTTATGCCATATACATTTTTTTGGTGGAGTGAACCATGTTCTAGATATTCCTTGCTATTTCTTTGAATTTTCCACTACTTATACCTTTTTCTCAATTGGGAATTTGTTATTTGTTTTGTTTTATGTCCTGGACAAACAAAGAGAATGGAATACTCCACATAGCAACCAGCTCTTAAAACATTTGACTATCGCTTAAAGCCTACCAATTCCCCTTGCACCTACAAGAAAATTAGCAATAAGATAACATCTCGATATCTCGATTAATATAAAGTAGGTGGAGAATAAGTGTTTTTGAGTGCGACACCTCAGATTTTCTTGAATTCAGGGGTCTCAAAACATGCATTTCTGGTGAAATCTAAGCATCGAATTTTTAGGTGGAATACAATATCTTCTTTACCTATAGATAATGATAGAGAGCAGAGAAGGTTATGTGAACGGATCACATCAGATTTTTTAAATATTCGTTTTCACATATTAACTAATATGGTGATAATCCAAGGCGGTGAATAATTTAAAAGTTCTGTGATTAACGTAAAAAGAACAAAAGCCTGTCTACGGGGAACCTACGAGAGATTTGTACGATACATTTTTATTCCCAGAAATGCAAGCAAGGGGAAACCCCAAGCGAATATATTTAAAATAGTTAGGATTACAGATGGCAATACTCGTTACATGGGAATGTTAAAATT
Source organism: Deroplatys truncata (assembly GCA_030765065.1). Classification (NCBI taxonomy): domain Eukaryota; kingdom Metazoa; phylum Arthropoda; class Insecta; order Mantodea; family Mantidae; genus Deroplatys; species Deroplatys truncata. The sequence goes on along the minus strand of CM060976.1, from coordinate 263,636,773 downwards.
TCCTCCGCATTTTAAGCGATAATTCCAGAATAGAGCTCTTTGTTTTCCGATGCGGGTTCACATCAAACGTTTGCAGGCATCGATGGAATTTCATCTTAACCGAGAGCACGAAAAACTTTAATTACAATCTCAAACCACGTGTTTGAATGTAGTTCACATAGCTTCACCTTATTCAGGGCCTGTGGTATTTGCGCTTTGTGTCGATTTAATCAGAAATTCGCGTGCTATATCATCTGAAGCGAAATAGAATAATAAACCTATTCTTCTTTACCATAAGTGTACTTACCGAGTTCCAAATTTAGTGAGAGGAAAAATAGTTTTGAACGTATGAGTTCGTTTCTATACTCGTAAAAATGTCCTGTATTCTGGAGTACAAAATGAATATATCCTTAGCAAAACTCTAACCAATATGTTTCACTAATTTTACAAATTAAATAAATAACTGATGCTAATGTTTATAACTGGTATCCAGATGAATTACAATCACACTACTTTCTCTACACACTCTTTGAAACAGATAATTGGGATAATTACTTATGCTACATATATAATAAATATAATAAATAAATGTAATAAATACACATAAAGTTGTTTACAAACGTAGTATAAAGAAAGGATTTCACAAGAGCTAAAGCTGGCGGAAGTGTGGAGTAGGAACAAGTATCTGTTAAGGGTACCGGAGGCTAGGAAAGGTCTTCTGCCCTTTAAGAATTCTGCCGAACATGTGAAGTAGTTTTGTTGCCAATTTGAAGTAGGAGTTGTATTGTAGTTCAACTGTTGGGGAGCCAAACTTGAAGTAGTTGCCACCGCACATATGGTAAAAAGTCTCCGGTAGCCTTCGCCCCAAGTTTAAAAATATTGACTTTGTAATTTTACCGTTTCTTTAGATATTATATATTTATGTTTACCTTGGCTTCGTTAGTATTAATTTTAGGACATGAATTTCTTAACAGGTCGTGATGCGGCTGAAGAATGCAGGCTTACACAGATTATAACTTTTAATTCACCCCTATTTTTATTAATTCTTGACACGATTTAAATAACACTTCACTGATATAGAGAGCCGTGAGATTCTTTAATTAATTACTTGCACTTTTTAACACGTAAACTATTTTCGTCTCACAGGAATACGTATTAAATTTCTCGAGATCGCATCTCGCATCAGGTTAGAAACACTGTTGCAAGCAACCGAACTCTAAATTTGTAAATTTTGCTATATTTCAGTTTCTGATTGGCTAATCCTACTCCAATAGAATACCTTTTTTTAACTAAAGCTCTTTCTTGTTGTTGATTGGCTGTTTTTAAACTGTCTCAAAAATTACATTATTGCTTCCAAGAATCATAAGTAGTTTTGTTAAACATTCAAATTTATTATTGCCTCATTGTTAGCAACTTTTAACCTATTACTCTCACAGCTCCTACGTTATAAAATTACATAACACATTCACATAACATTATTACACATGTATACAATAATATAAACATATACAATGAGTGTAATATACACTTTTTATATATTGTTACATACACGTATTGCTTTAAGGCGGGCTGTTATTGAATTTACACATTATATAATTGGACTGAAATTATTTAAGTGTTAAAAATACTGCCTCACATGTGGCCTGCAAAACAAAGACAGAACATTTCAATGCGACTCAGAGGCACCAGGACGTACGTGCTTAATCGTCTTCAAAACCACTTGAGCGTAAAACCAACGCTAGAAATGAATGACAGGCTATAAAGTGTTCCAAATTTAAAATATAAATTTGCAATAGTCTTGGTAGGAGAGCCGCCAATAAAAATTAAGCGAGGAAAAGGGACCAAACCAAGTCGCCTAGAAAATGGGCGTGAAACAGAAAAAGATCCTAGACAGAACGAGGTAGGAGCTGTGAAGGTGAGGTAACACTCTCGCTCCGATCATCACTATGTTAAGACGCTAAGTGGTACAACCTCCGACGTAGTGGTCGGCAAAGTTATTAAGTCTACGTTATCAAAGTTCATATATAGCGCAGTTCGAGCAAGCAAAAATCACAGGAATCGTGCTACGATATTACTTATGTTTGTGTATTTGTGTTTACTCCACGTGGTGAAGCCATTTTGTGACGTGATACTTTGTTAGGTTTGTTAGCTCCATCTGATGTTAGCAATTTGCGGCAGTATTAGTGTTTGTTTGAAAGAATGCTACTGTTATTTTATTTAATTTTTGGTTCACTGTCCTCCGGCTAGCTATGATCTTTTTGGTCGAGCACTTCTCTTTATACAGGTTGTGTAAACGGAAAGGAGTCTTTTATCCAAAGATAACACTGATGAAGGAATTTGTTTTACACTTTTATTGTCGAACACATTCACTATCACATTTACACTTTGATCTTGACACTCGCCAAACTGAAACTGTTATAATAACTTCATTACTGATCATTCCTAATTTGCGTACTTCAACTTTTTTGTATAATTAACTTTACAACACTAGATTTTTCATAACTCTGCTACGCGTAACTTGCGAATCGATAGCCGACGTGTACTTTACAAATATTTCCGCTGAACTGAAGCCGACGTGTAACGTACAAATATTTTCGACGAACTGACGGACTGCAGGACTTTATCTCTAACCTAGCCCTATTTATACTCCTACACCCCGATATGCCTAAAGATTATAACTGAGCTGCTATTGGCTAATAAAACGCGCCAACATTAGCGTCTATTTTTATATCCAATGAAAATTATGAATACATATGCTCTAGGAAAAATGTTCCAGCAAATTCTAAAGAAAAACGCGCCAACATTACGTAACTTCCTCGTCTCTAATAATGATAAACAGCTCACCCCCTCGCTGCATTATTGCACGCTATTATTGTCAGTTTCAGTAAGGCGGTATAAACTTACTTCTCAACAATAATTACAATCAACAAATATCTCAAATCAATGTCACATAAAAATGCATATTCATACTGTAATCACTCTTTACATTTAAATAATTTGTGATACAAATTACTGCATCAATCGGTGTTTCACGGCTAGGAGCGACAACTCGTTGACGGGACGTGGTATAGATGACAGTGGCTAAAGTCATTATAACAACTGGGAGTAGTAATCGGCTTGTGTCTTACATGTGGAATAGTGGGAAAGGTAGGCAGTGTGTTACGTGTTATTGCAAGAATAAATGACCAGCAACCAAAGGTCGTCTACTTGTTACCTGCATATTATTTACTTAAAAAACTCTGAGGTAAGAATCCTTCCCCGGTCTATCATCCTGTCACCACTGAAAAGCGGAACACACTTATGAAGGGCTGAGAACTTACAACCAAAACATACGCCCACGCATCCACCCATAACCAAGCGACACCACTAATCTTACATCAAATTGTCGCAGTAATCGGCTCGTGTTATCTTATTTGCTGGGCGCCTGTTATTGTTTTATTAGTTTAAAATTTGGGTTCTTTGTCCTCCGGCTAGCTATTATTACTCAGTCGAGCAAATATCTCTGAGCAGGGCGTGTAAACGGAAAGGAGTTGTTACTAAAAGATAACACTGATAAACGAATTTATTTTCACATCTTTATTGCTGTCACACTTAATTAATAGTTCGCATCCTTAATCTTTATACACGCCTGACTGAAACCGTTATATCTCCGAATGTAATTACTGTCGTATTAGTTGCCGCGTACTTCACATTTTGTAACTAACTTTACGACGCGAGAGATTCTTCCAAACTGCATGACGTGCACCTCACGAGAGATTCCTCAAGACTGCGTGAAACATGCTTATGGCTCGAGAATATATACTCCTTCACCTTGAAATGCCTAAACATCATAATAGAGCTACTATTGGTTACCAAATCGCGCCAACATAGCGTCTATTTTGTCAACCAATCACAATTACTAACACATATGCTCTAGGGAAAATACTCCCTCCATTTCTAAAGAAATACACGCTACCCTGACGTCATTTGTTTGTCTCTTCTTAGTGATAAACAACTCACCCCCTCGGTTCATTGTTACCCACTCTATTGTCAGTTTCAGTGAGGCCGTGTAAACTTATTTCCTAACAATGCTTATGGCTAACAAACATCTAAAGTCATTGTCATACAATAATGTTAATTTACATTACAATCACTCTGGCATTCACAGTGTTGTGATATAAAATACTGCCTCAAAATGGCGCCCAACGAACCCATCTTACAGCATCTTCTACAATTTATTCTCACAAAAGCTACTATTAGGTTGTCTCGAAGTAATGTGGGATTTTAAGTTTGTGTTTTATAACAGAATTCGTTTTCTTTGGTTCGCCAATGTTGTTTACATGGATAGTATTGCGTATATTGTGAGAATGTGTCAGTCGTGTGTAGTGTGGCACAACGATGGTTCCAACGTTTTAACACTGGAAGAGAGAACATTAAAGATTTACCACGTTCTAGAAGACCTGCATTATGTGATATTGTGAATACATGTAGAGTTTTGGAAGAAAATCCTCAAAAAATTACTCTTAGCCTGTCAGAAGAACTTGTCCATCAAAAGATACCATACATCGTCAGATTATGAAACTTGGAAAATCAAATAGAAGTTGTAGATCTGTACCTCATGAACTGACATCCCAACAGGCTCAACGTAGAGTGGATATCTATCGTCAGCTTATCGACAACCCCATGGATGATAGATTTATCACGAGAATTGTCACATGTGATGAAAAATGGGTCTATTACCGCAACCCTGACGCTTCGAAACTGTGGTTAGTTCCCGGAAACCTGCCAAAGTCATTGTTGAAAAAATCAGTTCGGCCCCAAAGTAATGTGTGTCTGGTGGAATTTTGAAAGAGTAATGTTCCAAATGAGCATGCGTTAATGCGGATCTTTATTCTCAACAACTGGAACGAGTTCATGAAATTTTGAGACGGAGATAAGCAGTATTTACCGAAATAAGAGTTCTCTTGAAGCAGGACAATGCAACATCCTATACTGCATGAACAACCATGATAAAAATTCAGGAATTGGAAGGAGTCGAACTGCTACCACACCAGTATACACCCTGATATTGCGCCTTCAGATTACCATCTGTTTGGACCCATGGTTCATTTCTTGCGTGGGGGAGATTTCGAAAACATTGAAGCTGTGGAAGTGGGTCTCACTGAAATTTTTGCATCAAAAACCAGACACTTGTACCTTCGCGGGATTGTAACCTTTCTGAAGACCATGGAGTGGAGCAAATATCTCTAAGCAGGCGTGTAAACGGAAAGGAGTTGTTACTAAAAGATAAAAGAATTTGTTTTCACACTTTTATTGCCGTCACACTTAATTAATAGTTCACATCTGTAATCTTTATACACGCCTGACTGAAACTGTTATATTTCCGAATGTAATTTCTGTCCTAATAGTTGTCGCGTACCTACTTCCCATTTTGTAACTAACTTTGCGACGCGAGAGATTCTGTAGAACTGCGCGACGTTTACCTCGTGAGAGAGATTTCTTAGAACTGCGCGATACTTGCTTTTGGCTCAAGAATTTATCCTGCCTTACCCCGATATGCCTAAACATTATAATAGAGCTGCTATTGCTTACGAAATCGCGCCAACATTAGCGTCTGTTTTATAAGCCAATCACAATTACCAAAACATATGCTCTAGGGAAGATATCACTCCATTTCTAAAGAAAGGCACGCTACCCTGACGTCATTTGTTTGTCTCTTCTAAGTGATAAACAACTCACCCCATCGCTTCATTGTTACACACTCTATTGTCAGTTTCAGTGAGACCGTGTAAACTTAGTTCCTAACAATGCTTATAGCTAACAAACATCTAAAATCATTGTCATACAATAATGTTAGTTTACACTACAATCACTCTGACATTCACAGTGTTGTAATATAGATTACTGTCTCAAATCAGATGTTCTCTACTTTGAAGAATAGTTTAATTTCTTGACATAAAACGTTCCAAATAAAGCTTTACTTAAAAACCGATATCACTTATGAGACATAATCTATATTTCTTACAAAATCTTTGTAGAACAACTTTCATTACGCATTCCAGTGTGGATTAAAGGGGTATGAAGGAAACTGAATCGACTCAGATGTTTTAAAAGGAGTCGCTATATACTGGCCTTGAAATTCCACTCTCTTTCCATAATACAATGAGAAGTAATTGACCAGCAACAACATTTTAAAATAATCTGACGTGTCGCATTCACATGACCTTCTCTACTCACTCTTCAAACTATTCTTACAAAACATTATTTTTCGAACTGTTTGTTATTAATCGAGATAAACATTTTCGTAAAAGGTTTAATAAATACACGTTTCGTGAAGGTACAATAGGAATATAGGAGACTGGAGTGACAGTCAAATATTTAAAAAGTGCTTCCTTATATAGTGGCGTTAAATTCTTAACCTTTTGCAAGGGAGAAATTAAAAAACGGTGGTGTAGTACTAAATTATATTTTCTGCAGGTTTTAAAGTTATACTCAATTATATAAAACTCAAAGAGAATAAAGACAATTTCAGAGAAAAATATAACTTGCGGGAGATGTGTAGCATACTTGGAAGATACTGGTCTCGAATACAGAAGGGACCTTAAAGGATGTATTTCCGGTGAAACTTTGAAAAGTAATTATGGGCGGAATGCAATACATCCTTTACTAAGTGTAGGTTAAGTGGTACAAAAAATTAAAACATAACTAAATGCATTCATCCTGTTATTTTCATGTAACAATAATGTATTCATAATGTTTACTGGATTTTACAAAAAATGTAAATGATTCTGTTGACTCCTTAATGTTTTAAGGGGAGAGTAAATATGGAAACTGCCAGCAAATGACATTTTTAGTTTTAAATTTATATATGCTTTTTGGTTCCAGGCAATATTTATAATTTAAAAGTATTTTTTAAAAAATACTCTTGATTCCATTATTTAGTCCTCTGTATTGTGCAACACTTCACAGAAAATACACCAGGACTCGTACACACTTTGAAGTACAATGGCTTTGAACAGCTTTTTCCGTAAATGATATTTTCTGTATAAATGACATGTTTGAATGGTTGTTGAAGATAGCTAAATTAAATTTTATGGTGATAAAAAGAACCTCTAATTTGAGGCAGTATTTTTAACACTTAAATGATTTCAGTCTAATTATATAATATATAAATTCAGTAACAGCCCGCCTTAAAGCAATGTGTATGTAACAATATATAAAAAGTGTATATTACAGTCATTGTATATATTTATATTAGTGTAAACATGTTCAATAATGTTATGTGGATGTATTATGTAATTTAATAATGTAGGAGCTGTGAGAATAATAGGTTAAAAGTTGCTAACAATAATATAACAGTGACGTAACCTTGAGGCAATAATGAATTTTAAAGTTTAACAATACTACTAGTCATTATTGGATCAACAATATTGTAAATTTTGAGACAGTTTATAAAATAGCCAATCAACAACCAGAAAAAAGCTTAAGTTAAATAAAAGTATTCTATTGGATTAGGATTAGCCAATCAGAGACTTGAAATACAGAAATTTACAAATTTAGGCGGTAGAACTCAAGTCAGTTGCCCATAACTGGACGCGTTGCTTGTTTCTAACCGGACGCGAGAAGTGTCGTCGAGAAGTTTAATATGTATTCAGTGTGAGACGAAAATAGTTTGCGTGTTAAAAAGCGCAAGTGTTTAATAAAAGAATCTCACAGCTCTCTACGTCAGTGAAGTATTATTTAAATCGTGTCAACGATTAATAAATGTAGTGAAGTAAAAATTAAAATCTATGTAAGCCTACATTCTTCAGCCGCACCACACCTTGCAAAGAAATCCATGTCTCTAACAATAATACTGACGCAGCCGAGGCAAACATAAATATATAATATTTAAAGAAACAGTCAAATTACAAAGTTAATATTTTTAAATATGGGGCGAAGGCTACCGGAAACTTTTTACCATACGTGCGGTTCAAACTACTTCAAGTTCGGCTCCTCAACATTTGAACTACAATACAATCCAACTTTTTCAAAGCTCCATTGTGGATCTGCTATGATGCTAGTAGGACAGTCACTTTTTACTTTCTCTACCACTTATATAGGAGCTAGAGGAGGTATTTGACGCAGTAATCTGTATCACAAATTATGTAAATGTCAGAGTGATTGTAGTATGAATATGCATTGTTGTGTGACATTGATTTGAGATGTTTGTTGATTGTAATTATTGTCGAGAAGTGGGTTTATACGGCCTTACTGAAACTGACAATAATAGCGTGCAATAATGTAGCGAGGGGGTGAGCTGTTTATCATTATTAGAGACGAGCAAATGACGTCAGAGTGCCGCGTTTTTCTTAGAATTTGCTGGAACATTTTTCCCCAGAGCATATGTTTTCGTAATTTTCATTGGATATAAATATAGACGCTAATGTTGGCGCGTTTTATTAACCAATAGCAGCTCGGTTATAATATTTAGGCATATTGGGGCGAGGAAGTATAAATTCAGTGTCAGGGTCAAGTTTCACGTAGTCCAACAGAAGCATTCGCGTATAAGACATCGATGAGTTCAACGGAGGCATTCAAGGAGTATGCATCGCACGAAGTTTAAGGTTACGCGTAGCAAAGTTATGAAAAATCTCTCGTGTCGTAAAGTTAATTACATAAAAAGTTGAAGTACGCGAATTAATAATGGGCAGTAAAGAAGTTATTATAACAGTTTCAGTTTGGTGAGTGTTAAGATTAATATGTGAAAGTGAATAATGTTTTACGACAATAAAAGTATAAAACAAATTCTTTTATCAGTGTTATCTTTGGATAAAAACTCCTTTCCGTTTACACACCTGTATAAGATAAGTGCTTGACCGAGAAATCATAGCAGCCGGAGGACAGTGAACCCAAAATTAAATACAATAATAGGCGCTCAGTAAAAGATAACACGAAGTGACCGCGACAAATTGTCTTTCATACGTGCGGCAAATAAATAGTAGCATCTTTCGACTACAAACATTAATACTGCTACATAATTGGCTCCCAAACGTGGGGCTAATAAATAAATAATAACCATTGCAAATTAAATTCCACTAAAAAAATCCATACCGAGATTTCACGCCCCTTGAATCCAAATAAAGCACTTTTTAGAAAAATGTGCTTGTTTGTGGCTGTGAATAGCATAACAAGAAACTAAAAGTCCAATAAATACCAAACTCAGTGTTTAAGTTCAGTATCTTCCAAAGATGCGACGAATATTTTCAATAAAATACTCCCACCCCAAACTGCGCTTTACATGGAACATTTATTTTCTAAAAATGGCTGTATTTTGATTAAAAGGTCATATTCTAAAGATATTTACATGAAAAAGTGAATATGCTGAATTTTCTGGGAATAGCCCTCGAAGTCCTCTTATTTCGGAATTTTGTATAATCTTGTACAACTAGTAAGCGTTAAGCAATAGGCGAAAACTTACTACAGAAAAAAGTAGATCTCTTTAAAGCACAATTTACTTCAAATACTTCTTTGTGACATCAGCAATTTCCGAGATATCCATTATTAATAGTTGGAATTGTTCTACGCCTTTGAAGTCCTGTCAACATTTAGTTGTTTCTCGCCATACAATTAATTATTAGAAGAAAGGAAACATTTAGGAGGATATACCCTGTGTACAATTTTAAAACGCCTTGATTTAATTAAACATTTACAACAATTAAATTATATAAGTAAAACAGCGTGGGAGAAAGATATATTACCAAAAGCAAGGAGGGAACAAGTACACAGAGGTAGAGAGGAAATTCGATCTTAGAGGATTAGAATAATAAACCACAATTTACATATAGAGAAGAAAGAAGTATAAGTGGAGAAATGGTCAGTTTACAAATGTTGACATTGACGGAGAATGAAGAGGAGAAGGAGGAGGAGGAGGAGGAGGAGGTCAGAAAAGAAGAGGTAATAATGAATATTAATACTTAGATAGAAATTTCACAATAAATAGAAGAAATGTGTTTGTTGTTTTTACGAGACGACAGGAATGGGCAGAGAGAAGAGAGACGGGAAGGAGAGAAATGTGAGTATAAGAGGATGTAGGAAGAAGAGGAAAGGAGAGAAGACGACGTTGGTGTTAGGGAGCAGGTTCAGCATTGTTGGAGGAGCAGTTAATGTGGTTTAAGAGGGGATTGGGTGGATTTATGGTGATGTTAGATGCATGGAGGCATGAAATTATTATTATCTTATTAATAGGAGGTGGAGTTGGTGTCAGAATAAAATGGAGGATGTGAGTGAAGTGAGAGGTTGTGGGGTAAAATGAGTGGATATTTAGTGATAGAAGAAAGATTTAATGTTTGGTTAAAACAGGTAAAAGTTTAGTATACAATGATAAAATTTAAAATCGATATATAAAATAAGATTATTATAAACATTGATATGTAAAGTAAATAAAATGTTATAAGATAAACAAATAAAATAAGATGAATAAATAGGATAAATAAATTAAAATAATAACTACTATATACCAATAATTATTATGAAAACAATGAAATGTTATAAATAGGCGACTTTGAACCTCATAAATTTTAGCTAAGGAAACTTAAATATAAATAAATTTATTAAAACGGTTAGAAGGTTTTGTGGTGGCTACCAGTACATTTTCCCTGGTTTCCATTGAATATAGTTATATAGGAGTAGATAGTAGGTAGCTGCTAAATTTGCTGGTTTCCAGCAAGTGTAGATGAATATACAATTTAAAATTGTAATTAAGTTTTGTTTACGCCTTTACTCTAATATAATAGATTCTATTATTTTTCTTTCCTTTATTTCTATGTATTATTTTGTAGACATTGTGTGGTTTGCAGTTATATTATTTGAAAATAGTATACATACTATATTAAGGTTTCATTTATTTGTTTCTCGAGATTGCATGGAAACATTATGGAATTTCAAGGACAGCGTTCTTCAGTTGTTAAACATTTGACTGTCGCTGTTCGCTTTGTATCTATAACGAAATGTGTAATGTAGTTATTACTTTCTCTACTACGTATAGTAAGTAGGGGAAGTATTGTATTCCACCCAAAAATTCGATACCGAGATTTCACCGGAAATATATGTTTTGAGACCCCTGAATAAAAAAAAGCATTTCTGTAAACATGTCTGTGAGTGTCTGTGTGTGTGTGTGTGTGTGTGTGTGTGTGTGTCTGTGAACAGCATAACTCAGAAACGAACAGTCGGATAAACACCAAACTTGGTATTTAGATTCAGTATCTTCCAGAGATGCGACACGAAGGTTTTCAAGAAAATCCCCCCACCCCAGATCACCCTTTACATGGAACATTTTTCGAAAAGTTTAATTTTCTCAAAAATGGCTCTAACGATTTTTATTAAAATATCATATTTTTAAGATATTTTATGACAAATAAAATGTATATCTTGAATTTTCTGGGAATGTCTCCAAAAGTATTCTTCATTGTGAACGACTTTTGCATAACTGGTAAACCATAAGAGATAGACAAAATTTTACTACACAAAAGATGTAGATCGCGTTAAAATACACGATTTATGTCCTATACAGTTTTTTGTTGAGTGAACCATTTTCGAGATATTGCTTGTAATTCCCTTAAATTTTTCAATACTTATTTTCTCAAATGGGAATTCGTTATTCATTTTTTTTGTCTTGGATATGCAAAGAGCTATAATCTGTGACAAAGGGAATGGTGCTGCACCTAGCAACCAGCTATTAAGAGATATGTATGTGCTTAAAGGCTACTGTTCTTCTATATTGCCCTTGTAAATATGTATTCCCCTTACATCTACAAGAAAATTAGCAATAAGATAGAGTCTGCAAATGTTCATCTCGATTAACATGAAGTAGATGGAGAATAAGCGTTTGTAAAAATAGTTTGTACCAGAGTAGAGAAGGCCATGTGAGTGTAACAGTAGTAATAGTCCCGGATGAGCCAATTGTTTTAACGATAATCCTGCCGCTAGGGGCGCTAGTGTCGCTAGTGTCGCTGCGTGCGACGGCGGCGGCGGTAAGTTTGAAAAGCGCCCTGAGCGTTAGGATTATCGTTAAATCGGTTGGCTCATCCGGGACGAGTTGAAAGAATTGAGGAAGTGACGTGGAGTGTTTTGATTGGTTCGTTAATTTGGGGTGGGAGATGGAGGAAGGGAGATGGAGGAGTATGGAGGTCGCGTGATGGAGAGGAGCTGGGTGGCGAGGTGTTGTCTGTGCGGAGGTCGGTACTGAAAGAGGGGTAAAGATGGGGGGCGAGGGATAAAAAGTGTAACAGAAAGTGACGTGTGAAGTTGTGATTGGTGGGAATAAGAAGTGATTTTATTGGTGGAAAGGAACAAATGAGAGTTGTTGATTGGTAGGAATAAGAGGGATTATGATTGGTGGAAAAGAAAAAGTTGTGGGAGTGGGGTATGTTGGAGGTGATGGGAAAGGTGAGTTTTGCTAGCAGCAAGATTTGCAAAAGCCTGTCTTGAACTGATCAGCAATTTTTGAACGTCGGATGGTAGTTTTCTTGAGTGGATAGAGAGATGGGGGCGATATGAGATGCGGTGGCGAAAATGGGAACTAGACAAGGTTGTTGAGACAAGAGGTTTAAGGACGAGGAAATTTGGAGGTTAGTGGTGAACACGGCGGTCGCAAGAGGTGGGGGTAAGGAGACGCGGTGGTGAGAATGGGAACTAAAAGAAGATGGCGGTAGCAAGAGGTTAGAAGAGTAGATTTTGAGGTTAAAATAGCGGGAACTAAAAATGGCGGAGGGTCTGCGACAAGGAGATGCGGTGAGAACTAAACAAGATGGCGGACGCAAGAGGTGGGAAAGGAGGTTTGAGGTTACAGTACCAAAACACGAAAGGATATATTCCTACGCCAAGCAGGTCCGAAAAATAATTATGCGTGTGTTACTTACCTGTTACCGGTGTGGATGCGTCACCAAAAGCGCGGCACGCGAGACGGAAAAATAAAAGCAAACTGTTTTTGAAAATGCTTAACCAGCTTTAAGATCAACCAACATCACTACGCACTGATATACCTAGGTTTTTAAAGCGGTACAGACACCCTTTGCAGAGGCGTAATTTAACTATACCAAAAACCTGGTACTGGACCATCGTGATGGTCGCTAGCGTACGTAGGAGCAGGGTTCTCAAGCCGGTCGAAAGCGGTCAAAAACGTGTACGACGTAGGTGTTCGCAGTAGCTGCTGTCGAGTCAACCGTCGAGGTGTGAATAAACGAGATCTGTTCTCGCCGGCAATTTGGTTCGGAGATGTGAGCAGCGGCGAGGTGTTGTCTGTGCGGAGGTCGGGACTGAAAGAGGGAAAAGATGGGGAGCGAGGGATAAAAAGTGTAACAGAAAGTGACGTGTGAAGTTGTGATTGGTGGGAATAAGAAGTGATTTTATTGGTGGAAAGGAGCAAATGAAAGTTGCTGATTGGTAAGAATAAGAGAGGTTATGATTGGTGGAAAGAAAAAGGAATGGGGTATGTTGGAGGTGATGGGAAAGGTAAGTTTTGCTAGCAACAAGATTTGCAAAAGCCTGTCGTGAACTGATCAGCAATTTTTGAACGTTGGATGGTAGTTTTCTTGAGTGGATAGAGAGATGGGGCGATATGAGATGCGGTGGCGAAAATGGGAACTAAACAAGGTGGTTGAGACAAGAGGTTTAAGGACGAGGAAATTTGGAGGTTAGTGGTGAACATGGCGGTCGCAAGAGGTGGGGGTAAGGAGACGCGGTGGTGAGAATGGGAACTAAAAGAAGATGGCGGTAGCAAGAGGTTAGAAGAGTAGATTTTGAGGTTAAAATAGCGGGAACTAAAAATGGCGGAGGGTCTGCGACAAGGAGATGCGGTGAGAACTAAACAAGATGGCGGACGCAAGAGGAGGGTAAGGAGGTTTGAGGTTACAGTACCAAAACACGAAAGGATATATTCCTACGCCAAGCAGGTCCGAAAAATAATTATGCGTGTGTTACTTACCTGTTACCGGTGTGGATGCGTCACCAAAAGCGCGGCACGCGAGGCGGAAAAATAAAAGCAAACTGTTTTTGAAAATGCTTAACCAGCTTTAAGATCAACCAACATCACTACGCACTGATATACCTAGGTTTTTAAAGCGGTACAGACACCCTTTGCAGAGGCGTAATTTAACTATACCAAAACCTGGTACTGGACCATCGTGATGGTCGCTAGCGTACGTAGGAGCAGGGTTCTCAAGCCGGTCGAAAGCGGTCAAAAACGTGTACGACGTAGGTGTTGGCAGTAGCTGCTGCCGAGGCAACCGTCGAGGTGCGAATGAACGAGATCTGTTCTTGCAGGCAATCTGGTTGAGAGATGAGAGGCGCGGTGGTAAAAATGTGAACTAAATAAGATGGCGGAGGCACGAAGTTGAGGTTAAGGAGCGGCGAGGTGTTGACTGTGCGGCGGTTGGGGTCTGAAAGAGGGGGAAAGATGGCGAACGAGGGATAAAAAGTATAACAGAAAGTGACGTGTGAAGTTGTCATTGGTGGGAATAAGAAGTGATGTTATTGGTGGAAAGGAACAAATGAAAGTTGCTGATTGGCGAGAATAAGAGAGATTATGATTGGTGGAAAGAAAAAAAGGTGTGGGAGTGGGGTATGTTGGAGGTGATGGAAAAGGCAAGTTTTGCTACCAACAACATTTGCAAAAGCCTATCCAGAACTCATCAGCAATTTTAAATAACTAGTGTTTCGGGGGTTTTCTCTGGTTGGTAGACGAATGCAAGCTGTTTCTACCATACTTATATTATTCGTCTTTTTCCTTTTTTTTTTTAAAATGACTAGTTTTTTTTTTTTTTTTTTTTTTTTGGGAGTTTTCTGCGGATGGTAAACAAATGCAAGCTCTTTCTGCTTTTTCATAGGTTTTCCCTGGTTGGTAGGCGTTTTCTGTACTGGTTGACGAAGGCGTTTCTAATTTTGGAGGTTTTCTCAGGTTTTTAGCGGTTGTCCCTGCCCGGTAGGCAAATGATGAAGTTTTACCTTGTCGGCGCACGGATACTAGGCACGTACTGGCGCGCACACACACACACACACACAGAGAGACAGACAGACACACAGACAGGCACACACACACGGACATGTTTCCAAAAATGCTTTTTTTTTTTTTTTTTTTTTTTTTTTTGATTCAGGAGGTCTCAAAACGTGTATTTCCGGTGAAATCTCGGTATCGAATTTTTGGGCGGAATGCAATACTTCCCCTACTTACTATACGTAGTAGAGAAAGTAAAAAAGTATTGAAAAATTTAAGGAAATAACAAGCAATATCTCAAAAGTGTACTATCTTGTTTTCAAGGGTTTTCCAGATCGGTAAGCGTTAGAATACTCTTAGAGCTTTTTTCAGGTTTTTTAGCGGTTGTCCCTGGCCGGTAGGCAATTGATAAAGTTTTTCTATAACGTCGTCGTTTTGGCTTGTGGCGCACGGTTCCTAGGCACGTACTCGCGCGCGCGCACACACACACACACACACACACACACACACTAAAATAGTAGCGTATAAAAAAAACTGATTTGTTACACTCACATAACTTTCTCTACTCTTGTACAATCTAATTGGTAGCTTTTAAGCGATAGTCAAATATTTTAACGCTGGTTGCTATGTGGCGAATTCCATTCTGTTTGCATGTTCAGGACATAAAAAAAATGAATAAACGAATTTGAGAAAAAGTATAAGTATTGGAAAATTTAAGGAAATAACAAGCAATATCTCGAAAACGGTTCACTCAACAAAAGAAACGTATATGACATAAGTTGTGTATTTTAACGCGATCTACATTTTTTGTGTAGTAAAATTTTGTCTATCTCTTATGGTTTACCAGTTATGCAAAAAAGTCGTTCACAATGAAGAATATTTTTGGAGACATTCCCAGAAAATTCGAGATATACATTTTATTTGACATGACAATATCTTAAACATATGATGTTTTAATCAAAATCGTTAGAGCCGTTTTTGAGAAAATTAAAATTTTCGAAAAATGTTCCATGTAAAGGGTAGTCTGGGGTGGGGGGATTTTCTTGAAAACCTTCGTGTCGCATCTCTGGAAGATACTGAACCTAAATACCAAGTTTGGTGTTTATCCGACTGTTCGTTTTTGAGTTATACTGTTCACAGACACACAGACACACAGACACACAGACAGACACACACACGGACATGTTTCCAAAAATGCTTTTTTTTTTTTGGATTCAGAGATTCTCAAAACATGTATTTCCAGTGAAATCTCGGTAACGAATTTTTGGGTGGAATGCAATACTTCCCCTACTTACTATACGTAGTAGAGAAAGTAAAAATGAATAACGCATTTGAGAAAAAGTATAAGTATTGGAAAATTTAAGGAAAATGGTTCACTCAACTAAAAAAAAATGTATATGACATAAATTGTGTATTTTAACGCGATCTACATTTTTTGTGTAGTAAAATTTTGGCTATCTCTTATGGTTTACCAGTTATGCATACTGAACCTAAATACCAAGTTTGGTGTTTATCCGACTGTTCGTTTTTGAGTTATGCTGTTCACAGACACACAGACGCACAGACAGACAGACACACAGACACACAGACACACAGACAGACACACACACGGACATGTTTCCAAAAATGCTTTTTTTTTTCTGGATTCAGTGATTCTCAAAACATGTATTTCCAGTGAAATCTCGGTATCGAATTTTTGGGTGGAATGCAATACTTCCCCTACTTACTATACGTAGTAGAGAAAGTAAAAATGAATAACGCATTTGAGAAAAAGTATAAGTATTGGAAAATTTAAAGGAAATAACAAGCAATATCTCGAAAAACGGTTCACTCAACAAAATAAATGTATATGGCATAAGTTGTGTATTTTAACGCGATCTACATTTTTTGTGTAGCAAACTTTTGTCTATCTCTTACGGTTTATCAGTTATGAAAAAGTCGTTCACAATGAAGAATTCTTTTGGAGACATTCCCAGAAAATTCGAGATATACATTTCATTTCTCTCGACATTATCTTAAATATATGATATTTTCATCAAAATCGTTAGAGCCATTTTTTAATACAAAGAGAACGGGATTTCACAAGTGAAACAGTACTGTGATAACGATACCACTGAAACAAAAAAAAAAATCTGATGTGTAACACTCACATGACTTTCTCAACTCTTGTACAAAGTATTTTTACAAACGCTTATTCCCCATCTAGTTCATGTTAATCGAGATAAACATTTGCAAAATCTATTTTATTGCTAATTTTCTTGTATAAAAAAAAATCTGATGTGTAACACTCACATGACGTTCTCTACTCTTGTACAAAGTATTTTTACAAACGCTTATGCTCCATCTAGTTCATGTTAATCGAGATAAACATTTGCAAACTCTATTTTATTGCTAATTTTCTTGTAGATGTAGGGGAAAATATATTTACAAGGGGAATATAGAAAAACAGTAGCCTTTAAGCACATACATATCTCTTAATAGCTGGTTGCTATGTGCAACACCATTCTTTTTGCCACAGATTAATACTGTTTGCATATCAAAGACAAAAAAAAATGAATAACGAAGTCCCATTTGAGAAAATAAATATTGGAAAATTAACAAACAATATCTCGAAAACGGTTCACTCAACAACAAAAATGTATATTACATAAGATGTGTATTTTAACGCGATCTACATTTTTTGTGTAGTAAAATTTTGTCTATCTCTTACGGTTTTTCAGTTATGAAAAAGACGTTCACAATGAAGAATACTTTTGGAGACATTCCCAGAAAATTCGAGATATACATTTCATTTCTCACGACATTATATTAAACATACGATATTTTTCATCAAAATCGTTAGAGCCATTTTTTTTAATACAAAGAGAACGGGATTTCACAAGTGAAACAGTACTGTGATAACGATACCAACAAAACTAATTATTATTCACCCACTGAAACACATAAAAAAAATCTGATGTGTAACACTCACATGACTTTTCTCATCTCTTGTACAAAGTATTTTTACAAACGCTTATTCCCCATCTAGTTCATGTTAATCGAGATAAACATTTGCAAACTCTGTTTTATTGCTAATTTTGTTGTAGATGTAGGGAAAATATATTTACAAGGGGAATATAGAAAAACAGTAGCCTTTAAGCACATACATATCTCTTAATAGCTGGTTGCTATGTGCAGTACCATTCTTTTTGCCACAGATTAATACTCTTTGCATATCAAAGACAAAAAAAAAATGAATAACGAATTCCCATTTGAGAAAATAACTATTGGAAAATTTAAGTAAATAACAAGCAATATCTCGAAAACGGTTCACTCAACAATAAAGATGTATATGACATAAGTTGTGTATTTTAACGCGATCTACATACTTTCGTACTCACCTATAAGATATAGAGGGTAGAGGTCGTACGAACGTAGCACTTTGAGAATCTATATTCAACAGTTGGTGTTACTCCTTAGAAAGGAAGTATCTGCTGATTTTTATTTAATTCTTTACATTTTACATAACACGTATGCACTGGCACAACACAAAAGCACTACACACAATACTCAGTTTTAATATTTGCACTAATAACATCAGGAATAACTGAAGTCTGCAAACAGTCATTTCCCATGTGCAGCCTTACGTACAGAAAACGTGTGTGGCTGATCTATGTGTAAAAAGAGCCTGAGAGCGGATGTACGTCAGCGGTAAAATCTTTTAAATGCATTTTTATTGGCGATGGTAGAAATCGTGCAGTGGTGGATCGTGAAAATTCATATAAATGGATGTATCACCTCATAATAAGCCTCTATATACCAAGAATATTGAGTTTTTAAAAAGTCAGCAACTGTACCTGTGTTTCTATACGTGAACGTCAGATGGCAGCTTCGATACGTGTCCACGGAGACCTTAGTGCTAGGCAACTGTACCTCTGTTTCTATACGTGAACGGCAGATTGCAGCTTCGATACGTGTCCACGGAGACCTTAGTGCTAGGCAACTGTACCTCTGTTTCTATACGTGAACGGCAGATTGCAGCTTCGATACGTGTCCACGGAGACCTTAGTGCTAGGCAACTGCACCTCTGTTTCTATACGTGAACGGCAGATTGCAGCTTCGATACGTGTCCACGGAGACCTTAGCGCTAGGCAACTGCACCTCTGTTTCTATACGTGAACGGCAGATTGCAGCTTCGATACGTGTCCACGGAGACCTTAGTGCTAGGCAACTGTACCTCTGTTTCTATACGTGAACGGCAGATTGCAGCTTCGATACGTGTCCACGGAGACCTTAGTGCTAGGCAACTGTACCTCTGTTTCTATACGTGAACGGCAGATTGCAGCTTCGATACGTGTCCACGGAGACCTTAGTGCTAGGCAACTGCACCTCTGTTTCTATACGTGAACGGCAGATTGCAGCTTCGATACGTATCCACGGAGACCTTAGTGCTAGGCAACTGCACCTCTGTTTCAATACGTGAACGGCAGATTGCAGCTTCATTACGTGTCCACGGAGACCTTAGTGCTAGGCAACTGTACCTCTGTTTCTATACGTGAACGGGAGATTGCAGCTTCGATACGTGTCCACGGAGACCTTAGTGCTAGGCAACTGCACCTCTGTTTCTATACGTGAACGTCAGATTGCAGCTTCGATACGTGTCCACGGAGACCTTAGTGCTAGGCAACTGCACCTCTGTTTCTATACGTGAACGGCAGATTGCAGCTTCGATACGTATCCACGGGGACCTTAGTGCTAGGGAACTGCACCTCTGTTTGTATACGTGAACGGCAGATTGCAGCTTCAATACGTGTACACGGAGACCTTAGTGCTAGGCAGCTGTACCTCTGTTTCTATACGTGAACGGCAGATTGCAGCTTCGATACGTGTCCACGGAGATCTTAGTGCTAGGCAGCTATACCTGTTTCTATACGTCAACGGCAGATTGCAGCTTCGATACGTGTTCACGGAGACCTTAGTGCTAGGCAACTGTACCTGTGTTTCTATACGTGTCCACGGAGACCTTAGTGCTAGACAACTGTACCTCTGTTTCTATACGTGAACGGCAGATTGCAGCTTCAATACGTGTCCACGGAGACCTTAGTGCTAGTGCTAGGCAACTATACCTCTGTTTCTATACGTGAACGGCAGATTGCAGGTTCGATACGTGTCCACGGAGATCTTAGTGCTAGGCAACTATACCTGTTTCTATACGTGAACGGCAGATTGCAGCTTCGATACGTGTCCACGGAGACCTTAGTGCTAGGCAACTGTACCTGTGTTTCTATACGTGAACGTCAGATGGCAGCTTCGATACGTGTCCACGGAGACCTTAGTGTTAGGCAACTGTACCTCTGTTTCTATACGTGAACGGCAGATTGCAGCTTCGATACGTGTCCACGGAGACCTTTCGCTTCAGGTGACAAAATAACACTAGGCACTTGTGTGCCGTGGTGTAAGCCGCAATCACGGTATTGGTAGCGTGGATCTCCTCGGGGCTCTCCTCGGAGTTACCTCAACACCACGTACATGACCTGGTTCGTCACGGGTACGCAGGTCTGCACTACCACTTCCTCGGCGTTGAGCAGGCCCAGGAGGCGATCGTACCGGTACACCAGCTAGCACGTGGACATGTTATCGCGCTGTGGTGTTGCGTGTGCGAGGTATGGAAACTCAAGGACGCAAAACATGCACGACCGAGGGTTAAAAAGCAGAACAAGTAGTGACGTGGAGCGTTGTGATTGGTGTAAATAAGACGTTCTCTGATAGGTGGACAAATTGAAATAACGTGATGTGATAGGCGAAAATAAAATCAAAGGTGATTGGATGAAAAATGACGAGAAGGAATTAGCGGTGAATTTGTGAACTAAGATGGCGAAGATTTTTTTTTTTTTTAAAAAAAAGGATAATATAAGTACGGCAACTGTAACGGTTTACGGCAAACGCGCGCCGCGCAATGCGTCACGCCGGGCATCTTGCTCAATATGATTTTTGTTTTATTGCCCGGCGTGACGCATTGCGCGGCGCGCGTTTGCCGTAAACCGTTACAGTTGCCGTACTTATATTATCCTTTTTTTTAAAAAAAAAAAAAATCTTCGCCATCTTAGTTCACAAATTCACCGCTAATTCCTTCTCGTCATTTTTCATCCAATCACCTTTGATTTTATTTTCGCCTATCACATCACGTTATTTCAATTTGTCCACCTATCAGAGATCGTCTTATTTACACCAATCACAACGCTCCACGTCACTACTTGTTCTGCTTTTTAACCCTCGGTCGTGCATGTTTTGCGTCCTTGAGTTTCCATACCTCGCACACGCAACACCACAGCGCGATAACATGTCCACGTGCTAGCTGGTGTACCGGTACGATCGCCTCCTGGGCCTGCTCAACGCCGAGGAAGTGGTAGTGCAGACCTGCGTACCCGTGACGAACCAGGTCATGTACGTGGTGTTGAGGTAACTCCGAGGAGAGCCCCAAGGAGATCCACGCTACCAATACCGTGATTGCGGCTTACACCACGGCACACAAGTGCCTAGTGTTATTTTGTCACCTGAAGCGAAAGGTCTCCGTGGACACGTATCGAAGCTGCAATCTGCCGTTCACGTATAGAAACAGAGGTACAGTTGCCTAACACTAAGGTCTCCGTGGACACGTATCGAAGCTGCCATCTGACGTTCACGTATAGAAACACAGGTACAGTTGCCTAGCACTAAGGTCTCCGTGGACACGTATCGAAGCTGCAATCTGCCGTTCACGTATAGAAACAGGTATAGTTGCCTAGCACTAAGATCTCCGTGGACACGTATCGAACCTGCAATCTGCCGTTCACGTATAGAAACAGAGGTATAGTTGCCTAGCACTAGCACTAAGGTCTCCGTGGACACGTATTGAAGCTGCAATCTGCCGTTCACGTATAGAAACAGAGGTACAGTTGTCTAGCACTAAGGTCTCCGTGGACACGTATAGAAACACAGGTACAGTTGCCTAGCACTAAGGTCTCCGTGAACACGTATCGAAGCTGCAATCTGCCGTTGACGTATAGAAACAGGTATAGCTGCCTAGCACTAAGATCTCCGTGGACACGTATCGAAGCTGCAATCTGCCGTTCACGTATAGAAACAGAGGTACAGCTGCCTAGCACTAAGGTCTCCGTGTACACGTATTGAAGCTGCAATCTGCCGTTCACGTATACAAACAGAGGTGCAGTTCCCTAGCACTAAGGTCCCCGTGGATACGTATCGAAGCTGCAATCTGCCGTTCACGTATAGAAACAGAGGTGCAGTTGCCTAGCACTAAGGTCTCCGTGGACACGTATCGAAGCTGCAATCTGACGTTCACGTATAGAAACAGAGGTGCAGTTGCCTAGCACTAAGGTCTCCGTGGACACGTATCGAAGCTGCAATCTCCCGTTCACGTATAGAAACAGAGGTACAGTTGCCTAGCACTAAGGTCTCCGTGGACACGTATTGAAGCTGCAATCTGCCGTTCACGTATAGAAACAGAGGTGCAGTTGCCTAGCACTAAGGTCTCCGTGGATACGTATCGAAGCTGCAATCTGCCGTTCACGTATAGAAACAGAGGTGCAGTTGCCTAGCACTAAGGTCTCCGTGGACACGTATCGAAGCTGCAATCTGCCGTTCACGTATAGAAACAGAGGTACAGTTGCCTAGCACTAAGGTCTCCGTGGACACGTATCGAAGCTGCAATCTGCCGTTCACGTATAGAAACAGAGGTACAGTTGCCTAGCACTAAGGTCTCCGTGGACACGTATCGAAGCTGCAATCTGCCGTTCACGTATAGAAACAGAGGTGCAGTTGCCTAGCGCTAAGGTCTCCGTGGACACGTATCGAAGCTGCAATCTGCCGTTCACGTATAGAAACAGAGGTGCAGTTGCCTAGCACTAAGGTCTCCGTGGACACGTATCGAAGCTGCAATCTGCCGTTCACGTATAGAAACAGAGGTACAGTTGCCTAGCACTAAGGTCTCCGTGGACACGTATCGAAGCTGCAATCTGCCGTTCACGTATAGAAACAGAGGTACAGTTGCCTAGCACTAAGGTCTCCGTGGACACGTATCGAAGCTGCCATCTGACGTTCACGTATAGAAACACAGGTACAGTTGCTGACTTTTTAAAAACTCAATATTCTTGGTATATAGAGGCTTATTATGAGGTGATACATCCATTTATATGAATTTTCACGATCCACCACTGCACGATTTCTACCATCGCCAATAAAAATGCATTTAAAAGATTTTACCGCTGACGTACATCCGCTCTCAGGCTCTTTTTACACATAGATCAGCCACACACGTTTTCTGTACGTAAGGCTGCACATGGGAAATGACTGTTTGCAGACTTCAGTTATTCCTGATGTTATTAGTGCAAATATTAAAACTGAGTATTGTGTGTAGTGCTTTTGTGTTGTGCCAGTGCATACGTGTTATGTAAAATGTAAAGAATTAAATAAAAATCAGCAGATACTTCCTTTCTAAGGAGTAACACCAACTGTTGAATATAGATTCTCAAAGTGCTACGTTCGTACGACCTCTACCCTCTATATCTTATAGGTGAGTACGAAAGTATGTAGATCGCGTTAAAATACACAACTTATGTCATATACATCTTTATTGTTGAGTGAACCGTTTTCGAGATATTGCTTGTTATTTACTTAAATTTTCCAATAGTTATTTTCTCAAATGGGAATTCGTTATTCATTTTTTTTTGTCTTTGATATGCAAAGAGTATTAATCTGTGGCAAAAAGAATGGTACTGCACATAGCAACCAGCTATTAAGAGATATGTATGTGCTTAAAGGCTACTGTTTTTCTATATTCCCCTTGTAAATATATTTTCCCTACATCTACAAAAAAATTAGCAATAAAACAGAGTTTGCAAATGTTTATCTCGATTAACATGAACTAGATGGGGAATAAGCGTTTGTAAAAATACTTTGTACAAGAGATGAGAAAAGTCATGTGAGTGTTACACATCAGATTTTTTTTATGTGTTTCAGTGGGTGAATAATAATTAGTTTTGTTGGTATCGTTATCACAGTACTGTTTCACTTGTGAAATCCCGTTCTCTTTGTATTAAAAAAAATGGCTCTAACGATTTTGATGAAAAATATCGTATGTTTAATATAATGTCGTGAGAAATGAAATGTATATCTCGAATTTTCTGGGAATGTCTCCAAAAGTATTCTTCATTGTGAACGTCTTTTTCATAACTGAAAAACCGTAAGAGATAGACAAAATTTTACTACACAAAAAATGTAGATCGCGTTAAAATACACATCTTATGTAATATACATTTTTGTTGTTGAGTGAACCGTTTTCGAGATATTGTTTGTTAATTTTCCAATATTTATTTTCTCAAATGGGACTTCGTTATTCATTTTTTTTTGTCTTTGATATGCAAACAGTATTAATCTGTGGCAAAAAGAATGGTGTTGCACATAGCAACCAGCTATTAAGAGATATGTATGTGCTTAAAGGCTACTGTTTTTCTATATTCCCCTTGTAAATATATTTTCCCCTACATCTACAAGAAAATTAGCAATAAAATAGAGTTTGCAAATGTTTATCTCGATTAACATGAACTAGATGGAGCATAAGCGTTTGTAAAAATACTTTGTACAAGAGTAGAGAACGTCATGTGAGTGTTACACATCAGATTTTTTTTTATACAAGAAAATTAGCAATAAAATAGATTTTGCAAATGTTTATCTCGATTAACATGAACTAGATGGGGAATAAGCGTTTGTAAAAATACTTTGTACAAGAGTTGAGAAAGTCATGTGAGTGTTACACATCAGATTTTTTTTTTTGTTTCAGTGGTATCGTTATCACAGTACTGTTTCACTTGTGAAATCCCGTTCTCTTTGTATTTAAAAATGGCTCTAACGATTTTGATGAAAATATCATATATTTAAGATAATGTCGAGAGAAATGAAATGTATATCTCGAATTTTCTGGGAATGTCTCCAAAAGAATTCTTCATTGTGAACGACTTTTTCATAACTGATAAACCGTAAGAGATAGACAAAAGTTTGCTACACAAAAAATGTAGATCGCGTTAAAATACACAACTTATGCCATATACATTTATTTTGTTGAGTGAACCGTTTTTCGAGATATTGCTTGTTATTTCCTTTAAATTTTCCAATACTTATACTTTTTCTCAAATGCGTTATTCATTTTTACTTTCTCTACTACGTATAGTAAGTAGGGGAAGTATTGCATTCCACCCAAAAATTCGATACCGAGATTTCACTGGAAATACATGTTTTGAGAATCACTGAATCCAGAAAAAAAAAAGCATTTTTGGAAACATGTCCGTGTGTGTGTCTGTCTGTGTGTCTGTGTGTCTGTGTGTCTGTCTGTCTGTGCGTCTGTGTGTCTGTGAACAGCATAACTCAAAAACGAACAGTCGGATAAACACCAAACTTGGTATTTAGGTTCAGTATGCATAACTGGTAAACCATAAGAGATAGCCAAAATTTTACTACACAAAAAATGTAGATCGCGTTAAAATACACAATTTATGTCATATACATTTTTTTTTAGTTGAGTGAACCATTTTCCTTAAATTTTCCAATACTTATACTTTTTCTCAAATGCGTTATTCATTTTTACTTTCTCTACTACGTATAGTAAGTAGGGGAAGTATTGCATTCCACCCAAAAATTCGTTACCGAGATTTCACTGGAAATACATGTTTTGAGAATCTCTGAATCCAAAAAAAAAAAAGCATTTTTGGAAACATGTCCGTGTGTGTGTCTGTCTGTGTGTCTGTGTGTCTGTGTGTCTGTGAACAGCATAACTCAAAAACGAACAGTCGGATAAACACCAAACTTGGTATTTAGGTTCAGTATCTTCCAGAGATGCGACACGAAGGTTTTCAAGAAAATCCCCCCACCCCAGACTACCCTTTACATGGAACATTTTTCGAAAATTTTAATTTTCTCAAAAACGGCTCTAACGATTTTGATTAAAACATCATATGTTTAAGATATTGTCATGTCAAATAAAATGTATATCTCGAATTTTCTGGGAATGTCTCCAAAAATATTCTTCATTGTGAACGACTTTTTTGCATAACTGGTAAACCATAAGAGATAGACAAAATTTTACTACACAAAAAATGTAGATCGCGTTAAAATACACAACTTATGTCATATACGTTTCTTTTGTTGAGTGAACCGTTTTCGAGATATTGCTTGTTATTTCCTTAAATTTTCCAATACTTATACTTTTTCTCAAATTCGTTTATTCATTTTTTTTATGTCCTGAACATGCAAACAGAATGGAATTCGCCACATAGCAACCAGCGTTAAAATATTTGACTATCGCTTAAAAGCTACCAATTAGATTGTACAAGAGTAGAGAAAGTTATGTGAGTGTAACAAATCAGTTTTTTTTATACGCTACTATTTTAGTGTGTGTGTGTGTGTGTGTGTGTGTGTGTGTGTGTGTGTGCGCGCGCGCGAGTACGTGCCTAGGAACCGTGCGCCACAAGCCAAAACGACGACGTTATAGAAAAACTTTATCAATTGCCTACCGGCCAGGGACAACCGCTAAAAAACCTGAAGAAAGCTCTAAGAGTATTCTAACGCTTACCGATCTGGAAAACCCTTGAAAACAAGATAGTACACTTTTGAGATATTGCTTGTTATTTCCTTAAATTTTTCAATACTTTTTTACTTTCTCTACTACGTATAGTAAGTAGGGGAAGTATTGCATTCCGCCCAAAAATTCGATACCGAGATTTCACCGGAAATACACGTTTTGAGACCTCCTGAATCAAAAAAAAAAAAAAAAAAAAAAAAAAAAAAAGCATTTTTGGAAACATGTCCGTGTGTGTGTGCCTGTCTGTGTGTCTGTCTGTCTCTCTGTGTGTGTGTGTGTGTGTGCGCGCCAGTACGTGCCTAGTATCCGTGCGCCGACAAGGTAAAACTTCATCATTTGCCTACCGGGCAGGGACAACCGCTAAAAACCTGAGAAAACCTCCAAAATTAGAAACGCCTTCGTCAACCAGTACAGAAAACGCCTACCAACCAGGGAAAACCTATGAAAAAGCAGAAAGAGCTTGCATTTGTTTACCATCCGCAGAAAACTCCCAAAAAAAAAAAAAAAAAAAAAACTAGTCATTTTAAAAAAAAAAAGGAAAAAGACGAATAATATAAGTATGGTAGAAACAGCTTGCATTCGTCTACCAACCAGAGAAAACCCCCGAAACACTAGTTATTTAAAATTGCTGATGAGTTCTGGATAGGCTTTTGCAAATGTTGTTGGTAGCAAAACTTGCCTTTTCCATCACCTCCAACATACCCCACTCCCACACCTTTTTTTCTTTCCACCAATCATAATCTCTCTTATTCTCGCCAATCAGCAACTTTCATTTGTTCCTTTCCACCAATAACATCACTTCTTATTCCCACCAATGACAACTTCACACGTCACTTTCTGTTATACTTTTTATCCCTCGTTCGCCATCTTTCCCCCTCTTTCAGACCCCAACCGCCGCACAGTCAACACCTCGCCGCTCCTTAACCTCAACTTCGTGCCTCCGCCATCTTATTTAGTTCACATTTTTACCACCGCGCCTCTCATCTCTCAACCAGATTGCCTGCAAGAACAGATTTCGTTCATTCGCACCTCGACGGTTGCCTCGGCAGCAGCTACTGCCAACACCTACGTCGTACACGTTTTTGACCGCTTTCGACCGGCTTGAGAACCCTGCTCCTACGTACGCTAGCGACCATCACGATGGTCCAGTACCAGGTTTTGGTATAGTTAAATTACGCCTCTGCAAAGGGTGTCTGTACCGCTTTAAAAACCTAGGTATATCAGTGCGTAGTGATGTTGGTTGATCTTAAAGCTGGTTAAGCATTTTCAAAAACAGTTTGCTTTTATTTTTCCGCCTCGCGTGCCGCGCTTTTGGTGACGCATCCACACCGGTAACAGGTAAGTAACACACGCATAATTATTTTTCGGACCTGCTTGGCGTAGGAATATATCCTTTCGTGTTTTGGTACTGTAACCTCAAACCTCCTTACCCTCCTCTTGCGTCCGCCATCTTGTTTAGTTCTCACCGCATCTCCTTGTCGCAGACCCTCCGCCATTTTTAGTTCCCGCTATTTTAACCTCAAAATCTACTCTTCTAACCTCTTGCTACCGCCATCTTCTTTTAGTTCCCATTCTCACCACCGCGTCTCCTTACCCCCACCTCTTGCGACCGCCATGTTCACCACTAACCTCCAAATTTCCTCGTCCTTAAACCTCTTGTCTCAACCACCTTGTTTAGTTCCCATTTTCGCCACCGCATCTCATATCGCCCCATCTCTCTATCCACTCAAGAAAACTACCATCCGACGTTCAAAAATTGCTGATCAGTTCAAGACAGGCTTTTGCAAATCTTGCTGCTAGCAAAACTCACCTTTCCCATCACCTCCAACATACCCCACTCCCACAACTTTTTCTTTTCCACCAATCATAATCCCTCTTATTCCTACCAATCAACAACTCTCATTTGTTCCTTTCCACCAATAAAATCACTTCTTATTCCCACCAATCACAACTTCACACGTCACTTTCTGTTACACTTTTTATCCCTCGCTCCCCATCTTTTCCCTCTTTCAGTCCCGACCTCCGCACAGACAACACCTCGCCGCTGCTCACATCTCCGAACCAAATTGCCGGCGAGAACAGATCTCGTTTATTCACACCTCGACGGTTGACTCGACAGCAGCTACTGCGAACACCTACGTCGTACACGTTTTTGACCGCTTTCGACCGGCTTGAGAACCCTGCTCCTACGTACGCTAGCGACCATCACGATGGTCCAGTACCAGGTTTTTGGTATAGTTAAATTACGCCTCTGCAAAGGGTGTCTGTACCGCTTTAAAAACCTAGGTATATCAGTGCGTAGTGATGTTGGTTGATCTTAAAGCTGGTTAAGCATTTTCAAAAACAGTTTGCTTTTATTTTTCCGTCTCGCGTGCCGCGCTTTTGGTGACGCATCCACACCGGTAACAGGTAAGTAACACACGCATAATTATTTTTCGGACCTGCTTGGCGTAGGAATATATCCTTTCGTGTTTTGGTACTGTAACCTCAAACCTCCTTTCCCACCTCTTGCGTCCGCCATCTTGTTTAGTTCTCACCGCATCTCCTTGTCGCAGACCCTCCGCCATTTTTAGTTCCCGCTATTTTAACCTCAAAATCTACTCTTCTAACCTCTTGCTACCGCCATCTTCTTTTAGTTCCCATTCTCACCACCGCGTCTCCTTACCCCCACCTCTTGCGACCGCCGTGTTCACCACTAACCTCCAAATTTCCTCGTCCTTAAACCTCTTGTCTCAACAACCTTGTCTAGTTCCCATTTTCGCCACCGCATCTCATATCGCCCCCATCTCTCTATCCACTCAAGAAAACTACCATCCGACGTTCAAAAATTGCTGATCAGTTCAAGACAGGCTTTTGCAAATCTTGCTGCTAGCAAAACTCACCTTTCCCATCACCTCCAACATACCCCACTCCCACAACTTTTTCTTTTCCACCAATCATAATCCCTCTTATTCCTACCAATCAACAACTCTCATTTGTTCCTTTCCACCAATAAAATCACTTCTTATTCCCACCAATCACAACTTCACACGTCACTTTCTGTTACACTTTTTATCCCTCGCCCCCCATCTTTACCCCTCTTTCAGTACCGACCTCCGCACAGACAACACCTCGCCACCCAGCTCCTCTCCATCACGCGACCTCCATACTCCTCCATCTCCCTTCCTCCATCTCCCACCCCAAATTAACGAACCAATCAAAACACTCCACGTCACTTCCTCAATTCTTTCAACTCGTCCCGGATGAGCCAACCGATTTAACGATAATCCTAACGCTCAGGGCGCTTTTCAAACTTACCGCCGCCGCCGTCGCACGCAGCGACACTAGCGACACTAGCGCCCCTAGCGGCAGGATTATCGTTAAAACAATTGGCTCATCCGGGACTATTACTACTTGTAACACATCAGATTTTTTTTATGTCCTCGACATGCAAGGAGAATGGATTGCTCCACAAAGCAAACAGCTCTTAAAATATTTGACTATCGCTTAAAACCTAGCAATTCCCATTACATCTATAAGAAAATTAGCAATAAGATTAACATCCCGATTAATATGAATCTTATGGAGAATAAGCGTTTGTAAAAATAGTTTGTACAAGACTGGGGAAAGTCATGTAAGAGTGACACATCAGATTTGTTTCGGAATGTTTATCTCGTTTAAAATGAAGTATTTAGGAAAATAAGCTTTCATAGAAATAATTTGATCATCCAGTAATAACGATAGAGGGCACAGAAAGTCATGTGAATGTAAAACATAAGATTTTTTTAAGAATATTATTTCAGATAAGTTTTAATCAAGAGATGATATAATTGACAAAATACCCTATGTTCTTAGTAAACACATTTTTGGATAAAAGTGGATTAGGCAACGTTTTCTAAAACTTCATTCTGATATATTAAACAGCTTCTGAGATAAATTGTCATGAAATTAAGAAATTTAACATCAGTGGGCTAGGATTTTTAAGCTTCTCTTTGAAGTGGAATATTTTTGATGGTAGTTGGAAGATGCTTCATGTTTTTCTGCCCCACGTTTGTGAGCCAATTTGTCGCGGTCACTTCGTGTTATCTATTGCTGGGCGCCTGTTATTGTTTTACTATTTTGAATGTTGGGTTCGTTGTCCTCCGACTAGCTATTATTACTACTCAGTCGAGCATATCTCTTGAACATGGTGTGTAAACGGAAAGGATTTGTTACTGAAAGATAACACTTATAAAAGAATTTGTTTTTACACTTTTATTATCATCACAATTAATTAATTTCACATATTGACTCTTGATACACGCCAGACTGAAACTGTTATATTTTCTAATATCACTATAATCACTTATTTGCTGCACATTATTAATTCGCGTATTTCACATTTATAACTAACTTTACAACGCGAGAGATTCTGTAGAATTGCGCGACGTATAACGCGTGAACGATTCTCTTAAACTGTGCGACGTATAACCTTTGTATGATTCTGTTGGACTGAACGGCGTATTACCCGCGAATCCTTCTGTTGGACTGAGCGACGTTTGCCTTGTGAGTTATTCTGTGAAACTGATTGACGTGCAATGCGTGAATGATCCTGTTGAACTAGACAATACTTGCCTCTGGCTTTAGCTTTTTATACTCCCTCACCCTAATATGCCTAAACATTATAACAGAGCTGCTATTGGTTAATAAAACGCCCCAATATTAGCGTCTATATTTATATCCAATCAAAATTACGAACACATATGCTCTAGGGAAGAAATTCCCTCCATTTCTAAAGAAAAGCGTGCCAATCTGACGTCATTTGTTTGTCTCTAATAATTGATAAACAACTCACCCCCTCGCTCATTGTTACCCGCTCTTATTGTCAGTTTCAGTGAGGCCGTGTAAACTTATTTCCTAACAATGCATATAATTAACAAACATCTCAAATCAATGTCATACAATAATGCTTATTTACACTACAATCACTCTGGCATTTACATTGTTGTGATACAAATTACTGCTACATCTTAAGTACAGACAAATCGTAACATAAACATTTCAATGCCATGCCTTTTTGTACAGTACAGCACTCAAACTTTTCAATGGTCCTATGGATTAATTCGCAAAACCTCCGTGAAACGAACTTATTGAAAAGAAACGTAGAAGTGATTCAACTCGAAATTGAATTAGAAGAATTTTTGTTGCAAGTCAAACAAAGGAAAAGCTAAGAAGAGGGAAGAAAACGGAGGCCTGCTGGTGCAGATATCTTAGAATTTACATTCAAAAGAAGGGAAAATTCCGTGCATTACTTTTGCTGAAATTTAATTGGCAAGTTTTACACACGCGGGGAAAGCAATTTCGTTCAGTTTGGGTGCAGAAAATCGAATTTCACACCACTGTGATTACGAAAAGAACATATTTTCCGAGCGTCGCCCCCATAATTGCCGTCGACCACTCACCTCGGGGAAATGTGATGTGCAGATACCGCCCCTGGGCCCCGCTCGCTGCTGCGAGGTAAACGATAAGAGATTTAAAATATATATTCGCTTCCGTCCTTGCTTTTGTTGTAGTGGGCTTCATACAGTTCAGACTTCTGCGTTTCAAAAATAATTTCCAAGCCTTGATCCGTTCGCTTCTTTATCCCTCTATTGTCTGGGCTAATTCCAGGGGTTCTTTAGTCTTTCAATGACGCCGTTTCGATAATCGCCTGGAAGTTTCAGCCCTCGCTGTAGAGGCGAGAGGGTGAGAAACGAATAATATGAAGGATATTTTATCAACATTTTATGTGCAGTCTTGTGAAAGCATTTAATGCGTCGTAAATGATCTCAAATTAAATAATATGCACTTGGTTACGTGCACAATACAGAAAATAAAGCACACTTGCTCACATATGAACCTAGGTATATGATACATTCACATTATTTTCTCGACTACTAACTGCGCTTATAAGACAGTACTATTCTATCTACTTCTTGTTAATCGAAATAACCTTTCATTACGCATACCGAGCGGATGGCGCCGCGTTAACGCTTACGGCTCCCAGGTTCCCGCGACCACCCACTCTGATCGATGTGTTTTTATTGGGGTTTTCCCGGGTCATCATGCGAATGCGGAGTGATTCCTTTCAGCACCGGAATGTTCTGCCCCTAATTTCGTTTAATTAACCTTCCATTCATCGTTCGCTGCTGGCGATGATGTTTCGGTGCGACATGACAGGGAAAAGGATGCTCTGTGTGAAGTTCCTCTGTCCCTCGACTTTCGGCTGGGTGCGGGGGTATACGGACTGCCCCCGTGGGGGCGTTGGATCCTGTATGGGGCGGATTTCTCCAGTCTGCCTGCCGAAGTATCTAAATCCCAAAACTGTAGGGACCCCGTCATTGCTGTGCCGTCACTCCTGGTTCCGGCGCCACCTCGAGGGACTTAAGTAAAATATCCGTACTCAGTGGATCGGTGCCGAGTCCCCTGCGATGCACATTCCATTCCATTTATTATACATTTACAGATTTCATTGCACGTATAAGAAGAATACAGTAGGTTAAAGCAATAATTTTTTAAAATGCGGGTCGCCATATGATGGATTTGAAATTTCATGCTCCTTGTACAACTGCAAGGAGAAACAAATAGCAACCTACTACTTTAAGTGTATGTATTTGAAATTTCAGACCAATAGCAAAGAATTTCTCTAAAAAAATTGTTTTGTGCAGTAACATTTTGTATATTTCCTAGGGTTTACCAGTTATATTGTATGTATTTCAAAATTAAGAGTACTTCATAGGCTATTCACAAAAAATTAAAGCTACATATTCTAGTTGCCATACAAATGTCTTAAATATATCGTATTTTAATCAAACTCTTACGCTATTTTTTTTTTAGAAAATTAAGAATATCTGAAAATATATGTGTCGTATTATTGGAAGATACCGGAATTAAGGTGACCTAGGACAGATTCTTTTAGTCACAATGGCTAACATTTTCAATTTTTTTATTTCTGCAAAAATTAACTCTTTATAATGTTAGTCAAACATTTAAATGCGTTTTATGGTGATATAAACCTTTTAAAGAGTTTGACAGGCGTTTTTAAAAAAACATGCGCGGAAGTTTAAATGCCACGCCAATTTTTGTTCTCGCTTGCAAAATCATTCAAATAGTCAGTGTGCCAGGATTAAGGACACCGGGAAGGGGGTTTCCGCGAAAAACATTCTGCTATACACTGCAATGTGATTCCATCTGCAACTTGACTTCGACATCAGGATTTATGGCCATGTGGTCTAAGACACGATAGGAGTAGGATCGAAACCCGTTAAAATGCATGTTATGCATTCAATTGAAACTGTGGAAAAGGATGGGGAGGGCCCAACTAAAGCAAGCGGTGTGACGGCACGGTTGGATGTTGACGGGTTTCAATTGAATGCACGTACATGCATTTTACCCCTTTTTTTTTAAAAAAAAAAGTCACTCCCGCAAGAAGTATTTCATAATTTTCAAACATCGTATATGAAAAACAGAAAATAACTCGTATCTGAAAAACTACTTCATAAATTTTAATGAAATTTATACATAATGCTATTTAGAATGAAGGAAACCTACATAGAAAATTTTAAAAATATTGAAACGAAATTGTAGACAATCGTATAATCTGTCCTAGGTCCCTTTAAATACACAGATTGGTGTTTGATACAATTTTTGTTTTTGAGTTATTGGCCACATGCGCGCGCGCCCGCGTAACTTTTTCTAAAAATGCCACTTTTATTCAGGAGGCTCAAACATTTGTCTCCAGTGAAACCCCGACATCAAATTTGAGGGTAGAATGCAATATTTCCTCTATCTATTAGTAGGTAGTATGGAAAGCACACATTTGATGTGTTACCTTTGCTAGCCACTATAATTCAATTAATCTACAATTTTTTGGGGGGTAAAATTCTTAATTTTCTATTTGATATTAGCCATGATAGAAGTTTTTAACAGATATTTTTGTAGCTACATTTAGGACGCCAGTACGACAGTCAAATGTTTAAAAGGAACATAGGTATATTTATGCTGGGCTTAAATATTTTTACTACTCTATGCATGAACAGATGAGAAACAAAATAACAGACTATTTCAGAAGTGTTTACTTGCTCGGTGGTAAGTTCTTCTCGGCCCTGTCAGATGGCAGCCTTTTCTGAGTCACCTCAGGTGGGTCGAGTTGCCCTCAGTTCCGCCAGAGAGAAGCCTCTTTGAGCAGCCGGCCGGTGTGAAGGCTGCGCGTCTTATCGGCCACTGCCCACGGCGTTTCTTCACCTCATCCGTTCCTACTGGAGGCAGTAAGCGTTGGGTCGAGGTGCAAGGTGTTCCCTGGTCACTAGGTGACAACACTCTTCATGCACATAGTTGCTGTAAAAACGACGAAACACGCAGCTAGTATAGGTTATCCTACTGAATGCAGGAAATTCAACGTTCCACCATCACAGCATGAACGAGAAAGTGGATCAAAAAACACTATCGTCGAGAAAATGAAATTTATAATCCTTCTATAGGCATTTACTACATACATCTTCTTTTGTATTTCCCTGCGTTGGTAAGGCTTTGTTTAAGAGGCACAAAGCTTATCTTGTGGCGATGCACAAGTAGGAAAACAGGAATCCTTTTCCCGTTGCCAAAGCAATCTTTACACAAGAGGGGTAAGTCTTATTTTACAGCTGCACCATATAACCATATCCATTACAGCCCCTCCGATAGTGGTTGTTATGGCTGGAGGGAAAACGGCATCATTTCTATTCATCGTTCACAGTAACCAAACAACAGGCGCCGCTAGCTTTCTCTTGCGGTCGCCGGAAAAACTCAATCCACTGCTGCCGAGGAAAACATATGAAACCCTTGCTCTGTGAGAACTGCATCAAGAATCTTCAATTACAGCAAACACGTGTTTTTACTTTCTTTACCGCTTAGTTATAGAAGGCAGAAGTAGTATTGCATTCCAAACAAAAATTAATATTCAGATCTAATCGGAAATTCAGGTTTTCAGATCCTAAGAATCCATAAAAGTCATTTTTTGAAATTAGTTATCTTGTGTGTCTTTCTGACTCTGTATATGAACAGTATAAGTAAAAAACTCTGATGTGTTACACTCATATGACTTTCTCTACCCTTATACAAACTATTTTTACAAACACTTATTCTCCATATGCTTCATGTTAATCGAGATGTTAATCTTATTGGTAATTTTCTTGTAGGTGCAAGGGGAATTGCTAGACTTTAAGTGATAGTCAAATATTTTAAGAGCTGGTTGCTATGTGGCGTATTCCATTCTCTTTGTATTACCAGGACAAAACAAATGAATAATGAATTTGAGAAAAAGTATAAGTATTTGAAAATTTAAGAAAATAGCAAGCAATATCTCGAAAATGGTTCACTCAACTAAAAAAAATGTATATGACATAAACTGTGTATTTTAACCCGATCTACATCTATCTCTTATGGTTTACCAGTTATGCAAAAGTCGTTCGCAATGAAGAATACTTTTGGAGACATTTCCAGAAAATTTTAGATATACATTTCATTTGTCATGAAAATATCCATGTAAAGGGTAATCTGGGGTGGGGGGATTTTCCTGAAAACCTTCGTGTCGCATCTCTCGAAGATACTGAACCTAAATACCAAGTTTGGTGTTTATCCGACTGTTCATTTCTGAGTTATGCTGTTCACAGGCACACACACGGACATGTTTCCAAAAATGCTTCTTTTGGATTCAGGGGGTCTTAAAACATGTATTTCCGGTGAAATCTCGGTATCGAATTTTTGGGTGGAATACAATACTTCCCCTACTTACTATACGTAGTAGAAAAAGTAAAAAAAGTGCTACATTCCCATGACTTTCTCATGTATTTATATTTAGCTTCTAAAAGCTATTGTTATAAAATCTTATTTTTGTACTTTATGTTATTCGAGACAAATATTCACACATGTGACATGCAGTAAAAGGAAGGGAGAGTTGTATATTTAAACGGGTTCCATAATCTTATCTGTCATCGTGATGAACAAATGGGATAGAACTTAAGAAATTATAAGCAGTGAGAAACGTAAACCAATAATGATGGCTATCTCGGAAATGAGCGATACTACCAAACAGTTATAGAAATTAAATTGAATGCTTTAAAGAGCTGCACATTTTCTGTGCAGTAAGTATTTGCCTATCTGTTGTAATTTACCAGTTAGACAACATTTCACAACATTTCCCAGAACATTGTGAGATAGGAGTATTTTAGGAGTTGTATCGTATTTCAACTGTTGGGGAGCCGAACTTGTAGTAGTTTGCAACCGCAAGTATGGTACCCGCTTTCCGGTAGCCTTCGCCCCAAAAATTTTTAAAAAAATATTAACTTTGTAATTTTACTGTTTCTTTAAATACTATATATTTATGTTTGCCTCGGCTGCGTCAGTATTATTGTTAGAGACATGAATGTTTTGGCAGGGTTGTGGTGTGACTAAGAATGTAGGCTTACACAGATTATAAGTTTACTTCACTCCTTCTATTAATGCTTGATACGATTTAAATAACACTTCACAGATATAGAGAGCTGTGAGATTCTTTAATTAGTTACTTGCACTTTTTAATACCAATCTATTTTCGTCTCACACGAATACGTATTATATTTCTTGAGGACACTTTTTGCGTAACGCTGTCTGCAGGCAAATGACCTGATTTCAAACGTCTAAACTTGTAAATTTCTACATTTTAAGTCTCTGATTGGCTATACCTTCATTTAACTAAAGCTTTTTCTGGTTTTTGATTGGCTATTTTATAAACTGTCACTAAAATTACATTATTGTTGCTCCAATAATGACTAGTAACATTTAAACTTTCAAATTCATTATTGCCTCAAGCTTTCCTCATTGTTACCTCGTTGTTAGCAACTTTTAACCTATTATTTTCACAGCTCCTACATTATTAAATTACGTAATATATTCACATAACATTATTACACATGGATACAATAATACAAGCATATACAATAACTGTTATATACAGTTTTTATATATTGTTACATACACATATTGCTTTAAGGCGCGCTGTTATTGAATTTATATATTACGTATATAATTAGACTGAAATCATTTAAGTGTTAAAAATACTGCCTCATGTTGTATAGCTGGAATACGCTGAACTTAACTACCAAATTTGGTATTTAATCAACTTTTCGTATAGATACAAACGCGCGCACGCGTGCTTTAGGGGGAGGGGGTTTAAGGAGCCTAAAGATATATCCTGTTTATAAAATACTTTCTCTACTTTCTATTGGTAGTTACGAGCGAGATGCTTTAGGCAGCAACGTCTGTGTCCCCGCATAGGGAAGGGACTTCGATCACCGGTGACCACTCACCAGAACCATAGGATTTTTGTAGTTTCCCCAGGTTCGGCAGGCGAATGCTGTGGTGGTTTCTCCTTTACTACGATTTCCTTTCCATAGTTTACCTTTCAATTCGTTTCCTTCTCATATTTCAATTGAGCTTCTAGGTAATAATAATAATAATAATAATAATAATAACCTAGAATAATTACAACAATACATAGTAAGAGAAATGGCAATGGTAATAGTGACTAAAACAGTAATATTAACAGTAAAATATAATAAAATAATAACAGAAAGGAAAATAATAGCAGTAACAATTATAGCAATAAACATAAAAATAATAATGCTTTAAATAAAGAAATTGATTAAGCAATAGGGAAATAAAGTTAATGAGGGGTGCTGGATACCTCACTTTTTCGCCTTTGCCCCCACGCTCAAAAATCAACTTTGTATTTTT
This sequence comes from Deroplatys truncata, assembly GCA_030765065.1. NCBI lineage: Eukaryota > Metazoa > Arthropoda > Insecta > Mantodea > Mantidae > Deroplatys > Deroplatys truncata. The sequence goes on along the minus strand of CM060976.1, from coordinate 263,598,485 downwards.
AAATGTTTATTTAAATATTATATATGTATGCCTCGGCTGCTGTAATTTGCAGAAACGCGTATCTCTTAGCAGGGGTAGTACGGCTAAGGAATGAAGGCCTACACTAATTATAATTTTTTTTTACTTCACTCCTTTTATTAATCCTTCCTATGATTAAATAACACTTCACTGATGTATCCTACTATGTAGTGTGAGATTATTGTTACTTGTACTTTTAAACACGTAAGCTTTATATTATTCACTCCGTAATGAAATTTTATGTCTCGTGGTGTGTGGCGTGCCGGATGCGTGATCAATGGAAAGAATACTCCCCGTGGGTATCAGAGGGCCGCTCGGCTGGTGGGTCGTTCATCGCCCTCTCAACGGCGACACACGGATCTGCGAGGTTACAAACGTTAAGGACTTCCGCGCGTCTCAGTGGCTTATAGCCCGCTGTGTGGTTCCTTCACTTCATGGGTGGTAGGTAAAGGGTCTTTCAACAAGAGTTTCCTAGCTACCGTTGTAATTGAGTTACAGCAGTCATTTTTTTCATGTGGTTACAGTTGTTATTGACAAATAACCATACACATACAGGGTTCAGCAATGCGTAGAAATTGTGAAAATTTATTATCAAAATGGATCATCTGTTCGCCAAACCTTCCGTGTATTGCGTGAAGTTTACGGTGTGCATAAAAATCCCTGCGAGAGAACGATTCGGCGTTTCATCGATAAATTTGAAAGAAGCGATTCTATCAGCGATCAAAGAACGCCTGTCCGTAATCGACGTAAGCGCTCCAACGAAAACATAGGCGCCGTTCGTGAGAGTGTAAGTGAGAACGGAAACAAATCAATTGCTCGTCGAGGGCAAGAATTGGAGCTTTCGCTGACCACAACTTGGCGAATTCTGTATCTGGACTTGAAGTTTAAGCTTACAAAATGGTGTTAACTCAAGAACTAAAGCCCAACGACCATAGATTGTGTCGTGTATTCGCTGGCTGGGCTATGGAGCAATTGAAAGCTGACCCGGATTTTTGTCGAAAAATCATCTTCAGCGACGAAGCGCACTTTTGGATGGATGGTTGCGTTGAAATACAAAATTGCTGCTATTGGAGCAATTACAATCCACTGGAGATTCAAGAAAGATCACTTTATCAGCAAAAGGTTACTGTGTGGTGTGGAGTTTGGTATGGTGCAATCATTGCTCCAAATGTTTTCCAAGATGAAGATGGAGAAGCTCTAACTGGCAATGGAGAAAGATACCGGGCTCTTATAAGGGACTATTTTTGGCCTCAATTGGATGGTATGGATCTCAGAAAACATCTGGTTCCAGCAAGATGATGCCATATGTCATACTGCTGTCGAAACAATCGATGTTTCGAAGGAGAAGTTCAGAGGTTTTATCATTTCCCGTGGTGGTGATGTTAACTGGCCCCCGAGGTCATGTGATTTAACGCCGTTGGATTAGTTCTTGTGGGGTTATGTTAAATCTCGAGTTTATGTCAACAAGCCAGAAACAGTAAATGATCTTATGAATAACATCACGCGTGTTATTCGTGAAGTTGGTCCTAATTCATGTTCTTCTGTCATTGAAAATTGGGTCAACCGCATACCGCCACCCAACGAAGTCACGGCGGTCAAACTGATGTTCTCTCCCAGACGTAATGACACTAATTATTTCCAAAATAAAAAAGAAATAAACCTCTATCATTTATAGAACACTCTTGTTGAAAGACTCTATATAATAGAGAAATGTAGGTCGCAGTACGCGTGTTTACATAAATCTATACCTATTGGTAGTAATAACGATGTCGTGTGCGATACCAAATATGTAAAAGATGGCGCTATGAAGTCTACTGATTAGCATTGTTTCTGATCCGCACTGCGTTTGAAAACACTTTCTTAATCTCTGGTTAAAGAATGCAGGCAATAAATTAACTCGTTGTTAACGGCGTATGATTCCTTTGTCTGTCTGTTTCTAGGACAAAGAGCCTTGCAACACCGCACAGACTACAATAGATCTCCGCGTTTACTACACAGGCTTTTGTAATGTGTTTTTTTATAAGTCTTTCTTCCACTATCATTAGGCACAACTCTTGCTGGAAATATTTACAAAGACACAATGAAGTTGCTGCTTCTTCTTCCTAGCACAGCGTTGGGGAAGCGCTTTCTGAAATTTTGTTTAATAACATCTTTTCAATTTTGCAGCTCTCAACTTTGGTGCTGCAGTAGCGTAGGTTTTTTTTCTTCCTTTACTTTCTTTATGCAATGTGGATGTAGAACGGAACATATTTCATATTTCTGGAGTGGAGCAAATCCTAGCTTCGCTTTATTGGCTGCAGTTACGTTTAGCAAGTCAATCTCATGTAATATATTTATGTATTTCATGGTATTTTAGACCTTTACAATCCAGAGCTTCGCTTTCTCACTCTGTGTAACATATATATAATTTTAATTATTATTACCAAGAGAAATACTAACTACTCTCTAATAAAAAATCTGATGCGTTACACTCACATGACTTTCTCTACTCCTGTACAAACTATTTTTACAAACGCTTATTCTCCATATGCTTCATGTTAATCGAGATGTTAATCTTATTGCTAATTTTCTTGTAGATGCAAGGGGAATATGGTAGGCTTTAAGCGATAGTCAAATGTTTTAAGAGCTGGTTGCTAAGTGGAGTATTCCATTATCTTTGCATTACCACGACAAAAAAATGAATAACGAATTCCCATTTGAGAAACAGTAATGGAAAATTTAAGGGAATAACAAGTAATATCTCAAAAATGGTTCACTCAACAAAAAAATGTATATGACATAAATTGTGTATTTTAACGCGATCTACATTTATTGTATAGCAAAATTTTGTCTATCTCTTACGGTGTACCAGTTATGCAAAGGTCATTGAAAATGAATAATACTGTTGGAGATATTCCCAGAAAATTCAAGATATACATTTTATTTGTCATGAAAGTATCTTAAATTTATGATATTTTAATCAAACTCTTTTAGGTCATGTTTGAGAAAATTAAACTTTGCGAAAACTGTTCCATGTAAAGGGTAAACTGGGGTGGGGGAATTTTCTTGAAAACCTTCATGTCGCATCTCTGGAAGATACTGCACCTAAATACCAAGTTTGGTGTTTATCCGACTGTTCGTTTCTGAGTTATGCTGCTCACAGACATATAGACACACACGGACATGTTTCCAAAATGCTTTTTTTGGATTAAGGGGCCTCAAAACATATATTTCCGGTATCGAATTTTTGGGTGGAATACAATACTTCCCCTACTTACTATACGTAGTAGATAAAGTAAAAATATGTACCTATTACTTTCTCTACCCTCTATCGTCTATTGACGGGTATACAAATTAGTCTTACTGAAGCTTACCTTTATATATATATATTTCATTTTAATACAAATAACCTTTGCAGAAATAGCTACATTACACATTTCGTTAAAGATAAAAAGAGAACAGCGATAGTCAAATGTTTAACAACTGGACGCTATATGCTGGTCTTAAAATTCCATACTGTTTCCATGATATCGCAAGAAACAACTAAATGCTAACAGGACTTTAAAGAATGGCTAAATGTTGAACAATTCGAACCATTTGATATCTCGGAAATCGCTTATGCCACAAAAAGTTATTTCAAATAAATTGTGTGTTTTAAACAGATCGATATTTTTGTGTAGTCAATTTTCGTCTATATCTTATTACTTATACAAGATTTTACAAAATTCCTTCGGAATGTAGAGGACTTTAAAAGGCTATTCCAAGAAAATTCAAAATCGTCCTCCGTGGTGCAGTGATTACTATGCTAGCCTTAGTTTCCGAGGTCGCGGTTTCAAACCCGTCGGAGGCCGATGGATATTTCCGGGCGTAAAAATCCTTAGCATGACTTCCTTCGGGAGGCAAATAAAGCGGGCACGCAAAAGAACCTCAAGCCTGATAAGGAGACCTCTGGGCAACATTTCCGGTCTTTCGCGTAAAATATAGAATGGGACGCTAAGGACCATAGCAGTTAAAAATAAAATTAACTTAATATTTTCAGTAAATTCATGATATACATTTTATTTGTCATATAAATATCGTTAGTATAAGGTATTTTAATCAAAACCGTTAGAGGACTTTTTCAGAAAATATAAAAGGGTAGTTTGGCCCGATGGCGAGGAAGAAGGGTCTCACTGTCGCCGCTCCTGCTAAGGCAGGAACCTCTTCATCTCCTCCGGCACCCGCCGTGGGGATTTCGCCGCAGCCGCCGCAGCCTAGGGCAACCTATGCCGCAACCGCCGCTTCGCCGCCAGCCAGCGCAGCTTCGCCGCGACTGCCTCCGCAGTCGCCGCGTCTCTCACCGGCATCCACGTTGCCGATTCTGGGTACATCCCAGGCACCGCAGAGCCAGTCTGTACCTCAAGGGAGGTACAGTGCCGTCATCAGAGGGGTCCCGAGGGACCTGTCAGTCAGGTTCCTCATCGCCGCAGCTCACCAGCAGTGGCCTTCTGCCTTGAAGGCCACCAGGATCATCGGAGCACAGGGACCCACATCTCTCGTCAGGATGGAGTTCGCAGACCCTGGCGACTACGAAGCTGCCTTGAGGGCGGGCCTGCCCTTATTAGGGCGGTGTTTACGCATCGAGGCCAGCCGACGCTGCTGTGCCTACGGGCACAATGAGACGTCCTGCACAGCTCAACCCAGGTGCCACTACTGTGGAGCAGTCTGCACCACCTCATCGTGTACCCAGCACGATCTTCGCCGCCGACGCCGCTACTGTGCGACATGTGGAGGGTCTTCACACTTCACCGGCCAGGCGCTCTGCCCCCTGCATCCCCGCAGGAAGGCATCGCCGACGCCGCCAGCACCTACGCCGCAGATAGTGACATCTCCACAGCCACCGCCTACAGCACCATCACCAGCGCCGACACCAGTACCACCAACGCCGATACCAGCACCTTCACTCTCGCCGATCATCGAGGAAGTCCAGGGCCTACGCGACGCCGTTCAGGATCTCCATGCGGAGTTCCTGAACATGACGACGAAGCTGACAGCCCTGGAGGAACTCATCATGGAACTTCAAACATCATCAACTGCCCAACAGGTTTTCCTGGCTGGGCAGTTCGGCAGCACCTCTTCAAGACTGACAGCCATCACTAAAGCCATCCGGGTCTCATCTCTCAGTCACCGGCCGAAGACGGACCCGGCCCGAGTCGCGAACTTCTTGCAGCAATGCAAGGAGTTCAACCAGCAACAGGAACATAATCGTCAGCACCATCCTAAATCCTAACTTCCATTCGCTTCCTAAACCCTCGCCATTCCCACTAGTGTTGCAGTCAGGTTTCATGGCTGCAACCTAGTAACTACCTTTACCCGCTCCCGTCCACAGGGCGGCAGCCAACAGCCTTCAATTACTAACGCGGGTGCTATGCGGGACCGCACGAAGCCACGCCATTCCACTTTTCCTTCTTCCTTTTTTCCATCCGGTGGAGGAGTTTTTAGTGGGTATGCCGACTATTGGTGAGTCCCACACTCTCAGTCCCGACTCCCATCGGGGCTGGGGTCAGTGATTAAATCATTTTCTCCTCCACTCGAAAAAAAGGTAGTTTGGAATTGGAGATTTTCTGAAAATCTTCGTGTCACATCTTAGGAACGTACTTATTTTAAATGCCAAATTTGGTGTAGATCCGACTGTTTGAGTTATGTTTACAGGCAAATACACAGATCCACACAGACGGACCTGTTTCTAAAAATGCTCTGTTTGCACTCGGGGGTCGCAAACCATGTATTTCCGGTGAAATCTCGGCATCGAATTCTCAGGTGGAATGCAGTATCTTCTTTGCCTATTATGTACGTGGTAGACAGAGTAAAGAATATGTTTTTCAGAAGCAGGAATATTATAATACCAAACATTATAATAGTAAATATACGAAGTTATAGCTGAATATTTCCCAACCGAAACTAAAGACCTTAAAACTTTGCTAGCTAAAAGAGATAATGAAATTTATACCTGTATAACTGACAGCAAATTCGAAGGGAGACAAACACCAACTTCACATTATTTATTTGATTTTCATTGCTACAACAAGTAGAATACAGCGAGTGGAATTCAAGGCAGTGGCCAAAAAGCTGCTCAAGTATTTATAGAATGTAGCTGTGTGTTATAAATTATAATGCTTTGAGCTCCCGCTTATCACTCGGGTGACCGAGTTTCGATTCCACATCGAAAATCAAACCTTTAATCTAACTTATGTCTTAAATGTGTTAAACGTACCTGACCTGGCTCAGATATGCCAAGTATGTCTACACACCTCTTAAGATATCTTCACAAACTATAATAATACAAAATTTGGAATTAAAAGTAAATAAAACCATGGAGGCTTTCATATATGTACAAAACACCCTTTCACATAACATTACAGTGTCAGAATGTGCATGACCAGGGATCCGAGCGAGTTGGCGCAGGCATTCGGTCTGGTTTCGATTCCCACGGGCGACCTTGCTGATCCATGTTTTTTCGTGGGTTTCCCGGGTCGCTAGGCGAATAGTGGAAAGGCTAATTATATCCCCCGAATTTCCTGTCCCACCATTTCATCTCCATTCTCATTTTTCTTAACCTTTCATTTGCTTGGTTATTTGAGGGTTGCAAGTGTCGGCGAGAGTATCGGCATTGCGGGGCCGAGAAAAAGGATGCTCTCTGTAAATATTCGTCCCTGGAATTGGGGCAGTCTTCGAGTTCCGGGCCTCCAGAGGACGTTCAAGCCTGCAGAGGAGAGGCGAGTCGGTTGTAACAGTTACCATCGGGAAGTTTCAAGCTGGAAGGTGTAGGGAACCTGCCCTCTATTCTGTCGTGCCTCCTGATCCGATCACCCACTAACTGCACTCACCGCACTCCTTCCTCCCGGGGGCGCACCATTAGGGGCCTAGGCATGAAAGATCTTAGATCGGGGTGCTAAGACCCATGCGTTGCTGGTTCTACGTCATACGTCATAAGCAAGAAGTGAGGGGACACTTTGCTTACCTCGACCCAACTAGCAGCTCGGATCTTTGGTTCTTACCACCCCTAGGAGGCCGGCCGACAGAGGTGTGCAGAGATCCCTAACGATTTCCAAACTTGATGACCCGGTCACATGGTGGGAGGCTCAGGGAAACCTCCCTCTGACGGAACCGGGAACTATCTGACACCAAGCAACAAAATATACAGCACCTAAGCCTGCTTGAGACATGAAAGGAGAAGCGAAATGAAAGGAAACTGAGGGACAATAAAGCACCAAAGAGCTAAGCCCTGACAACCCAGCCCGCGTTCACGGACTCCAAGGAACAAGTCCGTGGGGATTTTCCCATTAGGACAGTGTCTGTCGTACATTGTCGACCCCCTGCTTGCGCAGGGACGGAAGTGGATACACCACTTATGCGCGTCAGCCCCATATGGGGAAAACTATCAAAGAGACAGTATCTAACCACCATCAAACAGCTTTCTAGTTTGCTGCCGGAGGACATTAAGGCGTCTCACAACCCCACTAAGGCATTTCCCAGGCACACCCAATCTCCAGTGAGTTTCAGAAAACACTGATCCGCCGAGTCCAACCCAATCCAAACAACTCCCGGAAGTGGCTCAGATGTTGAACCCGGCGTACTCATCTAAGCTTACTTAAACATGGAAGGGGAGCGAAATGAGAGAAACTGAGGGAATGGAAATCCATGGTGAAATCATTCGACTTTAAAACCAGGGAAAACCACGAGAAACTCATAGCAAAGTGGCCGGTGCTAGGAATCGAACGCAGGAACTCCCGAATATGAGTCGCGCTCGGTAAAACAACAATAAACCCCTCATGTTTTTAGACTTGCAAACTACACACTGATGCATGTAATCCTATCGGTTACGTTGTTAAAATGTGTAGTAAATACCAGAACAAGAAATTTAAGGCCTTGTGAACATTTACAATCTCGTACGTTATTATCTGTTTTACATGTTTGAAAATGTTGGATTTCACAAAATTACCTCACGAGAACCGTTGTATCAACTACTGCTTAAAATAACAGTAGTGTTGAATCTGGGACAATTCTTGTCTGTTTTAAAAGTAAAGTTCTATCGCTTTCAACTTCCACGTTACCAACTCGACCTATTAAAGTTTCCTGTTAGCTATAGCGCTTTTGTTTGTCTTTTGCAACACTTAAGCTTGGCGTTGCAAAACTTTTACACATCAAGCCACGTAATAAAGGTTTATGTGCACGTGTGATGTTCGAAAATAAGAACATGGCATTTGGTTCTGCATCTCCTTACTTTAAGATCAGTAGTTAAAGGAAAAACAAACAAGAGTGTCTTTTTTAATCTTATGACTTAAAACCAATAACCATGGCTAAGTTTGTAGCACTGCGTCTTATGCGAGATGGCTCAGGCAGCAAAGTCTGTGGCCCGTATTTGGACGGTCCTGGGTTCAATTTCCAGTTGCCCCGGGATCGACAGGAGAATGTTGGGGTAACTTCTTCTCTACGACGATTTTCCTCTATTTCCTTCTTACATTAGGTGTACTTCTAGGTCTCGTGGTGTCAGGCCCTGCATTCTCACTGAGAAGAACACTGGGTGGACACCAGAGGTCTACTTTAGGTCGTTCATCGCCCTCTCTCGCGGCTCCGGCGGTGACATACGACCTGCGAGCTTGGGACTGTTAGGGTCTTCCGTGCGTGTCTGTGGCCTGTAGCCTGCTGTGTGGTTCCTTCACTTCATCCTTTCTCTCTGGGGGTTGGTGGGTACAATATACCTCTGTAGGGCGCAGCGCCGATGTGTCCCCTTCCGTTAAACCACGTATTAACTATATTGGATCTCGAGATTTTACAAGATATACACGTTTTAAGATCCCTGAACCCAAATAAAACGTATAACTAAAACAGTTGTATTCATATGTCTTTCTCTAACCACTGTCGTTAATTTTTTGGTGCTTCCACGGATTATTTATGCGAAAGCCTATTTTAATATGTATGAGGGGCATTCAAATAAAGCCTGATCAGTGCGTCTAACTTTGCATTACACATAAGGTGGCATCACGTAACTGCGTGTATGGTGGCACTATCTATTGGTAGAGCGACTGCAGCGTGCGCAACGTTTCACATTGCATAGCGACAGAGTGGTGGAGAGAAGGTGGTCACACAACTGAACATAACATGAAGGCGAGTAAGCAGGAACAACGAGGAATATTCGATTTTTAACGGCGGAGGGAGTTGGAGGTCGTGAAATGTATCGACGGATGAAGGCTGTGCACGGTGAGTACAGTATGTGTCGTTCAAGTGTGGTGGAATGGCGCAAAAGATTTCTTGAGGTACGCGAGTTAGTGGTAGACGATGCTCGTCCTGGACAGGCTCATCGTGTCATCACACCTGAAATGATTGCGGAAGTGAATGCTTTAGTCTTGGGCAACCGCAGAATCACCGTGGACGAGATCCATCGGTTACTGGGTATTAGCGTGGGCACCATTCTCACCATAATGCATCAACACTTGAAATTGCGAAAAGTTTATGCGCAGTGGGTTCCCCACCAACTGACCGCTTCATCTGCAACGTTATTATGAGGAGGAATACGGCTTTCTGTCGCATATTGTCACTGGTGACGAAACATGGTGTCACCATTTTGAACCGGAAAGCAGTGGTAACATGCGACTTCACCACCTCTAAAGAAACCAAAGCCCGTGTACACCAGTTCTGCTAAGGTCATGATGTCCTTTTTTGACCACAAGGGCCCACTGCTTGTCGAGTTCCTGGAATGGGGAACCACCATCAATGCCCAGGTTATCAAGTCACTTTACAGAACCTTAGACGAAACGCTCAGGCATGTTGTTCAATGGCGTTATTCTGCTGCATGATAATGCCCGCCCATACACTGCCAATGTGGTGAAGACGACATTGCAGCAGTTTGATGGGAGACACTGGAACATCCACCGTACAGTACAGACCGTACACCGTGTGACTTTCATGCTTATGGATCTCTAAAACAAGCTATACGCGGACGACGAAGTGTGTGAATGGGTCCAGGCCTGGATCCGACAGCAGCCTACTAGCTTCCTCAATGATGGAATCGACCGGCTAGTGTCGCAATGGGATAAATGTGCCAACAGTTTTGCCGACTATTTTTCAGTTAATAAAATCGTTACCGTTACTTTACACAAGTGACCGGGTTTCATTTGAATGACCTTTATACTTCAGGTTAATCTAGATAAACATTTTCAGAAATTGTTACCTGCACATTTCGTTGTAGATACAACAGAGATAGTCAAACGTTTAAAGGCTAGTCACTAAAATCTCTCCCTCCATGATATCGCGAGAAACAAATAAATAGCCACAGAAATTTTAAAAAGTTACAAATTATTAAAAAAATCAAACGAGTAACAAACTTTAAAAAATGAATATCTTAAAATCATTAATCAAAATCGTTAGAGCCATTTTTGAAAAAATGAGAATTCTAAACTGTTCCATATATAGGATAATTTATATTGGGGGATTTTTTTTATCTTCTTTTAGTATTTTTTAAAGGTACTGCATTTGAATACCCAGTTTGTGTATTTACCTGAATTTTCGTTTTTGAGTTATGTACACACACACACACAAACACGCATTTTTCTGAGAAATTCTTACATTGGATGCACAGGTGTCAAACACCATCAATTACGTTTCTCTACCACGTAACATAAGTAGAGAAAGTATTAATTTCCACCTAAAAATTCGACATCAGTATTTCACCGGAAATGCATATTTTGAGGCCCCCTGAATAAATAAATGAATAAAAAGGGTTTTTAGAAAAAGCCCCGCGTATTTATGCTGTATCTGTGAAGAGCATAACTCAAAAACGAAAGGGCATATGAATACCAAACTTAGTATTTAGATACAGCATCTTAAAAAGTAGCGACACGAAGAATTTTAATAGAATCCCTAAATCCCAAACTGCCCTTTACGTAGAACATATTTCAAATTTTTTAAGTTCTAAAATATGTCTCCAACGTTTTTGATAAAATAACGTATATTAAATATATTTAAAAGACAAACTGTATACATTGGACTTTCTGGGAATATTCTGTGAAGCCCTCTTCATTCGGAGGGAATTTTATATAATCTTGTATAATAGTAAACGTTACGTGATAGACGAAAACGTACTACACAAGAAATGTCGATATCTTTAAAACACACCATTCATTTCAAATAACGTTATTTGTGACATCAGATATTTTGAAGTCATCCGTTATTAATGGTTCGAATTTTGCAATATTTTGTGATACAGTCCTGTCAATATTCAGTTGTTTCTGGCGATATCAGGAAACTGCATGAAATTTTAAGGCCACCGTTTAGCGTTTAGTTCGTAAACATTTGCATATCGTTATTGCCTTTGTATATATAAAAAATCTGATGCCTTACACTCACATGACTTTCTCTACTCTTGTACAAACTATTTTTATAAACGCTTGTTCTGCATATGCATCTAATTCTCTTGTAGATGCAAGGGGAATATGGTAGGCTTTAAACGATAGTCAAATGTTTTAAGAGCTGGTTGCTATGTGGAGTATTCCATTCTCTTTGCATTACCAGGACCAGAAAAAGAATTTCGAATTTCCATTTGAGAACAAGTATTAATATTGGAAAATTTAAGAGAATAACAAGCAATATCTCGAAAATGGTTCACTCAACAAAAAACTGTATATGACATAAATTGTGTATTTTAACGCGATCTACATTTTTGTGTATTCAAATTTTTGTCTATCTCTTATGGTTTACTGGTTATGCAAAAGTCGTTCACAATGAAGAATACTTTTGGAGACATTCCCAGAAAATTCAAGATATACATTTCATTTGTCATGAAAATATGTTAAACGTATGATATTTTAATCAAAATCGTTAGAGCCATTTTTGAGAAAATTAAAATTTTCGTTAAATCTTGCATGTAAAGGGTAATCGGGGGTGGGAGGATTTTTTTGAAAACCTTCGTGTCGCATCTCTGGAAGATACTGAACCTAAATACCAAGTTTGGTGTTTATCCGACTGTTCGTTTCTGAGTTATGCTGTTCGCAGACACATACACAGACACACAGCTAGACACACACATGTTTCCAAAAATGCGTTTTATTTTATTCAGGAGATCTCAAAACATGTATTTCCGGTAAAATCTCGGTATGGAATTTTTGGGTGGAATACAATACTTCCCGTACTTAGTATACGTAGTAGAGAAAGTAAAAATAAAACGAGTAACAAACTTTAAAAACGAATATGTTAAAATCATTAATCAAAATCGTTAGAGCCATTTTTGAAAAAAATGAGAATTCTAAAGTGTTCCATATATAGGATAATTTATATAGGGGAATTTTTTTATATTTGTGTAGTATTTTTGAAAGGTACTGCATTTGAATACCCAGTTTGGTATTTATCTGAATTTTCGTTTTTGAGTTATGTACACACACACAAACACAGATTTTTCTGAGAAATTCTTACATTGGATGCACAGGTGTTAAACATCTCAATCACGTTTCTCTACCACGTACACATAAGTAGGGAAAATATTACATTCCATCTAAAAATTTGACATTGAGGTTTCAACGGAAATGCATATTTTGAGGCCCCCTGAATAAATAAAGTAAAAGGCTTTTAGAAAAATCTCCGCGTCTGCGTGGGTATCTGAACAGCATAATTCAAAAACGAAACGTCACATGAATACCAAATTTGGTATTTACGTATAGTATCTTCCAAGGATGCGACAAGAGGATTTTCAACAAAATCCCTCAATCCCAAACTGCGCTTTACATAGAAAATTTTTCGAAATAGTTGAATTTCTAAAAGATATTTACAAGACAAAGTGTATATGCTGAATTTTCTGGGAATAACCGGTGAAGTCCTCTTCATTCGGAGGGAATTTTGTACAATCTTATATAACTGGTAAACGTTAAGTTAAAACGGTACCACACAAGATATATGTAGGTCTCTTTAAAATACACAATTCATTTCAAATAACATTTTTGTAGCATCAGGAATTTAGAAGATAATCGTTATTAAGGGTTCCAATATTTCAATACTTTGTCATTCTTTTAAAGTCGTGTCAACATTCAGCTGTTTTTTCTCGCGATGTCATGGAAACAGTACGGAATTTTAAGGCCAGCATATAGCGTTCAGTTGTTAAACATTTGACTATCGCTGTTCTCTTTGTATCTATAACGTGAAGTAGTTTGTTGCTGCTACGTATGGAAAACCGATTTGAAGTAGGAGTTGTATTGTAGTTCAACTGTTGGGGAGCCGAACTTGAAGTAGTTGCAACCGCACGTATGTTTCTTTAAATATTATATATTTATTTTTGCCTCGGCTGCGTCAGTATTATTGTTAGAGACATGCACTTCTTTGCAAGGCTGAAGAATGTAAGCTTACACAGATTATAATTTTTAATTCACTCCTTTTTATTAATGCTTGATACGACCAAAATAACACTTCACTGATATATAGCTGTAAGATTCTTTTATTAAATACTTGCACTTTTTAAACACGTAAACTATTTTCGTCTCACACTGAATACATATTAAACTTCTCGAGGACACATCTCACGTCCGGTTAGGAACACTGTCTGCAAGCAACTCGTCGTTATGAGCACTGTCTACAAGCAACTGAAATCTAAATTTGTAAAAATTCCTATATTTCAGTTTCTGATTGGCTAATCCTAGTCCAATAGAATACCTTCATTTAACAAAAGCTTTCTCCGGTTGTTCATTGGCTATTTTATAAACTCTTACAAAAAATTACATTATTGCTTCCAAGAATCATAAGTAGTATTGTTAAACTTCCTTAATCATCATTGCCTCAAGGTTACCTCATTGTTAGCAACTTTTAACCTATTATTCTCACAGCTCCTACATTATTAAATTACGTAATACATTCACATAACATTATTGAGCATGTATACAATAATATAAACATTTACAATGACTGTAATATACACTTTTTATATATTGTTACATACACATATTGCTTTAAGGCGGGCTGTTCTTGAATTTACCTATTATATAATTAGACTGAAATCATTTAAGTGTTAAAATACTGCCTCAAACGAAATGAGTAATGTAGCTATTTCTGCAAAGGTTTATTTGGATTAAATGAAATAGATTAGAAACAAGCTTTCGTAAGAGTAATTTTCATACCCATTAGTAAGCTATGGAGTGTAGAGAAAGTCATGTGAATGTAACAGATTAGATTTTTTATCTCATCCCCTGTATCATAATGGCATGTACAGTCCGTTGAACGTTAGTGATCATTGTTTGCATACATTAATTCTATTGAATCCAATGCATCCATATGCGATCCCATTCTGTAACAAACCTCCTTTAATTCTTTATAATTTGTTTGGTAATTGAATACAATGTTCCTACAACCAAATATTTAACTTATATAAGACTGAAATTTAGGCTTTCCTTTATTCCGAAGTTTAATATAAATTACCTTTGATCTTTGCTAAAGCAATAAGACGTAGTTTTAAGTATTGCAGGAAGAACAAATATAGACTTCAAATTGTTCTTACAATTGCTTGTTCTTCGCTATCTTAATGTAAACCACAAGTAGAGATTCATAACGTTTACAGTTAACAGCTGACGCACGTAATCAGACACAATAGAAACGTTATAATTATACTGGACTATGAAACACTCCATCAGGCTAAGAGAAACGCAAACACACTACCTTGACAGTGACAGGTGGCGGGTGTAATGCCAAACCTGCTGGTGTAGCAACTTTTTTTGCGAGAGACAATGTGACTAGTAGTTATGGGTGTGAAAATTATGTGGATGGGAAGCCTGGGTAAACCGAGTTGCTTGTAATACGCGTACTGATAGAAAACTTGCACAAGTACACCTGGTAGAGATTGCAGGGTCTTTTTACAACTTTAGGAAAACCAGTTTTCTATAGAATTGCACCATCTTCACTGAGTATTAAACACTTTTTTTAGTATACTGGTATCAAGATTTTTTAGCTAGCTTTAAATCTTTTAATTATAAAAATATTTGAATATCGTAAAATAATTTCTAAATAAAACTTTTCTTTCATTTATAGAAACATTTTTCTGTGAAAACAAAAACTACAACTCCGCCAATTTTTATTACGAGTTTTAATAAGAACCTCAAGATAGCTGGTTGACTATTTGTCCATTTGAGGGACTAGGTTAATTTTAAAAATCTTGTGTTGCACTCGCTTAACTTTCTCTAGTCTTATACAAACTATATTTTATAAACGCTTATTCTTCATCTACGTCATGTTAATCCAGGTAAACATTTGCATAGTTTATCTTATTGCTAATTTTCTTGTAGCTACAAGGGAAATTGGTAGACTTTAAGTGATACTCAAATGTTTTAAGAGCTGGTTGCTATGTAGAGCATTCCATTCTCTTTGCATATCCAGCACGTAAAGGAAAAACGAATAACGAATTCCCATTTGAAAAAAAGGTATTGGAAAATTCAAACAAATAACAGGGAATATCCCGGAAATGGTTTACTCCACAGAAAATATATATGATTTAAATTGTGTGCTTTAAAGAAATCTACATTTTTGGTGTAAAATGTTTTGTCCATCTCTTACCGCTTACCAGTTATGCGAAAGTCAATCAGAATACAGAGGACTTTTGGGGACATTCCAAGAAAATTTAAGATATACATTTCATTTGCCATAAAATATCTGGAGACGGGGCATTTTCTTGAAAATCTTCGTGTCACTGTTTGGAAGATACTACGCAAACACCAAGTTTGGTATTTATCCAACTTTTCTCGATTTTGAGTTATGCTTTCACAAACACACACAGACACCCACACAGACATATTTCGAAAAATACTTTATTTGGATTCAGGGAACCTCAAAACATGTATTTCCGGTGAAATTTTGGTATCGAATTTTGGGTGGAATGCAACACCACCCCTACTTACTACACGTAGTCGAGAAAGCAAAAGTAGCAAAGGAAATTAATTTTTGGCGTAAACTTTTTATATTAATAACTTTTTTCGTGGGAACCATGGAATATAGGATCAAAACTTTAACCTTGTAAATGCAGCTAAACATTCTGTAGAACCACAAAGAATTGCAAATAGATTTTGAGAAAAGTGTACCCGAGTTTAAAAAATAAAACTTACGAGAAATGACAAAAAAAGGTGACCGCATTGTTACATAAGAAAATACTGTATCGTCTCTGGACCATAAGAACCCTTTAGAGGTGTAAATAAAAAAATACACAGCTATATTCCTTATACGATTTGCAATCCATTGCAACAGAAAACAGAAAATCAATTCCTTAAAACTCAAACTCTACCAAGTGGCGTTAATGATTCAATAATTTTAATAAGTGGTATTTAAAATAAATAAAAAGTAGGTAAGAAAAGCACTGAGACGACACTATTGTTACTGCAATGACCTAGAATATTAAATTTAGTTGAGGAACTCGAGTTCGGTGGTGGCCATCTCTTTATCCCTAAGGGTGCTTCTGACTGAGCATCTATAAGTAGGAAGGTTGATTCAGGATTATTGCGTCACGATGACCATCACTTTTAAAGCCGTTTACATTACCTGCTTGGTTTCTTATTTTGCTGCCGTGATCTCGTAACTTACTCTGTTGGGCGTCAGCTGCTCCACTGGTATGGACATGAGATCTTTCTCTCAGAGTATGTGTGGGCGTATTTAACACCAATTTAAATTGAATGAGACATTTGATGTAATCGGATACTTGAGCTTTAGAAGCGAGTTGCCAACCGTTTGAGATGAAGAAATTTTACGGTTTTATATAAGTGTCTGCAATAAACGAATATAGTAGCATAATTGCGTGAGTAGCTAAAACGTTTATCGGCAAGATCTCTCGCAATAGCTGCGAAATATTTCTCACACAAGTGCGTCACTAGGCGCTTAAAATAACACACGAGCAGTACGTACCGAAGACTGCACAGAGTATCTAATGCATGCACAAGCTGTGTAAGTGCCGGTACCAGAGAGAGTATCTCTGTGATATAAAATTGCACGCCTTTAATAATTTTAGCTCGCAACATATTATTCCCCTTCCAAATTTACGTCATTGCCGGACCAATACTTAACGCCTATTTATGCACGTCTTTTGCCTATATAATTTACAGAATTCGCCTAGGTAACTGCGAACGTATTGAACTTCTAACCTAACTGAATTCCAAGAATCTTTAAGCTAATGCGTTCGCTACCTCGGTTGAACTAATGACTTTCGCTAATCTGGGTTCCTCTTTCCGGACAAACATTTCAGCTTAAACTTTTTACATTATACACTGATTTAATATAAGGAAATTATCTATCTTACTGCTATTTCTTTATTTAATTAATTATATCTTCAATAATCAAGGTTAAATCAATCGTCAATGGTTTCGATATGAGATGGTGCATAACTCTTCTGTAAACAAAGTGATTACACACATGTTAAGTAACTACTTTGAATGTGTAACAGTACAATTTGATGTATATAATACGACGTAAGTTAAAACGTTGGTATTTTTCAGGTGAAATGCTGACCTGTAGAGAGTGCTGCAGTCCTGAAATCTGGCAGGCGCATGGGAAATGAGATCCGAGTTTTGGATAAGAGCCCAGCCATTACGACGCCTCTCACTTCTGATGTGATGGGGTCGAGCAGCAAGGAAAGCCGATTACCACAGAGAGAGTGCATCGCCGCCTTCTGCCAGATTAATCCTCGAGTGTGTGTTCGTATAGGTTACTTCCCGCTTTAACGTCCAATATCAGTCTACAAAAATTAATGTGCGTGGATTTTGCTAAGACTTGTTACATTTGGATGCCTTCACATGTGCACTAAACTGCACATATGACTAGTAAACGCCTATACCACCATAAAAACCATTATTCTTGTATCAATTGCTGAACATTTGCCGCCAGATTGAGGTAACTTCAATTAAAAGTTGTTCTTAATTTGCTTCATACACAAGAAGAAGGTAAAACGACATTATCAGCTTTTAAGCACATATACGAAATATACTATTGTCCTTTCACTCGTGTTTTTGTGCCTATTACTCTGAACTGTCGTCCACCGTAGTGTAGTGCTTACCAAGCTAGCCTCGAGGTCGCGGGTCCAAACCCGGCGGAGGGTGGTGGATTTTTCGGGCATAAAAATCCTTAGCATGGCTTCCTTCGGAAGGGAGGTAAAGCCGGTGGTCCCGTGTCGTAGATTTACGGCACGTAAAATAACCTCAAGCCTCTGAGCAAAATTTCCGGTCTTTCACGCCCAATATAGAATGGGACGCTAAGAACGACAGCAGTTAAAGGCGTCCATATATAAAAAACAACTCAAAAAGACTCTGAACTGAGTGACGCATGGCGGCTGAAATGAAATGGAAAAAATCTGATGTGTTGCACTCACATGAATTTCTCATGTAACCATTATTACAAACGCTTATTCTCCATATGCTTCATGTTAGTCGAGATATCGAGATGTTAATCTTATTGCTAACTTTCTTATAGATACAAGGGGAATTGGTAGCCTTTAAGCGATAGTCAAATGTTTCAAGAGCTGGTTGCTATGTGGAGTATTCCATTCTCTTTACATTACCAGGACAAAAAAATGAAATAGTATTTTGAGAAAAAGTATATTTATTGGAAAATTTAAGGGAATAACAAGCAATATCTCGAAAATGGTTCACTCAACAAAAAAAAATGTATATGCCATAAATTGTGTATTTTAACACGATCTGCAGGTTTTATGTGGTAAAATTTTGTTTATCTCTTATGGTTTAACAGTTATGCAAAAGTCGTTCACAAATGAAGAATACTTTTGGAGGCATTCCCAGAAAATTTGAGATAGAGATTTCATTTGTCATGAAAATATCTTAAACATATAATATTTTAATCGAAATCGTTAGAGCCAATTTTGAGAAAATTAAAATTTTCGAAAAATGTTCCATGAAAAGGTTAGTCTGGCGTGGGAGGATTTTCTTGAAAACCTTCGTGTCGCATCTCTGGAAGATACTCAACCTATATGCCAAGTTTGGTGTTTATCCGACTGTTCGTTTTTGAGTTATGCTGTTCACAGTCACACACACGGACATGTTTCCAAAAATGAATGTTTTGGATTCAGGGGGTCTCAAAACATGTATTTCCGGTGAAATCTCGGTAACGAATTTTTGGGTGCAATACAATACTTCCTGTACGTACTATACGTAGTAGAGAAAGTAAAAATTCCTTGTCGATAAAACACCATGCTGTGACTTTGTCCAGTTTTACAATTATAACTCCTCACTACTTTTACTGTTACTGTTTTTATCTAGTTTAACTTTACTGAGAGTTCACTTCGTTCATATGCTATCACTGACTAAGGTGAACTAGTTCAATTCTCTGACCCTACATTTCCTTAGTGACATATCCTCTTCACCCGGGAGTCAAACACAAGACCTTAACATCCCGTCACTCCGTAGTAACACTGCACGTCACAACAGCCACCACTAACTCGCTCGGAAAGTCGCCCTTGATGTCGTAACGGAAACGCACTCGCTAAATAACTGACTACGCTTCCGCGAGAGCGCTCGCATATATAGTCAGTGGAATCTTTCCACAAGGTTCTCAAACGTTCTAGAACTATTTTGACACACTTCCAGGAGGATTTAGTTATCTGTCGATCGCGCGCCGGATGTTTACGCTGGCAAACATCAGTTAACGTTTTTAACACCACCGCTCGTCGCCGACCTCCCGATAACCTTCGCCTATAGCTGCTGTGATATACGCGAATGATTTAATTTTAATGTCCACTTCAATTTCCGGGTAGAAAGAGAACTAAATCCCTTAGAAGTATATTGTAAGGAATGAGAAATGACAGTCAGCGAAGTGAAAAACGCTAATGTTCAAGAATGGAGCGGCACATAGCAGCAAGGAGATCTGTACATACGCAGGACGGAGATTAGAGAATGTTAAAGTATAGGGTCTTTCAACAAGAGTGTCCTATCGTTGAGCTTAAATAAAACAAGTTTTATAAATAAGAGAGGTTTATTCCTTTTATTTTATTTTGAAACATAGTTATTGTCATAACGTGTGGAAGAGAACACGCGTGATGTTATTCATAAGACCATTTACTGTTTCTAGATTGTTGACATAAACTCGAGATTTAATATAACCCCACAAGAAGTAATCCAACGGCATTAAATCACATGACCTCGGAGGCAGTTAACATCACCACCACGGGAAATGATGAAACCGCTGAACTTCTCCTTCTAAAGATCGACTGTTTCGAGAGCAGTATGACATGTGATACCATCTTGCTGGAGCCAGATGTTTCTGAGATCCATACCACCCAATTGAGGCCAAAAATGTTCCCTTATAAGAACCCGTTGTCTTTCTTCATTGACAGTTGGAGCTTCTCCAGCTTCATCTTTGATTACACCATACCAAAATTCACACCACACTGTAACCTTTTGGGAACGAAGTGGTCGTTATTGACTCTGCATTGGATTGTAATTGTGGCAATTTTGTTTGTTAACACAACCATCCATCCAAAAGTGGGCTTCGTTGCTGAAGATGATTTTTTGACAAAAATCTGGGTCAGCTTCCAATTGCTCCATAACCCATTCAGCGAATACACGACTCAACCTATGGTCGTTGGGCTTTATTTCTTGATTTAACACCATTTTGTAAGCGTGAAACTTCAAGTCCAGATGCAGAATTCGCCAAGTTGTGGTCGGCGAAAGCCGCAATTGATTTGTTTCCGTTCTCGCGTACACTCTCACGAACGGCGCCTATGTTTTCGTTGGAGCGCTTACGTCGATTACCACTTCTTTCAAATGTATCGATTAAACGCCGAATCGTTCTCTCGCAGGGACGATTATGCACACCGTAAACTTCACGCAGTACACGGAAGATTTGACGAACAGATGATCCATTTTGATAATAAATTTTCACAATTCCTACGCGTTGCTGAATGCTGTAAATTTCCATGAGTATTTGGCAGTGATAATTGTAACCACATGAAACAGATGACTGCTGTAACTCAATAACAACGGCAGCTATCACATGTTAAATATAGGACACTCTTCTTGAAAGACCTTTATTTATATATATGGTCGTCACATTATCAAGGAGCGGAAGTTAGGGGAAGCATATAGACACCACAAAGCGTAAATGCATAGTAAAAACTATAGTCATTGTAGTCTCTTATGAAAGCTTCTAATAGACTAGTGAGGACAATGGAGATGCTATACAGAGCTGTTGTTAGGTCTAGTTCATCATATGGGGAGGAAATTTGGAGTTGGAAGGATATTGAAAAATTGAACCAAATCCAGACGCATTTGCTGACACGGATTCTACAGGTGGGGAGGGGTACTGCAAATTGTGCGATTCGTAAAGTGTTCGGCTTATACAATGAAACGGTTACGCATAGTACGGGCAGATAAGGCACTTCTACGTGCGGTGTGTTTCAGAGAGCAAGTACTGGAAGAGGTGGATACGTGTTGGGCAACGTAAGGCCTTAGAAGTATATTTGGCTACATGGGAGGGACACGAGACGTAACGGGTGGAAGATAATCCAGAGATGACTACGTGATATTGACCGACAGAATTTAGAATCACAATGTAGGCTAAAACTTCACCTAATTTACAGTGTCAAACAGCGTGGATCTGGGTGAGGGTGGCCTATTTAGATAAGTGAACGTGAGAGGAAAGAAGTGGTTTGGCTAAGATTGGGCGTCTGGAAAAGCATTAACGGATGACACCGGGTGTCCAACTCTTTGGAGAATGATATTCTGTCTCAGTGCAGAGAAACGGAATTACTAAGAAAGCAATATTTACCGCCACAGTTCCTGGACACCAATAGGGGCATTGAGGTCTGCTTGGATGGAATGTTGGACGCGAGGTGTCAAAACGAGGTCTTTTTTAAGATTCGGCAAAAGAGGTTAATTGCGCTGAAGATCGGAAAAGGTATATATGAGGGTTTTAATTGTCAAAGCACTGTATATATTGTTACATGCTGGGTAGAGGCCTAAGGTTCACATGAAAATTTAAGTTAATTTCTTGTACACAGCACGTACATTGTGGGGACGTATACTCACTTGGCCGCGGAGAATCGAAACGTGGTGTGGAGGTTAAGAGGAAGGCGCAATCTACTTACACTTTCCTAGATTTATTACCAAACGTTTGGGATTCCTACATTATTAAAAATGAAGGTTGAAGGGAGATGCCTCTTGCACGCGCGATTCGCTTCTCTCGGAAGACTCAGGAAGACAGACGCTATCACCACCACTCGTAACTAGCAAAGCTACCAGCCAGGAGTGCCGTCAACAACAATATGTCTGGTAATGACAATGAAGCCCCTAAATTATTAATACGTCATAGCATTTGATACTGCGTTTCTAATTGTAATTTATACTTTTTATTACTTCTTCCCCCCAATCATTATGTTAGTATGTATTTACTGTAAAAGTTTAGGGACAGGAAAAGCATGTACGGTTATGAGGCCCGTGCTATTGTTGCATTTTACAAGGTTGGACTGAAACATGTTATAATAAAGGTCCTTGCACTACTACACTCAGCCAAATTTAGAGTGCGTGTCTCGCAAATCAAACTATACATTCGAAGATGGTTAGCTTTTACAGTCATTATTCAGTGACTGTTTTACAATGAGGCACTATCGTTGTTACTTCGTAGAAAATTCTCAAAATGTCCTCCTTTTGCTACTACACGCGCATAATCTCTTTGGATCACATGTCACACTGTTCTAAAACTCCAATATCCTATCATATTCTTGCACTGTCTACACAGATAAAAATTAATAATATTCGGGCGAAGGACGGTCCATAGAACTGGTACTTCTCTACCTATCGAAGTCTTTCAGCTGATATCAGCGTATATGTCAAACCATGAGACTGAAATATACAAATCAGCCGTACAAGGTATATTAATCATAAAAGTAAATAAGTCCCCATGGCAACACAGCTGCAGGTTACTTGTACGAAAACATCACACAACTAGGTGACAAAACGAATCATTAGTAACAAATTTAATTTGCTGGATTTAACTCCAAACATGTATAAAGTAAACGTTTATTTGTATGTGAACGCCTCATAACAGTAACAGGCTGCCCTTTCAAAAACAAGGTTAATTCTGCCTAACTTTATAAATGTGTCCCATTTCCATTATAACGACAACTTGTAGCTTTATTTTCGTAATATCTGTGCATAAACACTTCGGAACAAGCAGTAGAACAAAATAGAACTTCACTAACATATGTAACAATATATTAATAACATGTCAGAAATTAAGAACACGTTTATTGCGATGTATATATTTGTACATAATGTTATTTGTAATTAATGAACAAATCCTCCAGTTTTCTTAAATGTCCGTACAGTATGTTTAATATTTTACTAATACAGAAACACACTAAGAAACAGATACAGAAAGAGCCAAAATATTGCTTTAATTCTAAAAGAAATACTGATTATCAATATAAATGATAATATATAAGATATGTTCAAATGGGGGCAGACATACAGATACGTTTAAGTACAGTGAAAGTTAGACAGAACTTCTTATACCAGTTTATAAGTAAATATCCTGATAGTTGGGCAACACTTCCTACACTAACTTATAGGTAAGAATTCTGAGAGTCAAGCAAAACTCCTATACTAACGTGTAGGTATCATGAGACATAGGCAACACTTCCTACACTAAGTTCTAGGTAAATATCCTGAGAGTCAGGCAAAACTTGCTACACTAACTTATAGGTAAGGATTCTAAGAGTCAGGCAAAACTTGCTACACTAACTTATAGGTAAGGATTCTAAGAGTCAGGCAAAACTTGCTACACTAACTTATAGGTAAGGATTCTAAGAGTCAAGCAAATCTCCTATACTAACGTGTAGGTATCATGAGACATAGGCAACACTTCCTACACTAAGTTCTAGGTAAATATCCTGAGAGTCAGGCAAAACTTCCTACACTAACTTATAGGTAAGAATTCTGAGAGTCAAGCAAATCTCCTATACTAACGTGTAGGTATCATGAGACATAGGCAACACTTCCTACACTAAGTTCTAGGTAAATATCCTGAGAGTCAGGCAAAACTTCCTACACTAACTTATAGGTAAGAATTCTGAGAGTCAAGCAAATCTCCTATACTAACGTGTAGGTATCATGAGACATAGGCAACACTTCCTACACTAAGTTCTAGGTAAATATCCTGAGAGTCAGGCAAAACTTCCTACACTAACTTATAGGTAAGAATTCTGAGAGTCAAGCAAATCTCCTATACTAACGTGTAGGTATCATGAGACATAGGCAACACTTCCTACACTAAGTTCTAGGTAAATATCCTGAGAGTCAGGCAAAACTTCCTACACTAACATATAGGTAGTCATTTTTTGTGCCCTCCAGCCCCCAGTTTAAACCATTACATTCCTGATATTTCCTTTCTTCCTAAATTAAGTATATATGGCTCTTTACCCCAGTTTAATTTTATTTCATTTGCTAGACTTAGAGACGGTTAAATTTTACAATCCGATTCTAGTTCCAACACTTTTCCTGCACTAACTTATAGGTATGTATCCTGAGAATCTCCCTACACTAAGGTATAGGAAGTATCCTGAGAACTAGGCAACACTTCATACATTAACATATAGGTAAGTATCCCGAGAACCAGGCAACACTTCCTACAGTAATGTATAGGTATGTATCCTGAGACATAGGCAACACTTCCTAAGCTAGCAAGTGGTAAGCAGTATGGGATTTTCTCTACAGAAATTACTGTGGGGGTAGGCTAACATATGCTGAGATAGGCAACAATGCTAAACTACTTTCTCTAGAAACTGTGAGGAATACGTCAACACATGCAAAGACAGGTTGTATGATTGTTAACTCCTATTACTTTCTCTACTACGAATAGTAAGTAGGGGAAGTATTGTATTCCACTCAAAATTTCGACACCGAGAACTCACCGGAAATACATGTCTTGAGATCCCCTGAATCCAATAAAGCATTTTTGGAAACTTGTCCGTGTGTATGTCTGTGTGTCTGTGAACAGCATAACACAGAAACGAACAGTGGGATAAACACCAAACTTGGTATTTAGGTTCAGTATCTTCCAGGGATGCGACACGAAGGTTTTCAAGAAAATCCTCCCATCTCAGATTACCCTTTACATGGAACATTTTTCGAAAATTTTAATTTTCTCAAAAATGGCTGCAACGATTTTGATTAAAATATCATATGTTTAAGATACTTTCATGACAAATAAAATGTACATACTTGAATTTTCTAGGAATGTCTCCAAAAGTATTCTTCATTGTGAACGATTTTTGTATAACTGGTAAACCATAAGAGATAGACAAAATGTTACTACGCAAAAATATAAATCGCGTTAAAATACAGAATTTATGTCATATACATTTTTTGTTGTTGAGTGAAATATTTTCGAGATATTGCTTGTTATTCCCTTAAATTTTCCAATACTTATACTTTTTCTCAAATGGGAATTCGTTATTCATTTTTTGTCCTGGTAATGCAAAGAGAATGGAATACTCCACATAGCAACCAGGTCTTAAAATATTTGACTGTCGCTTAAAGCCAAGCAATTCCCCTTGCAACTACAAGAAAATTAGCAATAAGATTAACATCTCGATTAACATGAAGCATATGGAGAATAAGCGTTTATAAAAATAGTTTGTACAAGAGTAGAGAAAGTTATGTGTGTGTAACACATCAGATTTTTATTAAACACAACCAATAAGTTAAATAAAACAATTCCTATAATACATACTTGTAACGCCAGGAATAAATACGATTTGAATGATGTCCTCAAAACCAAACAAGTTATGAGGGTGAATACATTTCTGGAACCGCCGTCTTACTAATATTTGTGATGGAATCTTCTCCTCCCTCATAATTTAAGGACTATTTTTCAAAGCCCTCGCTGAAGTCAAACCCGTTTTATCATTTATGTCCACCCCATCATAATATAGCCTCGTTCCCTTTTTGTTGCTGGTTCAAAGCTATTCCCTATTTTATACCATGAATTTCCGCACCCACCCAATGAGTCACTGACGTGAAGGGTTTGATAAATTATCAATAAGAGAGGGGGGGTTCCAACTGCTTCAGCCCTACGCCACACCTCCCCCCGAACAAAGTTTTGGTTGTTTCCAGTTTGTAAAGGACTTGTTTGTTGAGAGGGGTGGCCTGCCATTTAAAGCTACAAGAAGCAGATTGGTTTACAGATGCACAGATTTTACTTCCTTTGCATTGCATTTGTGTGTTTATGGTGAAACATAATATCTAATTATACTCTACCAAATGTATATAAATATACATAAATCCAAATCTAAGTTTACTTTCTCTACCATTTATCGATTAGTGGGTGGAGGAGGCATTGCCTTCTACTCAAAATTTCGATATCGAGATTTCATCAGTAATACACGCTTTGAGCTACATTAAATGAAAAATTCTGATGTGTTACACTCACATGACCTTCTCTACTCTTGTACAAACTATTTTTACAAACTCTTATTCTCCATATATTTCATACTAATCGAGATAAACATTTGCAGAAACGATCTTTTGACATGCAAAGAGAATTACATTTTACACATAGCGACCAGTTCTAAAAATATTTGACTATCGCTTAAGGAGTACTGTTCCCCTTGTTTTGTATTTGCAAGGGCAATATAGAAATACAGTAGACTTTAAGCACATACATATCTCTTAATAGCTGGTTGCTATGTGCAGCACCATCCCCTTTGTCACAGATTAACACTCTTTGCATATCCAAGACAAAAAAATGAATAACGAATTCCCATTTGAGAAAATATGTATTGAAAAATTTAAGGGAATAAAAAGCAATATTTCGAAAATGCTTCACTCAACAAAACAAATGTATATGACATAAATTGTGTATTTTAACGCGATCTACATTTTTTGTGTAGTAAAATTTTGTCTATCTCTTATGGTTTACCAGTTATGCAAAAGTCGTTCACAATGAAGAATACTTTTGGAGACATTACCATAAAATTCAAGATATATATTTTATTTGTCATGAAAATATCTTAAACATATGATATTTTAATCAAAATCGTTAGAGCCATTTTCCAGAAAATGAAAATTTTTGCAAAATGTTCCATGTAAAGGGTAATCTCGGGTAGGGGGGAGTTTCTTGAAAATCTTCGTGTAGCATCTCTGGAAGATACTGAATCTAAGTACCAAGTTTCGTGTTTATCCGACTGTTCGTATCTCAGTTATGCTGTTCACAGAAACACGCACAGACACACACACGGGCATGTTTCCAGAAATGCTTTTTTTGGATTCAGGGGGTCTCAAAACATATTTCCGGTGAAATCTCGGTATCGAATTTTTGGGTGGAATATAATACTTCCCATACTTACTATACGTAGTAGAGAAAGTAAAGAACAATTTTTAGAAAAGACGTGCGCGCGCGCGTTTATGTGTGTGTGTGTGTGTGTGTATGTTGAACAACATATCTCAAAAACGAGAATTGGGTTAAATAGCAAACATTAATTACTATGTTTCCTTATTTTTTGTTTTCTCAAAAATGACTAATGATTCTGTTTATAATATCATATGTTTAAGATATGTACATGTCAAATAAGATATACGTATGACTTGAATACTCGTACCTATCTTGTGAATTCCTCTTTTTTTCTGAATGGCTTTTGCATAATTGTAATAGGTAGACAAAATTTTATTAGACAAAAAAGGTAGATCTGTCTAAAACCCTTGATTTATATTAAATAAAATTTGTTGTGACTTAAGAATTTTCGTTAGTGGTTTGCATTTTTAAATATTTATAGCTTTCTCAAGTGGTAAGTCGCCATTCGATTTTTTCTTATAGCCATGCAAAGTACACGGAATTTGAAAACCATCGCATAGGATTGTCAAAATGTTCTTCATATACATACAATCAAATGTTTAATGAAAATTTCTCTAGATTAAATAAGAGTAAATATAGGAATACGCTTTTGTAAGAAAGTTTATAGAAGAGTGAGTACAAAAAGTCAGGTGAATGTAACACGAGATTTTTTCATATGGGAAATTTCTATTTATTTTCTCGTGGCCACACAAAAACAGGTAATTTCAAAGCTAAATTATAGCGGCTCGCTTTTTTAAAAATTTTCATCCTTTAAGGATCCTATAGGTATGTGAAATTTCTAAGTCTTACAGTGTGATTATAAGCGTGTTTTAAATTGTATACAGATGGCTTCAATACGTTTTTATAGAAAATCATGCTATATACTAATCAAGTGTTTCTCAGAATACAGAAGCTCAAATTTTGACAAAGTAAAAACTACTACAACAAGATTTAAACACTAACTCACATAAATGGCGTACAGAACGATTTTACCCTTTTGGTTGTTTCAAACAATTACGTTTAATCGTTCTAAAATTAAATTTAATTTGAAATTATATGAGACCTGCTTGTGGTTTACCGGGAAAAATGCGATTCAGTTGAAGTCATGTTGCCATGGTAGCTCAGTGGTTAGAGAAACCGGACGGATCCCGGAAGATCCGTGGTTCAAATCCCGGCTACGGCATTGAACTTTTCAGTCGTCTGATTCTACCTTTCCAACTTTATCCAACACACGGCTTGTGTAGAAGAGCAATTAATTCCTTTAGTAAGATTAGTTTGTATACTCAATAATAAAGATAGAGGTTAGACAAACTAATGTAAATATAGCAATCAAATTTTTGAATTATAAAGCTATAACCCTAATATATAGCTGTAAATACAGCTTAATCTATGAAGTAAATAAAAAAATGTGTAAATATAAAAAACAAACAAATTCTAAAAATAACCATTTAATAGTCAATTTGCATATCTGCAAATAACGGATTCGAGTAAAAGGCGTTGAAAATAAATATAGCTCATTAGACTGTGTGCTCTTCGACATTTTAATGGTCACGTGTTGAAGCTTTAAAACTGCTCTGGAAGAAAAACCTGTAATATATAATTGAATCTAAACTTTCAAAGTATATTTTGGACACTAAATGATAATTTTTTAATTTTTACGAAACTTCAGTCGAGGAAGAATAGTTTTTTGTAAGAATATAGTATCACCTTTATCAGTTGTTTTCTAAACATAACATGCTATGTAAGTTACGCAGAGATGCGAGGAGGTAAAGAGGAAGGGAAACAGAGGGAGATGTAGAGAGATGGTGAGAAAAGAAGAAGAAGAAGAATCCTCGCATTTAACGCAGCGGGTTCTGATACTACGTTATAAATTGTATAAAAGGCCCCTAATCCGAATATGGCAGAGATTTTACGCACAATCAAGCCCCCTGTTAATCCTAAAGAAAAGGAGAGAAATGCCGGTTTGTGTCAGTCGTCTAATTACGTCATAAAACTGGAGACAAAACACGTTTGAAAATGTCAATACAGAAGCAAACGCTCAGGTAATCTTGCATCAAAAGATGGAGCATATCGCGACAAAAGAAGCTGGGAGAAAAGAGGAAATTACGAGATAATTAGAAAGGACCCGATGAACTGCAGACACAGTTAATGAGTTATCTTCCCTCCGCCGTCTCTTTAACCTTTTGTTGGATGTTTTAAGCTACCTATATTGTTTCTAGAGAGTTAAGAACGCCGTATAATATACAAGCGCCTATATTAGCCCTAGTGAAGCCCCAAAACACTACATAACCTGCCCCCGTTCCCGGTTTACAAAAAGAGGGCGCCTTTAACCTTCGCTAACGCTTTGGCTACACAGAAAACGATAACTGCTTGGTCAAGTTTAATATGTTGGAGGGAAGGGGTTAATACGACCCCACGTGAATAGGCAACGTGGGCCAGAACAAGAGAGGCTCCCGAGAAACTCGATTTCTAAACTACACTACGATGAAGAAAACGGCAAACTACCGACGAGGAATATAACGTAGCGTCGCATAGCGTTTTCTTCTGACGGACGTGGTACTATAAAGCACCTAGAATTTAATTTCTTAAGTGACTAAAATATTAAAAAGGATTTACAATACTTGAATTCGCACACATTGGAGTTATAAAATAAACGCTTAGGAAGAAGGCGTGACTTTAGTTGAGAATGACAAAGTAAAAAAAATCTGACTATTTTTACAACCGCTTATTCTCCTCTAATTTATGTTAATGTAGATAAACATTTCCAGAAATTATCTTATTGCTAATTTTCTTGTAGATGCAAGGGGAATATGGCAGACTTTAAGCGATAATCAAATCTTTTAAGAGCTGGTTGCTATGTGGAGTATTCCATTCTCTTTGTATGTCCAGGACATAAAAAAACGAATAACGGATTCCCATTTGAGAAAAAGTATAACCACTGCAAAATTCAAGCAAATAACAAGGAATATCTCGGAAATGGTCCATACAACAACAAAAAATGTATATGTCAAATTGTGTGTTTTAAAGAAATCTACTTTTATTGTGTAGTAAAATTCTGTCTATCTCTTACTGTTTTCCAGTTACGCAAAAGTCATTTAGAATAAAGAGGACTTTTGGGGATATTCCGAGAAAATTCATGACATGCATTTAATTTACCACAAAAATATATTAAATACATAATATTTTAATCAAAGTCGTAAGTCTTTTTGAGAAAATCAATATTTTAGAAGCATTTTCCATATAAAGGGTGGTTTTGTATAGGGGGATTTTCTTGAAAATGTTCGTCTCGCATCTTTGAAAGATACTGAACCTAAATACCAACTTTGGTAATTATCCGACTTTTCGTTTGAGTTATGTTGCTTACAGACACACACACAGGGACCCTTTTCTAAAAATGACCTTTTGGATTCGTGGGGTCTCAAAACATGTATTTTCGCTGAAATCTCGATATCGAATTTTTGTGTGGAATGGAATACTCCCTGCTTGCAATACGTGGTAGAACAAATAAAAAGCAACAATGCATCCTGTGTTATGTTTTTTTTCTTTAGTTGTCGTTTATCAAATACTTCAGATATGTGTGTGTGTGTAATGAAGCTGTGTCAAAACCTCTGAATATCCTTTATTAAAATTCTACAGATGTATGCACAGAGGTTTCTGAATGCCTAAACTCTCTAGCTCTCATGTAAAAAAATTTTGGTTTGTTTCTTTTGTATTTAACTTGTAATCAAGTTCGTTAGCAGAACATGGAAAATAATTGTATAAAACGAAGAACTGCTAGCATTAGAAATCGGTTAAACGGTATTTTATATTAATTGAGAAAATTAATGTTTTCGATGTACCAGAATATGTGTATTTTCTAAAGAGGTTAAATTGTGGTATGGTGAGTGCGAAATCTTATTTCGTTGGATCTGCTAAAGTTTTCTGCATTATGTATCTTTTATTAAATAACCATGGAACCAAAAAGAAGGTAAAAAAATCTGATGTGTTACATTCACATTACTTTCTTTACTCTCTATTGCTTATTAATTGGTATTAAAGCTATTCTTACTAAACCTTACCTTTCCATCTACTTCGTTTTAATCCAAATAAAAACCTTATAAAGGGTCTTTCAACAAGAGTGTCCTATATTTATCATGTGACAGCTACCGCTGTTATTGTGTTACAGTAGTCATTTTTTTCATGTGATTACAGTTGTTATTGAAAAATACCCATGAAACGTTACAGCATTCAGCGACGCGTAGAAATTGTGAAAATATATTATCAAAATGGATCATCTGTTGGCCAAACCTTCCGTGTATTGCGTGAAGTTTACGGTGTGAGAACGATTCGACGTTTGATCGATAAATTTGAAAGAAGTGGTTCTGTCAGCAATCAAAGAACGCCTGCACGTAATCGACGTAAGCGCTCCAACGAAAACATAGGCGCCGTTCGTGAGAGTGTACGCGAGAACGGAAACAAAACAATTGCTCGCCGAGCGTAAGAATTGGGGCTTTCGCCGACCACAACTTGGTGAATTCTGCATCTGGACTTGAATTTTCACGCTTAAAAAATGGTGTTAACTCAAGAACTAAAGCCCAATGACCATAGGTTGCGCCGTGTATTCGATGACTGGGCTATGGAGCAATTGGAAGCTGACCCGGATTTTTGTCGAAAAATCATCTTCAGCGACGAAGCCCACTTTTCGATCAATGG
Source organism: Deroplatys truncata (assembly GCA_030765065.1). NCBI lineage: Eukaryota > Metazoa > Arthropoda > Insecta > Mantodea > Mantidae > Deroplatys > Deroplatys truncata. The sequence continues at coordinate 263,566,472 of CM060976.1, read as the reverse complement.
TTGTGTTAACAAAAAAAATTACCGCTATTGGAACAATCACAATCCAATGCAGATTCAAGAACGACAACTTCATCCCCAAAAGGTTACTGTGTGGTGTGGATTTTGGTATGGTGGAATCATTGGTCCATATTTTTTCCAAGATGAAGATGGAGAAGCTCTAACTGTCAATGGAGAAAGATACCGGGCTCTTATAAGGGACTATTTTTGGTCTCAATTGGATGGTATGGATCTCAGAAACATCTGGTTCCATCAAGATGGTGCCACATGTCATACTGTTCTCGAAACAATCGATCTTTTGAAGGAGAAGTTCAGAGGTTTCATCATTTCCCGTGGTGGTGATGTTAACTGCCTCCGAGGTCATGTGATTTAACGCCGTTGGATTACTTCTTGTGGGGTTATGTAAAAGCTCGAGTTTATGTCAACAAGCTAGAAACAGTAAATGATCTTATGAATAACATCACGCGTGTTATCCTTGAAGTTGGACATAATTTACGTTCTTCTGTCATTGAAAATTGAATCAACCGTATACGCGCAAGCGAACGAAGTCGCGGCGGTCGCTTAACTGATGTTCTCTTCCACACGTAATGACATTAATTGTGTTCCAAAATACAACAAGAAATAAACCTCTATCATTTATAGAACGTGTTTAATTTAAGTTCAAAGATAGGACACTCTTGTTGAAAGACCCTATAGATACATTATAGATACATTATAGACTTCAAAAGAATGACCAAGTAATGAACAACCCCAAGCACTGGTAACAGTTATTTCGAAAAATTCCTATGCCACATAAAAGCCATTTGAAATGAATTGCGTGTTTTAAAGAGATCTACATATCCTGTGTAGTATACTTTCGCCTATAGCTTAACGTTCACTAGTTATACAAGATTATATAAAATTCCTTCTGAATGAAGAGGGGATTTCATAGGCTATTCCCAGAAAATTCAGTATATCATTGTATTTATCATGTAAAATTATTAATCAAAATCGTTAGATTTTTTCCAAGTTTCAGGTAAAAGGTATTTTGAAGTAAATCTTGTCGTATCTTTTAAAGGAACTAAACTGAAATACCGACTTTTCGTTTTTGAGTTACGCTGTTCACAGGCACATACACAGACGCACATATTCGGAACTTTTTCTAAAAATGCTTTAGGGAACTCAAAACGTGTATTTCAGGAGAAATCTCGGTATCGAATTTGTGGGTGGAATGGCACATATTGTCCACCTACTACGTACGTGGTGGAGAAAGTAAAATGGGGATAGCGATTTGCATTTCAGAAAGGTATTGTGATCCGATGTTCAACGCTAAATACAGGCACCTGGGTGGAGCCTTCGACCGGCCTTCACAACAATAGTAGTGAGGAACAATAGCCCATTATGTGCCGCTTCCCGGCTACAGAGGATTGCTTTTGGCAGTTCAAGCAAGTTCCCTTTCTAGAACATTCGACTTTCTACGAGGCGCGCGTATAAGGTGGCTAGTTTTGGCAGTGATTTCAATTCTGTTAAGGATTTAGGAAGTGCGCGGTCAAGAAATCGAAGAATTTTGACGGTACCATGTGCAGTTCAGTTGAGATTGATACTCAGGAGTTCAGCTGTTTTGTTCTGAGATGTCTCAAGTTAACAGTTTGTATTACGTTGAGCACCTAAGTGACCAAGTGTGTTTAGTAGCAACTGCCGTTCTGATTTGCTACAGTGTGAGGTATTTGAAAAGTTAAATAAATAACAAAGGATATAGCTATTTCATTTCTGTGTGGTAAGATTTTGTCTTTTTTTTTTGAGATTTACCGATTACATAAAGAATATAACGCACTTCAGAGACTATACCCACAAAATTCAGGATGTATATTTTATTTTTCATGTAAAAATATTAAATATATGGCATTTTAAACAATATCTTTAAAACCATTTTGGAAAAAATAAAAAATAACAAACGATTTTTCACGTTAAAGGTAGTGAAATAGGAATTTTTTTTTGAAACTGCATTTTTGTAACAGATGAACTTAAATACTTCGGTATTGTGTATAATCGACATTTCGCTTTTGATTTACATGGAACTGTTTCTAAAACTGCTCGTTTTTATTCAATAGATCTCAAAACATATGTTTTCGGTGAAATCTCGGTATCGAATTTTGTGTGGAATGAAATACTTCTGTTCAAAAGTTGTATTTCCTGAGAAATAGCGGAGAGAATACAAAGTGAGTGGACACACTAAAGCTGGATTTTTTCTCGGTGCGGAAAAAGGTGATGGAAATTGTTCATATAAGACCACTTACCTTGGTAACAGTGCTGTTTCAAGTTTGTACGGTCATTCTTCTTAATCTCGAACCGGTTGATATCTGTGAAAGACAAATATCAGTAAAACAGATGAAGAAAATTACAAACAGCGTATATTTCGTGACCACACTAAGATGAAATATGCAGAAACTCCATCTCAAGAAGTGGCTTTATGAGATCTGGTACACAGAGATTGTGTCATTTGTCATTCTGAGAAACAAAACAAGTACTACAGTCGCGGAGATACACTGTCATTCCACCAGCACAGAGATATTTTGACTCCTTCCTCGTATGTTTCAAACGCTACACATTTTCAGCTATGATATATAGTAGTGGTGGAAAACGGGACAAAACGGGGGTCTAATTTGACTTTCTCGACTACTTATATACGGATAGTAAGTAGACGTATTGTATTCCACCCAAAAGAATTTTATGTGTTACACTCACATGACTTTCTCTTCTCCTGTACAAACTATTTGTACAAACGCTTATTCTCCATTTGCTTCATGTTAATTGAGATGTTAATCTTATTGCTAGCTTTCTTGTAGATGTAAGAGAAAAAGTATAAGTATTGGAAAATTTAAGGCAATAACAAGCAATGTCTCGAAAACGGTTCACCCAACAAAAAAAATGTATATGACATAAATTGTGTGTTTTAACGCGGTCTACATTTTTTGTGTAGTAAAATTTCGTCTATCTTTTATGTTTTACCAGTTATGCAAAAGTCGTCCACAATGAACAATACTTTTGGAGACATTTACAGAAAGTTCGAGATATACATTTTATTTGTCATGAAAATACCTTAAACGTATGATATTTTAATCAAAATCGTTAGAACCATTTTTGAGAAAATTAAAATGTTCGAAAAATGTTCCATGTAAACGGTAATCTATGGTAGGGGGATTTTATTTAAAACCTTGGTGTCGCATCTCTGAAAGTTACTGAACCTAAATAGAAAGTTTGGTGTTTATCCGACTGTTCGTTTCTGAGTTATGCTGTTCACAGACAGACAGGCAGACACGCAAGGATATGTTTCCAAAAAGGCATACACCTTCTCTAACCTCTGTCGCTTATTAGTGGATATACAAGTTATTCTTAGCAAAGCTTATTTTCCACTCTATTTCAAAGACATCCAGTTTATTTCAAATACTTTTTTGGCATCACTATATCCGTTGTTTATGCTTTGAATTTTTCTACACTGTCACTTTTCATTCTTTGAAGTGCTGCCAACCTTTCGCTGTTTTTAGCCATGTCGTCGAAAGAGTATGAAATTTCAAGGCCATTACATAGGGCCACCACGTACATAGTAAATTCTAAACAAAATTCTATAATTAGCACCCAAAATACACATTTTGAGGTGCACTGAATCCAAATAAGGCATTTTTGGAAGCATGTCCTAATGTATATGTCTGTGAACAGCATAACACAAAAACGAAAAGTCAGATAAATACCAAACTTGGTATTTGAGTTAAGTATCTTCCAAGGATGCGACCCTAAGATTTTCAAGAAAATTCCCCTTTCCCAGACTACTCTTTACATGGAACATTTTTCGAAAATTTTTATTTTACCAATAATGCCGCAAACGATTTTCATTAAAATATCATATCTTTAAGATCTCTTATGGCAAATGAAATGCTGAATTCTCTGGGAATGTCCCCAAAAGTCTCTGAATGACTTACATAACTGGTAAACCGTAAAGATACACAAAGGTTTAGTACACAAAAGCGCAGATCTCATTAAATCAAACAATTTATGACATACTTTTTTTTCAAATAAATCATTTCCAAGATATTCCTTTTTTTTGTTTGAATTTAGCAATACTTATAATTTTTCTCAAATGAGAATTTTTTATTCCTTTTTATGTCCTGGACATACAAAGAGAATGGAATACTCCACTCTTAAAACATTTGACTATCGCTTAAAGCCTACCATATTCCCCTTGCAACTACAAGAAAATTAGCAATAAGATTAACATCTCGATTAACATGAAGTATTCATTCCTTCATTATCTGTTTACCCTCCTCTTATGTAGGACTTACACCCCCCAGGACTTACAAGCGGGTGCCTGGGGTCAGAGGCCCGTCGAGGAGCAGACACTCATGGATCAGACAGAGCATCCAGGATGGGTGATCAGCCCGATGCCTGGTATGGGATGAAGGAAGTAGATGAAACGAAATGTTGGTGAAATGGATGATGGAGCAGCGGGGGAAACCGGAGAACCCGGAGAACCCGGAGAAAACCCGCCCAGACGCCGCTTCGTCCACCACAAACCCACATGTAGGTCCCTGGGATTGAACCCGGGCCGCCTCGGTGGGAGGCGAGCGGTCTAACCACTCGTCCACGGCGCCGCCATTAACATGAAGTAGATGGAGAATAAGCGTTTGTAAAAATAGTTTGTACAAGAGAAGAGAAATCTATGCAAGTGGAACACATGAGATTTTTTCAAGTATTGTAACGGAGGGATGCTTGATATTACAAAAAAAATATATATCTTGAATTTTCTGCAACTTGCGAAGTCCCATTCTTTCTAAATGCCTTTTGTATAATTTTGAATAACTAGAAAATTTAAGCGATATATAATGAGTTTGTCATCATTAGGGGCGATATTTTAATGCAATTTCATATTTCCTCTCTTTTGTCAGAAAGTAGCGTATATAAATTCCCCACAATTTTGCGGTATATTTGCCGGTTTTGTTAATAAGCTTAATATTTCGGCAATTTTCCCAATATATCCTTCACTGCGCAGCCACATAGCTTACCTGAAACACGATAGCGGAAGTGAAATAATAGAAAATGAAGGAAAAGAAATTGTAGAACAGAAACCATCCCAGCATTCGCCTTGCTAAATAGGGAAAGCCACGAAAAACGCTTGGCGAGTGTGTGGCCCAAGGAATCAAACCCAAGATCTGTAAATTCTTACACTCCGAAATGTAATTTCACGGCTCATGATTCATAAGGGCCTCTTCTAGTGCTGAATCACTAATAAGATTAACTGCCTTCCCATCAGATTGAAAGAAACAAAAGTAAAATTGCAATGGGATATAGAAAAGCAATTAAAACTAATAATTCGAGTTAACTGGAATATGAGGCTAAGAACCCAGTTTCTTTGTCTTTGTATAAAGAAATAAAGTTGTTGAAATTTCTGCAAATATCGGCTCCATCAGAAAAAAAAACCACCTTAAAGGAATTCGATGTTGCGAGAGTGAAATGTTAAACTTTATGCAAACTGTAGGAGGAGATTCTGAATAGAAACATTTGCTGAACAAACGATAAGCGCCAAGTTGTTCCCTCAGGTTGGATTGTAAGTGCTCCTCTGTTCCTTCTTTTCAAAGAGTCCTCGCTTCGAAGTTTACTTTGCACTTGCGGCGTAAAGCCTCTCAAACTTTCTTCAGAGTTTGTAGTATGAGATATTCGTGTTACATAAGAAGCAAGTCTGCCGGTGAGAAACAGAGAAGGCGCAGTATGAGCCTCCTGCAATTTGTTTTGGTAAGAAACAAATATTTCAACTGCAAACATTTTTCACAACATCTTCTCTACCCACTCTTCTAAAGAAGCTTATTATTCTACCTACGCCTTCTTAATTCAGACGAACTTTCACTTTACACATTTCTTTGTAGGTAAACAGATGATCATCGTAAAACACCAAATAAAAGCTGATGTGATACATTCATATTACTTTCTCTACTACGTGTAGTAAGTATTCCACCCAAGAATTCGATACCGAGATTTCACCGGAAATACATGTTTAGAGACCCCCTGAATTAAAAAAATCAGATGTGTTACACTTACATGACTTTCTCTACTCTTGTACAAACTATTCTTACAAACGCTTATTCTCCATATGCTTCATGTTAATCGAGATGTTAATCTTATTGCTAATTTTCTTGTAGATGCAAGGGGAATATGGTAGGTTTTAAGTGATAGTCAAATATTTTAAGAGCTGATTGCTATCTGGAGTATTCCATTCTCTTTGTATTACCAGGACATAAAAATATGTGATGTGTTACACTCACATGACTTTCTCTACTCTTGTACAACCTATTTTTACAAACGCTTATTCTCCATCTACTTCATGTTAATCGAAATAAACATTTGCAGACTCTATCTTATTGCTAATTTTCTTGTAGATGTAAGGTGAATGTATATTTACAAAGGCAATATAGAAATACACTAGCCTTTAAGCACATACATATCTCTTAATAGCTGGTTGCTAGGTGCAGCACCATTCCCTTTGCCACAGATTAATACTCTTTGCATATCCAAGACAAAAAATGAATAACGAATTCCCATTTGAGAAAATAAGTATTGAAAAATTTAAGGGAATAACAAGTAATATCTCGAAAATGGTTCACTCAACAACAAAAATGTATATGACATAAATTGTGTATTTTAACGCGATTTACATTTTTGTGTAGTAAACTTTTGTCTATCTCTTATGGTTTACCAGTTTTGCAAAAGTCGTTCACAATGAAGAATACTTTTGGGGACATTCCCAGAAAATTCGAGATATACATTTCATTTGTCATAAAAATGTCTTAAACATATGATATTTTAATCAAAATCGTTAGAGCCATTTTTTAGAAAATTAAAATTTTCGAAAAATGTTCCATGTAAAGGGTAACCTGGGGTGGGGGATTTTCTTGAAAACCTTCATGTCGTATCTGTGGAAGATACTGAACCTAAATACCAAGTTTGGTGTTTACCCGACTGTTAGTTTCTGATTTATGCTGTTCACAGGCACAAACACACACACGGACATGTTTCCAAAAATGCTTTTTTTTTGGATTCAGGGGATCTCAATACACGTATTTCCGGTGGAATCTCGGTATCGATTCTTTGGATGGAATACAATACTTCCCCTACTTGGTATACGTAGTAGGGAAAGTCATGGGAATGCAATACATCAGAGTTTTTTGTTTTATCTTAGTAAAGGCTTAGATCATGAAAGCAGTCGATATAAGCACCACATTAGATTATAAATGACAAGATTTGTTTGATGGTATGAAACAAGTACCGTAGGGCAATTGTTTGTAGCTTGAAGTTGCGGGCGTTCCATGCAAATGAGCTCGCTAATTATCTAATGAGCCGAAACAACGTTAGAAGCGTATCGTTATTAAATTAACTATGGGGTTTTGTTGGAAGATTAGCGTTGCTGATGATGAAGATTCCCTGCCATGTCTTCAGACATCCTTACTTTGTAATAATGAAACGCAAAGCTTGATAAATTTACGTCTGACCAGAGTAAATTAACAAATTTCTTGTTTTAAAGGGAGACTCAAAGTCCTATTCCATAAAATTAAATCTGCAACATTCATGACGCAATATCCAGGAAGCTATTCAGCATATCAGACAAAGTTTTACAGTATGTAGATGCAAGTCTGTAAGTCTACCGATCTATCAGCAACGTCTATAGCCCGCATTCGGGAATTACCGTTTTCAATCCCCGCCGTCCAACCAATTCAAGGATTTTTCGTGGTTTTACGACAGCCGAATGCTGGTGTGTTTTGTTCTTTACCACGCTTTCGTTTTCATATTTCAGGCCTGTTTCTAGGTTTCGTGCCGTATGGCGGTGCCAATCCGATAGCACGGATGGTTAATGGAAAGAATACTCCCAGTGACCACTAGAGGGTTGCTTGACACGTGGGTCGTTCATTGCTCTTTCTCGGAGGCGAGTTTGGAAATTTTAGGGACTTCCTCGCGTCTCGGTCTATCTGCCTACGGCCTACATCCTCCTGTGTGGTTCCGTAACTTCACCCCTTCCTCCTAGAGGGTGGTAGACACAATTGATCTCTGTAGGTAGCGGGCAGAGGAGTCTTGTTATAACGTCTACTACTGGTAAGCAGTAGAGAAAGTAAAAATAAACTTTTCTAAGTATAATCTGTAGTAAAAGTCATGTGAATGCTCTCTATCACGTATATAGTAGGTAGAGAAGGTATTGCAATCCACCCAAAAAATTGATACCGAAATTGCATTAGGAATACGTGTTTCAAGGTCCACTGAATAAAAAAATTATAAAAACATCCGTGTGTGTATGTCTCTGTGGCATTAGACAGCATCACTCGAAAACAAAAATCCGGATAAATACTTAACTTGGTATTTAATATCAGTATTGTGTCGCTTCTACTCCCCTCCCTGGGCATTGCACATGTAGCCAGCACAGGAACATCCAGGAATATTCTACTATGATGTCATTCCTGACATAGCTGTGGTAGAACGACATAAGGTCGTCCACGGCTATTATTGGCTACGTCGCCGATCGTAGCGCTCTCCTAGACATGTGAAGCTCCCGGTCAGGAACAGCTGACAGCATCCACGAGAGACGGAGCGAACAAACCGCCAGAGCACTTAGCTCTGCTTTTTCCTTTGGTGAGTTTTTGGCGTACCTTGACCAAGGTTAATATTTCGGCCATATCAAAATTCCATCATGTATTTTCGGTTAGAGATTCAAAATGTACTCTTTTAACTTTTGGTGCTAAATTATTTAAACATTATTTCAATACATGATTTTGTACTCATATTGCACTTGCAGTTTAAGAAAATGAAATACTAGTAGCGAATCAGCAATTATTGTAAAACAGACTTCCTAACATTGTAACGAAAGGTGAAAGAGAAAAAACGAGAATCTTTGTACTTGAAACGTGTTAACCATAATTTTGCTAAATGTGCGGCAGTACTTCTGGTCGGTGATTGTGGGCCCCACGTTAGGCAGCCAATTTGCGGTGGTATGATTCTGCGGTACGGGATTTGTAGGAATGGTTGGAAATGGTACTAACTCAGGGTTATTTGCATGGATCTTGGATTTCGGGTTAGTGGTGAACACGACTGTTGGTTTTTCTGCTTGTTTATTTACCGTCACCTTTTTAACATTTGATCCCTGTTATTTCTTCAACACACTCACGCATTTCCTATTTGTTAAATGTTTCATATCATTGCGCCTATCCGCTGCCTTCTAAAGTTTTCTGACAAGCATCTCCCCAGACTTACTACAACCAAGTGTGTCTTCTCACACCTCACGACGAAGTGTTCATTCTCAAATCTCACGACCAAGTTTCTCTGTTTCAAACGTTCTATATCTCCCCATTCCATTATCACCTGATTCCAAGCTTCTTTCATTCGAGGTCTAAGGCTATCTGGCTTTTGGCGAACATTGACCCTTTTCTACTAGCCTGCGCTCCCAGCAACCTAAAGGGACGCTTAACAATAGAGGGAACAACCACCCGTTTCCGGCCGCTGATAGCCCTGTCTCTTAACCCTTATTTCAACTTACAGTAACATTCGCTTGCCAGTTTTATTTAACACTATCCTCGGCGTTAATAATTTATTTTCCCTATGATTGTAATTTTATTTTACTACTCAAAATATACTGCTTCAAATGTTTAAGAATTCCTAGCTTACTTAAATTTACAACGTTGTTGAAGATATAAGAAGTTTATCTACAATACCGTGCGAATATTTTAAACCTAGCTCGTACACCAATCCATAACTCTGGGCTAAGCGAATATTTCAAGCGTGGTGTTTGAATGGACGAAGTAGCTATATGCACTACGTGTACTTTATAATTGCAAGTTAATAATTTCCGTTATAATGTGTTACATAAAGTTACTGATACAGTATCTTCCAAAAATAGAACTCACCAAACTACAGTTTACTTTACATTGAACATTTTTGGAAATTTTGTATTTTCTCAAAAATGCCTCTAACAATTTTGACTAAAATGCTATATATTAAAGATAATTATATCACAAATAAATATATTTTGAATTTTCTGGGAACAGCCTGTGAAGTCCACTTCATTTTGAAGAATTTTATATTATCTTATATAACTGGTATACGTTAAGCGATAGATGAAAGAGTGCGAAATAATAGTTGAAATGCAGACCTCTTTAAACACACACAATTTACTTCGAATAACCTCTTTTCTGTGGCATAAGCCATTTATGAGGTATCGGTTATTCAGGCTAGTATATAGCGTCCAATTGTTAAACATTTGACTATCGCTGTTCCCTTTGTGTCTATAACGAAATGTGTAATGTAGCTGTTTCTGTAAAGGTTTATTTTAATTAAAATGTAGTGGACATAAAAATAAGTTTTAGCAATAACACTTTGTATACACACTAATAAACGATAGAGGGTAGAGAAAGTCATATGAATGCAATAGATCAGTTTTTAACATGACATTCTAAGTATTACTTAAGCACCCCGCAGAACAAAGACGTCATTACTGGTACAGACGAGCTCTATGCAGTGTCGTTTAACGTTTAACAGCACAGAATGTCCTCAAAGAAGGACCTCCTCGCAGATGTTACAAATGCCATGAGGCTTAACAACATTTAAGAGCGGCTTGCAATCCTTTAAGTGGCTTTGTCTGTAGCGTAGGTCCATTAAAGTTCCCTCTGTCCACATTGTCTGTATGACCACACATCGGATGGGAGTCTGTGGTCCAGAATGAGCTTGGTATCGTCAAAAAATGGTGAGCACCATCACCTGGAGGGACTCAAAAACAAGCTTCAGTATATACTCGTGTATTCTCTGCTGACATTACAACACGAAAACAGACTGTTGCAGGAGTTTGCAACAAATTTATTTAATACATTTTAATGCCACATAACTAATTACTTCCTCTACTAGTATAGTAAGTAGGGGAAGTATACTATTCCACCCAAAAATTCGATACCGAGATTTCACCGGAAATATATATTTTGGGACCCCCTGAATCCAAAACAGCACTTCTGTAAACATGTCCGTGTGTGTCTGTGTGTGTCTGTGAACAGCATAACTCAGAACCGAACAGTCGGATAATCACCAAACTTGGTATTTAGGTTCAGTATCTTCCAGAGATGCGACACGAAGATTACCCCAGATTACCCCTTACATGGAACACTTTTCGAAAATTTTAATTTTCTCAAAAATGACTCTAACGATTTTGATTAAAATATCATATGTTTAAGATATATTCATGACAAATTAAATATATATCTTGAATTTTCTGGGAATGTCTCCAAAAGTATTCTTTATTGTGAATGACTTTTGCATAACTGGAAAACCATAAGAGATAGACAAAATTTTACTGTACAGAAATGTAGATCGAATTAAAATACACAATTTATGTCATATACAGTTTTTTTGGTTGAGTGAACCATTTTCGAGATATTGCTTGTTATTCCCTTAAATTTTACAATACTTATACTTTCTCTCAAATTCGTTATTCACTTTTTTTGTCCTGGTAATGCAAAGAGAATGGAATACTCCACATAGCAACCAGCTCTTAAAATATTTGACTATCACTTAAAGCCTACCAATTCCCCTTGCACCTACAAGAAAATTAGCAATAAGATTAACATCTCGATTAACATGAAGAATATGAAGAATAAGCGTTTGTAAAAATAGTTTGTACAAGAGTAGAGAAAGTCATGTGAGTGTAACACATCAGATTTGTTTCTATGCATCAATAGAAACGTTATTTCTTTAAGTACATAACCCCTTAACTAATTAAAATCTATTTTGTGAATCGCTAATAAGGTAGGAGGGGTACTTATTGGCATGTGATTCTATCGTTAGAGATAGTGTTATGTGTTGCATTTCTTCTAGGTGCACTCTTTTTACTTTTTATACTGCGTATAGTAAGTAGGGAACTATTGCATTCCACCCAAAAATTCTATACCGAGATTTCACCGGAAATGCATGTTCTTAGCCCCCTGAATCCAAAATAGCACTTTTAGAAAAAGGTCCAAGTGTGTGTCAATGTGTCTGAACAGCATAACTCAAAAACGAACAGTCTGATAAATACCACACTTGGTATTTGAGTTTAGTAACTTCTAGGGATGCAACATAAAGACTTTCAGGAAACCTCACCACCCAAACTACCCTTTACTTGGAAAAATTTTCGGAAGTTTTGATTTTCTCAAAATGGCTTTGACGATTTCGATTAAAATACTATATGTTTAAGATATGTTCATGGAAAATGAAATGCATATTTTGAATTTTCTGGAAATGTTCACAAATGTTCTAAACCGTAAGAGATAACACAAAATTTTACTACACAAAAAATGTAGATCTCGTTTAAACACCCAATTTATGTCAATTTTTTACTTTCTCTACTACGTATAGTAAGCAGGGGAAGTATTGTATTCCACCCAAAAATTTATAACGAGATTTCGCCGGAAATATATGTTTTATAGGCCTGCTGAATCCAAAATAAAAAACATTTTTTGAAACATGTCCGTGTATGTGTCTGTGTTTATGTGTATGTGTGTGTGTCTGTTAACAACATAACTCAGAAACGAACAGTCGGATAAACGCCAAACTTGGTATTTAGGTTCAGGATCTTAGAGAGATGCGACACGAAGGTTTTCAAGAAAATCCCCCACCCCACATTAGCCTTTACATGGAACATTTTTCGAAAATATTAATTTTCTCAAAAATGGATTCAACGATTTTGATTAAAATATCATATATTTAAAATACTTTTATGACAAATAAAATGTATATCTCGAATTTTCTGGGAATGTCTCCAAAAGTATTCTTCATTGTGAACGACTTTTGCATAACTGGTAAACCACAACAGATAGACAAAATTTTACTACATAAAAATGTAGATCGCGTTAAAATACAAATTTTATGTCATATACATTTTTTTTTGTTGAGTGAACCATTTTCAACATATTGCTTGTTATTCGCTTAAATTTTCCAATACTTATACTTCTTCTCAAATTCGTTATTCATTTTTTTGTCCTGGTAATGCAAATAGAATGAAATGCTCCACATAGCAACCAGCTCTTAAAACATTGACTATCGCTTAAAGCCTACCATATTCACCTTGCATCTACAAGAAAATTAGCAATAAGATTAACATCTCGATTATCGTGAAGCATATGGAGAATAAGCGTTTGTAAAAATAGTTTTTACAAGAGTAGAGAAAGTCATGTGAGTGCAACACATCAGGTTTTTTGTCATGCAATATGTTATTTTATTCAAAAGGCTAATACAACAAAAGATATTGTTCCATTCAAAGGTTAATTTGTGTGGGGAGGGGGATTTCTTCGTGTTGTATCCTTAGGAAATGAGCCTAAATACCAATTTTGGTGTTAAACCAACTTCTTGTTTTTGAGTTATGCTGTACACAGTACGCACATGGACGTTTTTAATTTAATTCAGGTAGTCTCAAAACGTGCATTTAAGGTGCAATTTCGATATAGAATTTTTGGATGGAATATAATACTAGCCGAGAAAGTAAAAAGATGCACGGATTTTCTATTGAAAGCCCATGAAATGGCTTTGTTTAAAGTAAGAGCGTGTGACTGCTTTTAAAGAAATGAGCTGAAAAGCTATTAAGACAGGCTAGAAATGTTTGACATACAAAACCCAGCCATTTCCTGAATGTTTTTGAAAAGTGAAGCTGTCTGGACGATACTTAACAAAGTTTTCTTGGGTGGGAGGGGGAGGTCAAAGATGGATGTTATAACGGCGTTAGGGCCGCGACGTTTCGCGACTCATTAACTCTCTATGTTCAGGGAACCGTGGCATGTCCCCTGCTGTTGCTACATTCGGGCGAAGAATGTACATGGCTGCTGGAGACGAGATGGGAAATGTACACACCAGGCCAATATTCTGCAAGTACAGTCTCTGCAAGTAACTCTGCAATCGACCGAACAAATTAAACCAGAAATGCATGTTTTGAGGGCACTAAATAAAAGCGTAACATTGATTTTATTTTTTCTACTATGTACGTAACATGTTTTGTCGCTTCCGAAAATAAATAAAGCATTTTTAGAAAAAAATTTGTATAAACAGTTTAATTCAAAAACGAAACGTCGATCAAATACCAAAGGTGACATTAGCTCAGTATTTTTCAAAGTTGCAAGACGAAAATATTAAAGAAAATCTCCTGACCCAAAACTACCATTTAAATGGAAAAGTTCTTTTTTCTATTTTATCAAAACATTTCGATTAAAATACCATACGTTAAGTTACAAGGCATGTTTTTAAAGTAAGTACTGTTTAAATATTTTGCCGTTGCAGTGCTGCAGTCGCCATTTAGAGCATGCGCGATCGTTTTCCCCATTCATTAGGAAGCCAGACGCAGCTGTAGGCGATCGCCATTGTGTTTTCCTGTTGTTAGAGCGTTTATAAATGTTCAATACAATCCAACGACCCGCAGGACTGTAAAGTTAGATTGGTGATTCGTTTTTTGAATATGGGAAATGTTACATTCAGCCCCCAGCTGTGTGAGGTTTATGGTGAAACAATAACGAGTGAAAATGCTTAGCCCCACACAGCCAAACAAACTCAAGATGTGATCGCATCATTTGGTTGAGAACAATTCTTTCACCCTCTCTACAGTCCAGATTTGGCATCAACCGATTTTCATCTGTTTCTTCATCTGAAGAAATTCCTTGGTGGAAAACATTTCAACTATTATGATGTGAAACAAGAAGTGCAGACTTCACTTTCATCACAGGCGGCATCATTCTTAGACGAAGGCTTCCCGTCACAAGTAGCTGAATAACGGCGGTGACTATATGGAGACGTAGTGTAAGGTAATGAATGATAATAAAGTATTTAGAAAATAATATTGTTGTTTAAAAAATTATCGATACTTACTTTAAAAACACGCCGCATATTTCTTAAGTCCTTCAAGCTATTCAAAATTATATAAAATTCATTTTGCAAGGTATTTGCAGAAAATTCAAGATATTTAATTTATTTTTAATGCATACATCTTAAATACATAATGCTTTAATGGAATTGTTATAGGCGTTTTCTTAATGAAAAAGATAGTTTGGGGTGAATTTTCTTGGATATCTACGTAAATGTTACGGAACTTAAATACTACACGTATTTTCGAAATTATTCGAGTTCTCATTTTGAGCTGTGCACAGACACTTTCTAAAAAAACTGATGTATTACATTAGCATGACTTTTCTACCCACTATCGTTTATTTTTATATAACTTCTACGAACTATTCTTGTATCTACTTCTACTGAGATAAACGTTTAAAGAAGTTATATTCTTAAACTTTTGTGGTTTAATGTTGTTGAAGTTTTACTGATGTTAGCCACGAGCTTGGGAAGCCAACTTGAAGTAGTTATTGTCTTGGAGTTTATTTATTTAATCAGCTCCATGTATGAACGTCAGTTTTGAAGTGGATTGCTTATTACGTAATATGTTGCTACGTATGTAACACCGAATTGAAGATGTATTTTTGTTGTTGTTACACTCCAGGTTTGAAATATTATTTACTAACTTTGTTATTTGTAACGGTATTAATGTTATTTATTTAACATTATTGTAGCCCCACGTTGTGGTAGCCAATTTGTAACGGTATTACTTACAAATGTTTGTGTATTTATGTTTACTTCATGTGAAGCCATCTTGTGACGTCATTCATTTGTTCGGTTTGTAGCTCCATCTGGTGTTAGCAATTTGCAGCAGTGTTAGTGTTCGAAAGAATGCGACTATTATTTGATTTAATTTTTGTTTACTGTCCTCTGGCTAGCTATTATTTCTCGGTCGAACATGTCTCTTGATCAGGGTGTGTAAACGGAAAGGAATCTTTTATCCAAATATAACACTGATGAAGAAATTTGTTTTACACATTTATTGTCGAACACGTTAACTATCACATTTATACATTGATCTTAACACTCGCCAAACTGAAACTGTTATAATAACTTCTTACTGATCACTTTTAATCCACGTATTTCAACTTTTTGTATAATTAACCTTACAACACTTTAGATTATTTATAATTCTGCTGCGCGTAACTTGTGAATCGATACCCGACGTTTGCCGTACAAATACTTTCGACGAACTGACTGAAGACGACGTGTAGTGTACACAGATTTTTGATGAACTGGGCTCACTTTACCTCCAACCTACTGCTTTTATACCCATACACTCCGATATGCCTAAAGATTATAACTGAATTACTATTGGCTAATAAAACGCGCCAACATTAGCGTCTATTTTAATATCCAATGAAAATTATGAATACATATGCTCTAGGGAAACGTTCCAGAAGATTCTCAACGAAAAAACGCGCCAACATTACGCAACTTCCTCGTTTCCAATAATGATAAACAGCTCACCCCCCCTCGCTGCATTATTGCGCGCTATTATTGACAGTTTCAGTAAGGTCGTATAAACTTACTTATCAACAATAATTACAGTCAAGAAACATCTCAAATCAATGTCACATAAAAATGCATATTCATATTACAATCATTATTTACATTTAAGTAATTTGTGAATATTAAACTGCTTCTATAGATAGTATTTATGTTTCTGTTTGCCTCGACTGCGTCAGTGTTACTTTAGAGACATGTTTCTCTTAATCAGGGCGTGGTACGACAAGAATGTTGGCTTACACAGATTTTAAGTTTAAATTCACTTATTTTTATTAAACCTTGATACAAATTAAATTACACTACACTGATATCAAGAGCTGTGAGATTCTTTAATTTAAAACTTGCACTTTGTTAACGTGTATACTTATTTTACGATTCACACGAATACGTAATATTTTTTTAGAGAACACATCTTCCATCCGGTAACTAACAAGGACTACAGGCAACTGAACATATTTCAACCATCGAAACCAGTAAGATTCTGTATTTAAAGTCTCTGATTGGCTAATCCTAGTCCAATAAAATACCTGTATTTAATTAAAGCTTTTTCTGGCTGTTGATTGGCTATTTTTAAACTGTCCCAAAATTTACATTATCGTTGCTCTAATCATGACTAGTAGTATTTAAACTCTGAAACTCATTATTGCCTCAAGGTTACGTCATTGTTACTCTCATTGCTAGCAACTTTAAACTTATTATTCTCACAGCTCCTACATTATTAAATTACGTAATGCATTCACATAACATTATTGAACATGTTTACAATAATATGAGCATATGCAATGACTGTTACATACATTTTACAAATTATTACATACATATTGCTTCAAGGCGAGCTGTTGTTAAATTTACATATTATATAATTTAAATGGAACCATTCAAGTGTTAAAATACTGCCTCACGTTTGCATAATAATTTCAGTACAAGGCACAAAGGGAATAGCAATAGTGAAACGTTTAAATGCTGGTCGCTATAAGCTGAACTTCAAATTTCATTCTTTCTTTGTGACATCAACAGAAATAAGTGAATGGTGACAGCACATAAAAATTACGAAGTTTTGAAAAATGCAGATGCATAATAACCGATATCTCGGAAATGACCAATGCTAAGGAAAAAAAGTACTTGTCGAGTTTTCAGCTCTCGTGCTAAGGTTTCTGGGTTAGATTCCCGGCTCTGGGGTGGCGATTTTGAAGTAGGATAATATTAGGAGTTGTATTGTATTTCGACTGTTGGGGAGCCAAACTTGCAGCCGCACGTATGGTACAAAGTTTCCGCTAGGCTTCGTCCCAGCTTTACTTTCAACTTTGTATTTTAATGTTTCTTTAAATATTATATATATTTAGGTTTGCCTCGGCTGCGTCAGTATTAATTTGTAGAAACATGTGTTTCTGAACAAGGCGTTGTGCGGCTGAAGAATATAGGCTTACACAAATTATAATTTTTTACTTCACTCCTGTTTATTAATCTTTGACACAATTAAATAACAATTCACTGATATAGAGAGCTGTGAGATTATTTATTAATTACTTGCACTTTTTAACACGTAAACTTTATAATATTCGCCGTAATGAATTTTCGTCTCACACTGAATACATATTAAACTCCTCGAGGACAAGTCTCGCGTCCAGTTAGGAACACTGTCTACAAGCAACTGGCTTCTGAATTTGTACAATTTGCTCTATTTCAGTTTCTGATTGGCTAATCCTACTCCAATAGAATACTTTTATTTAACTTAAGCTTTTTTCTGGTTATTGATTGGCTATTTATAAAAAGTACATTATGGTTTCCAAGAATGACTAGTAGATTATTAAACATTCTAGTTCATTATTGCCTCAAGGTTACCTCATTGTTAGCAACTTTTAACCTATTATTCTCACAGCTCCTACATTATTAAATTACGTAATACATTTACATCGTATTATTGAACATGTGCATAATAATATAAACATTAATACAATGACTGTTGCATAGCATTTTATACATTATATTATACACATACTGCTTTAAGGCGAGCTGTTAATATATTTTATATTATATAATTTGACTGAAATCATTTAAGTGTTAAAAATACTGCCTCAATTTTAAATCGAACTATTTATACCTTCACCTGTGATTTGCTTGTGGAAGTATCCAAGACCCAATGTAATACGGAGTCCACGTTATAAGCTGTAGGTTCTCTCATTCCACCACCATCCTCAACACCACCCTAACATCGGAAGCAACGTATTCCACCTCCACTTTAGAAATGGGTCCAGTCATCGCTTGGTGGAATGAAGTGTCCCCGAAGGTCATAGGTCATATGGAGAGCATCAGAAACGACATCTAAGTTCATATCGGCGGCTTTGACTTTGGAACTATTGCTCACCGCCCATGATGTTCATCCGTTTTCTTTCGTGTTAATTGTTAGGCTTGTTTAACTTGTCTTTACTATTTAAACATTAATTTACACATACATTTACACTCTCTCATACTTCCAGACTCTAGGGAGGATGTGGAATAATATTGGCTGAAGAAAAACTCTCATCTTCCAGCCGGGAATCGAATCTGGGACTTCTTTATTTCGAAGCTAGCAAGCTAAGCATCAGACCACAAATTTAGTGCTTGAAATAATTTTATTGTAAGAAAAGTATATTACTTTTTCTACTACGTTTAGTAAGTAGGGGAAGTATTGTATTCCACCCAAAAATTCGATACCGAGATTTCAACGGAAATACAAGTTTTGAGGTCCCCTGAATCCAAAAAAGAGCATTCTTGGAAACATGTCCGTGTGTGTGCCTGTGAACAGCATAACTCAGAAACGAACAGTCGGATAAACACCAAACTTGGTATTTACGTTCAGTATCTTCCAGAGATGCAACACAAAGGTTTTCAAGATAATCCCCCCACCCAAGATTACCCTTTACATGCTACATTTTTCGAAAATTTTAGTTTCCTCAATAAAGGCTCTAACGATTTTTATTAAAATATCATACGTTTAAGATATTTTCTATGACAAATGAAATATATATCTCGAATTTTCTGGGAATGTCTCCAACAGTATTCTTCATTGTGAACAACTTTTGCATAACTGGTAAACCATAGGAGATAGACAAACTTTTACTAGTCAAAAAATGTAGATCGCGTTAAAATACACAAATTATGTTATATACATTTTGTTGAGTGAACCATTTTCGAGATATTGCTTGTTATTTCCTTAAAATTTCCAATGCTTATACTTTTTCTCAAATTTGTTATTCATTTTTTTTGTCCTGATAATGCAAAGGGAATGGAATACTCCACATAGCAACCAGCTCTTAAAACATTTGACTATCGCTTAAAGCCTACCAATTCCCCTTGCATCTACAAGAAAATTAGCAATAAGATTTAACATCTCGATTAACATGAAGTATATGGAGAATAAGCGTTTGTAAAAGTAGTTTGTACAGGAGTAGCGAAAGTCATGTGAGTGTAACACATCAGATATTTTTAGAATCATGTTCTAAAAGCTTCACCAGCTAAAAGCTTCATTGGCTAGTGTAAGGCAAAACATGTTGAAGCTAATTTCACCAACAATGATTGCTAGCGAATCAAACAGAAAAATATCTGACATCTGGGATTTTAACGTCATTTCAAAACGTGATCTGTTAGTTTCAGGAATCAATATAATAATGTTGATATTTTACAAATACGAGCGCTGTCTAAAAAATATTGCAGGGTTATTCAAAAAGAAGGAACAAACTTTAAATATTTATTTCTAATGAACGACAATAGATGGCGACACATCACTGAATAGAGAAAAGTTCAAAATGAGCACCATTTGTTATGCTTTTCCGTTTGCATACGCAACCATCTTCTACGAATTTATTGTATCAATTGTAAGTGTTTTTAAGACGAGGCGGTTCGTTGTTGAACTTACAACGAAATGCATTGAAACAGTGGATTCATTCTTTGCCTACTGCAGCACACAAAACGACTTTACCTGTGGCGTCGCCATTTTCTCGCAAACAAATGCAGCGCTGCTGTAGGCACTGAGTGGAACTATTTGGTGGCGCTTAAAACTTTGAACTTTCCTCTATTCGATGATGTGTTATATGTGTCGCTACCTGTTGTCGTTCATTAGAAATACATATTTAAAATCTGTCCCTTCTTTTTGAATAACTCTATATATGCCACAATTGTTAAAAGTGGTTTTTATTTTGCTCTAGGATTGCAAAACGAAGACCTGCGAACTTCTGGCTGTTCTCAGAAAATTTCAGTTACAGATTTTACTTGTTATTTAAATATCTTAAATATATGATTTTTTAATAATACTCGGACATTTTTGAGAAAATAAAATATTTTGAAGGATTTTCCACGCAATGGGTAGTTTCGGGTTCGGGATCTTTAGAAGGTGCTGTAACTAAATACAAACTTTAATATTTGTTGAGCATTTCGTTTTGAAGTTATGTCGTTAACACACACACGCGCGCGCGCGAAACTTATCTGAAAGGCTTTTGTTGATACAAAGGAAGTCAAAACGTGTATTTTCGGTGAAATCACGATGTTAAATTTTTGGTGTAGTGCAATATTTTTTCTACCTTCTGGGTGCATGGTACACACAGCAATCAACTTTCGTAAGATTAGGTTCTAGAACAGATAGACATTAGAAAAATCATGTGAATGTAAATCAAATTTTTTCTAAAATGTCTATACCAAAACCTAACGCATCTGGAATGTAACGGCAAGTGCTCATTTATTATTTTGTTTCAATTAATGTCAGTAAATCAGCTGTTTGCTGAGATAATATATAGAGGTAATGAATTTACTATCTCCAGTAAGGTCGTTATCCATTCGAGCGAGAATTCTTTTAACCCCTCCCCGCCCGGGGCCCAGATGTGGTCGTTTTCCCGCCCGTTAACGCCGGTATGGCTTTCACACTGATGAGAAGAAAGAAAAGAAGGCATTTTCAACTTTTAAAAGCGTATCATTCCCAGTAATGTTCTTTTCATCTCAATTTTAGGTGATTTCAGAGCGAAAATAGGAAGAGGTAATGAACGTGAATTAATTTCACAGGCGAAGGGGAAAAAATGTGTAGCCTTTTTTTTTCGCTTTCAAGTTGATGTGTCTCGTTCCAGCCTTAATTAAAATTTAGAAGCACAGGATAAAATTAACACATTCCGCATAATGACTGTCTGCGGAAGTTCTTAAAGACGTGTTTAATGACTGAAGCCTGGGCAGGTAATTTTGAACTTCAGACATCCATTGAATCTGACCTCAAGAGCAAATGGTTTACACTTTTATAACTCTTTCGTATACAACAGTGTAAGAAAGTAATCTCTGAAACAACATGGTCCGTTTTTAAAAATCTAATGTGCAACATTCACATTACTTTCTCTACTCACCTTTCTACAAAATATTTTTACAAACGCTAATTCTTTGTCTACTTCCTGTTAATCGAGATAAAGTAGATGTATAAGAAGAATACAGTAGGATAAATGGTAGATATTTTAAAATCTCATGTGTTACATTCACACGATTATCTCTACCCTCTATTCTCTTATTAATGGGTATACAAATTATCCGCACGAAAGTTTATTTTCTCATATAATTCGCTTTAATCCAAACAAACCTTTACAGAAACAGCTAAATTACACATATCGTTATAGATAGAAGGAGAAAAGACTGAATGTCGACAGGACTTGAAAAGAATAACAAAGTATTGAAAAATTTCGAATAATTTATAATGGGTATCTCAGATATGCCACATGCCAAACAAAAATTATCTAAAATGAATTGTTTGTTTTAAAGAGATGTACACCTTTGTGTAGTACGTTTTCGTCTTTGGCTATTTACTAGGTATACACGATTATACAAAATGCCTTCTGAATGAAGGCTATTACCAGAAAATTCAAGATATGGATTTTATTTGTCATTTAAACATCTTTAATACGTATTTGTAATATTTTAACCAAAATGGACGCGATTTTGCAAAATAGAAACTTTCGATAATTTTCGTGTAAAGGGTAATTTGGGGTGGGAGAATTTTCTTAAAAGTCCTTTCGGAGGATACTGAGCCTTGTTTTTGAGCTATGTTGTTCAGAAACACACGCACACACAGGACCTTTTTGTAAAAATGTTTTTTACTTTCGCTACTACGTATAATAACTAGAGGAAGTATTGTATTACACCCAAAAATTCCACACAGAGATTTCGCCAGAAATATATTTTAAGGCCCCCTGAATAAACAAAAAGAAAAGCACTTTTAGAAAAACGCCCATGAGTGTGTGTCTCTGAACCGCATAATTCAAAAACGAAAACTCGGATAAATTGCGACACGCAATTTCAAGAAAATCTTCAACCCCCAACTACCCTTTACATGGAATACTTTTCGAAATTTCTACAAAATTTCTATTAATGTTGAATGAAATGCCATATTTCAAAGATATTTGTATGACAAATAAAATGTAGGTATATCTTGAATTTTCTGGGAAAAGCTTGTGAAATCCAATTCATTGGGCAGAAATTTTGTATAATCTGTAATACTGCTAAACGTTAAGCGCTAGACGAAAACACAAAAAATGTAGATCTCTTTAAAACAAACAATTTATTTTAAATAATTTCTTGTGTGGCATAAACACAGAATTTACTTGAAATACGTATTTTGTGTCGTAACCCATTTATGAGATATTCCTTATTAAAGGTTCGAAATGTTCATTACTTGATCATTCTTTATAGTCCTTTCAACATTCAGTTGTTTCTGGCGTTGTCATGGAAACAGTATGGAATTTTAAGGCCAGCATATAGCGTCCAGTTGTTAAACATTTGATTATCGCTGTTCTCTTTGTATCTATAACGAAATGTGTAATGCAGCCATTTCTGTAAAGGTTTATTTGAATTAAAATGTAGTAGACAGAAAAAAAATCTGATGTGTTTCACTCACATGACTTTCTCTACTCTTGTACAAACTATTTTTACAAACTCTTATTCTCCATCTATTTCATATTAATCGAGATAAACATTTGCAGAAAAGATCTTTTGACATGCAGAGAGCATTAGATTTTACACATAGCGACCAGTTCTAAAAATATTTGACTATCGCTTAAGGTGTATTATGTTCCCCTTGTTTTGTATTTGCAAGGGCAATAAAGAAATACAATAGCCTTTAAGCATAGACATATCTCTTAATAGCTGGTTGCTAGATGCAGCTCCATTCTCTTTGCCACAGATTAATACTCTTTGCATATCCAAGACAAAAAATGAATAACGAATTCCCATTTGAGAAAATAAGTATTAAAAAATTTAAGGAAATACCAAGCAATATATCGAAAATGATTCACTCCACAAAACAAAATGTATATGACACAAACTGTGTATTTTAACGCAAACTACATTGTTTGTGTAGTAAAATTTTGTCTATCTTTTATGGTTTACCAGTTATGCAAAAGTCGTTCACAGTGAAAAATACTTTTGGAGACATTCCCAGAAAATTCTAGATATACATTTCATTTCTCATGAAAATATCTTAAACATATGATATTCTAATCAAAATCGTTAGAGCCATTTTTGAGAAAATGAAAGTTTTTGAAAAATGTTCCATGCAAAGAGTAACCTGGGGTGGAGGGATTTTCTTGAAAACCTTCGTGTCGCATCTCTGGAAGATACTGAACCTAAATATTAAGTTTGGTGTTTGTCTCACTGTTCGTTTATGAGTTATGCTGTTCACAGACACACACACAGACGGACATGTTTCCAAAAATGATTTTTTTGGATTCAGGGGGTCTCAAAACATGTATTTCCGTTGAAATCTCGGTATCGAATTTTTGGGAGGAATACAATACTTCCCCTACTTACTATACGTAGTAGAGAAAGTAATAAGCTTTAGTAAAAAACTGATGTGTTACACTCACATGACTTTCTCTACTCTTGTACAAACTATTTTTACAAACGCTTATTCTCCATCTGTTTCATGTTAATCGAGATAAACATTTGCAGACTCTATCTTATTGCTAATTTTCTTGTAGATGTAAGGGGAAAATATATTTACAAGGGCAATATACATAGAAAAACAGTAGCCTTTAAGCACATCCAATATCTCTTGCTAGGTGCAGCACCATTCTCTTTGCCACAGATTAATACTCTTTGTATATCAAGACAAAAAAATGAATAACAAATTCCCCTTTGAGAAAATAAGTATTGAAAAATTTAAGGAAATAACAAGCAATATCTCGAAAATGGTTCCTCCACAAAAAAAATGTATATGACATAAATTGTGTATTTTAACGCAAACTCATTGTTTGTGTAGTAAAGCATTTTTTTATCTTTTATGGTTTACCAGTTATGCAAAAGTCGTTCACTATTAAGAATACTTTTGGAGATATTTTCAGAAAATTCGAGATATACATTTCATTTGTCAAGAAAATATCTTGAACATATGATATTCTAATCAAACCCGTTAGAGCCATTTTTGAGAAAGTAAAAGTTTTCGAAAAATGTTCCATGTAAAGGGTAACCTGGGGTGGGGGGATTTTCTTGAAAACCTTCGTGTCGCATCTCTGGAAGATACTGAACCTAAATACCAAGTTTGGTGTTTATCCGACTGTTTGTTTCTGAGTTCTGCTGTTCACAGACACACACACACGGACATGTTTCCAAAAACATGTATTTCCGTTGAAATCTCGGTATCTAATTTTTGGGTGGAATACAATACTTTCCCTACTTACTATACGTAGTAGAGAAACTAATAAGCTTTAGTAAAAATAGTTTGTATACCCACTAATAAACAAGGGTTAAAGAAGGTCATGTCAATGTACCACATTAGATTTTTTACTGAGGGGTTTCAAAACATATATTTGCGGTGAAATCTCGATATCGAATTTTTTGATTCAATGTGATATCTTCTCTATCTACTATGTAAGTGGTAGATAAATTAAAAATGGGTTTTTGGAATTAGAGTGTTTTAAGTAGAGAAAATAAAAATTAATTTCATTCTTAAAATGCATTACATTTTAAAAGTACAACTTGACCTTCTTTTTTTACACCGGGCACAAATCTGCACCACGTGTTCAAACTGTCACTCTCTTGTTAGGTCTCAGAGAAAATAATATGCTACTCTAAACCTTGAAGAGGTATTTGTTCTTCAGCTGTTGTAGCTTTTACACCACGCTTTGGGCGTTAATTTAAAGATTGTTTGTTACGTAATAAACTGCTACGTATGTAAAGCCGATTTGAAGATGTATTTTTGTTATTATACTCCAACTTTAAAAAAAATATTTATTAACTCTGTTATTAAACTGCTTCTATAGATATTATTTATATTTATGTTTGCCTCGGCTGCGTCAGTCTTACTTTAGAGACATGTTTCTCTTAATCAGGGCGTGGTGCGACAAGAATGTAGGTTTACACAGATTTTAACTTTAAATTCACTTCATTTTATTAATCCTTGGCATAAATTAAATAGCACTACACTGATATCAAGAGCTGTGAGATTCTTTAATTTAAAACTTGCACTTTGTTAACTCATATACTTAATTTTCCCTTCACACGAATACATAATATTTCTTTAGAGAACACATCTTCCATCCGATCACTACCAAGGTCTGTAGGCAAATGAACATATTTCAACCGTCAAAATAGTAAGCGTCTGTATTTCAAGTCTCTGATTGGCTAATCCTAGTCCAATAGAATACCTGCATTTTACTGAAGCTTTTTCTGGCTGTTGATTGGCTAATTTTAAACTGTCACAAAATTTACATTATCGTTGCTCTAATCATGACTAGTAGCATTTAAACTCTCAAACTCATTATTGCCTCAAGGTTACCTCATTGTTAGCAACTTTAAACTTATTATTCTCACAGCTCTTACATTATTAAATTACGGAATACATTCACATAACATTATTAAACTTGTTTACAATAATATAAGCATATGCAATGACTATTATATACATTTTTACTTTCTTTACTACGTATAGTAAGTAGGGGAAGTATTGTATTCCACCCAAAAATTCGATACCGAAATATCACCGGAAATACATGTTTTGAGACCCCCTGAATAAAAAAAAAAGCATTTTTGGAAACATGTCTGTGTGTGTCTGTGTGTCTGTCTGTGTGTGTGTGACTGTGTCTGTGTGTGTGTCTGTCTGTGAACAGCATAACTCAGAAACGAACAGTCGGATAAACTCCAAACTTGGTATTTAGGTTCAGTATCTTTGGATTAAAATATCATATGTTTAAGATATTTTCATGACAAATAAGATGTATATCTTGAATTGCCTGGGATTGTCTCCAAAAGAATTCTTCATTGTGAACGACTTTTGCATAACTGGTAAACCATAAGAGATAGACAAAAGTTTACTACACAAAAAATGTAGATCGCGTTAAAATACACAATTTATGTCATATACATTTTTTTGTTGAGTGAACAATTTTCGAGATATTGCTTATTATTCCCTTAAATTTTTCAATACTTATTTTCTCAAATGGGAATTCGTTATTTATTTTTTGTCTTGGATATTCAAAGAGTATTAATCTGTGGCAAAGGGAATAGTGCTGTACCTAGCAAAGAGCTATTAAGAGATATGTATATGCTTAAAGGCTACTGTATTTCTATATTGTCCTTGTAAATATATATTCCCCTTACATCTACAAGAAAATTAGCAATAAGATAGAATCTGCAAATGTTTATCTCGATTAACATGAAGTAGATGGTGAATAAGCGTGTGTATAAATAGTTTGTACAAGAGTAGAGAAAGTCATGTGAGTGTAACGGATCAGATTTTTACAAGTTATTACATACATATAGCTTCAAGGCGGGCTGTTATTGAATTTACATATTATATAATTTAATTGAAATTATTCAGGTGTTAAAAATACTGCTTCAACCTTCAGAATATGATTAGAGGGTGGGAGAGAGAGAGAGGGAGGGGTAGAGAGAGGAGAATTTTTTGCAGTGCTTTCTCCTACCAAAGTTTTCCATTAAGCAAAATTTTATACGTTTTAGAATTTTCTATGGTTTTGCAATACCCTAGATGAAGTCCTCATCCTCAGGAGTATGTTACCTGTCTCTACGTGATGACGTAACAAGACAAATGGTCTGTTAACAGCTTGATCTGAGATAACGGTCGAGATGAGCTGTTCAGTTTCTCCATGAAGAACTCTGTTACAGTTTCCGATCACGTTTCTCAAGCCTTTTGAGAGGATGGACCCGGCTTTACTACACGAGAGCCATTGATATCCCTTAGGTAAGCTCTGGAATCCTGTAACCTTCTAAAGAAAGGTGTACAAGCACGTGCAGTTGGTATCCCTGATGTGTATCTTTATAAACTTAGTTAGAGATGCAGGTGATGTGTGTATCATTTTCATATACATACCATTAACTATTCCAATTTTCACTTAATCTAATTAATTAATTATGCATTATCTCAGAAAAACGAGCAGGATGGCTTAGGCGGTAACGTCCAAGGCCCGCAATCGGAAGGTCCCGAGTTCAAATTCCGTGGGCCGACCAATAAGGTTTTTTCGTGGTTTCCTTCAGCCGCTAAGGTAAATACCGGATTGGATATTTAACACCAAGACTCAAAGTTCCATCTTAAGTCTAAAACAATAGTAAAATGAAAAATAAATGGTAATAGCGAATGGTATGCCATTTATCTACAGACAATGCAAGCAGTTAGACTGGACGGCAGCCTAATGCCATCTGCACGGCATGAAACAGGGGTTGCAAGCGATGAGACCTAGAAGGCCAACTCCGCCTTTCTGTGTGAGGGTGGCGGTTAGACTGGACGGCACCCTAATGCCATCTGCACGGCATGAAGGAGAAGATCCAGTTGCTATGCGCTAGGGTCTCTGTGGACACATGACGAAGCAGGATGGTTGGTTACAGGGATGAGACCTAGAAGGCTAACTGTCCGGCTTTTTATATGAAAGCAGCGTTAGACTGGACGGCACCCTAATATCATCTACACGGCACGAAGCAGAAAATCTGGTTGCTATGCACTAAAGTCTCTGTGGACAGGACGAAGCGGTTGGTTACAGGGATGAGACCTAGAAGGCTAATTGTCCGCCTTTCTATATGAAAGCAGCAATTAGACTGGACGGCACCCTAATGTCATCTGCACGGCACGAAGCAGAAGATCTGGTTGCTATACACTAAGGTCTTTGTGGACACGACGAAGCGGGTGTTTACAGGGATGAGACCTAGAAGGCTAACTGTCCGCCACACCTTGATATAACAGTTATCCTCTAACAGATCCGTCGCAATATGACCCTGTAGTTAAAGCGACGTAAAATATATAGCGTAATAAAAATATAACACATTATTTCAGAAACCAAATAACTGAAATCAGACTGAAGGTTAGGATGTTTTTCTTACCTATACCATCTTTTGATTAAAATTTATCAATTTTTTTTAAATCTGATGTGTTACATTTACGTGACTTTCTCTACCCTCTGGGATTATTGAGCATAAAAATTATTCTTATGAAAGTTTATTTTCCTATCTACTTCATTTTAATCCATATAAACCTTTACAGAAATAGCTACATTACACATTTCGTTATAGATACAAAGAGAACAGCGATAGTCAAATGTTTAAGTACTGGACGCTATATGCTGGCCTTAAAATTCCAAACTGTTTCCATGACATCGCGAGAAACTGCTGTATATTGAAAGGATTTGAAAAGAATGACAAGGTATTGAACAATTAATAACTAATATGTCGAATGTTGCTGTCTCAAAAAAGGTTATTTGAAATAAATTACGTGTTTTAAAGAGATCTATATTTTTTGTGTGGTACGTGTCGTTTATCTGTTAACGTTTACCAGTTATACAAGATTACACAACATTTCTGCCCAATGAAGTGTAATTCACAGGTTTTTCACAGAAAATTCAAGATATACTTTTTGTTTGTCAGGTAAATATTTTTTTAATATTGTGTTTTAATCATTAAAGTCATTTTTTAGAAAAAAACATTTTGAAAACATTCAATGTAAAGGGTAGTTTGGGGTGGGTAGACTTCGTTCAAAATCCTGGTGGTGAAGTTTTTAAAAGGTACAAAATCTAAAAACCAAGTTTGGTATTTATCCTGGTTTTCAATTTTGATTTATGCTGTTCACATACATACAGACACATATACAGGCAGACACACCCACGGACTTCTTTCTAATTTTTTTCTTACTTCCGGAGGCCTTGAAACATATGCTGCAAAAAACATAAGACATTGTAGGCTAAAGTTGAACTGCTAGTGTGAGACTGATAAATAGAATAGTATAGCCGGGAATTGAACCAAAGATCTTCGACTTACTGTGCCGTTACTCTAACCAACTGAACTACCATAGCAACATGCCGGTACGACATTACATTTCCCAACTGACTCGCATTTTTGCCGATAAACCACAAAGAGATCTGAAATTAATTTGAGATGACACACCCCCGGTGGCAAATTATGAGGGGCATTCAAATGAAACCTGGTCAGTGCGTCTAACTTTGCACAACGTAACTGCGTGTATGGTGGCACCATCTATTGGTAGAACGACTGCAGCGCGCGCAACGTTTGACGTTGCATAGTGACAGTGTGGTTTCACGCCGAAGAGAGGGTGGTCACACAAGTTATCGTCCACTACTGAACATGAAGGTGGGTAAGCAGGAACAACGAGGAGTGATTCGATTTTTAGCGGCGGAGGGAGTTGGAGGCCGTGAAATGTATCGACGGATGGAGGCTGTGTACGGTGAGTACAGTCTGTGTCGTTCAAGTAAGGTGGAATGGCGCCAAAGATTCCTTGAGGAGCGCGAGTCTTACTGGAAGACGATGCTCGTCCTGGACAGGCTCATTGTGTCATCACATCTGAAATGATTGCGGAAGTGAATGCTTTAGTCTTGGGAAACCACAGAATCACCGTGGACGAGATCCATCGGTTACTGGGTATTAGCGTGGGCACCATTCACACCATAATGTATCAACACTTGAAATGTCGAAAAGTTTGTGTGCAGTGGGTTCCCCACCAACTGACCGCCGAATGACGCTGTATTTGAGTCATCTGCAACGTTTTCATGAGGAGGAGTATGGCTTTCTGTCGCATATTGTCACTGGTGACGAAACATGGTGTCACCATTTTGGACCGGAAAGCAAGCATCAGAGAAAGCAGTTGAAACATGCGACTTCACCACCTCCAAAGAAATCATAGGCCGAGGACACCAGTTCTTTTGACCACCATCAATGCCCAACGTTATCAAGCCACTTTACAGAACCTTAGACGAGCCATCAAGTGGAAACTCCCAGGCATGTTGTCCAATGGCGTTATTCTCCTGCATGATAATGCCCTCCCACACACTGACAATGCGGTGAACACGACACTGCAGCAGTTTTGATGGGAAACATCCAACTGGAGCATCCGCCGTACAGTCCAGACCTTTCACCGTGTGACTTTCATGTTTATGGATCTCTGAAACAAGCTATTCGTGGGCATCGATTGACAACGGACGACGAAGTGTGTGAATGGGTCCAGGTCTGGATCCGACAGCAGTCTACTACGGCTAGCGTCGCAATGGGATAAATGTGCCAACAGTTTTGGCGACTATTTTTGAGTTAATAAAATCGTTACCGTTACTTTACACAAGTGACCGGGTTTCATTTGAATGACCCTTATATAATATCTTAAGCATTGCAAGTCCCGGACTTCATAGTTAACCTACCATTAGGTCAATAAATGACAATTGTTGTTTCACACATACCGTATATAGCTTTAAGTTGGAAAGTTGGAAAGTTAGAGTGAAAATGCAATGCCATAGCTGGATTTGAAACACGGATCTTCGGCTTACTATGCCGCCGGTATGTTATCTCAAATTGAATTTCAGACTACCTTGTGCTTTATCGGAAACAGTGCGACTCAGTTGGGGAATTTAATGTCGTATCGACATATCTATTTTGGTTAGAGCTACAGCACGCTAAGCCAAAGATCCATGATTCAAATCCCGACTATAGTATTGAATTTTCCGGGAATAGCCTGTGAAGTCCACCTCATTTGGAAGAAATTTTATTTAATACTGCATAACTGGTAAAGGTTAAGCAATAGATGAAAACGTTCTACACAAAAAAATCTGATGTATTACATTCACATGACTTTCTCTGCTCTTGTACAAATTACTTTTACAAACGTTTATTCTCCACATGCTTCATGTTCGTCGAGATATCGAGATGTAAATCTTATTGGTAATTCTTCTATACATGCAAGGGGAATTGCTAGGCTTTAAGCTACAGTCAAATATTTTAAGAGGTGGTTGCTATGTGGAGTATTCCATTCTCTTTGCATTATCAGGACAAAAAATGAATAACGAATTTGAGAGAAAGTACAAGTATTGGAAAACTTAAGGGAATAACAAGCAATATCTCAAAAATGTTTCACTCAACAACCAAAATGTATATGACACAAATTGTGTATTTTAACGCATCTACATTTCTGTGTAGTAAAATTTTGTCTATCTCTTATGGTTCACCAGCTATGCAAAAGTCGTTCACAATGAAGAATACTTTTGGAGGCATTCCCAGGAAATTCGAGATATACATTTCATTTGTCATGAAAATATCTTAAACATATGATATTTTAATCAAAATCGTTAGAGCCGTTTTTGAGAAAATTAAAATTTTCGAAAAATGTTCCATGTAAAGGGTAATCTGGGGTGTCGCATCTCTGGAAGATGCTGAACCTAAATACAAAGTTTGGTGTTTATCCGATTGTTGATTTCTGAGTTATGCTGTTCACAGACACACACCCAGTCAGACAGACACCTTTTTTGGATTCAGAGGTTCTCAAAACATATATTTCCGGTGAAATCTCGATATCGAATTTTTGGGTGGAATATAACACTTCCCCTACTTACTATACGTAGTAGAGAAAGTAAAAAGTTTTAGTAAGAATAGTTTGCATACCCACTAATAAACGATAGGATAGAGAAATTCATGTGAATGTATCACATCCGATTTTTATTATTTTAAGTTTCAAATTTGGAGTGCGCATTAGATTGAATATTGGGCTAGATTCGTGTAAATGAGGTATTATTTTACTTTCTTCTTGTATTTTGTCTTTGAATCGCAGAACTCCAGGAGATCCTGGATTTTCATAGCAAGAAGAGGGGTCTTGCCATCCCGATTATGTGTTCGTTATTTCTGCTCTCCCATCGATTCCTGTCTTACGGCGCATTAATCAGCTCCTCCCATTCCAGTCCCACAGACTCTTGTATACCTTGTATCCATCTTATACGTTGTCTGCCTGGTCTCCTTGTTCCCTCCACGAGACCCAGCATCAACTCCTCCTCCAGTGAGTCTTTTTTCCTCATTAGGTGTCCAAAATGACAATTTTAGTATTCTAGCCATTGTCTCCAGGGAATGTTTTGGTTTAACTTCTTCAATCACTGAGGCATTAGTTCCCTTTTCTAGCCAAGAGATTTTTAACATTCTTCTTGAGGCCATACGAGGGACACTATTTATGTTTTGAGCCTTGGCAACCCTGAATATTATAGGTGCCATCAGACGTTTTCAATGGAAAGTTTTGAAAATTGTGTGTCACCAAAAACATGGAATTAACTCGTGAAAATGTTCGTGCAATGATTTATTACGACTTTCGACGTGGATTATCAAGACAAGAGTGCATCGATCAACTAACTTCCACATTTGGCGAGAAGCTCCATCCTTTGCCACTGTGAAACGCTGGTATAATGAATTTAATCGTGGCCGCCGCTCGCTCAATGATGAAGTTCGTGAAGGTCGTACAAAATCAGTTGTTGTGCCAGAAAACATTGATGCTGTGCAAAACCTAATAATGAAAGATCGTCATGCGACATATTGTGAGATTGTGGCAACCCTAGGCATTAGTTCCACCAGCATATATAAAATATTGCATGATTATTTAGCCATGAAAAAGGTTTGCTCTCGTTGGATCCCACATAATTTGACGCAATCTCAAAAAGATGCTCGTGTCGATTGTGTACAAAAATGCTCAAGAAATACAATGGTGGTGCCTCAAAAGGCGTATATAAGTATGTAGTAGGTGAGGAATCATGGATCTATGCGTATGAACCGGAACGTAAACAGCAGTCAAGATGAAGCAAATCCAACAAAAGTTGTTCGCACTCGAAGCACTTCGAAGCAAATGGTCACCTGCTTTTTCAGCAAAACTGGCCATTTGGCAACAATGCCTTTAGAGGAACGTAAAACGGTCAATACCGAATGGTACACAACCATTTGTTTGCCGGAAGTTCGGTGAAGTAAGGAAAACCAACAAGAACCGTAGGATCGTTCTTCATCAAGACAATGCGAGCGCACACACGTCTCGTCTAACAACAGAGTATTTCATGGCTCAAAAAATCGAATTGATGGGTCATTCGCCATACAGTCCTGTTTTGGCACTCAACGAATTCTTTTTATTCCCAAAACATCAAGAATAAATTGCGTGGACAACGATTTTCGTAGGCAGAAGAAGCCATTGCTGCCTTCAAAATCCATGTTTTGGAGGTGTCTCAAGAAGACTGGAATAAATGCTTTGACAAATGGTTCAAACGGATGCAAAAGTGTATTGAACATAAAGGAGAATATTTTGAAGAACAGTAAATCAGTTATCAATCAGAAATTACTTTGTTTTAATTATTAGGATCGAAATATAAATAGTGCCCCTCGTGGTTATAAACTAACTTTCTTCTATCATGTTTGTTCAGGGTCCGTGTAATACTACAGGAAATACCATAGTCTGGATTAGTTTGATTTTTGTCTTCTTCCTTATATCGGAATTTCCGTAGTTTGCCCAGTGTGCTTTACCTAGGTTTATTCTTATTTCTTCTTACATGAAGCATCTTTAGTTTGCAGTAACCGTAGAAAATAAGTTATCTACTGTCCTCAGCTGAACTCCATCAATGTTTATATTAGTCGTGGTACTCGAAGTGCCCTTTGTCTGTTTTTACTTTCTCTACTATGCATAGTAAGTATAAAAAGAATTGCATTCCGTCCAAACATTTGAAAGCGAGATTTTACCGGAAATGCATGTTTTGAGGTGACCTGAATCCAATAAAGCATTTTTGAAAGTATGTCTGTGTGTCTATGAACAGTGTAACTCAAAAACAAAAAGTCGGATAAATACCAAACTTAGTATTTCAGTTTAGTATCTTCCAAGGATGCGACATAAAGATTTTGAATAAAATCTCCCCACCCTAGGCTGCCCTTTACATGGAACACTTTTAGAAAATGTTGATTTTCTCAAAAATGGCTAACGATTTTTGATTAAAATATATTTTTAAGATGTGTTCTTAGGAAATTAAACGTATAAATTGAATTTTCTAAGAATTCCCCCAAAAGTCCTCTTCACTCTGAATGACTTACATATAAGTTATAAACCGTAAAAGATAGACAAAAGTTTACTACACAAAACATGCAGATATTGTTAAAACACACAATAGGTTATACACATTTTTTTAGTCGAGTGACCCATTTCCGAGATGTTCCTGGTTATTTGTTTGAATTTTCCAATACTTATACTTTTGCAAAGAGAATGGAATGCTCCACATAACAACCAGCTATGTTTGACTATCGCTTAAATACTACCATATTCCCCTTGCACCTACAAGAAAATTAGCAATAAGATTATTGTTTATCTCGATTGACATGAAGTAGATGGAGAATAAGCGTTTGTTAAGATGGTTTGTACAGGAGTTGCGAGCTCAACACATCAGATATTTTGGAAACATGTCTGTGTCTGTGAACGTATAGGTAACTCAAAAACGAGCAGTCGGATAAATACCAAACTTGGCATTTGAGTTTACCGTCTTCCAAGCTTGCGACACAAAGATTGTCAACAAAATCTCCGCACCCCAGACTGCACTTTACATGGAATATTTTCCGAAAATTTTGATTTTCTGAAAAAGGCTCTAAGGTTTTTTTTATTAAAGTTTCATCTTTTTAAGATATTTTCATGCAAAATGAAACGTATATCTTGATTTTTCTGGGAAATTCCCCAAACGGTCACTTCGTTTTGAATTACTTTCGTGTCACTGGTAAACCGTAAGAGAGCGTGACAAAATTTTACTACACAAAACATGTAGATCTCTTTAAAACGTTCAGTTTGACATAACTTTTTTATGGGGTAAACCATTTGAGGTATTTCTTGTCATTTGTTTGAATTTTCCAATACTTATACTTTTTCTCAAATGGGAATTCGTTATTCTTTTCTACTTTCTCTACTACGTATGGTAAGTAGGGGAAGTATTGTATTTCACCCAAAAATTCGATACCGAGATTTCACCGGAAATATATGTTTTGAGGCCTCCTGAATAAAAAAAAACATTTTTGGAAATATGTCCGTCTGTGTGTCTGTCTGTGAACAGCAAAACTCAGAAACAAACACTCGGGTAAACACCAGACTTTCTATTTAGGTTCAGTATCTTCCAGAGATGAGACACGAAGGTTTTCAAGAAAATCCCCCCACCCTAGATTACACTTTACATGGAACATTTTTCGAAAATTTTAATTTTCTCAAAAATGGCGTTAACGAATTTGATTAAAATATAATATGTATAAGTTATTTTCATGACAAATGAAATGTATATCTCGAATTTTCTGGGAATGCCTCCAAAACGGTTCTTCATACTGAACGACTTTTGCATAACTGGTAAACCATAAGATATAGACAAAATTTTACTACACAGAAATGTTGATAGCGTTAAAATACACAATTTATGTCATATACATTTTTTGGTTGAGTGAACCATTTTCGAGATATTGCTTGTTATTCCCTTAAATTTTCCAATACTTATACTTTTTCTCAAATTCGTTATTCATTTTTTGTCCTGGTAATGCAAAGAGAATGGAATACTCCACATAGCAACCAGCTCTTAAAATATTTGACTATCACTTAAAGCCTACCAATTCCCCTTGCATCTACAAGAAAATTAGCAATAAGATTAACATCTCGATTAACATGAAGCATATGGAGAATAAGTGTTTGTAAAAATAGTTTGAATAAGAGTAGAGAAAGTTATGCGAGTGCAACACATCGGGTTTTTAGGTTAAGCATCAGACCTGCTTCTTTTATATTTTGGTTTACGTGCTTTGTTTTGTATACATGTTCTGTGTTTAATAATGAATCATCGTTTAAGAGGACGTCCACGGTGACGTGATATTATAATAAGGGTTTCTTCAAATTCGGAATGAAAACACTATTCCACAGTGGAAATTTACTCGCAATATTGTATTTGAGTTATGTTATCTAGTAATTTATATATATTTTAAAACGTTTTATCCAGTACATAGGATCAAGAGATAAAACATAACAAAAGTAAATAGACCTCAATATAAGCACACTACGAGAAGCACGTAGTTTAATTTTAGACCTCTCTCACAATTACAGGAACGTCTTTTGACACAGTTTGAACGCAAAGATAATAAGAACCCTTGTTCCGTTACAAAGCGAGAGGGTGCATTTCTCACCCTTATTGTTCTGACAGAAATCATAAATCGTGCCGAGAACTCCTGCCGGTCCCCATCAGCCGCGCTTCACCTGGAGAAGGGTGAAATAGATTGTGTGGAAATTTTCTCGGAGTTTTGTTCCCCCGCCGTTGTCAACAGGTTATCATCAGGAATCTCTCTCCAGTCGGATCAAGAAAGGAATAAATGTCAGACTTCAGCGCACTTCAAATTTAAGAGCGCTCGATAAAAATACGAAGGAAAGTCCAAGTCATTATCTCCGTCCTTATATTGCGGTGCTATCCTTCTCTCTGTTTCTTGTTAATCGAGAAAAACTTTCATTACATTTTTACACATTTTGTTGTAGGTATAAGAAGAATACAGTAGGCTAACCGAGCGGGATGGCTAGGCGGTATCGTCTGTGGCCGCATTCGATCCCCGGCGAAAGGCCACTTAACCCATGCATTTTTTTTCGGTAATTTTTCTCGGGCCGACAGGCCAATGCTGGAATCGTTTCTTTCATTGCTTTCATAATAATTTCATTCATCCTTCACCCCTTTTGGTCTATTTTATGGTTTCAAGTGTTGGCGATGATGTTTCGGTGCAGCGTGGCAGAGTAAAAGGATGCTCTCTGAACTTTCTCCGTTCCTCGTCCTTTTGTGGTTGCCGGAGTATAAGCACCGAGCGAGGGGCTTTGGGCCTTGTGTGGGGCGGTTCTCCGTTTTGCCTGTCCGGGACGTCTCAAAATGGAAGCTGTAGGGACTGAAAGGGGATATACCACACACACACATATGTATACAAATAGACATATAAATCAATATTAAACAAGAATTATAGGTACATAATAATGTAATTCACCATGAAATATGTTAGAATATTTAACCAAGGACTGTACAGAAACAGATTGTAACTTAGATAAGTTAGGAACAGGTAAGCTAGCTAATTCCAGGTAAAAGATAATTCTGGGTAGAGCCCACCTTTCACCAAGCTAATGAGCAGGGAACTGGTAGCAATTAGGAGAAATAAAAAGAGACAGAGATATTGAATCTGCTTTTCCTGCGTCACTCGGAGGCGTATGCGAAAAACTTTGGAGCAAAATATTTTCATACATAATAAGGACACTCTGAGGAACTAGTCGTTAAATTTTGAGGCGCGGAGGTGAGCGTTAGTAGGCTTAGGTATAAAAGGGGGAAGAAAGCCCCAGACGTTCAGTCTCTTATACCATCTCTCTGTAGGACAGATGCACGTGTGTGTATATGGGTGGGGAAGCGTGTGCAGTTAGGCTAAGCTCCTAATTTATTATAATGGTGGGAATTGTTACAATAGGAAAAGCTAACCGCCCATATGTATTTATTTGATAATAAACCACATTTTTAAGGGAAATGCAGTGTACTTTAATTTGCCTCACCTACGAAAACCCTGAGACCCGTGAAATTAGTTAGATAAGTAATTTATTAGGAATGTAGAAAACAACAGCCGACGAGCAGCAATAGCCGGAGACCAGGACAGGGCATCAACCAGAGGAAAAACGTTTTCA
Organism: Deroplatys truncata; assembly: GCA_030765065.1. Classification (NCBI taxonomy): domain Eukaryota; kingdom Metazoa; phylum Arthropoda; class Insecta; order Mantodea; family Mantidae; genus Deroplatys; species Deroplatys truncata. The sequence goes on along the minus strand of CM060976.1, from coordinate 263,528,137 downwards.
TGCGACAAATGATGCACAACGCTTCCCCGCTACAGGATCCTGTCATTACTGTGTTAATATTTTAATTCCTGGATCGGTGCCGAATCCCCTCCGGTTGACAATCTAATGCAGTAGTCTAAAGTAATAGTCAAGATTGGTTGCTATAAAGGATATATCTGAAATTACTGATGCCACAAAAACGTTATTTGAAATAAATTGTCGCTTTAAGGGTAAAAAGTAAAGGTACTACGAACGAAGGGGACCCTGCAACCGAGGCAGAGCGCTGCAACTAGGCCACAAGGGTATTTTTTGCTTCTACTGTGATCCCTGGGAGGAAAGGATGAAGGGATGGCGACGAGAGCTAGCATGGAGGCGTTCCCTAACGTTTCCAGATCGAACGCGTCCAACTCCGCCTGGGTTAACCCACAAACCACCGAACCCTCAGCTGTCCCCCCAGGGCGGAATCCACTCGGAGGCAAGACCTAACTGAGGAATCCCGCAACCACCCAGGGAAGAAACCTCCACAGAGAACAAAGCCACCGTCCAGCAACAAACCGCCGAACACCGTCGCTTGGTCCTAAAATCCTGAAACATAACAAGGAAATTGATGTGTTCAGGAAATCAGGGATAGGAAGGTCATGGTAAAAGATGTACCACATAGCATTTGCCCTCCGACCCGGGGAACCCACGAAAAAATCATGGGTCAGAATGGGCGGTTGTAGGAAATGGAAAGCGAGTCACACATGTTACTGCGATGCCCTTGCTCGGTCTGCTTCAAGGGCACTCATAGATGCAATTTTTAAATATTTCAGTTTTTATCTGAACGCATTCAAAATTTTGTCTCGCACAGTGCTTTATCACCTAGATACCGAGCGGGATGTCTCAGGAGGTAATATTCTTTATCTCAAACCGTCGACAACTCACTCTAGTAATTCAAATATTTGCTCACAATAAATTTCTCAGTACATTTAAACTGGTGGTGTAATTCACAATACATACCCGCATTCCTGAGGGTAAATATTAAAAGCTCTACCTCTGGAGCAGCCGGCAGCAAAGTCAACAGCAGATACTGCAGAGAAAAGGTGGTAACGAGATTCCTGCTTCAAATTGCTGCACCATCGCGGCATAGCACATAACAGCTTCAAAAATCTGATGTGTTACACTCACATGACTTTCTCTACTCTTGTACAAACTATTTTTACCAATGCTTATTCTCCATATGCTTCATGTTAATCGAGATGTTAATCTTATTGCTAATTTTCTTGTAGATGCAAGGGGAATTGGTAGGCTTTAAGCGATAGTCAAATCTTTTAAGAGCTGGTTGATATGTGGAGTATTACATTCTCTTTGTATGTCCAGGGCAAAAAAAATTGAATAAGGAATTTGAGAAAAAGTATAAGTATTGGAAAATTTAAGGGAATAACAAGCAATATCTCGAAAATGGTTCACTCAACAACAAAAAATATTATGCCATAAATTCTGTATTTTAACGCCATCTACTTTTTTGTGTAGTAAAATTTTGTCTATCTCTTATGGTTTACCAGTTATACAAACGTCGTTCACAATGAAGAATACTTTTGGAGATATTTCCAGAAAGTTCAACATATACATTTTATTTGTCATAAAAGTATCTTAAATATATGATATTTTAATCAAAATCGTTAGAAATGTTCCATGTAAAGGGTAATCTGGGGTGGGAGGATTTTCTTGAAAAGCTTTGTGTCGCATCACTGGAAGATACCGAACTGTTAATCCAACTCTTCGTTTCTGAGTTATGCTGCTCACAGACACACACACGCACATATTTCCAAAAATGCTTTTTTTGGATTCAGGGGTCTCAAAACATGTATTTCGGGTGAAATCTCGGTATCGAATTTTTGGGTGGAATGCAATACTTCCACTACTTACTGTATGTAGTAGAGAAAAAAATTACAGATTTTTCACTTGAGAAAACTATAAAGTACATGAAAATTCAAACCAAACGCAAAGAATATCTCGGAGATTGGTAAGGTCACAAAATATTATTGCTATAAGTTGTGTACCTTAACGATACCCTAATTTTGTCTGTAGTAAGATTTTGTCTATCTGTTACGGTTTACCAGTTATACAAAAATCATTCAGAATAAGCAAGATTTGCAAGCTATTACCACAAAATTCAACGTACACTTTTTGTCATGAAAATGTGTTTAATATGTGGTTTTATAATCAAAACCATTAGTCTTTTTGGGAAAATAAAAATAACAAAAAAGGGTAGTCTCCAGTGTTAAAATCTTTCGTTTCGCATACTTGGAGAATACTGAACTTAAATGACAAATTTGGTATTTAAGTTCACTTTTCGTTTAGAATTATGACATACACACGCACAAAAGGCCTTTTTTATTCAGAGGTCTCAAAATGTTTCTGGTCAAATCTTGGTATCGAAATTTTTAGTGAATTCAATACCTTCTCTATCTACTAGATATGCAGTGGATAGCTGTGGAATTTGAACTAGTATACAGACGCCATGTCTGTAAAATATAACCTTTTAAACAACATGGCCTAAAAATAGAACTTCTAACATAGTGCATACGAGCTAAAAGATTTACATTACCTCACTAGTGCGATAATCTTCATGGACCAACTTTGGTTTCAAGTCCAATCACCTGGAAATTACCCTTTGCACTTGGTTGGATTAGCTTTTACTTGAGGCAGTATTTTATATCACAACACTGTGAATGCCAGAGTGATTGTAGTGTAAATTAACATTATTGTATGACAATAATTTTAGATGTTTGTTAGCCATAAGCATTGTTAGGAAATAAGTTTACACGGTCTCACTGAAACTGACAATAGAATTGGGTAACAATGAACCGATTTGGTGAGTTGTTTATCACTAAGAAGAGACAAACAAATGACGTCAGGGTAGCGCGCCTTTGTTTAGAAATGGAGGGAATATCTTCCCTAGAGCGTATGTATTAGTAATTGTGATTGGCTGACAAAACAGACGCTAATGTTGTCGCGATTTGGTAACCAATAGCAGATTTATTATAATGTTTAGGCATTTCGAGGTGAATGAGTATATATTCTCGAGCTATAAGCATGTTTCACGCAGTTCTATGGAATCATTCACGAGGTACACGTCGCGCAGTCTTGAAGAATCTATCGTGAAGTGCACATCATACAGTTTGGAAGAATCTCTCGCGTCGTAAAGTTAGTTACAAAGTGTGAAGTACGCGGCAACTAATACGACAGTAATTACATTCGGAAATATAACAGTTTTTGTCAGGCGTGTAGGTATAAAGATTAAAGATGTGAACTATTAATTAAGTGTGACGGCAATAAAAGTGTGAAAATAAATTCTTTTATCAGTGTTAACTTTTAGTAACAACTCCTTTCCGTTTACACGCCCTGCTCAGAGATACTTGCTTAACTGAGTAAGAACAGCTAGCCGGAAGACAAAGAACCCAAATTTAAATATAATCAAACAACAGGCGCTCAGTAAATAAGATAACACGACAGATTACCGCGACATACTTTTCTCATGGCGCTCGCATTATCTGTTCAGAATACGCTTCAATTTATCGCAATTCGTTGTAGAGCTAACCTATACGTTATATTGGCAGCCTTTGCTTTATTTGATCTAAAACCTTATTCCTTTAAATATTAAACGGCAGAAGTTATGCATTCAGATGAAAGAGAAATAGAAGTGAAATTAAAGCAGCAGAAGGAATAACACTAGAAGTATTTACCCAAAAATCTAGAAGCATTTAATCGCTTCATTGCCTGGTGTAACGAAAAACATGTTGAAAACAATTTCAGCGAAAATGACTACTAGCAAATCAACAAAACACCAGACATCTCGCTTTTTTAATGTCATTTCTCTTGTTTCAAGAGCCGTGTTCTAAATGTGATCTGTGTTAGTTTCAGGAATCAATATAATATTATTGATATTTTACAAAATCGAGCGCTGTCTAAAATTAGTATATGCCACACGTATTGAAAGTGGTTTTATTTTTCTCATAGGATTGCGAAACGAAGGCGTAGACAAAATTAAACCCTACTTTTACCCCCTTTTATCATAATCTACTATTAACGATCACATATATTTTTACAGTCAAATACAAAAAAGTATGTTTTTCGGATTGAAGGGACTTCAAAACTTGTATTTATGATGAAATCTCTATATCGAATTTGGGAAAAATATAACATTTTCCCTACCTTAGCTAAGTTAAAGAGAACACGTAATGTTCATTACTATGCTGTTAGTTTACAATCACACAACATTTTGAATTTTGTTACCCTATTTTATTTTACATCACTTTAACTCCTTGGTCATATCGCGACGGATATCGGTGGTGGATATCTCTTAGAACGATATGTGATGGACAGTTAGCCTTCTAGGTCTCATCCCTGTAACCACCCGATCCGTCACGTGTCACAGAAACCCCAACGCATAGCTACCGAATCTTCTGCTTTCGTGCCGTGCAGACAGTATTAGGGTGCCGTCCAGTCCAACCGCCGCTCCCATATAAAAGCTGACAGTTAGCCTTCTAGGTCTCATCCCTGTAACCACCTGCTTCATGCCGTGCAGATGACATTAGGGTGCCGTCCAATCTAACCGCCGCCCCACATAGAAAGGCGCACAGATAGCCTTCTAGGTCTCATCCCTGTAACCACCCGCTTCATGCCGTGCAGATTGCATTAGAGTGCCGTCCGGTTCAAACGCCGCTCTCACACAGAAAGCCGGACGGTTAGCCTTCTAGGTCTCATCCCTGGAAATGCCATCTTGCTTCGTCACGTGCCCACAGAGACCCCCAGCGCATGTCAGCGGGCTCTTCTGCTTCGTGCCGGGATTTGAAACCGGGACCTCCCGGATGTGGGCCACAGACTTTACCCCCTGAGCCGTCCCGCTCGGTTTTGAACAAATTGTCCGCTCTAGTTACGACAGAAAATGCCTGTGGATTAACAAGCATATATATCAGAGTTAAAACATGATCAAATTCTAGAAGCTTTCACTGAGAAAGTGACAGACCATAAATTTGGCTATAGAAAGGCACTGATATATGTGTCGCTAACCCGGTCCCTTTTTACTGGCTTCCCAAAAATTTACGATGGAAAATTTCTCATATCCTAAGACTGCATGCAAATTGTGAAATCATAAAGATTCGGTGAACGGGTCCACAGAACGACGTGTTTGTCTTTTAGTGCTGCTTTAACGCGTCTCTGGTTAGTGTGTCGTTAAACTTTGTGACGTCAGACGTCCCAGATCTGCCGTCTCAATGAAGACACGAACACAGGGGTTTGTAGGTCAGTAGTTAGGATGCCCCGTAAGCTTGTTTTTCTGTCTATTTCACGTTAATAGTGATAAACGTTTACAAAAATAGTTTCATTATACATTTCGTTACAGTAGGCTAAAGTAATATTCCGATTTTCACTTTCTATACCTAATATGTATACCGGTGTGCATAAAATGTTGCCGATAATGGAATAGTACTTACAAAATCTAGCCCCACCCACTACCGGCGTGACCACTTCTGTTTTTCGAGCATAAATCTAGCCACTGGATTAGTAGGGCACTTTACCTCCCCAAAAGTATGGCCGAAATTCAGAAGCTGTAGCGATATTTCTGTCTGATTTCGCATACACAAAAAGGAACTCTGTAATAATTATAATTTAGGAATTATTAATAACTAACTAACATGCAATTTGGCAACTTTCCATAATTTTAAAACAATCTCATTCTAAACTTCATCAATCGGAAGCCCTTCTGGAGTTGTAAATACGTTTTAAGTTTCAATGCTATTGTTAAATAAATAAATAAATAAATAAATAAATAAAGTGTAATTGCCTAAGAAAAACTGCAAGCTTTAGGCAAAATAATAGTAGCTTCGTTTCAGACTGCCCATTATATTTTCCGAGCGTAGAGCTATAAAAATCGAAAGCTTCTTTGTACTTCGAGGGGATGAGGCAAGTTTTAGGAGTAAACAGACGCTATGAGGCAACGGACTTTTCTTACAGTTAGGCTTTGAATTTCCAACCAGGGAACCAATAAGCATAGAGGATAAGTATTAGTACCAATGAAAAGATAGGAAGATGTAATTACTTGTAAAAAATTGGAGGCGAGCAGTGATTGATATATGTGAACGCGGGCCTGGATTTAGGACAGTCTGCCATGATTCTCCAGTAAGGAAATACGCATCATGTCGAGTCAAAAGAAAAGGACAATAAGTTACGAAGTGCCGCATTACAGTGTAATCATAAAGTAATGTGTGTGGAATAAGTATATAGCGTCTTACATTGTTCGTTGAAATTATTTACCCAAGATAATAAATACCTTAACACCCGCAAGTGATTACGTGAAATTCGCGAGAATCAAAAGAACGTTGACAGAGCGCCTTAGATTCTAAATACTTAGCCGGAGCAAAACGTTAGCGGACCAAAGGGAGATATATTCTTATATAAGGACAGAAAAAAAGGGTACAAAAAAACAAGACTCTTGCAGAATTTCTGGCAGGAATACACGCTTTAGTGAGGAAGTGAAAACGTGTTCTCTTCAAGAATAATATCCTAGTGCCACCACTCCCGCAATCCTAGCCTGACAATATCAGTAGGGAATTTCAGACCGATTCGCCGAAAGCTGACCCTGAGATGCGACGGCAGATGCTTCCTAACAGACATAGGCGATCTCGAGTCCTGAAGTCCATACCTACAGGGACGATAACGACGCAGGTAAGATACCCACAACGAAGTAACGACGGGGGAAAACTTAAACGTTATATTTTCAAGCTACACTACAGTTTACTTATTGCCGTTTAGTAGCAGCAATAACTTTAACCTCCATATCATTCTCCAATACAAATTGCCACTTGTTCTCTATATATACTTGTGAATTATATGCTATTAAAAAGGCACAAGAATACGCTATGGAAAATTACTTTTACATAATTATCGGTGGCAGTGAAATATTGTCTGAGGATGATTCAGGGGCATAACTCCACACTGCGATCCAAATGTTATAAATACCAGCGAAAACCTGTCCCCTAAGCTTTGGGCAGCTGATTTGGAAAGGGGTTTGAGGAGAATAGGAATGGGGTCAGTATGGCTAAGAGCTGAAACAAATGACAAAAACATATGGAAAGGTGTTAAACGAAGACTAAGGGACATCAACCAATAGCAAATAGAATCGGATTGTAAAATTAAACCTTCTCTAAGTCTAGCAAATGAAATAAAATTGAATTGGGGTAAAAAGGCATATATACTTAGGAAGAAAGGAAAGATCAGGAATGGCATCGTTTAGACTTGAGGGCTGTAGGGCACAGAAAATGACTGACGATTCTGGCAGGAGAATCTGCCCATTCTGTGATTTGGATGAGGACTGGGTACATATTTTGGCAGAATGTGCACAGCGGGAGAACCAGCGAACGATTAAACAGAAAGAAAAAAATTTAAGTCCCTCAAGAAAGACATTGGTATGTTGGGAGCTACTGGCTGACCAGAGGAACTAGCAAAACATGGGCAATTTTTTGGTTAAAGTGCGTGGTGAAGCTAGGTGAAATTTGTTCAGTTAGACTAAGGTAACCTATCTCTATTTCCCTTTTTCTTGTTCCTTTTTGTTGTGTTTTCTTTCTCTGTTGTTTATTTTGTCACCCTATTGTATCTTAAATATGCATGTACAGTCAATGACCCATGCACTAAATACTTGTGAAATAACTTCATTAATTTGAAACCAATAAACATACCTTATCTATCTATCTAATTGTCTGCGACTCTCTATCAGCCTTAAACGTAATACAACACAGTACTCTACCAATAGTATTGTAAACGAAATACATAATCTTGTTACCATCCTTTATTACTTAGAAAAGTCACTCAATTTCATGTGGATACCATGTCATAAAAATCTGATATGTTACACTCAAATGACTTTCTCTACTCTTGTACAAACTATTTTTTCAAACGCTTATATTCGATCTACTTCATGTTAATCGATATTATAATCTTATTGTTAATTTTCTTGTAGGTGTAAGGGGAATGTGGTAGGCTTTAAGCGATAGTCAAATATTTTATGAGCTGGTTGCTATGTGGAGTATTCCATTCTCTTTGCATTACCAGGACAAAAAGAAGGAAAAACGAATTCCCATTTGAAAAAAATTATAATTATTGGAAAATTTAAGGGAATAACAAGCAATATCTCGAAAATGGTTCACTCAAAAAAATGTATATGACATAAATTGTGTACTTTACGCGATCTACATTTTTTCTGTAGTAAAATTTTGTCTATCTCTTATGGTTTACCAGTTATGCAAACTGGAGACATTTCCAGAAAATTCGAGATATACATTTCATTTGTCATGAAAATATCTTAAACATATGATACTTTAATCAAAATAGTTAGAGCCATTTTTAGAAAATTAAAATTTTCGAAAAATGTTCCATGTAAAGGGTAATGAGGGGTGGGGGGATTTTCTTGAAAACCTTCGTGTCGCATCTCTGGAAGATACTGAACCTAAATACCAAGTTTGGTGTTTATCCAACTTTTCGTTTCTGAGTTATGCTGTTCACAGACACACCGACATGTTTCCAAAAAGTATTTTATTCTTGGATTCAGGGGGTCTCAAAACATGTATTTCTGGTGAAATCTCGGTAGCAAATTTTTGGGTGGAATACAACACTTCCCCTACTTACTATACGTATTAGAGAAGGTATTTGCAAAGAAAGAAACAATACGATTTGAACACACAGAAGCTATCATACATAATAGTAGTACCAATTTTAGAGTAAAACTTCCCTTAAAATATGAGCTAAAGTTTACCACTTTACTCCAAAGAGTAAGCAGAGAAATTATTGCATTCTACCCAAACATTCTATGGAGATTTCACCGGAAATACATGTTTTGAGCCCTCCTGTATCCAAAAAGCATGTCCGTGTGTGTGTGTGACTGTGACAGCACAACTCTAAAACGAAAACCCGGATAAAAATCACTTATGTATTTAGGTTCAGTATCTTACAAAGTTGCGAACATAAAGCTTTTCAAGAAAATCTCTCCAACTCCCAACTATTCTTTATGACTTTCGAATCTTTTGATTCTCTATAAAATGTCTCTAATGGTTTTAATTTCTTATATTAAAGATATTTCCATGAAAAAGAAAATGTGTATCTTGAATTTTCTGGGAATAGCCTTGGAAGTCCTCTTCATTCGGTAGGAATTTTATATAATTTGATATAATTGATAAACCAAAGCGTACTACACAAGAAATGTAGATCACTTTAAAACACATAATTTATTTCAAATAGGTTATTGTAGCATAAGCCATTTCCGAGATATCCGTTATTAAAAGTTTGAATTGCTCATTACTTGGTCAATGTCTTTAAGTCCTGTCAGCACTCAGTTGCTTCTCGCGATTGCATGGGATATTTTAAGGCAGCATATAGCGTCCAGTTGCTAAACATTTAACTATCGCTGTTCTCTTTGTATCTACAACGAAATGTGTATTGTAATTATTTCTGAAAAGGTTTATTCTGATTAAAATGTAGATAAGTGAACTTTAGTAAGAATAGTTTTTATACCCACTAAAAACGATAAAGTGTAGAGAGGGTCATGTGAATGTATCACATCAGATAATTTTGTGAAGTGATGCGCAGTTCACAGTACAAAATGACAGACATAGTAACATTTTAAAAATATAAGTATTGTGTATAATACAGAGGCGGCGGCGTGGCCGAGTGGTTAGACCGCTCGCCTCTCATCGAGGCGGCCCGGGTTTAATCCCAGGAACCCGCATGTAGGCTTTGTTTTGGAGAAAGCGGCGTCTGGGCGGGTTTTCTCCGGGTTCTCCGGCTTCCCCCGCCATTCATTCCACCAACTGCTCCATCATCACGTTTCCTTTCATCCATTTCACCATCATTTTTCATCTACTTCCTTCCTCCCATACCAGGCATCGGGCTGATCACCCATCCTGGATATTCTGTCTGATCCATGAGTGTCTGCTCCTCGACGGGCCTCTGACCCCAGGCACCCGCCTGTAAGTCCTGGGGGGGGTGTAAGGTCTACATAAGAGGAGGTTAAACAGATAAAGAAGAAGTGTCTAATATAATAGAATATTTTCAAAATTAAACGGAAAATTGCAATTTATAATACTGCACAAACAACTAAATTCACATTCTTTGCTATTTTCGCATTTTGTCTCCCTTTAAGTACAAAGGTTCAGGATTTTCTAGAAACACCGAACTTTTTCTGAAGAATATATTCTGTGTTTAGGGGACCTTAAAAGATTAATTTACAATAAGTAATATTATCGAATTTTTGGGTGAAGTACAAGACCTAGGAAAGTAGATTACAATGAGTAGAGAAAGTCATGTGACTGTTAGAGGTTTTCTTATGTTAAACAATAAGTAGCTAATGTGTGAAGCTACACTCAGTTTTTTTGTCACGATCCGTATCAAATGTTTACCCACATATTACCTCACTGTTCGCCTGCGGTCACTGCCTTATTATTAAATCATACTTTGTAAGCAGTTTATGAATGCTTTCCTTTCAACCCCTTCTCTCGGCACAAATTCTTGTTTCGTCCCCCGCGGCGCAGCAGAAGGGGTTGTTAGGAGAAACTGCCGGCTTGGTGCCCCAGCGGCAGGGAGTCCAAACTCAAGAGCGTGCTTTTTTTAAAGGCAGGTGTCGCTAGGGTCGACCTCCCGGGGGCAAGAAAAATACAAGTGTCGACTTTACACATCTCGGCTGAAATGGATGTGCTAATGACAAAAAGCAGAATATCTGCTCCTGCGTCATTGAGTACTTGGGTTTATTTATAACACTGCCAAGGTTATAGTACTGTGAATATTTATTTCTTTGTTTCTTTTGAATGCCGCACTGTTCAACTCCATTCTACTCCTCAGGTTTATGGCTCCCTCGAGATACGAGTGGTTTACAAGGCCGTCTGAGTGCGTTAGTAGCCTGTTTTGTAAATCATAATCACCACGTGATAATTTCTTTCTTTTTGTCTGTGCTATGTAGAAGAAATGTTGTATTTCATTAACAAATTCGCGAGAGTGTGTGATCTATCTCTGAATATCAAGACTAAAAGAATGCTCCATATGCTTCATGTTAATCGAGATGTTAGTCTTCTTGTAGATGCAAGGGGAATTGGTAGGCTTTAAGCGACAGTCAAATATTTTAAGAGCTGGTTGCTATGTGGAGTATTCCATTCTCTTTGCGTGTCCAGTACATAAAAAAAATGAATAAGGAATTCCCATTTGAGAAAAAGTATTGGAAAATTTAAGGGAATAACAAGCAATATCTCGAAAACGGTTCAGACAACAAGAAAATATATGACATAAATTGTGTAATTTTAAACGATCTACATTTTTTGTGTAGTACAATTCTGTCTATCTCTTATGATTTACCAGTTATGTAAAAGTCGTTCACAATGAAGAATACTTTTGGGGACATTTCCAGAAAATTCAAGATATACATTTTATTTGTCATGAAAATATCTTAAACATATGATATTTTAATCAAAATCGTTAGAGCCATTTTTGAGAAAATTACAATTTTCGAAACATTTTCCATGTAAAGGGTAATCTGGGGTTGGGGGATTTTCTTGAAAACCTTCGTGTCGCATCTCTGGAAAATACTGAACCTAAATAACAATGGTGTTTATCCTACTGTTCATTTCCGAGATATGCTGTTCACAGACAGACACACACACGGACATGTTTCCAAAAATGCTTTTTTTGTATTCAGGGTGTCTCAAAACATATATTTCCGGTGAAATCTCGGTATCGAATTTTTGGGTGGAATACAATACTTCCCCTACTTACTATACGTAGTAGAGAAAGTAAAAATATGTTGTATGGCTTACAGGATATACATACGTGTGGAAAATTCATTCAGAATTAATGGGTCTTCTAAACTATGCACATAAAATTCAAGATATACATTTTATTTGTCATGTAAATGTCTTAAATGTGTGGAGTTTTAATCAAAATTGTTTGAGAAGTTTTGAGAACATAAAAAACATAAAAATTATTTCCATATACTGTGTAATTTGGATTAGGAACGTTTTCTTGAAGATCGTGTTGCATCTTTGAGAGATACTGAACTTAAATATCTAACTATATATTTAACCAAGATTTCGTTTATGCATTGTTATTTGCACACACGCAAAGACAGGCATCTTTTTTAAAAAGGCTTTTTTGGGGGAATTCGGGAAGCCTGAAAACATACAAAGAAAAGGGTGTTTAAAAGCCACCACCTAGTGAAGCAGTATTTTTAAACACTTAAATGATATCAGTGAAATTATATAATATATAAATTTAATAACAGCCCACCTTAAAGCAATATGTGTATGTAACAATATATGAAAAGTGTATATTACAGTTATTATATTATGTTTATATTATTGTATACTATTGTATACATGTTCAATAATGTTATGTGAATGTATTACGTAATTTAATAATGTAGGAGCTGTGAGAATAATAGGTTAAAAGTTGCTAACAATGAGGTAACAAGAGGAACCTTTGAGGCAATAATGAGTAAGAATGTTTAATAATGCTACTAGTCACTATTGGAGCAATGATAATGTAAATTATTAGACAGTTTATAAAATAGTCAATCAACAACCAAACATAGGCTTAATTTAATAAAACTATTCTATTGATTAGGAATAGCCAATCAGAGACTTGAAATACAGAAATTTACAAATGTGACGGTAGAAATCAAGACAGTTGCTTGTAGACAGTGCTCATAACTGGACGCGTTGCTTGTAGACAGCGTAGACGCTTAATACGTCCTCGAGAAATTTAATGCGTATTCGTGTGAGACAAAAGTAGATTACATGTTAAAAAATGCAGGTAATTAATAAAAAAATCTCACAGCTCTCTATATCAGTGAAGTGTTATTTAAATCGTGTCAAGCATTAAAAAAGGAGTGAAGTAAAATTATAATCTGTGTAAGCCTACATTCTTCAGTCGCACCACTCCCTGCTAAGACATTCATGTCTCTAAAAATATAATACTGACGCAGCCGAGGCAAACATAAATATACAATATTTAAAAAAACAGTCAAATTACAAAGCTAAGTTCAATTTTTTAAAGATTTAGAAGCTTGTAACAGTGATGTGTCATAATTTAAAATAGAGAGCTGAGGGTTGTTACACTACATCACTATGATATTCTTACTTGAACGCGTTTCGGGAGACGGCTTGTTCCCATCTTCAGCATTTTCTCTCAACTGATTTTTGCCGGTCATCGTCTGGGGGATGTGTGTGGTTTGTGGTGTTCTCTGGTGCTGGGCTGATGAACCTCCAAAGGCTGTTGGGTGGCGGCAGTTCAGAATTCATTAGGTGATTCCTGTGTTTGACAATATGTATTTTTTCCCAGATGTCCAATTCATTGCTGCTGTTGATCGGTTTTAAGAGTTTTATGTTTGGAGTGATATCATGGATGACCGGCCAGACGATGACCGGCAAAAATCAGTTGACAGAAAATGCTGACGATGGGAACAAGCCGTCTCCCGAAACGCGTTCAAGTAAGAATATCATAGTGATGTAGTGTAACAACCCTCAACTCTCTATTTTAAATTACAAAGCTAATATTTTTAAATTTTCGGATGAAGGCTACGGGTACCATACGTTTGGTTGTAACTACTTCAAGTTCGGCTCCCAAACAGTTGAACTGCAATACAACTCCTACAACAAAATAACTTCTTCAAATTGGCTCCCAAGCGTGGGGTAAATAACGAAAAGATACTAACTTCTTCAATAGCGACTAGCTCTTAAAACATTTGACTATCACTTAAGCTACTGCATTCCCATAATCCCGTTTTACCTACAGGGAGGTATACAATAAAGCAATTTATGGGAATGTTTATCTCGATTAACATAAAATAGACAGTTTTGTAACAACAGTTTGTTGAAGAATGGGTAGAGAAAGTCGTGTGAATGTAACACATCAGTGCTTCATGTTATTTTGCCGCAATAGCAAATTAGGGAGAAGAAAACAAGCGAGAGGAGATTTGAGTACATGGAAGTTAGGGCATTTCTTAACGATGTGAAGCCAACCACAAAACTGTTTGGCGGGAAGCTCATAGCGCCAGGGGCAGCTATACAAGATAATGATAGTATTCTTTAACCGTTTAATGATGGCAGGGGAAGGAGGAGGAGGAGGAGGAGGAGGTCATATATAATAAATTCGTGGTTGGTGCCGTTACAATAGCGTGAGGTTGGTAAAACTGCGCTTTTTAAGCGACGCATCATTAACTCGGGGCAGGCGTCGTCTTTACAGCTATTGTAACCCTCCCCCGCTGACTGCGCATATTTCAACACCTAACTGTTCCAAGTGAAAGTTCTGAAGTCAGGGCAGATTGTACAAGGCCAAAGTTTAAATGGAATTTTTCTTCTTGCCACTAATTCCTACTTTTGCTGTTACATTTATTATAACCGTTCTCTCGTTTTCATCGTTCTATCGCTTTTAGTCCTTAAAAAAGCTCTAGCAAAGCGGAATACTGCGGTAAGGTTGGCAATGATGACTGCTAAGATATCTGAATAACTGCGTCTTGGGTTTATTTGTCAACAGTGCGATATGGTGTATAGCCTTAAGTGTTACACTAACGGAATTGATATTGTTTTACGACTCTCACACGATAGCGGCACTAAAACGTATACTCGAGTGCAACAAACTATGACAAAAAGGTGTTTTGTTGTATTGTTTTTTGCCCCACGTTTTGGGAGCCAATTTGAGAAAATGATTGTTGCTACGTATGGAAAATCAGTTTGAAGATGATGTATTATATTTCAACTGTTGGGGAGCCGAACTTGTAGTAGTTGCAACCGCATGTATGGTACCCGCTTTCCGGTAGCCTTCGCCCTAAGTTTAAAAATATTAACTTTGTAATTTGACTGTTTCTTTAAGTATTATATATTTATGTTTGCCTCGGCTGCGTGAGTATTATTGCTAGAGACACGTTTCTCTTAGCAGGGTTGTGGTGCGACAAGAATGTAGGCTTACACAGAATATAATTTTACTTCACTCCTTTTATTAATGCTTGATATGATTTGAATAACACTTCACTGATATAGAGAGCTGTGAGATTCTTTTATTAATTAATTACACTTTTTTAACACGTAAACTTATTTTTCGTCTCACACGAATACATATTAAATTTCTTGAGGACACTCTTTGCGTCTGGTTAGTAACGTTGTTTGCAGGCAACTGAATTGATTTCAACCGTCTAAACTTGTAAATTTCTGTATTTCAAGTCTCTGATTGGCTAATCCTACTCTAAGAGAATACCTTTATTTAACTAAGGCTTTTTCTGGTTGTTGATTGGCCATTTTTAACTGTCTCAAAATTTACATTATTGTTGCTCCAATAATGATTAGTAGCATTTAAACCTTCAAATTCATTATTGCCTCAAGGTTACCTCATTGTTACCTCATTGTTAGCAACCTTTAACCTATTATTCTCACAGATCCTACATTATTAAATTACGTGATACATTCACATAACATTATTACACATAGATACAATAACATAAGCATATGCAATGACTGTAACATACACATTTTATATATTGTTACACACACCTATTGCTTTAAGGCGGGCTGTTATTGCATTTATATATTATATAATTTGACTGAATTCACTTAAGTGTTAAAAATACTGCCTTAACTTTCAGATTGGCCACTATAAAAAATTTGAAATCGAGCGGGACGGCTCAGGCGCTAAGGTCCAGGTTTCAAATCCCTAGGTCCGCCGATCTGACTCGAGTTTTTTCAAGCTTTCGCTCTTTCGCCAAGGTTAATATCGAATTGAATATTTAATAACACGACCCAAGGTTTCACCTTAGGGCTAAAATAAACGTAAGCATGCAAATAATAATAATAATAATAATAATAATAATAATAATAATAATAATAATAATAATAATAATAGCGAACGCTCTGCCATCTTTCCGCAGATAATGAAAGCAGACAGACTGAACGGCATACTAATGCCATCTGTTTGGCACGTGGAAAAGCAGAGGTAGATTTTATGGCATTAAGGCATATGTGGAGGCATATAGAAGCTACTAACTGCCCGTTACAGAAGCAGAGTTACAGTTGTCCAGCACTAACGCCTCTGTGGCTGTCATCTGCCTACAGTTACTTGGCATTGGCACTAAGGTCTCTGTGGACCCATGTCGAATTGCCATCCGCCCCTCGCAGAAGCAGAGGTACAGTTGCCTAGCACTAAGGCCTCTGTGGACACGTGACGAAGCTTCGATCGTGACAGAAGTAGAGGTATAGTTGCCTAGCACTAAGGCCTCTGTGGACACGTGACGAAGCTTCCATCGTGACAGAAGCAGAGGTACATTTGCCTAGCACTAAGGCCTCAGTGGACACGTGACGAAGCTTCCATCGTGACAGAAGCAGAGGCACAGTTGCCTAGCACTAAGGCCTCTGTGGACACGTGACGAAGCTTCCATCGTGACAGAAGCAGAGGTACAGTTGCCTAGCACTAGAGCCTCTGTGGACACGTGACGAAGCTTCCATCGTGACAGAAGCAGAGGTAGAGTTGCCTAGCACTAAGGTCTCTGTGGATCCGTGTCGGAGCTGCCATCCGCCCCTCGCAGAAGCAGAGGTACAGTTGCCTAGCACTAAGGCCTCTGTGGACACGTGACGAAGCTTCCATCGTGACAGAAGCAGAGGTACAGTTGCCTAGCACTAAGGTCTCTGTGGACCCGTGTCGAAGCTGCCATCCGCCCCTCGCAGAAGCTGATATACAGTTGCTTAGCACTAAGGCCTCTGTGGACACGTGACGAGGCTTCCATCGTGACAGAAGCCGAGATACAGTTGCCTAGCACTAAGGCCTGCGTGGACACATGTGGAAGCTGCCATCTGCCCATCACAGAAGCAAAGATACGACTAGCCGACAGTGGAGTCTGATCAGCGATTCGTGTTTTGAATGCGAGTAATGTTACGCCAGCAAACATTCATCACCAAGTGTGTGAGGTTTATGGGGAAACATTTAGTGACAATGCCCAGCCACACACACTTAAGGTCTGATACCATCATTTGGTTGGGAACATTTCGACCACCCTCCCTACAGTGCGGATTTGGCACCAAGCGATTTCCATCTTTTTCTTCATCTGAAGAAATTCCTTGTTAGAAAACATTTCAACGATGAAATGAAACATGAAGTTCAGACTTTACTTACATCACTGGCGGCATCATTCTTTGACGAAGACATGCATAAGCGCCTGAATAACGGCGGTAACAATGTGGTGAAGTAGTGAGATGTAAGGTAATAAATATAATAAAGTTTGGAAAATAATATGTTATTTTATCGGTACTTACCTTAAAATTCTGATGTGTTACACTCACATGACTTTCCTTACTATTGTACAAACTATGTTTACAAACGCTTATTCTCCATATGCTTTATGTTAATCGAGATGTTAATCTTATTACTAATTTTCTTGTAGGTGCAAGGGGAATATGGTAGGCTTTAAGTGATAGTCAAATGTTTTAAGAGCTGGTTGCTATGTGGAGCATTCCATTCTCTTTGTATGTCCAGGACATAAAAAAAAGAATAACGAATTTCCATTTGAGAAAACGTTTTGGAAAATTTAAGGGAATAACTAGAAATATCTCGAAAAATGGTTCACTCAACAAAAAAAATGTATATGACATAAATTGTGTATTTCAACGCGATCTACATTTTTGTGTAGTAAAATTTTGTCTATCTCTTATGGTTTACCAGTTATACAAAATTCGTTCACAATGAAGAAAACTTTTGGAGAGATTCCCAGAAAATTCGAGATATACATTTCATTTGTCATGAAAATGTCTTAAATATATGATATTTTAATCAAAACAGTTAGAGCCATTTTTGAGAAAATTAAAATTTTCGAAAAATGTTTCATGTAAAGGGTAATCTGGGGTGGGGAGATTTTCTTGTAAACCTTCGTGTCGCACCTCTGGAAGATACTGAACCAAAATACCAAGTTTGGTATTTATCTGAGTGTTCGTTCCTGAGATATGCTTCTCACAGTCACACACACGGACATGTTTCCAAAAGCTTTTTTTGGATTCAGGGGGTCTCAAAACATGTATTTCCGGTAAAACCTCGGTATCGAATTTTTGGGTGGATAAAGTCAAAATTCGCCTTGTACTATGTATGTGTTAGAGAACGTAATAACGAACATAAGGAATGAAAAATTTGCAGGGATATTTTCCAGGGAGCCTTAAAACGTGTATTTCTGGTAAAACCTCCACTTCGAATTTTTGCATGGAGTTGAACACTTCCTCTATCGTAAGTAGACAGGAAGCAGAGAAAATAAAAAGGAAACCTTTTTGCATGTAGAATTTGTAGAACGGACATGAAAGTTCAATGTGACTATTACACCTTTAGAGGGGCTACGAAGGTGCGAGTTTAACACATCTTCTTTAGGATGAACAAAACATAATGAGAAGCTGTTGGTTCATCTCCCAGCGGGAGAGGGAGTTACGGTTTTTATCACGTACAAATCTCCATACGTAACAAGCCTTGCAGCTGCCCGTGTATATTAATTAACTTTACGAAAAGTAAAGTAACGTAGGTATGCAAATGTTTTTCTTGTTCTTATCCCACCGCTTTTGCCAACTGTATGTCTTGAAATGCTCTAAGAGAGGAAATATGTATATTAACTTGATTTACCTTAAGTTGGTAGCTATTTTTCGATGGTGCTCTGGTCGTACATGTAACTGTATAGATGTATAATAAGAAAAGAAAGGGGGGAAGCAATTACGCATAAACAGCGACGTTTTGAAACATCGATTTTTACTTTTTCTACCACTTACCTTGTACGTGGAAAAGGTTATTGTATTTCACCCAAGTATTCGATACCAAGATTTCACCGAAAATGCATGTTTTGAGATCCCTTGAATAAAAATAAGCATTTTTAAAAAAAGGCCCGTGTATGTGTGTGTGTGAACAGCATTACTGAAAAACGAAAAGTCTGATACACACCAAATTTAGTGTTTAGGTTGAGGCAGTATTTTTAACACTTAAATGATATCAGTCTAATTATATAATATAAAATATAATAACAGCCCGCCTTAAAGCAATATGTGTATAATATAATATATAAAATTATGTTACAGTCATTGTATTATGTTTATTTTATTACATACATGTAAAAATGTTATGTGAATGTATTACGTACTTTAGTACTGTTTAGAACTGTGAGAATAGAAATAAGTTGCTTTACGTAGCAAACAGAATTACAAAGTATTTGTGTGCCTGAGATCTGGAGAACTCAAAAACGAAAAGTCAGATAAATACCAAATTAGTTATTTGGCTTCAGTACCTTCCAAAGATGCGACACAAGGATTTTCATGAAAATCGTGCACCCCAAACTACCCTTTACATGCACAATTATTCGAAAATTTTGATTTCCTTAAAATGGCTCTAACGACTTTCATTAAAATAACATATATGAAATATATTCACATGATAAATAAAATGCATAACTTAAATTTTCTGAGAAAAGCCTAGAAAGTCTTCATACGGAAGGTGTTTTGTATAATACTGTATAACTTGTAAACGTTAAGCGATAGACGTAAACCCATTACACAAAAGTGCAGATATCACTAAAACACACACTTTACTTTATATAAGTTTTTTGTTGCACATGCCGTTTGTGAGATATATGTTATTAAAGTTTCGAATTTGTCACTACTTGGTTATTCTTTTAAAGTCCTTTCAACCTTCAGGTGTTTCTCGCGATGTCATGGAAACAGTATGGAATTTTAAGGCCAGCATATAGCGTCCAGTTGTTAGATATTTGACTATCGCTGTTCCCTTTGTATCTATAAGGAAATTTAGCTATTTCAACATTCAGCTGTTTCACGTGATGTCATGGAAACAGTATGGAATTTTAAAACCAGCATATAGCGTCCAGTTGTTAAACATTTGACTATCGCTGTTCTCTTTGTATCTATAATGAAATGTAGCTATTTCAACATTCAGCTGTTTCACGTGATGTCATGGAAACAGTATGGAATTTTAAAACCAGCATATAGCGTCCAGTTGTTAAACATTTGACTATCGCTGTTCCCTTTGTATCTATAAGGAAAGGTAGCTATTTCAACATTCAGCTGTTTCACGTGATGTCATGGAAACAGTATGGAATTTTAAAACCAACATATAGCGTCCAGTTGTTAAACTTTTGACTATCGCTGTTCTCTTTGTATCTGTAACGAAATGTAGCTATTTCAATATTCAGTTGTTTCTCGCGATGTCATGGAAACAGTATGGAATTTTAAGGCCAGCATATAGCGTCCAGTTGTTAAACATTTGAGATAGAGATAAAGTCATGTAAAGTATCACATCAGATTTTTTTCTGTCTACTTCATTTTAATCTAGATAAACGTTTGTAGCAACAGCTACATTACACATTTCGTTATAGCTACAAAGAAAACAGCGATAGTCAAATGTTTAACAATTGGACTCTATATGCTGGTTTTAGAATTCCATACGCTGTATTCACGGGGCCTCAAAACATGTATTTCCGGCAAAATCTCGGTATTGAATTTTGGGTAGAATGCAATACCTTCTATACCTACTATGTACATGGTAGAACAATTAAAAATTGTTTTTAAATTGAACGTGAAGCTGTTATTAAAAGTTTATTTACACAAACATCAGGAAAATGACAGTGAAGATGTTGTTTGAGGTCGGAGAGGAGTGGAAACGAATCCCAACACAAAGAGGGATGATAGTGATCAGATCTCTATTCTTGTTGGGGATGTTGTTCAGGAGACGGTGAGTTAGCACTAGTTATTCATTCCCTCTGCAGGGGGTCATGATATTGAATTGACCTCTCAACCTCATCTAAATAACACCACGTATTTCATCATCTGGGATTTACAATTGTGTTTTTGTATAACAGACCGCTCCTCTTGCAACTAAATAATATACATTCTGTTAGCTCTCTCTCCCCATTTAGCTACTTAATCCAGATTTCAAACACAATACAGGTTTTAAGGTCCATTGAACAAAATTTGATATTAAATTCATACTACATTCTCTATCTGCTTATCAATAATAAGTAGAGGAAGAATGGGATTCCACCCAAAAATTCAGTATGGATGGATGGATTGGATGGATGGATTGGATGGATGGATTGGATGGATGGATTGGATGGATGGATGGATTGGATGGATAGATTGGATGGATTGGATGGATGGATTGGATGGATTGGATTGGATGAATGGATGGATGAATGGATGGATGGATTGGATGGATGGATGGATTGGATTGGATTGGATGGATGGATGGATGAATGGATGGATGGATTGGATGGATGGATTGGATGGATTGGATTGGATGAATGGATGGATGGATTGGATTGAATGGATTGGATTGGATAAATGGATGAATGGTTGGATTGTATGCATTGGATTGGATGAATTGATGTATGGATGAATGAATGGATGGAATGGATGGATTGGATGGATTGGATTGGATGAATGTATGGATGGATGAATGGATGGATTGTATGGATTGGATTGGATGAATGGATGGATTGGATTGGATGAATGGATGGATGGATGAATGAATGGATGAATGGATGGATTGGATGGATGTATTGGATGAATTGGATTGGAGATTGGATTGGATTGGATGGATTGGATTGGATGAATGGATGGATGAATGGATGGATTGCATGGATTGGATTGGATGAATGGATGGATGGATTGTATGGATTGGATTGGATGAATGGATGAATAGATGGATTGTATGGATTGGATTGGAGATTGGATTGGATTGGATGGATGGATGGTAGGATGGATGGATTGGATTGGATGGATGGATGGATGGATTGGATGGATTGGATTGGATTGGATGGATGGATGGTAGGATGGATGGATTGGATGGATTGGATTGGATGGATGGATGGATTGGATGGATTGGATTGGATGGATGGTTTGGATTGGATGGATGAATTGGATGGATTGGATGGATGGATTGGATTGGATGAATGGATGGTAGGCTGGATGGTTTGGATGGATTGGATTGGATGGATGGATTTGGATGGATTGGATGGATGGATGAATTGGATGGATTGGATTGGATGGATGGATTGGATGGATTGGATTGGATGGATGGATTGGATGGATTGTATTGGATGGATGGATTGGATGGATTGGATTGGATAGATTGGAGATTGAATAGGATTAGATTGGATGGATGGATTGGAGGGATGGATTCGATGGATTGGATTGGATGAATGGTAGGATGGATGGATTGGATGGATTGGATGGATTGTATTGGATGGATGGATTGGATGGATTGGATTGGATAGATTGGAGATTCAATTGGATTAGATGGGATGGATGGATGGATTGGATGGATGGATGGATTGGATGGATTGGATTGGAGATTGGATTGGATGGATGGATGGATGGACGGATGGATGGATGGGCGGACGGACGGATGGATGGATAGATAGATAAGGTATCTTTATTATTTCCAAATTATTGAAGTTATTACACAAGCATTTTGTGCATGGGTCATTGGCCGTATATGCATATTTAAGATACAAAGTATGGTAACAAAATGAACAACAGAGATAGAAAACAAAACAAAAAGAACAAGAAAAAGGGAAATAGAGATAAATTATCTTTGTCTAACTGAACAAATTTTACTTAGCTTCGCGCACTTTAGCCAAGAAATTGCCATGTTTTGTCAACTCCTCTGGTCAGCCAGTAACTCCCAACATGCCAATCTCTTTCTTGAGGGACTTAAGAATTTTCCTTTGAGATTAGTTGTTCGCTGGTTCTCCCACTGTGCACATTCCGCCAAAATATGTACCCAGTCCTCATCATATAAATCACAGAATGGGCAAATTCTCCTGCCAGAATCGTCAGTCATTTTCTGTACCCTCCAGCCTCCCATTCTAAACCATATACCATTCTTCGTGTTTCCTTTCTTCCTAAGTTAAGTATTATTCCTCTGAGTTGACCGAAAAAACATATTTTGAAGCCCTAAAAATGAAAATCAATGTTTAGAAAACGGCCGGTAAGTGTGGTGCGAGTGTGTGAACAACATAACTCAAAAACGAAAATTCCGTTAAATACGAAATTTCTAAGCATGCGACACGAATATTTTGAAGAAAGTCCTCCCAAACCCAAACTATGCTTTACATGGAGAAAGCTTGGTTACAATTTCTGTACCGTACATAGTAGGTTGAAGAAGTAGTTTATTAGCTCCACGTATGGAAGACAATTTGAAGCAGATAGTCATTTTACATTGTTGCTGCTACGTATATACAGCCGATTTGAAGTTGGAGTTGTATTATATTTCAACTGTTGGGGACCCGAACTTGTAGTAGTTGCAACCGCACGTATAGTAAACTGTTTCCGGTAGCCTTCGTCCAAAATGTACTTTCAGGTGGCCCCAAGTTTAAAAAAATATTAACTTTGTAATTAAACTGTTTCTTTAAATATTTAATATTTATGTTTGTCTCGCCTGCGTCAGTATTTATTTTAGAGACATAAATATCTTGGCAGGGCGTAATGCAACAAGAATGTAGGCTTACACAGATTATAATTTAACTTCACCCCTTTTGTTAATGCTTGATACTATTAAAATAACACTTCACTGATATACAGAGCTGTGAGATTCTTTTTATTAATTAATTACACTTTTTAACACGTAAACTTATTTTTTCGTCTCCCGCGAAGATACGTATTAAATCTCTCGAGGATGTGTCTCGCGTCTGATTAGTAACATTGTCTGCAGGCAACTGACTAGATTTCAACCGTCTAAACTTGTAAATTTCTGTATTTCAAGTTTCTGATTGGCTAATCCTACTCCAATAGAATACCTTCATTTAACTAAAGCTTTTTCTGGTTGTTAATTGGCTATTTTATAAACTGTCTCAAAAATTACATTATTGCTGCTCCAAGAATGACTAGTAGCATCATTAAACCTTCTAATTCATTATTGCCTCAAGGTTACCTCATTGTTACCTCATTGTTAGCAACTTTTAACATATTTTTCTCACAGCTCCTACATTATTACACATGTATACAATAATATAAATATATACAATGACTGTAATATACACTTTTTATATATTGTTACATACACATAATGCTTTAAGGCGGGCTGTTTTTGAATTTATATATTATATAATTAGACTGAAATCATTTAAGTGTTAAAAATACTGCCTCAATTTGACAGGTACTTGCTAATGTTTTGCAGGTTGATTGCTACGTAGTTTGTTCGATCTGCTCTAATACTTTAATTATCATGATTTAAAGATTTTTTGCAGACCCAAAAATGAATTTCACTACAGAACATTTCCGGACTACGACTCTAAATCGTCATTAACGACCAAATAATGTGAAGATTGTCTTAGCATGCATTTGGCGAAGAAATTCATCTAAGGTAACAATTTATACTATGCTACTGCGAATTTAAGAGAGATCGGTTTTTTCTTAGTGATGAATTTCGTGAAGGACGCCCAAGAACTGCTGTTAGTAATGAAAATATTGCCGCGCTTCGAACAATGCTTGTAGAACCTTGACGGACATAGTATGAATTCATTCGGACGACATTGGGCATTGGTGTGAGTCAAATCTAAAACACTTTACATCAATAGTTACACGTGAGAAAACTTTGTTGTCGATAGATTCCACATAAACTGACTTCCGATCAAAAACAACAACGTATTGATTGTGCCGAAAAACTCTGGAAAAGTTCCAAGGCGGTACTTCAAATTTGATCATGAATATCGTTACTAGTGATGAATCTTGGATTTATTGTTACGATTCTGAAAAGAAAAGTCAATTGACTCAATGGGTCTTTCGAACAGAAACTAAACCTACAAAATTCTGACGAATTCACAGTGCTGGTAAGAAATTACTTGCCAGTTTTGTTCTAAAATGGGTCATATTGCCACTATAGCATTAAAGATATACGTACCGTTACTGCCGATTGGTACACAAATGTCTGTTTACCAAATTTTTTAAAAAGTTCACTAAAAATCCTCCAAGGGAAAATGTTACATCATGACAACGCATCATCGCATACAGCGAAACTGAGTACCTGGATGTCCTAAAGGTTAGTTCCATGGACCACCTACCATACAGCCTTGACCTAGCATCTTGCGATTTCTTTTTGTTTCCAAAATTAAAGATAAAATGCGTGGAATCGCTTTTTCGTCATCAGATGAAGGAGTGGAATATTATAAAAACCTGGTTTATGGAGTGACTCAGGAAGAGTGGCATCATGGCTTTAAGGACTGGTTTCATCGAAAGCAGAAATGTATTGATGTTAAAGGGGAATATTTTGAAGAACAATAAAATAATTTTAAATGTTGTAAAACAAATCCTAGTTTGATTTTCTAAAAATTTTCAGTGCCGCCCTGTATTGCTTTTTTTCTGGTGATTATACAAAGAAAACTGACTATCGCTTTAGCCTACTTGTCTGGGTTACAAGAAGTAGATAGAAGAAAAATAAGATTTTGTAAGAACAGTATTTTTACTTTCTCTACTACGTATAGTAAGTAGGCGAAGTATTGTATGCCACCCAAAAATTCAATACCGATATTTCACCAGAAATACATGTTTTGAGACCCCCTGAATCCAAAAACAGTATTTTTAGAAACATGCCCGTGAGTGTGTCTGTGTGTGTCTGTGAACAGCATAACTCAGAAACGAACAGTCGGATAAACACCAAACTTGGTATTTAGGTTCAGTATCTTCCAGAGATGCGACAGGAAGGTTTTCAAGAAAATACACCCAACCCAGATTACCCTTTACATGAAACATTTTTCGAAAATTTTAATTTTCTCAAAAATTACTCTAACGATTTTGATTAAAATATCACATGTTTAAGATATTCTCATCACCAATGAAATGTATGTCTCGAATTTTTTAGGAATGTCCCCAAAAGTATTCTTCATTGTGAACGACTTTTGCATAACTGGTAATCCATAAGAGATAGACAAAATTTTACTACACAAAAAATGTAGATCGCGTTAAAATACACAATTTATGTCATATACATTTTTGTTGTTGAGTGAACCATTTTCGAGATATTGCTTGTTATTCCCTTAAATTTTCAAATACTTATACTTTTTCTCAAATTCGTTATTCATTTTTTTTCGTCCTGGTAATACAAAGAGAATGGAATACTCCACATAGCAACCAGCTCTTAAACGCAATAAGATTAACATCTCGATATCTCGATTAACATGAAGCATATAGAGAATAAGCGTTTGGAAAAATAGTTTGTACAAGAGTAGAGAAAGTCATGTGAGTGTAACACATCAGAATTTTTTCTTTCTTTTCTTGAATTGTATTTGGTAGGTCACATCGGACATGAATGAATAAAATGGTTGAAATTATACTCTAATAAGCTCGGGGTCAATAGAGCTATTGTTACTCGACACTCGTGTTTTTAGGACCAGGAAAACCCCTAATCGTTCGAACTCGGGACCTCTTAAATAAAAGGCAAAAGTACACGGTGAGCTAAGAATATTTTGTAGAAGATTGAGTTGAGTGTGTCATGTGAATACATTAAAGGTGTAACTAAAGCAATCACAGTAAAGTGTATCTACAAAGACTAGTGTTCCGCCACTTGTTGGTATCAGCTGATAATATCTGATAAATCACACGGGTCTTAAAGAAACGGTAAAAATGTCTAACGCCAATTTCCTGAGAGATCTGTCACAGAAAGCTCGAAAGTCGTAATTAGAAGTAAATGAGAAAAGTTTTTGAATTTGAGGGATAGCCAGAATATACCAGTTATACTTGAAGATCCAGCTTCGCCTTCTGGGTTCATTTTCTTTGTTTTTTCGTTTTCTGCCGAAGCCAAAGAAAGTGTCCTCTCGTCTCGATCTAAATTGGTTTTCTTTCCTTCACCAGACCCTTCTTATGAGTTTACCTTAAGCTTAGTGCAAATCCTCCCAGATAAACTTAATTTCCTTTGCTTTGGAAGGCATTACCTGAAAGAATACTTAAAGATGTAAAGCCCCTGGCTAATACATTATCATCCTATGCTGCAGCAAAGCTTATAATATTGTTACATACAAATGCCAATTATTTAAAACCTTATTAACTACATTCGGTGTTTAAAATTACCATTGAATGTCAGTAACTATAGATTTCTTGTTTATCGCTATAACACTAACAACGCGTAAAGAACCGTTGCTTCATATTTACATACACGTGCGCGGTAGGTGAATATTACTTTCTCTGGTGTTTAATTGTGTTTAACGCCCACTTTAACTTCATATACTACCACTGATAAATGAAATACTAATTCGGCAGGGAGATTTGGGAAAGAAACGTTCTAGGTCTAAGTTTTGGGTACTACTCCAGCATTTGCCACTTATGATCACTGTGGAAAACCTGGAAAAAAAACCTCAGTCAAGGAGAATGGTGCTCTCGGGATTTAATTCGAGGATCACCCGTTCAAGAATACGTGCCTCAACGACATCGGCTACCCGTGTTGCTATTTTACTTTCTCCGCCACCTACTAATAGTTAGTAGAGAAAGTTTTTGTATTAAACTATAAAGTTCCATTGTCGAGATTTCAAGACTTTATCTACTCTTGTATAAACTATTTTTAAAAACGCTTATTCTCCATATACTTCATGTTAATCGATATGTTAATCTTACTGTTAATTTTCTTGTAGATGCAAGGGGAATATGGTAGGCTTTAAGCGATAGTCAAATATTTTAAGAGCTGGTTGCAATATGGCGCCTTCCATTCTCTTTGTATTACCAGGACTAAAAAAAAAATTAATAACGAATTTCCATTTGAGGAAAAGTATAAGTATTGGAAAATTTAAGGGAATAACCAGCAATATATCGATAATGGTTCACTTAATAAAAAAAAATTGTGAATTTTAACGCGATCTACATTTTTGTGTAGTAAAATTTTGCCTATCTCTTATGGTTTACCAGTTATGCAAAAGTCGTTCACAATGAAGAATACTTTTGGAGACATTCCCAGAAAATTCGAGATATAAATTTTATTTGTCATGGAAGTATCTTAAATATATGACATTTTAATCAAAATCGCTACAGCCATTTCTGAGAAAATTAAAATTCTCGAAAAATGTTCCATGTAAAGGGTAATCTGGGGTGGGGGGATTTTCTTGAAAATCTCTGGAAGATACTGAAGCTAAATACCAAGTTTGGTGATTATCCGACTCTTCGTTTCTGAGTTATGCTGTTCACAGACACACACACGCGGACATGTTTCCAAAAATGCTTTTTTTTATTCAGGGGTCCCAAAACATATATTTCTGGTGAAATCTTGGTATCAAATTTTTGTGTGGAATACAATACTTCCCCTACTTACTTTAGTAGAGAAAGTAAAAATTACACACACTCTGCTACCCTTATTTGAAGCACGTTTCAAAATGTTTGATTTTCTGAAAAATAGCTTTAAAAGTTTTATTAAAATACCACACAGTAAACATATTTACATGATAAAAAAATGTATATCTTGAATTTTTTGGGAATAGCTTGTGAAGTCCTCTTCATTCGCATGGAATTTTGTATAATTTTGTATAATTGGTAAATGTTAAGTGATAGACGAAAACGTACTACATAAAATATCCATTTAAAACACATAATTTACTTTTAACAATTTCTTTTGTGGCATCAGCCATTTTGGAGACATCCATTATTAATGGTGTGAATTGCCCAACACTAAGTCATTCTTTTCAAGTCCTGTCGATTTTCAGTTGCTTCTCCCGATGTTATGTATAGAGTAGACAATTTTGATGCCAACATATAGCGTCCGGTTCTAAAATATTTGACTCTCATCTCTTTATATTATAACGAAATGAGTGATGCAGCTCTTTCCAGGAAGGTTTATCTCGTTTAAATGAAGCAGAGAGGAAAAGAACCTTCCGTAAGATTATTTGCATAGGTACCCATTAATGAGCGATAGAGGTTGCGGTGGTATTATTTATAATGTTTGTGTATTTGTGTTTGCTCCACGTGGTGAAGCCATTTTGTGACGTGATTCTTTGTTAGGTTTGTTAGCTCCACCTGGTGGGAACAATTTGCGGCAGTATTAGTGTTTGTTTAAAAGAATGCTACTGTTATTTTATTTAATTTTGGTTCACTGTCTTCCGGCTAGCTATGATCTTTTTGGTCGAGCACTTCTCTTTATACAGGTTGTGTAAACGGAAAGGAATCTTTTATCCAAAGATAACACTGATGAAGAAATTTGTTTTACACTTTTATTGTCGAACACGTTAACTATCACATTTACACATTGATCTTGACACACACCAAACTGAAACTGTTATAATAACTTCTTTACTGATCATTCTTAATTCGCGTACTTCAGCTTTTTGCGTAATTAACTTTACAACACTTTAGATTTTTCATAACTCTGCTACGCGTAACTTGCGAATCGATTGCCGACGTGTACAAATATTTCTGCTGGACTGAAGGCGACGTGTAACGTACATATGTTTTCGACGAACTGGCGGGGTATATCTCTAACCTAGCCCTTTTTATACTCCTACACCCCGATATGCCTAAAGATTATAACTGGTTGCTATTGGCTAATAAAACGCGCCAACATTAGCGTCTATTTTTATATCCAATGAAAATTATGAATACATATGCTCTAGGAAAAATGTTCCAGCAAATTCTAAAAGAAAAACGCGCCAACATTACGTAACTTCCTGGTCTCTAATAATGATAAACAGCTACCCCCTCGCAGCATTATTGCACGCTATTATTGTTAGTTTCAGTAAGGCCGTATAAAGCTACTTCTCAACAATAATTACAATAAACAAACATCTCAAATCAATGTCACACAAAAATGCATATTCATACTATAATCACTCTTTACATTTAAATAATTTATGATACAAATTACTGCATCAAGGTGGAGAAAACCATGTGAATGTAACACACTATATTTCTAGAAAAAGGTCCATTTGTGTATTTGTGAACAACAATTCTAAAATAAATGTTCGATAAATACCCAATTTGGCATTCGAGGTCAGTATCTTCCACAGACGGGACACACAGATTTTCACCCCCTTACGTGGAAAAATGTGCGATATTTCTTATTTTATCAAAACTGACTTTGATTTAAACACCATATGTTTAACATATTTACATGACAAATAAAATGTATATATTGAATTTTCTGAGAACACCTGTGAAGTCTTCTTCATCTGAACGAATTTTGTATAATTTTGTATAACTAATAAATCTAAAATCAAAACAAAACAATGCATCATACATAAAAAGTAAATCTCTTTAAAACACAATTTATTTAAAAGAAATGTTTGTGGCATCAGCCATTTCCAAAATATCCGTTATGAATAGTTCGAATTGTTCAATACTTTGAGGCAGTATTTTTAACACTTAAATGATTTTAGTCAAATTATATAATATGTAAATTCAATATCAGACCGCCTTAAAGCAATATGTATATGTAACAATATATAAAAATTGTATATTATTGTGATTGTATATGTTTATATTATTGTATGCATGCGTAATAATAATATGTGAATTATTATTTAATACGTCATTTAATAATGTAGGAGCTGTGAGAATATTAGGCTAAAAGTTGCTAACAATGAGGTAACCTTGAGGCAATAATGAGTAAGAAAGCTAATAATACTACTAGTCATTATTGGAGCAACAATAATGGAACTTTTGTGACAGTTTATAAAATAGCCAATCAACAACCAGAAAAAAGCTTTAATTAAATGAAGGTATTCTATTGGACTAAGCTTAGCCAATCAGAGACCTGAAATACAGAAATTTACAAATTTAGGCGCTAGAAATCAAGTCAGTTGCTTGTAGACAGTGCTCATATTTGGACGCGTTGCTTGTAGACAGCGTTTCTAACCGGACGCGAAATGTGTCTCGAGAAATTTAATACGTATTCGTGTGAGACGAAAAATAGTTTTACGTGTTAAAAAGTGCAAGTAATTAATAAAAAAATCGCACAGCTCTCTCATATATATATATTTAAATAATAATACACTGATATATATATAAGTAATTAATAAAAAAATCGCACAGCTCTCTCATATATATATATTTAAATAATAATACACTGATATATATAAGTAATTAATAAAAAAATCGCACAGCTCTCTCATATATATATATTTAAATAATAATACACTGATATATATATAAGTAATTAATAAAAAAATCACACAGCTCTCTCATATATATATATTTAAATAATAATACACTGATATATATATAAGTAATTAATAAAAAAATCGCACAGCTCTCTCATATATATATATATTTAAATAATAGTACACTGATATATATATAAGTAATTAATAAAAAAATCGCACAGCTCTCTCATATATATATATTTAAATAATAATACACTGATATATATCAGTGAAGTATTATTTAAATCGTGTCAAGTATTAATACTATGAGTGAAGTAAAATTATAATCTGTGTAAGCCTACATTCTTCAGCCCCACCACGCCTTGCCAAGAAATCCATGTCTCTAACAATAATACTGACGCAGCCGAGGCAAACATAAATATATAATATTTAAAGAAACAGTCAAAAAATTACAAAGTTATTTTTTTTAAACATTTGGGGCAAAGTCCACCGGAAAGTACATTTGGGGCGAAGGCTACCGTGAACGTTTTCCATACGTGAAGCAACACACTACTTCAACCCACTTTTTATAAAATTAAAATTTTCGAGAAAAAAAAATTGCATTTGAACGCTATTTGGGGGTAGGGAGATTTTCATGAAAAATCTTCATGTGGCATCTATGGAAGATACTGAACTCAAATACCAAGTTTGGTACTCATCCAACTTTTCGGTTTTGAGTTATGCTGTTCACAAGCAGGACACACAGATGGACACGTTTACAAAAATACCTTATTTGGATTCAGGTTACCTCAAAACGTGTATTTCCGGTGAAATTTCGATATCAAAGTAATAAACGATAGTGGGTAGAGAACGTCGTGTAGTATTATGTGCATGTTACATAAATAAACCTTCCAGCCATTGCACTAAGAAAACGTCTCAAAATTTACTCTATCCACTAAAGGTACTATTTTATAACTTCATGGCTGCCGATGTTTCTAACAAAAGGTGTCCCGCAAGTGTCTGTAGGAAGTCCACCTTATTACTCCCCTCTGGTTAATATATTGTAATAAAATTAGTTTCAACTTGCTTTAACGCCAGCAAAGGAAAAAAATTTACAGCATTTTAGAGGAAATAAGGGTTGACTTTTATTAACAAATAAAATAGAAAGACAAATTACCAAATTCCTGTGCTGTGAGGCGGAAGGGCCCTCTTTTCCCCTGTGTCTAATTGGTTAGACCGTTAAATTAACCGTTAAATATACGACTCTGTCAGCACAGAGACTTCTACATGTCCTAACTGAAAGTTATTCCTACATAACGAGATGCCTTAACTTCCTTTTTTTGTTAGAACAAGTATTGTGGTGGGAAATTGTGGAGAATTTGTTAGAAAAAGCCGGAGGTGTTGCAATTCATACAATGTATATTAGTTGATTAGTGGATATACAAATTATTCTTAACAAAGTTCATTTTAATATATATTTTATTTAGTGCGGTTTCGTACGGTTTACTGTTTAGTACGGTTTCGTCTATCATTTAACGTTTAGCAGTTATACAATATAATAATTCCTTTCACTGAAGAGGACTTCACAGGCTATTGTACAAAATTCAAGATATGAATCTTATTTTCATGTAAACATCTTTAATATTTAATAATTAAACCCCTAATTTTCTTATAGAAAATACAAATTTTGAAAAATGTTCTATATATACACCAGTTAGGGTGTGCTTTTCGTGAAAATCTTCGTGTCACATCTTTGGAAGATGCTGAACCTAAATACCAAGTTTGGTACTGAATCGATATTCGTTTTTGAGTTATGCTGTTCACAGACACAATACGAACTTTTTCTAAAAATGCTGTTTTCAATTCAGGGGTCCTCAAAACATATATTTGAAATGAAATCTCGGTATCTAATTTTGGGTGAAATGCAATACCTTCTTTACCTACTATGAGCGTGGCAGAGAAAAATCATATGTGTTGCATTCACATGACTTTTTCTACTTACCCGTTACTTACATGCTGGGGTGAGGCCACAAGGTTTCCAGAAAATGAATAAACTTAGTTCACCCCAGCACGCACATGGGGAACGCAACTCGCTACAACAAGAAGACCGGAATCATGGTGTGTAAATTTAGAGAACGGCGAGGGGTTTTACATTACTCAAAAACATCACACATTACCTTTAATTTATTAACAAACGTTTGGCGACTCTACATTATGAAGTAGGAAGAGAGGATGGAGGGAGATGCCTCGAAGCCACATCTTGCTCACTCAAGTGTCGTTATCTACATCCCCCCCAAACGTGTCTAGCCACACCAGTTAAGTTTGACGCCATACCAGATGAATTTCAAACAGAGTCCTCCCTTCGGCGTGGTCCGCGATAAAAGGAGGGATCGTTAAGCCGAATAATTAAAGAAACCCAAAATGTTATGTCTAGTAGCGACAATGCAACACAACAGTGTGTCTGGTACTGACAATTAACTTACTGATACGCCACATCTTTTTAATTGGGATAAGCGCACGTAAGTACAGGCATGGGTTACACAACGGAGGGGGACACCACACCTCTCACACTGCGACCTACATAGAGCTATTGCTGGTACCACCCCCAGGAGGAAGGGATAAAGTGAAGGAAGCTCAGGAGGCTACAAACCGCAGGCAGACAGGTCACAGTAACGCCCGGAATTCCCCAGGCTCGAAGATCCTGTAGCAGCCTAGAGAGGGCGAACAACGACAAGTTCGAACAAGCAGCCCTCTGGTGTCCACGGGGAGTACTCTTTCCATTGAGTAAACATCCGCGCTATCTGTCCAGCACCGTCATACACCGCGAAATCTAGAAGCACTAAAATACGAGGTCTGTCCCAGAAGTACCCGACCTAACAAAGAAAGCACAAAAAGTTTGGGGAAAAACGTCTTTATTTCTCTACATAGTCTTATTTCAGCTCGATACACTTTTATACCCTGCTTATAGTAAGAACCGTCGAGTTCTGCACAATAACCGCCAATTGCAAGCTCCACCTCTTCATTGTTGGCATTCTTCAACTTTGGAAACAGAAAATAATCAGAGGTGGCCAAATCAGGCGAATAGGGTGCATGAGGAAGCAATTCGAACTTTAACTCATTGATTTTGGCCATGGTGATAATGGATGTCCAAACTGGTGCATTGCCTTGATGAAACAGAACTTTCTTTTCCACTAAATGTGGTCGCTTTTGCTTGATTTCACCATTCAAACGCTGCAATAAGTTCGCATAATACTCGCCATTGATTGATTTTCCGTTTTGAAGATAATCAATGAAAATTATTCCACACACATTCCAAAAAGCTGACGCCATGACCTTGCCTGTAAATGGAACAGTCTCACCTTCTTTGGAGTCGATTCTCCCCTTTCAATCCACTGTTGTGACTGTTCCTTCGTCTCAGGTGAGAAGTGATGGACCCCAGTTTTATCCATGGTTACTCGGCTTTATGGCAGCGAGACGTCGCCAAAATCTCGACTGATACATCTTCATGATGCTGCTTTTGCTCCATTGTGAGTAAACGTGGTATCCATCTTGCGCACAGCTTTCTCGCGTCTAAATTTTCAGTTAGTGCACGATATACAGCACTTTTTGAAATGCCTACGATGTCTGCTAGCCCGTGCTAGTCGACGTTCTTCCAACACCATTTTGTGGATTATCTACAGAATTTCTGGCGTGGTCACATCATTTGGTCGACCACTGCGCTGTTCGTCTTCGCAGCTCGTACGGCCTCGCTTAAACTCTGACACCCAATATTTTACTGTTGTAAACGAAGGA
The DNA here is from genome assembly GCA_030765065.1 of Deroplatys truncata. Lineage (NCBI taxonomy): Eukaryota > Metazoa > Arthropoda > Insecta > Mantodea > Mantidae > Deroplatys > Deroplatys truncata. The sequence continues at coordinate 263,493,285 of CM060976.1, read as the reverse complement.
ACAGCTCCTCCAAGGTAGACTCTAAATCAGCTTTAATATTAGTTGGACTAAGACCTTTCAAATGAAAGTATTGTATCACATAACGATAGCTAAACAACGTAACATCATCAAACTTCAGACGTAAGCTTTATAAGGCTGGTACTTTCTACCATAGTCATTCTTTTAAACAACAACCACTATATATACATCAGGTCGGGTACTTCTTTGACTGCCCTCGTATATAAAATCTGAATATACTCTCCCGACACCTTGGTTACTACACCGGGACATACATTCAAAGTTTACGTTTATTCTCGCAAACATACTTACATTTTATATTACAACATATTTTTTCAGATAAAATAAATACGAACTACAAAAATTCTAAAAAATAATAAGTAAAAATAAAAAAAAATGAGGAGTAGAAACTATTACAGAAAGCCGCTCACAAAACTTAGTTACAGTTTTGATACTACATTTATCTACCCTTTGTAGAAACCACAAAAATTAGGGACTGGTACCATCTACTCCTAAGCACTCTACACATGAGAAGGAAATGATGGAAAGTGAAGAAGGTGATTTGTTACGTAATATGTTTTTACATAACTTGAAGATGATGTTTAGCTCCACGCTTGGGAAGCCAACTTGAGAGAGTAATTTGTTAACGAAATGTTTAACTTGAAGAAGGTTATATTGTGCTGCTTTAGTTTTGTTTGGTTACGTAATTTTAACTGCCCTACGTATAGGAGCCAACTTGAAGAAGATATTTAGTTACGTATTGTTTATTTACGTAAATATTAGTTGCTTTAAGGAGTTTGCAACACGCTTTGGGCGTCGGTTTGAATTTGTTGATTACGTAATAGTTACTGTTATTACGCAATATGCTGCTACGTACGAGAAGCTGATTTTAAGATGTAATTCTGTTGTTACAATCCAAGTTTTACACTACATTATTTAACTTTTTTATTAACACTGCTTCTATATATTATTTATACTTGAATTTGCCTCGGCTGCGTCAGTCATGTGTCTTAGTCAGGGTGCGGTGTGACAATGATTGTAGACATCACAGAATTTAAGTTTTTAAATTCACTTCTTTTATTAATCCTTGCAAATTTTTATAAAGCACTATACTTTTTAAGAACTGTGAGAAACTTTAATACTTTCACTTAGCGGGTATACATATTTTACTATTCACAGGTAATACTTCTGTTGAGAACACATCTTCCATCTGGTCACTACCAAGGTTTGCCAGCAACTGAGCAACTTTCAACGGTCAAAACCCGTAAGCTGCGGTATTTCAAGTCTCTGATTGGCTAATTCTAGTCCAATAGAATATCTGAATTTTACTTAAAGCTTTTATTTGCTGTTGATTGGCTAATTTTAAACTGTTACTGAATTTACCTTATCGTTGCTATAATCATGACTAGTAATTTTCAAACATTCTAACTCATTATTGCTACAAGGTTACCTCATTGTTACCTCATTGTTAGCAGCTTGAAACTTATTATTCTCACAGCTCTTGCATTATTAAAGTATGTAATGTATTCACATAACTTATTAAACATGTTTATAATAAAAATAATCAAATGCAATGACTGTTACATGCAATTTAAATAATTATTACATACATAGTGTTTCAAGGCGGGCTATTATTGAATTTACTTATTATATGATACAATTTAAATTATTCAGGTATTAAAATACTGCCTCAAAAGAAAACTGTAATAGATGAGAAACCACAGCTGCATTCGACCCGAGGAAACCACGAAAAACTCATGGGTCAGAGTGGGTGGTCGCCGATGATCGAACCTGAGAACTCCCGAAGGCAAGTCGCACACATTACCGCGGCACCACCTCACTTGGTTTCATTACAGATTTACACATTCTATTGTAAGTAGGACAAGAATACTATAGGCTGACGCGATAGTCAAATTTTCCTCTTTGAACTGCCATGCTGTTTGCATGACCACGAGATAAACCTAATAGCAACTTACCAACTGAAAAACTACAAGTATTCGAAAATTCAAACCAAAATCAAAGAATATCTTGGAAATGGTTAATGCCATAAAAGCATGTATAGGTTGTGCATTTTAATGAGATTTATATTTGTTGACTATCTCTTACGGTTTACCCAATATACCACAAATTAAAGATATTTACATGACAAATAAAATGTATATCTTGAATGTCCTAGAAGTAGTCTTTGAAGTCCTCTTCATTCAGAAGTAATTTTGTATAACCTAGTATAACTGGTAAACATTAGGCGATAGATGAAACCTTACTAAACAAAAAAATGTAGATCTCTTTAAAACATAAAACGTTTTCAAATAACTTGCTTTTAGCACCTGCCTTTTCGAAATCTTCGTTCAAATAGTTTTGAATTTTTCAATATTTCGTCATTCTTATTTTCTCTACCACGTACCTAGGTAGACCAGGTATTGCATTCCAACCAAAAATTCGATACCGAGTTTTTACCTGAGATACATACTTTGAAGTCTCCTAAGTAAAAACAAAAAACCTCCGTGTTTGTGTGTGTGAACAGTATAACCCAAAAACGAAAAGCCGAATGAATAGCAAACTTTGTATTAAGTTCTGTATCATTCAAAGATGTCACACGAAGATTTTCAAGAAAATCCGTCACCCTAAACTGCCATTTAAATGGAACACTTTCTAAATTTATTTTGTAAACATGGCCAAAAGTTTTTATTAAATCAATATACATTAAAAACATTTACATGAGAAATAAACTGTATAGCTTGAGTTTTCTGGGAACAGCTATTGAAGTCCTCTGATTCGGAAGGAAGTTTGTATAATCTTGTATAACTGATAAATGTTAAGCGATAGATGAAAACGCATTAGATCTGTTTAAAACACAATTTATTTCAAATTACTTTTTGTGGCATAAATTTTTTTGAGATATCCGTTATTTAAAGTTCGAATTTTTTATTGTTTATTTATTTTCTTAAAGTTCTGTTAACATTCAGTTGTTTCTCGCGATGTCATGGAAACAGTATGGAATTTTATGGCCAGCATATAGCGTCCAGTTAAACATTTGACTTTCGCTGTTCCCTTTGTATCTATAACGAAATGTATAATGTAGATACTTCTGTAAAAGTTTGGTTGGATTAAAATTAAGTGGATATAAAAATAAACTTTAGTAATACTAGATTGTATACGCAATAATAAAGGGTAGAGAAAGATATGTGAATCATATGATTTGTGTGTGTTACAAACAGGCATAGTTGAATTGTTACTGGACTTTACACACGTTACAAACCACATCCCTCGTACAATCTGTTGGAGATTGTAGAGTGCACTCACCAGACGTGTTTACCTGCCGTGTTTACCATTCTTTTGTTTGTGATATCACGTAAAGAGCATGGAATTGCAACGCCACCCGTTTCTAAAGTTTTGACTATCACTTCGGTCTCCTGTGTAATGAAATTAATTCTCAGACGTTCATATTAGATGTCTCAAGCCTGTTACAAGTGAAGAGGTGGTATTGTTTACGTAATTTATTATTAGCCTCACGTTTGGGAAGCCAACTTGAAGTAGTATTGTTCTTGGAGTTTATGTTTTCTATCTCCACGTATGGAGGCCAATTTTGAAGTAGTTGTTTACGTAATATGCTGCTACGAATGAGAAGCCAATTTGAAGATGTATTTTTGTTGTTACACTGCAAGTTTAAAAATAAAATATTTAACTATTAACTTTGTTATTAAACTGCTTCTTTGCATAGTATTTATGTTTGTATTTGCCTCGGCTGCTTCAGTATTACTTTAGAGACACGTTTCTCTTAATCAGGGCGTGGTGCGACAATAATGTAGGCTTACACAGATTTTAAGTTTTAAATTCACTTCTTTTTATTTATCCTTGACACAAATTAAATGGCACTACACTGATATTAAGAGCTGTGAGATTCTTTTATTTAATACGTGCACTTTGTTATCGTGTATACATAATTTTCGTTTCACGCGAATACGTAATATTTCTTTAGAGAACTCATCTTCCATCCGGTAACTACCAAGATCCGCCAGCAACTGAACATATTTCAACCCTCCAAACTCGTAAACGTTTGTATTTCAAGCCTCTGATTGGCTAATCCTAGTCCAATGGAATACCTGCATTTTACTAAAGTTTTTTTTCTGGTTGTTGATTGGCTATTTTTAAACTGTCACAAAATTTACATTATCGTTGCGCTAATCATGACTAGTAACATTTAAACTCTCAAACTCATTCTTGCCTCAAGGTTACCTCATTATTACCTCATTGTTAGCAACTTTAAACCTGTTATTCTCACAGCTCTTACATTATTAAATTACGTAATGCATTTACATAACTTTATTGAACATGTTTATAATAATATAAGCATATGCAATGACTGTTACATAATTTTTACAAATCATTACATACATATTGCTTCAAGGCGGGTTGTTATTGAGTTTACATATTATATAATTTAATTGAAATTATTCAAGTATTAAAAGTACTGCCTCACAACTTTCTACTCTTACATTGACTTGCTACCTAACAATCAAGGATTCTCTCTACCTCACATATTTCTGTGGAATACGTAACGCAATAATTAAAAGTAGATATCGTGAACAGCTTTGTGTTTGCGTGAACTATAAAGGTGGTTAGAAACGCGGGTGGGTTTACAAAGCCCACAGCAACGCAGTATTCTAAATATTGCAACAGCAGTCAGAATCACAGATAATAACCATGTTTCAGAGAGAGCCTTATTGAGACAGTCACGTGCCGCTGTAATAAAAAGGGGAATCGAGAATAGATAAAAATGAAAGAAAGAAAAACCAGCAAGAGATTGAAATATTCTCCACACCATAAATAATGTGGATTTTATTGGATTCCATCACAGTAAATATAAATTCCGGAAATGAGAAAAAAAAAAGATAGAAAGTTATGCAGCTACGAGGTACTTTTATTGCTTTTTATAATGAAAACGTGTCGGTTCTTTTCCCGCGAACGTATTCTCCTGTTACAAGAGGAGTTGATCTCCTTACACTGCCTTGTGATGTAAAAGATGAATGGTTCTTGTTTCAGACTGCTGCGTGTATTCGCTTCACATAGTATACAACAAGTTTGGCTTAAAGCTGGCCTACAACAGGACAGAAACATGTAAACAAGTACGCATGGCGTTCATTTAACATGTGTTCGTTAGATTCCCTGCCTTGTATTATTACTGCATTTTGTCGCGGTAACTTTCGTGTTATCTTATTTGCTGAGCGCCTGTTATTGTTTTACTATTTTTAATTTTGAGTTCTTTGTCCTCCGGCTAGCTATTATTACTCAGATGAGCAAATCTCTTGAACAGGGTGTGTAAACGGAAAGGAGTTGTTACTAAAAGATAACACTGATAAAAGAATTTGTTTTTACACTTTTATTGCCGTGACACTTCCTTAATTTCACATATTTACTCTTGATACACGCCAGACTGAAACTGTTATATTTTCGAATGTAACTATAATCACTTATTTGCCGCACATTATTAATTCGCGTATTTCACATTTTTGTAACTAACTTTACGACGCGAGAGATTCTGTAGAATTGCGCGACGTGTAACCCGTGAATGATTCTGTAGAACTGTGTGACGTGTAACCCGCGAAAAATTCTGTTGAACTGAGCGACGTGTAACTTGTAAATGATTCTGTTGAACTGCGCGTAACCCGTCTCTGGCTTCAGCATTTATACTCCCTCACCCCGATATGCCTAAATATTATAACAGAGCTGCTATTGGTTAATAACAACATTAGCGTCTATTTTTATATCCAATCAAAATTACGAACACATATGCTATAGGGAAGATATTCCTTCCATTTCTAAAGAAAAGCGCGCTACTCTTACGTCATTTGTTTGTCTCTTCTAATTGATAATCAACTCACCCCCTCGCTACATTGTTACCCGCTCCTATTGTCAGTTTCAGTGAGGTCGTGTAAACTTATTTCCTAACAATGCTTATAATTAACAAACATCTCAAATCATTGTCATACAATAATGCTAATTTACACTACAATCACTCTGGCATTTACAGTGTTGTGATATAAAATACTGCGTTAATTTACAACTATAGAGTGCAAGAGCCAGATAAGTCCACTTGAAATTTCTATATACTTTGGTAATTGAAATAAACTTTCGCATTACACTATTCGTTGTCGATACTAGGGGACGCAGGAAACTAAACTGATATTCAAATCTTTAGCAAGTGAGTTACTATAAATGCTTGCTGAGAAATTCCATGCGCTTGGCATGACATCGCGATAAACTAAAGAATGGTGATCTAGCACTTCATAAAGGCAAAGATTTGGACATTCAAAACAATAACAACGAATCTCTCGGAAATGGTTAATGCCAGATTTTAGCAGAAATACATGCACAGAGTTCCACTGAATCAAAAAGGTAGCCTTTTTACCCAAAAATTCGATATCGAGATTTCACCGGAAATACATGTTTTGAGGTGACCTGAATCCAAAGAAAGCATTTTTGCAAACACCTCCTTGAGTGTGTCAAGACTGTAAACAGCATAACTCAAAAACGAAAAAATCACATAAATACCAAACTTGGTACTTGAGTTTAGTAACGTCCAAAGATGCGACACAAAGATTTTCAAGAAAATCCCCCACCACAAACTACCCTTTCCTTGGAACATGTTTCGAAAATGTTGATTATCTCAAAAATGCCTCTATCACTTTTTAATTAAAATATCCTATGCTAAAGATATTTTTCTGGCAAACCAAATGTATATCTTGAAATTTCTGAGAATGTCCCCGAAAGATCTTGGATGATTTTTTCGCATAACTAGTGAACAGTAAGGGATAGACAAAATTTTATTACACAAAGAATGCAGAGCTCGTTCAAAAACACAAAATTTATGTCATATAATTTTTTTCCCCTTTTTTTGAAGGGAACCATTTCCGAGATATTCCTTGTTATTTGTTTGAATTTTCCAATACTTGTACTTTTTTCTCAAATGGGAATTCGTTATTCGTTTTTCTTTTGTCCTGCACATACAAAGAGAATGGAATGCGCCACATAGCAACCAGCTGTTAACACATTTGACTATCGCTTAAAGCCTACCATATTCCCCTTGCATCTACAAGAAAATTACCAATAAGATAGTTTCTGCAAGTGTTTATCTCCATTAACATGAATCAGATGGAGAATAAGATTTGTAAAAATAGTTTGTACTATAGTAGAGAAAGTTATGTGAGTGCAACATCAGATTGTTTGAAAAGGGTGCCGAGTGTGAGTGAAAGTGGAGTAAATACAAAACTTTGCATTTAAGTTCGGTATGTTCCAAGAATGGAGCACAGATTTTCAAGAAAGTCTCACACCTCAAAATATCCTTTGCTTGGAGAAGTTCTCGTAATGTTTTTAATTTCTCTAACGATTTTGATTAAACATACTATATGCTTAATATACTTCCAAGGTCAACTAAAAGTACATTTTAAATTTACTGTGAATACACTATGCAGTCCTGTTCACCCTAACTGGATTTTATAGATTTTTGCACAGCTGAAAACATACAAAAATTGCATCTTAGTTGTATAATTCATGTCAAATAGAATTTTTGTGGCAATTTTTTAGCAACTCCTAGCTATTGCTTACAATAATACAATTATTTATAATATATATTTTAATTGCTAAGTGAGTCAGTATTTTTAACACTTAAATAATTTCAGACTAATTATATAATATGTAATAATCAATAAATAATGCCTTGAAGCAATATATGCATATAATAATATTTGTAAAATGTATGTAACAGTCATTATACATGTTTATAATATTGTATCCATGTGTAATAATGCTATGTGAATATATTACGTAATTTAATAATGTAGGAGCTGTAAGAATAATAAGTAAAATTTGGTAACACTGAGGTAACATTGAGTCAATTATGAGTAAGAAAGTTTAACAGTACTACTTGTGATTTTTGGAGTAACAATAATGTAATTTTTGTGACAATTTATAAAATAGCCAATCACCAACCAGAAAAAGCTTTAATTAAATGAAGGTATTCTATTGAACTAGGATTAGCCAATCAGAAACTGAAATATAGCAAAATTTACAAATCTATAAGTTATTAACCAGACGCAAAAAGTGTCATCAAGAAATATATGTATTCGTGTAAGACAAAAAATAAGTTTACATGTTAAAAAGTGTAATTAATTAATAAAAACATCTCACAGCTCTCTCTCTATCAGTGAAGCGTTATTTAAATCGTGTCAAGAATTAATAAAGGGAGTGAAGTAAAATCATAATCTGTGTAAGCCTACATTCTTGTCGCACCACAACCCTGCCAAGAGAAACGTGTCTAACAATAGTACTGACGCAGCCGAGGCAAACATAAACGTTAAATATTTAAAGAAACAGTTTAATTACAAAGTTAATATTTTTTTAAACTTGGGGCAAAGGCCACCTGAAAGTACATTTGTGGCGAAGGCTCCCGTAAACTGTTTACTATACGTGTGGTTACAACTACTACAAGTTCGGCTCCCAACAGTTGAAATATAATACAACTCCTTCAATACAACCTGCTTTAATTTGACGCCCAAACCGCGGTGCAAATAACGTAACAAACCAACTACTTAATAAGTCACCACTCTTATGCTTCTCGTGATGTTCAAAGAGTATGGGATTTCAAAGACAGCAGATTTGACTATCATTTCAGGATCCTGTTCGTACAAAGAAATATATAATGGAAAGCATTTCTGCAAAAATTTATGTCGATTAAGATGAAGTAGATAGAACAAAAATCTGATGTGTTACACTCACATGACTTTCTCTACTCTTGTACAAACTGTTTTTACTAACTCCTATTCTCCATCTACTTCACATTAATCGAGATAAAAATTTTCAGAAACGATCTTTTGACATGCAAAGGGAATTAAGTTTTACACATAGCGACCAGTTCTAAAAATATTTAACTATCGCTTAAGGCCTACTATGTTCCCCTTGTTTTGTATTTGCAAGGGCAATATAAGCACAGACATATCTCTTAATAGCTGGATGCTATGCGCAGCACCACTGTCTTTGCCACAGATTAATACTCTTTGCATATCCAAGACAAAATAATGAATAACGAATTCCCATTTGAGAAAATTATTGAAAAATTTAAGGGCATAAAAAGCAATATCTCGAAAATAGTTCACTCAACAACAAAAATGTATATGACATAAATTGTGTATTTTAACGCGCTCTACATTTTTTGTGTAGTAAAATTTTGTCTATCTCTTATGGTTTACCAGTTATGCAAAAGTCGTTCACAATGAAGAATACTTTTGGAGACATTCCCAGAAAATTCAAGATATACATTTTATTTGTCATGAAAATATCTTAAACATATGATATTTTAATCAAAATCGTTAGAGCCAGTTTTGAGAAAATTAAAATTTTCGAAAAATGTTTCATGTAAAAGGTAATCTTGGGTGGAGGGATTTTCCTAAAAACCTTCGTGTCGCATCTCTGGAAGATACTGAACTTAAATACCAAGTTTGGTTCTTATCCGACTGTTCGTTTCTGAGTTATGTTCTGAGTTCACACACGGACACACAGACACACACGCGGACATGTTTCTAAAAATGCTTTTTTTGGATTCAGGGGTTCAAAAAACATACATTTCCGGAGAAACCTCGGTATCGAAGTTTTATGTGGAATGCAATACTTCCCCTACTTACTATACGTAGTAGAGAAGGTAATAAGATTTTGTAAGCATGGCTTGTACAATAGATATAAAAGTAAAGGATAGTGGTTTGAGATATTCTGATGTGAATGTAACATGTCAGACTTGTTATTGTTACATTACAAATGGTACGCGAGCTCTGTTATACTGAGGTAAGTACTGTGCGTTCGTAGACCGACCGGACCGTTCCGCGGCGGAACTGGACAGCGTGAGGATTGGCGCGCCTTCCGCCAGAGTTACACGTAAACGAGCGGCGAGTCATGGGCACGGAACACTAACTACTGCACTAACTTACATTGGGGTTACCTGCATCACAACAGATGTTTGTCGTCCTCCGTGGACTAGTGGTAACGTGCTAGCCTCTAGTTCCCAAGGTCGCGGGTTCAAACGCGGCGGAGGGTGGTGGATTTTTTCGGGCGTAAAAATCTTTAGCATGGCTTCCTTCGGAGAAGAAGTAAATCCGGTGGTCCCATGTCGTAGATTTAAGGCACGTAAAAGAACCTCAAGCCTGATAAAGAGGCCTCTGAGCAAAATTACCAATCTTTCACGCCCAATATAGGATTGGGGCGCTAAAGTCCACAGCAGTTAAAGAGCGTCCATAAATAAAACTCAATTTCAACATATGTTGAAATTTATGATCTTCAACGCGAATACATTCTCTATGTCTCCGAAAACAATTCTGGTTTACTCTCAAAAGTTCATGTTGAATGATTGCCTGTATTTCTCTCGTTATGTTGCCTTCAAATCTTGCAACGTGTGGGAATTTGATGCGTACACGTTGTTTCACGTATAGTAAGCCAATTTGAGGGAGGAGTTGTATTGTTCCGTTGTTGGGGAGCCGAACACTTGAAGTAACTGCCCCATGTATGGTACAAAGTTTCCAGTAGCCTTCGCCCCAAGTTTTACTTTCCGGTGTCCTTCGCCCCAAGTTTTAGGAATCAACTTTGTATTTATATGTTTCTTTAAATATTATATATTTATGTTTGCGGCTGCGTCAGTGTTAATTTGTAGAAACATGTTTCTCTTAACAAGGTGTGATGCGGCTAAAGAATGTAGGCTTACACGGATTATAATTTTTACTTCACTACATATATTAATCTTTTACACGATTAAATAACACTTCACTGATATAGAGAGCTGTGAGATTATTTATTAATTACTTGCACTTTTTAAACATGTAAACCTTATAATATCCTCGCCGTAATGAATTTTCGTCTCACACTGAATACGAATTAAACTTCTCGAGGACGCGTCTCGCGTCCAGTTAGGAACACTATCTACTAGCAACTGCCTTCTGAATTTGTACAATTTGCTCTATTTCAGTTTCTGATTGGCTAATCCTGCTCCATTAGAAAAATTTTATTTAACTTAAGCTTTTTCTCGTTGTTGATTTGCTATTTATAAACTGTCTCAAATATTACATTATTGTTGCTCCAGGAATTATTAGCAGCATTATTAAACTTTCCAGTTCAGTATTGCCTCAAGGTTACCTCATTGTTACCTCAATGTAGGCAACTTTTTACCTATATTCTCACAGCTTCTACATTATTAAATTACGTAATACATTCACATAACATTATTAAACATGTAAACAATAATATAAACATTAATACAATGACTGTTACATACATTTTATATGTTATTTTATACACATATTGCTCTAAGGTGGGCTGTTATTATATTTTATATTATATAATTAGACTGAAATCATTTAAGTGTTAAAAATACTGCCTCAAATTATTCTTTAACGTTCGCCATAAACAAAACTCGCATGGAGATAGGTCAGGGGAACGAGGTGGGCACATCCTCGACTAATTATTCTGGCGCTATACACACTTCACAATTCATGCATAGAATTCGCAGCAGTGCAGATGAATCCTGATGAAACCAACCACACAAAACTTCATTTATTGTTAGTTGAGGAAAAATGTATTTAAAATTGAATTTACATAAACCTGTGAATCAACTGTTGTGTCGAAAAATATGGGACCGATAATTTGAGACAGTATTTTTAACACTTAAATAATTTCCGTCTAATTATATATGTAAATTCAATAACAACCCGCCTTAAAACAATATGTGTATGTAACTATACATAAAACGTCTATATTATAGTCGTTGTAAATGTTTATATTATTGTATCCATGTTTAATGATGTTATGTGAATGTATTACGTAATTTAATAAGGTAGGAGCTGTGAGAATAATAAGTTAAACGTTGCTAACAATGAGGCAATAATGAGTTTGAGAGTTTAACAATACTACTTCCGATTCTTGGAAGCAATAATGTAATTTTAGTGACAGTTTATAAAATAGCCAATCAACAACCAGAAAAAGCTTTAGTTTAATGAAGGTATTCTATTGGAGTAGGATTAGCCAATCAGAAACTGAACAGGAGAAAATTTTACAAACTTAGACTTCAGTTGCCTGCAGACAGTGATTGTAACCGGATGCGTGATGCGTCCTCGAGAGATTTTATACGTATTTTGTGTAAGACAAAAATATTTTACGTGTTAAAACTCCAAGTTTTTAATAAAACCATCTCAAAGCTCTCTCTTTATATCAGTAAAGTGTTAATTAAATCGTGTCAAGCATTAATAAAAGGAGAGAAGTAAAATTATAATCTGTGTAAGTATACATTCTTCAGTCGCACCACAACCCTGCTAAGACAAACGTGTCTCTAAAATAAATCCTGACGCAGCCAAGGCAAACATAAATATATAATATTTAAAGAAACAGTCAAATTACAAAGTTAATATTTTTTTAAACTTGTGAACCCACCTGAAAGTACATTTGGGGCGAACGCTACCGGAAACTGCTTACCTTACTGCGGTTGCAACCAACTTGAAGTTCGGCTCCCCAACGGTTGAAATATAATACAAGTCCTTCAATAGAACCTACTTTAAATTGACGCCAAAAGCGTGTTGCAAATAATACAACAAAATATCAACTTTATACGTAGGGCCAACAAATTAACTACTTCAAATTCTACGCGCATCAAACCCTAACTTTCGCAGCGTGGTGAGAAATTTCATTAATAATATGGGGATTTTAGTAGCTCAGTATCTATTTTTTTTTAGTAGAAACATGTCCATGATGATAAAACCATGCTTCATCAGTGAGGAACTTTAAAAGTGCTACAGTGCTACTATCTTGCGGCAGACGCGCCACTCCTCACGCAGTCCAATGCCGCCGCGGAACGGTCCGGCCGATCTACGAACGCACGGCATATCTAGGTTCTCCAATCTGAAGTAATAGCTTTGAATGTGTTTCTAGGCAGAACATGTGAAGCAACAGAATTTTGGAGACAATCATGTTTATAAGTTTCATTTTAATCTTTAAGGGCGAATATTTTCCCAAAATAACTAAGTTTTGTTAGTTTTATCAACTGGAGTTTACTCAATAATTATATTTTTCTATTTATTTATTTATTGAACCGCTCTTGATGACGCATCAGAGACGCACTCGCTAACTCCCTCGCTCACTGAATAAACAACTAACACATTGCGCGAGCGCTCGCTTATATTGCCAGGTTTTCACGGGTTCTCGGAGATTCTGGTTATCTAGCGATACAGCTTCCGGTGTTTACGTTTACGAGCGCTATTTACCGTTGTTTATTTCCGACTGCCCGGCGCCGACCCACGATGACCCTGGGTCATATCCGCTGCGTCAGATATCTTGAATTTTAGACACAACACCTGTATTTTAGATATTTTGTGGCAAATTAGAACACCTGTTGTTGCTAAACACACTTTGTCACTTAGGTGTTCAGTGTAGCACAAACTTAACACTTGAGACACTCGAACACAACACAACTGATCTGCACTTAACTGCACTAAATTTCGTAGCTCTTTCACTAACTGGCCTGAACTCGACTGTCCAACCGGACGCTGGTCAGCCCTTTATATAGCCCACGCATACAAAGTAAAGCATTCTAGAAAGGGGGGATACCAAACATGCTCAAAGGACTCTTCTGGAGCAGTAAAAAATGCGGTGAAGCGGTAAATGAGTTCGTAGCGTGGACCGATCCAGAGCCCCAACCTGGTGCCGGGCGGGCATGCGCTTACCGGCGGCCCCCAATAGCTTCGCGCGTGCTGCGACCACAATACCGTCCATAAATCCTCTACCGTATTGTGCTGTAAATTCTGAACTACTTCATAGAAAAAATTATAACTCTTACACACTTCGGTGTGTAGAGGTTTAATTCAACTTTTAAGGGTCACTTCGTTCTATAAATTGATACCACTAGCTTTCGTATGTCCAGACAATATCGAGCTTCTTTTTCTAAACGGTGTGTTTTCTTCCTCTATTTTTACTTTGAATGACATTTTCTGATATGAATTACTCGTTTTCTCAGGAACGACTGATGATAGCTAAATGAGATTATGTTGATTTATTTACCTTACGTTGTATGAAAAGTAGGTCAGAGCGAACATGTGAAATAGATATAACGTTACATTGTCCTTCAGTGCAAAGTATCGGAAATAAATCAATAGTACTGTTTTAAACCCTACCAGTATATTACATCAGCATTCTAACAGTCGGTAGTTTAAATAAAAAACCAATTGTACATGGTATATAATGAAATAACACTAATTGAGATTTTGATATCATACGAACAATATCCTGATTTTCCTTTTAGTGTTAATAAACTGGTCGTTTATCTTTTAAAAATAATTTCTGATACATTTTATTTAACAAATCTGTAATTAAGAAAGAAATCCTTTATTCCTTAACCCTCTATGCCGGAATTATTGCTACATAAGCCGCTGTTCCTCTAATTCTCAGACTGGCTTTTATATCCCTTTCACCGGTACGACAATTTCAGCGACTCGAATAGCCGTGTTCGTTCATGCGATTGTGATACGAAGTGGACTGGCCATCCACACGTCAAGATTTCAATCCCAGCGACTGCAGTCCAATGTGCCTTTGGCAAAGGACGGGGAGGGCCCAAGTAAAATAATCGGTGTAATAGCACGCTTGGATACTGACGGGGTTACATTTGACTGCAATTGCATGGACTTTGCTCTTTGCTCTGAAAAAGTACACTACAGTTTTATTGCAAAAATATTAATACTTTTTATAATATAAATAGCTTAATTCTATTGAAGGTTAGTATCTGAAATTAGAAAGAAAGCGCATTAAAAATCCTAAAACCTAAAAAAAGAAACTTGTGAACTTGACTTAAAGTTGGTTTATTTTAGGAGGAAAGTTGTACTGTAGTTCAGCTGTTGGGGAGCCAAACTTGAAGTAGTTGCAACCGCATGTATGGTAAATAGTTTTCGGTAGCCTTCGCCCCAAGTCTAAAAATATGAACTTTGTAATTTGACTGTTTGTTTAAATATTACTAGTATATATTTAGGTTTACCTCGGCTGCGTCAGTATTATTGTTACAGACATGAATTTCTTTGCAGAGAGGGGTGCAGCTAAGAATGTAGGCTTACACAGATTATGATTATTATTTCACTCCTTTTATTAATTCTTGACACGATTTAAATAACACTTCACTGATATACAGAGCTGTGAGATTATTTATTAATTATTTGAACTTTTTAACATCTAAACTATTTTTGTCTCACACTGAATCCGTATTAAACTTCTTGAGGACGCGTCACGCGTCCGGTTAGGAACGCTGTCTACAAGCAACTAACTTCTGAATTTGTAAATTTTGCTCCATTTCAGTTTGTGATTGGCTAATCCTACTCCAATACAATACCTTTATTTAACTTTCTGGTTGTTTATTGGTTATTTATAAACTGTCTGAAAAATTACATTATTGTTGCTCCAAGAATTACCAGTAGTATTATTAAACTTTCTAATTCATTACTGCCTCATTGTTACCTCGTTGTTAGCAACGTTTAACCTATTATTCTCACAGCTCCTACATTATTAAATTACATAATACATTCACATTGTAGTAGTTAGTTTCTGCCCCACTTATGGAAGCCAATTTGAGAAGTTGGTTTGTTACGTTATATTTTTTTACCACGCTTGGGAACCATTTTGATGTAGGGGTTTTTCTTTACGTTATTTGCAACACGCTTTGGGCGTCAATTTGAAGTATATCGTATTGAAGGAGTTGTATTATATTTCAACTGTTGGGGAGCCGAAATTGAAGTTGTTGCAACCGCACGTATAGTACCCGCTTTCCGGTAGCCTTCGCCCCAAATTTAAATACATTAACTTTGTAATTTGACTGTTTCTTTAGATATTATGTTTATGTTTGCCTCGGCTGATGCAGTATTTGTTAGAGACACGTTTCTCTTGGTAGGGTTGTGGTGCGACTGAAGAATGTAGGCTTACACAGATTTTAAGTTTTAATTCACTCCTTTTTATTAATTCTTGACGCAAATTAAATAGCACTTCACTGATATAGAGAGCTATGAGATTCTTTTATTTAATACTTGCACTTTTAACATGTAAACTGTTTTCGTCTCACACGAATACGTATTTAATTTCTCGAGGACACATCTCGCGTCTGGTTATGAGCACTGTCTAGAAGCAACTGAACTCTTTTCCACCGCCTAAATTTGTGAATTTATGTATTTCCGTTTCTGATTGGCTAATCCTACTCCAATAGAATACTTTCATTTAACTAAAGCTTTTTCTGTTTGTTGAATGGCTATTTTTTAAACTGTTTCAAAATGTACATTATTGCTGCTCTAATAATGACTAGTAGCATTATTAAACTTCCTTACTCATTATTGACTCAAGGTTACCTTATTGTTACCTCATTGTTAGCAACTTTTAACCTATTATTCTCACAGCTCCTACATTATTAAATTACATAATACATTCACATAACGTTATTGAACATGTACATAATAATATAAACATTAGTGCAATGACTGTTACATGCATTTTATATATTACAGTATACACATATTGCTTCAAGGCGGGCTGTTATTATATTTTATATTATATAATTTGACTGAAATCATTTAAGTGTTAAAAATACTGCCTCAATTTACTTCCTGTAAAAATTCAGGCTGCTGTTTTTGACATAATGGAACAATAAGTTAGAATTCAAAGTTGGTTTGAAAAAGCATTAAATCTTCGCTTAATACAACAAGAAAACGTATCCTTTTGGGTGGTCCTCTTTTTTTTAATATTTATGGTCACCTAATCCCAAAAAGAATATAGGCATATGTAATTAGAGATATGAGAAACTGATTTTGTAAGCGTTGATGAAAACCATGTTGATTCTTTATCAGAAAATTAATGGAGGAGGTGGACCTGTATAACAAATTGAGAAGAACTATTGAAATATTGCTTCCATTCAAACAGGGTTTAATTTAGGGGAAGGAATTTCTTATAATATTTTAATACATCATCATTGCTTGCCCTGGTAAAACATCAACAGTTTTTAGCCTGCTACACTTATTTCCCTAACACCCCTTGAAACATATTTCTACCCTTACACTGAGGGAGGAAAAATACTGTACCACATATCACCAAAACACGGGATATTTAAAGATGTGCATCATAAATTTTTGAAACTATTCCTGTCAAATACAGGAAACTGAGATAGATACGTACTTTTTTTTAAAAAAAAAAACAGAACCGTGGAAGGAAAGCGAAATCGGAAGGGATAGACGGCGACATGTCTGAATTGTAAATAAGGAAGAGAAAGACAAACTTGGGACTAAAAGTTTGGAAACAAAGCGCCCAAGGTAAAAATATTATTTCTCAAAGGGAAAATGTCCATGCGAAAAAGAAACTCGAAGGGAAAGTGTTTCGGTATTAAAATAATTTATTTTTACTGTGTGTTTTCCTTCTCGACTGCTTACCTAGGGGAAGTATTATATTCCATCCAAAAATCTCATACCGAGATTTCACAACCAAATACACGGTTTGAGGTCCCCTTAATCGAAAAAACTTTAGAAAAAGGCCCGTGTGTATTTGTGTATGTGTGTATGAATAGGATAACTAAAAAAAATTGATGTGTTCCTTTCACATGACCTTTTCTACACTATCTGTTAATGGGTATACAAATTATTATTATGAAAGCTACATTACACATTTCATTATAGATACAAAGGGAACAACGATAGTCAAATGTTTAACAACTGGACGCTATATGCTGCCTTAAAATTCCATACTGTTTCCATGACATCGCGAGAAACAACTAAATACTGACAGGACTTAAGTACCTAATGCCAAATTATTGAACAATTTAAAGCTTTAACGGCTACCTCGAAAATGTCTTATGCCACAAAAACGTCATTTGAAATAAATTGTCTTTTAAAGAGATCTACGTTGTTCATGTAGTTATTTCCAGAAAATTTAAGAGATACATTTATGTTTCATGTAAATATTTGTGATAAATGGTTGAAGCATGAGGAATGAGATCAGGCCATATTGGAATTAAAAATTCAAAGATATGGACAATACTATTTTTTAAGTTTTATTTTGGACGCTCTGTAACTGCTATGGTCCTTAGCGTTCCATTCTGGGGACCAGTAATTTTGCTCAGAGGCCTCTTTATCAGGCCTGAGGTTCTTTTACGTGCGTAAATCTACCACACGGGGCCACCCGCTTTACTTACCTTCCGAAGGAAGCCATGCTAAGGAGTTTTACGCCCGAAAAAATCCATCGCACTCCGCCGGGTTTGAACCGGCGACCTACGGAACTAGACGCTAGCATGGTAACCACTACTCCACGGAGGACGATAGGACAATACTTGACACGTATATCATTGTGAATACATTGTATAATGATTATAAGTTAAGTTTGTTGGAAAATACTATATAAAAATTAATGTTTGCAAAGAATGATTTCATTATGAAAAGTGAATTAAAACTGTATTATGCAAAAAAAATGAAAAGAAAAATTAATAACATAAAAAGGGAAATTACATTAACAAGAATAAACAAACAACATTCCATTTGCAATATTTTAAACATAATATGAAATAAAAGTATGAACAAAACAGAAAACTACAATAGAAGTATGCTAAACAATGAATTTGTGATAAATGTTATCTATAACAAAATGTGATTAGTTTAACTTATAGAGTTTGTATATAATTTATAATTTCTTTCGTTATGCTTAGTAAGTAAACAATGTTCAATTTTTTTATTAACTTAAGACGTTTTTCATAACGAAGACGACATCTTAAGCAACGCTCAACAGAAATATTAAATTGTAAAGCATACTGTATAACATTATATGCAAAAGAAATAATAAATTGTGAAACAATATAAAGAATCGATGGAAAATTAGAAAATTGTGAGTAAGAAATATGGAGGTAAAAAAGGTAAATATTCCACAATTTATTGTTCAAAATGCCAGAAAGAAGAATCACTTTCTAGTGAACATTGAAAACGTTTTTTTGTTTACGTTATTTGTTATTTGCCCCAAGTTTAAAAATATTAACCTTATAATTTTACTCTTTCTTTAAATATTATATATTTATGTTTGCCTCGGCTACGTCAGTATTTGTTAGAGACACGTTCCTCTTTGCAGGGTTGTGGTGCGACTGAAGAATGCAGACTTATACAGATTATAATTTTACTTCATGCCTTTTATTAATGCTTGACAAGATTTAAGTAACACTTTACTGATATAGAGAGCTGTGAGATTTTTTTTATTAATTACTTGCACATTTTAACACGTAAACGATTTTTTTGTCTCACACAAAATACGTATTATACTTCTTGAGGACGTGTCTCGCGTCCAGTTATGAACACCGTCTTCAAGCAACTGAACACTAAATTTGTAAAGTTTTGCTATATTTCAGTTTGTGATTGGCTAATCCATGTCCAATAGAATACCTTCATTTAACTAAAGCTTTTTCTGGTTGTTGATTGGCTATTTTATTAACTGTCACAAACAATTACATTATTGCTTCCAAGAATCACAAGTAGTTTTGTTAAACTTTCAAACTCATTATTGCCTCAAGGTTACCTCATTGTTACCTCATTGTTAGCAACTTTTAACCTATTATTCTTACAGCTCCAACATGATTAAATTACGAAATGCATTCACATAACATTATTACACATGTATAAAATAATATAACATATATAATGACTGTGATATACACTTTTTATATATTGTTACATATACATATTGCTTTAAGATGGGCTGTTATTGAATTTACATATTATATAATTTGACTGAAATCATTTAAGTGTTAAAAATACTGCCTCAACGCCATTATTACTACTATTATTGTATAAATTGTGTTACCTTGCACAAACACATAACAAAGTCCTGGATGAGAGTAGAATGCTAATAACTGAGCTACACGTGATTTAAATCACTTAACATACAGCGGATAAACCTAGCAAATTACTATAAAAATATAACAAAATTCTAAAGCATAACACCCACTATAACAGACCAGCGCCAAGAATCACTTCTGCCACACCAGGCAGACACAATAATACCAGCTGATTTGTAGGAGCGGTAACCACGGCGACCAGATCAACGGAGAGCTTCTAGATCCAGATTCAGGGCTAAAACCACAGCCCGCCCACAAATCCTGTTACCATGGTATTTTAATAAAAATCCGAGCCATTTTTGAGAAAATAAAAAAAATCTGATGTGTTACACTTACATGACTTTCCCCACCCTTGTACAAACTATTCTTACAAACTGTTATTCTCCATATGCTTCATGTTAATCGAGATATTAATCTTATTGATAATTTTCTTGTAGATGCAAGGGGAATATGGTAGGCTTTAAGCGATAGTCAAATATTTTAAGAGGTGGTTGCTATGTGGAGTATTCCATTCTTTTTGCATTACCAGGACAAAGAAAATGAATAACGAATTTGATATAAGGTATAAGTATTGAAAAATTTAAGGGAATAACAAGCAATATCTCGAAAATGGTTCACCCAACAAAAAAAATGTATATGACATAAATTGTGTATTTTAACGCGATCTACATTTTTTGCATAGTAAAATTTTGTCTATCTCTTATGGTTTACCAGTTATGCAAAAGTCGTTCACAATGAAGAATACTTTTGGAGACATTCCCAGAAAATTCGAGATATGCATTTCATTTGTCATAAAAATGTCTTTAAAATATCGAATTTTAATCAAAATCGTTAGAGCCATTTTTGAGAAAATTAAAATTTTCGAAAAATGTTCCATGTAAAGGGTAATCTGGGGTAGGGGGATTTTCTTGAAAAACCTTCGTGTCGCATCTCTGGAAGATACTGAACCTAAATACCAAGTTTGGTGTTTATCCGACTGTTCGTTTCTGATTTATGACACACAGACAAGGCTTTTTCTGGGTACAGGGGATCTCAAAACATATATTTCCGACGAAATTTCGGTATTGAATTTTTGGGTGGAATACAATACTCCCCCTACTTACTATACGTAGTAGAGAAAGTAAAAATTGAAAACAAATGTTAGTTTGGGGTGAAAATCTTCGTCTCACATCTTTGCAAGTTACTGTACTTGAATACCAACTGTGGTATTTAACCGACTTTCCGTTATTTGAGTACTGTTACAGACACACATATGCGCACTTTTCCTAAAATGCTATTTTCGAGTTCAGGGAGACCCAACACTTTTATTCTGGTGAGATCTCGGCATTAAATTTTTGTGTGGAATACATATTTCCTCTGCTTACTATACGTAAGTAGTAGGGAAAGGTAAAGGCAAAGGTACGGAAGAACGAGGGGGCGTTCAACCGGGTGGAGCACCGCTAGTAGATCTTTTTGTTTCTACCATGTCCCCTGGGAGGAGGGATGAGGGGAGATACCCGAAGGAAACATATTTGAATGACGGCGGGGGCAAGCATGGAGGGGGTCCCTAACGTTTCCAGTTCGAACGCACCCGACCGTCCTGGGAGCATTCACAAGCTTCCTAACCCTCGACGTTCCCCCTGGTGGGGCCGCTTGTAGCCGGGACGATTTACCGCCCAGCCATAATCAGCCGAACACCGTCGCCAGCTCCTATAACCCTGAAACAGTTGAAAATGAAGCAGATGATGGGTACAAGAAATGAGGAATAGGAAAGTCGTGGTAGATGATGAACTACCCCAACATTCGCCTGCCGACCCGGGGAAACCACGAAAAACCGTTGGGTCGGAGAGGTCAGTCGCCGGGGATCTTGAATGTGAGTCGCACAAGTTACTCGCTGTGTAAAAAACCTTTTCTAAGAATTCTACCATCGCAATAATGTGAAAATGATTTCTTACATAATTTTCTGAAAATGGCTGGCATAAAGGAACAATTACTGCATCACAACGGCTTGTTCTATGCTATTGTTACATAAATAAAATTCTATTTGTGCACCTTGTAGACGTGAGAACCTGCTATGACTTACATTGAACCCCCACCCTTTTGTCTCAAATCCAGACCACCCCTGTAATCATTAACTACTCCTTATCTTCAGGTGGGAGGGAGGGAGGTGGCATATCTACGTTGTGACGTATAGATCCCACATTCCTGCCGTGCCCGGGAGATAGCTGACGAGCCCGTGGGACTGCTGGGATGGCTCCCACAGGAACTATTGCTCTGGAACGCAGTTTCTTGTTCCTGGGACACCAACACAAAGTTTACATGAGCGGGTCCATGTAGTACACCTTATGGCCAACAGAGTTCTCTCAGTTCTAGATTGTTTTTACGACGACAAAGGAAGACCATGTTTAGATTTCTGTTCTTGCTGTTGTAGTAAAGTGTTAATTATCGTATGCCCGCTGTGTGGAACATACAAAAACTGTCTCATATGCCCTAAAGAGATGTGTTGGCGATGCTTGAACACCTGAGAATATGCTTGCGAAGTATTTGACATATATTTATCCAAATAATTCGGAGTTATTAAGGTATTCAATATTAATGACTCTAAAATGCTCCTTTTAAGGCAAAGATTACGTCGGTGAAATTTGGTAAAGATGTGTTTGCACTTTTATTGTACTTTCTCACTGGTTTACCCGACATTTCTGGGTATTAAAAACTAATGACAATATAATTAACTTCGTTTGCCTCCCTTCACCCATTCTTTATGAAACTAGAAGACACTTAAATAAATAATTAAACCTCTCAGGACACTACAAATTCCAAAAAGCAAAAGCACTATTGAACAATCACAAATACCAACTTTGTAATGATGGTTTCTCGTGAATGTAGCTGAGTCATTTCCACGTTGTCACATTTGGGCTGTCTATTTATTAAGAAAATCTCAGTTGTGAAGAAATAACAGCGGTTTAAGTAACGTAAATGCAACCTTGTTTATTCTCAGTAACCAACGCACAAAACTACTGAGAAAACAAAAACACTGAAGACTGCAACACAAAGCTTACCAAGGTGCAAACTATTACAGTAACAAATACAGACAAATAAGTGATTTCTTTTTTATAACTTTCTCTACTCGTATTGTAAGTAGGGGAAGTATTGTATTCCATCCAAAAATTCGATAGTTTTAGTGTTGTTGTTAGCCACACGCTTGGGAAGCCAACTTGAAGAAGTTATTGTCTTGGAGTTTATGTATTTAATCAGCTCCATGTATGAACGTTGGAGTTGTTTATTTTTTACCACGCTTTTGGCGTAAACTTGAAGTAATTGTTTCTGTTACGTAATATCTGCTACATATGTAAAAGCTGATTTGAAGATGATTTATTTTTGTTGTTACGCTCCAAGTTTTAAAAAATAAATTTTAACTTTGTTATTAAACTGCTTCTATAGATAGTATTTATGTTTATGTTTGCCTCGGCTGCATCAGTATTGTTTTAGAGTCACGTATCTCTTAGACAGGGCGTGGTGCGGCAAGAATGTAGGCTTACACAGATTTTAAGTTAAATCCTCTTCTTTTTATTACTCCTTGACACAAATTAAGAAGCACTTGACTGATATCAAGAGCTGTGAAATTCTCTAGCTTAAAACTTGCGCTTTGTTAACGCGTATATTTAATTTTCGTTTCACACGAATACGTAATATTTCTTTAGAGAATACATCTTCCTTCCGGTTACTACCAAGGTCTGCGGGGAACTGAACATACTTCAACCGTCCAAACCCGTAAGCTTCTGTATTTCAAGTCTCTGATTGGCTAATCTTAGTCCAATACAATACCTGCATTTAATTAAAGCTTTTTCTGGCTGTTGATTGGCTATCTTTAAACTGTCACAAAATTTACATTATCGTTGCTCTAATCATGACTAGTAGCATTTAAACTCTCAAACTCATTATTGCCTTAAGGTTACCTCATTGTTAGCAACTTTAAACTTATTATTCTCACAGCTCTTACATTATTAAGTTACATAATGCATTCACATAACATTTTTAAACATGCTTACAATAATATAAGCATATGCAATGACTGTTACATACATTTTTTGTAAATTATTACATTCATATTGCTTCAAGGCGGGCTGGTATTGAATTTACATATTATATAATGCAATTGAAATTTTTAAGTGTTAAAATGCTGCCTCACCATTATAGTCAAATTTCATACGACTGTTTATGCTCAACCATGTATCTAAATTAAAGGTTTCATAAATATTCATTTCTGGTTTGAGTGATGTGTTACAATTGTTATTCCGTTATCTATGGTTGCAATACAATGACCTTGTAGCACCTGACATTTTCTGATAACGAATTTATACCTTTTGATGTTCTCCAATCCACGAATTGTGAATAGAATTTCTCGTACATATTTCTTGACTTTTGTGGCAACAAGTTATTTGTAAGATTGAGTTCTTTTGTCGTAATTTCTAGGGGTGTAAGTTGTGGCAGTAATTTTTATCACAATAATGTAAATGCCAGAGTGATTGTAGTGTAAATAAGCATTATTGTATGACATTGATTTGGGATGTTTGTTAATTATAAGCATTGTTAAGAAATAAGTTTACACGGCCTCAAAAAAACTGACAATAAGAGCGGATAACAATGAGCGAGGGGGTGAGCTGAATATTAATTAGAAGAGACAAACTAATGACGTCAGATTGGCGCGCTTTTCTTAGAAATGGCGGGAATCTCTTCCCTAGAGCATATGTTTTTCGAAATTTTTGATTTTTGATAGACGCTAATGTTGGCGCGTTTTATTAACCAATAGCAGCTCGGTTATAATCTTTAGGCATATCGGGGTGTGGGAGTATAAAAAGCTAAAGTCAGAGGCAGATTTCGTCAGTCCAACAGAAGCATACATAAAGTACACGTTACGCAATTCTACAGAATCTCTCGCGTCTTAAAGTTTATTATAAATGGGAAGTACGCGAATTAATAATGTGCAGTAAATAAGTGATTATAGTGATATTAGAAAATATAACAGTTTCAGTCTGGCGTGTATCACCAGTCAATATGTGAACTTAATTAATTGTGACGGTAATAAAAGTGTAAAAACAAATTCTTTTATTAGTGATATCTTTGAGTAACAAATCCTTTCCGTATACACACCTTGATCAAGAGATATGCTCGATCGAGAAACAATAGCTAGCCGGAGGACAATGAACCCAACATTCAAAGTACTAATACAATAACAGGCGCCCAGCAATAAGATAACACGAAGTGACTTCAACAAATTGGCTCCCATACATGGGGCATATAAACATGAAGCATCCTCCAACTACTGCTAACAAATATACTACTTCAAAGTTGAATGTTACTAGTGTCAGACATTACTTTTTTTCTAAACTCGCGCTAGTACCGTTGTCGATCGAAACGAGAATAATCGATATTTGCACTTTCACAATGTTACGTGACCACTTCTGATTGGTCGAATACCAGTACTTTAATGGACAGGTGTACTTTAATGAGGACCATTAAAGTACTGCAACCAGTCGTATAAATACTACATTTTGGCATGTTTGAGCATAAAGAGCTTTATTGAACTTACGCATATTATATTGAAACAAGAACCAATTTGTGTGCAATGCTTAGTGTGATGACAGTTCAATAATAATTAATAACCGGAAACAGTTTAATTCCATTATTTCCACAAAATAACACTTACAAATATAACTCCCTACCAGTTACACCCTAGGAGATACGTGCTCAAATGTCGTGTTATATTCTTTGTTTTATAAATAGCCGGAGCAATCAAAACAGCGACCCCAAAGTTAATTTCAAGTAAATATATTACAAAACAAATAATATTATAACAACATAATATAAACATTTGGCGCCTTCAGTACAATCCCAAACAAATAAATAAAGCCGAGAAAACGTATAGAGTCGCTTTATTCCCCTCGTGGTAATGAAAAGAGCATGAAACTCAGTCATAAAGCGATAAAAGTTATACTATCACTATGTTAA
Source organism: Deroplatys truncata (assembly GCA_030765065.1). NCBI lineage: Eukaryota > Metazoa > Arthropoda > Insecta > Mantodea > Mantidae > Deroplatys > Deroplatys truncata. Next base: position 263,467,391 of record CM060976.1, on the reverse strand, counting down.
CAACGGTTTGGCACACTTCGTTAACATTTTTGTGGTCATTATGTATTTTATGTTCCGAGTATATGGTAAAAAAACTCATGTGTTACACTCACATAACTTGCTCTATTCTTGCACAATTTATTTTACAAACGCATGGAGCATCCCATTCTCTTTGTATGTCCAGGACATAAAAAAACGTACAACTAAATCCCATTTGAGAAAAAGCATAAGTATTGGAAAATTCAAACATATAGCAAGTAATATTTCGAAAAATGGTTCACTGGGCAGATAAACAAAGTGACATAAATTTGTGTTTTAACGAGCTCTATGTTTTTTTGTGCAGAAAAGTTTGTATATCTTACGGTTTACCAGTCTTTTAGAAGGAAGGACTTTTGGAGACATTCCCAGAAAATTCAATATATACATTTTGTCATATAAATATCTTAAATATATGATGTCTTAATCAAAACTGTTAGTGATTTTTGAGAAAATAAGAAATGTAGAAAATGTTCCATGTAAGGGGTAGTTTGCTGTAGGGAATTTTCTAGAAAATAATCGTATCGCATCTTTGAAGGACACTGAACCTACCAAGTTGAAGCAGTCTAATTATATAATATATAAATTCAATAACAGCCCGCCTTAAAGCAACATGTTATGTAACAATACATAAAAGGTGTATATTACAGTCATTGTATATGTTTATATTATTGTATACATGTTCAATAATATTATCTGAATGTATTACGTAATTAGCATTCCTAGGTCCACTGTTTCTGATGTGATAGTGAAGTGGAAACGTGAAGGGACATGTACAACACAAAAGCGTACAGGCCGACCTCGTCTGTTGACTGACAGAGACCGCCGACATTTGAAGAGGGTCGTAAAGTGTAATAGGCAGACATCTATCCAGACCATCACACAGGAATTTAAAACTGCATCAGGATCCATTCCAAGTACTATGGCAGTTAGGCGTGAGGTGAGAAACCTTGGACTCCATGGTCGAGCGGCTGCTCATAAGCCACACATCACGCAGGAAAATGCCAAACGACGCCTCGCTTGGTGTAAGGAGCGTCAACATTACACGATTGAACAGTGCCAAAACGTTGTGTGGAGTGACGAATCACGGAACGCAATGTGGCGATCCGATGGCAGGGTGTGGTTATGGCGAATGCCCGGTGAACGTCATCTGTCAGCGTGTGTAGTGCCAACAGTGAAATTCGGAGGTGGTGGTATTATGGTGTGGTCGTGTTTTTCCTGGTGGGGGCTTGCACCCCTTGTTGTTTTGCGTGGCACATTCGGAGCGCAGACCTACATTGATATTTTAAGCACCTTCTTGCTTCCCACTGTTGAAGAGCAATTCGGGGATGGCGATTGCATCTTTCAACACGATCGAGCACCTGTTCATACTGCGCGGGCTGTGGCGGAGTGATTACACGACAATAACATCCCTGTAATGGACTGGCCTACACAGAGTCCTGACTTGAATCCTATGGAACACCTTTGGGATGTTTTGGAATGCCGAGTTCGTGCCAGGTCTCAACGATCTTCATCGATACCTCTCCTCAGTTCCGCACTCCATGAAGAATGGGCTGCCATTCCCCAGAAACCTGATTGAAAGTATGCCTGCGAGAGTGAACGCTGTCATCAAGGCTAAGCGTGGGCCAACACCATACTGACTTCCAGAATTACCGATGGAGGGCGCCATGAACTTGTATGTCATTTTTAGCCAGGTGGCCGTATACTTTTGATCACGTAGTGTACATATGTCGTGTGTGTACCTGTGTGTGTTTATAAACAACCTAACTTAAGTGAAATGTCGCATAAATATCAAGCTTGCTATTTAAATAGAAAATCCCCCCTCAAACTACCCTTTACTTGAAACACTTTTCAATTTTTTTTATTTTCTGAAATATGTTGTTGTTCACCAATGACACTGAGGATTAATTGATCTGCATTATTTTCCCTCTTGCTTCCCAATATAAAGTCTGTAAGTTATCACTTTTAAGGTCTTTGCGTTATTTCAGGATGACATCTTCTTCACAGAGAGTGCACTTGGGTATAGGTAGGCATCCTGTCTTGTAGAGGTGTTCTGCGAGGCAATCGTGGCCACTCGCCATCCTAAATAAGGCCACTGCAGTCTTCCTTGGCATTTTTTGTATATCAACTCTTTCTTAAATATTCTTATAATCTATATCTTTTAATTTATCTTTTCATCACGTCTCTGATGTCTTTTGAAATGTTGTTTAATGTTATATAATTGTTTATTTATTTCTATTTGTCCTACAGGTTTTATTTGTTATATTGCACCTTTCTTTGCTAATTGATCCGCATGTTCATTGCCCAAAAGTCCAACATGAGCTGGGATCCATTGCAGAGTGACATGGTTTCTATTTTCAGCTGCTTTAATTAGTCTTCTTATTTCTTTAATTTTTCTTGTTGTTTTATTGTTGTAATTTACCATACCGTCTATGGCTGATTTTAAGTCTGATAAGATGACTAATTTTTGTTTTATGTATGGTCCATATAGAATGATCTGTAATGTTGCTTTTATAGCTGTTAATTCTCCATCATAGTGGTTTGACGTTTCATCTAATGTTAGATACTGTGCAAAGTCTTTACAGTGTATTCCTGTATCTATTGATGATGGATCCATCTGTATATATTTGGAGACATTCTTTTTCTGATATCTTTCATTTTCCGTACTTATTCATTTTCCGCTTCTATAGCATGAGGGGGAGCATGTCATCAAGTTTAGGACACCAGCATTCTATCTAACATCCCACACTACATTGCTCGACTACAGCGCGAAGCCATAGAAATTTATAAGCATTCCGACAACTTAAATAGGAAGGAAGAAGCCCTCAAGCTCAACAAAACTTGGTAGCCCATCATCGATGACATTAACAGACAGTCAAACAACGCAAACCAATCAGAATCTAGTAGCGCCGAGTATGCAGCTAGACCCCTCCCACCTACCGCACTGCCTCAGCGAGCCCCGAGCCAATGAGAGAAGAGCCCCCGTGTATAAATACCGCATCCCGGACAGTCGACCTGCCCAGACGAACTGCGATGGATAATCAATCACCTCCAGGACCACAAAGCGCCTAGCTCTGATCAAATACCAAACTTGGTTTTAAAGCACCTGACACAAAAGGCGCTACAACAACTCAGCGATATCAGCAACTATTGCCTCCAGAACGGATACTCCCAAACTGTTGGAAACAAGCGAACGTGCTCATGTTCCCGAAACCGGGCAAAAACAGAGCCGAACCAAACAACTACAGGCCAATTAGCCTTCTAAGAAACATTAGCAAAGTGGTGGAAAAAGTAATTTTAAAACGGTTGACCGCTCACATGAAAAAACACAGCATACTGATTAACGAACAATTTGGGTTCAGGGCAAATCACTCCACAACTTTACAGTTAACTACAAACGTGGAACACATCACCAAGGGCTTTAACGAAAATAGATCAACCGGCGTCATATTCCTGGACATACAACGAGCGTTCGACACCGTTTATCACGCGGCCCTCACACACAAACTCAAGATGATGAACTTCTGCGACACAATGATAAAGCTAATAGCACACTATCTCACGAACAGGACGTTCTCAGTTACACTGCTAGAAACAACTACTGAACCACACAAACTTGAGGCCGGAGTTCCACAATGTAGTCTTCTTGGGCCGGTACTTTTCACCCTCTACATAAACGACATCCCCAAAACCACCGGGACACAGCTGTCTATCTACGCGGATGACGCTGCAATCTCAGCACAATCTTGGAAACCTGAGGTAATCGGACAAAAACTACAGGCAGCGCTCAGAAGCTTGGAACCCTGGCTAGTTAGATGGAGAATTAAAGTAAATGCAACCAAATCCAGAGCGATACTGTTCACGAAACGAACTAAACACCGTAGCAAAACAGCACCATTAACGCTATTTGAACTGCGACGACAAAGTCAAATATTTAGGACTGACGTTAGATTCCAAGCTAACGTTTGCGGCACACATCACAGAAGTTAGGCAAAAAGCGCATCAGCAACTAGGCGCCCTCTACCCCATCATGAACCGCAAGAGCGCCACGTCCCAGCAGCTAGGGCTAACACTATACAAAAGCCTAATTAGGCCCGTAATGACATACGCTGCTCCAGCATGGGGGCACTGTGCAAAAACACACATAAGGAAGCTACAAACACTACAGAATAAAGCCCTTAGAATCATAACCAAGGTCCCCAAAATAATCCCATTGGACTTGCTGCATGTGGACACTAAGATGCACACAATTGAGGAATTCATTAAAAAACTAGCAGACAACATGTACAAGCAGGCTCACAGAAACCACAACCCCGTAATCAGAGAGCTAGGAAAATACGACACATCAAAAGACAAAACATAAGAGACCAATGTCGCTGTTCGACCGTACAATTCCACTAAACAGACACGCCATAGAAGAAAATGCAGAAATACGAGCATACTTGAACAACCTTATTCCACCATGATTACGCTACAAATGCCCAACAAGCCCTCGGGAGGATGACGTCCCCTCCTGCGGCGGATCGGGGTCAGAAGGCAGCCCCAAGATATGACGATCCAGGACAACCCTAAGGACATGACTGGCACATGGAGTTAAGATAAGGCAAAGAAAATGATAAAAAAAGTAAATAAAATGAACACAAAAAAGAAAAAAAAAGAAAAAAAAGAACGAAAGAAAAAAAACAGATTTCATAAAGCTGCATATATGTCATAGACTACGCACTGTATATATCACTCACACTGTACATAATCATTCAGTATTTGTTACAGGACCGACAGCAATACGCTGCGGAAGATGCACCAATTCAACACCCACCGGTTGAACCTCCAATAAAAGGTAATGTACACCAATAACAATTTAAGCATGACACCTAATACCTACTCCATCAGCATGAGCATGAACACCACCGCTAACCACAGGTTCCTGGCCTGGGCATCTGTCAAGACCAGTACCTGTTCCCCACTCTGTCTGTGTACTCTCTTGTATACAGGCGTCTTTCTTTAGTTATCACCTACTAACCTTCGGTTTGCTTCGGCGGTTCCGGACACCACTTTACCCTCGATTTCCCTTCCATCACTGTAGTGTAGCTAGTGCATGGTAGGGGAGACGTTGTAGATCCCTTTCGGATGATCGTCACCCGGTGTGGCGGAGGCGGGGCCACACCAAAAAAAAAAAGTCGACACCTCAGACACAACTATACCTTCACCAAGAAGACTTCGACCACGCCACCGATGATGTCCACCGCAGTAGTGGACGAAACGTCTGGATCGAATTACTCTAGCAGACCACGGCAAATCAGCCCGGAAGGCTCTTCTAGAATTACGAACACCGGCCGTGAAAGCCTACGCTTTTGCATAACTGTCAAATGTTAAGAAATAGACGAAAACAAAACATACAATTTACTTCAAGTAACCTTTTTTTGTGGAATTAGCCATTCCTGAGATATCCATTAGTAATGGTTTGCATTGTTCAATACTTAGCCATTCTTTTCAAGTCTTGTCGATTTCCAGTTCTTTCTCGTGATGTCATGGAAACAGTACGGAATTTTAAGGCCAGCATATAGCGTCCAGTTGTTAAACATTTGACTATCGCTGTTCTCTATGTATCTATAACGAAATGTGTAATATAGCTGTTTCTGCAAAGCTTTATCTAAATTAAAATAAGTGGATAGGAAAATAAACTTTCGTAAGAATACTTTGTATAAACCGATTTTTCGTTAGAAATGGGTATATTTATGACTTTGTTACGCGTGTTGTATTGTCTAGTAGATTGGAAGAGAAGCTCAAGGTGAAAACTCATACTAGAGTAAATGAATAAATAAATATATATGTTGTATTAATACAATTATATGCTTATTATTGAATTTTTTAACGCATATATGCATACATACGAGTATAAAAGGGATATTAGGAAGTAAAATTCTTGTCCCTATCAATGAACATTCAAATCACACCAATGCATCGCGTTTACTAAATTGATTAAAGAATCACATGCCACGTCACAGGAGAAGGAATAATAACAACAATAATATCTTCATTTGTTTCTATTTCCGGAGCTATGATACAGAATTAGTTCAAATATTTGAGGACGCGGCCCACAGTTTGAAACACTGGCCGTAACACAGTTGACTTTCGCTCTCTTCCTTTGTACCGGGGGAGGGGGAGGATCTTTCTGCCCTGCACTCATTTCAGTAGCAGCGCTTTGTTTGGGCGTTTTAACAGAGGGAGGAAGGAAGGAGCTGGCGTAACGGCGTTGAAATGAGATTTCAAATTCGTCCGAATGGAACAGAAAAGGAAAGAGAAGAGAAGAGAACGGGGGCTTCTGCTCTAAGTATAACAGTGTGCTGGTGTTCATTTGTTTCTTTTTGTTAGTGGCAGAGCGGGCAGTATATTCCATTTTCCACGTTTGTTCTAATCCTCGCTAGTGCAGGAAACTCTTTCATCCACCTTACAGCCAGCATTTGTGTCTAGGCTACACAACAGTGACGTCACGCTCAAATAAACGCGTCTGCAGGTAGGGACAGTAAACACGAAGAAAAAGTAATCTGATGTGTAACACTCACAAGACTTTCTCTACCCATTCTTCCACAAGCTATTCCTCTAGAAGTGTATTCTTTTATCTTCTTTCATTACACGTTTCATTGTAGGTATGGTAAGAATATAGTACGCTACAGCGATAGTGCCGATCTGAAACGTTACATTCACATGACTTTCTCTATCCATTCTTCGACAAACTATTTTTAAAAAAACTTTTATTAATCCGGATAAATATTTGCGGAAATGGCTTTATTGCATATTTCCTTGTAGCCACAGGGGGATTAAGGGATATAGTAAGCTTCAGCAATAGACAAAATGTTTAAGAGCGGGTTGCTACGTGATGACTGAAATTCCGTTCTCTTTGCATGGCTAAAAGAGAGACAGAGAGAGAAACGAACAGCTATTTTCCTCTTGAGGAAAGCATATACTGGGCGAGTCTTCTCATCCTGCGGATTGAGAAGTTATGCAGTCCAGGCGTTGTACAGGCTATGCCGTAAACACTGTCCTCTGCATCGCGTCGTATCAATTTCCAAAATGACTGCTTCGCCCCGCTGTGGGTGCAGTGACATGCACTCGTAGCGTAACAGGATGCGCGTTGGCCTTCAGGGGTGAAAGCCCCAGGTTCAAAAACAGTCACTTGAAGGTACTTTTTATGTTTAGGAAATTTAACGAGAACTGATAGTTTGGTATGGAAGTGTTTTCTTCTTCTTCTGTCTAAGGATTAGGCCTATCGACATGTTCCGACGTCAATTCCGTCTTTTAACTGGCCTTCCTATATCTTCCCTCTTTCCTTAGATTTATATTCTAAGACTATCTTTGGAATCCTTCTTTCCATTTTTGTTTTTGTTCTTCTAGTTTATCTTTCACTGCAAAAATATTCAGTTCTTGCCTAATTACTTCATTAGGGATCCTGTCCAATTTAGTGCAACCTTTGAGAAACGTTAATTTTTAGGACGAGTTGTATTGTATTTCAACTATTGGGGAACCGAACTTTGGGCAACCGCACGTATAGTAAACAGTTTCCGGTAGCCTTCGCCCCAAATGTATTTTTACTGTTTCTTTAAATATTATATATTTATGTTTGCCTTGGCTGCGTCAGTATTTGTTAGAGACACGTTTCTCTTAGCAGGGTTGTGGTGCAACTAAAGAATGTAGGCTTACACAGAATATAATTTTACTTCACTCCTTTTTATTAATGCTCGACATGATTTAATAACACTTCACTCATATAGAGCTGTGAGATTCTTTTTACGAATTACTTGCACTGTTTAACATGTAAACTATTTTTCGTCTCACACGAATACGTATTAAATCTCTCGAGGATGTGTCTCGCGTCAGGTTAGGAACACTGTTTGCAGGCAACTGATTTGATTTCAACCGCCTAAACTTGTAAATTTCTGTATTTTAAGTCTCTGATTGGCTAATCCTACTCCAATAGAATACCTTTAAATAACTAAAGCTTTTTCTGGTTGTTGATTGGCTATTTTTCCATTCTTGTTGCTTCAAGAATGACTAGTAGCATTATTAAACTCTCAAACTCATTATTGCCTCAAGGTTATCTCATTGTTAGCAACTTTTAACCTATTATTCTCACAGCTCCTACATTATTAAATTACGTAATACATTCACATAACATTATTCAACATGTTACAATAATATAAACATATACAATGACTATAATATACACTTTTTATATATTGTTACATATACATATTGCTTTAAAGCGGGCTGTTATTGAATTTATATATTATATAATTGGACTGAAATCATTTAAGTGTTAAAAATACTGCCTCACTTGAACTGTAGGTAAAATTTTCATTTCTGCAGTCTGAACATGACTGCAAACTTTTTTCCTCAACACCCAGGATTCAGAGTAGGTAAAGCCATCACCTTATAAAATTTAATTTTTGTTTCTCTACGAGGAGAGAGCATTATGGAAGTGTCGTTTCACTTAATTAGTTTAATTATTTGAATTTTATTAAAACACAAATTATGACTTGTTAGAATATGAACATCATAAATAAATGCAAGAAATGAATAAAATACTCGTTTATTCACTTTCCATTACTAACCATTGCGCTACTAGAGGATATTAACAACCAGCATCACCGTAGCCCTAATTAGCGGGCTGGTGAATGCGATGTCAGCACCTGCATTTCGCTACGTTTTTAAAATAAAGAGTTGCCTAGTTACCAATCCGCAGGATGAGAAGACTCATACAGTATATTTGAACATTGAAATCAATAACAACGAATATCTCTGAAACGGTTAATGCTACAAAAATTGTATTTAACACAAATTGTGTGTTTTAATACTATCTGCATGTTTGTATAATAAGATTTTGTCTACATCTTACGTTTTAACAAATAAAAGTCAACCCAGAATGGAGAGGACTTCAAGACTATTCCCAGGAAATTCAAGATGTACATTTTATTCATCATGATAACATATTAAACGTATGGTATTTTAAACAAAACAGTTAGAGTCATTTTTGAGAAAATAAAAAATAAGGAACATTTACTATATAAAGCGTAATTTCTTGAAAATCTTCGTGTGGCATTATTGAAATTTACAGTTTAAATACAAAATCTGGTATTACCGGAGTCTTCGTTTTTCAAATGTGCTATACACATACATACACCTATATTTTTCTAAAATTTCTCTTTTTAGGTTCATGGGGTTTCAAGATATGTATTTCCGGTGGAATATCGGTATAGAACTTTTAGGTGTAGTGCAATATTTCCTGTACTTACGTTAAATAATAAACGACATTGGGTAGAGAAGTACAAGTGAATATAACACAGCAAAGACTCCTTTTTGAGGGTATTATTATTTGTTCCACGTATGGGAGCCAAACTTGCAGGTGTTGTATTATTGTAGCCCCACTGTTGGAGAGCCAAACTTGAAGTCGTTTAATTGTTGTGGTTTCTTGGAGTGTTCGCCCCACGATGCAACTTTCTGGTGGCCTTCGCCCGACGTTTACAAATCTACTTTGTATTTTAATGTTTATTTAAACATTATATATGTATGCCTCGGCCTGCGACAGAAGTAATTTTCAGAACACAAATCTCTTAGCAGGGCTGGTGTGGCTAAACACCAAGGCTTACACAAATTATAAGTGTAGTGTACTTTTTTTTATTAATCCTTCACACGATTTAATAAAACTTCACTGATATATCCTATTGTAGAGATTATTGTTTAATTGCACTTTTTAACAAGTAAACTTTATATTCTTCTCACCGCAATGAAACGTTGTGTCTCACACTGATCCTGTATCGTACCGATCGGGTACGCTATCTTATAGCGTCTGCCGCCTGAATTTGTACTTTTTCTCTATTTCAAGTATCTGATTGGCTAATCCTACTCAAATAGAATACTTTTATTTAACTTAAAGCTTTCTAGTTGTTGAGCGACTATTTATAAACTGTTTTAAATTGTCGCGGTATCGTTCGTGTTATCTTATTTGCTGAGCGCCTATTATTCTTTTACTATGTTTGAATTTTTGGGTTCTTTGTCCTCCGGCTAGCTATTATTACTCAGTCGAGCAAATCTCTTGAACAGGGTGTCTAAACGGAAAGGAGTTGTTACTAAAAGATAACATTGATAAAAGAATTTGTTTTTACACTTTTATTGCCGTCACACCTTATTCATTTCACATAATTGCTCTTGATACACGCCTGACTGAAAGTGTAATATTTTCGAATGTAACTATAAACACTTATTTGCCGCACATTATTACTTTGCGTATTTTACATTTTTTTAACTTTACGACGCGAGAGATTCTGTAGAATTACGTAACGTGTACTTCGTGAATGATTCTGTTAAACTGTGCGACGTGTAACCCGTGAATGATTCTGTTGAACTGGGCGACGTGTAACCCGTGAATGATTCTGTTGAACTGGGCGACGTGTAACGCGTGAATGATTCTCTTAAACTGCGCGACGTGTAACCCGTGAATGATTCTGTTGAACTGGGCGACGTGTAACCCGTGAATGATTCTGTTGAACTGTGCGACGTGTAACCCGTGAATGATTCTGTTAAACTGGGCGACGTGTAACCCGTGAATGATTCTGTTGAACTGTGCGACGTGTAACCCGTGAATGATTCTGTTGAACTGGGCGACGTGTAACCCGTGAATGATTCTGTTGAACTGGGCGACGTGTAACCCGTGAATGATTCTGTTAAACTGGGCGACGTGTAACGCGTGAATGATTCTGTTGAACTTGGCGATACTTGTCTTTGGCTTCATAATTTATACTCCCTCACCCCGATATACCTAAACATTATAACAGAGCTGCTATTGGTTAATAAAACGCGACAACACTAGCTTCTATTTTTATATCCAATCAAAATTACGAACACATATGCTCTAGGGAAGATATTCCCTCCATTTATAAAGAAAAGCGCGCTACTGTTGTTTGTCTCTTATAATTGATAAACAACTCAACCCCTCGTTTCATTGTTACCCGTTCCTATTGTCAGTTTCAGTGAGGCCGTGTAAACTTATTTCCTAACAATACTTATAATTAACAAACATCTCAAATCATTGTCATACAATAATGCTTTATTTACACTACAACCACTCTGGCATTCACAGTGTTGTGATATAAAATACTGCCTGAAAATGTTACATTATTTTTGAAGAATTATCAGTAGCATTATTAAACTTTCTAACACATTGCTGTCTCAACGTTACCTCATTGTTAGCAACCTTTGGCTTCTACTTTGTAATTCTGTTTGCTACGGAAAGCAGCTTGCTTCTATTCTCACATCTCCTATTACGTAATACATTCACATAACATTATTATAAATTATACATGTACATAATAATGTCGCGAACATGATTCGGCGAAGTGGGGTGTAAAAGGAAGGCAGCTGGTAGAACAATGATAACAATTAAGCTAATATATTAAGAAAGATTTAAGTAATTTGTTGGTTACGCATGTTTGGTTTACAAAGGTGGGGTTTGCAATATATTCCATTAATCCTGGCCAATGTTATTCTGATTATGGGGTCACTAATACAAAGCCTTACCTTAAGAAATGTGTCATGGTGTGTCTAGGGGAGGTAAGAGATGAAGTGGTAGCCGGTTGAGCCCGGAGCGACGCCTCAAGACGCACACAACAATGTAGAGGTTCCCCGAAGGTCAAAAACAAGACGGTCGGGTCTACAGTCCCTTAAACAAATTTAGCGGCGTCCAGGAAGGGCATTCCAACATGGTGGCCGTTCTCCCAATATGGAGAACCAACGCTCTGATATTGGGTAAACTTAGCCAATCCGCACCGAATGTTTAAATCTTCTAGAATATCCGGTGTGACGTCAAAGTGCGAATGTGCACGTACACCAACGGAAGTTAGAGGCACCAAAAAGTCCACTGGGAGGGCCATCGGAGGAGGCTAGTCACTTCCATCCTGTTACTTAATCAGCTTATAAAAAAGCTTACATTTTTCCAAGAATATGTAAGAATCAAATCCCAATAAATTCAGATTAATTAATTCTTGATTAATGAAATATTACTAAAACAATATAAGTTAAGCTCTCGCCACTGACATATGCGACAACAATATAAACACAATACAATCCGTAACATACACTTTATATATTATATTATACACATATTGCTTTAAGGCGGGCTGTTATATTACTTTCTCTACTACGTATAGTAAGTAGGGGAAGTATTGCATTCCACCGAAAAATTCGATACAGAGATTTCACCGGAAATGCATGTTTTGAGACCTGCTGAATCCAAAAAAAGCATTTTTGGAAACATTTACATGTGTGTGTCTGCTTGTGTGTGTGTGTGTGTGTGTGTGTGTGTGTGTGTGTGTGTCTGTGTCTGTGTGTGTGTCTGTGTGTCTGTGAACAGCATAACTCAGAAACGAACAGTCGGATAAACACGAAACTTGGTATTTAGGTTCAGTATCTTCCAGAGATGCGACACGAAGGTTTTCAAGATAATCCCCTCACCCCAGAATACCCTTTACATGGAACATTTTTTGAAAATTTTAATTTTCTCAAAAATGGCTCTAACGATTTTGATGAAAATATCATATGTTTAGGATAATGTCATGAGAAATGAAATGTATATCTTGAATTTTCTGGGAATGTCTCCAAAACCATTCTTCATTGTGAACGACTTTTGCATAACTGGTAAACCATAAGAGATAGAAAAAATTTTACTACAAAAAATGTAGATCGCGTTAAAATACACAATTTACATCATATACATTTTTTTGTTGAGTGAACCATTTTCGAGATATTGCTTGTCATTCCCTTAAATTTTTACTTTCTCTACTACGCATAGTAAGTAGGGGAAGTATTGTATTCCACGCAAAATTTCGATACCGAGATTTCACCAGAAATACATGTTTTGAGACCCCCTGAATCCAAAAAAAGCATTTTTGGAAACATGTCCGTGTGTGTGTCTGTGTGTCTGTGTGTCTGTGAACAGCATAACTCAGAAATGAACAGTCGGATAAACACCAAACTTGGTATTTGGGTTCAGTATCTTCCAGAGATGCGACACGAAGGTTTTCAAGAAAATTCCCCCCCAGAGTACCCTTTACATTGAAGATTTTTCGAAAATTTTAATTTTCTCAAAAATGGCTCTAACGATTTTGATTAAAATATCATATGTTTAAGATATTGTTATGACAAATAAAATGCAATCTTGAATTTCCTGGGAATATCTCCAAAAGAATTCTTTATTGTGAGCGACTTTTGCATAACTGGTAAACCATAAGAGATAGACAAACTTTTACTACACAAAAAATGTAGATCGCGTTAAAATACACAATTTATGTCATATACAGGTTTTTAGTTGAGTGAACCATTTTCGAGATATTGCTTGTTATTTCCTTAAATTTTTCAATACTTATACTTTTTCTCAAATTCGTTGTTCAATTTTTTATGTCCTGGATATGCAAACAGAATAGAATGCGACACATAGCAACCAGCGCTTAAAAGATTTGACTATCGCTTGTAACCTACCATGTTCCCCTTGCATCTACAAGAAAATTAGCAATAAGATTGACATCTCGATATCTCGATTAACATGAAGCATATGGAGAATAAACGTTTGTAAAAATAGTTCGTACAAGAGTAGAGAAAGTCATGTGAGTGTAGCACATCAGATTTTTCAATACTTATTTTCTAAAATGGGAATTCGTTATTCATTTTTTGTCTGGGATATGCAAAGAGTTATAATCTGTGGCAAAGGGAATGGTGCTGCACCTAGCAACCAGCTATTAAGAGATATGTATGTGCTTAAAGGCTACTGTATTTCTATATTGCCCTTGTAAATATATATTCCCCTTACATCTACAAGAAAATTAGCAATAAGATAGAGTCTGCAAATGTTTATCACGATTAACATGAAGCATATGGAGAATAAGCGTTTGTAAAAATATTTTGTACAAGAGTAGAGAAAGTCATATGAGTGTAACACATCAGATTTTTTCTGTAGTTTCCTTGCTAGGGTTATGTCTCTACCACGAATACTTGAAAAGAGCAGGGTTTCATGTATAATGTCCATAAGCGACAGCACTTTCATAACGGTAGGTTGGTAGTAATGCTGTATATTGTTCACCCTACTTAAATTTCGCATACCACAAAATGGAGGTGACACGAGAGGAGCAATACAGCGCAATAAAATTTTATTTTCGAAAAAATCATACAGCCTTGAAACTTTCGAAAATCTGAAGCAAGCATACGGTGAAGATGCACTACCTCGTGCAACGGTGTTTAGGTGGTTCAAGGACTTCAAAGAAGGGTGAATCCTCCGTGCTAAGCAAGGTGGGCCTGGTGTTTCGGAATGGAATGATTTACCAGCATGCAGTTCCCCCCTCACTCTAGTGTTACAGCAGCTACTACACGTCGGTATTGGCTACACTGAGGAAGCACATTACAAGGAAACGTCCAGAACATCATCGGAATGGGTGGCGACTTCATCACGACACGCGCGGCCTCACGTTGCAAATCAAGTCCAGGAATTTTTGGCTAAATTCAACATTACCTGTGTGTCGCATCCAACTTAAAACCCCGGTGTTACCCCCTGTGATTTCTTTTTATTCCCATTACTAAAGGCAAAGCTCCGGGGCATTCGATTTGAGAGCACTGAAGCAGTGCTAAAGAAAAGTGAGGCGATTCTCAAAGACCTGACAAAGAATGGCCTGCACCATGTGTTCGAGGACTGGCAGAGACGCTATAAAAAGTGCATTCAGTTAGGAGGGGACTACTTTGAAAAAGATCATGTCAACATTGAAATGGAGTAATAAATATCTGTGAAAAAAATCACTCTCAGTCTTTATTGAGCAGCCCTCGTATATTATACACATATTGCTTTAAAGCGGGCTGTTATTATATTTTTAATATTATATAATTAGACTGTTATCATTTAAGTGTTAAAAAATACTGCCTCATTTTACAGTTTTTTCGCAATACTAATAAGGTATATTTAGAGCATTTAAGACGTTTTAGTAATATACAGTAATTCAATTCATGTTTGGTGCTGGATATAAATTCAGTTGAACACAAAAAAGACCCTTTTAAAACGTTAATCCTGGAGCGGATGTTTATGTGGTGGCAGCACTGTTTCCTGACAATGGGAATTCCCCTGACAATTCTGAGCTTTGATGTATAAATATGTGCGTTGGGAGGTGAAAAATTCAGCGATTTATTCATGACGTATAAATGAATGTAAAGCGAACGCTTTTTATCAAAAGTCATACTGTGTCTGTTTTAACACAGAGTACGGGACAAACCACACTCTGTGACATTACCGTGTTTGTTCAAGTCCTGAAAAAAGAGCAAACCTGAGTAACGTACAACATATTAACAGTAATTTATTTAAAAAGTAAATTTGTTTAAAACTATTTGAGATAAGAAGAAGCAAAAACATGCTTTTGTTAAACAAAATATCTGATGTGTTACATTCACATAACTTTTTCCACCCTCTATTGTTTACTAATAGCTATAAAAGTTATTCTTACGAAGGTTTTTTTTCTAGTTCATTTTTCTACAGATAAACCTTTGCAAAAATACCTACATTACATAATTCTTAGGGTACAAAGAGAACAGCGATAGTAAAATGTTTACGAACTGGACGCTTAACACTGGCCTTAATATTGTGGCATGTGCACAGATTATATTAATGGTAATACGTCCTCTGGTTACCGGGTCGAAGGGTGGCAGTTTATCTGAGAGTAGGGGCGATTCAGGGGAAGCAGTGTGTCATTTGGTGGGGATATGGCGTTACTGACGCTAAGTTTAGCGTGGGTTTTCTTAGCATTCTGTGACTAGTCTTCGCGTGAGCTGGACGGAGTGCATTAACAATACTAGTCAACAGCACTTACGTCTCTCGTCTCTCCACAGCACCCAGCACCATTGTATCGTCGGCTGGGTGCTTACCACACACATGTCTATTGTTATATTTTACTTCATCACACATTTGTATGTCATTTTTGGTATGTCTTTGTTTTGTTTTTTCATGTTTATTGTATTTATTTTCTTTCTGTCGACGAGGACGTCAACTTCGGTGGCCAGGGGGAGATGTGGCATGTGCACAGATTATATTAATGGTAATACGTCCTCTGGTTACCGGGTCGAAGGGTGGCAGTTTATCTGAGAGTAGGGGCGATTCAGGGGAAGCAGTGTGTCATTTGGTGGGGATATGGCGTTACTGACGCTAAGCTTAGCGTGAGTTTTCTTAGCATTCTGTGACTAGTCTTCGCGTGAGCTGGACGGATAACTGCCTACGATATGGCGTCCTCACCCGGCAGACACATGGGGTAAGAACTTATTATAATAAATCTACCAGTTATCCTTTCTTTTCAACTTTTAGTTATGGTAGAATAGAATCCTTGCCTCTCCCTTCAGCCAGGAATTATGTTGGTGTAAGAATATTTTGTGATATAATTTAGCTGCGTCCCTTGTCGATACCTCGAGTTTAAAGTTCTTTGTCTGTTCAACGATCCCTCTCATAAGCGAGTTGCCCTCCTCTGAAGTTAAATAATAATTAAATGTGAGGTATACGACAATATTTCATACTGTTTCAATTCAATCGCCAGAAACAACCGAAAATCATGGAACTTGAGGCGGTATGTGTAACACTTAAATGATTTTAGTCAAATTATATAATATGTAGATTCAATATCAGCCCGCTTAAAGCAATAAGTGTATGTAATAATTTGTAAAATGTATGTAACATAATTGCATATGCTTGTATTACGTAATTTAATAATGTAGGAACTGTAAGAAATAGGTCTAAAGTTGCTAACAATGAGGTAACAATGAGGTAACTTTGAGGCAATAATGAGTAAAGAAGTTTAAATGCTACTAGTCATTATTGCAGCAACAATAATGTAAATTTTGATACAGTTTTAAAATAGCCAATCAACAACCAGAAAAAGCTTTAGTTAAATGAAGGTATTCTATTGGCCTAGGATTAGCCAATCAGAGACTTGAAATACAGAAATTTACAAGTTTAGACGGTTAAAATCAATTCAGTTGTCTGCAGACAGTGATTGTAACCGGATGCGTGCTAGAGATATTTAATACGTATTCGTGTGAGACGCAAAATAAGTTTACGTGATAAAAGGGCTAATTAATTAATAAAAGAATCTCACAGCTCTCTATCAGTTAAGTGTTATATAAATCGTATCAAGCATTAATAAAAGGAAGGAAGTAAAATTATAATCTGTGTAAGCCTACATTCTTGTCGCATCACAACCCTGCCACGATATCCATGTCTCTAAAATAAATACTGACGAAGCCGAGGCAAACATAAATATTAAATATTTAAAGAAACAGTTTAATTACAAAGTTAATATTTTTTTTAAAAAACTTGGGGCAAAGGCCACGTGAAAATACATTTTTGGGGCGAGGGCTACCGGAAACTGTTTACTATACGTGCGGTTGCAACTACTAAAGTTCGGCTCTCCAACAGTTGAAATATAATACAACTCCTTCAATACAAACTACTTCAAATTGACGCCTAAAGCGTGGTAAAAAAATAACGTAACAAACCATCTTCTTCAAACTTAAAAAAATGGCAAAGTATTGAACAAACCGAACCATTAATAGCGTATATCTCGGAAATGGCTAAAGCAAAAAAAGTCATTTAAATTAAATTGTGTGTATTAAAGAGATCTACATTTTTTTACAGTAATCTTTCGTCCATGATTAATGTTTACCAGTTATAAAAGTTTATATGAAATTCCTTCCGAACAAAGAAGACTTCACTGGCTGTTCTCAGAAAATGCTAGATGTACATTTTACTTGTGAGAAAGGTTTGTTGCTGCTACGTATGGAAAGTCAGTTTGAAGATTATATTTCAACTGTTGGGGAGTTTAAAAAAATATTAACTCTGTAATTAAACTGTTTCTTTAAATATTTAATATTTATGTTTGCCTCGGCTGCGTCAGTATTATTGTTAGACACACGTTTCTCTTAGCAGGGAGTGGTGCGACTAAGAGTGTAGGCTTACACAGATTACAAGTTTTACTTCACTCCTTATATTAATACTTGATACGATTTAAATAACACTTCACTTATATATAGAGAGAGAGCTGTGAGATTGATTTTATTAATTAATGACACTTTTTTAACACGTAAACTTATTTTTCGTCTCACACGAATACGTATTATATTTCTTGTGGACACTTTTTGCGTCTGGTTAGTAACTCTGTCTGCTGGCAACTGACTTCTAGATTTGTAAATTTTGCTATATTTCACTTTCTGATTGGCTGATCCTACTCCAAAAGAATACCTTCATTTAACTAAAGTTTTTTTTGGTTGTTGATTCGCTATTTTATAAAGTGTCACTAAAATTACATTATTGTTACTCCAAGAATCACAAGTAGTACTGTTAAACTTTCTTGCCCAGTATTGACTCAAGGTTACCTCATTGTTAGCAACATTTAACTTATTATTCTTACAGCTCCTACATTATTAAATTACGTAATATATTCACAAAACATTATTACACATGGATACAATAATATAAACATATGCAATGACTGTTATATACATTTTACAAATTATTACATACACATATTGCTTCAAGGCGGGCTGTTATTGAATTTATATATTATATAATTTGACTGAAATCATTTAAGTATTAAAGACACTGCCTCACTTGTGATGTAAGTATCCTTAATATATGCTAGTTTAACCAAAATCTTTAAAGCAATGTTTAATTGTCTCATTTTTCCACGTGAACGGTAGTTTGGGGAGGGGGAGCTTTTCTTGAAAATATTTGAGTCGCATCTTTGGAAGGTACTGAACCTAAATACCAAGTTTGGTATTTACCCCACATTTCCCTTTTGAGTTGTGCTGTTCACAGATATGCACATACACACACAGGCACACAAGCGGACGTTTTACTACAAATGCTTTTTTTGGATTCAGGGGTCCTCAAAACATGTATTTCCGATTAAATCTTGGGATGGGTGGAGTTGAATAGCTTCTCTACCTACTATGGACGTGGTAGAGATAGTGATATTGGCACTTAATTTCACAGACAATAGTAAGCAATTTAGTGCCACAACCGTACAGTAGTACCTGGTAAGGACCCCATGCCAGGGCTACGGTGAAGACTGCAACGGTCGACGAGGCAATGTGAGACTAGTGGCCGAGGCAACCATCCTCGTAAAGCAAATCTTCAGGGACCTTCCGCGGTAACCATCACAAAGCAGTGCACCAATGTTACCTGGCAGACGCTCACCTTGGTTGAGCGGACCGTTCATTGCGGGTAAACTCTACTGAACGCACCCGATGTACATCATGTAGTCTGCTTTTCACTTGTTTTATTGATACTTTGAAATGTTTATACCGTTCCAACTGAGAAGTCGCTTTTCTATCCTCTTGTGGTCATGCAAAGAGCATGGAAGTTCAAAGCCAATCAAGAAGGGGTAAAAATTTGACTATCGCTTTAGCCTACAGTAGTTATATCTACAAGGAAATATTTAATGAACGTTTATCTCGATTAAAAGAAAATCTAATGTTTTATATTCTCATGATTTTCCCTAACCTCTATCTTTTATTACTGGGTATACAAACTAGTCTTACTAAAAATTATTTTTCTGTCTACTACACTTCAATCCAAGTAAACCTTTACAGAAATAGCTGCATTACGCATTTCGTTATAGGTACAAAGAGAACAGCGATTGTCAAATGTTTAACAACTGGACCTGCTGGCCTTAAAATTCCATACTGTTTCCATAACATCGCGAGAAACAACTGAATGTTGACATACTTTAAGAGAATAATAATTAAATGAAAAATTCTAACCAATAATAAATTATATTTCAGAAATGGCTTATGCCACAGAAAAACGTGATTTAAGTAAAATGTGAGATCTACATTTTTTGCGTAGTACGTTTTCGTCTTTCGCTTAACGTTTACCAGTTATATAAGATTATTCAAAATTCCTTCTGAATGAAGGGAACTTCACAAGCTATTTGCAGGAAATTACAGCATAAATTTTATTTTTGATGCGAATATCTTTAATATAAGGTGGGAAACTTTCTCGAAAATATTTGTGTCACATCCTTGGGAGGGAATGAATCTAAATACCAAGTTTCATACTTATCCGACTCGTTTTTACTTTCTCTACTACGTATAGTAAATATGGGAAGTATTGTATTCCACCCAAAAATTCGATACCGAGATTTCACCGGAAATATATGTTTTGAGACCCCCTGAATGCAAAAAAAGCATTTTTGGAAACATGTCCGTGTGTCTGTGTGTGTGTGTGTGTCTGTAAAAAGCATAACTCAGAAACGAACAGTCGGATAAACACCAAACTTGGTATTTAGGTTCAGTATCTTCCAGAAATGCGACACGAAGGTTTTCAAGAAAATCCCACCACCCCAGATTACCCTTTACATGGAACATTTTTCGAAAATTTTAATTTTCTCAAAAATAGCTCTAAGGATTTTGATTCAAATATCATAGGTTTGAGATATTTTTATGTGAAATAAAATGTATATCTTGAATTTTCTGGGTATGTCTCAAAAAGTATTCTTCATTGTGAACGACTTTTGCATAACTGGTATACCATAAGAGACAACATTTTACTACACAAAAAATGTAGATCGCGTTATACTACACAATTTGTGTCATACATTTTTATTGAGTGAACCATTTTCGAGATATTGCTTGTTATTCCATTAAATTTTTCAACACTTGTATTCTCAAATGGGAATTCGTTTTTCATTTTTTTTGTCCTGGTAATGCAAGGTGAATGGAATACTCCACATAGCAACCAGCTCTTAAAATATTTGACTATCGCTTAAAGCCTACCAATTCCCCTTGCATCTACAAGAAAATTAACAATAAGATTAACATTTCGATATCTCGATTAAGAGATTAAGAGTAGGGAAAGTCATGTGAGTGTAACACATCGGATTTTTTAAGTCATATTGTTCACACACACATACTTTTTCTAAAAATGACTTTGGTAGAATGCAATACTTCCCCTACTTACTATACGTAGTAGAAAGGATAAAACGTAGGCAGAAAAATAAGCTTTTGTGGAACATTTCTTGGGAGGGGCTGTATAGATCCAAGATTACAGAATAAGACATTAACAGTCACACTGTCCATCCCGTCATGAATAAACAAGGTGGAGTTTCACATTATTTCCCCGGAGTGCTTCCGGACTCCAAGATATAATTCTGGGCACGACACACGGACGTGATCAATGGATACTGTGCTGAAGGCGCAGGGCAAATAAGAATATCTTCTTCTGAGTGAACAAAGCCGAGGATGTAATTGTGGAAGATTACAGGTGGCCACAATACCCTTGTGTAACAATCAGGTAGTTTCATGGGTACAGTCACTCCAGAAAGTATTCGTCTGCACTTTATCAAATCTATGTGTTACTTTCACACGGCTTTCGATATCCTGTATCACTTATTAGTGACTATACAAATTATTCTTATAAAAGTTTATTTTCCTATTTACTACACTTTAAATCTTTACACAAATAGCTACATTACACATTTTGATATAAGGATTACTCAAAAAGAAGGAACGGATTTGAAATATTCATATTTTTAATGAACGACAATAGATAGCGACACATATGACATATTATTAAGTAGAGGAAAGACACGACTTAAATAACACGTCACTGATATAGAGAGCTGTGAGATTCTTTTTTTATTAATTAATTACACTTTTTAACACGGAAACTAGTTTTCGTCTCAAACGAATACATATTATATTTCTTGAGGACAATTTTTGCGTCTGGTTAGTAACTCTGTCTGCAGGCAACAGACTTGATTTCAACCGTCTAAACTTGTAAATTTCTGTATTTCAAGTCTCTGATTGGCTAATCCTAATCCAAATAAATACCTTGTTTTAACTAAAGCTTTTTCTGGTTGTTGATTGGCTATTTTTATAAACTGTCACCAAAATTACATTATTGCTTCCAAGAATCACAAGTAGTATTGTTAAACTCTCAAACTCATTATTGCCTCAAGGCTACCTCATTGTTAGCAATGTTTAACCTATTATTCTCACAGCTCTTACATTATTAAATTACGTAATATATTCACATAACATTATTACACATGGATACAATAATACAAACATATACAATGACTGTTACATACATTTTACAAATTGTTACATACACATATTGCTTCAAGGCGGGCTGTTATTGAATTTACGTATTATATAATTTTACTGAAATCATTTAAGTATTAAAAACACTGCCTCATGTTTCTATTGGTTATCGCACTTATTTTCTGCGTTTATTGGTTCCCTGGTTGAAAATTTAAAGCTTAAATGTAGGAAATGTTCGTTGCCTCGTAGCGTCTGTTTGCTTGAAAACTTGGTCGCACCCACGAAGTACAAAAAAAACATAATGGACAGTCTAAAATGAAGCTACTCTGATTCTGGCCTAAATCTTGCTGTTTTTCTCATGCAATTACGCCTTTATTTATTTTATAATATTATGGAAACTTAAAACATATTTACAGCTTATGAAGGGCTTTCGATTGGTACAATTTTTAATCCTATGGCTTTAAAACTATGTAAATTTATTAAATTGAATATTAATTAATTATTAGTAATTCCTAAAATATAATTATTATAGAGTTCCTTTTTATGTGCTCTTAATCGACGGAAATATTGCTACAAATTGCTATATTTAAGTCGTGGATGAAGTAAAAGCGGTATAATGTCAATTACATCACCGTAGCCTGTTGCTATAGCAATTAGAATGACTTAACGATTAATAAACAGTTGTATAAACCGTAGCAATACAGAACAAGGTATTAAAAAGCCATTAAACCATTATTTAGACATTAAGAGAGTCAGTTTTGAAGGCGACACTATATCGCACGCAGGAATATTGATGAATTGTCGAATTGTAATGTATATAAGTGGATATGATGACGGGAAGATCCACGCTCATCCATCATATTCAAAGGAGCCGTCGTCCATCAGATGATCGCCCAGGTTACGGCAGGCAGGCAGGCCAATCAATTACTCAATGCCACCTTCCTACTTGATAATCTACACTCCCATAAGCTTCTGCTTTCAGAGTCAGGGATTACACTCTCGTATTTGACAACCTTGTTATTATACACTCAACTGCAAATGAAATTCTTTATTTGCTCGCCAAATACGGTGGACGAAATTTTAAAGAGAAACTTCTCTACTCGCTTTTCTGCAAACTGTCTTACAAAAGCTTATTCTTCTATATAGAGTTAGAGTAGAGATCACGAGCACCGCAAGTAGACTAGAGTGGTCCTTTTGGTTCTAACGTGACACCTGGGAGGGAGGGTTGAGGGCCCGAAGGATTACCAGATCCGAGTGAGACTCTGCGCAAGCTTGCATGGGGTCCGTAACGCTTCCAGATAGAACGCATGGGGACGCCGGGCAGACCTGTCCACAAGTCCAAAGATTCCACGACACCTAAGGTGTGTTCCCAAAAAGCTGGCCCGTTAGCAGTCCAACCAACGCCAGGGAGAAACTTTTCTAAAACCCATATCCACCGCCCAGCCGCAGCATGCAAAACGCCGTCGCCTGGCCCTACAGCCCTAAAACAGATGACGGGAAATTCGTGGTAGAAGGCCTATTGACCTGTGGAAACCAATGATTAGGGTGTGCGACCCGACGGGAATCGAACCCGGGAGCTCCC
This sequence comes from Deroplatys truncata, assembly GCA_030765065.1. NCBI lineage: Eukaryota > Metazoa > Arthropoda > Insecta > Mantodea > Mantidae > Deroplatys > Deroplatys truncata. Next base: position 263,443,684 of record CM060976.1, on the reverse strand, counting down.
GAATGCCAGCCTCCCGCGTTAGCATGGAGCCATCTTGCTTTTTGTTAATCGAGATAAACTTTCAATACACATTCACAATTTTCGTTGTAGGTATAAGAGGAATACAATAGACTAAAGCGATAGGCAGATTTGTATAAAGCGGGTCGCTATGTGATGGCTGAAATTCCATGCTCTTTGCATAACCATGAGAAAAAAAGTGATGTGTTACATTCAAATGACTTTCTCTGCCTATTGCCGTTTGCTTTTATATAGCTCCTGCAAGTATTCTTATTTTTTCTACCACATGTACCGGATGTTTGAGAAATACTTTTACAAACTTCGGGTATGGGTCCTCACACCAAAAGAAGGAAGAAGTTTCAAATGAACATATGTCCCATAATTCTTTGTTTTCTCGTTATTCCTGTCACAATGAAAGTGTGAGTTCAAAGGCCTTCGGATCCAAGCTCAAAACTTCATTTCTCTATGCATTAATAGAAGGCGTTGACCTATTGTACTACATAGGGTAGATGGTGAAGTGTTGCCATGGAGACTTGTTTACGTTTGTCATTTGTCATTAGTCTGTCTTCAACGTATTGTGTACATGTAGTGAGATAACTGCACGTGTTTCGTTCCACCATGGCTGGATATTCATTTCGCGAACAGGTAAACATAATTTTTATGTATGGTCTTGCGAATGTTAATGGACGCGAGGCTGCACGGCTCTATCAGAAGGAGTTTCATCCAACCTTTGTCGCTGTTTATCGTCGCCTTGCTGAGACAGGAACCGTTGCACCACGGACTATTGATCGAGGAAGACCAAGAGTTGTTCGTACGCCGGGACGCGAAGAACAGATGTTAAAGTGTGTCGAAGACGATCCAGGTGTCAGTACAAGACAATTGGCTGTGGTATCTGGTACATCACACGTGATAGCATGGAGGGTACTTCACGAGCAGCTTCTGTATGCATATCATATTCAACGTGAGCAGGGCTTTTCGCCTGCCGATTATCCACCACCGGATAACTTTTGCCAATGGTTTGTAGCACAAACAGCCAATCCATTGTTTGTCTCGTCAGTTTTGTTTACAGACGAGGCAACTTTGGGAGAGATGGAGTTACTAATTTCCACAACGTACACGTATGGGCAGATCGTAATCCTCATGCTGTACTTCAGGCTAGACATCAGCAACACTTTAGTCTGAATGTGTGGGCTAGCATTGCAGGTGACTGTCTGGTAGGTCCATACGTTTTACCAGCACGTCTTACTGGTGCTGTCTACAGGGACTTTATCCAGCACACTCTTCCCGAATTACTTCACGAAGATGTGCCCCTGCAAATAAGAAAAAACATGTGGTTTATGCATGATGGGGCTCCGGCACATTTTAGTCGCATTGTTCGAGATGCACTGACTGGTATCTACCATGACCGATAGATAGGCAAAGGAGGACCAGTTCCATTGCCTGCACGTTCTCCCTATCTCAATTCAGTGGATTTTTACCTCTGGGGGCATCTTAAATCAATGGTTTATGGAGCAGCCATCCTAGATGCAGAAACGCTTCATCGACGTGTCATGGAAGCCTGCGAAGCCATTCGACACTATCCCGGAGTTTTTGACAGGGTGCAACATTCCATTAATTCGACGAGTACAGCATGCATAGAAGCAAGAGGAGGACATTTCGAGCATTTATTGTGAGTTGTGTGTTATAAGTGTACCACTGTGTTGAACACCTCCTAACGAGAAAACAAAGGATTATGGGACATATGTTCATATGAACTTTTTTCGTTCTTTTGGTGTAATGAATCCATACCCGAAGTTTGTAAAAGTATTTCTGAAACACCTGTATATAGCAAAATGAGGAAGTATTGTATTCCACCTTAAAATTCTATACTGAAATTTCATAGGAAGTAGACCTTTTAGGTTCCTGAATACAGAAACATAATTTTTAGCAGAATGTCCTTGTGGGTACATATATGTATGAATGAATATGTGTATGTATGTATGTATTTATGTATGTATGTATGTATGTATGTATGTATGTATGTATGTATGTATGAATGTGCGTTTGGTATATGGTTGTGCTTTGAGGCAGTATTTTTAACATTTAAATGATTTCAGCCTAATTATTTAATATAAAAATACCCGCCTTATAGTATAATATATAAAATGTATGTAACAGTCATTGTACTATGTTCATGTTTATTGTACATGTATAATCATGTTATGTGAATGTATTAAGTAATTTAATAACGTAGAATCTGTGAGAATAGAGGCCGAAAGTTGCTAACAATGAGGTAACAATGAGGTAACCTTGAGGCAATAATAAATTGGAAAGTTTAATAATGCTACTAGTAATCTTGGAGCAATAATAATGTAATATTTAAAACAGTTTATAAATAGCCAATCAACAACTTGAAAAACCTTCAGTTAAATATAAGTATTCTATTGGAATAGGATTAGCCAATCAGAGACTTGAAATAGCAAAATTTACAATTTAAGCGGTAAACCACAGTCGATAGACGGCAACGTACCTGAGCAGCTCATCCTTTCGGTACGTATTCAGTTTGAGACGAAAATTTGTTACGGTGAAAATATTATAAAGTTTACGTGTTTAAAACTGCAATTATTAAATAAACTCACAGCTCTCTATATAAGTGAATTGTTATTTAATCGTGTGAAAGACTAATAAATGTAGTGAAGTAAAAAAATTATAATCTGTATAAGCCTACATTCTTTAGCCGCATCACCCCCTGATAAGAGAAACATGTTTCTACAAATTAATACTGACGCAGCCGAGGCAAACATAAATATATATATATATATATATATATATATATATGTAATATTTAAAGAAACATTAAAATACAAATTTGATTCCTAAACGTTGGGGCAAAGGCCACCGGAATATAAAGTTGAGGCTGAAGGCCACCGGAAGGTAAAGTTGGGGCGAAAGCCACTGGAAACTTTGTATCATACGTGGGGCAGTTACTTCATCAAGTTTGGCTCCCCAACAGTGGAACTACAATACAACTGACTCCAAATTGACGCCCAAAGCGTGGTGCAAATAACGTAGCAATAAAACTCCTAAAAAAAAAAAATTCTTCAGCTTGTGTGTTTTGTATGCGTATCTGTGTGTATGTGTTTATATATCTATCTGTGTGTATCCGTGTGTTTGTGTGTGTTTGAATGTTCGTTTGTTTGCCTACATCCGTGTATATGTGTCAGTATTTGTTGGTTTATTTGTGGTTGTGCTTCTGTCTATTTGTATATATGTGTGCATATATGTGTTTACGTGAGTTTGTGTGTATCTGTATATATGTGTGTATTTGTGTACGTTAAAGTGTATCTGCGTATATGCGTGTGTGTACTTGCGCGTGTCCGTGTGTGTTTATCTATGAACAGTATAACTCAAAAACGAAAAGTAGGTCAAATATCAAACTCGGTATTTAATTTCAGCGTCTTCCAAGCGCGATAAGCATATTTGTTCAACAAAATGCAACGACTATTGAGGTAGTATTTTTAACACTTAAATAATTTCAGTCTAATTATATAATATATAAATTCAATAGCAGCCCGTGTTAAAGCGATATGTTTATGTAACTGTATAAGAAGTGTATATTACAGTAATTGTATATGTTTATATTATTGTATCCATGTGTAATAATATTATGTGAATGTTTTACGTAATTTAATAATGTAGGAGCTGCGAGAATAATAAGTTAAACGTTGCCAACAATGAGGTAACAATGAGGTAACCTTGAGGCAATAATGAGTTTGAGAGTTTAACAATACTACTTGTGATTCTTGGAAGCAATAATGTAATTTTAGTGACAGTTTATAAAATAGCCAATCAACAACCAAAAAAAGCTTTAGTAAAATGAAGGTATTCTATTGGAGTAGGATTAGCTAATCAGAAACTGAAAAGGAGTCACATTTACAAATTCAGAAGTCAGTTGCTTGCCGACAGTGTTTGCAATTAGATGCGTGATACGTCCTCGAGAGATGTAATACGTATTCGTGTGAGACGAAAATAGTTTACGTATTAAAAAGTGCAAGTATTTAATAAAAAGAATCTCACAGCTCTCTATATCAGTGAAGTGTTATTTAAATCGTATCAAGCATTAACAAAAGTGAAGTAAAGTTATAATCTGTGTAAGCCTACATTCTTGTCACACCACAACCCTACAAAGAGAAACATGTCTCTAACAATATTACTGATGCAGCCGAAGCAAACATAAATATTAAATATTTAAAGAAATAGTTTAAATTACAAAGTTAATATTTTTAAAATTAGGGCAAAGGCATTTTGGGGCGAAGGCTACCGGAAACTATTTACTGTACGTGCGGTTGCAACCACTTCAAGTTCGGCTCTCCAGCAGTTGAAATATAATACAACTCTTTCAATACAACCTACTTCAAATTGACACCCAAAGCGTGGTGTAAATAACAATACAACAAAACAACTTCTCACTATAAACCACCCTTTACATGGAAACGTTTTCTTATTTTTTATTTTCTGAAAGATAACTTAAACGATTTTTATAATAACTTATGTTTTACATATCGGTATAACTAATAAAATGTACAGTTTCTGCGAACAGCTTGAGAAGTCTTCTTTGTGTGATTTAATTTTGTATAATTGTGTTAACTAGGAAACCATAAGAAATACACAAAAGGTTATTACACAAAATATATGATGTTTTACATTCACATGACTTTCTCTATAGCACTATAGTTTGCTTTTATGGCTTATTCAAACGATCCATGCGAGTGCTTATTTTTCGGCAAAGATGTTTTATAATCCACTTCCTGTTCATGCTGTCATGGTAGAAAGTTGCATTTGCTACATTTAATGTTGGAAACTTAACCTACAAGGGTGTTTTGTCAATTTTAGTCCTCGTCTTTGCATGAGTTATATTAAATTCTCCAACTTTTGACATATTTATAATTGTATATATGGAATATAATCATATTTGATAGTTCAATGTTACCATTTAAATCTTATTTACTTAGGATTTAATTCATGTAGCAGCTAAGTATAAGCTGCAAGTTATTGTTTTTTTAAGGTTAATAACCAAGCGTGGATAATTAATTATTATCACATCGCCATCAAGGTTAATGCGGGCTACTTGTTAGCGGAACCACCACGTTCAACAGCTGATAGTAATTCGCTTTATTTCCGTCTAAGTGCTATTTGTATTATTCGCCGTGTCGAAATAAATAGTATACATGCGTTATGCGCATTGGGGAAGCTCTGAAGTATAAAATAAACGACCTCTTCCTCGTTCTCCAATGATACACTTACCTCACTTATGTCGTAATATACTATTTTCTATCCACTTCATGTTAATCGAGATAAACTTTTGCAGAAAGTTACATTACAAGTTTCGTTGTACGTGCAAAGGGGATACAGGAGACTAAAGTGATATTCAAATGTTTAAAAGCGGGTCACTATAAGCTGGTCTTGAGATCCCATACTCTTTCTATGAAATAATGAAGTGCAACTGTATGTAACCACATAAAAAATGTCAAGTATTAAACAATTCAAACTATTATAATGACGGATATCTCGGAAATAACAAAAAGGTTATTTGGAATAAACTGTGGGTTTTGAAGACATCTATAATTTCCAATAGGGATTTTTTTCTACCAAACTCTTACGGTTTATCAACTATGCAGCAGTCATTCAGAGTGAAGAGAATTTCAAGGCTATTTGAAGAAAACTTATGTCATGTAAATATCTTAAATATATTCCAAATATATAGAACTATTTTTGAGAAAATAAAAAAAATACACGACAAATTTTCCATGTAAAGGGTTAAAAATGTTTATGTCACAACGTCCTTAGAAGACGCTGAACTTAAATACTAAGTTTGGTACTTACCTGAGATTTCGTCTTAAGTTGTCTATATTCCAACACATGCACACATACCTACACTGTGCCTATATATTTTTAAAGGAATAGCTTTTTAGATTCAGAGCATGTATTCCCATTGAAACTCGACATCGAATTTTTGGGATGAAATTCAAGTCCTCTTCTCCTGTTTGAGACATGGCAGAATAAGTAGGGTAAATAAAAAAATAATTCTCTTTTACCTAAATACTGTATAAATTCATGTGAATGCTACAGCACTTGTTTTACCCGTTTCTTAGTATTAGCCATTTCCGAAATATTGCATGCTGCAGTTTCGCAAGTCTTGGAAAAACGTAATTTCTTACTTTTTCTTTGTTTGTTTCTTAATTCCCAGGAGCTGAATACCAAGAATAAACATTTGAATTTGTTTCTGTATGTTGAAATCATTCCTATGCAAAACGTAACTGAACTGAAGAATCGATTTTCTACGAGGGGTGGTCAGAAAGTAAGGTTATGAGGCCGATAGTCCTGGAATTTCGTTCTCAATAGAGAAATTAGTAGCGTGCGGTAACTCTAATACTTGCGGTTGGCAACTGTGGAGAGTTTCAACCTACAGCGCCGGTTATAATAAACACAAATGGCGATTTGTTTGCAAAACCGGTCTCCAGAAGAAATCCCTTCCGTTATTTTATTTCCGTGAGCGAAACATATAAAAACGCCTGAAATTCACCGGCACTGGTAGAGGTTTACGTAGAGACTAATGTCTCGTCAGCATGTCCCAGAATGGTGTCGAAAGTTTGCGGCCGGTAGAGAGAACGTCACCGACGAGGATCGCAGTGGTCGACCCAGCACGGCACCAAGAGGTTTGAACACAGCTCGCTGATTCAGGACAACAGGAGGATAACACTACGGCATATGACAGTAGAATTATGAATATCGTTCGGAAGCGTTGGTCACATTGTTCGCTGGGATATCACTGACCACTCTGCCTAGAGCCCGGACCTCACTCCAAGCGACTTTCACCTTTTTCCTCACTTGAAAGGACACCAAGGAGCACGACAGACGAGGAGATGAAACACTTCGCACAACGTGGCTGAACACGCATGGACAGGTTTTTCACAAGGAGGAATATTCAAACTCATCTCACGAAGCGACAAGTGGCTACACCGATCTGGAGATTATCTCGAAAAATAAACAAATGTATGTACTGTCAGTTGGCTGTATTGGTTGTATGAAATAAAATGTACACATTTCACTGCAGGCTTTGTAACCTTAATTTCTGATCACCCCTCGTGTGAATAAATGTTATATACATAACTCACATCTGAGTTTGGCATGGATGTATCACATCACTTTCTTTTTTGAGGCAGCATTGGTTTCTTCTAAAAATGCTCTTTTCGTTGGGGGGGGGGTGCGGTGAAAACGTGTAGTTAAATTTCAATATCGAATTATGGGGGAATTAAATACTTCATCTACCTGCCATAGGTAAATGGAAGAGAAACTAGATGAACGGATGGATGGATGGATGGATGTATAAGGTATCATTATTTGTTTCAATTATTGAAGTTATTTCACAAGTATTTAGTACATGGTCCATTGACCGTACATGTATATTTAAGATACAAGGTATGTGACAAAATAAACAACAGAAAAACAAAACAAAATGGACAAGAAAAATCTGATGTGTTACACTCACATGACTTTCTCTACTCTTATACAAACCCTTATTCTCCATACGCTTCATGTTAATCGAGATGTTAATCTTATTGCTAAATTTCTTGTAGATGCAAGGGGAATTGGTAGGTTTTAAGCGATAGTCAAATATTTTAAGAGCTGGTTGCTATGTGGCGCATTCCATTCTCTTTGCATTACCAGGACAAAAAATAACGAATAACGAATTTGAGAAAAAGTATAAGTATTTGAAAATTTAAGGGAAAAACAAGCAATATCTCAAAAATGGTTCACTCAACAACAAAAATGTGTATGACATAAATTGTGTATTTTAACGCGATCTACATTTTCTTGTGTAGTAAAATCTCTTATGGTTTACCAGTTATGCAAAAGTCGTTCACAATGAAGAATCATTTTGGAGACATTCCTAGAAAATTCGAGATATACATTTCATTTCTCATGAAAATATCTTAAACATATGTTTTAATTAAAATCGTTAGAGCAATTTTTGAGAAAATTCAAATTTTCGAAAATGTTCTATGTAAAGAGTAATCTGGGGTGGGGGATTTTCTTGAAAACCTTCGTGTCGCATCTCTGGAAGATACTGAACCTAAATACCAAGTTTGGTGTTTATCCGACTGTTCGTTTCTGAGTTATGCTGTTCACAGACACACACCCTCGGACATGTATCGAATTTTTGGGTGGAATACAAAAAGAAAAATAGAGTTAAGCAACCTTTCTCTAACTGAACAAATTTGTCCTAGCTTCGCATACTTTAGCCACGAAATTGCCCATATTTTGCCGGTTCCTCTGGTCAGCCAGTAGCTCCCAACATGCCAATCTCTTTCTTGAGGGACTTAAGAATTTTTCTTTGAGTTTAATTGTTCGCTGGTTCTCGCACTGTGCACATTCCGCCAAAATATGTACCCAGTCCGCATTCAAATCACAGAATGGGCAGATTCTTCTGCCAGAATCGTCAATCATTTTCTGTGTCCTCCAGCCCCCAGTCTAAATCACACCATTCCTGATCTTTGCTTTCTTCCTAAGTTATATAAATATGCCTCTTTACCCCAGTTCAATTTTATTTCATTTGCTAGACAAAAACAAAATAGTTAATTACTGTAATGCGTGACCAAATCTTAAAGCTCTCATTCTGTTTTTAATCCTCCACAAACGAAAACAAACGATGAAGACATTTGTTTATTGCATCACGTATTACTGTAATGGTAAATAATAAACTTAATTCATTGGAGCAGCTCGTAGATTGGATTGTCAAATTCGAGTTTAAATTAGGTTGTTGCTTCACGTATGGAAAGCCAATTTGAAGTAGGAGTTGTATTGTATTTCGACTGTTGGGGAGCCGAACGCTTGAAATAGTTGCAACCGCAAGTATGGTAATGTTTCCGGTAGCCTTCGCACCAAGTTTAAAAATATTAACTTTGTAATTTGGCTGTTTCTTTAAACATTATATATTTATGTTTGCCTCGGCTGCGTCAGTATTATTCTTAGAGACATGGATGTCTTTGCAGGGAGTAGTGCGACTAAGAATGTAGGTTTACACAGATTATAGCTTGTACTTCATTCCATTTATTAATTCTTTAAACGATTTAAATAACGCTTCTTTGATATAGAGAGAAAGAGAGCTGAGATTATTTATTAATTACTAACATTTTTAACACGTAAACTATTTTCGTCTCACACTGGATACGTATTAAACTTCTGGAGGACGTGTCTCACGTACGGTTAGGAACGCTGTCTGCTAGCAACTGACTTCTGAATTTGTACAATTTTCCCTATTTCAGTTTCTGATTAGCTAATCCTACTCCAATAGAATACTTTTATTTAACTTAAGTTTTTTTTCTGGTTGTTGATTGGCTATTTATAAACTGTATCAAAAATAACATTATTGATGCTACATGTAATAATGTAATCCTACATGATTAAATTACGTAATAAATTCACATAATATAATTGAAGATGTACATAATAATATAAACATTAATACAATGACAGTTACATACATTTTATATATTATTTATACATATATTTCTTTAAGGCGGGCTGTTATTATATTTTATATTATATAATTTGACTGAAGTCATATAAATGTTAAAAATACTGCCTCAAGTTTCATGGTTTATTCACGAAGCTGTAATGGGGATATTTCGCTATAAGCATGTAGAGTTGTTAGCCATTTTCTAACACCGTGTCAACAATACCACGCTCGCGAACTAGTCAACAATAGTGTTTTATAGCTAAAATATACAGCAATTGTTGGAGTGCTGAGCGTTAACGACCTTCTAACAATGAATGAAAGTTCTGATTAAAACAGATATTTATATGAAACATATTCTTGGCATTTTGAATTCTTTCCAAAGCATTTTAAGATATTCAAATGAGTTTGCGCACATTACATTGATGGCGACGTTATTCTTGCTTCCTTTTCCGTCGCTGATTCTGCACGTATATAACAAGATCAGTGCCTCTTCTCGCCGAGAGATGGGGGATTAACCGCTCGAATTTATTCTCCTTGTTGTGGTGCGGCCTTCGGATAGACGGCGGTGGTTCTTACACAGAGCTAGCGCAGTTTCCGAAACCTCTATAAAAGCCAGCTGTCCAATTTTAACGCAAGGAACGTTCCTGGGTCTCCGAAACCGCTCGAAGTTAAACAACCGCAGCGATATATGTACCTATTGTGTTTTGTGTGTTATTATACCAATAAGTGCTTATTCTTTAATCTGCGTTTGATGTTTTAGGCTATACAACCCGACTGCAAGACAAACACAACAGCATTTTAATATTGTACCAAATATTACAAATCTGTTTGTTGAATTCACACGACTTTCTCTAATCACTCTTCTGCAAACAATTCTTACTCTTCTATCCACTTCTTGTAAATCAAGGTAAATTTTCATTAGGCATTTCCACACTTCGTTGCATGTATAGGGTGATTTATTAAGAACTGACACATTTCTTTCTTTAATTATTCTGTTCGAAATTCCCTCAATGCCCCAATTTTAGCACCAAATTAAGCAGAATGTTTTGGAGATTCGACTGCCTGTCACTAGATGCGCAGATGTTAATTTTTTATTCGTAATTGTTAGTTTTATAGTCGGCAACTGTTTTTGAATTTTGTTCTAGTCAACGTGAAAATGGAGTTCACATTAAATGAACGACTCTACCTTGTAAAGCAATACTGGATTACGAATTTGATGTTTGGAATACTCCGCAAATAAACACAATACTGGGACTGCTAAACAAATTCGAAACCACTGGATCTCTGGTGAGTGAAAAAGGCAAAACTCGTTCAACAAGGCTTCCCACGGTTGTTGACGTAAGATCACGACTTGATTAGTCGCCCAATAAATCATTAAGACGTTTGTCGCAGGAGACAGGATACAGCTACTCAATGTGTCGGAGAACGTGAAAAGTGCAGACCTAAAGGCGTATAGGATTACGGTTGTCCATCAGTTACAAGAACCAGATAAGGATAGACGACTGAATTATTGTCGCTGGTTTCAGGCCTTCATTGTGCAAAATCCTGCCATATTGTCCATCAAATGGTTCAAAGATGAAGCATGGTTCCATTTATCCGGCTATATGAACTCAAATAACTCACACTATTGGGCCAGCGAAAATCCACATGTTACTCATGAAGCACCTATGCACCCGGTTAAAATTGGAGTTTGGTGCGCAAAAGGAATAGTGGGACCATTTTTTTAACAATGTGAACACTGTACCGACGGATTTTCATGGAGTTTGCTGAGCAACTAGGCGATATAGAGCTGGGTGAAGGATATTTTCAACGGGACGGCGCTACATGCCATACATCAAATGAATCCATGGCACTAATTGCAAGTTTCTTTGACGACCGGATAATTTCCAAGAACCTGTGGCCACCGAGATCTGCGGATTTGACATCGCCGGACTTCTTTCTATGGGGTTACTTAAAAGATAGGGTTTATGCCACACGTCCCCAGACATTGGACGATCTGAAGTACAGCATTACACAGGAGATTCAAGCTGTTGACAACAGAGTCCTCCAACGAGTGGACAATAACATAGAACGACGTGTTGAGTTGTGTCTTATGCAGGATGGACAACATTTTCAACATTTGCTATAGAGATAAATAATCTCCCAAAATTTCGCTGAATTTCAGGTATAATAAATTGTCACTAGCAGAGCTCGTTTTGAAAAAATTAAAGAAATAAATGTGTCACTTCTTCATAAATCACCCTGGATAAGAAAGATAGAGTAGGTTAAAGTGATAGTCAGGTTTTTAAAAAGTGCATCGCTATGTGATTTAAAATTTCGTGTTTGGAACTTCAAACCAAAACAAAGAAATGTTTAACGCCACAAAAAATTTTATTTGACATAAAGTGTATGTTTTATCGAGATCTACATTAAGGAATACAAGTAGTGTTGCGATTTAAAATTATTTATACATACTAATATCTTTAAAATAAAACATAGGATAGGATTAGAAGCGGAGGGGGACTTAGAACTTCGACTTATGTAGGTCTTTTGTGCCTAGGCTCCTGACGGGGCGCCACGAGGAGCGAGAGATTTGGTGAGAGGATACAGAGGGTGGCCGGAATATGAGGCACCTCAGGCAGAGGGTAGGGTCACTCGCCCATCCCCTCTGCTGGCTTACACATCCCCTAGGGGCCCCGAGACGCCGAGACCGCTCGCATTACGGGAGACGAAGGTTCCTTAGAACATCATTTTTCCCTGTAATGCACATGCCGAGACCTCCTGCCTTGCAACCCTGAAAGAAACCAAGCAGATTAAAATGAAGTGAAATGAGTATGGAGTCAATAGAGGTACAGGAAATTCGGGGGATGTAATGATGTGTCCCAGCATTCACCTAGCGACCCGGGGAAAACCTCGAAAAAACCCATGGGTCAGGAAGGTCGGCCAGGGGAATCAAACCCATGAACTTTGGATTATTCAGAGCTGTAGCATTTTCTGACATTCTTTGTTTGGAAGGATAGAATCAGATGACTGAAAAATTCAATGCCATAGCCGGGATTTGAACCATGGATCTCCCGGTCTCCGTACGGTTGCTCTAACCACTGAGCTACCATGGCAACATGCCGACACGACATTAAATTCCCCAACTGATTCGCATTTTTCCTGGTAAACCACATGGAGATCTCAAATTGTATTGAGATGTCATACCCCAATGGCCAACTTACATTCTTTGTAAGTACTTTATGTCCCAGGCTTTATAGTTACAACCACTATTAAGTCAATTAATGTGTTTGTTCCTAATCGTATTGGTGCATTCTGTAAGGATGTGCTTCAGTGTTAGGAGTGTTCGGTAGGAGCTGCATACTGGTGACTCTTCTTTGGATATTAGGTAGGAGTAAGTTAGATTGATGTGCGTAATAAAACTTGATATCTTCTTTGTAGCTTATACAGCGTGGACCATTTAAGTTGAGACTGTACATTATCCTCAAAACCAAGCGTTGTAAAAGGAAATGTCTTTTATAAAAGTTGTTTGATATTATAGGGGAAAGTAAATCATTTAGCCGTGTTTTGTTTCAAGGAGGTTATGATGGTCACTTTAGGGTGAATTTTATTTAACCCCAATTGTAGGTCCCCTATTTAAAAAATGACCATCATAACGTTCTCCAAATAAAACACGAGTAAGGCATTTACTTTCCACCATAATATAAAGCAACATTCTTTAAAAACATTTATTTCCAAAGGTTTTGGAGATATTGTACAGTCTCAACTTAAATGGTCCACCCTGCATATAGCTGACACGTATTCATGTATGAGTTCATTGTCGTAGTTTGTGGTCCAAAGATTCTTATTCTTCTTATTTATGAATGACTGTAAATCTGTGTGAGGAGTATGGGTGTTTTGAATTGAGGAGTTTAGTATGCTTTTTCTCACCGAGCGGGATGGCTAAGGCGACAATGTCTGTGGCCCACATTCAAGAGGTTCCCTACGTCCGTCCACTGACCCACGGGTTTTTCGGCGTTTTCCTGGCGAATGCTTGATTGGTTTCTTTCATGCCCCGAATTTCCTGCCCCTGCATTTCTACCATTAATCATTTCATTCATCCTTCACCCCGTTTGTCTGTTTTAGGGTTGGAAGTGTCGGCGTTGGTGTTTCGGTGCGGCGTAGCCGGGTAAAAGGTGCTCACTGTGAACTTTCTCTGCCTTTCGTCCTTCGGCTGGTTGCGGGGTGCAACGACCGCGTTGGACATCCTCCTTTCTGGATCGGCGTCGAATCCCCTCCGTTTCACAATACAATACAACAGTGTTTGCTGCAAGGTGTGTCAGTTCATCACCAGTTGTCATAATGTGAAGGTATCCATGAATTGTCAATGAATGAACCAGGTTCTGAATATACATATTAGGATCTATATTTCTAAGATTTTTCTATCTCTTACGGTTTACAGTTGTACAAACAGTTTTCAGAATGAAGGAGACTTCACAGGCTATTCCCAGAAAATTCAAGATAAACAATTTATGTGTGACGTAAATATCTTTAATATTTGGTAATTTAATCGAAGTCGTTCAGCAATTTTTGACAAAATAAAAATAATATTGAAAATTGTTTTATTTATAAGTCAGTTTGGTGTGAGAAGATTTTCTTTTGCTAGTGGCAAGTTGGTATTCGTTTTCCCTCATGATCATGCAAAGAACCTGAAAGTTCAAAGCCATCACATAACTACATCTCTTCAAAAATCTGACTATCTTACCTACTTTATTCTTCTTATACCTACCACGAAATGTGTAAACGTTTAAGGAAAGTTTAGAAGAGCAGGCTTTACTAAGAATAGAATCAGACGACTGAAAAAATTCAATGCCATAGCCGGGATTTGAACCACGGATCTCCTGGTCTCCGTCCGGTTGCTCTAACCACTGAGTTACTATGGCACCTTGCCAGTAAGACCTTAAATTCCCCAACTGATTCGCATTTAATGCCCTACCGGCAAGTTGGTTCAAATCCCGGCTATGGCATTGAATTTTTCAGTCGTCTGATTCTACCTTTCCAACCCTGTCCAACACACGGTTTCTGTGAAAGAAAAATTAATTCCATTAATTGACCTAATAGTGGTTAAAACTATGAAGCCCGAGACTTAAAGCACTTACAACATTGTAGGTCGCCATTAGGGTATGTCATCTCAATACAATTTGAAATCTCTTGTGGTTTACCGGGGAAAATGTGAATTATGTCGTGCTGGCGAGTTGCCATGATAGCTCAGTGGTTAGAACCGGAACGGAGACCGAGAGATCCGTGGTTGAAATCCCGGCTATGGTATTGACTTTTTCACTCGTCTGATTCTACCTTTCCAACCCTGTCCAACACATGGATTGTGTGAAAGAACAATTAATTCCATTTAGTAAGTATACCTTGTAGAATAATGAATAGAGAAACTCGTGGGAATACAAAATATAACATTTGTTGGGTTTAGGGGGGCTCAAAACAAAGTGTGACCGCGCGCGTCCAAAGGTGGTGCGAGCGCCTCCCGCCTCGTCTATTTGGCCGGTCCACTTGAGAACAACAGGCGTGCGGAATAATAGTCCATTCTGTGTCGCTTCCCCGTTCTGGGGAATTCCTTTGGGCCGTTTCGAGTAGGTTCCGCTTCTAGAAAGTTTCGCTTTGCTTGCGAAGCTGCTCTTGCCGGGACAGAGTTCAGTTGAGTTGTGTTAGTTAAGAAGTTACGAAGTGAAAAGTGGACAGTGCAGTTCAATTCTGAGTTGTGATTCGTCTGATCAGTTGTGTTGTGTTCTGAGTGTGTGTTAAAAGTGACTCATGTATAACGTTTGTTTTACGCCGAGTGTCTAAGTGTATCTGGTGTTTTCATTTGTTACAACATTGTATTTGCAGTAAAACCTCAATTTCGAACGTTTGGATCTCTTACCTAGTATTGGGAGGTGGAAAAGAACATTAGAATTAGTAATAGATAGGAAAACTCATGTGAGTGTTACACATCATATTTTCCCCGCATGTTGACACGTGTTTGATGCTCAGTGACTTATCCGGTACTAGAACGGAACGTGTTCCATGTAAATAACAGTAAAAACGGTTTTTATCCGAGCAAACCACTCAGCAGAACCCATTCCAAATGATCAAACAACCCCGAAGTTCGCACCCCATAATATACGTCATCTGTAATGCTCGTTTTTTGGAGGGATGCAAGAGCATGGCTAAGGGTCAATCGATTAATCTAATTTGCGAATCACGCCCACTCACTCTCGACAATGTACGTGACGTCACGATAATGGAGAGCAGCAATTCAGCAGCAAAATGAATCAATGAATCACACTCCGGGACAGTTCCTTTTCGTTTTTCTCGCCATTAGCCAAACCTCGTCTTCTTCTTCATGCGTCCATTACAAATTCACTGCAGCTCCAGTCATTATCGATATCTCGCACAACTTCACAAAACTCTTGCAACCTGCTTCCAACACAGAGAGGAGCATCATCATCATCATCATCATCATCATCACCATGTTTTGCAAAACGCGACGTTTTAAACGTGGTTCTTAGACTTTTTAAGGTTTTTTAAATTTTTCTATAGCTCACCAAAGTTAGAGGATAACCGTGCGAGATGGCTCCGCGGTAAAATGTGTGACTCGCATTTGCGAGATCCCGCGTTCGATCCCCGGTTGCCGCTCACTCTGACATTGGGTTTTTCGTGGTTGACAAAGGCGAATGCTGGAGTGGTGTATACTGCAATGGGTTCCCCCTGTCTCTCTCTCTCTCTCGCTCTCTCTCTCTCTTTCTTTCCCCATTCCTCTTATTTCATTTCCCTTTCATGTTACATGTTGGCTTCGGGACTGTGGATCGGCCTGCTAGAGGGAAGCCTATAGAGTCTTCAGTGCTGGGTCGTGCTTCTTCGGTTCCATTAGAGGGACCTCTCCGAGTGACCATCCCGTGGTCGGGTGGTCAAGCATGGAACTGTTAGGGAAATCTGCGTATCTCTGTCAACTTGCACCTGCTGCTATTTAACCCAGTCTCCTGCGGTGGCATCCGTTCCTCCCGGCGGTGTAAGGTGGTTGAGGTCCCACGTGTCCTCTCCGTTAGTTAGTCTATCCTAAGGTAGAGGATGTATAGCATATAGCCCAAAAATATTCGATATCAGAAGGTCCCCCGAATTAAAACAAATAATCATGTATTTAGAAACTGCTCCATTTGTGCCCTGAAACAATAAATTGAGAACGCAAGGTGAATATTTAAAAAAAAAAATACAGCCTTTTATTATCTAAAATTCTTTTTGTTTTGTCATTTCTAAGGCTCCTTTAACTGCCATGGTCAAATCGGGGCGTTTCACTGAAATAATTGATGCTGTATTGAGGCAGTATTTTTAACACAAACGATTTCAGTCAAAATAATATATAATTCAATAACAACCCGCCTTAAAGCAATATGTATATGTAACAATATATAAAAAGTGTATATTACAGTCATTCTATATGTTTATATAATTGTATACATGCGTAACAATGTTACGTGAATGTATTACGTAATTTAATAATGTAGGAGCTGTGAGAATAATAGGTTAAAAGTTGCTAACAATGAGGTAACCTTGAGGCAATAATGAGTAAGAAAGTGTAATAATGCTACTAGTCATTTTGTACTACCACAACAATGTAATTTTTTGACAGTTTATAAAATAGCCAATCAACAATCAGAAAAAAACTTAAGTTAAATAAAAGTATTCAATTGGATTACGTATAGCCAATCAGAGACTTGAAATACAAAAAACTTACAAATTTTAGCGGTTGAAATTAAGTCAGTTGCTTGTAGACAGTGCTCATAACCGGACGCGTTGGTTGCAGACAGTGTTACTAACCGGACCCGAGATGCATCCTCGAGAAATTTAATACGTATTCGTGTGAGAAAAAAAAATAGTTTTATGTGTTAAAAAGTGCAAGGATTTCATAAAAGAATCTCACAGCTTTCTATATCAGTGAAGTGTTATTTAAATCGTGTCAAGCATAAATAAATGGAGTGAAGTAAAAATTATAACCTATGTAAGCCTACATTCTTCAGTCGCACCACAACCTTGCAAAGAAATCCATGTCTCTAACAATAATACTGACGCAGCCGAGGTAAACATAAATATATAATATTTAAAGAAACAATCAAATTACAAAGTTAATATTTTTTAAACTTTTCTTGGTGGGGGCAAAGGCCACCGAAGAGTACACTTAGGGCAAAGGCTACCCGTAAACTTACTATACGTGCGGTTGCAACTACTTCAAGTTCCCCAACAGTTGAAATACAATACTCCTCCTAAAATTAACGTTTCTCAGTATTTACTCTTTGAACTTTCTTTGGGTTTTCGTCGTTTTTAACTTATGTTCATGTACATATTCACTTTCTCGTCCACACTTCCAGACTCTATGGAGGGTAGGGAATTAGAAAAATTAAAGAAAAATTATCACCCCGGCCGGGAATCGAACCCGGGACTTCCGACAGTGACGCGCAACCTATCTTTACTAAAACCGAAACAACACGCATGGCCTTCTTTACATGCTACATTTTCTTATCCAGAATTAGTTCGATACTGACACACAGCTACGTGCACTGAACATTTGACAAACGAAAACCTTGATAGCATTAGTCAGAAACGAACAGTCGGATAAACACCAGACTTGGTATTTAGGTTCAGTATCTTCCAGAGATGTGACACGAAGGTTTTCAAAAAAATCCCCCACCCCAGATTACCCTTTCTATGGAATATTTTTCGAAAATTTTAATTTTCTCAAAAACCGCTCTAACGATTTTGAATAAAATAACATAAGTTTAATACATTTTTATGGCAAACGAACTGTATATCTCGAATTTTCTGGGAATGTCTCCAAAAGTATTCTTCATTGTGAACGACTTTTTCATAACTGGTGAACCATAAGAGATAGACAAAATTTTACTACACAAAAAATGTAGATCGCGTTAAAATACACAATTTATGTCATATACATTTATTTTTGAGTGAACCATTTCGGAGATATACCATGTTACTGTTTGAATTTTGAAATAGATGTACTGTATTT
The DNA here is from genome assembly GCA_030765065.1 of Deroplatys truncata. Lineage (NCBI taxonomy): Eukaryota > Metazoa > Arthropoda > Insecta > Mantodea > Mantidae > Deroplatys > Deroplatys truncata. The sequence goes on along the minus strand of CM060976.1, from coordinate 263,425,160 downwards.
CGACCGTTGGGGAGCCGAAATTGAAGTAGTTGCAATCGCACGTATAGTACTCGGTTTTCGGTAGCCTTTGCCCCGAATGTACTTTCCGGTGGCCTTTGCCCCAAGTTTTAAAAAATATTAACTTTGTAATTTGATTGCTTCTTTAAATATTATATATTTACGTTTGCCTCGGCTACGTCAGTATATATATACATATATATATATATATATATATATATATATATATATATATATTAGAGACATGAATGTCTTAGCAGGGAGTGGTGCGACTGAAGAATGTAGGCTTACACAGATTATAACTTTACTTCACTCCTTTTATTAATGCTTGATACGATTTAAACAACACTTCACTGATATATATATATATATATAGAGAGAGAGAGAGAGAGAGAGAGAGAGAGAGAGAGAAAGAGAAAGAGAGAGAGAGAGCTGTGAAATATTTTTTATTACTACTTGCACTTTATAACCCGTAAACTATTTTTGTCTCACACAAAATACGTATTAAATTTCTGGCGGATGCATCTCGCGTCCGGTTATGTGTAAACACTGTCTACAAGCAACTGATCTCTGAATTTGTAAATTTTGCTATATTTTAGTTTCTGATTGGTTAATCATAGTCCAATAGAACACCCTCATTTAACTAAAGCTATTTGTGGTTGTTGATAGGCTATTTTATAAACTGTCTCAAAAATTACATTATTGTTGCTCCAAGAAATACCAGTAACACTATTAAGCTTTCTAGTTCATTATTGTCTCAAGTTTACCTCATTGTTTCCTCATTGTTAGCAACTTTTAACCTTTTATTCTCACAGCTACTATACTATTAAATTACGTAAGACATTCACATAACATTATTATATATGTATACAATAATATAAACATATACATTGACTGTAATATACACTTTTTATATATTGTTACATACACATTGCTTCAAGGCGGGATGTTATTGAATTTATATATTATATAATTAGACTGAAATCATTTAAGTGTTAAAAATATGCCTCCATTTTCCAATACCTAAACTCAATTGGGAATTCGTTATTTCTTTTCTCTCTCTCTCTCTCTCTTTTATGTTCTGGACATGGAAAGAGAACGGAATGCTCCACATAGCAACATAGAAAACTATCAATAAGTTTCTGCAAATGTTTATCTCTATTAATATGAAATAGATGGACAATAAGCCTTTGTAAAAATAGTTTGTACAAGTGTAGAGAAAGTCATGTGAGTGTAGCACATCAGATTTTTACTTTCGCTACTACGTATAGTAAATAGGGGAAGAATTGTATTCCACCCAAAAATTTGGTGTTGAGATTTCACCGGAAATACATGTTTTGAGACCCCCTAAATCGTAAAAAATCATTTTTTGGAAAAAGGTCCATGCGTATGTGTATGCGTTGTGCTTTGATCAACATACATCAAAAACGAAAATTCGGATACACACCAAACTTGGTATTTAGGTTTAGTATCTTCTAAGGATACGAAACCAGGATTCTCAAGAAAATATCTCCACTCTAAACTACCCTTTACACGGAAATTTTTAGGTATTTTTGGTTTTATAAAAAATGACTAACGATTTTGATTTAAATAGCATATATTAAAGGGTTTTACGTGACAAATAAAATGTATATTTTGAATTTTCTGGGAATAGCCAAAGAAATCCAGTTCATTTGGAAGAAATTTTGTATAATCTTGTACAACTGACAAACGTTAAGCGATGGAGGAAAACGAACTATATAAATAATGTTGATCTCGTTAAAACACAGGATTTACTGCAAATATTTTTTTTGTGGCATAAGCCATTTCTGAGATATCCGTTCTTAAACTATGGATTGTTCATTTTTTGGCCATTCTCTTAAAGTCTTGTAAACATTCAGTTGTTTCTCGCGATGTCATGGAAACAGTATGGAATTTTAAGGCCAGCATATAGCGTCCAGTTGTTAAACATTTAACTATCGCTGTTCTCTTTGTATCTATAACGATATGTGTATTGTAGCTATTTCTGTAAAGGTTATTTGGATTAAAATGTAATAGATAGAAAATAAGCTTTAGTATTAATGGTTTGCATATCCACTAATAAATGATAGAAGGTCATATGAATGTATCACTTCAATTTTCCTATTTAGAGCCATTGCGACACTGACACACAGCCTACGTGTACTGAAACATTTGACTAGCGAAACACTACACTTTACCTTCATTACATGTTACATTTTCCTGAGCGTACAGCGAACAAACATCGCTTGATGCACATTATTAAAACGTCAGTCAGATGTCTGCAGAGCCGTAACAAAGCTATCGGCCGCGGACCTGCACCCCCCTCTAAAGTACATGGATCATACGCAAACACCAAAGTAGCCAGAATTAATGTTTACATTTTTTGTGGGGTTCTATTTGCATGGACTGTACACGTGGGTGTGCGGAGAGACAAAGGTTTGTGGTTTAAGGGAAGACAGGTGAAATAATGAGGTTTGGATACAAATTTAAAATATTTTTAATTTTTACCCTTTAACTGTACCCGAAACACTAATTTTGAAATCCCCTGAATTCAAAACGAAAAGTCGGGTGAATATTGAATATCGTAAATACCTGTTATGTATAGGTTTCAAGAAAATCCCCCAATCTCAAACCACACTTTATATGGAAAATTGTTCGTGTTTACTTTCTCTACTACGTATAGTAAGTAAGAGAAGTATTGTACTCTACCCAAAAATTCGATACCGAGATTTCACCGGAAATACGTGTTTTGAGACCCCTGAATCCAAAAAAAGCATTTTTGGAAACATGTCTGTGTGTGTGTGTCTGTCTGTGAACAGCATAACTCAGAAACGAACAGTCGGATAAACACCAAACTTGGTATTTAGGTTCAGTATCTTCCAGAGATGCGACACGTAGGTTTTCAAAAAATCTCTCCACCCCAAATTACCCTTTACATGGAACATTTTTTCGAAAATTTTAATTTTATCTAACGATTTTGATTAAAATATCATATGTTTAAGATATATTCATGAAAAATGAAATGTATATCTCGAATTTTCTGGGAATGTCTCCAAAAGTATTCTTTATTGTGAACGACTTTTGCATAACTGGTAAACCATAAGAGATAGACAAAATTTTACTACACAAAAAATGTAGATCGCGGTTAAATACACAATTTGTGTCATATACATTTGTTTTGTTGAGTGAACCATTTACGAGATATTGCTTGTTATTCCCTTAAATTTTCCAATACATACATTTTCTCAAATTCGTTATTCATTTTTTTTATCCTGGTAATGCAAAGAGAATGGAATACTCCACATAGCAACCAGCTCTTAAAATATTTGACTATCGCTTAAAGCCTAGCAATTCCCCTTGCATCTACAAGAAAATTAGCAACAAGATAAATATTTCCATTAACATGAAACACATGGAGAATAAGATTTTTTTCTTCATTATCTCAAAAACTGCTGTAGTGATTTAAAATTTATATTCTGAATGAGTTTGCAAACTTATTTATGTCAAGTAGTCTTTCTGTGGCATTAGCCGCTTCTGCAATAGTCTTGTTAAATCCTCACAGGTTGAACTGTTATGTAACATATGGATTCATTAGAAACAAAACCTGACTTACGATATATCAACAGTTGTCTGAGCGGGATGGCTCAGGCAGCAGATTTTTTTGGCCCATATTCTGGAAGTCCCGGTTCGATTCTCCGAAAATGCCCACTCTGACCATGCTGTATTTCGTGGTTTTCCCCTGGTCGCCTAGGCGAATACGGGGGTGATGAAGTCTACCACTATTTGTCTTTCCCCAATTTCCTTGCATTTCATCTCTTAGTTTCACGTTTCGGTGTGTCTGCAGGTCCTGACGCTGTTAGGCGGATTGCGTGGTTGTTGCGCACTCAAAGATTTCTCACAGGGTGCGTTGTCCCGCCCGTTAGGTTCGCTTCGTCGCCCTTTCTCGGGATTGTTTGCCTCTACTGGTGCAACGATTTTCAAACTGGAAATATTGCGGATTTCTGCGCGTCTCTGTAGGCCTGTCTAGCAGTACCTGCTATCTGAGGCAGTATTTTTAACACTTAAATGATTTCAGTCTAATTACATAATATGTAAATTCAATAACTGCCGGCCTTAAAGCAATATGTGTATAAAATAACATACAAAATGCATGTAACAGTCATTGTATTAATGTTTATATTACTATGTACATGTTTAATAATGTTATGTGAATATATTACGTAATTTAATAATGTAGGAGCTGTGAGAATAATAGGTTAAAAGTTGCTAATAATGAGGTAACCTTGAGGCAATAATGAATTTGAAAGTTTAATAATGCTACTTGTGATTCTTGGAAGCAAAGATGTAATTTAGTTAAATGAAGGTGTTCTATTGGACTAGGATTAGCCAATTAGAAACTAAAATGAAGCAAAATTTACAAATTAAGAAGTCAGTTGCCTGTAGACTGCGCTCATAACTGGACGTGTTGCTTGCAGACAGTGTTCCTAACCGGACGCAAGACGCGTCCTCGAGAAATTTAATACGTATTCGTGTGAGACAAAAATAGTTTACGTGTTAAAAAGTGCAAGTAATTAACAAAAACATCTCACAGCTCTCTGTCTACATCAATGAAGTGTCAAGCATTAATAGAAGGCGTGAAGTAAAATTATAACCTGTGTAAGTCTACATTCTTTGTCCCATCACGCCCTGCCAAGACATCCATGTCTCTAAAAATAAATACTGACGCAGCCGAGGCAAAAATAAATATATTATATTTAAAGAAACAGTCAAATTACAAAGATAATATTTATAAACTTGGGGAGAAGGTACCGGAAACTTTTTACCATACGTGCGGTTGCAACTACTTCAAGTTCGGCTCCCCAACAGTCGAAATATAAAACATCTTCTTCAAACTGGCTCCCAATGCGTGGGGCAAATAATACAACAAACTAACTTCTTCAAATTGGCGTCCATACGTGGGGCAGAAACTAAACTTCTTCATATCTCCTACGGCTCCTTCACCTCATCCCTGCCTCCCGGGGTGTAACCACAATAAGGTGTCCCCCTCCGATACACACATCCTACGAACAGTTGTGTTTTAATTTCCGTATGCGCATGTTTTTTTGTTTTTTTGTTTTTTTTGAAAAGGGGAGATAGTAGTAGAGTTGGAAGGGGAGAAAGATTTGGCTTATTCGCCTAGTTTGGTAAGAGGAATAAGTGAAGGAAAGGATGGTGGAGTCCCGCATAAGCACCTCCGTCATTGTACGTTATTTATGGATGCTGCCGGCGGTGCCGGTCAGGCGCATTGATTGGGTTCTCAGGTGAACAGCCATGGCACTAGTCCCTAGCTGTCACCTGGGGAGTCTGTGGTGAAAATTTATTGATTTGCATTGTTCGTGTGTGTTCTCAGCGGTTGTAGCGTCTTTAGGAGATTGGTTGCCGAAGTAGATGTGATTCGATGTACGAGCCTATGAATGTGTTGCTTTCGTCAAGTTTGTTGTAGTTCTTCTCCAGTAGCTGGAGCTTCTGAAGAACAGTGGCTTCGGATTGCTGGTGCTGCTCTCTAAGCCCAGCGATGGCGGCCTCTAGTGCTCCCAGTCGCGTGGGCCGGTCGTTGCAGCTGCTGTCTGTGGCGTCATGTGATTCCAGGAGGTGAGTTTCGATGCGTGCCAGCTTGCGCTGACACGAGCTGACTACTGGGTTCTGCTTGTCCTGGACGTTCTGTCGAAGTCGCAGGAACTGTGAGGCAATCGTTGAAAGGTGTCGGATGGTTGTGCGATGTTTGGCCTCCATTGCTGCCAGGCGTGCACTCGAAGACCGCTGCAACGCCTCGAGGCGGAGGCCGATGTCCCGCAGGCTGAGTTGAATGCTTTCCACAGCGTTCATTGCGCATGTAACCAAGTATGGATTACTCCATTTGAGATTATTTCTAGTCAGAAATTAATCGCCTATAGAATAAACACTTTTTTTATGAATATCATACCATGTAAGGGATTATGTCATCGGCAGAGAAATTCGTGCTAGTACGAAGTATCACAAATGCGTTCCTTACTTACTTTTCCTACATTCTTTACGTTATCGAGAATTATATCAAGAAAACCCTCCATTCCCAAAATTTTTTTTTGCATGGAACATTTTCCGAAATGTTTGATTTTCCCAAAAATGTCTCTAAAGATTTTGATTAAAATTGAGGCAGTATTTTTAACACTTAAATGATATCAGTATAATTATGTAATATAAAATATAATAACAGCCCGGTTTAAAGCAATATGTGTATAATATAATATATAAAGTGTATATAACAGTCTTTGTATTACGTTTATATTACGTACATATACAAAAATGTTATGTGAATATATTACGTAGTTTAACAATGTAGGAGCTGTGAGAATAGAAGTAAGCTGCTTTCCGTAGCAAACAGAATTATAAAGTAAAAGCCAAAAGTTGCTAACAATGAGGTAAACTTGAGACAACAATAAATTAGAAAGTTTAATAAAGGCTACTAATAATTCTTGGAACAATAATGTAATATTTAAAACAGTTTATATATAGCCAATCAACATCGAGAAAAATGTGAAGTTTAATAAAAGAATTGTATTGGAGTAGGCTTAACCAATCAAATACTTGAAATAGGGAAAAAGTGCAAATTCAAGCGGTAGATGCTACAAGAAAGCGTAACCAAGCAGTTCAGTGTGAGACATAAAAAATTTATTGCAGCGAGAATAATATAAAGTTTACGTATTTAAAAGTGCAAATAACAATAATCTCACAGCTCTACAGTAGGATACATCAGGGAAGTTTTATGTAATGGTGTAGAGGATTAATAAACAAAGTACAATATAGTTATAATTTGTGTAAGCCTTCATTCTTTAGCCGTAGGTGAAAGGTCCCTATATTGAACCACTTGAGACTAATTAGTAAATAATAATTATATTTTCAAATCAAAATATTCAGAAACACAAGCGCTAAAGTGACAACTTCTTGCGGAATAAATATCCTCTACACAATTTAAAATTAATAAAATTATCAAATAAATAACATTTAAAAAGTGAGATGGTGTAAATCGGTTCAAATTAGGAACGTGGTCCTTAAATTGAACCACCCGTGTCTTAAAATGAACCACATACTTTTAAGTTTAAACGTATTTTTATTAATACAAAAAATACACATATTTTATTGTACATTTAAAACAAATGCTATCAGCAACAAAAGTGGAGTAAAAATTGTGATAAGAATAGCAATTTCATTGAACATTTTGAAATTTTATATAATGACAATCAATTGTTTTTTGAATAGGTATTATTTGCAAATATATAGTTGTTACTAATTTTATTCTCACACAGAATAGTAAAATTATACACAGTCTTCAAAATAAAACACTTTCTTCTTGTCACTAACTTTTGCAAACTTTTGGTGAAGCCATATCCTACAACTCACACACTGGATCATGTCCATTTCAGACAATTCACATGTTCATTTCATCCACTGTTTCAAAATGATTTTTTTAACTTAGCATATTATGTGGATATTTATTCACACGATATACTATTCGCAGTTGAGCAATCCTAGAACTTCAATAGGTTTCCTAAATTGGACCAGTTCAATATAGGGTTCAAACAGTGGTTCAATTTACGAGCCACGCCATTTTGGAAGCTTTAGCATCTATGTAACAAGGAGAGATGCTGCTTGAAATATCATATGCATGAATGTGTTGCTAAATAAACACTTTATAACATGCTATATATATCATATCGAACTTACCTAATTGGTCGTATAAGCTTACCTAGACGAGTCAAATATTACTTGTGAAGCACCAAAAACACACAACACTTCATACAACTGAAACCACAGCTCAGAACGCAAAGTCAACAACTCCAAGCATTCATAGCTGTAGTCGCTACGCTTCTGCTGTGATTATGGTGACATCTGTCGAACAGTTTGGAAAATATCGGAGCGGTTCAATTTAAGAGGCGGCTCAAATTAGGGACCTTTCTCCTACCAGTCCTGCTAAGAGATACGTGCTTTACAAATTACTACTGACGCAGAGGTATACATATATAATATTTAAATAAACATTAAAGTACAAAGTTGATTTTTAAACTTGGGGCGAAGGCCAGCGGAAATTTTGTAACCTCCCGCAAATTGCCATCCATTACGTGCGTAGTCTAAAACTGCTTAAACGTGGTGCAACCGCTACAACAATTAAACCCCTTCAAGTTTGGCTACCATACGTGGGACTGCAACGACTTCAAAATACCATAAATATATTTAATGTACACTACGTGATCAAAGGTATCCGGACACCTGGCTGAAAATAACGTACATGTTCGTGGCGCCCTCCATCGGTAATGCTGGATGTAAATATGGTATTAGCCCACCCTTAGTCTCGATGACATCGTTCACTCTCGCAGGCATACTTTCAATCAGGTGTTGGAAGGTTTCTTGGGGAATGGCAGCCCATTCTTCACGGAGTGCGGAACTGAGGAGAGGTATCGATGTAGTTCGGTGAAGCCTGACACGAATTCGGCGTTTCAAAACATCCCAAAGGTGTTCTATAGGATTCAACTCAGAACTGTGTGCAGGCCAGTCCATTACAGGGATGTTATTGTCGTGCAATCACTCCGCCACAACCCGTGCAGTACGAACAGGTGCCGAATTGCTCTTCAAACAGGTGCTTAAAATATGAATGTAGGTCTGCGCTGTGATCGTGCGACGAAAACCAACAACGGGTGCAAGTCCCCTATAGGAAAAACACGATCACACCATAACACCACCACCTCCGAATTTCACTGTTGGCACTACACACGCTGGCAGATGACGTTCACCGGGCATTCGCTATACCCACACCCTGTCATCGGATCGCCACATTGTGTACCGTGATTCGTCACTCCACACAACGTTTAGCCACTGTTCAATCGTGTTATTTTGGCGCTCCTTACACCAAGCGAGACGTCGTTTCGCATTTTCGTGCGTGATGTGTGGCTTATGAGCAGCCGCTCAACCATGAAATCCAAGGTTTCTCACGTCACGCCTAACTGTCATAGTACTTGGAGTGGATCGTGATGCAGTTTGGAATTCCTGTGTGATGGTCTGGATAGATGTCTGCCTATTACTCTTTACGACACTCTTCAATGTCGGCGGTGTCTGTCAGTCAACAGACGAGGTCGGCCTATATGCTTTTGTGTTGTATCACTATCACATCAGAAACACTGGACCTAGGGATGTTAAGGAGTGTGGAAATCTCGGGTACAGACTTCTGACACAAGTGACACCCAATCAACTGACCACGTTCGAAGTCTGTGAGTTCCACGGAGCGCCCTATTCTGCTCTTTCACGATGTCTAGTGAGTACTGAGGTCGCGGATAATGAGTACCAGGCAATAGGTGGCAGCACAATGCATCTAAGATGAAAAACGTATGCTTGTGGTGTGTCCGGATACTTTTGATCACATAGTGTACTTTTGTAAGAATAGTTTAGAGGAGAGAAAGTCGTGCGAATGGAGCACATAACTTTTTTATAGTCCCTTCGCCTTGTGGAATGGATAATTAGGAAAAACAAAGAAAGTAAAATTTGACTGAATATAAGCAACGCTCTCATTCTGTGTTTCGCGAAGGACGAGTTGATAAATTCGGGATTTAGAAAAGAGGACGGAGTAAACTGGAGCATCTCAGCTGGAGAATGTTTTTCAGTTTTATTTTTCCAAAGCTTCTTTAGTTGTTTGTATGTTATATACTAATGTGATCCTTTTAGTGTAATGGAGGTGGCCCGGATATCCTGCAAGTTATTGCTTCCCTAATGATGGCGAATATGTCTTGTCTATCCTCTTCTCGTCGACACAGATCTTGTACACGGGCCAAAACTATAATAACACAACATAAAAAATGTTTCTTATTGCCTAATATTACTTTTACACTGACTCAGCAAAATTAATCGAGATAAAATTCAAATCTAATGTACGTATGTAGGGTAAACGCAAAAACTACTCAACAATTCTTTCACCATTGAAAAGTCTTATACTTTACGGCGGACATGGGTCATGAAACACCTAATTTCAATTCATAAGTTAGTAAAAGATAAAAAGAATTTACAAAGACTATGTACTAAAATACGAAAACATTGGTAAAACAAATAGAAATTATAAAGGAACCTACTTGTGAAGTATTTGTTGAGTTTGCCATGGAGTAGAAAATAGTGGTTACTCCACAGAATAAGCGGCTATATAAGACAAATGCCACGGATATTTTGCCGCAATGGCTATGGCGCAGGATTATCAGGAGGTCGGCGCCGAGGGGTCCAAGTAAACAACGACAAAACCAGCGTAAGCAACGGCTATCGGGAGATAACTAGACCTTTATGGAAGCTTTATCTCCCCTATCCTCCGGAAAGTGCGTGGAAATAGCTCCAGAAGGTTCGAGAACCTTCTGCGGAAGATTCCACTGCCTATATAAGTGAGCGCTCTCGCAGGCAGTCAATGGTGAGTCAGCCAGTGATCGAGAGAGTTGGTGCGTACGTTTATCGAGAGCGATTCTCCGAGTGAGTTGATGGCTCTATGATGTGCTACCGCGGAGCGACGTTTGTGGACATCTTGTGTTTGACTCCCGAGTTAGTGAACCGTCCGGCGTGGAGAGACTCATCACGAAGTAAGTGAACTTCACTAGTTCACCTTAATGAATTGACATTAGTGAACTCCGGTAAAGGTGAACTACATAAGGACTTGAAACAGCGACAAATAAAAGAACAGTGTCAGTGAGAACCGAGTGATTGTTGAATAACTGGACGAAAAACAAAAGCAAACAAAAGGGAGTCAAACTACGCTACGATGTGAATGGTATACCATAGAAGTCTTATTTATTTCTTTTTTAGAGAAGGTATTGCATTTCATCCGAAAATTCTACACCGAGATTTCAACGGAAATCTATTTTTTGAGGTCATTTGAATAAAAAGAGCATTTTTAGAAAAAGTTTCGTGTGTATCTGTGAACAGCATAACTCTAAACCGAAAAGTCAGATTGAGAAAGGTATATTTTAGATAGAGTTGTATCGTATTTCAACTGTTGGGGAGCCGAACTTGTAGTAGTTGCAACCGCACGTATAGTAAACAGTTTCTGGTAGCGTTCGCTCTAAATGTATTTTCAGGTGACCTTTGCCCCAAGTTTAAAAAATATTAGTACTGTTTCTTTAAATATTATATATTTATGTTTGCCTCGACTGCGTCAGTATTTGTTAGAGAAACGTTTCTCTTAGCAGGGTTGTGGTGCGACAAGAATGTAGGCTTACACAGGTTATAATATTATTTCACTCCTTTTATTAATACTTGATACGATTTTTAAATAACACTTCACTGATATAGAGAGCTGCGAGAATCTTTAATTAATTACTTGCACTTTTTAACACGTAAAACTATTTTCGTCTCACACGAATACGTATTAAATTTCTTGAGGACACTTTTTGCGTCTGGTTAGTAACACTGTCTGCAACCAACTGAGCTGATTTCAAACGCCGAAACTTGTAAATTTCTGTATTTCAAGTCTATGATTGGCTATTCTTAATCCAAATGAATACGTTCTTTTAAATAAAGGTTTTTCTGGTTGTTGATTGGCTATTTTTATAAACTGTCACTAAAATTACATTATTGCTTCCAAGAATCGCAAGTAGTATTGTTAAACTCACAAACTGATTATTTCCTCAAGGTTATCTCATTGTTACCTCATTGTTAGCAACTTTTAACTTATTATTCTCACAGCTCCTACATTATTAATTTACGTAATACATTCACATAACATTAGTAAACATGGATACAATATATAAGCATATGCAATGACTGTTACATACATTTTACAAATTATTACATACACATATTGCTTTAAGGCGGGCTGTTATTGAATTTATATATTACATAATTTTACTGAAGTCATTTAAGTGTTAAAAATACTGCCTCAAAATAAACACCAATTTTGGTATTTAAGTTGAGACTATCTTCCAAAGATGTGGCATGAAGATTTAAGAAAATCCCCCACCCCAAACTACACTTTACATGGAAGATGTTTTCGAAATTTTGGAGTCTCTACCGATTTTATTTAAAATATCATATATTAAAGATGAAAATTATGATACATCTTGCACTTTCTGGCAATAGGCTTTGAAGTCCTCTTCATTCGCAAGGTGTTTTGTATAACCCTGTATATCTAATAAACGCTAAACGATAGATGAAAACATGCTGTACAAAAAATGTAGATCCCTTAAAGACATACAATTTATTTCATATTTCTTTGTGGCATAAGCCATTTCCGAGATATCCGTTATTATTAATTCTAATAGCTCTAACTTAGCCATTCTTTTGAAATTAATCGAGACCCAGGAGAGAAAACAACAACAGTAATAATAGCATACGATCGAAATTAAACATAACGACAAAAAATACTTAAAAGAGATAAAGGGTGTAAAGAGAATAAATTTATAAAATAAAAAGTGGCCCGCTCCGTAAGTTCATACTAGGGATGGGTTTTGTTGAAAAGGCAGAAAAACAATTTTTGTTTTCCTCGAAAGGAAAGCAGATGTACCTGCTATCGGCTACAAGGAGTCTACCGGAAGTTTCGCTTTTGTACTTTGGCTCGGACGTGAACTTAACAATGGTCTCAAAGCTTAGCAGGGTCAGAAAACATACGTGTCTTATCTCCGATCTAAGAATATTCGTGGGAAGATTTTGAAACTCAAAATAAGCTGTAAGAAGCAGACTTGAAAGTTGTCAAAGTGGGGGTAGTCAATAATAAAATCAGGAAACAAAAATGATCGCGTATACATCATATGATACGTTGAACTTAAAACGGAATGAAACTAAAGAAAGGTGGGGGGATTCTAAGTTTGGCGAAAGGCGTGAAAAAAAGAAAAGTCGCCGAGTGAACATTGGGGTAAAAACTAACCACGAGGACGGTTGATGAAACAAAATAAAAAGAAAATAATCAGAAAGTTTGAAGTGTGAAATGAAGTTGTGAAATCTAGGCAATTCGAGGGCTAGTCGGAGGAACACATGAGTAGCGACTTCAAAACTGATGACAAGAATAACAGTGGTTTTGACGACGAAGGTGGCGGGTCGACCAGATAGGAATATTCGTAACAAATTAAAGAAATAATAACTCAATCTTCGCCGACGCATTATTAATATTATCAAGGCAGTGTCACCACCCCTGAAAACCAGAACCTCAGCCCTACCAGAACAAGTTCCTAATCCCTGCCATCCAACAATCGAACCCAGGACCCTTTCTGACTTTCGTAAGAATAGCTTTTACATTCACCAGTAAGCGATAACGGGTAGAGAAATTGAAAATCACATGCTTTTTTTGTCTCGTGGTCATTTAAAGAGCATATAATTTCAAATCTATTACAAGTTAAAGCTTTCTTTAAGAAGAGTTAGTAAATAAATTTACGTGAAGCAACACATATTTCTTTTCTGGGAATATCTTTCCTCAAATGCTTCTGAAGCCATCGAGGAGTTTAAAAGCCCGGCTTGAGATAGACATAAAGTAAATTATTATTTTTAACGTTGGTATAACGAGGTAATAAAATTTATATACTGTGAGAGTTATATCAACATAAAGTATAACAGGGTATTAAACGTAAGACCATCTCCCAATTGATTTATGACATCTCACTTTAAGAAGGTACTTTTACCGCGTCTGTTTCTTTTCTTTTTTTATCTGGTGCTGCTTGCCGCGTGCCTCGTAAATCCTTCCAGAAACTACACGCTGATTTCTGGAAGAGCGCTCAACGTTTTTGTCTTATAGAGTTGCCAGAACAAATCAGTTGATACATGAACATACTCTGTCTACAGTATTTACTAATCCAAAACAAACTGAGCAATACGTCACAAGGGTTGGTAATTATTACTTTCTCTACTTCTTACCTATAGTAGGCAGAAGAAATATTTGATACAGATATTTCAACGGAAATACACGTTTTGAAGCCCCTTTCATAACCCTCTTTATTAAAAGATCCTGTGTGCGTGGTGTATTTGTACAAACAGCAAAAATTATAGTATATTAAAGATATTTACATGACAAATAAAATATGTCTTGAATATTCTGGGAATAGCCTGTGAATTCTGAATGACGTTTCACAATGATAAACCGTAATAGATAGAAAAAATCTTACTACAGAAAAAATCTAGATCTCGTTAAAGCAAAGAATTTGTCATATAATATTTTTTTAATGGAGTTTACTATCTCGGCGGTATTGTTACGTATTAGTTTGAATTGTTCTCAACTGGAGTGCTGTTATTCCCCCTTTACTTTCTCTACCACGTACCTATAGGTAGAGAAGGTATTGCAACCCACCCAATAATTCGATACCAAGATTTCACCGGAAATACATGCATGTGTGTGAGTGTGTGTGTGAACAGCATAACTCAAAAACGAAAACTCGGATAAATACCAAACTTTGTATTTAAGTTCAGTATCTTCAAAAGATACGACACGAAGATTTTCGCAATACATTTACATGGAACATTTTTCGAAATTGTTTATTTTCTAAAAAAATGTCTCTAAATATTTTGTTTATGTACTATATATGAAAGATATTTTCATGACACAAATAAAATGTATGTGTTGAATTTTCTGGATTATTCTGTGAAGTACACTTCAGTCTTATATAACCGATAAGCCGTAAGCGGTAGACTTAAACCTACTATACAAAATAATGTGGATTTCTTTAAAACATGCAATTTATTTCAAATACATTTTTGTGGCATAAGCCATTTATGAGATACACATTATTAAAGTTTCGAATAACCATAGGTAAAATAAATATTAATAACAGAAGGAATAGTAGTATTAAATAAGAATGCGAAATGATTGTCTCTACAAAGGAATATGGTTGAAAAGACAGTGCCAACAAAAGGCCGGGAATAGACTGGGTTTTCCCTTATTCTAACAGAGTGAGAAGAGAATACGTTTTGTTAGTGTACCGTTAAGTCGCCTGAAGATCACTTGTGTACAAAACGGCCAATGCTTCCCGCAAGCTTCATGCATCCAATAAGAAAGAAGGCAGAAATCATGCGGAGATGGGAAGCTTGAAATAAATAAACAGGAGAGTTTAGAAGACGCACTTCTTCGTGGTAGTTCCTTGGAGGTGTTTGGAAAATAGATATATCGGGGAATAGGGGCGATAAAATGAACACCAGCAGTAAAGAAATGCGTATGGGTGTGTGGCGAGGTAATACCAGGAGACCGATTTTAAAACGGTGACGGGAAATAAACGGGAGGAAAATCTAACTCTAGATCCAAGATCAATGCAAGTCCCTGAGCTAGCATCAAACCCGCGACCATTCCTGCAAATCCCGTGCCGCCAAATTGGAGCACAACACCCTGTACCGTCGCACCTTTCAACATTCAGTTGTTTCTTGCGATGTCATGGTAACAGTATGGAATTTTAAGACCAGGATATAGCGTCCAGTTGTTAAACATTTGACTATCGCTGTTCTCTTTGTATCTATAACGAAATGTGTAATGTAGCTGTTTCTGTAAAGATTTATTTGGGTTAAAATGTAGTAAATGGAAAATAAGCTTTAGTAGGAATTGTTTGTTTACCGACTAATAAATGATAGAGCCTGGAGAAAGCCATGTGAATGCATCACATCAGATTTTTACTTTCTCTACTATGTATAGTAAGTAGGGGAAGTATTGTATTTCACCCAAAAATTCGATACCGAGATTTCACCGGAAATACATGTTTTGAGACAACCTGAATCCAAAAAAAAGCATTTTTGGAAACATGTCCATGTGTGTGTGTCTGTGAACAGCATAACTCAGAAACGAACAGTCGGATAAACACCAAACTTGGTATTTAGGTTCAGTATCTTCCAGAGATGCGACAGTTTTCAAGAAAACCCCCACCGCAGATTACCCTTTATATGGAACATTTTACAAAAATTTTAATTTTCTCAAAAATGGCTCCAACGATTTTAATTAAAATATCATATGTTTAAGATTTTTTCATGACAAATGAAATGTATATCTCAAATTTTCTGGGAATGTCTCCAAAAGTAGTGTTCATTGTGAACGACTTTTGCATAACTGTTAAATCATAAGAGATAGAAAAAAAATTTACTAAACAAAAAAAGCAGATCGCGTTAAAATACACAATTTATGTCATATATATTTTGTTTGTTGAGTGAACCATTTTCGAGATATTGCTTGCTATTCCCTTAAATTTTTCAATACTTTTTCTCAAATGGGAATTCGTTATTCATATTTTTACGTACTGGACATGCAAAGAGAATGGAATACTCCACATAGTAACTAGCTCTTAAAATTCCCCTTGCACCTCCAAGAAAATTAACAATAAGTTTAACATATCGATTAACATGAAGCATATGCAGAATAAGCGTTTTAAAAAATACTTTGTACAAGAGTATAGAAAGTCATGAGAGTGTAACACAACAGATTTTTACTTTCTCTACTACGTATAGTAAGTAGGGGAAGTATTGTATTCCACCCAAAAATTCGATACCGAGGTTTCAACGGAAATACATGTTTTGAGGCCCCCTGAATCCAAAAAAAGCATTTTTGGAAACATGTCCGTGTGTGTGTCTGTGTGTGTGTGTGTGTCTGTGTGTCTGTGAACAACATAACTCAGAAACGAACAGTCGGATAAACACTAAACTTAGTATTTAGGTTCAGTAACTTCCAGAGATGCGACACAAAGTTTTTCAAGAAAATCCCCCCACACCAAACTACCCTTTACATGAGAATTTTTCGAAAATTTTAATTTTCTCAAAAATGGCTATAACGATTTTGATTAAAATATCATATGTTTAAGATTTTTTCATGACAAATGAAATGTATATCTCGTATTTTCTGGGAATGTCTACAAAAGTATTCTTCATTGTGAACGACTTTTGCATAACTGGTAAACCATAAGAGATAGACAAAATTTTACTACAAAAAAGTAGATCGCGTTAAAATACACAATTTATGTCATATACATTTTTTGTTAAGTGAACCATTTTCGAGATATTGCTTGTTATTCCCTTAAATTTTCCAATACATTTTCTCAAATGGGAATTCTTATTCATTTTTTATGCCCTGGAGATGCAAAGAGAATCGTATGCGCCACATAGCAACCAGCTCTTAAAACATTTGACTATCGCTTAAAGCCTACCATATTCCCCTTGCATCTACAAGAAAATTAGCAATAAGATTAACATCTCGATTAACATGAAGCATATGGAGAATAAGCGTTTGTAAAAATAGTTTGTACAAGAGTGGAGAAAGTCATGTGAGTGTAACACATCAGATTTTTATGTAGTAACCCTTTGTTTAAATCTTACGGTTTACCAGTTTTACAAAACTCATTCAGAATGAAGACTCTGTTAAAGTAATTTTTTAAGAAAACAAAAATTGGTTGATAATGTCTAAAAGGCGCGCGTATGTACGCACAAATACACACACAGACCTTTTTCTCAGATATTTTCTTTGGATTCAGAGATCCTCAAAACTTGTATTTCCAGTGTATCCAGTGTGTTGTTAGGTGGAATATAAGTCTCTCCCTACCTTAGGTAAGCAGCTGATTCGTTAATTGTTTCTGTTGTGAGCGAAAGCTTCTCAGGATGAACGTCGCTTATAATCCAACATTGTATTATCCATGTTTGTAAATAAAAGGATTTCTGATTTATAATGAGAATAAACCAATTACAGCTATAACAGAAACCTATAAAGGGGTTGTCAGATAGCGCTTTTAAAAATACAAAAGAGTGCGGATTCCAACTGGCGCTGCAACCCCTACCCCAACCCCGGAGTGTTTGTTATCTCACCCTCACCTCTGGGACTTCAGCAATTGGCTTTTGAAAATATGGGGGAAAGGGGAAGCATAAACTAGTATAGAAAAGTGGAAAATAGCATTTTTGTGCTAATAGAGCGAAAAAAATTGTGGATATAATGTTCAATTAGATTTTTCTAACCTCCACTTTGTAAGAGAACATTGGTACCTGATGTGAGAAAAATTATTACTTTTCAATAACAGTTCTGAATGTTTCAGATACACAAAAATTACTAACAGTCAAGTATTTGCATATTTCCGTAACAACTATATACTCTTAGTCCGCTGTTGCTTACCGTCTCGGCTTTTTTCGTATAAAGCCGTGATTCTTCGTTACGTATCGAAACAGATGCTCCCCTTCCACCATACACAAAACATACGGTTAGCAACAATACATCTAAATACAGAGCCTTCATTTGTACGCCTGGCCGTATTACGGGGAATTGAATGCCCTGTACTACGCTGTTTCTAACCGGTTCTTTCCCTCTCAGTGAGCCGGCTGATCAGTTGACGTGAAGTCTGTGTTTATACAGTCCCCTTGGAGGAAGGGATGGGCGGAGAGACCCGAATGACAACAGGTGCAAACATGGACATGGTTCCTAACGTTTCCAGATCGAACGGATCCACTGGCGCCTAGACCCATCCACATGCTACCGAAACCCCGGCGGCCCCCCTGACGGCGTCCACTCGGAGTTGAGACCTAATTGGGTAGTCCAGCAACGACGCCAGTAAAGAAACCTCCACAGGTCGTACAACCACCGAACACCTGGTCTCTCAACCCTGAAACAGATGCCAGTGAAGTTAATGGGTACAGGAAATGCAGGGCAGGATTCGCCTGCCGACCTGAGAAAACCACGAAAAACCTATAGATAGAGGACTGAACTCGGGACCTCCCAAATGCGAGTCACACACAAACTGGCTCGATTTTAGAATGTGTTAGTGCTATTATAATGTCAAAAAGTAGTTTAGTCGACAGAGCACCTGCCTCCTATTCGAGCGGTTCCGAGGTAGATTCCCGGCTGGGGGTGGAAATTTTTCTGTAGCCAAAATTACCTTCTGTCCTCCCCAAAGTCTGGAAGTATGAATGTGTATGTAATTCAATGATTAAAGCCACAACTTTACTAGAATACGAGTTAATAGCATTGCCTATAGGCACAAATATGTTCCAAACGAAAGGCCGCCGAAAAGACCACTATAGCACTAGTCGGCATTTTCAAACTTTTTGGCAGATGATTTCTTAAAAGGTGTTCTTGAATCAAGTTTTTATGCTGATTTCAGAAATAACCTCCGTTTTTTCCTAACACGTCAGGTTTTTACACAAAATAAGTAATGCTTTGACAATTTTACTAATGAACGTAGAAAAGTATTCAAATACCATTTCACACAAGGTAAGCTTTTATTCAAGAAAAATTTTAAGAATACTCTCAAGAACTCCCCTAATTTATTTCATGACTACATTTTAACAAAACAAGAAGCCAAAGTCTTTCATTTAATTTTTTTCAAACTTTCTCTTCTTTGACTTCCTTGCAGATCCTTGAAGATGACTGTCCCTCCTCAACATCCAACAGTAGTCGGTCATCATAGTTTCATTCCATCTCTCCTGGTACCTCCTCTCCATTTCTTTAATATCTTGGTGAAAACGTTCACCCTGCTCTTCACTATAATGTCCCAGATTTTCTGGAAGGTAGTCGATATGTGAATGCAGAAAATGCACCTTTACACTCATGTTACAGCCCATCATCTTGAAATTTTCGAACATTGTTTCGACAATGGCCTTGTAATTAGGATCTTTGTTATTTCCTAAGAATTTTTCAGTACCTGATCGGAATGCGTTCCATGCTTCTATTTCTCTCTCATTCATTGTCTTCTCAAAATCTTCATCCTTCATCAATTTCTTTATTTGAGGACCAACAAATATTTCAGCCTTTAATTTGTCTTGTGTAATCAAGGGAAATTTCTTGGAAAGGTACTTGAAGCATGGTCCATCCTGTGGTAGAGCCCTTACAAATTGCTTCATCAATCCCAATTTTATGGTAGTGGCGGAAGGAATATCTTTATATGTCTATATTTTTGAAGTGAAATTGTACGTGAAAGAAAAAAAAACTAAAAGCAGTTTTGAAATCAGCATAAAAAATCTGATGTGTTATATTCACATGACTTTGTCTGCCCTTCTACAAGCTATGCTTACAAACGCTTATTCTCCATATGCTTCAGGTTAATCGAGATATCGAGATGTTAATTTTATTGTTAATTTTCTTGTAGGCGCAAGGGGAATTGGTAGGCTTTAAGTGATAGTTAAATATTTTAAGAGCTGGTTGCTATGTCGAGTATTCCATTCTCTTTGCATTACCAGGACACA
Source organism: Deroplatys truncata (assembly GCA_030765065.1). Classification (NCBI taxonomy): domain Eukaryota; kingdom Metazoa; phylum Arthropoda; class Insecta; order Mantodea; family Mantidae; genus Deroplatys; species Deroplatys truncata. The sequence goes on along the minus strand of CM060976.1, from coordinate 263,405,015 downwards.
AAAATGAATTACGAATTCCCATTTGAGAAGAAATATAAGTATTGGAAAATTTAAGGGAATAACAAGTAATATCTCGAAAATGACATAAATTGTGTATTTTAACGCGATCTACATTTTTTGTGTAGTAAAATTTTGTCTATCTCTTGTGGTTTACCAGCTATGCAAAAGTCGTTCACAATGAACACTTTTGGAGACATTGCCAGATAATTCGAGATATACATTTCATTTGTCATGAAAAAATCTTAAACATATGATATTTTAATCAAAATCGTTAGAGCCATTTTTGAGAAAATTAAAATTTTTGAAAAATGTTCCATGTAAAGGGTAATCTGTGGTGGGGAGATTTTCTTGAAAACCTTCTTGTCGCTTCTCTGGAAGATACTGAACCTAAATACCAAGTTTGGTATTTATCCGACTGTTCGTTTCTGAGTTATGCTGTTCACAGACGCACACACGGAATGTTTCCAAAAATGTTTTTTTTTGGATTCAGGGGGTCTTAAAACATGTATTTCCGGTGAAATCTCGGTATCGAATTTTTGGGTGGAATACGATACTTCGCCTACTTACTATACATAGTAGAGAAAGTAAAAAAGTGAGTCAGAATCACTTATCAGTTTTCAGTCATCCGATATCATACTGACTAGTGTAGTTAAAGGCGGTTTATAAATGGAACTTAAAAAAATAAAGAAGTCCGTATACCTTAGCACAAAAAATATTCCTGTATCATTCCTAAGTGACAACAAACTCTCGGACAGACTCCCTGCTGTTCGTGCGCCTCACAGAAACGGCTCATAATCTGTTGAATACATTTAGGTAAACCGGACTTACTCTTGACAAGAAACCGAAAGTAAATTGCCATGTTCTTACACAGGAAAAACTCGACGACATCGGTGAAAAGTTAAAACGAAGTCCAAAGAAATCTCTGAGAAACCTTGCACAGGAAACTGAAACCACACGATAATTTGAGTAGAGTTAATTTCTGCAATTAGGTGCTGGATAATGTTATTGACCCGCATGGTTTTATGTACATAGTTATAAAGAATTAATGCATGTTAATACAGATTTAGTTAAAAGTAGGGGATATGTGTTGGAGCATAAGGATATAATTTTCAACATCTTCTATGACGAAGCTATGTCATTACTGTAGTCATAATTTGTATGTGATTGAATTTAAGGGGATATGGATATTCGACTCTGCTAACAAACACTTTGGTACTTGCCACGTGTCCAAATCCCTCTTACTTACTATTAACTCACTCTAAAGGAGTTCATGTCCATCATCGTACTAATGTCTTGTATCAGTTTCCATGATACTAATAATTATATGTTCCAAAATGGCACCTCGCATGTACAGAATGTATCTCTATTGGTGTCATATTTGGGGGATGTGTTCCTGATATCAAAACAATAAAAAAGCTCATCATGGGTCTGAAAATCAACCGTTTCTTTGTTATAGTCAAAGAAGATGTATTCCATGAGTGAACAGACACTACACCTATGTATTTAAAATTTGAGTTGGAAAATGTTGATTCACATCACATACATGCGCTAGTTGTTATCGTAGGAGCGCTTTCGAGAGATTTGTTTCTCCCATCTTCAGCTGAGGCCCAACTAATTGGATCTCCCTCACCCCTCACCCTAAGAAATGTTTCATTAGACGTTATTTCTGCTCTCTGTTGAGAAAAATTGAAACCTGGTGATATTTCTGCCCTCTGTGTTGTGGGTTGGTCATTCATCATACTTATTTCTTCTATCTTGTGATCTAATTGGTCTGCATTCTGTTGAGGAGACTTGGAAACAATTAATCTTGAATTTGCTGCCATCTGTGGAGAACATTGGGAACTACTAACAACTAGCGCATGTATGTGATGTGAATCAACATTTTCCAACTCAAATTTTAAATACTACACAACATCACAATAAACAATACTTCTGGTTTATTATAAAACTACACCTATGGCCGTGTAGACGGCAATACAGCACGAGCACGTGAACTTTATGCAGAAACGTATGCTGATAGGCCGTTACCGTGTGCAAGAACATTCGCTTCATCTTTCCTTACGTGAGGCGTAGGTGCAATATTCCCTCTGGATCGGTGCCCAGTCTCCTCCGTTCATGAGTAAAGGGGAATATCTTAAATGTATGGCATTTTAATTAAGATTGTTAGAGTAATTTTTGAGCAAATCAAACTTTTTGCGAAACGTTCCATATAAAGGATAGTTTGGAGAAAGTGGATTTTGTTGAAAATTAACGTGTCGCATCTTTGGAAGATGCTGAAATAAAGTACCGGTTTTGTTATTTATCGGCTGTTTTCTGAAAATGTTCCTTTTTGGATTCAGGAAGCTCTAAAACCTTTTTTTCCGCCAAATCTAGCCAATGGGTTTTTCGTGGTTTCCCCGGGTCGACAGGCGAATACCGAAGTGGCTTATCTTCTACCACAACTCTTCTCCCTCTCACTCCCTGTATCCATCATCTTCCTTGTCATGTGTTTCAGAGTTGTAGGATCAGGTGACGTTGTTCGGCGGGTTGCGGCTGGACGGTGACTTGTACTCTGCGGAGGTTTCTACCTGACATCTGAGGGGTAGCTAGCTCAGTTAGGTCTCTTCTCCGACTGAGCTCCACCCCGGGGGGACTGCGTAGGTTCGGTGGCTTGTGGAAGGACCGTGCGCGTCGGATGCGTTCAATCTGTGCTTGCGCCTGTGGTCATCCGAATCTAGTTGCCCTTCTAGTCTCTCCCCGCATCCCCCCGTCCCGGAGGTCAGGTAGAAGCACAAAGGGCCAATTAGCCTGCGTGCAGTTCTCCGCCCCATTTTTGGGGGGCACCTCCGTTCGTTCGTAGCTTTTTAGGTTGGAATACAATACTTCCTCTACTTCTCGTACTTTTAAAGTTGGAAACACATTTGGTGCTCTAGTAATGCGACCGATCTGCCCTCTATCTACCACGAGATGCCAAGATATGGTTACGTTTTATTCCAAACGCCCTGTAGTTTTAAATCCCTTCCCCAAACTGTTAATGCAAGAGTTTGTTTTGTTCTGTAGCGAAGCAAATGGCCCAGATATTCGCTGTGATTATTTGGTGATATACTGTGCTGTGTTGGTGAGTGGAATCATTAGACTGAGTCCAGATCATTAGCACATGCTTCTAGTCTTACCAGCCTAATCTTTCTCTTTCAGCTTTTAACGCTAAATTAAATAAAACATTACTCAGCGTTCAAACAGGGAGCAGCAATAAAACAGTTCCTTCACTAGAGAATGTAAAACAGCGAGAGCAGAAAAAGAGGAAAAAGCTTGATCCCTTATCTGCAAGCCATGCTATAATGCAAGTACGGCAGATCTGTATCGATGCAGGGAGGAACGGAGCGAAATAAATGTAGTATTATAAAATATAATGGGGCAGTATTTTTAACCCTTAAATGATTTCAGTCTAATTGTATAATATATAAATTCAATAACAGCCCGCCTTAAAGCAATATGTGTATGTAACAATATATAAAAAGTGTATATTACAGTCATTGTATATGTTTATATTATTGTATACATGTGTAATAATGTTATGTGAATGTATTACGTAATTTAGTAGTAGGAGCTGTGAGAAATATGTCAAAAGTTGCTAACAATGAGGTAAACTTGAGGCAATAATGAATTTGAAAGCTTAATAATGCTACTTATGATTCTTGGAACCAATAGTGTAATTTTTGTGACAGTTTATAAAATAGCCAATCAACAACCAGAAAAAGCTGGTATTATTTTGGACTAGGATTAGCCAATCCGAAACTGGGAGAAATTTTAATACGTATTTTGTGTGAGACAAAAATAGTTTACGTGTTAAAACGCGCAAGTAATTAATAAAAAAAATTCACAACTCTCTATATCAGTGAAGTGTTATATAAATCATATCAAGCATTAATAAAAGGAGTAAAGTAAAATTATAATCTGTGTAAGCCTACATTCTTCAGTCGCACCACTCCCTGCTAAGACATTCATGACTGTAGAAATAAATACTGACGCAGCCGAGGCAAACATAAATATATAATATTTAAGTTAACAGTTAAACAATTACAAAGTTAATATTTTTTTAAACATTTAGGGCGAAGGCTACCGGAAACTTTTTATTATACGTGCAGTTGCGACTACTCAAGTTCGGCTCCCCAACAGCCGAAATATAATACATCTTCTTCAAACTGTCTTTCCATATGTAGCAGCAACAAACCTTCTTCAAATTGGCTCCCAAAGTGTGGGGCAAATAACAATACAACAAAATAACTTCTTCAATAATCATACATAATTCTGTCTTGTCATAATTGATGATTCCTACTAAAACTGGTCTTTTCATCTCCTTCTGGGGTAGGTTAATACACATTTACCATTTTGGGAATCCATTCTATTTACATGTTCATGCCATTCTAATATCATTTGTCTAATGTGTATTTTTTGCTTTCTTTACAGCTAACCTATAGTATCTTATCTTCCTGAACGAGGGGATATAGCACATACGTCCCATGAGGGGGCATCCACGAGAGGAAGGATGGGGCGAAAGAAGACACCGGGCGACCGGATACAGCAGCAACGGTACAGCAATGACAGGGTCCTTGAGTTTTCAGAAGTAGATACCCCTGCAGACGGACAAGAGACCGGGCACCCCGCCCCACCAGAGGGGTCCAACGCTCACACGCAGCCAGTAGAAAGTCGGGTGATAGATAGCATCATTTTCCCTTGCGGCGCTGCACCGAAACACCATCACGGATCAGATGAAATAGACCAGCCGGATGAAGGATAAATGAAACTATGAATGGAACGAAATGAAGGAACAGGAAATTCGGGGACTAAAAAACCACTCCAGCATTCACCTGACGACCCGGGAAAACTCCACAATAGATCCACGAGTCTGAATGGGCTGTCGCCGAGGATCTGATACAGGACCTCCGGAATGCGGGTTACCACTTAGACCATCCCACTCACTTATCTATAGTAAGTTAAAGGACGTATTGTATTTCAGCCAAAAATTCTGCACGGAGATTTCGCGGGAACTTGAGGCAGTATTTTTAACACTTGAATGATATCAATCTAATTATATAATATAAAATATAATAACAGCCCGCCTTAAAGCAGTATATGTATGTAATAATAATATATAAAGTGTATGTAACAGTCATTGTATTATGTTTATTTTTATTATGTAGATACATGTATAATAATATTATGTGAATGAATTACGTAAGCTAACAATGTAGGAGCTGAGAGAATAGAAGCCGAAAGTTGCTAACAATGAGGTAACCCTGAGACAACAACAAATTAGAAAGTTTAATAATGCTACTATCAATTCTTGGAACAGTAATGTAATATTTAAAACAGTTTATAAATAGCCAATCAACAACTAGTAAAGTCTTAAGTTAAATAAAAGCATTCTATTGGAGTAGAATTAGCCAACCAGAGACTTCAAGTATAGTAAATTATACAAATTTAATAGATTCAGGTGACAGACGCTAGAACATAGCGTACCTGAGCAGCTAGTTCGCTCTGTACGTATTCAGTGTGACACATAACAAATTCATTACGGCGTGAATAATACAAAGTTTAAGTGTTAAAAATTACAAATAACAATAATCTCACAGCTCTACAGTGGGATATGTCAGTGAAGTGTTAATTGATTGCGTGAAGGATTAATAAAAGAGTGAAATAAACAATTATAATTTATGTAAGCCTTCATTCTTTTGCCGCATCCTTCCCTGCTAAGAGATACGTGTTTTATGCAAAAATAATGACGCAGCCGAGGCAAACATAGATATATAATATTTAAATAAACATAAAAAATACAAAGATAACCTTTTTAAAGGTGGGGCGAAGGCCACCGGAAGATGAACGTGGGGCGAAGGCCGGCCGAAACTTTGTAACGTGCGTGGCCTGAACAACTTCAAGTTTGGCTTTCCAACAGTGAGGCATTAATCTACTTCAAATTACATGCTTTGAGACTCCCAAATCCAGAAAACGTTTTTATGAAAAAGTCTATGTGCGTCTATGAACAATATAACTCAAAAACGAAAATTGGGTTGAATGCCAAATTTGGACTGGAACGGTTTATTAAGCTTAGAAAAAGTTTGAAATTTTTAATTTTGCATTCAGGAATATTTCGGGGTTCTATATATACTTAAATGAAGTTAAATCAATTTTCATTGAAAAAATTTTTTTTGGTTGTTCTTATGGTAAGACTCATATACATTTTAACAATTTTCTTTCAATCAAATTTTGGGAATTAAAATATCTAGTGCTGAATTAGTTACATGATATTGATGTTTTCACAATTATTTAAATTATTTTCTTTCGAGTTAAGAAAATCTCAAGAACAGTACCATTGTTCCTGATTTTTATTAATTTCTGCAGTCACGTATTTTGCAGTTAATTATTTATTATTCTTATTAAAATTAATTACAATTAGTCGGTAGCTACAGCTTCCTATTTCTGCCTCCCCAAAGATCTAGTCCAGATATTTATCTACGTGGAATTAATGTTTTCTCTACGCTTCAGGCGGAGGTATAAATATTCGTCAAGGATATTTCCCACTTAAATAATAATGATCTCACGGCACTCGCTCAGCCTTACTAAATCACTATCATTTCTCTCTTCCTCAAACATCCTCTACAATTTTCTCTTGTGCGACAGCACGCGTCCGGTTCACTCAGTTATAATGGCGTTCCTTTCTTTCGTCTTTGACAACGTTTGTTGCGTGTTTGCGTTGCTAGCTAGTTACCTTCTCTACTAGTATAGTAAGTAAGAGGAGTATTGGATTCCACCCAAAAATTCAATACCGAGATTTCACCGGAAATACATGTTTTGAGGTGCCCTGAATCCAAATAAAGTTTGTTTAAAAACACGTCTGTGTTTCTGTGAACACCATAACTAAAAAACCAAAATGGTGATAAATCTCCCACCCAAAACTAGGCTTTACATGGAACATTTTTCGATAATATATAAATTCAATAACAGCCCCCCTTAAAGCAATATGTGTATGTAACAATACATAAAAAGTGTATATTGCAGTCATTGTAAGTGTTTATATTATTGTATACATGTGTAATAATGTTATGTGAATGTATTAAGTAATTTAATAATGTAGGAGCTGTGAGAATTATAGGTCCAAAGTTGCTAACAATGAGGTAACATTGAGGCAATAATGAATTTGAAACTTTAACAATGCTACTAGTCATTATTGGAGCAACAACAATGTAAATTTTGAGACATTTAAAAATAGCCAATCAACAACCAGAAAAATCTTTAGTTAAATGAAGGTATTCCATTGGGCTAGGATTAACCAATCAGAAACTGAAATGGAGCAAAATTTACAAATTTAGAGTTCAGTTGGTTGTAGATAGTGCTCATAACTAGACGCGTTGCTTGCAGACAGTGTTCCTAACCGGACGCGAGACGCGTCCTGGAGAAGTGTGGGACAAAAATAGTTTACGTGTTAAAAAGTGCAAGTAATTAATACAATTATCTCACAGCTCTCTATATCAGTGAAGTGTTATTTAAATTGTGTGCAAAGAAATCCATGTCTCTAATAATAGTACTGACGCATCCGAGGCAAACATAAATATATAATATTTAAAGAAACAGTCAAATTACAAGGTTAATATTTTTAAACTTGGGGCGAAGGCTACCAGAAACGTTTTACCATACGTGCGGTTGCAACAACTTCAAGTTCGGCTCCCCAACAGTTCAACTACAATACAACTCCTACTTCAAATTGGCTTTCCATACGTGAAGCAACAACCTACTTCAAATTGGCTCCCAAAGCGTGGGGCAAATAACAACGTAAAAATGTCAATACAACAAAATAACATACCTCAAATCCCATAACTTTTTTTATGCTAGACCATGCCAAAATGTAGTATTTATACGACTGGTAGCAGCACTTTAATGGGCTCATTAAAGCATTGGTATTCGACCAATCAGAAGTGGCCACGTAACATTGTGAAAGCGCAAGTATCGATTATTCTGCGTAGTACGTCTCACCACACAAGCAACTTTGTTTGACACAGGTGCTACAAGGTCATTGTATTGTAACCATAAATAAAGAAATAACCATTGCAACCCATCACTGAAACCAAAAACGAATACTTATGAAACCTTTAATTTAGATACATGGTCGAGCATAAACAGTCGTAAGAAACTTGACTATAATGGTGATTAAAACGCTTCGCTAGCTCGGTTAATAATAATACTCGCGTTGGGATTACTGTCATTATAGTCTCGTTGCATAATATACTATTTTGTGTGATGTAAGCCGTTTCTGAGACATCCGTTATTAAATGTTCGAATTGTTCATTTCCTGGTCGTTCTGTTTAAGTCCTTTCAACATTCAGTTGTTTCTCGCGATGTCATGGAAACAGTATGGAATTTTAAGGACAGCATATAGCGTCCAGTTGTTAAACATTTGACTATCGCTGTTCCCTTTGTATCTATATCGAAATGTGTAATGTAGCTATTTCTGCAAAGGTTTATTTGGGTTAAATGTAGTAGATAGAGAAAATAAGCTTTAGTAAGGCTAATTTGTCTACCCAATAATTAACAACATAGGATAGAAAAAGTCATGTGAATGGAACACAATAGATTCTTTTCGACAATTTTATTTTGCTCAAAAATTATTTTGATTAAAATACAAATGTTTAATATATTTTCACAACAAATTAAATGCATATCTTGAAATTTCTGGGAATAGCATTTGAAATACTCTTTCCATAAACAAAAAATATAGGTCTCGTTAAAGCACACAATTTACGCCAAATGAAAACTACTGTCGCATTAACCATTTCCGAGATATTCTTTGTTATTGGTTGAAGATGTTATATTGTTGTAGGAGTTGTATTATATTTCAACTGCTGGGGAACCGAACTTGTAGTAGTTGCAACCGCACGTATAGTAAAATGTTTTTGGTAGCCTTCGCTCCAAACGTATTTTTACTGTTTCTTTATATACTATATATTTATGTTTGCCTCGGCTGCGTCAGTATTATTGTTAGAGACATGGAGGTCTTTGCAGGGTTGTGATGCGACAAGAATATAGGCTTACACAGATTATAATTTTACTTCACTCCTTTTATTAATGCTTGACACGATTTATTCACTGATATAGAGAGAGAGCTGTGAGATTCTTTTATTAATTACTTGCAATTTTTAACACGTAAAGTATTTTTTGTCTCACACGAATATGTATTAAATCTCTCGAGGACGTGTCTCGGGTCCGGTTAGGAACACTGTTTTCAGGCAACTGAATTGATTTCAACCGCCTAAACTTGTAAGTTTGTGTATTTCAAGTGTCTGATTGGTTATTCCTAATCCAATAGTATACCTTCATTTAACTAAACCTTTTTCTAGTTGTTGATTGGTTATTTTTATAAACTGTCACTAAAACTACATTATTGCTTCCAAAAATCACAAGTAACATTTAAGCTTTCTAATTCATTATTGCCTCAAGGTTACCTCATTGTTACCTCATTGTTAGCAACTTTTGACCTATTTCTCTCAGCTCCTACAGTATTAAATTACGTAACACATTCATATAACATTTATATTTTACAATTTATTACATACACATATTGCTTTAAGGCGGGCTGTTATTGAATTTATATATTATACAATTTGACTGAAATCATTTAAGTGTTAAAAACACTGCCTCATGATTTGCATTTTCAAATACTTGCTCCTTTCTCAAAAAGAAAATTATTGTTTGTTTCATTGTTTCATTTTTTTCTTTCTCTCTTGGTCATCTAAAGATAAGGCAATTTCGAAGCCGATCACACAACTGTGAGATCCGCACATAAAAGATTTTACTATCGCTTAAAGCCTACTGTATTTCCATTATACCTACCAGAAAGTATACATGGTAGAGGGGGTATTTTACGCTCAAGCGGCTATTCCGCTCAAGGTAGTTAAGTTTATTACTGTGCATACATTGAGCGCAGTCGACTTCTTGTCTTGTGCTTGACATGCCACTGTCATCCAGTGTAGACGGAATTACGTAACAATTTAGTGGTTACTGGTGCAGTTTTGGATCGGTAAAAAGAAAACGATTTAAAGGTAAGCAAACACAATGCATTTTTACTTACGATAAATATTTCTTCTTACGGACATAAGGGACAGAGCTAGTTTTGTTGTAATGGAAACGTGTGTACTCAGAGGAGAGCTAGCAGGTGCAGACTGTGTTTTGTCCTTCTAATTTAAAACTGCTGCATTTGGGGCTCTTTTGCTCAATAGTTTGGGGGTTATTCCACTCGTCTATTTCTTTTATGTTCCCTAACACGTATACTAAGTAGGAAAAGTGTTGCATTTCACCTAAAAGTTCGATACCGAGATTTCACCGGAATTTTAGGCAGTATTTTTAACACTTAAATGATATCAGTCTAATTATATAATATAAAATATAATAACAGCCCGCCTTAAAGCAATATGTGTATGTAATAATATATTAAATGTATGTAACAGTCATTATATTATGTTTATATTATTATGTACATGTATAATAATGTGAATGTAGTACATAGTTTAACAATGTAGGAGCTGTGAGAATAGAAACAAGCAGCTTTCCGTAGTAAACAGAATTACAAACTAGAAGCCGAAAGTTGCTAACAGTGAGGTAACAATGAAGTAACCTTGAGACAACAATAAATTAGAAAGTTTAATAAAGGCTACTAATAATTCTTGGAACAATAATGTAATATTTAAAGCAGTTTGTAAATATCCAATAAAAAAATTAGAAAAGCTTTTAGTTACATAAAAGTATTCTATTGGAGTAGGCGTAGCCAATCAGAGACTTGAAATAGAGGAAATATACAAATTCAGGCGGGGGACGTTACAAGAGCAGTACGTGTTCAGTGCGAGACATGACAATTTGTTGCGATGAGTATAATATAAAGTTTACGTGTTAAAAAACTACAATTAACAATAATCTCATAGTTCCATAGTAGGATACATCAGTGAAGTGTTATTTAATTGTGTGAAGGATTAATAAACAAAGTAAAATATAATTACAATTTGTGTAAGCCTTGTTCTATAGCCGTACCAGCCCTGCTAAGAGATACGTGTTCTAAGAATTACTACTGACGCAGCCGAGGCATGCATATATAATATTTAAATGAACAAAAATACAAAATTGATTTCTAAACTTGGGGGCGAAGGCCAGCGGAAAAGCGAACGTGGGGCGAAGTCCACCGGAAAGTTTGTATCGTACGTGGGGCGAACACTCCTAGAAACAATCAACCACAAGTTTGGCGTCTATTATGTGCGTGGTCTAGTGCTTCAAATTGGCGCCCAAAGCGTGATGCTAATAATGAAAAGATAATCTGCTACAAAATACATGTTTTGATGTCCCCTGATTCAAAAAAAGGAGTGTGTGTGTCTGTGAACAGCATAACTGAAAAACGAAAATTCGGATAAATTCCAAACTTGATATATAAGTTCAGTATCTTTCAAAGATGCGACAAGAAGAGACAACGACAGTGGCAAGTTTCAGAATTTCCTTTCATAAAGTTGGTAAGTAAAGCCTTTAAAACAGTTTTAAAAACGTTTCATCCGCGCCTTCCTACGATAGCGGCAGACGGCAGCGAGCACCGAGGACGCACACAGGAAAAACACCGCGCAGCCGGTTCGTAATTTTTTGGCTCACTCTGTATTAGACCAATTGGTTTCCTTCATTGTCTAATTTTGGTCCAAACTTGAAATGAGCGAAATATCCCCGCTCTACTCTAATAAGAGGCTTTTATCCAAGCGTTTGTAAGAATAGTTCAAGAGTGAGCAGAGAAATTTACGTGAGTTAACACACCAGATTTTTAATCCAGTGTTACCAATATTAACAGCTGCATATGACCTGAAGTTCCTCTGCGTATATCGACCTCCTATCAGAGGTTATGGATATATCGAAGGTTGCATACAAATTTTTTGCGTTTGGCGTCCCATTATTTATATTTAAACGGCTGAATGCACGGGTTAAAAAAAGCGCGCTTTCACCAAACAGCAGTCGAACAGGCCTGTTTGCCGTTTCGGTCGGTAATTTCATATTCATTGACACTGCATTAAATCAGCACAGGGTCCAGTGCCCTGCAGTTAGTTACGGGTCTGTAGTACCTACTCCATTAGCAAAGAACGTAATGATGTACGTTTACAACACCAACTCTTCTCCTATACCTACTACGTTTTTGATAACGGAACTCATTAAAGCGAAAACACGAGTCAATATTTCAGTCTACATATTTCTAAAATTTTCTTTTCTATGGCAGCACTTGAAAATATTCGGTTAATCATTTTCAGCCATAACATTTACTTTCTCTGTAGAAACACTACTCCGGGCGATGATGACCTATAGACTGACATACCGGGCGGGATAGCACAGGCGGTAACGTCTGTGGCCTGCATTCGGGAGGTTGTGGGTTCTATTCCCTTTTCTGAACTATGGGTTTGTTTCGGGGTTTCCTCAGGTCACTAAGAGAACGCTGGGAAGGTTCATCCCCCGAATTTCCTGTCCCTTCATTTCACCTACATTCTCAATTTGCTTCACCTTTCATCTGCTTGGCCTGTTTGAGGGTTGAAAGTGTCTGCGGGAATCTCGGCGTTGCAAGGCAGGGGAAAAGGATGCTCATCTCCGAGTCCCGGCCCCCCAATGGGATATGCAAGCCTGTAAGGGGGAGGGGAGCCAGTTGCAACGGCTGCCATCCGGGGAGTTTCAATCTGTAAAAGCTAGGCACCCTGCCCTCTACCCTATCGTGTCTCCTGGTCATGCCACTCTCTGTCTCCTATCACCTCACCTTACCCTTCCCCTCCTCCTCCGCCTCCTCCTCCCTAGTACTGTGCACGTTCATTCCACCCCAATTAGTCCTTTCATACAAAACTTTCCCTTATTACTTTATCTACCATCTACCTATACTAGGTAGAGAAAGTATTGTATTCCAGGCATCAACACGTGGCTCTAGGGAGCCGGCTTTACCTGCTCCGCTCTCATTAGCGCCTCCACAAGGAGAGCTGAACAGCAGGCCGGTTTGTAAACTCAGTGGCGTTTCCTGTAACTGCACGGGGGTAACTTGGATACCAATTGATTTGAAATGTTGCAATCGTGTTGTTTGACGGAAGTATATTACTCTTATGATAATGCATTATTATTGGGCTGGTGGTGGTAGTGGCAGCGGCGGTATATAATACAGTAAGCACTGTTCAATATGGTATGATTAGTTTATGTATAGCACCATAGGAGGGATTATACAAGCAAGAATTACAAATTATGTAATAAAAACATGGTAATCTGCAAGTTAAAACACAAAATAAACAAGTTATGTGTTTGACCAGCATAAACAATGAGGCCGTTCTCGGTACGAAAACTTTGATGCCACTCCCTGCTTCAAAATTTAGTGTTACCTGTTCTGTTGATGAGTTTTATGTATGTCGTCATCTTGTAGCTCGTTTTGCGCTTTCTCGTGCGCCAGCTGCTCTAGTGGTTGTGGCAGTAATTTGTATCACAATAATGTAAATGCCAAAGTGATTGTAGTGTAAATAAGCATTATTGTATGACATTAATTTGAGATGTTTGTTAATTATAAGCATTGTTAGCAAATAAGTTTACACGGCCTCACTGAAACTGAAAATAAGAGCGGGTAACAATGAGCGAGGGGGTGAGTTGTTTATCAATTATTAGAGACAAGCAAATGACGTCAGATTGGCGCGCTTTTCTTAGAAATGGCGGGAATTTCTTCCCTAGAGCATATGTTTTCGTAATTTTGATTGGATATAAAAATAAAGGCTAATGTTGGCGCGTTTTATTAACCAATAGCAGCTCGGTTATAATCTTTAGGCATATTAGGGTGTGGGAGTATATAAAGCTAAAGCCAGAGGCAAGTATTGCCCAGTTCAACAAAATCATCCACGCGTTAAACGTGGCTCAGTTCATCAGAATCGTTCGCGAGTTACACGTCGCAATTCTACAGAATATCTCGCGTCGTAAAGTTAGTTATAAATGTGAAATACGCGAATTAATAACGTGCGGCAAATAAGTGATTATAAAAACATTAGAAAACATAACAGTTTCAGCCTGGCGTGTATCAAGAGTCAATATGTGAACTTAATTAATTGTGACGGTAATAAAAGTGTAAAAACAAATTCTTTTATCAGTGTTATCTTTAGTAACAACTCCTTTCCGTTCACACACCCTGTTTAAGAGATTTGCTTGACTGAATAATAATAATAGCTAGCCGGAAAATAATAAAACAATAACAGGCGCTCAGAAATAGATAACACGAGTTACCGCAACAAATTGGCTCCCATATGTTGTGCAGATAAACATGAAGCATCATCTTACTACTAACATATAATCCACTGCAAATTGGCACCCAAACGTGGGGCTAACAAAACATCCACTTCATGGTATAGCTATGAGTTCTTTATCTCAGGGTATGCGTAAGTATATTGTGAAAGGATAACATCAGTTTAGTTAGCTGAAGAATTTTAAGGTTCATCTTGAGAAGAGTCGCCGACTGTTGAATTTACGAATTAAATTGCAAAGCATCGGTGCCATAATTCGCAGAAATGTTACTCGGAGAGATTCCTCGCAGTAGCGGCCAAATCTTACTTAAGCACGTCACTAGAGCTTAGACTATTTAAAATGAAACTATGCTCAAAAGGGTCATCACAAGAATAAATCACAGAATTAAGTAAATAGGTGATTCTGGTTTAGAATACACGCCCTTTTCTTTCCCTGGTCGGTAGGCGAATTCTGGGGTGGTTACTCATTTACCACAATTTCCTTTCCATGATTTCTCTGTCATTCCGTTTCCTTCTCATATTTCATGTGCGCGTTTAGATTTCGTGGCGTGTGGAAGTGCCAAACAGATGGCGCGAATACTTCCTCAAAGAAAAGAGTATTCCCAGTGGATACAGAAGGCTGCTCCAGCATTAGTACGGGTTCTTTAAGCCTGGAACGGTTGGAGACCTCCGCGCGACTCTGTGGCCCCTATGCTCCTGTAGCCTGCTGTGAGTCCTTCGCTTCATCCCTTCTTCGATGGGTGATAATCACAATAGACCTCCTGTGCAGTTGCTAAACATTCACACTTTTAGAAATGTGTATTAATTTCCAGAACACAAGGTACATACAAGCTACAAGGTTGGTATTACTGAAGTAAGACAGTTTTATAAATAGGGGACATTAACACAAAGATCTAGATAAGTGAGATCATTTTCCTTACTCAGTTTTGTATTTCCCGTGGAGATTGGGAACGCGGAATAAACTGGACTACGGATTTGAGAATGAGCCCATAACAACAACGGCTCCCTTCCCCGCCCCACTACCCTGAACGAAATAGCTCGGACTTCAGCCAATATCCGGTTCCCATTGCGTCGAGCACTTTGGGTAATTTCAAACTTGCCAAATCGAACCTGCGTTTCGAGGTAAAGGGCAGCAGATATTTAGAAACTGCTCTCAGAATGAAGGTGTAATTCTGAAAAATGTGTCTGAACCAATAAAACAGCTTTCAAATAGGAATATACCGATTTTCACAGGCATTACGGAAACTATGCTTTTTTTCTGACGTACCCTCCCTTCTGTGTGTTACGAAATGACTGTAGACCAGGGGTGGCCAACCTATTTTGAGCTTGAGCCAGTTAAATGAAGAGCTATCTAACTAAATGTGTATTAGGAATTATTTTAACCTGAACTAAAATATCAATAAAGCATTCAGGAAGTATATCCTTAGGATAAGATATAAAACAGTTTTAAAAGTCATTCACTTATTCTTATTATTAACTTTTTTACTAATTTTTACCATATACATAATAAGTAGAAAAGATATTGCATTCCACCCGAAAATTTTATACCAAAATTTCGCCGGATATACATGTTTTGAGGCCCCCCTGAATCCAAAAAAGGTTATTTTAGAAAATGGTCCGTGTATAAATTCCAAACTTGGTATTTAGCTTTACTACCTTTAGCTTTGGTACCTTCCAAAGTTGTGACATGGAACATTTTTCGAAATTTTTTATTTTCTAAAAAATGGCTCGAACGATTTTTGAGTACCATATATTAAAGATATTTATATGACAAATAAAACTTATATCTTGAATTTTCTTTGCATAGCCTGTAAAGTCTTTATTCGGAAGTAACTTTGTATAATCTTGTATAACTCGTAAACGTTAACCGA
Source organism: Deroplatys truncata (assembly GCA_030765065.1). Classification (NCBI taxonomy): domain Eukaryota; kingdom Metazoa; phylum Arthropoda; class Insecta; order Mantodea; family Mantidae; genus Deroplatys; species Deroplatys truncata. Next base: position 263,388,850 of record CM060976.1, on the reverse strand, counting down.
TAGACAAAAACATACTACAAAGAAATGTAGAGCTCTTTAAAATGTACAATTTATTTCAAACAGCTGTTCTTAGAATAGCCATTTCCGAGATATCCGATATTAATGATTCGAAAAAAATTGTTCAGCGCTAATTCTTTTCAAGTCCTTTCGATATTTAGTTGTTTTTCGCGATTGCACGCAAAGAGCAGCGAATTTTCAGGCCGGTACATGCGTCTAGTTCTTAAAACATTCGGCTACTGCTGTTCTCTTTATATCTATATAACGAAATGGTAATGAAATTATTTCCTCAAAGTTTAATCTCGATTAAAATGAAGAAGATACGAAAATAAACTTTGTAAGGATAATTTGTATACCCAAAGGAATGTGAAAGTGATACATCAAACTTTTTTTTATTTTGAAGGAGCATCATATAAGTTTATACATTTTTATCTTATCTTCATTGAGACTCAGTTCCTCATAGGGTATTTTATCTATGACCCAAGAGAAGACGTCCCCGGGAGGAAGGATCAGTCGAGAGGAGACACCGGGTGACCGGATCCAGGAGTGATGGTACAGCAATAAGTTACACAAGTTTCCAAAAGCTAAGTAAGGCGGACCAGGGTTTCTATTACTTCCATTTGCAAGAATAAGGAGCATTTATGAATCTCAGGCTCCAAAACGAAAAATGAGTTTATGAATAAATCTATGTTACTCTTTTCAGATTCGAAAGAGGAAGAGTATGTAATCGCTATTTCACTGTTGCCGCAAATGGGAGATCATGGCGAATCAGTTTAAAAGAATGTTGCTTTTGAACCAATGCTATTGAATGTTTATCGAAATATATATTTTAGGCAGCATGATCTAATAGAACTTTTAACATAATGTACACGAACTAATAACTTTACACCATCGCAATAGTGCGATAAGGTCACTGTGTGCTGGACAGATGGCCTTAGTGCATAGTCGCCATTCGGTGCAGTGGCTTCTTGATGAACCTACTCATAGGTGTCCTTGGTTGCGTAGTCGTTTCGCTGTAACATATGATTACGTAGCTTGTTGATAGATAATCTCGTAGTCGCCCTACTGCAATATCTGCTTGAGTATCTTGTTGATAGTGTTAGTTGCGTAGTCACCTTCCTGTATCATTGCTGTAGTAACTTGTTAATAGTGACAGTTGCGTAGTCACCTTCCTGTATCATTATTCGAGTAACTTGTTAATAGTGTTAGTTGCTTAGTCATCTTCCTGCGCCAGTGCTTGAGTAACTTGTATTTTTAGTGTTAGTTGCGTAGTCACCTTCCTGTATCATTGTTTGAGTAACTTGTTAATAGTGTTAGTTGCTTAGTCATCTTCCTGCGCCAGTGCTTGAGTAACTTGTTTTTTTAGTGTTAGTTGCGTAGCCACCTTCCTGTATCATTGCTCGAGTAACTAGTTAATAGAGACAGTTGCGTAGTTATCTTCCTGTATCTTTGCTGCAGTAACTTATTAATAGTACCAGTTGCGTAGTCACCTTCCTGTATCATTGTTCGAGTAACTAGTTAATAGTGACAGTTGCGTAGCCACCTTCCTTTATCATTGCTCGAGTAACTTGCTTATAGGGTTAGTTGCTTAGTCATCTTCTTGCGTCAGTACTTGAGTAACTTGTTTTTTTTTAGTGTTAGTTGCGTAGCCACCTTCCTATATCATTGCTCGAGGAACTTGTTAATAGTGACAGTTGCGTAGTCACCTTCCTGTAACATTGCTCGAGTAATTTGTTGATTTATAGCATTATTTGCGTAGTATGTATCTTCTACCTAAGTAAGTTGTTGATTGATAGCATTAGTTGCGTAGTCATCTTCCTGTACCATCCTATTTTTGTAAGACGCATAATGAAAATTATATTATATCACGGCTAGGTACCTATCTACATGCTGGGTAGAGAAGAACATGTGACACGTATCAAATATTTGAACAACCAAAGTGCTGTATAGCACTCTGAAGGGAATTATAACAGAAACATTTATAAAGTACGCGGCTACGTTTAGATTCAAGCATAAACATTTGTTTACTCACGTAACTACCGTTGGGCAGCACGACCAGCATTGCTTGCAATGTAAGTACATTGGGAAACACTTCATTTCTTTGTTCTAGACAAACTATTAACGTTGTCAGATAGTCACTTGTTTTCTTTTGTAAGTTATCCATTGGTATCGTGTGCACTGCACACAAACTAAATCTACTGGGCCTTTAATTCTTTAGGGACGTTTAAAATTGCTAGTTATAAATATTTGACGAGTCTACTGGAATTGTGTTGATAATGGATAATAAAACATGTCTTTGAGAATACCTGCATAACAAGATATTCTTGCTTAAAATGATTAAATAATAAATGTTATACGTATAATAAAGTAATACAGGGTGATTTATGAAGAACGGACACATTTCTTTCTTTAACTATTCTGCTAGAAATTCACTCAATGCCCCAATTTTAGCACCAAATTAAGCAGAATGTTCTGAAGTGTGGATTGCCTGTCACTAGATGCGCAGATGTTTGTCTTATTCGAAATTGTTAGTTCTATTGTCAGCAACTGTTTTTGAGATTTTGTTCTAGTCAACGTGAAAATGGAGTACACATTAAATGCAATACCGGATTACGAATTCAATTACAGCTACTCAAAGGGCATACCAGAGAGTATTTGGTGTTCGAAATCCTCTCCAAAGAAACACAATACTGGGACTCGTAAACAAATTGGAAACAACTAGATCTCTAGTGAGTGAAAAAGGCAAAATTCGTTCATCTAGGCTTCTTACGGTTGTTGTTGTTGACGTAAGAGCATGACTGGATCAGTCAGCCAAAAAATCATTAAGATGTTTGTCGCAGGAGACAGGGTACACCTACTCAATGTATCAGAGAGCTGTGAAAAGTGCAGGCCTAAAGCCGTATAGGATTACGGTTGTCTATCAGTTACAGGAACCAGATAAGGATAGACGACTGAATTATTGTCGTTGGTTTCAGGCGTTCATTGTGCAACATCTTGCCATATTGCTCATCATATCGTTCACAGATGAAGCATGGTTGCATTTATCCGGTTATGTGAACTGAAATAACTCACGCTATTGGGCCAGCGAAAACCCACATGTTATTCATGAAGCACCTATGCATCCGATTAAAATCGGAGTTTGGTGCGCAATATCAGCACAGAGAATAGTGGGACCAACTTTTTTTTAAAACAATGTGAACACTGCAGAGTACCGACGGATTTGTGCAGTTTGCTGAGCAACTAGAGATGTAGAGCTGAGTCAAGGATATTTTCAGCAGGACTGCGCTACATGCCATATATGAAATGAATGAATCCATGGCACTAATTGCAACTTTGTTTGACGACCGGATGATTTCTAAGAACCTGTGGCCACGAATATCTCCGGATTTGACATCGTCGGACTTCTTTCTATAGGGCTACTTAAAAGACAGGATTTATGCCACACGTCCCCAGACATTGGACGATCTGAAGCACAACATTACATAGCTATTGACAACAGAGTCCTCCAACGAGTGGCCAGTAACATGGAACATGTTGAGTTGTGCCTTATGCAGGATGGAGAACATTTTCAACATTTGCTATAGAGGTAAATAATTTCCCAAAATTCCTCTGCATTTCAGGTGTAATAAGTTGTCGATAGCATATCTCGTTTTAAAACAATTAAAGAAACATATGTGTCAGTTCTTCATAAATCACCATGTATAACGTAAACGTAGTTTTACTTTCTTTACTACAGTAAGTAGAGGAAGTATGGTTTTGCATCCAAAAATTTGATGAGATTTCACCGGTCCCAAAAAAAGCGCATTTTTATAAAAACGAAAGTACAATGGTGTGAATGTGATCAGCATAACTGGAAACGAAGAGTCGCATAAGTATCAAGATTGATAAACTACAGCATCTTCTAAAGATACGACATAAAGATTTTCAAGTAAATCTTGTCATCCCAAGCTACCCTTTACAGGGAAGTTTTTCCGATAACTTCAATTTTTGCAAAAATGGATCTAACGGTTTTGATCATTATACTATATTTTTAAGATATTTACATGAAAGCTAGGGTTGTTCAATAAGTCCTTTAAGCCAATAGAGTTCCAACTATCCCCTCTCTCATTATCGAACTTCTGTTACATTTACATTGCCACAAAAGTGTATACGAGAGCGCGAAGACGATTTTTTGTTGTTTTAATATTTGCACCACGCTTTGTGGTCAATTTAAAGTAGGTTGTATTGAAGGAGTTGTATTATATTTCAACTGTTGGGAGCCGAATTTTAAATTCGTTTCAACCACACGTGCAGTACCCGCTTTCCGGTAGCCTTCGCACCAAATGTACTTTACGGTAGTCTTTGCCCCCCTCCCAAAAAATATTTAGAAATATTAACTTTGTAATTTGACTGTTTCTTTAAATATTATATATTTATGTTTGCCTCGGCTGCGTCAGTATTGTTGTTAGAGACATGTTTCTCTTTGCAGGGTTGTGGTGCGACAAGAATGTAGGCTTACACAGATTATAATTTTACTTCACTCCTTTTATTAATGCTTGACACGATTTAAATAACACTTCACTGATATAGCGAGAGAGCTGAGAGATTTTTTTTATTAATTACTTGCACTTTTTAACACGTAAACTATTTTTGTCTCACACAAAATACGTATTAAATTTCTCTAGGACGCGTCTTGCTTCCAGTTAGGAACATGTCTACAACGAACTGAATTGATTTCTACGGCCTAAATTTGTAAAGGGTAATACTACTCCAATAGAACACTTTTATTTAACTTAAGATTTTTTCTGGCTGTAGATTGACTATTTAATACACTGTCTCAAAATTTACATTATTGTTGCTCCAATAATGACTAGTAGCATTATTAAACTTTCTTACTCATTATTGCCTCAAGGTTACCTCATTGTTAGCAACTTTTATCCTATTTCCCACAGTTCCTACATTATTAAATTACGTATTACATTCACATAACATTATTAAACATGTGTAAAATAATATAAACATATACAATGACTGTAATATACACTTTTTATATATTGTTACATACATGATGTGACGTATGCAAGCATTGTTAAGTACGTACGTGACCTTGGCCGCCTGGATTGGGGATTACGTAAGAGTGGTGGGGGTAAGCAAGCTTAGATAGCGTCCCACGCTGAAGTAGCGTGGCTTGGCAGTCAGTGAGTAGAGTCGCAGCAGGCAGGTTGTGGTGTTGTTACGCGCTCCCCATACACGAAGATGTATGGCGTCCTCGACGAGTGGACATGAAGTCAAGGAGGTAATGTACCCACTTTTGGCAATATAACATCTTACCATCCCAGCCTTCCCTGTTAAATTTACCATAATATAAAGCTCCTTTCTTCCATTCTGAACCATGTAGGAATCCTTTTATTAGATATCCTATAATATTTCTCATTTTCATTTAGCTGCGTCCCTTGTCGTGGCCTCGCCTTATTTAAAATTGTGAACTTCCTGGTACCTTATTAGCGAGTCGCCCTACCTCCCTTTGAGTACTTGTTTAGAGGTCACGACAATATATTGCTTTAATATTGAATTTATATATTATATAATTAGACTGAAATCATTTAACTGTTAAAAATACTGTCTCAATATATATATATATATATATATATATATATATATAAAATGATAAGCAAATTGCTTTTTTTAAAACTGCGTAGGAATTAAAATGACAGCCATTTTCGCGATTTAGTGGCCCTTCAATACACAAAATCTAAAACTATTTGCGATCCAAGTTCTGTAAAGTTCGTTATAGAATACACATGTTTTTATGACATTTATAAGCCCCGAGGTCCACCATTACTCACGTTAAAAGCTATATCTCGAAGCTTCTCCGTCAGAACACGTTTTATTGAAAGCATTCTCGAGACTATAGGCTCGCTAACTCTCTCAGATTGCAGGCAACATTCTGATCACGTTTTCCTTTGATGGCGACTGAACATCGCCATCTCGCTCTTTGCTCCTCAGATGTTTCTACTCTACTTGAGTGGACATTTCTTTGCCAGACGACGTGCGATAAACATTTGCTGTCCAGTGTCCATTTATTTGGTTGGTGTGTGTATTGCTTTCTGCCTAATCACCTGGTGACCGACACTTCACGACGATACAAGCAGCTAGTATCATAGAGGGCAGCTCTCGAAACATATTCTAGGAAAAAAGTTTCATTCTTTTACAGATTCTGTATTCATACTCGTTAGTTTCTCTACCTGTTACGTGAGGTAGAGGAAGACGATGTATTCGATAACAAAACTTCATTGAAAACACATTTTTAGCTCCCTTAAATATGAATCATTCATATAAATGTATCTACTAGTTAAATACTCACATATATCTGTTATAGATATATGGGGCCATAATTAAATAGAAGGTGTTTGAGGGGACATAAGTAAACAAGGGTACTTAAAATAAACTGAAAATTGGTGTACCTACATGCATTTCAGACAGTGAGAATTCCATTCTGAGAACAGAAAACTCTGATGTGATACATTCACACGACTTTCTCTGCCCTCTATCGTTTATTAGTGGGTATACAAACTCAATTACTAAAGCTTATTTTTCTATATACTACATTTAATCCAAATAAACCTTTACAGAAATAGCTACATTACACAGAGCAGCGAAAGTCAAATGTTTAAGAACTGGACGTTATATGCTGGCCTTAAAATACCATACTGTTTCCATGACATTGCGAGAAACAACTGAATGTTGACAGGTCTTGAGGTTGTATTTTTAACACTTAAATGATTTCAGTCTAATTATATAATATAAATTCAATAACAGCCCGCCTTAAAGCAATATGTGTATGTAACAATATATAAAAAGTGTATGTAACAGAAATTGTATATGTTTGTATTATTGTATCCATGTGTAATAATGTTTTGTGAATGTTTTACGTAATTTAATAATGCAGGAGCTGTGAGAATAATAGGTTAAAATTTGCTACCAATGCGATAACAATGGGGTAACCTTCAGGCAATAATGAGTTTGAGAGTTTAAATGTTACTTGTGATTCTTGGAAGCAATAATGTAATTTTAGTGACAGTTTATGAAAATAGCCAATCAACAACCAGAAAAAGCTTTAGTTACATGAAGGTATTCTATTGGATTAGGAATAGCCAATCAGAGACTTGAAATACAGAAATTTACACGTTTAGGCGCTAGTTTAGTGTCCTCACACCTATTCGTGTGAGACGAAGATAGTTTTACGTGTTAAAAAGTGCAAGTAATTAATTAAAGGATCTTACAGCTCTATGTCAGTGAAGTGTTATTTAAATCGAGTCAAGCATTAATAAAAGGAGTGAAGTAAAATTATAATCTGTGTAAGCCTACATTCTGGTCGCACCACAACCCTGCTAAGAGAAACGTGTCTTTTAACAAATACTGACGCAGCCGAGGCAAACATAAATATTTAATACTTAAAGAATCAGTAAAAACACATTTGGGGCGAAGGCTACCGGAAACTATTTACTATACGTGCGGTTACAACTACTACAAGTTCGGATTCTTAACAGTCGAAATATACTACAACTCCTTCAATACGATCTACTTCAAATTGACGCCCAAAGCGTGTTGCAAACAAGTTACAACAAAATACCCACTTTCAGACTTTAAAGAATGGCCCAAGAATGAACAACTCCAACATTTAATAACGGATATCTCAGAAATGGCTTATTTCACAAAAAAAACTTATATGAAGTAAATTGTGTATTTTAAAGAAGTATGAATTTATTGTATGGTACGTTTTCGTCTATCGCTTACCGTTTACCAGTTATACAAGATTATACAAAATTCCTTCTGAATGAAGGGAACTACAAAGGCTATTCCCAAAGAATTCAAGATATACATTTTATTAGTCATGTAAACATCTTTAATGTACGGTATTTTAATCAAAATCGTTAGTCATTTTTTAGAAAACCAAAGCTTTCGAAAAATATTCCATGTAAAGGGGGTAGGGAAATTTCTTGAAAATCTTCGTGTCGCATACTTGGAAGGTACTAAATATAAATACTAAGTTTGGTATTTATCCAACTTTCCATTTTTGCTTCCTCTACTACGTATAGTAAGTAGGGGAAGTATTGTATTCCACCCCAAAAATTCGATACCGAGATTTCACCGGAAATATATGTTTTGAGACCCCCTGAATCCAAAAGAAGCATTTTTGAAAACATGTCCGTGTGTGTCAGTGTGTCTGTCTGTGTGTCTGTGTGTCTGTGTGTCTGTCTGTGAACAGCATAACTCAGAAACGAACAGTCGGATAAACACTAAACTTGGTATTTAGGTTCAGTATCTTCCAAGGATGCGACACGAAGGTTTTCAAGAAAATCCCCCCACCCCAGACTACCCTTTACATGGAACATTCTTCGAAAATTTTGATTTTGTCAAAAATGGCCCTAACGATTTTGATTCAAATATCATAGGTTTAAGATATTTTCATAACAAATAAAACGTATATCTCGAATTTTCTGGGAATGTCTCCAAAAGTGTTCTTCATTGTGAACGACTTTTGCATAACTGGTAAGCCATAAGAGATGGACAAAATTTTACTACACAAAAATGTAGATCGCGTTAAACACAATTTATGTCATATACATTTTTTTTGTTGAGTGAACCATTTTCGAGATATTGCTTGTTATTCCCTTAAATTTTCCAATACTTATACTTTTTCTCAAATTCGTTATTAATTTTTTTTGTCCTGGTAATACAAAGAGAATGGAATGTTCCACATAGCAACCAGCTCTTAAAATATTTGACTATAGCTTAAAGCCTACCATATTCCCCTTGCATCTACAAGAAAATTAGCAATAAGATTAACATCTCAATTAACATGAAGTATATAGAGAATAAGCGTTTGTAAAAATAGGTTGTACAAGAGTAGAGAAAGTCATGTGAGTGTAACACATCAGATTTTTGAGTTATGCTGTTCACAGACACACTGATAGACATTTGGGTGGATACTTCCGCTATTCACTATACGTAGTAGAGACAGTAAACATATTTCCAAAATTCGCCACCAAAGGATCAAATGGCATTGTGTGGGAAGTGCATGGAAGCAAAATGCTATTTGCGACTTTAATCCAACGCATTACAAATGACAATATGCTGCCTTTGATATGTTCTACAAACTGTTGGCTAACCCAATGGAATGGTTCATGCAGCAATGCCTGTGGCCTCCATTCGGGATGTCCAGGATCTCTGTAACCGCCCACTATGACCAATGATTTTTGGGGGTTTTCCCGGGTTGTCAGGCAAATGTTGAAATTATTTTAAACCCCAGATTTCCTGTCCCCCCATTTTGCTCTATTCAACATTTCATTTTATCTTTCCTCCAGTTGGCCTTTTTACAGGATGGGAAGTTTCGGCGGTGGTGTTGCGGTGCAGCGTGGCAGGAAGAAAGGATAATCTGTGTAACTCTCTCCGTGCCTCGACTTTCGGCTGGCTGCCGGGGTATTCGAACCACCTTTGAGGGGCGTTGAACCTCTTCTATGTGGGTTGAGGTCTTTGGTCTCCCGCTTCATCTGTCGGGGTGTCTATATCTGGAAACGTAGGGACAGTGTCATTGCTATACCACCGCTCCTGGATCCGGTCGCACGCTTTCTCGTGTTGCTTCAGCCTTCCTTCCAGAGCGCCTCTTGTGGGGTGAAGGTACAATATACACTCTGAATCGGTGTCGATTCCCCTCCGTAACTGAAAATAAGTTGCATAACAGATTTGCTTCATATTAACATTCGCAAAACGGTAATGGTCATAGGACCTCTCAGTAGCTTCTTAGCAACGGAAACATTATTGTTATTTTGATAATAATGCTTGACTAACAACGCACGATCACGTAAACAGAGCTTCAGTACAGAAGTGTATCCTTCAGCTGACGATTTGCATGCCAGTAACTAATCAAGCACCAAGAATGTAATGTTGACACTATCCTGCATGATATCGGATGACTGAAAACTAATAAGTGATTCTGACTCACTTTTTATGCTGATTTCAGAACTGCTTTTAGTTTTTTCAATAAGTACAGTTTTTTCACAATTTCATTTCAAAAATATAGAGATATAAAGATATTGCTTCCGCCACTACACATAAAATTGGGCTGGATGAAGCAATTTGTAAGAGCTCTATCACAGGATGGACCCTGCGTCAAGTACCTTTCCCAGAAATTTCCCTTCATTACACAAGACAAATTAAAGGCTGGAATTTTTGTTGGTCCGGAACTAAAGAAATTGATGAAGGATGAAGATTTTGAGAAGACAATGAATGAGAGAGAAATAGAAGCATGGACCGCCTTCCGATCAGTTACTGAAAACTTCTTAGGCAATAACAAAGATCCTAATTACAAGGCCATTGTCGAAAGAACGTTGGAAAGTTTCAAGAAGATGGGTTGTAACATGAGTGTAAAGGTGCATTTTCTGCATTCAAATATCGACTACTGTCTGGGACATTTTAGTGAAGAGCAGGGGGAAATGGAGAGGAGGTACCAGGGGAGATGGAATGAAACTATGGCCCACTACTGTTGGATGCTGAGGAGGGACAGTCATCTTCAAGGACCTGCAAGGAAGTCAAAGAAGGTAAAGTTTGAAATAAAATAAATGAAACACCTTGGTTTCTTGGAAACGTAGAATCAGATGACTGAAAAATTCAATACCATAGCCGGGATTTGAACCACGGATCTCCCGGTCTCCGTCCGGTTGCTCTAACCATTGAGCTACCATGGCAACATGCCGACACGACATTAAATTCTCCAGCTGATTCGCATTTTTCCCGGTAACCACAAGGAGATCTCAAATAGTATTGAGATGTCATACCCCAATGGCGACTTACAAACATTGTAAGTACTTAAGTCCCTGGCTTTATAGTTGCAACCACTACTAGGTCAATTAATGAAATTAATTGTTCTTTCACGCATTGTTCTTTCTTTGAGATGTCCTTGAGGTGTCCTCTTCTACTGCAAGATCTTTGCTAATACGTATGATCTAAAGAGTGCAGTAAACAAATGTTACCTACTGTGAAACAGCATAGCTTCTAATGTAATCTTCTTGTGAACCATTGCTAAAGAAGGTGCCCATTCATAGTAAGGCATGCTTCTGTCTGACGTCTTAGGGAATCATGCACTCTCTGAAAGACTCCAGGTTGGCCACGGGTGCTCTGGCACGCATTGACGATACCTTCTTGTAGTGTTTGTGCAGTACGTTCGCTTTCCTCTTCGGCCACCGGGCGGGCGATCGCATATAAGCGCGTAGCATTAGATAATCTATCAACCCTCAAGCTTATCCTACTCATTTATTGTTTATTTATTGTTATCACTTAAGCACTAACCTTGTGACAGAAGATGTAAAGCGGTGTCCATCTACAATGATGCATTCTTGACATCTTTTGATGAAATTTTATTCAACCGCTGAAGTTCTTCTTCAGTAATTTTCCAAATTCAAAAATTCTGTTCTTAGTTGGAAAGCGAGTGAATGATCCATTAATTTCAACGAGCTTTTCCCTCAGTTAGGGCCTTTTTTGGTTTAGCGCATTTATCGTTTAGGGATCCTGTTGTTCTTGATTTATTAAAACGCCTGGCAGTCTGTCTATTTGGAACTCGAACGGTCCTGAGTTTGTCTTGAAAATGTCCAGTAATCGCTCTGCATGACTCTTTGTTCAAGCGTAAATTTCTCGATTGCCATGTTAATGAATTTTAAAATAAACCTATAACACGTCTTATACACTGTGGAGATAAACAGAAAACTGACTGCATCAGCACAGATAAGCGTAAACTGACGGGTTTACGGAAACCACCACGGCGTGGCAGCACTGTATTGGCTATATTACCACGGCTCCGCGCTTGCATGCGATCACCCGGCCACAGGAGAAAGCGAACGGACTGTACATTAATGGGGATTGCATACACCAAAGATTTAAAGATGAAACTGCAACGAAATGTATTTCACAAACTTATCAAACCACAATTTTTACTTTTTCTACTACGTATAGTAAGTAGGGGAAGTATTGTATACCATCCAAAAATTCGATACGAAGATTTCACTAGAAATATATGTTTTGAGGCTCCCTGAATCCAAAAAAGCATTTTGGAAACACGTCCGTGTGTGTGCCTGTGTGTCTATGAACAGCATAACTTAGAAACGAACAGTCGGATAAACACCAAACTTGGGATTTAGGTTCAGTATCTTCCAGAAAAGCGACACGACGGTTTTCAAGCAAATACCTCCACCCCAGAATACCCTTTACATGGAACATTTTCCGAAAATTTTAATTTTCTCAGGAATGGCTCTAAAGATTTTGATTAAAATATCGTATATTTAAGATACTTTTATGACAAATAAAATGTATATCTTCAATTTTCTGGGAATGTCTCCAAAAGCATTCTTCATTGTGAACGACTGTTGCATAACTGGTTAACCATAAGAGATAGACAAAATTTTACAACACAAAAAATGTAGATAGCGTTAAAATACATAATTTATGTTATATGCATTTTTTTGTTCAGTGAACCATTTTCGAGATATTGCTTGTTATTCCCTTAAATTTTTCAATACTTATACTTTTTCCCAAATGGGAATTCGGTATTCATTTTTTGATGTCCTGGACATGCAAAGAGAATGGAATACTCCACATAGCAACCAGCTCTTAAAAATTTGACTATTGCTTAAAGCCTACCAATTCCCCTGACAACTACAAGAAAATTAGCAATAAGATTAACATCTCGATTAAAATGAAGCATATGTTAAAATTTAAAACACTTTAGGCTACTGTATGTCTAAAACGAAATGTGTAAATGTATACTGCAAGCTTACCTGTATTAACAAGAAGTAGAAATTGTAAGAATGGTTTGTAGAAGACTGCGTAGAGAAGGTGTATGTATTGCAGGACACAGTATTTGAAATGTTTTTAAATCTCTTTAAGACGCAGAAGCACAAACAACCTCGATCGTGATAACGAGAGCAGGACCAGTTGATTATACAAGACGCTCTGGTCCATCAGTCACGAGATCGTTTCCATCAAAATGCAAACAGGCTCAAGTTAACAATATATATCAGTCCCACGTGACGTTAATGGGGCACTGTGATTTAACGCTGTCAACAAGATTCCTCAGATTTCCTTGTCCAGTATTTGCTATTCTGCTACGTAATTGCCAACCTGGCACAGCGACGAGAACATAGCTCCTTAAAGTATAGGATATGCCAATACTCAGTTCAAGGTTTAAACTTGACCTCGGGACTGTGTGTGTTTACTTTCTCAACCACCTTCTTATGCTTGAATTTCGCATAAAAACAAATATGTGATACCTTTTATATGACTTCCTCTACCGTCTATCGCTTATTAGTGGCTATAAAAATTATTCTTACGAAAGATTGCTTTTTATACCCACTCCATTTTGATCGAGATAACCTTTGCAGAATTACACATTTCGTTATAGATACAAAGGTAACAGCGATAGTCAAATGTTTAACAACTGGACGCTATATGCTGGCCTTAAAATTCCATACTGTTTCCATGACATCGCGAGAAATGACTGAAAATCGAGAGGACAATTCTAACCATTAATAACGGATATCTCGGAAGTGGCTGATGCTACGAAGGAAGTTATTTAAAATAAATTGTGTTTTTTAATGATATCTACATTTTTTGTGTGGTACGTTTACTAGTTATACAGGATATGCAAAATTCCTTTCTATTAAAGAGGATTTCAAAAGCTATTCCTAAAAAATTAAAGATATATATCTTATTTGTCATATAAATATAACAAATGTACAGTATTTTAAGCAAAATCATTACAGTAACTTTTTAGAAAACAAAAAAATTTCGAAAAGGTTTCCATGTAAAGGGTAGTTTGGAGTGGGGGAATTTTTTTGGAAACCTTCGTGTCGCATCTTTGGAAGGTGCTGAACCTAAATTCTAAGTTTGGTATGTTTTTTGAGTTCTGCGTTCACAGACACACTCAGACACAAATACACACACTCGGACTTTCTCTAAAAGTGCTTTGTTATTCCAGGGGCCTCAAAACATATTTACGGTAAAATCTCGACATCGATATTTTGGGTGGAATGCAATACCTACGCTACCTAACACGTGTACGTAGTAGAGAAAGTAAAAAGGCCGTAAGTGTGTGCCCATGAATAGCATAACTTAAAAATGAAAGCTCAGATAAATGTTAAATTTCATTTGAGTTTTCTCTGAAGGATCTATGAAGTACTCTGCAGCAGTCAACTTGAATTTCCAGGTTTGTATAGCCATAAGAAATAAAAAAAACATTCTGCAGGCAACAGACCCTCTCTACTCTCTCTTCTGCAAATTATTTTTACAGAAGCTTAATCTTCTATCTATATAAGCTAATTCAGATAAACTTTCACAGAACATTTACACATTTCCTTGTAGTATAAGAAAATATATTTGGCTAAAGGGATAGTCTCTACTACGTATAGGTAGAGGAAGTATTGCATTCCACCCAAAAATTCGATAGCGAGATTTCACCGGAGATACATGTTTTGAGTCCCCCTGAATCCAGAAAAAGCATTTTTGGAAACATGTCCGTGTTGTGTGTCTGTGAACAGCATAACTCAGAAATGAACAGTCGGATAAACACCAAACTTGGTATTTAGGTTCAATATCTTCCAGAGATGCGACACGAAGGTTTTTTAAGAAAATCCCCCCACCCCAGATTACCCTTTACATGGAACATTTTTCGAAAATTTTAATTTTCTCAAAAGTAGCTCCAACGATTTTGATTAAAATATCATATTTTTAAGATACCTTCATGAGAAATGAAATGTATATCTCGAATTTTCTGGGAATGTCTCCAAAAGTATTCTTCATTGTGAACTACTTTTGCATAACTGGTAAACCATAAGAGATATAGACAAAATGTTACTACACAAAAGATGTAGATCGCGTTAAAATACACAACTTATGTCATATACATTTTTTTGGTTGAGTGAACCATTTTCGAGATATTGCTTGCTATTCCCTCAAATTTTCCAATACTTAATACTTTTTCCCAAATTCGTTATTCATTTTTTTATGTCCTGGACATGCAAAGAGAATGGAATACTCCACATAGCAACCAGCTCTTAAAACATTTGACTATCGCTTAAAACCTACCAATTCCCCTTGCATCTACAAGAAAATTAGCAATAAGATTAACATTCGATATCTCGATTAACATGAAGCATATGGAGAATAAGTGTTTGTAAAAATAGTTTGTACAAGAGTAGAGAAAGTCATGTGAGCGTAACACATCAGATTTTTTGTTCCAGGTTTTACGTGTTATGATTGTACGTATAATAATTAAGAGGATATTAAAACACATATATTCATAATGTACGCATGGTAGAGAATAAGTATATAACGTTATAACATATAAAATATAATATAAGAGCGAAAGGTCATTGATAGCTATATAACCAGTAATATAAAATTACGAGAAATGCGGTAGTATCTACGTAACCATGTAACGACACTTGGATCCATTATTAAGACGATGGAAGTTTATAAATATATATATATATATATATATATGTAATATAAACTGTTATTCTATAGTAGCATCAATCAGGTACATTGATACAAGCCTATAATTCAAATATGTACGTTATGAAGAACGGTTGAAAGGAACGCTAACAGAAGCTTGTCAGTGTTCAAGCAGGAAGGTAGTGTATAAACTCGTCTCTAAATAAACGCTGAAACTACGTATTTAAAGCCTACCAGTTGTACATATTTTAACATGACAAAGGTAATAGTGAATTGTGAACATCATATGTGGTTTATTTAAAATAAAAATGAAATAATTAGCAGAATACTCATGATGAAAATATTTTAACCTTCTCCATACCTAACCCTGACAAAACGCAAGTGCTAACCGTCACATATGCAGCAGCCGTGGCACAGTTATAAAAGAATACAGATATACGATCATCAGATTCCAGTCTACGAGAACGTCGAGATATGCCACGAGAGTACGGGCATCAAGACGACCTACAGGTACGTAACATAGCATCCATCAACACCAACGTAGTTGGGGGCCTATCAAGGGAACCACTACAATTATTTTAAAATAAATATACTCATTTTACCACATTTGAGTCTTTAAACACCTAATAGTTTACCACTTTGGCTGACATAAATGCAGTAGCAACAACAAAATGTCTTTGTATTGAAGGCCGTATTATAAAGGGATGCTTTTGTAAATTTTCGCAGGTTCCTTCATAGAATCTTAATGGTCTGGTAAGACTTACCATTACAGTAATGTAACTAGCTTATTATACCAAGAAATTTCTAGCAATCGACATTTATGAAGACATTGAGGAAGGTTTGTTGCTGTTACATATGGAAAGTTAGTTTGAAGATGTATTACATTTCGACTGCTGGGGAGCCGAACTTGAAGTAGTTGCAACCGCACTTATGGTAAAAGGTTTCTGGTAGCCTTCGCCCAAAATGTTTAAAACATATTAACTTTGTAATCTTTCACTATTTCTTTAAATATTATATATTAATGTTTGCCTCGGCTGCGTCAGTATTTATATTTTTAGACACATGAATGTCTTAGCAGGGAGTGGTGCGACTGAAGAATGTAGGCTTACACAGATTATAATTTTACTTTACTCTTTTTCTGAACGCTTGGCACACTTCGCTTATATAGAGAGCTGTGAGATATTTTTATTAATTACTTGCACTTTTTAACACGTAAACTATTTTTGTCTCACACTGAATACGTATTAAACTTCTCGAGGACGCATCTCGCGTTCGGTTAGGAACGCTGTCTACTAGCAACTGACTTTTGAATTTGTAAATTTATTTTTATAAACTGTCACAAAAATTACATTATTGCTTCCAAGAATCACAAGTAGCATTATTAAACTTTCAAATTCATTATTGCCTCAAAGTTACCTCATGTTACCTCATTGTTAGCAACATTTAACCTATTATTCTCACAGTTCCTACATTATTAAATTACGTAATACATTCGCATAGCATTATTAAACATATTTACAATAATATAAACATATATAATGACTGTAATGTACACTTTTTATATATTGTTACATACACATATTGCTTCAAGGCGGGCTGTTATTAATTTACATATTATATAATTTGACTGAAATCATTTAAGTGTTAAAAATACTCAACATGATGCCATAGAAACATCCATAAAGTTTACCAAAAATAAAAACAAGCATAATAATCTTGCAGAAGATTAATCCTAAATCTACCACACATTCAAACTAAACGCTCAGAAATGAAAACAGTAAAATGGAGAGTTCCTCAAGCTGCTGTTTTGGGTCCTCTGTTGTTAGTTTCTCTACCTTGCGTAGTAAGTAGAAGTATTGCATTCCTCCCAAAAATTCGTTACCGAGATTTTACCGGAAAGCCTGTTTTGAGGCCTCCTGAATAAAAAAATGAAACAAAATAAAGGATTTTTATAAAAAGGTCCGTCTTATGTCTGTGTGTCTGTAAACAGCGTAACTCCAAATCGAAAAGTTGGAAAACTGGATAGCGTCCAATTCTTAAACACTTGACTATCGCTGTTCTCTTTGTATCTGCACTGGTGTGCAAAACCTAAGGACGAAACAAATCTTCGTATACTGTGTCAGTGCCAAGTAACATAGCTCGATGAAATTTGAATCATACATAGAGGGAACTGCTACGTTAGACAACTAAACGAAACATGCAATGAGACGAACAGAAATGACACTTTTATTCATAGACCATAAGCTACACTAAAGTCAATACGACATTTGATGGCTCTCTAGATTTAAAGAAACAGATACATGGTGTATGATCACCATGGACAGCAATGTATGCTCTGCATTGTGTTCCCATGTTGGCCACAAGGTTGGAAAGCAGTTCTTGTAGTAAGGCTTTCCATTGCTCCGCCAGCGCTGTTGACAACTGTTGGATGGTCGTTGGTGTATGTGGATGTGCTGCAATGCGTCTCCTCAAAGCATCCCACACGTGTTCGATGGGATTTAAATCGGGGGAACTGGCAGGCCAGTCCATTCGCCGAAAATCCTCTCGTTCCAAGAGATCCTCCACCTGCGCTGTTCGATGCGGTCAGGCATTATCATCCATAAAAATGAAGTCAGGGCCGACTGCACATACGCACATGGGGAAGGAGTACAGTATCACAATAACGTTGACCAGTGAGCGTACCGTGTTCAAAGATTTGGAGGTCGGTGTGCCCATACAACATTATGCCCCCACAAACCATAACACCCGGACTACCAAAATGATCGTGTTTAAGGATGTTCCTGAGTTTATTACGTGCTCCCACCTCTCGCCAGATGAGAGTACGTCGAGAATCACTACTTAGACTGAATCTGATCTCATCCGAGAAGAGCACTCGACCCCATTCCTCGTTGGTTCAATACTATTGTAAACGGTGCCGCCGATGTGTGGATGTCAATATAACATAACGTACTGGGCGTCGGGCAAAGGGACCACTTCTGTGTAGTCGCCGTGCCACTGTGTATCGTGAGATTGCGTGCCTAGTTGTCCTGTTAAATGTGGTTGGAATTGCACCCGCTGTTTGCCGTGTATTCCTTCTTGCCTATTGCACAATATAGCGGTCATCTGCTGCTGTAGTTGAGCGTGGTCGACCACGGACAGCAGTGCCTGTGGTTTGGAAGTTTCCCAATGCACGTGAAAAAATGCTGTGGGCAATTCCAAACTCCTGAGCAACACTCGTCACACTGCGCCCTTCTTGCAGTTTCCCGATGGTTCTTCCCCATGTGAAGTCATCCAAATGTGTCTATGGGCCATGTTGCAATGAATAATACCACTACAGTGCACCGTAACAGCTCGCTAATTGCCACACACCGTCTTGTCCTGTTTCGTCAACTCCCCGTGTTGCGGGACCAGACCCATTTGGCACTATAGGCTCGCTACACTCACGCCATGTGACGTACAGCTTTCTGTGTACGTGTGAGAGACCTTGGCAACATGCTCCCGCACCTTCATCTACTTCAACCAAGTAGTTCATTTGTTATGTTACTTTACCCATCTCATCCTTAGGTTTTGCACACCAGTGTATAATAAAATGTGTAATGTAGCTATTTCTGCAATGGTTTGTTTGGATTGAAGTGAAGTATACAGAAAAGCAGGGTATGTGAATGTATTGCACAAAATATGTTTATTTATGGTGTTCAAACACACATACAGACAGAGCGTTTTTTAATAATGTAATTTCTGGAGCTAGTGAGCCTCAAAACGTGCATTTCTGATGAAATGTAGTAATTCCTCCACCTGCTATAGGTAAGTAAGTAAAATGCAAGCATAAATAAAAGGCTAAATGAAAGTTTATTAATGTTTTAGAAAGTAATAATCTACTATTGATCCTCATATCACATTGAGAGAGGGAGGGGGAGAAGTTCCTAGTCGTAAAAGACAAACTTATAATATCAAAGCAACTAATGACTCTGTATTTGCCTTACTCAGATTTACAGTATGTACAAAAACCTTTGTTCTTCCCAAGCGCAGCCTGTGACACCAACACAAAGAAAATCAAATCAAGAGCAACACGAGATCTGAACAGTTCTCACAAAGGAAGTCTTCCTAAGTTGGCTGCACTGAGAGTGCTCTTTCTTTTGCTTTGAAATATTTCCTTACGTCTTTTAGAAGCTCTAATAAAATTATACTCCTTCTAACTCAATTTTCCGCTGCAATAACGTTGATTTTCATTACCTATCTTTTTTTATCCGTTTACTCATCGCGACTTCAAATGGAAACTACGAAACTTAATGGGCTATTTAATCATTTTATTACCGAGGATGATAAAAAGTCATCTCAATTATCTGCATCGAACACTTATTAACTTGCTTTAGCTACATAAATCTGGGTTCTATTTATTGCCCTTAGAGTTGCACAATGTCTGTTCGTTAGTCACAAAGTATTCTAGTTTTTCTATCAACTTCATGTTATTCGAGATAAACTTCACAGAAACAGTTTCATTATAGACTTCTTTGTAGATACACTCGCTTCCATTTATACCGTCACTGCAGCTTTGGGAGTCATTCTATTGGCCTTTACAGATGGAGTATGCATAGGAAGGAGGAGGTGTGTGTATCTATTTAAGTTCTTGTGCATGCAGTGGCGTTCTGTTTTACGTGCACAGTTCTAGATTATTCACATATGAATATACAACACTACTTGTCATCACTTTTAATAACCATGTTCAAATATACAAGTATCTAAAAAAAACAGTTTTGCACAATATCTCCACGGAAAAAATATTTTTAATTGGATCATGTAAAACTGAAATGTATTACACTTTTCACTCTCGAAGAAGATACATTTACTAGACATTATTGGAATTATCTGTCCTATCTAAATATACAAATAAATAAAACTCAGCTTTGTAAAGAAAAAGTATTGTTAATGACAATACTGTAGCGTTTGTGTGTGCATTGTCGCCTCAGACACATTATTGCATTGTAGCATGACAATGCTGTGTATAATTATTTTGATTGGGGTTTGAATTCTGTCCAACGCGGCCTCTTTCTCCCCACCTCCTCGCTAAGAGGTGGAGAGAGGACAGGGGGAAAGCGAACGTTTTTCTTTGTCTAGTGGCGTGAGTTAGTAGCGTGGGTCAGTCGAGCATGCGTGTTTCGTGTGTGAGTGTGGCCTGTAATCTGTTGTGAACGATGTAGTGATACCAAGGTAACTATACAATAAACCACAGTAAATGTGAAATCAAGTGTATTTTGTTATGAAACTCGCACGCCTGCTTTAAATTTGTGCAGCTAGGGTCCTGGTCCTCTCGTTGCCAATGTTTATGCCGGGTAACTAAATCTAACATTTAGCTGCAAAACCTTTTGGCCTCACCCCGGTTTATAACAATATAGTGTGACGTTTTCCAGCTTTTTAACGCGCATTCAGTTCTCACTGACACTAAGTTCTTATCTGGTTCCTTCACTTTACTAAGGTGAACTAGTTGAATTCTCTGTCACTTCATTTCCTTCTTGACTCAGAATCTTCACCCCGGATAGTTCACTTCAGTCGGGAGTCAAAGACAAGATTTCTACAAACCGTTGCTCTGCCTTAGCACTCCCTGGATGTCATAACAATCGTCACCAACTGGCTCAGAGAATCGCTGCTTATGTCGCATCAGAAACACAGTCGCTCACTGACTAACTGACCGCGAGAGCGCTCGCTTATATAGTCACTGGAATCTTTCCAAAAGATTCTCGAACGTTCTAGAACTATTTCGACGTACTTTCTGGAGGAGATGTTAACGCTGGCGAGCGGCCGTTATCTTGTTTACTCCAACCGCTCGGCGCAAACCTCCCGATAATCATGGACCATAGCCGCTTTGTCACAATAATGTAAAACTGAAGTGAATTATACCTTTTACTCTCATACAGAACACATTTACTGGACATTATTTCAATAATCTTTCCAATCTCCATTTTTGTCCAATACCTGTTTTAGCCGCCTAAGCACAGAATCACTTAGGTGCTGGAAGAAACCTGCTGGTTCTAAAAGCAATGCTCCCACCTTCCATGATAATGTTCCCAGAGGGCGACTAGTGATTCAGTGCCTAGGCGACTAAATCAGGTACTGGAGACATTGTTAAAGTAACATCCAGCAAATCTGTTTTCTTTGAGAGCAAACACTATAATTTACTTCAGTTTTACATTATATTGTTATTAAATATACTTTTATGAAGAAATTGTGCAAATCAGTGCTTTATTTTGTTGTTTATTTACTTAAAATGTGGCAGTATTTTATATCACAACACTGTAAATGCCAGAGTGATTGTAGTGTAAATTAACATTATTGTATGACAATGATTTGAGTGTTTGTTAATTATAAGCATTGTTAAGAAATAAGTTTACACGGCCTCGCTGTAACTGACAATAGGAGCGGGTAACAATGTAACGAGGGGGTGAGTTGTTTATTAATTAGATGAGACAAACAAATGACGTCAGAGTAGCGTGCCTTTCTGTAGAAATGGAGGGAATATTTTCCCTAGAGCATTTGTGTTCGTAATTTTGATTGGATATAAAAATAGACGCTAATGTTGGCGCGTTTTATTAACCAATATCAGCTCTGTTATAATGTTTAGGCATATCGGGGTGAGGGAGTATAAAAAGCTAAAGCCAGAGACGGGTAACGTTCAGTCCAAAAGAATCATTCACGGGTTATACGTCCTGCAGTTCTACAAAATCTCTCGCGTCGTAAAGTTAGTTAAAAGAAGTGAAATACGCGAATTAATAATGTGCGGCAAATAAGTGATTATAGTTACATTCGAAAATACAACAGTATATCAAGAGTAATTATGTGAAATGAATAACGTGTGATGGCAATAAAAGTTTAAAACAAATTCGTGTATCAGTGTTATGTTTTAGTAACAACTCCTTTCCGTTTACACAACCTGTTCAAGAGAAAGCTCGACTGAGTAATAATAGCTAGCCGGAGGACAAAGAACCCAAAATTCAAACTATTAATACAATAACGGCGCTCAGCAAATAAGATAACATGAACGATACCGCGATACCGCGATACACAAAAATAAGTTTTTGTGTAGCATAAGCCGTTTCTGAGACATCTCTTATTAACGGTTCGAATTGTTCAATACTAGTCATTCTTTTAAAGTCTCGTCCGTTTTCAGTTGTTTCTCGCGTTGTCATGGAAACAGTATGGAATTTTAAGGCAGCATATAGCGTTCAGTTGTTTAACATTTGACTATCGCTGTTCTCTTTGTATCCAAAACGAAATGTGTAATGTAGCCGTTTCTGCAAAGGTTTATTTGGATTAACATGTGGTAGATAGAAAAATAAGCTTGAGTAAGAATAATTTGTATACCCACTAATAACTGATAGAGGGTAGAGAAAGTCATGTGAATGTATCACATTAGACTTTATTTTAAGTGTTCTTCTGATTGTGATACACACCTGGTTAATCGGTTTATTTAATGAATGTACATATACCTGTCCTTGATATAATATTTTACATTCATGTTAGTAAAAGCAATTTATTTGTTCTTTATTTTAATCAAAACTATTATAACGTAATTTCTGAGGCTTGAAGAGTCAATTCCAGTGACGTAAAAAGAAGCGGTTAAGCATAAATAATTAGAGATATTCGCATTAATTAAAATATAATTCGACAATTTTGGCTCCAGAAACATTCATTAATATCATTGAAAATCGCAAAGAAAATAACTTAGATTTTCTAAGTTTTGTAAATATTAATCGATAAACAATCCACAATTACGCACTGCTTTTTGCAATATTTCACACAAAATAAAACGTAGGCGACAGTCTTTTGTTGTATTTAGAACGCGAGAGTGTAGAGGACACGTGACTTTATTGTACTCTAAAGGGACTTTACCTAAATGTAGAGGGGGGATAGCGTCTTTCATACTATCTTAGAAGCCACCGTTAAGTTTCAACCAGCGCCTGTAAACGATCGCCGAGAACTAGCAGAAAGAGATTTAGCCCATGGAAAAATAGTAACTTTTGTAGACTTCCACATTCATTCAGTCTCACTCTGATATCGTATTCGCTAGGACGACGTGCTGGGGTTGAAAGAAAATATGTGACGCGGAAAGAAAAGTAAATCGCCGAACACAGTGCGAGAATCAGTTATTAACCAAAGTGTTAATCGCGCACAGAATATTATGTTGAGGAATAAAGCGAAGTAATTGTCAGTAAATCGCCACGCAGGAAAGAAATTGTTAGAATATACGCACAACAGAGAAGTACGAACAAAGGAACGGTGACGCAGCAAACGGGAGATAGATAAAAGTACGAGGGCGATCTTTTGTTTCAACCTCCGTTCGCGCGGGAGCGTAACCACACGAGCGGTGGATACTGTTTGTGCGTGGAGGACGACTGCGCATTGCCCCACTCTAACCTCAGCCGCAGCCAACTTCACCATGCCATTGTGAGCCTAGTTTTTGGCACGGAATCATGGCCAATACGATTGACTCTCCCACCAAATGTAAGTTGCGTAGAGTTTATTGCGAGACTGCGCAGGCCATACAGAACAAAAGAAGAGGCAAGCTGATGTCTGCGGTTATCTTGATTCATGACAATGCCCGCCCTCAAAGAGCTCGTGTCACCCAAAAAATTCTTCAGGAATTTCGATGGGACGTTTTCGACCACCCGCTGTACAGCCCTGATTTGGCGCCGAGTGATTTCCACCACTTCCCTGGACTGAAAAAGTGGCTGGGAGGGCGGAAGTTCCTTACCTATCTTAACTCACTGGCGGCAACATACTGTGCAGAGGGGATCGAAAAGCTTGTCCACAGGTGGCAAATGCCTGAAACCTAATGGCGATTATGTTGAAAAGTAAACACACTTGTACCTAACGTTTGGTAATAAATTTAATTGGCCATGTACTCTTGTCTTTTAATTATGACCCATTGGAGGTTGAATATATGAGCCGAAGTAGTCAGTAGTAGTGCTATAAGGAACAGGAATACAAATCGATCTGACAAACAGAATCATGCAGGGGGCATGGGAGATGTTACTATAAGTTAAGCTGGAGTATTACTTTCTCTACTATGTATAGTAAGTAGGGGACGTATTGTATTCCACCCAAAAATTCAATACCGAGATTTCAGCGGAAATGTGTGTTTTGAGACCCCCTGAATCCAAAAAAAGCATTTTTTGAAACATGTCCGTGTGTGTGTCTGTGAACAGCATAACTCAGAAACGAACAGTCGGCTAAACACCAAACTTGGTATTTAGGTTCAGTATCTTCCAGAGATGCGACACGAAGGTTATCAAGAAGCTCCCCCACCCCAGAGTACCCTTTACATGGAAGATTTTTCGAAAATTTTAAATTTCTCAAAAATGGCTCTAACGATTTTGATTAAAATATCGTATATTTAAGATATTTTAATTACAAATAGAATGCAAAGAGTTATAATCTGGGGCAAAGGGAATGGTGTTACACCTAGCAACCAGCTATTAAGAGATATGTATGTGCTTAAAGGTTACTGTTTTTCTATATTGCCCTTGTAAATATATATTCGCCTTACATCTACAAGAAAATTAGCAATAGAGTCTGCAAATGTTTATCTCGATTACCATGAAGCATATGGAGAATAAGCGTTTGTAAAAATAGTTTTACAAGAGTAGAGAAAGTCATGTGAGGTAACACATCGGATTTTTTTTTAGTGCACCCAAAACCTGTCTGCTATCTCCTGGTCATCACACCCACGTCGCAACCGATTTTCAGCCGACATCCACGCAGAGGAGAATAGGGTCGACCCTGAGGGTAAAATCCATATCCTAAGACAACGTAGAGGTCAGAGGTCGTTTATAGACCGGGCACCATCATCATCTGTTTAACCCATAACTTTGTAAGTAGTAGGGTGCGAAACCACTACACATGTAAGTAGTGTTTTGGGGTTTGGGGGATTTTCTGGAAATTTTTCATGATGTGTCTTTGGAGTATATAACTGAATTTTCGCTGTTGTCTCACTCTCGCTCCAGTGAAATTTGAAAACTGAATTTTTCTTTGGACTACTGTACTTCCTTCTCTCCTTCCTTCAAGTAGTATAGAAACTAGACAAGAAAACAAAAGGAATACTTTGTATTTTCTAATTTTTTTAATAAAGACAGCAAATATCTCGGAAATGGCTTATCTCAGAAAAAAGCTAACATAAATAGTATTACACTAAAATATACAGTTTTAGTGTAGTGGATTTTGGCTTGGGTATTTCTTATGGTTCACTGTTACAAAAAAAAATTAAACAACTTTCAATGTGAATGGAGATTAACATACAACTCATAATGTACCTACTTTTATTTTTCATGTCAATATCAGAGATGATATTTCAGTAATAAGCGTTGGAACATATTTAAAAAATCTGATATATTACACTCACATGACTTTCTCTACTCTTGTACAAACTACTTTTACAAATGCTTATTCTCCATCTACTTCAGGTTAATCGAGATGTTAATCTTATTGCTAATTTTCTTGTAGATGCAATGGGAATTGGTAGGCTTTAAGCGATAGTCAAATGTTTTAAGAGCTAGTTGCTATGTGGAGTATTCCATTCTCTTTGCATTACCAGGACAAAAAAAATGAATAACTAATTTGAGAAAAAGTACTAGTATTTAAGGAAATAACATGCAATATCTCGAAAATGGTTCACTCAACAAAAAAATGTGTATGACATAAATTGTGTATTGTAACGTGATCTACATTTTTTGTGTAGTAAAATTTTGTCTATCTCTTATGGTTTGCCAGTTATGCAAAAGTCGTTCACAATGTAGAATACTTTTGGAGACAGTCCCAGAAAATTCGAGATATACATTTATTTTGTCATCAAAATATCTTAAACATATGATATTTTAATCAAAATCGTTAGAACCATTTTTGAGAAAATTAAAATTTTCGAAAAATGTTCCGTGTAAAGGGTAATCTGGGTTGGGGGGATTTTCTTGAAAACCTTCGTTTCGCATCTCTGGAAGATACTGAACTTAAATACCAAGTTTGGTGTTTATTCGACTGTTCGTTTCTGAGTTATGCTATTCACAGTCACACACACAGACATGTTTCCGAAAATGCTTTTTTTTTTTGGATTCAGGGGGTCTCAAAACATATATTTCCGGTGAAATCTCGGTATCGAATTTTTGGGTGGAATACAATACTTCCTCTACTTACTCTACGTAATAGAGAAAGTAAAACATGATACATAACGAAAATGTTTCATGGGTGGTATGCATGAAAATCTTCGTATCCTTGAAGAGTGCTAGACTTACATATCAAGTTTGAGTATGACTTTTCTATGCGACTTTTGCTACTCACGAACGCACAAGTATTTTTAAGCTCCTAGTTATACTTTTTCTACTGTTTACGTATAGTAAGTAGAGAAAGTATTGCATTTGACCCAAAAATTCAATACAAAATTATGCTAGAAATGCACGATTTGAGATAGCCATAATCGAAATAGTTCACACTTCGAAAAAGCTACGTATTTCTGTCTTTCTGTCTATGTGTGTAAGAGTGTGGACAGTAAAACTCAAAAACAAAAGCTGATTTAAATATCAAACTTGATATTTAATTTAGCACATTCCAAGGATGCGCATAATCACATTGAACAAGTAAACACTTTAATTATTTTTGATTGTCAAAAAAATAGCTCTAGACGAATATTCAATAAAATACCACATCTTTAAAGACATTAAGGCAGTATTTTTAACACTTAAATGATTTGAGTCTAATTAACTAATATATAAATTCATAAACAGCACGCCTTAAAGCAATATGTGTATGTAGCAATATATAAAAAGTGTATATTACAGTCATTGTATATGTTTATATTATTGTATACATGTAATAATATTATGTGAATTTATAACGTAATTTAATAATGTAGGAGCAGTGAGAATAATAGGTTAAAAGTTGCTAACAATGAGGTAAGCTTGAGGCAATAATGAGTAAGAAAGTTTAATAATACTACTAGTCATAATTGGAGCAACAATAATGTAAATATTGAGACAGTTTATAAACAGCCAATCAATAACCAGAGAAAGTTTTATTTAAATGGAGGTATTCTATTGGAGTAGGATTAGCCAATCAGAAACGTAATATAGCAAAATTTTGAAATTTGTCGCGGTAACTTCGTGTTATCTTATTTGCTGAGTGCCTGTTATTGTTTTACTAATTTTAATTTTGAGTTATTTGTCCTCAGGCTAGCTATTATTACTCAGTCGAGCAAATCTCTTAAACAGGGTGTGTAAACGGAAAGGAGTTGTTACTAAAAGATAACACTAATTAAAGAATTTGTTTTTACACTTTTATTGCCGTCACAACTTATTAATTTCACATAATTACTCTTGATACACGCCCGACTGAAACTGTTATATTTTCGAATGTAACTATAATCACTTATTTGCCGCACATTATTAATTCTAGTATTTCACATTTTTGTAACTAACTTTACGACGCGAGAGATTCTGTAGAACTGCGCGAATGATTCTCTTAAACTGCGCGTTACCCGTCTGTGGCACGGAATTTATACTCCCTCACCCCGATATGCCTAAAGATTATAACAGAGCTGCTATTGGTTAATAAAGAGCGCCAACATTAGCGTCTATTTTAATATCCAATCAAAATTACGAACACATATGCTCTAGGGAAGATATTCCCCCATTTCTAAAGAAAAGCGCGCTACTCTGACGTCATTTGTTTGTCTCTTCTAATTAGTAAACCACTCACCTCCTCGCTATATTGTTACCCGCTCCTATTATCAGTTTCAGTTGGGCCGTGTGAACTTATTTCCTAACAATGGTTATAATTAACAAACATCTCAAATCATTGTCATACAATAATGCTAATTTACACTACAATCACTCTGGCATTCACAGTGTTGTGATATAAAATACTGCGTCAAATTCAGAGTTCAGTTGGTTGTAGACAGCGCTCATAACTGGACGCGTTGCTTGTAGACAGTGTTCTCCTACCTGGACGCGAGATGCGTGCTCGAGAAGTTTAATATGTATCAGTGTGAGACGAAAATAGCTTACGTGTTAAAAAGTGCAAGTAATTAATAAAAAAATCTCACTTCTCTCTCTATATATCAGTGAAGTGTTGTTTTAAATGGTATCAGGCATTAATAAATGGAGTGAATTAAAATTGTAATCGTGTAAGCCTACATTCTTAGCCACAACACTCCCTGTTAAGACATTCATGTCTTTTAAAAATATATAAATACTGAGCCGAGGCAAACACAAATATATAATATTTAACGAAAGAGTGAAAAGGTTACAAAGTTAATATTTTCTTAAACATTTGGGGCAAAAGCCACCGGAGAGTACATTTAGGGCGAAGACTACCGGAAACTTTTTACCATACGCGGTTGCAACTACTTCAATTTCGGCTCCCCAACAGTCGAAATATAATACGGCTTTCCATACGTGAAGCAACAACCTACTTCAATATCTAGATGACAAATAGCATTCATGTCTTACAATTTTCAGTCATATATCCTGTAAAGTCCTCCTCAACATGAATTACTTTGTCATAATTGGTAAAGTTTAAGAGATATACAAAATGTTATTACACAAAAAAGTATATATAAAGCATGCAATTTATGTCGCGTAATAATTATTTGTGACAACCATTTCAGATACATTCTTTGGTATTGCGAACTTTTAAGTGGTAAGTCCCTATTCTTTTTCTCCCGGTCACAAAAGTGGCTTGCAATCTCAAAGCCATCACAGAGTGATCTGCTTTTTTAAAAAATGTTATGATACATTCATATTTATTTCTCTACCCCATATCTTTATTAGTGAGTATACAACCCTTCTTACTAAAGGTTACTACTTTCTCTACTACGTATAGTAAGTAGGGGAAGTATTGTATTCCACCTAAAAATTCGATACCGAGATTTCACCGGAAATACATGTTTTGAGACCTCCTGAATCCAAAAAAGCATGTGTGTTTATGTGTGTTCCGTGTGTCTGTCTGTGAACAGCATAATTCAGAAACGAACGGTCGGATAAACACCAAACTTGGTATTTTGGTTCAGTATCTTCCAGAGATGCGACACGAAGGTTTTCAAGAAAAAAGCTCCCTAACATAGATTACCCTTTACATGGAACGTTTTTCGAAAATTTTAATTTTCTCAAAAATGGCTCTAATGATTTTGATTAAAATACCATATGTTTAAGATATCTTTATGACAAATGAAATGTATATCTCGAATTTTCTGCGAATGTCTCCAAAAGTATTCTTCATTGTGAACGATTTTTGCATAACTGGTAAACCATAAGAGATAGACAAAATTTTACTATTGCTAGTTATTCCTTTAAATTCACCAATGCTTATACTTTTTCTCAACTTCGTTATGCATTTTTTTGTCCTGGTAATGCAAATAGAATGGAATACTTCACATAGCAACCATCTTTTAAAACATTTGACTATCGCTTAAAGCCTACCATATTCCACTTGCATCTACAAGAAAATTACAAATAAGATTAACATCTCGATATCTCGATTGACATGAAGCATATGGAGAATAAGCTTTTGTAAAAATAGTTTGTACAAGAGTAGGGAAAGTCATGTGATTGTAACACAGCAGATTTTTTTCTATCTACTTCATTTTAATGCAGATAAACCTTTACAGAAATAGCTACATTACACATTTCTTTATAGATACAAAGAGAACAGCGATAGTCAAATGTTTAATGACTGGACGCTATATGCTGCCTTAGGATTCCATACGGTTTCCATGGCATCGCGCGAAACAACTGAATGTTGATAGAACTTCAAGTAGTGAGGAATCGGGACCATTCACAACGGATATCTCGCAAATGCCTGATGTTACATAAAAAGTTATTGGGAACAAATTGTGTGTCTAATTTCTTGTGAAGTACGTTTTCGTCCATCGTTTAACGTTTACTAGTTATGTAAGACTACACAGAATTCGTTCTAAACGAAGAGGTCCCCAAAGGCTTATCCCAGAAAATTCAAGATGTACATTTTATTTGTCACGTAAACTAATCCAATTTGTTACAGCTATTTCTAGAACATAAAGAATTTCAAAAAACGTTTCATGTAAAGGATATTTTGTGCAGATGAAGCAAATGGATCTTTTGTTTCATTTTCATCTGTTATATGGATATAAAAAGTTAACCAAAGTAGAATTCGTTAAACGTTCTTTGTTTAAGCCCTCTGTAAGTTCCAGTAAGTCATGCGCTTCTATTTACTCCGTCTCTTGTTTTGTCAAGGAGCCAATTTCGATATAGCAAGACGTAATGCAATCTGTCTCACTAGGCGATCTCCTGCATCTGCCTAAGGCCCTGAAAACGGTGACGTGTGTGTTTGGATGTAGATCTTGCACCTGTGACATTTTTATATAGTACACCTCTTCCCCCCTCACCTTTCGAGTCTCGATATTGCATTTTACTGGAGCTTGTCGTGCAAATTTAATACACTCTCGTGTAGTAAAATACTCAGAAGCAATTCCGCCAAAAACGTGTTTTAAATCAAAATTTTAACTGCAGTTCATTAATAAATTACTGCTGCACATAGCCAACATTAAAAATCCTGTTACATTCATATGATTTTCTCTACCCACTGACGTTTATTTCTATAGCTGTTTTACAAATGT
Source organism: Deroplatys truncata (assembly GCA_030765065.1). Lineage (NCBI taxonomy): Eukaryota > Metazoa > Arthropoda > Insecta > Mantodea > Mantidae > Deroplatys > Deroplatys truncata. Next base: position 263,357,760 of record CM060976.1, on the reverse strand, counting down.
GTATTTAAGTTAAAAAAACTGTGTTTTATTTTTGGACGCTGTTTAACTGCTATGTGAGGCAATATTTTTAACAATTAAATGATTTCAGTCACATTATATAATATGTAAATTCAATAAGCAAAATGTGTATGTAATAATTTGTAAAATGTATGTAACAGTCATTGCATATGCTTATATTATTATAACCATGTTCAATATGTTATGTGAATGCATTACGCAATTTAATAATGTAGGAGCTGTGAGAAAAATAAATTAAAAGTTGCTAAGAATGAGGTAACCTTGGGGCAATCATGATTTTGAGAGTTTAATAATACTACTTCTCATTATTGGGGTAACAATAATGTAATTTTAGTGACAGTTTATAAAATAGCCAATCAACAACCAGAAAAAGCTTTAGTTAAAATAAGGTATTCTATTGGATTAGCAAAAGCCAATCAGAGACTTGAAATACAGAAATTTACAAGTTTAGGACGTTGAAATCATTTCAGTTGCCTGCAAACAGTGTTTGTAACGGGATGCGAGATGCGCCCTCGAGAGATTTAATATGTATTCGTGTGAGACGAAAAATAAGTTTACGTGTTAAAAAGTGTAATTAATTAAGAAAAAGAATTTCACAGCTCTCTATATCAGTGAAGTGTTATTTAAATCGTATCAAACATTAATAAAAGGAGTAAAATTATAATCTGTGTAAGCCTACATTCTTGTCACATCAAAACCCTGCTAAGAGAAACGTGTCTCTAACAATAATACTGACGCAGCCGAGGCAAACATAAATATATAATATTTAAAGAAACAGGTTAATATTTTTTTAAACTTGGGGCAAAGGCCACCTGAAAGTACATTTGGGGCGAAGGCTACCGGAAACCGTTTACCATACGTGCGGTTGCAACTACTATAAGTTCGGCTCCCCAACAGTTCAAATATAATACAACTCATTCAATACAACCTACTTCAAATTGAGTCCCAAAGCGTGGTAAAAAAATAACGTAACAAACCATCTTCTTCAAATGGTCCTTAGCGTCCCATTCTATATTGCACGTGAAAGACCGGAAATTTTGCTCAGAGGCGTTTTTATCAGGCTTGAGGTTTTTTACGTGCCTCAACTCTACGACACGGGTGCTTTCCTTCCAAAGGAAGCCATGCTAAGAATTTTTACGCCCGAAAAAATCCATCGCCCTCCGTCAGGTTTGAACCTGCGACTTCGGGAACTAGAGCCTAGCTTGTTTATCTACTACTTCTTAGTTACGGATAAAGGGGTTTGAGGAGAATAGTAATGGGGACAGTATGACAAAGAGCTGAAACAAATGACAAAAACATTTGGAAAGGAGTCAAAAAAAGACTAAGACACATCAACCAACAGGAATAGAACCGGATTGTAAAATTAAACCTTCTCTAAGTCTAGCAAATGAAAAAAATTGATTTGGGGTAAAGAGCCATATATACTTAACTAGGAAGAAAGGAAAGATCAGGAATGGCATGGTTTAGACTGGGGCCTGGAGGGCACAGAAAATTACTGACGATTCTAGCAGGAGAATCTGCCCATTCTGGGATTTGAACGAGGACTGGGTACATATTTTGGAAGAATGTGCACAGTGGGAGAACCAGCGAACAATTAAACTGAAAGAAAAATTCTTAAGTCCGTCAAGAAAGAGATTGGCATGTTGGGAGCTACTGGTTGACCAGAGGAACTGCCAAAACATGGGCAATTTCTTGACTAATGTATGCGAGGCTAGGTCAAATTTGTTCAGTTGCATAAAGGTAATTTATCGCTATTTTTCTTGTTTGTTTTGTTTACTTTTTCTGTTGCTAATGTTGTCACCATACCTTGTATCTTAAATATGCATGTACGGTCAATGACCCATGCACTAAATACTTGTGAAATATCTTCAATAATTTCAAACCAATAAAGATACCGTATCTATCTATCTATCTGTCTGGCTACCCCTGGGAGGGGTAACTCACCTGTTCATGTATTCCCCCTGTCTAACTGCCTTGAGCGGGCATGTCCCTGAGTCGCTGTTTAAGCACTGTAAGCCGTAATTTCGCCTAGCCCGTGTTTTATTTTAATTTATTCTCACAAAATCGTTTATAACACCACTGTTGTATCTATACAACTGTAGCGGAAGGGCTAAAGACACAAAAACATTGCAACAAAACTACTGTGTTTGTAGATTGCTGTGACAGGCCACGCAAAGAGCAAGGTGCAGCGGATATGAAAACAAGTGTTTGCACATAATTAGCGATAGCATTTCACATACATGCGGTATTATCATGGGATATCTTCCAAAAGTTAATTCACAATTTTTAGGATATTTTCATAGCCTTCACTTGCCCATCTATCTCATTAAGGAAAAAAGTTACTCTCTGGTTGATTTTCATAATACAAATTATTTCAATTGAAGGGCTACAAAGAAAGCCAGCGGCTTTAATTTTTTTAGGGGGGAGACCAATCACACGCATCATCATCTCAAAACTGTGCTCTCTAACATACCTCTTACCTAACGTAAATAAGAATTTTAGTTTTTGAGTTATTACGAGTAAACAAGATCCTATCAAATTTTTCTACACTATAAAATTGCTGTGTTCACAACAGTGACGTGACCCTTGTTTCCCGCGTATCCTCTTTAAGACACCTAATGGGATAATGCAGTAATTAAAGGCAAAGAGAGTGGCAGCGAATTAACTCCTGAATACTCGCGCAGTCGTAGACCGAGGAATTTTACTAAGTTGTTATACTATAGTTAGCCAATAACGATTACGAAAGTAATGTTAACGTGTACCAAACTATCGCGTTAACGATTACTGAAGAAACGAGAAGCCTGGATGACATCATTCACTGCATGTGCGTGGATTGGTATCGCTTAACCTCAGGGCCAGGTATTTTCAGTGTTTATTACTTTCTCTACTACGTATAGTAAGTAGGGGAAGTATTGCATTCTACCCAAAAATTGATAACGAGGTTTCACCGGAAATATATGTTTTGAGACCCCCTGAATCCACAATTAGCATTTTTGGAAACAGGTGTGTGTCTGTCTGTGAACAGCATAACTCAGAAACGAACAGTCGGATAAACACCAAACTTGGTTTTTAGGGAATGTCTCTAAAAGTATTCTTCATTGCGAACGCATTTTTCATAACTGGTAAACCATAAGAGATAGACAAAAATTTACTATACAAAAATGTAGATCGCATTAAAATACACAATTTATGTCATATACATTTTTTTTGTTGGGTGAACCATTTTCGAGATATTGCTTATTATTGCCTTAAATTTTCCAATACTCATTTTCTCAAATGTGAATTCGTTATTCATTTTTTGTCTTGGATATGCAAAGAGTATTAATCTGTGGCAAAGAGAATGGTGCTGCACCTAGCAACCAGCTATTAAGAGATGTGTCTATGCTTAAAGGCTACTGTATTTCTATATTGTCCTTGCAAATACAAAACAAGGGGAACATAGTACGGCTTAAGCGATAGTCAAATATTTTTAGAACTGGTCGCTATGTGTAAAATGTAATTCTCTTTGCATGTCAAAAGATCGTTTCTGAAAATGTTTATCTCGATTAATATGAAATAGATGGAGAATAAGAGTAGAGAAAGTCATGTGATTGTAACACATCAGATTTTTTTTAAACCTATTCGTGAAAACGTATAAAATGTATTTACAGTTTAAAATGTGGTAGAAATTTTGAGGTAACTTTTAAGTCTTAGGCAGTGGCTCACATTGTCGCAGCTGCGGCGTGATGTTTTTGAAATTCGGCTGAAAACAAGCTTTCAGTTGTTGTTATCAATTGTTGATCACGTGCACTGCTTATATTGAAGCGCATATGAAGAAACATTGGTGGGACAGTTTTATTGTGGGCGAAACTTAAGTTAATAAATGAGCGTGTATTGTTAAAATTAGCGTCTTTCTTTCTTTTCTTTCGTGTACAGCCTGAGGGACTTCCAGTCCTTTAAGGTGATCGACAGTTCGTAGCTCCTAGGACCGCGCTGGGTTTTACCGGTAAGTGTTTTAGCGGCTCAGGGAAGCTTACGTTTCTTTCAATGCGGAAAGTAATTTCAAACCGTGAACTTCACACTGCAGAGGTTAGCAGGTATATTATGGTAGTTTTAAGTATTACAATTCATAATAAGTTTAATTATTTATCTTCAAATCATTTTAACTGGCTCGAATAGATAAAGTATTAGATGACATTAAATCTGTCAGTCAATATAATTTGGTGTTAACCTTCCACACTACGCCCACACATATCCTGAGAGAAAGATCTCTTAGCCAACCACTGTAGCAACCGGCAGCAAAATCAACAGCAGATGTTGGATGAAGAAGGTGATTGTTTTGTTGCTGCTACGTATGGAAAGTCAGTTTAGAGATGATGTATTGTATTTCGACTGTTGGGGAGCCGAACCTGAAGTAGTTGCAACCGCACTATAGTACCCGGTAGCCTTCGCCCCAAAAATTTAAAAAATATTAACTTTGTAATTTGACTGTTTCTTTAAATATTATATATTTATATTTGCCTCGGCTGCGTCAGTATTATTGTTAGAGATATGTTTCTTTTTGCAGGGTTGTGGTGCGACTAAAGAAGTTAGGCTTACACAGATTATAATTTTTACTTCACTCCATTTATTAATCCTTCACACAATTTAAATAACACTTCACTGATATAGAGACCAATAAGATTCCTTCATTAATTACTTGCACTTTTAAACACATAAAATATTTTCGTCTTACACTGAATACGTATTAAATTCTTCGAGGTCGCATCTTGCGTCCGGTTAGGAACACTGTCTACAACCAACGCGTCCAGTTATGAGCGCTGTCTACAAGCAACTGACTTGATTTCTACCACCTAAATTTGTAAATTTCTGTATTTCAAGTCTCTGATTGTCTAATCCTAGTCCAATAGAATACCTTCATTTAACTAAAGCTTTTTCTGTTTTTGATTGGGTATTTTTAAACTGTCACAAAATTGCATTATTGTTTCCAAGAATTACAAGTAGTATTGTTAAACTTTCAAATTAATTATTGCCTCATTGTTACCTCATTGTTAGCAACTTTTAACCTATTATTCTCAAAGCGCCTACATTATTAAATTGCGTAATACATTCAGATAAAATTATTACATGTATACAATAATATAAACATATACAATGACTGTAATAAACACTTTTATATATTGTTACATACACATATTTCTTTAAGGCGGATGTTATTATATTTTATGTTATATAATTAGAATGAAAGCTTCTAAATGTTAAAAATACTGCCTCATGGAGACGATGTCAAAAGGTGACACTGACCAAACTTGGTTCACCATAGTGGAGCTGGAAAAGCCCTCAAGCTTGGCAATTCGGGTTTAGTATCCTCCAAAGATACTGAACTTAAACAAGTGCCAATCTAGGTATTTAACCGACTTCTCAAAACGTGTATTTTCTGTTAAGTGTTAATATCGAGGTGTTTCCTGTACTTGCTATATGTGAGAGATAAAGCAAAAAGCCGCTTTGATGCTAATCCTGCCTGAAACTCCAAGGTAAAGCTACTTTGGAGAGGGGCAGAGAGTTGTGAAACACCCTGTTCCCGAGAACAAGAGATGAACTTTGTAAGATTTCACGTTAAAGGCCCAGGAAGATCCCCGCAACTTCCGCACCAATTAAACTCGGCTTCTGGTTCAACTGCTTGGTATTAAGAAACGCTCCTTCTCTGTGCAATTAGACGGGCCCTTCATGTACACGATTATATTAATGACCCAGATGTATTAGAAAAACTGCCTTTCTAATACACATGTTTCAAACACAAATCATTCCAGTATTGAGTACCAAACACAGATTGCGAACAAAACGAACTATTATGTAAACGCTGTGTAAATAGTGCAAATTTTATTTCCTTATTCGTCATAAGACACACTGCTTTTCCTTCACAAAATAGTCACTGCATGGCCGGCCGCCACAGCTCGGACTCCCGCTGAAATAGTTATATTATCCCCGTAACTGCCTTATATTCTCACATTTACGATTAAAATAATAATAATGATGATGATAATAATAATAATAAGTGCATCATTTATCATAAGAGATTTTGAAAATGTTGTCCTTTCTATCCACACATTTCTGGCATCTTGTCAGAATGATTATTCACACTAGGGAGTTCAGTATCCGAAATTGAGTGAATTTATCGCCTGATTTTTCTTTTAGTTCCGAGTTTGTTGCATACACCTTAATACTTTCTCTACTACGTATAGTCAGTAGGGGAAGTATTGTATTCCATCCAAAAATTCCATACCGAGATTTCACCGGAAATATATGTTTTCAGAATCCAAAAAAAAGCATTTTTGAAACATGTCCGTTTGTGTGTGTCTGTGTGTGTGTCTGTGAACAGCATAACTCAGAAACGAACAGTCGGATAAACACCAAACTTGGTATTTAGGTTCAGTATCTTCCAGAGATGCAACACTGAAGGTTTTTAAGAAAATCCCCCCACATCAGATTTTCTTTTACATGGAACATTTTTCGAAAGTTTTAATTTTCTCAAAAATGGCTTTAACGATTTTGATTAAAATATCATACGTTTAAGATATTTTCATGACAAATAAAATGTATATCTCGAATTTTCTGGGAATGTCTCCAAAAGTATTCCTCATTGTGAATGACTTTTGCATAACTGGTAAACCATAAGAGATAGACAAAATTTTACTACACAAAAAATGTAGATCGCGTTAAATAAGCAATTTTTGTCATAAACATTATTTTTGTTGGGTGAATCACTTTCGAGATATTGCTTGTTATTCCCTTAAATTTTAAAATACTTATACTATTTCTCAAATGGAAATTCGTTATTCATTTATTTTTTTGTCCTGGACATACAAAGAGAATGGAATGCGCCACATAGCAACCAGCTCTTAAAACATTTGACTATCACTTAAAGCCTACCATATTCCCCTTGCATCTACAAGAAAATCAGCAATAAGATTAACATCTCGATTAACATGAAGCATATGGAGAATAAGCGTTTGTAAAAATAGTTTCTACAAGAGTAGAGAAAGTCATGTGAGTGTAACACATCAGATTTTTTTCTCTTCGCCGTGCAAAGAGTATGAAGTTTCAAAGCCACTATACACAATGTTTCAAACATAGAGGGAGTAAATTCAGGTATGCATTTCCCATATTTAGACAATAAAAAAGTCCATTAGAGCATATGTCCGCAAATGCTTGGTTTTTGAGTTAGGGACTTCAAAACAGTGATATTTACTGGAACTTTTTCTTCCCACAGATAGTTGCCGTGACAGAGAATATTAACAGGCGAAGGGTACATTGAGTGTTGTGTTTGGCGTTTGACTGAGCGACATGTACTCAAATCAGGAGCTGGCAGAGGCGGGCGGTAGTGTTGCGCTGGCTCCTCGTTTGTACCAAGAGAGATACCCTCAGCAAAGATGTTCAGATCGGAAAACATTTGGAAGTTTACATCTCCTGGTTTGGGGAGGGGAAGACCAAGATCTACAATTCCAGATGGAGAGCAGGAGATTTTGGACTCCTATCAAGGTTAGCGTTGCAAGGGCATGTTCCTCATACGACTGTGTCGAGACTTTGCGAGAGCAACAGGCCTTGTCACCAGCAGATTACACTGCTCGATTAATGCTGTGCCAGTGGTTCGTGCAGCAGAGTGCTACAAATCCGAACTTTTCTGCTATTTACAGATGAAGCACAGTTCACAGGAGATGGTATTACAAATTTCCACAATCAGCATGTATGGGCATGTGAAAACCCTCATGCAATTTTTCCATCTCATCACCAGGTGCTGTTCGCCCACTCTCAACAGGTGGGCCGGTATCACTGGAGATCGGTTAATTGACCTCATGTATTTGTAGACAGACTTACGTGGCAGGCGTACATAAACTTCCTGGAAAAAGCCATACCTCATGTGTATGAAGACACTCCACTGAGCATTCGTCAACAAACTCACGTCTTGCATGATGGCGCTCCTGCACACTTCAGTTGTACCGCTCGCCGGTACTTGGATCTATGGATAGGGAGGTGGCCGAATTTATTGGCCCCTCGTTCACCTAATTTGAACCCTGTCAATTTCTACTTGTGGGGCCTTCTAAAAGCGTTGGTGTATTCGTTTCCGGAGCCTGACAGGGAATCCCTTGTGGCAGGTTGTGAGGAAATACGCAATACTCTTCGAATTTGGGGTACTGTTCGCAGGCTATCAAACTTCGATGTGAGGCAGGAGGTGGACACTGTAACGTTCTTGCAAGGCCGATTTAGAAGTAGTCGATGCACAGAAGTCACAATTACTTAAAAAAACAAACTAGAAAAGTAAAATGCCGGGCCCATTATACAATGCATTGGAAATAAAGCATTCCCCCAGAGTACTAATTGTTTTGTACTGCCAAAGGTTAAAGGAATTCAACAAGGATTTAAAGCAGCTTTAAGTAAAAGTAACAATTCGCACAGCCTCAAAGGTACTGAATATATTAACACTCAAATGTAGAAACAAAGATATGAAGCAGATTGCATTAGAATTTGTCCTCACACAACATTTGCCATTTTGAAATGAAATTTAACACGCGATAATATGTTATAAACTCGCTTCCATGAGATATTAAATGCCGCTCCACACACTAGAAGAATTTAGAATTCTCCTTACGCCAAAAGTACATGTTATAGATAATTTAGACAAGGTAGAGAAGTGTGGAGACGGCCGCTCCCAGACACGAAGCCAAATAAACGTGCTTAACTGGTCGTCGAGAACTGTCACACTCTTTTTACTCTTGATGCCGATCGGGGGTACGTGCTGGGAAGGTCAGGTGATGACGTGGAGCACACATAAGCGCTACCTATACTGGCGGAGAGGACACAACTTGGCGAGCGCTGTAGAAACCTGGTGCAGCCGACTTCTGGTGAAAGGCAGGCTGCCGGCGTAATAATAAACAGCGGCCGAAAGTTGTAGTTCATTATTGCAGGTACATAAAAGAAATACGGTCATCTCTGCAAAACAGTCGCTGAGTGGAAGAGGAGCCACAATTGGCTCAACACTTTGAACATCTTCTGTGAAGAAAACTACTTGTGGTAAGATATACTTCCGGTGAATACCACTGCTTTGAAGACCACAACTCGAAAACCTAGCATTTCTGGACACATAATGTAATGGAACTTTTTTGTTCTTTATAAATGAAATTGTGCCCTCTTTTTCTGAAACTTCCTGTATAGCAATCTGCTTGTAAAAGATTTGACTATTACTTTTGCCTACTGAATCCTTCCTGTGCCTACACCGAAATGTTGAGGCACTATTTTTAACACTTAAATGATATCAGTCTAGTTATGTAATATTAAAAAATAATAACAAATTGCCTTAAAGCAATACGTGTGTATTAATAGTAATATATAAAATGTATATTACAGTCATTGTATTACGTTTATTTTATTATGTAGATGTATACTAATGTTATGTGAATGCATTACGTAGTTTAACAATGTAGGAGCGGTGAGAATAGAAGCAAGCGGCTTTCCGTAGCAAACAGAATTATGAAATAAAAAGCCGAAAGTTGCTAACAATGAGCTAACCTTGAGGAATAATAAATTAGAAAGTTTAATAAAGCCTACTAATAATTCTTGTAACAATAGTGTAATATTTCAAACAGTTTATAAATAGCCAATCAAAAACTAGAAAAAGCTTAAGTTAAATAAAAGTATTCTATTGGAGTAGGATTAGCCATTCAGAGACTTGAAATAGAGAAAATATACAAATTCAGGCGGTAGACACTACAAGATTGCGTAAACAAGCAGTCCAGTTTAGATTCTGGTACGTGTTCAGTGTGAGACAAAAACCTTCATTGCGGTGAGAATAATATAAAGTTTACTGTTAAAAAGTACAAATAACAATAATCTCACAGCTCTACAGTAGGATATATCAGCGAAGTGTTCTTTAATCGTGTGAAGGATTAATAAACAAAGTACTATACAATTCTAATTTTTGTAAGCCTTGTTCTTTAGCCGTACCAGCCCTGCTAAGAGATACGTGTTCTATAAAATACTTATGACGTAGCCGGTAAACATATATATAATATTTAGATATACATTAAAATAAATGAGTTAATTCCTAAACGTGGGGCGAAGGCCACCGGAATGTTTGTATCGTACGTGGGGCGAACACTCCTAGAAGCAATCTCCCGCAAATTGACATCCATTACTTGCGTAGTCTAAAACAACTTCAAGATTGGCTCTCAAACAGTGGAACTACAACTACTGCAATGCATAGTGAAACTATTTTTGCAAACGTTCATCTCGATTAACATGAAGTAGGTAGAGAAAGCCATGCGATTGTGACACTTCCGATTTTTTTCTTGTCATATTTCAGTAGGTGTTACCTTCAAGATACAATAACTTGCTCGGCAGGAAACGTTGTGTTAAATAACTTCACGCCGTGCTCAGAGGTGTTATCCCTTCTGTGAGGAAGTTACAATGAAGGAAGTTGCAGAAACAGCCTGCACAGCGCTGCACCTGCGGGTGAATACCCTTTTCCTCGCCGCGGCCCGGAACTTAGACATTCATAACCTCTAACGAACCTTTGTCTTCAAGTGAAAAGCGCTCCGTGTGTGTTCGTCTCAAAGGGGAGAGCGGGGAATTTGGTTAACTTGCTGCTCCATGAAACAGAAGAGCATCCCAACATTAAATTATAACAAAAGTTTATCAAGGACCAAGTCTTTTAAAGCAACCCTTATTTATATAACTCGTGAGGGTTACTGTGCCTGCAATATTTTTGGTTTCAAGTTTAGTTCCTTTGTAGTGCAACGAAAATCTGATGGAATATACTCAAACAGCCTCCTGTATACCTCTTACATATTTGTACGATTTTATTCCAAAAAATCATGTGTGTTACATTCACCTTCTCTGCCATCTATTGTTTATTAATGGGCATACAAACTATTTCTACTAAAGCTTTCTTCTATCCACTATATTTTAATCCAAATAAACCTTTACAGAAACAGCCACATTACACATTTCGTTATAGATACAAAGGGAACAGCGATAGTCAAATGTTTAACAACGGGACGCTATATGCTGGTCTTAAAATTCCATACTGTTTCCATGACATCGCGAGAAACAACTGAATGTTGAAAGGACTAAAGAAAGACCAGTAATGAAGAATTTGAATATTTTATAAAGAATATCTCGGAAATGCCTTATGCCATAAAAGCCTTTTCTTTAATAAATTGTGTGTTTTAACCCTTAAATTAACAATGTATCCTATCCAGCCTAGATGGCACTCCAAAACTATTGTCTGAATTTTCTACCCTCTCTGTATGCGAGTCTTAATCACACAGTGAAGAATATGGCCTAACAAATCTTCAAAATGGCTGCTCAAATGCATCAACCATCTGCTTCCCAGATAAGTAAATATATTATTACTTTCTCTACTACGTATTGTAAGTAGGGGAAGTATTGTATTCCACCCAAAAATTCGATACCGAGATTTCACCGGAAATATATGTTTTGAGACCCCCTGAATCCAAAAAAAGCATTTTTGGAAACTTTTCCGTGTGTGTGTCTGTGAACAGCATAAGTCAGAAACGAAAAGTCGGATAAACACCAAACTTGGTATTTGGGTTCAGTATCTTCCAGAGATGCGACACGAAGGTTTTCAAGAAAATCCCCCCACCCCAGATTACACTTTACATGGAACATTTTTCGAAAATTTTAATTTTCTCAAAAATGGCTCTAACAATTTTGATTAAAATATCATACGTTTAAGATATTTTCATGAGAAATGAAATGTATATCTCGAATGTTCTGGGAATGTCTCCAAAAGTATTCTTCATTGTGAACGACTTTTGCATAACTGGTAAACCATAAGAGATAGACAAAGTTTTACTACATAAAAATGATCGCGGTAAAACACACAATATATGTCATATAGATTTTTTTTTAAGTGAACCATTCTCGAGATATTGCTCGTTATTCCCTTAAATTTTCGAATACTTAATACTTTTTCTGAAATGGGAATTCGTTATTCATTTGTTTGTGTTGGATATGCAAAGAGTATTAATCTGTGGCAAAGAGAGATATATCTCTGCTTAAAGGCTACAGTATTTCTATATTGTCCTTGCAAATACAAAACAAGGGGAACATAGTAGGCCTTAAGCGATAGTCAAATACTTTTACAACTGGTCGCTATGTGTAAAATGTAATTCTCTTTACATGTCAAAAGATCGTTTATGCAAATGTTTATCTCGATTAATATGAAATAGATGAAGAATAAGAGTTTGTGAAAATAGTTTGCACAAGAGTAGAGAAAGTCATGTGAGTGTAACACATCGGATTTCTTAAACACGATTGTTACTTTCGTTACCACAAAAATAATAGGTAGAGACCGTATGGCATCCCACCCAAATATTTTATACCGAGGTGTCACCAGAAATACACGTTTTGAAACACCAAAACGAAATAAAGCATTTTTGAGAGCATGTTCAGGTGTCTGTGAACAGCATAACTCAAAAACGAAAAGTTGGATGAGTACGAAACTTGGTATTTAAGTTTCGTATCTTCAAAGCACGCGACACGAATAATTTCAAGAAAATGCCGAAACCTCAACTACCCTTTACATGGAACACTTTTTCGAAATTTTGATCTTCTAGAAATGACTAAATAACAATTTTGATTAAAATACCACATATTGAATATATTTATGTGATAAATAAAATGTATATCTTGAATTACCTAGCAATAGCCTGTGAAGTCCTTCGGAATAAATGTTGTATAATCTTGTAAACTGCTAAACGTTAAGCAATAGACGAATACGTACTACAGAGAAAATGTTTGATCTCTTTAAAACACGCAATATATTTCAAATAAGTTTTCTGTGGCGTAAGCTATTTCTGATATATCCGTTATTAATGGTTAGAGTTGTTCATTACTTGGTCATACTCTTGAAGTTATTTCAACATTCAGTTGTTTCTCGCGATGTAATGGAAACAGTATGGAATTTTAAGGCAGTATATAGCGTCCAGTTGTTAAACATTTGACTATCGGTGTTCTCTTTGTATCTAAAAGGAAATATATAATTTAGATATTTCTGTAAAGGTTTATTTGAATAAAAATGTGGTGGAAAGGAGAAATAAGCCCTAGTAAGATAGTTTATACACCCACAAATAAGGGATAGAGAGCAGGGAAAGTCATGTGAATGCATCACGTATTTTTTCTGGTGGTAGTGCAAGGAGAATGGAATTTCTAAGCCATCACATAGCGGTCCAGGTTTTAAAAATCTGACTATTGCTTCAGACTATTGTATTTTCCTAATACAAGTAGAGGAGTGAGTAGGGAGCGTAATAAAGGAAAGCCTTAATGATTAGTACAAAGGGTATAAAGATACATTCTTGTTAAATGTAATATAACATCAGCAGAAAATACTTCGACATATCATTTCAGACAATTCGCTCCTGTATCGTTGACAAAACAATTAAAGGAAGGAAAGGTGATTCCAATGGAATGCTTTAAACCCTTTTTGTGAGGCCCATGGTCCTTTGGAACAAGTAATTTTAAACAAACCTTCATTTCGCAGGAAATCACAGATTACAGGCCGCACGGAGGATGCTTACGGGTTTACGATGGCCGGATGAAAATCTTTTGACAGGTTTTAATTAAAATCTTTACTCATCGGGAGACAGAATAGGATAAAGAGAAGGAGACTGAAAGAGGAAAATGATTAAATGGCAGAAGGGAAAGTTGCTGAGCGCGATCGGAAGGAAGGAAGGAAAAGTAAGCGACCCTCAAAATTTCTCAATTATCTCATTTTAATTTCACTTCCCTCATAATCTTCATCGGCTAGTACCCATCTCCCTTCATTGTTTACCCCCGCATTCAATGACAACAGTTGGCACCCCTTTAGCACAAGGGTTGAAGGGAACTTTTAAAATATTCCCTTTATGAGAAACAAATTAAAGGTGCAATCTTTAAGCGAGAGACGCAAGGATTCTATAATTCTGAAAAAAAACAACACTAAAAATGCGATGTCGCCTCATTTTCTCCACCACTCTCGTTTATACACCTTCCACAATATATTCTTACAAAAGATTTTCTGTATCTACTTCATTATAATCAAGATAAACCTTAGCATATTTCGTTATAGATAGTCAAATATTTAAGAACGAGTTGTTATATGGTTTTCTTAAAATTCCATACTGTTTCCACGACTTCGAGAGAAACAACAAAGTAGCGATAGCACATTTAAAAAACCAAAAAAAATAAAAAAGTCCGATTTGTTACACTCACATGACTTTCTCTACTCTTGTACAAACTATTTTTACAAACGCTAATTCTCCATATGCTTCATGTTAATGGAGATGTTAATCTTATTGCTAATTTTCTTGTAGATGCAAGGGGAATTGGTAGGTTTTAAGGGATGGTCAAATCTTTTAAGAGCTGGTTGCTATGTGAAGTATTCCATTTTCTTTGCATTACCAGGTCCAAAAATATGAATAAGGAATTTCCATTTGGGAAAAAGTATAAGTATTCGAAAATTTAAGGGAATAACAAGCAAAATTTCGAAAATGGTTCACTCATCAAAAAAATTGTATATGACATAAATTGTGTAATTTTAACGTGATCTACATTTTTTGTGTAGTAAAATTTTGTCTATCTCTTATGGCTTACCAGTTATGCAAACGTTTTTCACAATGAAGAATGCTTTTGGAGACATTCCCAGAAAATTCGAGATAAACATTTCATTTGTCATGAAAATATCTTAAAAATCTGACATTTTAAATAAAATCGTTAGGGCCGTAATTGAGAAAATTAAAATTTTCGAAAAATGTTCCGTGTAAAGGGTAATCTGTGGTGGGGGTTTTTTCTTGAAAACCTTCGTGTCGCATCTCTGGAAGATACTGAACCTGAATACAAGCTTTAGTGTTTATCGGACTGTTCGTTTCTGAGTTACGCTATTCATAGGCGCACAGACACATACACGAACATGTTTCCAAAAATGCTTTTTTTGGATTCAGGGGACCTCAAAACATGTATTTCCGGTGAAGTTTTGGGTGGAATACAATACTTCCCCTACTTACTATACGTAGTAGAAAATGTAGAAATGTATACTATTAATAAAGGATATCTTTGAGATGGACAATGCTACGAAAAAATTATATAAAATAAATTGTGCATTTTAAAGAGATCTACATTATTCTGACTAGCACAGTTTTTCTGTTATGCAGAACTCCTGCCGATTGAAGAGGTCTTCAAAGGCTCTTCTCAGAAAATTCAAGACATACATTTTATTTGTCGTATGAATATCTTAAACACATGGTGTTTTAATTAAAATGGTTAGAGTCATTTTTGCAAAAAATAACGAAACATTGTACTTGAGATGGGTCTTTGAGGTGGGGGAATTTATTGAACTTAGAGGTTTGGTATTTAAGAGACTTTTCCTTCTTTCCTTTATGAGCGGGGTGGCTCTGGCGGTAATGTCTGTTGCAAATATTCAGGAGATCCCGGGCTCAAATCTTCAAGGGCGCCCAATTTCACCCATGGGTTCTTATTGTTTTCCGTGGCCGCTAGGTAAATTATGGATGATATTTTGAACCGCGAATTTTTCTATCGTCCCTTACATCACATTTCGTTTCCTTCTTCACCGCCATACCAGGCATAGGGCTGATCACTCATCATTTATGTTCTATAATCCAGAGTTTGCCTTATCCTCGACAGGCTTCTGACCTAAGACATTGGGCTGATCACCCATCCTGGATAGGCTATTATCCAGAGTTTGCTTGTTCCTCAACAGCCTACTGACCTAAGATATTGGGTTGATAACCCATCCTGGATAGACTATGATTCAGAGTTTGCTTGATCCTCGACAGGCTACTGACTCAAGACATTTGGCTGATCATCCATCCTGGATAGGCTATGATCCAGAGTTTGCTTGTTCCTCGACAGGCTACTGGCACAAGACATTGGCCTATTCACCCATCCTGGATATGCTATGATCCAGAGTTTGCTTGTTCCTCAACAGGCTACTGACCTTAGATATTGGGTTGATCACCCATCCTGGATAGGCTATGATCCGGAGTTTGCTTGTTCCTCAACAGGCTACTGACCTTAGATATTGGGTTGATCACCCATCCTGGATAGGCTATGATCCAGAGTTTGCTTGTTCCTCAACAGGCTACTGACCTAAGATATTGGGTTGATCACCCATCCTGGATAGACTATGATCCAGAGTTTGCTTGCTCCTCGACAGGCTACTGACACAAGACATTGGGTGATCACCCATCCTGAATATGCTATGATCCAGAATTTGCTTGCTCCTCGACAGGCTACTGACACAAGACATTGGGTGATCACCCATCCTGGATATGCTATGATCCAGAATTTGCTTGCTCCTCGACAGACTACAGACCTAAGACATTGGGCTGGATGTGATGTAATTCATAGTTTGCTTGCTCCTCGACAGACTACCGACCTTAAGTCCTTGCGGGTGTAAGTCCTTCTAGGGTATTCACTTAAAGATGAAGAAGAGGTTATGCTGTTCAGACAGACACATATAGGCCTTTGTCTAAAAATTCCTTACAAAGCGAGGTGGGACCATGGTAAGTATTGCGACTCGTTTTTGGAAAGTTCGAACCCCGGCTAACGCCGACTCTAATCTATGGGTTTTTCGTGGTGGGCAGGCGAATGCTTGAGTGGTATATTTTCTACCACTGCTCTCCTACCCCCATTTCCTCTACCCATCTTCCTTGTCATGTAGGAACAGCAGCTAGTGTTCGGTGGGTTGCGCCTGGAGATGGCTGTGCGCTATATGCTCGGCTGGAACCTACCTCTGGGTACTTTCGGGTGGGAGGTGCTTCAAGGAACACCAGAAGACTTGGGGCCTAGAAGACTGAGCTCGGGCGTCGTTGTAGGCGTTTAGTCTGGAAACATTAGGGACATCGTCTGTGCTTGCTTGCGCCCATCGTAATCCCGATCTTGTAAACTCTTTGGGTCTTTTTCCCCATCCTTTCCTCCGGGTATTCACAGTAGAAGCACAAGGGCCGACTAGCCTGCTTGTGGTGTTCTTGCCCGGTTTCAGAGATCCCTTGTGTTCGTACCCTTTACATTTTAAAAATGCCTTGTTGGGTTTAGAAGACCTCGAAACGTGTATTTAAAAATCTCGGTATCGAATTTTTGGTATTAATACAATACTTTCTATATTATTCTATTAATAAACTACAGTTTCGAAGTATGTTTAAGTAGTAGGTGGGATTTGAACCCACGACCTCTCCGTCTATCTCTACGACATTTAGTGAATATCAAACTCCGAATGTGTGCAGTAGGGAATACGAGCGACTCCTTGTGTCACTTTTGTTAACTACCAGATCAAGCCGCAGGTAGAAGCCCTACAATTAAACCTGTTGTTTCTCTGTGCCATGCAAAACATGAAATGACAGGCCTGTGGTCCACAAACGCGCCAAAGAGAGCAGCATCTATCATTACTTTGACATGGCTTGAAAATTACACCACAAGTTCCTAAGGCACTTCAAAACCGAGCTCTTTTACCGTCTCCTCCTCTTTAATTATCTCATTTACTCTCTCATTATCCGGCTCCTCTTTCCGCTCCCAGTTTGTTGCTTTTGCTACTACTACCACCACCACTTGCCCTACTTTCATACGGCACTTTCTTTCCTTGCGATTTGTAAGCAAGTAGAATGTCGACATCTTCTCTTATTTAAATAGCGTGTTAAAATGGTCAAGAACGCTGCTATTCAGTCGATTTTAATTTGTCTCGCCCTTAGAGACCTAAATTCGCAAATATCTTACGCCTTTTCAGATTCCCTTCTCTCCCCAGGACACCACGATAAACAAGAGAATGGTGACTTTGATTGCATAAAAATCTTATGTGTTACACTCACATAACTTTCTCTACTCTTTCCTTCAATAAATATTCTTACAACAGGTTATTCGTTTATCTACTTCATATTATGACCACGCGTACGACGTTGTAAGCACATCCCAGCCCGGCACTTGAGTGGGTCCCTCGACCCAGTTTTTACTGCTCCAGAAGATACAATTAAGCCTTTTCCAGTAGCTTCCCCTTCTAGAACATTCCGTTTTGTATACGGGGTCTACATTGAGGATGTTCTGTCCAGTGAGGGGATCAGTTAGCTAAGAAGTTAGGAAGTTGGTAGCGGATTTATTAACTCAAATGAGTAGTAATTTGTATACAGACATGATAGGGAAATATATAAATAATTGCAATAAATAATTTCCATATATTGAATCAATGCATAATGGAAGAGGAAGGGTTTACACTTTGTAAGTGAGTAAGGAAGTCAGTACCAAAGAGATTACTGGTTCAGGAAAAGCAATTAGTTAAATTGTAGAGCAGCTAAGGTAATTAAACTTTACGGTGAACTTTAGGCAACAAGAAACCCCTTAGCTCAAGGTTCAGGTAGCTAAAATTCAAGACGTTAAGGAATAAAATATGTGTGAAATTGCACGTAGGGCAATTCGGGAAAATGGGAAAGAGAATGAATTCTTAGAAGCTGGTATTCAAAGAGTAAAAGTTGTGTTTCAGATGCGAAAATTTTGGCAAACGTACAATGTAGGAACTGTGTTGTGGTAGTTCTAAAGTAGGTGAGACTTATGTTAATAAAAGCGCGTGTAATGTTAAAATTACCATCTTACTTTCCTCTCTTTCGTGTGCAGCTTTAGGCTGTAAGTCTTTTATGGTGATCGGCGGTTGGTATCGCCTAAGACCGCGCTGGGTTATAGTTATTTAGCGGTAGCTGCGAGGGGTTTTGCCGTTAAGTATTTTAGCGACTCACGGCAAGTTACACTTCTAGTTTCTTTTATTGCGGAAAACGTTATTTCATACCGTAAAATTGATACTGCAGAGGTTAGCAGTTAGTTCAATTGTTATACTTTCGAGTGCTACGATTTAATCAGTTTCATTCTTTCTCTTCAAAATGTCCGGAATTTGCTTTAATAGCTCAAGTATTAGATCACATTAAACTTCTCAGTCAATTTAAACTTGTATTATCCTTTCAAAGTACGCCCTCGCATAACCTAGTCATCTCATAGCCAACCACTGTAACAGCCGGCAGCAGAATCAACAGCAAATATTGAAGCTTCAAATGTGACGACTATCGCCTGCTTCAACATTTACACGCCGTTGTATGTATAAGGAGGATACAGCAGGGTTAAGCGATAGTCAGATTTTTAAAAAAGCCAATCGAAGAAATGAATAGCGACTTACCACTATTCAGTTTTTTTGTCGTGGTCATACAAACAGCATGGAATTTCAGTCACGACATAATGACATCATCTTCTTTAACGGATTATCTTCCTCTTTGTGGGAATTACAAGCCAATGCCTGTCGAGGAGCAAGCAGACTCAGGATGGGTGATCAGCCCAATGCCTGGTATGGCGGTGAAGAAGAAGGAAATATAAATGTAGTGATGAAAGGTGATAGTAAAATTCGCACATCAAATTAACCAACCCAGCATTCGCCTATAGACCGAAGAAAACCGCGATGATATCTTCGGTCGGTTTGGTCGGCCCCGGGGGCTTGAAACCAGAGCCTCCCGAACGCGAGTCGCATGCGTTACCGCGGCACCCCTCGGTCAGTACATAAGCAACTTGCTTTTTAAAAATTCGACTATCGCTTTAGCTTTCTTATACCCACAACGTTGTGTAGTGGAGTTTTATCTAGTAGTACTTAAAAGTATAAGAATAGTGAAAGGAGACACCGGGAGGCTGGAACCAGGAGGACGGAGGAATGACGGCACAGGAATAACAAGGTCCCTACAGCTCCCAGATTGAGACGCTCCGGCAGTCGGACAGGCAGACCGGGGTTCCCATCCAAACAGGGTCCAATGTCCCTCCCAAGGGGCGGCCCTTATACCGAGAGACGGAGAGAGTTCACAGAGAGCACCCTTTTGCCCCACCACGCTGCACCGAAACACCATCGCCAACCCGTGAAGCGTGAATAAAATGATTAATGGAACGAAATGGAGGGACAGGAAATTCAGGGGCTGATAAAACGCACTCCAACATCCTGATCGAACCTAGGATCTCCCGAATGCGGGTCACAGACGTTACAGCCTTAACTGTCCCACTCGGCTATCAACATGAAGTAGAAAAAGAAGCTTTCGTAAGAATATGTTGTAGAACAATGGTAGGGAAAGTCATGTGAATGTAAACTTGAGACAATATTGTTTAAAGTAAACCGTATATGAAATATGACTTACTGTAATAGAATTTATATGTAGCAGTTGCTGTAGAGTCGTAATTAAATGTGAGCGTTGCGCATAGGATGTTTACTGTTGTTTTACTGGACCAGGAATCCCAGCTCAAATAATGTTGCAGCAGCGTGTTTAAGGAAGGCGATGAAGACGAGGAGAAGTAGATAAAAGGATTCTGGTGTTTGAACATGGTGTTGATGTTTCGTAGCGGCGCGCACTCCGCGTGTGTTGGATTAAAGCGGCTGGGGAAACAAGTAATATATTCTTGTCATACAGGAAGTTTACCTTCCCATGTGCAAAAAGAAGACTGCGGGCTTTGTGTGGACTTCTTCACGTTCACTCTAGTGCTTTACTATACCGTCCATGTTATTGTCTCAAGGTGTACTTTATTAATAGCTTTATACCCACTATACCCAGATTTATTCAAAATACATGTTTTGAGGCCCCCGGAATAAAATCATTTTAACAAAACGGTGCGTGTGTCTGTGAATAGCATAAATAAAAAGCGAAATATCGACTAGTTGTAGAACTTTTGATTTTCTCAAAAAATGACTCTAACCATTTTGTTTAGTGTATCATACACACATATATACTAGGTGAATTTTTAAATGTATGCAACGTGCAAAGGGACATATTTGAATCACGCTTTCTTGAATGCCTTCTAATGTCTGATTTACATAACGCTTTATAGAGGAGGGATAGACAACTCAGTACATAAGTGTTTTACGGGACAGAATGCAATCGCTATGTATGTCGAAGCAAAAGACATCCCACCCTGACACTGGGAGCCGCAATAGCACTTTTAGCCAATCTTAAAAACTTTTATTCTTTAGCATACATTCATGCACACCTTTGAAAACGCCCCTGAAAGAACAACCTATCACATGCATCGGTTGACAAAACCATTTGAAAACAAAATGACAGATCTACGCAGTGCGACCAATTGGACTTATGTCGTCGGTCAACGTTGTACAGCCTTGACAAAAATGCTAAATGCAGTAGATAATTTCACTTATGTCATAAACTATGACAGATCATACAGTAATTGCAGTGACTGATGCAGCTTATTTGTTTGGGTTAAAACTGCCAAACCGAGCCCAAAACATTGTATGACGCGCAAAAAGCGTTAACAGATTCGAGACGGGGTCTAGTTTGATTAATAATTCGTATAAGAACCTTAGCTCGCAAGGTAACATTGGCCGAATGGTATTACCATGGTTGCTTTAACACTGTGCCACTTCAGTTCAGGTGAAGCTCAAAATTTTTATTACCCTTTGTTTTATCTCTTTGGGACTATAATTTGATATTACGCATATAAATAACATTTTGATAACATTATATATGTGTACAGAATAGAATAATAATGTCTTACACCGCAAAGAAGAAGAACCGCAAAGCCCAAATCATCTACGGGCACTCATACATGAAGAATGCAGGCAGATTACACAACGCATGTTAAAAAATGCAAGCCTCTCCGGCAACGTACACAAATGTGCATTGATGAAGGAGACCGTCTTTTGAACAATTACTTCGTTGATGAAATCCGCGCTCTTTAATAACAATTTATTATTCTGTTTAGCCGTGAACTTAGCACATTTACAATCCTTTATCAGTAGAAGAAGTGAAACATAAGGTTTAAACATGAAAAAAGTGTTAGATTTAATATCGTCGATATGCGCCCAAAAGAATGAAATCTAACTACGTAACACGATTTACAACACCAGATACGCTACAGATTATTAGGGCAGACATGATACACAAATATCTGATTGCAATTCTTTTGTCTTTGGCTTACAGGAGAGCCAATAACAAAATAAATAAATTAGTATACCAAAATACAGAAAATTAACACAAGCAGAAAGAAAGAAAACCCAAAACTATTCGATGTTTGCATTAGATTCGAACCTCTGAAGCTAACCTTTGCTTCACCACATTCCGGCAGCTAACCCACTCGGCCAGCACCCATGTATTCTGTCCCGCTCTTTGGTAGAACATTCCTCTACCCCCTTTCAAACCTTATATCCATGAAAAACTGTCTTTTTTAAGGCTTTCGCAGCTCCTTGGTTCTCATTCAGGCCTTTAATCATTAATGCTGGTTGCATATAGTACCGAATAGAAGGGCAGAGCTACAATAACCGTTTGTTTGCTAAAAGGGTCAATGTTTTCACATTGGACTGTAAACTGCGAGTTGCATAGATACGAATACCCAGGGGCAGCTGACTCACTTGGTATGTATGTGTGTGTGTGTGTGTGTATATATATATATATATATATATATATATATATATATACAGAACGTTAAATAAAGCATTCTTTATTTTAAGAGGTGGTAGTATGGACCAAAACAGAAAAAATGTCCAGTAAGCATGGGATCTAAAATGCATCCTTCAGAGCTATGAGCACTTGTTCATCTTTGCTACTGTGAAACATTTCTTCTAGTGCAAGCTCTTTACTATTACGTATGACTCTTTGTGGCCTCAGCCATTTCCAAGATATCGGTTATTAATGGTTCGAATTGTTTCTAATATTGTCATTCTTTTATCTCAGCTGTTCTCGCGGTTGCCTGAAAAGAGTATAGAAAATCAAGGCCAGCATGTAGCGTCAAGTTCTAAACATGTTGACTATCGCTGTTTCCTTTGTACCAGTAAGATTAGGTATGGAGGGGGACTTAACACGACCTACAAGATCTCTTGTGCCTAAGGCACGGGCAGGGCACCTCCGAGAGGGATGGAGTGAGAGGAGACAGAGTGCAGCCGGACCAGGAGGCAAGACAGAGCAGAGGTCAGGGTCCCTAGCTTCTACAGATTGAAATTTCCCGGATGGCAGCTAGTGCTACCGGCTCCCCTTCCCCTACAGGCTTGCACATCCCACTGGGTGGCCCGGGACTCGGAGACCGCACCCATTCTGGGTGACGATGGGCATCCTTTTCCCCGTCTAAGCAACGCCGACACCTTCAACTCCCAAACAGCCAAGCAGATGAAAGGTGATTCGAAATGAGAATGGAGGTGAAATGAGGGGACAGGAAACTCGGAGGATGTAATGAACGTTCCCAGCATTCGCCTAGTGACCCGGGGAAACCCCGAAAAAGCCCATAGGTAAATAAGGGCGGCCGCGGGAATAGAATCAGTGACTTCCTGAATGCGGACCACTGATAAGTCTGGATTAAAATGAAGTAGATAGGAAAACAAAGATACGTAAGAAAATTTGTATACCAATTAATAAGCGATGCAGGGTAGAGAAAGTCATGTGAATATAACAAATCAAACTTTTTAATGGAAAAGTAAATAAATATTTTTAATTTCTGGGAATAGCCTGTGAAGTTTTCTTCATCCCAAATGATATTTGTATAATTGGTAAGTCGTAAGAGATAGACAAAATCTTACTACACCAAAAACGCAGAGCTCATTAAACCATACAAATTGAGCCAAATAAACCTTTTGGGGGTTTATTATTGGACTGAATCAAATAGGAAGTCGATACTGTTTTTTTTTCTGATGGCCATGCAAAGAGCATGGAATTTCAAAGCCATGATATAGCGACACGCTTTTTAAAATTCTAACTATCCAATACCAACTCTAAATGTGTAAATTCAAATTGAAAGCTTATCTAAATAATAAGTGGTTCTATAAGAATGGTGCATAGAAGAGCGAACACGGAAAGTCATGTGAATGTTAACATATAGGAACTTTTTTATCAAAATATGTCACAAATGTGTAAGGAGACATACTTGATAAGAAATAAGACAGTAAATAATAGCATATAAAATATTGGGTTAAAATACAGGGAATAATTTAAAATGTGAAACCAACTTGTTAATTAGAACAGGCAACTAGCAAGAGAGAGGTGAAAGTCCATCAACACATGCGCTAATAAGCACAGGGTTCAGGCTAAACATCAGAAAACAGGAAAAAAGGGCAGAGAATATAAAGAGGTGGAAATAGTGGTCCATTTCCTGGAACTCCAGGAGGTTGGTAAAATAAGGAAACATTTACTTAAAAGACAGAGACATTGGGTTTTGCCGGATAAGACAGCTGGACGCGTAACTTCAGAAATATGGCACATTTTATTGCCATAGTATGCTATGTAACACCACTTAAGAACCAATGGAGATTGTAGTAGCAAACAAAGGCGCGAATTCTGGCGTTATAGGAAAACATAATAAAGGAGGTCCGGAGTTTACACGACTCTCTAAATTACTCTCTTGGCATTAGTTTGCGTGCTACTACCGTTGCAACCGATATTAGAATCAGTAATGCATTTAAATGTGTAGCCAGGTGGAATATGCTGCATATGTGGGTGGAAAGATCATGTGACAAATTAGGTAGGTCCATAGAATAATGATAACGGGAAGGTTTAAGCTATAAGATTTAGAAAGCACTTCGTAAGAGAAAATTGCTAACCGCATGTATAGACATAATTCTCCTCAATAAATTGAGACAGTACGTTCTGCGTATTTAATTATAAAATGATATCCATAGGGAAAATAAATATTAATAACAGTAAGAATGGTATTAAATAAGATTGAGAAGCGAGTTTTACATGTAAATGTGAATATGGGTTGAATAGACAGTGCCAGCAGCAGGCACGAAACGGCGTTGGTTTTTCCCCCTCATTGTAACCACGCAAGAACAGAATACGGTTTGTTAGTGTACCGTTAGGTCGCCTGAAAAGTAGATGTGTAGAAAATGTCAGTGATCTGATAGCCGCAGGCAACCAAAAAGAAAGGAGGTAGAAATCATGTGATAATGTAATGGGGAAACAGGAAATTGGAAAATAAAGAAACACTTGTTCGCGGTATTTTCTTGAGGTTGTTCCGAAAGCAAATGTGTGTCGGCGGATAGGCGCGACTGTGTGAAGCACAATAGTAAATAAATGTGTGTGTGTGTGTGTGTGTGTGTGTGTGTGTGTGTGTGTGGCGAGGTAATATCAGGAGTCAGATTTTAAAAACGATGACGGGAAATAAACGGTTAAGAAAATGAATCAGTCGTATTAACCACAACCCGAGATCCAAGATCCATGCGAGTCCCTGAGCTAGCATCAAACCCGGGACCATTCCTGCAAATCCCGTGCCGCCAGATGGTGCACAGCACCCCGCAAAATCACGGTTGTGGGAAAATTAGTTTATTATTGCCCAACTAGATAGGATAGGAATTCTTTCCTCAGCTCTTCGACTGGCAGCCGGCAAGAATATCTAGAAAACAACGGTGATCCAGGAGATGAATGAACCAACGTGTATTCCGCCAAAAATGCCTATTTAGTGCTCTAACACAGAACATATATCTCTATTATAAAGCAACTTTACCTAATTACTTTCTCTATAGTAAGTAGGGGAAGTATTGTATTCCAACCAAAAATTCGATACCGAGATTTCACCGGAAATATATGTTTTGAGACACCCTGAATCCAAAAAAAAGCATTTTTGGAAACATGTCCGTGTGTGTCTGTGTGTGAACAGCATAACTCAGAAACGAACAGTCGGATAGACACCAAACTTGGTATTTAGGTGCAGTATTTTCCGTGGATGCGACACAAAGGTTTTCAAGAAAATCCCCCACCCCAGACTACCCTTTACAAGGAACATTTTTCGAGAATTTTAATTTTTTCAAAAACGGCTCTAACGATTTTGATTAAAATATCATATGTTTAAGATATTTGCAAGACAAATAAAATGTATATCATGAATTTTCTGGGAATGTCTCCAACAGTATTCTTCATTGTAAACGACTTTTGCATAACTGGTAAACCATAAGAGATAGACAAAATTTTACTACACAAAAAATGTAGATCGCGTTAAAATACACAATTTATGTCATACATATTTTTTTTGTTGAGTGAACCATTTTCGAGATATTACTTATTATTCCCTTAAATTTTTCAATACTTATTTTCTCAAATGGGAATTCGTTATCCATTTTTTTGTCTTGGATATGCGAAGAGTATTAATCTGTGGGAAAGAGAATAGTGCTGCACCTAGCAACCAGCTATTAAGAGATATGTATGTGCTTAAAGGCTACTGCATTTCTATATTGCCCAATGTTTATCTCGATTAACATGAAGTAGATGGAGAATAAGAGCTCGTAAAAATAATTTGTACAAGAGTAGAGAAAGTCATGTGAGTGTAACACATCAGATTTTATTTGTAAAAATTGAAATTCTAATGCTTATACTATGAAGCTATAACTTTGAGCAGAAGACAAAGTAGATGGGCGAGAGATGTTGACTAAATATGTTAATTCAAATAAATTGCAAACATTGGTTTTAGTTGATTTCAAGTTACAGTAAGGCAGTTTGTTTAACACACACCTTGTATCCAAAATATAATATATCAGAGCGACGAAAGCAGCAAACAGTTATGCTGCAATACATGCCATGACATAGGTATTGAAAATCTGCCACTAGAGAGTCTTAATATCTGAGAGATCTGTATATTCTCGTTTTCTTGAGCCCGCACCATGAAGCAGGAAGCAATAAACGCAATGTTTCTGATAACACCGGAGTGGTAATATTATCCGCCTGCAAACTTTTGAGAGACGCTTACAAAATATTACACGGTTGTAAATCTTTCACGAGAGTAGAGGTATTAGGAAATACGTTTTAGCAAAAATAGGTTAACTGATCCCCCAGTTGGTTCCTGAGGAATCAATTTCCTTAAACATGTGTCTCCCTAGGTATGTACATCACTGCAGAGTATTTGCGTGCATCTGCAAACATGAAACATCCCACGAACAGTGCAAGTAGGAAATGTATGAACATTTCGAACACCGGAGAACTAAATTTCATCCATCTTAAGAGTGTCTAAATGGTAAAATTTGCCAAAAAACAAAAAAAATCTCAAATTATTCTTTACTTTAATATAAATCATGAAACATAAGTCAACGGACAAACTAATAGGGGTTACAGAGGAAGTTTAGGCAAGCACTTTGATATAGGGCACTTATGGTCTATGAATTCATGGTTGTTTGCAATAAACAGCCAGTACGCCACTAAGTTGCTGCTAATTGCAGGTAATCGTGGTCATGCTGTGTTAAAACTTTCCTTATGAATACCTCCGTAATTTATACTTGCTTGTATGCGATTCGAACGCAGCACCACCACCAAGTAACTAATGACTGCGCTATTACTATAGCTTATTCTTGTTTCTCTCTGATACGTATGGTTGTCCATTTGAAAATGGAGGTACGAGGGCGATCGCAGAAGTGCCCGACCTAACAAAGAAAACACAAAAATTTGGGAAAAAACATCTTTATTTCTGTACATAGTCTCCTTTCAGCTCGATACACTTTTCCCATCGATGTTCAATAGCTTCGATACCCTGTTTGTAGTGAGAACCCTCGAGTTCTGCAAAATAGCCATCAACTGCAAACTCCACCTCTTCATAGTTGGCAAATATTACACCACCAAGCCATTTCTTCAACTTTGGAAACAGGAAATAATCAGAGGGGGCTAAGTCTGGCGAATAGGGTGCATGAGGAAGCAATTCGAACTTTAACTTATTGATCTTGGCCATGGCGATAATGGACGTGTGAACTGGTGCATTGTCTTGATGAAACAAACCTTCTTTTTCGCTAAATACGGCCGTTTTTGCTTGATTTCATCATTAAAACGCTGCAATAAGTTTGCATAATACTCGCCATTGATTGCTTATCCTTCTTAAAGATAATCAATGAAAATTATCCCGCGCGCATCCCTAAACAACTGACGCCATGAACTTGCCTGCAGATGGAACTGTCTTCACCTTCTTTGGAGTCGATTCTACCCTTGCAATCCACTGTTTTGACTGTTCCTTCGTTTCAGGTGTGAAGTGATGGACCCATGTTTCATCCATGGTTATGCATCGACGCAAAAACTCAGTTTTATGGCAGCGAAACATTGCCAAACACTCAACTGAAACATACTCACGATGCTGCTTTTGTTCCGTTGTGAGTAAGCGCGGCACCCATCTTGCGCACAGCTTTCTCATGTCTAAATTTTCAGTTAGTATGATATTTACAGCACTTTCTGAAATGCCTATGATGTCTGCTAGCTCGCGCACTTTCAGTCGACGGTCATCCAATACCATTTTGTGGATGTTCTTCACAATTTCTGGTGCATGGTCACCTCATTTGGTCGACCACTGCGATGTTCGTCTTAGCAGCTCGTACGGCCTCGCCTAAACTCTGCCACCCAATATTTTACTGCTGTAAACGAAGGAGCAGACTCCCCCAGAGTAGAATCTAGCTCAGCTTTAATATTAGTTGGACTAAGACCTCTCAAATGAAAGTATTGTATCACATAACGGTGGCCAGT
The DNA here is from genome assembly GCA_030765065.1 of Deroplatys truncata. NCBI lineage: Eukaryota > Metazoa > Arthropoda > Insecta > Mantodea > Mantidae > Deroplatys > Deroplatys truncata. The sequence continues at coordinate 263,329,267 of CM060976.1, read as the reverse complement.
TTTATGCATGTATACAAATTCGCTGAGAGAGTTCACTATTGATGGCTGCCAAACAATTACTAAAGAACCTAGCATCGTCAAACTTAAAACTTAAGCTTTATAAGGGTGGTACTTTCTACCATAGTCATTTGTTTGAAACAACAAACCGCTATATATATGTCAGGTCGGGTACTCCTGGGACTGCTCTCGTATCACTGACACTTTCACACCAATGACAGCGCTATTACTACAGTTAACTGTTGTTTGTCTCTCTGATACGTAGATTCTCCACGTGAAAGTGTAGTGCAGTCCTCGGACGCTAGTAACTGCGCTATTACTACAGCTAACTGTTATTTGTTTCTCTGATATTCAAAGATAAAAAATTAACTTTCCGAAGATTAATTTGTGTACTAATAAGCTATAGAGAGTAGAGAAAGTCATGTGGATGTAACACAAGATCTTTTTTCTCTTCTGTAGCAGCTATATATCCAAGTATAGGTTAAACTAACTTTCTGTTCATTCATTTTAATAAATTAAAGAAATCTACGTTTTAGGTAGCGTTTCTAATTGTTATGCATTGTTTTTAAAGTTTAGAATAGTTTTATAGGTCATGAAGTTATTTCTACAAGCGTTTATCTCCATTAACAAGAAGTAGATGGAAGCATATTTTGTAGCAGTTTTCCATTAAATCCAAGGTAACGTAACATTCGGAAATCTGAACGGATTGGAAAATATCGAGAGCATGGCAAGGAATGATGTTGATGCCACTGGGAAATGTAGTTTTCTTGTGGCGCCAGCAGATATCAGCACTGCCGTCCAAGTTTAACGTGAAATATGTAAGGAAACTTAATGTTGGCCCTTCATCTTCTACTGGCACATGTTATCGTTTTTCCTCGCCTTCCTTTTTCCGCACACTTTATCTCCTTGTATCTGGCTTCTGTTTCGCTCGGTCTATCAATTTCACCGGCTTCTTGGGTTATTGGTGTAATGCATCATATCATATTTGCAGTTGCGCGCGGGGCTTCAACACCAACAGGGCATCCCCCATCATCTCTCTCTCTCTCTCTCTCTCTCCCGAGTAAAAAAAAATGTGTCTGATTTAGTAAGAAATATGTCGTAGATAAGTTGCCGCTTCGAAACCCGCGTGTAAAACAACGATAAACACACTAGAGAAAAACTGTAATAAACTCGGTGGCTTTTAGTGTGCTTTAAAGAGATAAATCAGTAAATCTCTAGTCAGTGGTTCGATCACCGGTATCTCGGTGAAGTTTTCCAAACGAGCCGCAAACTACAGTTACGCGCAAAACGTTTTTCTCATCTCCCGTAGCGTCGCTTACCTCCTCTACTACATCATAGTAGAGGTCTTCACGGGATCGAGTTGCTCCCTCGGGCCGCGTTCTTGCTTGAAAATAAATACTAAAAGATTGATTTATTACAATCAAAATACGGATTTTATTTGACATTTTGAGGCAGTATTCTTATCGCTTAAATGATATCAGTCTAATTATATAATATAAAATATAATAACAGCCCGTCTTTAAGCAATATGTGTGTGTAATATAATATATAAAGCGTATGTAACAGTCATTGTATTATGTTTATATTATTATGTACATGCATAATAATGTTATGTGAATGTATTACGTAGTTTAACAATAGGAGCTGTGAGAATAGAAGCAAGTACTTTCCGTAGCAAACAGATTATAAAGTAGGAGCCGAAAGTTGCTAAAAATGAGGTAACCTTGAGACAACAATAAGTTAGAAAGTTTAATAAATACTACTAATAATTCTTGGAACAATAATAATAATAATAATAATAATAATAATGTAATATTTAAAACAGTTTATAAATAGCCAATCAAAAACTAGAAAAAGCTTAAGTAAAATAAAAGTATTCTATTGGAGTAGGATTAGTCAATCAGAGTCTTTAAATAGGGAAAATATACAAATTCAAGCGATAGACGCTACAAGACTGCGCACCCGAGCAGTTCAGTACGGGTTCAGTGTGTGACATGAAAATTTATTGCGGTGAGAATAATATAAAGTTAACTGTTAAAAGTGCATTTAACAATAATCTCACAGATCTACAGTAGGATATATCAGTGAAGTGTTATTTAATCGTGTGAAGGATTAACAAACAAAGTACAATACAATTATAATTTGTGTAAGCCTTCATTCTTTAGCCATACCAGCCTGCTAAGAGACACGTGATCTAAAAGAATACTAATAACGCAGCCGAGGTATACATATATATAACATTTATATAAACATTAAAATACAAAGTTGATTTTTAAACGTGGGTCGAAGGCCACCGGAAAAGTAAACGTGGGGCGAAGGCCACCGGAAACTTTGTACCGTACGTGGGGCGAACACTCCGAGAAGCAATCTCCCGCAAATTGGTATCCATTATATGTGTGGTCTAAAACAGCTTCAAATTGGAACCCATACGTGGTGCAAACCACGACTATATACATCCCTTTCAAGTTTGGTTACCATACATGGGGCTACAACGACTACAAAAACATTTTGCTCATCTTATGTATAGCTCCGACCCCGCGTCGCTTGCCTCCTCTACCTCACCTATAGAAAGGTCTTCACGGGCTCGAGTTGCGCCTTCGAGCCTGGTTCGTGCTTGATAATAAATACTAAAAATCTGATGTATTATACTCACATGACTTTCTCTACTCTTGCACAAACTATTTTTACAAACGCTTATTCTCCATATGCTTCATGTTAATCGAGATGTTAATCTTATTGCTAATTTTCTTGTAGAAGCAAGGGGAATATGGTAGGGTTTAAGCGATAGTCAAATATTTTAAAAGCTGGTTGCTATGTGGAGCATTCCATTTTCTTTGCATTACCAGGACAAAAAAATTGAATAACGAATTTAAGAAAAAGTATAAGTATTGGAAAATTTAAGGGAATAACAAGCATATCTCGAAAAAATGTAATGACATAAATTGTGTATTTTAACGCGATCTACATTTTTTTTGTGTAGTAAAATTTCATTTGTCATAAAAATATCTTAAACATATGATATTTTAATAAAAATCGTTAGAGCCGTTTTTGAGAAAATTAAAGTTTTCGAGAAATGTTCCATGTAAAGGGTAATCTGGGGTGGGGGGATTTTCTTGAAAACCTTCGTGTGGCATCTCTGGAAGATACTGAACCTAAATACCAAGTTTGGTGTTTATCCGACTGTTCGTTTCTGAGTTATGGTGTTCACAGACACACAGACAAACAGACACAGACACACAGACAGACACACACACACACAGACATGTTTCCAAAAGTGCTTTTGTTTTAGATTCAGGGGCCTCAGAACATGCATTTGCGGTGAAATCACAGTATCGAATTTTTGGGTGCAACACAATACTTCCCCTACTTACTATACGCAGAGAGGGAGTAAAATTTACTTATTACATTCAAAATATGTACTTTCTTTGAGAATTAAATATCTTAAACATATGGTATTTTAATAAAAATTATTATAATTATTTTTGATAAAACAAGAAACAAACAAACCCTTTCCATGCAAAAGAAAAACAAAAAATAAAAAAATCAATGTATCATATTTTGGGATATTGAGATACTAGAAATAGTACAATTAGGAGGCGTATTTTTAAAGTACTTGCTGTTTTAAAATTTTGCTGCCACAGCGGTGTAGGCACGATTTTGAGCATGCGCGATCACTTTCTCCTTTGATTACGAAGCCAGACGCATCTGTGAGCGATCGTAACTTTGTGTATCCTGTAGTTAGAGCGCTTTAAAATATTCAAAACAACCCAACGACTCGCTGTCTGTGAAGTCAGATCAGTGATTCATTTTTTGAATGCGAGAAATGTTACACCAGCAAACATTTATCGCCAATTGTGTGAGGTTTATGGGGAAACGATAATGAGTGACAGTGCCCGGCCCCACACAGCCAAACAAGCTCAAGATCTGATTGTATCATTTGGTTGGGAACAATTCGACCATCCTCCCTACTCCCGGATTTGACACCAAGCGGATTCACACAGATGGACACCACTTATAACAAGATTAGTACTCATTATAGTGCATGTTACTATCACTAGTGAGCAAGTAACACAGGAGTTATGGAACAAAGATACCAGGAATGACTTCACACAGTTGGACACCACTTATAACAAGGTTAGACCTCATTATAGTGCATGTTACTATCACTAGTGAGCAAATAACACAGGAGTTATGTAACAAAGATACCAGGAATGACTTCACACAGTTGGACACTACTTATAACAAGGTTAGTACTCATTATAGTGCATGTTACTATCACTAGTGAGCAAGTAACACAGGAGTTATGTAACAAAGATACCAGGAATGACTTCACACAGTTGGACACTACTTATAACAAGGTTAGTACTCATTATAGTGCATGTTACTATTACTAGTGAGTAAGTAACACAGGAGTTATGTAACAAAGATACCAGGAATGACTTCACACAGTTGGACACTACTTATAACAAGGTTAGTACTCATTATAGTGCATGTTACTATCACTAGTGAGCAAGTAACACAGGAGTTATGTAACAAAGATACCAGGAATGACTTCACACAGTTGGACACTACTTATAACAAGGTTAGTACTCATTATAGTGCATGTTACTATTACTAGTGAGTAAGTAACACAGGAGTTATGTAACAAAGATACCAGGAATGTCTTCACACAGATGGATACCACTTATAACAAGGTTAGTACTCATTATAGTGCATGTTACTATCACTAGTGAGTAAGTAACAAAGGAGTTATGTAACAAAGATATCAGGAATGTCTTCACATAGATGTACACCACATATAACAAGGTTAGTACTCATTATAGTGCATGTTACTATCACTAGTGAGTAAGTAACACAGGAGTTATGTAACATAGATACCAGGAATGTCTTCACACACATGGACATCACTTATAACAAGGTTAGTACTCATTATAGTGCATGTTACTATCACTAGTGAGTAAGTAACAAAGGAGTTATGTAACAAAGATATCAGGAATATCTTCACACAGATGTACACCACATATAACAAGGTTAGTACTCATTATAGTGCATGTTACTATCACTAGTGAGTAAGTAACACAGGAGTTATGGAACATAGATACCAGAAATGTCTTCACACACATATACACCACATATAACAAGGTTAGTACTCATTATAGTGCATGTTACTATCACTAGTGAGTAAGTAACACAGGAGATATGTAACAAAGATACCAGGAATGACTTCACACACTTGGACACTACTTATAACAAGATTAGTACTCATTATAGTGCATGTTACTATCACTAGTGAGTAAGTAACACAGGAGATATGGAACAAAGATACCAGGAATGTCTTCACAAAGATAGACAACACTTATAACAACGTTAGTACTCATTATAGTGCATGTTACTATCACTAGTGAGTAAGTAACACAGGAGATATGTAACAAAGATACCAGGAATGACTTCACAAAGATAGACAACACTTATAACAAGGTTAGTACTCATTATAGTACATGTTACTATCACTAGTGAGTAAGTAACACAGGAGATATGGAACAAAGATACCAGGAATGTCTTCACAAAGATAGACAACACTTATAACAACGATAGTACTCATTATAGTGCATGTTACTATCACTAGTGAGTAAGTAACACAGGAGATATGTAACAAAGATACCAGGAATGACTTCACAAAGATAGACAACACTTATAACAACGTTAGTACTCATTATAGTACATGTTACTATCACTAGTGAGTAAGTAACACAGGAGATATGGAACAAAGATACCAGGAATGTCTTCACAAAGATAGACAACACTTATAACAACGTTAGTACTCATTATAGTGCATGTTACTATCACTAGTGAGTAAGTAACACAGGAGATATGTAACAAAGATACCAGGAATGACTTCACAAAGATAGACAACACTTATAACAAGGTTAGTACTCATTATAGTACATGTTACTATCACTAGTGAGTAAGTAACACAGGAGATATGGAACAAAGATACCAGGAATGTCTTCACAAAGATAGACAACACTTATAACAACGTTAGTACTCATTATAGTGCATGTTACTATCACTAGTGAGTACGTAACACAGGAGATATGTAACAAAGATACCAGGAATGACTTCACAAAGATAGACAACACTTATAACAAGGTTAGTACTCATTATAGTACATGTTACTATCACTAGTGAGTAAGTAACACAGGAGATATGGAACAAAGATACCAGGAATGTCTTCACAAAGATAGACAACACTTATTACAACGTTAGTACTCATTATAGTGCATGTTACTATCACTAGTGAGTAAGTAACACAGGAGATATGTAACAAAGATACCAGGAATGACTTCACACACTTGGACACTACTTATAACAAGATTAGTACTCATTGTAGTGCATGTTACTATCACTAGTGAGTAACACAGGAGTTATAGAACAAAGATACCAGGAATGTCTTCACAAAGATAGACAACACTTATAACAACGTTAGTACTCATTATAGTGCATGTTACAATCACTAGTAATTAAGTAACAAAGGAGTTATGTAACAACGATACCAGGAATGTCTTCACAAAGATAGACAACACTTATAACAACGTTAGTACTCATTATAGTGCATGTTACTATCACTAGTAAGTAAGTAACACAGGGGTATGTAACAAAGATACCAGGAATGTCTTCACAAAGATGGACACCACTTATAACAAGGTTAGTACTCACTATAGTGCATGTTACTATCACTAGTAAGTAAGAAACGCAGGAGTTATGGAACAAAGATACCAGGAATGACTTCACACAGATGGACACCACTTATAACAAGGTTAGTACTCACTATAGTGCATGTTACTATCACTAGTGAGTAAGTAACACAGGAGTTATGTAACAAAGATATCAGGAATGTCTTCACAAAGATGGACACCACTTATAACAAGGTTAGTACTCATTATAGTGCATGTTACTATCACTAGTGAGTAACACAGGAGTTATATAACAAAGATACCAGGGATGTCTTCACACAGATGGACACCACTTATAACAAGGTTAGTACTCATTATAGTGCATGTTACTATCACTAGTGAGTAACACAGGAGTTATGTAACAAAGATACCAGGAATGTCTTCACAAAGATGGACACCACTTATAACAAGGTTAGTACTCATTATAGTGCATGTTACTATCACTAGTGAGTAACACAGGAGTTATATAACAAAGATACCAGGAATGTCTTCACACAGATGGACAACACTTATAACATGGTTAGTGTATGTTACTATCACTAGTGAGTAAGTAACACAGGAGTTATGTAACATAGATACCAGGAATGTCTTCACACACATGGTCATCACTTATAACAAGGTTAGTACTCATTATAGTGCATGTTACTATCACTAGTGAGTAAGTAACACAGGAGTTATGGAACATAGATACCAGAAATGTCTTCACACAGATGTACACCACATATAACAAGGTTAGTACTCATTATAGTGCATGTTACTATCACTAGTGAGTAAGTAACACAGGAGTTATGTAACAAAGATACCAGGAATGACTTCACACACTTGGACACTACTTATAACAAGGTTAGTACTCATTATAGTGCATGTTACTATTACTAGTGAGTAAGTAACACAGGAGCTATGTTAAAGATACCAGGAATGTCTTCACAAAGATTGACAACACTTATAACAACGTTAGTACTCATTATAGTGCATGTTACTATCACTAGTGAGTAACACAGGAGTTATGTAACGAAGATACCAGGAATGTCTTCACACAGATGGACACCACTTATAACAAAGTTAGTACTCATTATAGTGCATGTTACTATCACTAGTGAGTAACACAGGAGCTATGTTAAAGATACCAGGAATGTCTTCACAAAGATTGACAACACTTATAACAACGTTAGTACTCATTATAGTGCATGTTACTATCACTAGTGAGTAACACAGGAGTTATGTAACGAAGATACCAGGAATGTCTTCACACAGATGGACACCACTTATAACAAAGTTAGTACTCATTATAGTGCATGTTACTATCACTAGTGAGTAAGTAACACAGGAGTTATATAACAAAGATACCAGGGATGTCTTCACAAAGATTGACAACACTTATAACAACGTCAGTACTCATTATAGTGCATGTTACTATCACTAGTAAGTAAGTAACACAGGGGTTATGTAACAAAGATATCAGGAATGTCTTCACAAAGATGGACACCACTTATAACAAGGTTAGTACTCATTATAGTGCATGTTAGTATCACTAGTAAGTAAGTAACACAGGAGTTATGTAACAAAGATACCAGGAATGTCTTCACACAGATGGACACCACTTATAACAAGGTTAGGACTCATTATAGTGCATGTTACTATCACTAGTGAGTAAGTAACACAGGAGTTATGTAACAAAGATACCAGGAATGTCTTCACACAGATGGACACCACTTATAACAAGGTTAGTACTCATTATAGTGCATGTTACTATCACTAGTGAGTAAGTAATGCAGACGTTATGGAACAAAGATACCAGGAATATCTTCACACAGATGGACATCACTTATAACAAGGTTAGTACTCATTATAGTGCATGTTACTATCACTAGTGAGTAAGTAATGCAGAAGTTATGAAACAAAGATACCAGGAATGTCTTCACACAGATGGACATCACTTATAACAAGGTTAGTACTCATTATAGTTTATGTTACTATCACTAGTAAGTAAGTAATGCAGAAGTTATGGAACAAAGATACCAGGAATATCTTCACACAGATGTACACCACTTATAACAAGGTTAGTACTCATTATAGTGAATGCTACTATCACTAGTGAGTAAGTAACACAGGAGTTATGGAACAAAGGTACCAGAAATGTCTTCACACAGATGGACAACACTTATAATATGGTTAGTGTATGTTACTATCACTAGTGAGTAAGTAACACAGGAGTTATGGAACAAAGATATCAGGAATGTCTTCACACAGATGGACATCACTTATAACAAGGTTAGTACTCATTATAGTGCATGTTACTATCCCTAGTGAGTAAGTAACACAGGAGTTATGGAACAAAGATACCAGGAATGTCTTTACACAGATGTACATCACTTATAACAAGGTTAGTACTCATTATAGTGCATGTTACTATCTCTAGTGAGTAAGTAACACAGGAGTTATGGAACAAAGATACCAGGAATGTCTTCACACAGATGTACACCACATATAACAAGGTTAGTACTCATTATAGTGCATGTTACTATCTCTAGTGAGTAAGTAACACAGGAGTTATGGAACAAAGATACCAGGAATGTCTTCACACAGATGGACATCACTTATAACAAGGTTAGTACTCATTATAGTGCATGTTACTACCACTAGTGAGTAAGTAATGCAGAAGTTATGGAACAAAGATACCAGGAATATCTTCACACAGATGGACACCACTTATAACAAGGTTAGTACTCATTATAGTGCATGTTACTATCTCTAGTGAGTATGTAACACAGCAGTTATGTAACAAAGATACCAGGAATGTCTTCACGAGATGGACATCACTTATAACAAGGTTAGTACTCATTATAGTGCATGTTACTATCACTAGTGAGTAAGTAACACAGGAGTTATGGAACAAAGATATCAGGGATGTCTTCACACAGATGGACATCACTTATAACACGGTTAGTACTCATTATAGTGCATGTTACTACCACTAGTGAGTAAGTAACACAGGAGTTATGTAACAAAGATACCAGGAATATCTTCACACAGATGGACACCACTTATAACAAGGTTAGTACTCATTATAGTGCATATTACTACCACTAGTGAGTAAGTAACACAGGAGTTATGTAACAAAGATACCAGGAATGTCTTCACACACATGGTCATCACTTATAACAAGGTTAGTACTCATTATAGTGCATGTTACTATCACTAGTGAGTAAGTAACACAGGAGTTATGGAACATAGATACCAGAAATGTCTTCACAAGATGGACATCTCTTATAACAAGGTTAGTACTCATTATAGTGCATGTTACTATCACTAGTAAGTAACACAGGAGTTATGTAACAAAGATACCAGGAATGTCTTCACAAGATGGACATCTCTTATAACACGGTTAGTACTCATTATAGTGCATGTTACTACCACTAGTGAGTAAGTAACACAGGAGTTATGTAACAAAGATACCAGGAATATCTTCACACAGATGGACAACACTTATAACAAGGTTAGTACTCATTATAGTGCATGTTACTATCACTGTGAGTAAGTAACACAGGAGTTATGTAACAAAGATACCAGGAATGTCTTCACACAGATGGACATCACTTATAACGTCATACAGTAATGCTTATTCACACTATAATCACTCTGGCATTTACATTGTTGTGATATAAAATACTGCGTCAAAGTTTAAAAAAAATATTAACTTTGTAATTTAACTGTTTCTTTAAATATTATATTTATGTTTGCCTCGGCTGCGTCAGTATTTTTTTAGAGACATGGATATCTTGGCAGTACGTGATACGACAAGAATGTAGGCTTACACAGATTTTAAGTTTCAATTCACTTCTTTGTATTAATCCTTGACGCAAATTAAATAGCACTTCAGAGATATCGGGAGCTGTGAGATTCCTTTGTTTAATACTTGCACTTTTTAACACGTATACTGTTTTCGTCTCACACGAATGCGTAAATAATTTCTGGTGGACACATCCCGCGTCTGGTTATGAGCACTGTCTAGAAGCAACTGAACTTTTTTTCACCGCCTAAGTTTGTAGATTGCTGTATTTGAAGTCTCTGATTGGCTAATCCTAGTCCAATAGAATACCTTCATTTAACTGTTGATTGGCTATTTTTTTAAACTGTCTAAAAAAATTTACATTATTGCTGCTCTAATAATGACTAATAGCATTTAAACCTCCTTACTCATTATTGCCTCAAGGTTACCTCATTGTTAGCAACTTCAAACCCATTTTTCTCACAGCTCCTACATTATTAAATTACGTAATGCATTCACATAACATTATTGAGCATGTATAGAATAATATAAGCATATGCAATGACTGTTACATAATTTTACAAATTATTACATGCATATATTGCTACAAGGCGGGCTGTTATTGAATTTACATATTATATAATTTGACTAAAATCATTTAAGTGTTAAAAATACTGCCTCAACTAGGGATCTAGGAAGTCTATTCTCATGCATTTTACTGTTCACTACTGGCGGTTGGTAAAAACTGTAAAATCAGATATATTGCATTCACATGGCATTACCTATTCACTAATTTTAATCGAGATAAACCTTTGTAGAAGTAGTTTCAGTAAACATTTCGTTGTAAGAGGGGGATACAGGAGATTGAAGCAATAGTAAGTTGTGGCTATATGGTGATATTGAAATGTCTATACTGTTTCCATGACATTGCGAGGAACAATCGATTAGCAGCACTTTAAAAAATGATTAGATGTTGAATACGTTAAACCAATAATAACGGGTATATTTGGTATGACTAATGCCACAGAAAACCTTATTCGAAATAAACTGTGTGTTTTAGAGAGATTCACACTTTTAGTATGGTAAGTTTACAGAGCTTTGAATCACAATGTCAACAGCCCGAAGAAGTAGACGCAGAAAAAAAGGCCATTTATGAACCCACTCCCTCCTATTACAAGGATAAATACAATTTAAATAAAATCTCAGTCACAGGATTGATAAAAGGAGCTAGATGGACAATGCCGAAAAATCTGCACAAGTTTTTGGGTAGATTATGGCCTAGATAAACACCTACTTTATCAAATAGCAATCATGGCTATAAGTGGAACAATTCTTATCCTCAGAAATCGTTTGTATTCAATATAATATTGATACACCACTTTACAAATCATTGAAATTATTATATATTTATTTATTTTAACTGCATAATAGGATTTTATACTACTTTTATATTCCTATTTAAATTCATTTATATTTATATTTTAAGTTGATTTTCATTATTTTGATATGTTTACTTCGTCATTATTGTTGTCAATTTAAATTTGTTAGTTCTATAGGTATATTTTGTCTATATGGCAGACCTAAATTGAGGGAAGTGTTAATAATAATAAAATGGTACGTGTGAGGCTTGTATTCGGAAGATAGTGAGTTGGATTCCCGGTGACCGCCATCTCACACACTAGGGTTCTCGTGGTTTTCCCTGATTGGCAAGGGCGAATGCTAGAGTGGCGTATTCTACGACGGATTTCTTCTCTCCCCTGTTTTCTCATTACGAAGTCGTTTATATTGTAATGAGAAACAAGGAAACAAAAGAAACATTTTAGTTCCCAATTAAGAAACGTAACTTGACCCTCAAATGACTATCCATGGATTGTCCAACCATTCATTGTGCTCTTCGTACACAGCCATTCATTCAGAATTTTCGTTGTTATATACGTTGGTGTAGGAACAATTGCAAAGTGTTTCATACAAACGTTGTTTAGTTTTTATGAAGAGTAAGAGAACATAAAAAAACATGTAGGATCCAATTTAAAAAAATCTGATGTGTTACACTCACATGACCTTCTCTACTCTTATACAAACTATTTTTACAAACGCTTATTCTCCATCTACTTCATGTTAATCGAGATATCGAGATGTCAATCTTATTGGTAACTTTCTTGTAGATGCAAAGGGAATATGGTAGGTTATAAGCGATAGTCAGATATTTTAACGCTGGTTGCTATGTGGCGCATTCCATTCTCTTTGCATGTCCAGGACATAAAAAAATGAATAACGAATTTGAGAAAAAGTATAAGTATTGGAAAATTTAAGGGAAGAACAAGCAATATCTAGAAAACGGTTCACTCAACAAAAGAAATGTATATGGCATAAATTGTGTATTTTAACGTGATCTACATTTTTTGTGTAGTAAAAGTTTGACTATCTCTTATGGTTTACCAGTTATGCATAAGTCATTCACAATGAAGAATACTTTTGGGGATATTCCCAGAAAATTCTAGATATACATTTCATTTCTCATGACAATATCTTAAACATATGATATTTTAATCCAAATCGTTAGAGTAATCTTTGAGAAAATTTAAATTTTCGAAAAATGTTCCATGTAAAGGGTAGTCTGGGGTGGGAGATTTTCTTGAAAACCTTCGTGTCGCATCTCTGTAAGATACTGAACCTAAATACCAGGTTTGGCGTTTATCCGACTGTTCGTTTCTGAGTTATGCTGTTCACAGACACACACAGACACACACACACACACACACACACACACACAGACACACACACGGACATGTTTCCAAAAATGCTTTTTTTGGATTCAGGGAGTCTCAAAACATGTATTTCCGGTGAAATCTCGGTATCGAATTTTTGAATGGAATACAATACTTCCCCTACTTACTATACGTAGTAGAGAAAGTAAAAATTAAATTGACCCTAAAACGACCATCACAATGACCTCCAAATGGTCCACCCTGTATAATAGGTGGCATTATCAAGATAAAAAAAAATCTGATGTGTTGCACTCATGTGGCATTCTCTACTCTTGTACAAACTATTTCTACAAACGCTTATTCTCCATATGCTTAATGTTAATCGAGATGTTAATTTTATTGCTAATTTTCTTGTATGTGCAAGGGGAATTGGTATGCTTTAAGCGATTGTCAAATGTTTTAAGAGCTGGTTGCTATGTGGAGCATTCCATTCTGTTTGCATTACCAGGACATAAAAAAAACGAATAATGAATTCATATTTGAGAAAAGTATAGGCATTGGAAAGCTCAAACAAGAATATCTAGGAAATACTTCACTCGACAAAAAAATGTATAAAACATAAATTGTGTACTTTGACGAGATCTACAGTTTCTATGCAGTAAAATTTTGTCTAACTAACGATTTACCATTTATGCGAAAGTCATTCAGAATATAGAGGTCTTTTGGCGATATTCCTAGAAAATCCAAGATATACATTTCATTTGCCATAAAAATATCTTTAACGTAATGATATTTGAATCAAAATCGTTAGAACCATTTTTGAGAAAATTTAGAATTCTCGAAAAATTTTCCACATAAAGGATAGTGGGGATTGGGGGGATTTTCTTGAAAATTTTCGCGTCGCATCCCTGGAAGATACTAAACTCAAATATGAAGTTTGGTATGTAACAGACTTTTCGTTTTTGTGTTATGCTATTCACAGACACACTAAAGGACATGTTTCTAAAAGAAATCTTTATTTGGATTCAGGGGGCTGAATACATGTATTTACAGTGAAATCTTGGATCAAATTTTTGGGTGGAATGCAACACCTTCCCTACTTGCTATACGTAGTACAGAGAGTAAAAATTGCTGGCAAATGAAGTATGTTCAAACAGGAACGATTTCGAAATTAGCATACAGTACAAAATTGCTTACTGCGTGTATACACAGAAAGCTACTAATAAGAGCATTTTTAATGAATAAGCTATCGCTTACAGTTTTTTTTATGGAGTATCTAGTATCATGTTCAAAAGTCAGTATCGGTATCGAGTATCGATAAATATTGGAAGCGTTCCATCACTACACATTTTTCATTTCGTTTTTGGTAGAAGAAAAACTCAGTGGAATAGAATAGTAGGCATACATTTAAAATATGGATCGCTATTTGATCACCTTTAAAATTCAAACGATTAACAAAGAATATTTGGGAAACAGTTAATGTGACAGAAGGTTTGATTTTACATAAATTTGTGCATTAACGAGATCTACATTTTTTTTGTCTAGTAAGATTGTTACATGCTGAGGTGAGGGCCAAAAGGTTACCAGGAAATTATTAAATCACGATCTCCCCAACACGCACATGGTGGAGCGTAGCTCACTAACGGCAAGAGGACCGGGACCTTGATGTTTAAATCTAGATGAAGGCGTGAGGGTTTCATATTGTACAAAAATATTACATAATACACATTAACTGTAATTTATTGACAAATATTTGTCGACTCTACATTACACTTAGAAAACATGATGAGGTGAGATGCCCTGAAGTCGAGGACTGACCACATACGCTAACTATACTACTCCCCTCCAACCCTGTCTAGCCACGCTAGCCAGCCAGGGTCGGTGTCATACCAGCCGGAATTCAAACAAAACCTTCTCTCTGGCGTATTCCGCGCCAAAAAAGGGATTGTTAGGGCGAAAAATAATCAAAGTAACCCAATAATACTGTCTACAATGCAACACAATAATGCGTCTGGTATGACAATGCTTACTGATATGCCACAAGATTATGTCTATCTCTTGCGGTTTTATCTCTTATACAAAACTCATTCCGAATGAAGAGGAGTTCTTAGGCTATTCCCAGAAAAATTAAGTCATATAGTTTACTTTTCATGAAAATATTTTAAATAACTGAATTTTATTAAAAATCGTTAGAACCAGTTTTGAGGAAATAAAAAGTAACAAAAGTCTTTCCATGTGAAAATAGTTTAGTGTATGTGAGTTTTCTTGAAAATTTTCCTGTTGCATTCTTGGAAATCACTGAATTAAAATACCAGGTTTGGTATATAACCAACCTTTCGTTTTTCAGTTATGCTGTTCACAGATGCAGGTGCGCACGCTAACTCCGAGCCAATCATTATGTGATGGCTTTTAAACTTTGTACTTTTTGCATGATCACGAAACACAAGGAAAGAAAGAAAAAACAATATGGATTTGCAGTTGAGAAATGTATCTGAAAACCCACACCAATAACAAAGAATATCTCGGAAGCGGTTAAACGCATAAAAAACTGTATTTGTTATAAATTTTGCACTTTAAAGTGATCTAAATGCTTTGTTAGTAAGATCTTTATCTATCATTTAGGCTTTACCACACATTCAGAACGAAGGTTATTTCCAGAAAATTCAAGATATACATCTTATTTGTCATGCAAGTATTTTTAATATATAGTGATTTACTTAAAATCGTAACGAAACATTTTGTTTATAAAGGGTAATTTGGGGTGGGTGAATTTTCTTGAAAATCTACGTGTCCCATCCAATGCAAGGCACTGAATTCACCAATTTCGGTATTAAACACACACTCGCGCGCGGACCCATTTCTAGTAAATCTTCTTTATTTACTTCGGAGGGCTTGCAAAACATGTATTTTTGGGAACATTTGACTCCAATGTTTTCGTGAAATGCAATACTTGCTTTAATTATTCTAAGCTGATACTAAAGAATGTAAGGTAAACATAACTGACTCGCAGAATTTCGCTGGAATGCTCAATTAAATCCGTCTGTAATTTTCTGACTGTGGCAATATATTACTTACTCTACTACGTATAGTAAGCAGGGAAAGTACTGTATTTCACCCAAAAATTCGACACAGAGATTTAACCGGAAGTATATGTTCTGAGGTCCAGTGAATCCAAAAAAAGAACATTTTTGGAAACATGTCCGTGTGTGTGTCTGTGAACAGCATAACTCAGAAACGAACAGTCAGATAAACACCAAACTTGGCATTTAGGTTGAGACAGTATTTTTAACACTTGAATAATTTCAACTGCGTTATATAATATAATATAATATAATATAATATAATATAATATAATATAATATAATATATATATAAATTCAATAGCAGCCCGCCTTGAAGCAATATGTATATAATAATTTTTAAAAAAGTATATGTAACAGTTATTGCAAATGCTTATATTATTGTAAACATGTTTAATAATGTTATGTGAATACATTATGTAATTTAATAAGATAAGAGCTGTGAGAATAGTAAGTTTAAGGTTGCTAACAATGGTAACAATTAGGTAAACTTGGGGCAATAATGAGTTTGAGAGTTTAAATACTACTAGTCATGATTAGAGCAACGATAATGTAAATTTTGTGACAGTTTAAAAATAGCCAATCAACATCCAGAAACAGCTTTAGTAAAATTCAGGTATTCTATTGGACTAGGATTAGCCAATCAGAGACTTTAAATACAAAAACTTAAAAGCTTATACGGTTGAAATATGTTCAGTTGCCTGCAGACCTTGGTAGTGACCGGATGGAAGATGTGTTCTCTAAAGAAATATTACGTATTCGTGTGAAACGAAAATTAAGTATATGCGTTAACAAAGTGCAAGTATTAAATTAAAGAATCTCACGGCTCTTGATATCAGTGTAGTGGTATTTAATTTGTGCCAAGGATTAATAAAAATAAGTGAATTTAAACTTAAAATCTGTGTAAGCCTACATTCTTGTCACACCACACCCTGATTAAGAGAAACGTGTCTCTAAAGTAATACTGACGCAGCAGAGGCAAACATAAACATAAATACTATCTATAGAAGCAGTTTAATAACAACGTTAAATAATGTTTTTTAAAAAACTTAGAGCGTAACAACAAAAACACATCTTAAAAATCGGCTTCTCATACGTACTAGTATATTACGTAACAAACAATCTTCATCAAATTGACATTCATACAGCGAGCTGATTAAATAAATAAACTCCAACAACACAACACTTTCTTCAAATTGGTTTCCCAAGTGTGGAAATAAATAAATAAACAACTCCAAGACAATAACTAGTTCAAGGTTCAGTATCTTCCAGAGATGCGACATGAAGTTTTTCAGAAAAAATCCCCCCACCCAGATTACGTTTTACATGCAACATTTTTCCAATACTTATACTTTTTCTCAAATGGGAATTCGTTATTCATTTTTTTGGACCTGATAATGCAAAGAGAATGGAATACTCCACATAGCAACCAGCGCTTAAAATATTTGACTATCACTTAAAGCCTACCATATTCCCCTTGCACCTACAAGAAAATTAACAATAAGATTAACATGAAGCATATGGAGAATAAGCGTTTGTAAAAATAGTTTGTACAAGAGTAGAGAAAGTCATGTGAGTGTAACACATCAGATTTTTTTTCCAAGTTGTTTTATTTAACTGCACACCAGAACTATATCTGAAGATGGAAGTATTGCTGATCTAAAGAAACGCAATTTCTCCTCCTTTCTTTGTTGAAGGAGCAAAAGTTTGAAGCTCGTGTGGCTGACATTTAAAAGCGGCACCTATTATTATTGTCTTGAGAGAAACCCGATGCCGCTGAAAGGAGACCCCCAAACAGGACAAAAGGAAAGGAAACGGACAGGACAACAAACGAACAAGGACATGACAAGGGCCCTTTGATCAAATTCCTGTTCAGCGGCTCGAGGAATTCCCGCCATCGATTCTTTTCCTCCTTCAAGCTCCAGTACAGGTGGCTCGTATTTGAAAATTAATTTCTTTCTCTTGGCCCAAACCTGCATTAAGAAAATTAACGTAAATATTTATCCTACAATTCCGTAAAACTCTTTTGCTTTCTAAGATGTTGGTACTTCCTATGTTTGATGAAGTTTCTTGGTCATGTCCTCCCATACACGAAACGAGTTCACTTTCAGGCAGAGTTATCAACATACTGTTTTTATCAACTTTTTCTGTAATGCATAACTAAAAATCTGATGTGTTACACTCACATGACTTTCTCTACTCTTGTACATACTATTTTTACAAACGTTTATTCCCTATATGCTTCATGTTAATAGAGATATTGAGATGTTAAATCTTATTCCTAATTTTCTTGTAGATGCAGGGGAATTGGTAGGCTTTAAGCGATAGTCAAATCTTTTAAGAGCTGGTTGCTATGTGGAGTATTCCATTCTCTTTGTATTACCAGGACAAAAAAAAAATGAATAACGAATTTGAGAAAAAGTATAAGTATTGGAAAATTTAAAAGAATAACAAGCAATATCTCGAAAATGGTTCACCCAACAAAAAAAATGTATATGATATAAATTGTGTATTTTAACGCGATCTACATGTTTTGTATAGTAAAATTTTATCTATCTCTAATAGTTTACCAGTTATGCAAAAGTCGCTCAGAATGAAGAACACTTTTGGAGACATTCCCAGAAAATTCGAGATATAAATTTCATTTGTGATAAAAAAATCTTAAACATATGATATTTTAATCAAAATCGTTAAAGCCATGTTGGAGAAAATTAAAATTTTCAAAAAATGTTCCATGTATAGGGTAGTCTGGGGTGGGGTGATTTTCTTGAAAACATTCCTGTCGCATCTCTAGAACATACTGAACCTAAATATAAAGTTTGGTGTTGATCCGACTGTTCCTTCCGGATTAAGCTGTTCACAGACAGACAGACACACACACACACACGGACATGTTTCCAAAAATACTGTTCTTGCTGGAGCAATCACCATACTTTTAACCGATCGAAACTTAAATACATCCTATTTTGATCCTTTGGGGGGGGGAGATCCTATTCTCCATCAACATCTATTTTGGTTTTTTGGGCATCCCGAAGTGTACATTTTAATTTTACCGGGGTTTGGTATAATTTCTCATGTCATTTCTCCTCAAAACGTGTATTTCCGGTCAAATCTCGGAATCGAATTTTTGGGTGAAATACAATACTTCCCTTACTTACTGTACGTAGTAGAGAAAGTAAATCCGATATATTACATTCAAACGACTTTCTTTACCAGCTATCGTTTACTTATATATATATCGTCTACACATCCTTCTTATAAAATCCTTTTGCTTTCTCCACCACGTACATAGTAGGTGGAAAAAGTATTGAATTCCAAAAATAATATTACGAGATTTCACCGAAAATTCATGTTTTGACACCCCTGATTCCGAAAGTAGAATTTTTAGAAAAAGGTCGTGTATGTGTGTCTGTGAACAGCGTAACTCAAACGAAAAGTCGGATCAACACCAAACTGGGTATTTAAGTTCGGTGCCTTCCAAAGATGCGACACGAAGATTTTCAAGTAAATCAAGATTTGAAGGAAATCTTCCTACACCAAATTACCCCTGTATGCAAAATGTTTCGAAATTTTTGACTTTCTAAAAATGACTAATGATTTTGATTAAAGTACCCTATATTAAACATATTTACATGATAAATAAAATGTATATCTTAAATTTTCTGAGATTATCCTTTGAAGAATCTTTTATTCGGCAGAAAATATCTATAACCTTATTTAACTGATAAACGTTAAGCGATAGATGTTGAAGTGGTATACTTCAAATATTATTTTTGTTGAATTTGTTGAGCCCCACGTTTGGAAGCCAATTTGCTACGGTATTATTTATAATGTTTGTGTATGTGTGTTTACTTCACGTGGTGAAGCCATTTTGTGATGTGATTCTTTGTTAGGTTTGTAGCTCCATCTGGTGTTAGCAATTTGCGGTAGTATTAGTGTTTGTTTGAAAGAATGCGACTGTTATTTTATTTAATTTTTGTTTACTGTCCTCCGGCTAGCTATGATCTTTTTGGTCGAGCACATCTCTTTATACAGGTTGTGTAAACGGAAAGGAATCTTTTATCCAAAGATAACACTGGTGAAGAAATTTGTTTTACACTTTTATTGTCGAACACAGTCACTATCACATTTACACATTGATCTTGACACTCGCCAAACTGAAACTGTTATAACAACTTCTTACTAATCACTTTTAATTCACGTACTTCAACCTGTTGTATAATTAACTTTACAATACTTGAGATTTTTCATAACTCTGATACGCATAACTTGCGAATTGATAGCCGACGTGTAATATTTCTGCTGGACTGAAGGCGACATGTAGCATACAAATATTTTCGACGAACTGACGGGGTCTATCTCTAACCTAGCCCTTTTTTATACTCCTACACCCCGATATGCCTAAAGATTATAACTGAGCTGCTATTGGCTAATAAAACGCGCCAACATTAGCGTCTATTTTTATATCCAATGAAAATTAAGAATACATATACTCTAGGAAGAATGTTCCAGCAAATTCTAAAGAAAAACGCGCCAACATTACGTAACTTCCTCGTCTTTAATAATGATAAACAGCTCACCCCCTCGCTGCATTATTGCACGCTATTATTGTCAGTTTCAGTAAGGCCGTATAAACTTACTTCTCAACAATAACTACAATCAATATACATCTCAAATCAATGTCACATAAAAATGCATATTCATATTATAATCATTCTTTAGATTTAAGTAATTTGTGATACAAATTTTTGCATCAATGTAAACATACAAAAAATATGGATCTCTTTAGTCTTATTTCAAAAAAACTTTTGTGACATAAGCCATTTCTGAGATATCCGTTATTAATGGATTGTTCAATACTTAGCCATTGTTTTAAAGTCTTGTCGACTTTCAGTTGTTTCTCGCGATGTCATGGAAACAGTATGGAATTTTAAGGCCAGCATATAGCGTCCAGTTGTTAAACATTTGACTATCGCTGTTCTCTTTGTATCTATAACGAAATGTGTAATGTAGCTATTTGCGTAAATGCTTATTTGGAATAAAATGTACCAGATAGTAAAATAACCTTTAGTAGGAATAGTTTGTATACACAGTAATAAACGAGAGAGAGTAGAGAAAGCATCACATGAGATTTTTTTATTCAGGGCCTCAAAGTATGCGTTTATTTCCGGGTAAATCTCTATATCTAATTACTTTCTCTACTACGTATACTAAGTAAGGGAAGTATTGTATTCCACCCAAAAATTCGATACCGAGATTTGACCGGAAATACACGTTTTGAGACCCGCTGAATCCAAAAAAAGTATTTTTGGAAACATGTCCGTGTGTGTGTCTGTGAGCAGCATACCTCAGAAACGACAGTCGGATAAACACCAAACTTGGTATTAGGTTCAGTATCTTCCAGAGATGTGACACGAAGGTTTTCAAGAAAATCCCCCACCCCAGATTACCGTTTACATGAAAGATTTTTCGAAAATTTTAATTTTCTCAAAAATGCCTCTAACAATTTTGATTAAAATATCATATGTTTAAGATATTTTCATGAAAAATGAAGTGTATATCTCGAATTTTCTGGGAATGTCTCCAAAAGTATTCTTCATTGTGAACGTCTTTTGCATAACTGGTAAACCATAAGAGATAGACAAAATTTTACTACAAAAAATGTAGATCGCGTTAAAATACACAATTTATGTCACTTACATTTTTTAGTGTACCATTTTCGATATATTGCTTGTTATTCCTTTAAATTTTCCAATACTTATACTTTTTCTCAAATGGGAATTCGTTATTCATTTTGTTTATGTCCTGGACTTACAAAGAGAATGGAATGCGCCACATAGCAGCCAGCTCTTAAAATATTTGACTATCACTTAAAGCCTACCATATTCCCCTTGCACCTACAAGAAAATTAACAATAAGATTAACATCTCGATTAACATGAAGCATATGGATAGTAAGCGTTTGTAAAAATAGTTTGTACAAGAGCAGAGAAAGTCATGTGAGTGTAACATATAGATTTTTTTGGATGGATTGCTACAGAGAAAGCAGAGAAATTAAAAAGCTCTTGTTTTTATCCAAAACAGTATTAAGAATACAGTATAGATATTTCTGCTGGTCGTATATACTGCAGGAAGCATAAATAAAACACAACGCCAAGATTGTCGGAATTGATAAGCAGTATTCAATATTCATAGGTAGATAAACCCCGCATAAAAACGTATCTTCAGTGCTAACTATAAACAGATACCGGCTTCAAACATCGCTGTGGGTAAATCAGGACCTGCAAGATTTAAAATTGTAACAGACAAAAAGAGCTGACTGGAAGATTCTGGTTTTATTGATTTAAACCTTTTGTTTAAGCATCGCTTTTCTATAAATACGCACCAATGTAAATGGAAACAAATCATGATTAAACCTCAAACCACTCCTCTAACTTTTCTTACGAAAGCTTATTATTGTCTCTACTACGTATAGTAAGTAGGGGAAGTATTACACTGTACTCTATTTTCAGGCCCCCTGAAATCAAATAAAGCGTTTTTGCAAACACACCCGTGCTTGTGTCTGCCTGCGAACAGCGTAAACCAAAAAGAAAAAGACTGATAAGTACCAATATAAGTTCAGTATCTCCCAAGGGTGCGACACGAAGATTTTCAAGAACATCCCTACATTCAACTACCCTTTACATGCAACACTTTACGAAAATGTTGATTTTCTAAAAAATGGCTTTAACACGTGAAAGATATTTTCGTGACAAAATGTATATCTAGAACTTTTTGAGTATTTGAAGTCATTCATTCGGAAGGAATTTGATATAATCTTGTATAATGGTAAAGGACCTATACAAAATATATAGATCTCTTTAAAAAACAAACTTTATTCCAAATCAGTTTTTTGTAGCATAAGCTATATCTGAGATATTCGTTACTAAATGTGCAAGTTATTCATTTCTTGGTCATTCTCTTAAATTCCTGTCAACATTTAGCTGTTTCCCGCGATGTATGGAATTTTAAGGCCAGCATATAGCGTCCAGTTCTTAAAGATTTGACTAACGCTGTTCCCTTTTATATATAATGGAGTGTGTAATGTAGCTATTTCTGCAAATGTTTATCTGGATACTTTTTAATGGTTTCCCAGTTTTTTCCGGTTTATGATTACCGTAATTTTCTGTTTTATTTTTAGTGCTTTATTGTTTATTATTGTTATACATATGCAAAAAATCTGATGTGTTACACTCACATGACTTTCTCTACACTTGTAAAAACTCTTTCTACAAACGCCTATTCTCCAACTACTTCATGTTAATCGAGATGTTAATCTTATTGCTAATTTTCTTGTAGGTACAAGGGGAATTGGTAGGCTTTAAGCGATAGTCAAAACTTTTAACAGCTGGTTGCCTTGTGACGCACTCCATTCTCTTTGTATGTCCAGGACTTAAAAAAATGAATAACGAATTCCCATTTGAGAAAAATTATTGGAAAATATCTCGAAAATAGCTCACTCAACAACAAAAAATGTATATGATATAAATTGTGTATTTTAACCGCGATCTACATTTTTTGTGTAGTAAAATTTTGTCTATCTCTTATGTTTCACAAGTTATGCAAAAGTCGTTCACAATATAGAATGCTTTTGGAGACATTCCCAGAAAATTCGAGATATACATTTTGTTTGTCAAGAAAATATCTTAAACATATGATATTTTAATGAAAATTGTTAGAGCCATTTTTGAGAAAATTAAAATTTTCGAAAAATTTTCCATGTAAAGGGTAATCCGGGGTGGGGGATTTTCTTGAAAACCTTAGTGTCGCATCTCTGGAAGATACTGAACCTAAATACCAATTTTAGTGTTTATCCGACTGTTCATTTCTGAGTTATGCTGTTCACAGATACACACATAGACACACACACACGTACATGTTTCCAAAAATGCTTTTTTTGGATTCAGGGGGTCTCAAAACATGTATTGCCGGTGAAATCTCGGTATCGAATTTTTGGTTGGAATACAGTACTTCCCCTACTTACTATACGTAGTAGAGAAAGTAAAAAGTACTATACAATTATAATTTGTGTAAGCCTTGTTCTTTAGCGGCACCAGCCCTGCTAAGAGATACGTGTTCTGAAAATTACTACTGACGCAGCCGAGGCATACATATAATATTTAAATGAACATTAAAACACAAAGTTGCCTTTTTAAGCTTGGGGCGTACCGTACGTGGGGCGACAACAACAAACAATTAAACCCCTTCAATCTTTTGCGACGAATGACTTCCTATTTCTGCAAAGGTTTGTTTGGATTAAAACGTAGATAAAATAATAAAGTTTAGTAAGATAGTTTGTATACTCGCTAATAAAGATATAGGGTAGAGAAAGTCATATGAATGTATCACAGATTTTTTTCAACTGGTAGGTTGCTATTCGTTTTTTCTCATGGTCATAGAAATAAAATAGAATTTCAAACAATATTCCACCACATAAAACTTTTCACTCAATTACAGAAGGGAAATATGCGTGCATAAACGGATTAGTATTATTTGTTTCTCGAATGAATATATATATGTACATTTCCATGTGGATTTCCGGTGAACATGTAGGTAAACAACTTTCAGTATATACCCGGAGAATAGTCCTACTATTTTCGGCGTACAGTAACTCGAAATACTTCATTCCGGTTGGCTTTTCTTGACAATTAAACAAGAGGGTTAATGGTATAATCTCAAACCTCTAGCAAGTTTCATCTATATTACGTTCGAGTTTTAAGCCACGTCTACAATAAAATGACATAATAAACATGACAGCATATTTGGATCGTTCGCTTTAATTTCCTGTACATAATTCCCGAGAACTCAACCCTTAATATCAACAAAAGCACGACAGGAAGAAGATCTCGAGCATGGGAATGATAAAAGTGATGTTCGCGCACCAGTAGGTAAGTCGGTGCGGAAAGCGACGTTCCTATTTAATCACTCGAAAGAGGATAATCGCTGTGTATCCGCATTCTGTGTAACCCAGTTTTGTGATAACAATATGGCTACATTACCGTGACAGGGATTCACTCGAGCGTGTAACAGCTACACGCGCACGCTTTCAAAAACATCACGGTTATACTTGGAGAAACACCACCCTAGCGGCAGTTAGCAGATCCTTGCGAGTAAATTAAGCTTTAAAGTAGAAAATGTTATGAGATTTTATTCTAAAATTAGCAGAAACATCTCTCCCTTTCTCTCCTTTCCTTTATCACCCTCATCCGGTTAGGAGTAGGCGGAAACAGGGGCCTAAGTAACTGGAGCTCAGCACCGCAAGTTCACCCTTTTTGCTTCCAACGTGAAGGGGAGACCCGAAGGGCGACGAGATCTGCACTACGATGTGCGCTATGAAGTTGGTTGTAAACCCACGTATGGTCCAAAGTTCCGGTGGTCTTCGCCCCAACTTTACTTTCCGGTGGCCTTCGCCCCAACGATTAGGAATGAACTTTGTATTATATGTTTCTTTAAATATTATATATTTAGGTTTGCCTAATAAATTGTAGAAACATGTGTATCTTTGTGGCTGAAGAATGTGAGCTTACACAAATTATAATGTTTACTTCACTCCATTTATTAATCCTTCACACGATTAAATAACATTTCACTTATATGGAGAGCTGTGCGATTATTTTTTAATTGCACTTTTAAACATGTAATTTTTATAATATTCTCGCCGTATTGAAATTTTGTCTCACACTGGATACGTACGCGTCTAGCGTCCGGTTAGGAACACTGTCTACTAGCAACTGGCGCCTGAATTTGTACAATTTGCTCTATTTCAGTTTCTGATTGGCTAATCCTACTCTAATAGAATACTTTTATTTAACTTAAGCTTTTTTCTGGTTGTTGATTGACTATTTATAAACTGTCTCAAAAAGTACATCATTGTTGCTCCAAGAATTACTAGTAGCATTATTGGTTTCCAATTCATTATTGCCTTAAGGTTACCCCATTGTTACCTCATTGTTAGCAACTATTCTCAGAGATCCTACATTATTAAATTACGTAATACATTCACATAACATTATTAACCATGTACATAGTAATATAAACATTAATACAATGACTGTTACATACCCTTTTTATATTTTCATTTATAGACATATTGCTTTAAGGCGGGCTGTTATTATATTTTAAAAATACACCTCAGCTAGCAAGGACGGGGTCTTTAACGATTCCAACATGACACCAATCCTTGATCCGGTTAGCTTTGCCTAAAACACTCGCAAACCCAGGAGTCCTGTAGCAATCGAGGCAAGTCCATGGAAGGGGACTCCAGCAGTCCCACCAAACGCCAGGAAGAAGTTTTTCCAGAGCGCAAATTCCACCACCTGCCTCAACACACCAACCGCCGTTGTCTGGTCCTACAACCATGAAACAATGACGGAAGTTCGTGGTAGAAGGGGAACTACTCCACCATTTACCTACCGACTCTGGGAAACCACGAAAAAGCTCAATAGCAGAGTGGCCGGCCCAATGGAAATGGAATTCTGGAGGTTCCGGATACGGTTTGTATCTTACCTGCGTTGTTCTCGTCTCTGCGTCGTTGTATGAGTAGTCTTCAGGATTTGAAATCGCCGATGTTAATCAGGAAGCACGTAACGTCGTCACTGTTATTGTCAGGGTAGGATTGCGGAAATGTTGGCACCAGTATATTGTCTTGAAAGAAGCACTGTTTTCACTTTTCTCACTCTTTATGCTAGAAATCCTGTAAGATTCATTGGTATTTCCTAACACGTGCGATTCTTTTAACAGTGTTGTCTCTTAGAACACTGAAGTCTGCTCCGGCTAGTTATTTAATATCTCGGTGCTCTATCACCGTTCTTTAGATTCGCGGGAACTGTAAGTAGTCACTTAACTAACGTTAACTCGTTTATGAGCTTGGATATAATTATATCGAGGAATACCGTCAGCACTTTATATAAATATTTCACCTACATCACTTTATAATTGCATAATTGCTCAGCACTTAGCAAATTTCGGAACTTACCATCCTTTTCTGACCGGGAGTGCTACGTGTTACCTGAAGAAGTTGTATTAGCCCCACGTATGGAAGCCGATTTGAAGAAGTTATTTTGTTGTGTTGAAGGAGTTGTATTATACTTCAACTCTTGGGGAGCCGAACTTGTAGTAGTTGTAACCGCACCTATGGTAAACAGTTTTCGGTAACCTTCGACCCAGGTGGCCTTTGCTCCAAGTTTAAAAAGATTATTAACTTTGTAATTTGACTGTTTCTTTAAATATTAAATATTTATGTGTGCCTCTGCTGCGTCAGTATTATTGTTAGAGACACGCTTCTCTTGGCAGGATTGTGGTGCGACTGAAGAATGTAGGCTTACACAGATTTTAATTTTACTTCACTTCTTTTATTAATGCTTGACACGATTTAAATATAGAGAGAGCTGTGAAATTCTTTTTATTAATTAATTACATTTTTTAACGCGTTAGCTAATCTTTCGTCTCAGACGAATACATATTATATTTCTTGAGGACACTTTTTGCGTCTGGTTAGTAACACTGTCTGCAGGCAACTGACTTCTGAATTTGTAAATGTTTCTCCTTTTCAGTTTCTGATTGATTAATCCTACTCCAATAGAATACATTCATTTAACTAAAGCTTTTTTCTGGTTGTTGATTGGCTATTTTATAAACTGTCACTAAAATTACATTATTGTTGCTCCAATAATGTCTAGTAGCATTATTAAACATTCTTAATCATTATTGCCTCAAGGTTACCTTATGGGTACCTCATTGTTAGCAACTTTTAACTTATTATTCTCACATCTCCTACATTGTTAAATTACGTAACACATTCACTTAACATTATTGAATATATATACAATAATATAAACATATATAATGACTGTGATATACATTTTACAAATTATTACATACACATTTTGCTTCAAGGCGGGCTGTTATTGAATTTACGTATCATATAATTAAACTGATATCATTTAAGTGTTAAAAATACTGCCTCATACCTCAACGAAAAATCATGACAAACTGCCCTAAATCCAGGCTCGCGTTCACGTATCAGTCACTGCTCGCCTCCAAATTTTGTACATGTCACTGCGTCTTCCTAACTTTTCATTGCTTCTAATACTTATCCTCTACGTTTATTGGTTTCCTAGTTGAAAATTCAAAGCCTAACTGTAAGAAAACTAAGTTGCCTCATAGCGTCTGTTTAATCTTAAAACTTGCCTCATTCCCACGAAGTACAAAAGAAGGTTCCGAATTTTCTGGCCCCACGCTCGGAAAACATAATGGAGAGTCTGAAACGGTAACTTTGGAAATACCAACATTATCCTACCATTAAATGAAAGGTGCAAGTAGCATAAATTCTGAAGGTGATTAACACTTTTAGGAAAGTGGCATCCTTCTGTTTGTAGTATTCTAACCTCGCCTATTGCCAGTAAAACCATTTTATGTCCCCTTTGTATAGTTTTTGTCGCTTTAAAAGTTCCTCCTTTTGCAGGTTTTCAAATGTATAATCACGAACGACTAATTTTCCATCAGGGATGTCGTTTAAAAATGTCAAATGCAGCAAACTCCCATCAACAGCTTGGTTTGCAGCAGCTATTTTCCAACTTCTAACATTTGTTAAATGCCTTTACCCAGGGGTACAGCGATACCCAGTGCAACACACTTTTAAAGCTACTGTTGTTCGATGAAACAGAATTATTTGCGTTAACTTCGGTGTTAAATCATTTAACGCTGTGTTAAAATTTAGCACCAGTTGGTGAAACCAGCCCTAGGTGTATATGTAAACTACTAATGAGTAGAGATGGCAATGTAAAGTGTACAATAGGCCTTTTATTCCCCCTAACTGCGACATAGTAAATTCATCCAATGCTTGTGTTTTTACTTTCTCTACTACGTATAGTAAGTAGGGGAAGTATTGCATTCCAACCAAAAATTCGATACCGGAAATATATGTTTTGAGGCCCCCTGAATCCAAAAAAAGCATTTTTGGAGTCATGTCCGTGTGTGTCTGTGAACATCACTCAGAAACGAACAATCGGATAAACACCAAACTTGGTATTTAGCTTAAGTATCTTCCAGAGATGCGACACGAAGGTTTTCAAGAAAATCCCCCACCCCAGATTACCCTTTACACGGAACATTTTTCGAAAATTTTAATTTTCTCAAAAATGACTTTAACGATTTTGATTAAAATATCACACGTTTAAGATATTTTCATGACAAATGAACTGTATATCTCGAATTTTCTGGGAATGTCTCCAAAAGTATTCTTCATTGTGAACAACCTTTGCATAACTGGTAAACCATAAGAGATAGACAAAGTTTTACTACACAAAAAATGTAGATCGCTTTAAAGTACACAATTTATGTCATAAGTTTTTTTTTTTTTTTTTGAGTGAACCACTTTCGAGATATTGCTTGTTATTCCCTTAAATTTTTGAATACTTATACTTTTTCTCAAATCCGTTATTCATTTTTTTTGTCCTGGTAATGCAAATGAGAATGGAATGCTCCACATAGCAACCGGCTCTTAAAATATTTGACTATCACTTAAAGCCTACCAATTCCCCTTGCATCTACAAGAAAATTAACAATAAGATTGACATCTCGATATCTCGATTAACATGAAGCATATGGAGAATAAGCGTTTGTAAAAATAGTTTGTACAAGAGTAGAGAAAGTCACGTGAGTGTAACACGTCAGATTTTTACATTTATATTGTACACGCACCTCCTCCGTTTTGGTTTTCACATTTCTCTGCGCCGACATTGTAGCCAATAACATTACGCATTTTCCATGAATACTCCAAAGAAGTAAGCACTTGTACTGAAACTGAAGGATGAAACTAGCAAAGCGCAGCCGTATTTGTTAGTGCATAGGCCTTGAAAAACACGCTCTGCACTTCGCCACGCCACGCCACGCCTCCATGTCTCCAATCAACGTCTCCAATTAACAGCAAAAATGGTTTAGATTCATTTCTGTTAAATCTTCTAGCACATGTTCTTTTGAAATCAGAGTGTGTAGATCCTATTTACCCAAAACACTATTAATATTTCGGGGAGTATTTTTAACGAAATTCCCAGTTTTTCTGAAATTCTTAAAGATC
This sequence comes from Deroplatys truncata, assembly GCA_030765065.1. NCBI lineage: Eukaryota > Metazoa > Arthropoda > Insecta > Mantodea > Mantidae > Deroplatys > Deroplatys truncata. The sequence continues at coordinate 263,298,864 of CM060976.1, read as the reverse complement.
CACTTGTATTTCTATAGTATATACTTATACAAGGTAGAGAAAGTATTATATTAGACACTAAAAGTTGATGTAGAAAATACATGCTCTGAGTCTCCATAGATATAAACAAAATAGTTTTAAAAAATCTGATGTGTTGCACTCACTGTAAAAACATTTTTTACAAACGCTTATTCTCCATATGCTTCATGTTAATCGAGATGTTAATCTTATTGCTAATTTTCTTGTAGATGCAAGGGGAATATGGTAAGCTTTAAGCGATAGTCAAATGTTTTAAGAGCTGGTTGCTATGTGGAGTATTTCGTTCTCTTTTTATGTCCAGGACATAGGAAAATGAATAACGAATTCCCATTTGAGAAAAAGTATTGGAAAATTTAAGGGAAGAACAGGCAATATCTCGAAAATGGTTCACTCAACAAAAAATGTATATGACATAAATTGTGTGTTTTTACGAGCTCTACATTCTTTGTGTAGTGAAAGTTTGTCTATCTCTTACGGTTTATACTTGTGAGAAAGTCATTCAGAATGAAGAGGACTTTTGGGTACATTCCAGAAAATTCAAGATATAAATTTCATTTATCTTGAAATTATCTTAAACATATAATATTTCAATAAAAATTGTTAGAGCCATTTTTGAAAAAATCAATTTTTTTATAAATGTTCCATGTAAAGCGTAGTCTGGGGTGGAGGATTTTCTTGATAAAGTTTGTGTTGTATCCTTGGAAGGTAGTAAACTTAAATACCAAGTTTTTTATTTATCCTACTTTTCGTTTTTGAGTTAAGCTGTTCACGGTCACACATTCAGACGAACATGTTTCCAAAAATGCTTTATTTGGATTCAGGGGGCTCAAAACATGTGATTTTGGTGAAATCTCGGTATGGAATTTTTGGGCGGAATACAATTCTCCCCCCACTTACTATACGTAGTAGAGAAAACATAAATGTACGTGTGTGTGTGTGTGTGTGTGTGTGTGTGGGCGTAAACACCATGGCTCAAGCATTTAAATTCAGTAACTTTCAAAAATGCGTAATGAAGATCTCAAGTAAATGTCCTCACTTCAAACTACCCTTTCTACGAAACAAATTTTCCTTAATTAATCCAAAGACTGTAATTAAAATGGAATATGTTTAAGGTATTTGTATGACTAATAAGGGGCGGCAACGTAGTCGTGGGTAGATCGCTCACCTCCCAAGGCGGCCCGGATTCGATCCCAGGAAACCGTATGTGGGAATTGTGCTGCACGAAGCAGTATCTGGGCGGGATATCTCCTTCTCCGTGTTCCTCGCCATCCATTCCACAAATTGCTCCATCACCACCCTTCCTTTCATCTATTCCACCGCCATTTCATATCATCTCCTTCTCGCTCATACCAGTCTTTGGACTGACCACCCATCCTGGTTCTTCTATCCGATCCAAAAGTTAGTCTGCTCCCCGCCAGGCTTCTGACCCCAGGCATTGCTTTGTGCATCCTGGAGGTATAAGTTCTCCAAATGGGGAGGGGAAACCGCAAAGGAAGAAGTATGACTAATAAAATGTATATCTTGATTTCCCTACCTTATCCGAATTCCTCTTCTTTCGGAATTTTGTGTAACTGGTTAAGCGTAAGAGATACATAAAAACTCTGATGGGTTACACTCACATGATTTTGTCTACTCTTGTACAAACTGTTTTTACAAACGCTTATTCCCCATATGCTTCATGTTAATCGAGATGTTAATCTTATTGCTAATTTTCTTGTAGATGCAAGGGGAATTGGTAGGCTTTAAACGATAGTCAAATATTTTAAGAGCTGGTTGCTCTGTGAAGTATTCCAATCTCTTTGCATGTCCAGGACAAAAACATTAATAACGAATTTGATAAACAATGTAAGTATTTGAAAATTTAAGGAAATAACAAGCAATATCTCGAAAATGGTTCACTTAATAAAAAAAATGTTTATGACATAAATTGTGTGTTTTAACGCGATCTACATTTTTGTGTAGTAAATTTTTGTCTATCTCTTATGGTTTACCAGTTATGTAAGAGTACTTATGAAGAATACTTTTGGAGACATTTCCAGAAAATTCGAGGTATACATTTCATTTTTATGAAAATATCTTAAACACATGATATTTTAATCAAAATAGTTACAGCCATTTTTGAGAAAATTAAAATTCTCGAAAAATGTTCCATGTAAAGGATAATCTGGGGTGGGGGGATTTTCTTGAAAACCTTCGTGTATCATCTCTGGAAGATACTGAACCTAAATTCCAAGTTTGGTGTTTATCCGACTGTTCGTTTCTGAGTTAGGCTGTTCATAGCAGACACACACACACACGAACATGTTTCCAAAAATGCGTTTTTTTGGATTCAGAGGTTCTCAAAACATGTATTTCCGGTGAAATCTCGGTATGGAATTTTTGGGTGGAATGCAATACTTTACCTACTTACTGTTCGTAGTAGAGAAGTTAAAAAACCTAGTAAACAGAATGTACAACATTTTTGTGGCATAACCATTTCCAAGTGATTATTTGCTAGGAATAAAAGTGGAGGTAGACTTAGCACATCGACCTACGGAGACCTTATGTGTCTAACGGGGTGCCCCCGAGAAGGAGGGATGAGGTGAGAGTCGACAGAGGCAGGATCAGGAACACACGACAGAGCAGAGGGCAGAGTCACTACATTTTTAGTTTTAAACTCCCGGATGGCAGTTGGTGCAACCAGCTCCTCCACCCTAAGCAGGATTGTACATCCCACTGGGGGTCCCGGGACTCGGAGACCGACCCCATTCCGGGGGACGAAATGTTACATAGAGCATCCTTTTACACTGCCATGCAACGCCGAGACTCCCTCCATTTGCAGATGATAGGTGATGCGAAATGAAAATGGAGATGATATGGAGGGACAGGAAACTTGGGGGATGTAACGAACCATCCCAAAATTCGCAGCGGCCCGGCGCCGACCAATTGAACCCACGACCTACCGAATGTGGGTCACAGACGTTGCCTCTGAGCCATCCAGCTCAGTTTTGAATGATTAGCTGGTATTTGTTTGTTTCTCGTGATGGGAATAACGTGGCCAAACCCACACAGTCGACCAAGCCGTTGATGAAGGTATCACCGGCTACTCTTCGAGAAAGTTCGCCATCTGCATTCTGGTAAATTCTGGAAAATTGCATGAATGTGTCTCCCTAGAAATGCGGGACTATAAAAAGACGGCAGAAAATAAACGTAAGTCAATGATGAGATAGTTGAGAGCGATTTGTATGTCAAGAGTTGAAAAGCGACTTGTAACGCACTTCGTGTAATAAATAAACTTTGTTACAGGTTAACTGGCGTTTTTATTTGTCACAGTAAGAAATTCCAACCCAGCAATTAACGACCCTCTTTTTAAAGTTTTGTTTGTCGCTTCATCCTCCTGTAGGATTGACATTTTGATCTATTGTGCCTACACCGCTCAGGAGGCAGGGATGAGGTGAAGGAGCCATAGCTCCGCAACAGACAAGCCCACAGAGACGAGCAGAAGTCCCTAACATTTCTAGCTTTTGAACACCAAGTCGCGAGGAACCCCAAGAGAGCGACGCAAAGACCCTCACGGGCAGGATAGCTCATTCTGGCGTTCATGGGGAGAAATCTTTTCAACGCGCATAAATCCACGACATCTGCCCGCATCGCCAGCACCGCAGGACTTGAAAACACACCTGAAACGTGAGCCGGCATTCGCTTAGTCAATCTCCTGTATCCCTCTTGCACCTAAAATGAAATGGTAATAAAACCGTTTATTGACATGAAGGAGATAGAACAATTAGCTTTTGTAATACCTTGTAGAAGAGTGAGTAAAGAAAGTTATGTGGATGTAACACATCACATTTATTTGTTAGTTTTGCAGCGCATCAACACAGCACTCGATCGCTGTAATGGGATTTTTAACCACAGCGTAAGCTACGAGGCGTGTATTTAATATTTTGCCGCTGCAGCGTTGCAGTCGCAAATGATCCTGCGGGATCACTTGCTCCATTTATTAGGAAGCCTGACGCAGCTGTAAGGAGCCGTCACTTGTTTTGCTGTTGTTAGAGCGCTTCGAAATGTCCAAAATAATCGAATGACCCACCGACTGTGAAATCAGATCAGTGATTTGTTTTTTGAATGCGAGAAATGTTACGTCAACAAACATTCATCGTCAATTGTGTGAGGTTTATGTGGAAACAATAATGAGTGACAACGCCTGGCCACACACAGCCAAAAAACTCAATATCTGATCATTTGATTGTGAACAATTCGACCATCCTCGCTACAGTCCGGATTTGGCACCAAGTGATTTTCGTTACGGCTAGTACTTGAATAACGGCGGCGACTATGTGGAGAAGTGGTGTAAGGTAATGAATGATAATAAAGTATTTCGAAAATAATGTTTTGTTAATTTTTAAACAATTATCTCTACTTTAAAAACACAATTCGTATTTAACAGGAATGTTTTTGTAACACTACTCTGATATCCCCCTGTACGTTTATGTTAGTAGTAAAATCAGAACCGTCGTGGAATGTTTTTAGAGATCTTGATAAACTCCCCCTTTTCTCATAACAACTTTAGTTTGAATTATTTTCAAGATTCCTGCAAGTTGTTGTATGGATCTGCTCCGTCCCTAGCGAACAAAAGAGGTTAGGAATAATCCCTGAGGGACAATCTTTGAGCTATTTCCATAAACCAGTACGAGGCGCCCCATTCTAGACGTTAACAGGAACAGCAATAAAACAAGCAAATGTCAGTGCAGCGATTTGCTGAGCAAACTTCAGATGTTGGCGAAGCAAAACGCATCATAAATACTGGTCAGATTAGGTATTCTGTAAAAGTTCTAAAATTGCCATTTTTGATCAGTTTTTCAGAAAAATTGGGATTTTTTTCTTATTGTGTAAGTTTTAAAAATACAACACAGAGAATTACGAATGTAAGAGATTGCTTTTTACCTGCTCTACGTTTTAAGGTACCCAAAAAGTCCACATGGAAATTGTGCTAAAAAATACATCTTTGAGATCCGTGAATAAATAATTAAAAAAAACAGTTTTCTACAAATCTGATACGTTACATTCACATGACGTTTTCTATCTTCTTCATTTTACTGGAGATAAACCTTTCTGGAAATAGCTAACATTACGTGTTTCGTTATACAAAGGAAACAATCAAACGTTTTGTCAAATGTTTAAGGACTGGATGCCATATGTTGGCCTTACAATTCCATACTGTTCCATAACATTGCGAGAAACACTTGAAAATCGACAGGACTTCAAAAGAATGGTTAAGTACTGAACAATCCGAACCATTAAAAACGAACATCTCGAAAATGGCTGATGGCACAAAAAAGTTATTTGAAATAAACTGTGTGTTTTAAAGAGAGGTAAGTTTTCATTCACTGCTTAAGGCAGAAGTTGCATGTAAAGGGTAGTTTGGGGTGGGATATTATCTTGAAAATCTTCGTGTCGCGCCTTTGGAAGGTGGTGAACCTAAATACCAAGTTTGGTAATTATTCATTTTTACTTTCTCTACTACGTACAGTAAGTAGGGGAAGTATTGTATTCCACCCAAAAATTCCATACCGAGATTTCACAGGAAATACATGTTTTGAGACCCCCTGAATCCAAAAAAAGCATTTTTCGAAACATGTCCGTGTGTGTGTCTGTGAACAGCATAACTCAGAAACGAACAGTCGGATAAACACCAAACTTGGTATTTAGGTTCAGTATCTTCCAGAGATGCGACAAGAAGGTTTTCAAGAAAATCCCACAACCCAGATTACCCTTTACATGGAATATTTTTCGAAAATTTTAATTTTCTCAAAAATGGCTGTAAGGATTTTGATTACAATATCATGTGTTTAAGATATTTTCATGACAAATGAAATGTACATCTGCAATTTTCTGGGAATGTCTCCAAAGTATTCTTCATTGTGAACAATTTCTGCATAACTGGTAAACCATAAGAGATAGACAAAATGTTACTATACAAAAAATGTAGATGGCGTTTAAATACACAATTTATGTCATATACATTTTTTTTGTTGATTGAACCATTTTCAAGATATTGCTTGTTATTCCCTTAAATTTTTCAACGCTTTTTCTCAAATGGGAATTCGTTATTCATTTTTCTTATGTACTGGACATACAAAGAGAATGGAATACTCCACATAGCAACCTGCTCTTAAAACATTTGACTATCGCTTAAAGCCTACCGTATCCCCCTTGCACCTACAAGAAAATTAGCAATAATATTAACATCTCGATTAACATGAAGCGCTTGTAAAAATAGTTTGTACAGGAGTAGAGAATTTCCCTCCATATAGCATCTGTGACTCAACTACTGCTTCATAAAGTCCTTCCTACCAATACATTGACAGTGTGGATGTTGAATTGAAAATAGTAATGGATTCACATTTAGGAAATGTTTAGTCTATTAAATTTTGACGTTGGCTGAATTGCAAGTAGGTGAAAAAATATCATTAGTCAGTATAAACAAATGACATCTCAATGCATAAAATCAAATTTCCATGTGCTATCAGTAACGTCTTCAGTATGTATTCCCGTTTCATTATCAGGGTATTGTGAACTAAAAGTTATATGCTGTATTGCTTCCCATTCTCATTTCCATTCTTGTATTATTGTGAACCAGCCGTTAAACAAACTTGTTATATTAATGTTGCTTTTCTACCAAAAAGCGTAGGTACTGGTAAATAATAAACCTAACAGTTCCAAAACTTGTAGGAAAAATGAAAGGGAAGGAAAGCCTTGCAGCAATTTTTAGAATGTGTACCGGATTCAAGTTTAAGTTGGGTTGGTTCTTTAGTGCTGCATTATAAGTTCTGAAATTGTTGTTTCTTGAAGCTATGAGATCTCACACATCAGAATTTTTTAGTTAAAATGTTCACAAATACACAATCACACAGACCTTTTTCAAGCGCCCCTAAAATATGTATTTCCGGTGAAATCTCGTTATTGAAGTTTTCAATCTTCCTACTACGTACTGATAGAGAAAGTAAAACAATACTTATGTATATAGTATGGCACGAATATTTTAGAAAATGTGCTTCAATACAACTTCGCATGGAATATGTTTTGTTATTCTTTCAAAAATCGCTCTAACGATTTTTAGTAAAAAAGTATGTGTTTAAGATATTTACATATCATATAAAATGCATATCTTAAAATTTCTGTGAATAGCCTGTGAAAACCTCTTCATTCTGAATGATTTTCATGTAATTTTGTATATCGGAGAATCTAGAAAGATACACAAAAGCTTATTGCAGGAAAAGTGTAAAGTTTATATAAATATAAATTTGTAACAAAATTGCTTTATGACATATATCGGATATTTCGGTTTCGGGTTATTCTGTTCAGGGGCAAAGACTTTTTCTTAAGAGACCTCAAAACTTATTTTTTCCGGTAGATATCGGTATATACGAGATATCGAAGTAGAGAAGGAAAATATGTCGTGGACAAAAACTCGCTTTTTTATAGTATGTGAAGCTTTAATGGGTAGAGAAGATCGTGTGAGTGTATCACATCAGAGTTTGTGTTCTCTCTGTTGTATTTGTATTCCCTGAGCTGGAATAAAGTAGTGCCACTTGGAGTAACAGTACAAAACGTGAAAAGACAGTAATTTCTCTTTAGAACGGATTAAAGCTTTCTCTCCGAGGAATGTACGTATATATGGTCCAGCTTTTACTCAGGACACCAATTAATGAGGGCACTTTTCTCGAGCATCTCTTTCCCAAATCCAAGTCGTAAGTTGTGTAGCGGCCTTAATCTCGGGACAAGATACAATGAGGGATCGCGTGGTAAAGCCAGTCTGATTTGTTACTTCGACTGTAGCCGGTAAATAACTCCTACATCCCGCGAGAAAGAAACGGCGTTCTGTTCCCAGCAACACTGACAGATACACAATGCATGTGCGTGTGCTCAAATTTCCTTAAATTTCAACCATTTCAACATAATCATAGTGCAAAATTAATCTATCTAACTTTCCAAGAAAGTTATTTTCAAAGAATTGAAAATGTAGTTATCTACACATAAAATGCCTCTCATTACGAATGTTCTAAATTTTGCACAATTTTCTCAATTGTAGTTTCGTACAATCAATTTTTAAATTTAGTGTAATATTAAACCTTATCTGGAAAGTATATGTTACATTCACATGATTTTCTCTACCCATCCTTCTACAAGATGCAAAACCAAACCAACAACAAAGATTTGAAGGTTATTTTGTTGTATTGTTATTTTTTACGTTGTTATTTGTCCCACGCTGGGCGCCAATTTGAAGATAGGTTGTTGCTTCACGTATGGGAACCCAATTTGAGGTAGGAGTTGTATTGTAGTTCAACTGTTGGGGAGCCGAACTTGAAGTAGTTGCAAACGCACGTATGGTAAAAAGTTTCCGGTAGCCTTCGCCCCAAATGTACTTTCCGGTAGCCTTTGCCCCAAATCTTTAAAAAATACACTAACTGTGTAATTTTGACTGTTTATTTAAATATTATGTATTTATATTTGCCTCGGCTGCGTCAGTATTTATTTTAGAGACATGGATGTCTTAGTAGGGTTGTAGTGCTCTTTAAGAATGTAGGCTTACACAGATTATAATTTTACTTCACTTCTTTTTATTAATTCTTGATACGATTTAACAACACTTCACTGATATAGAGAGCTGTGAGATTCTTTTATGAATTACTTGCACTTTTTAACACGTAAACTGTTTTTCGTCTTACACGAATACTATAAAATCTCTCGAGGACGCATCTCGGTTACAAACACTGTCAGCAGGCAACTGAATTCTAGATATATTTTAGTTTCTGATTGACTAAAACTAGTGATCAGCCCGATGCCTGGTATGGGATGAAGGAAGTAGATGAAGCGAAATGGTGAATTGGATGAAAGGAAAGGTGATGGTGGAGCAGTTGGTGGAATGAATGGCGGGGGAAACCGGAGAACCCGGAGAAAACCCGCCCAGACGCCGCTTCGTCCACCACAAATCCCACATGCAGGTCCCTGGGATTGAACTCGGTCCGCCTCGGTGGGAGGCGAGCGGTCTAACCACTCGGCCACGGCGCCGCCCAAATGGAACACCTTCATTTAACTAAAGCTTTTTCTGGTTGTTGATTGGCTATTTTTTTTAAACTGTCACAAAAATTACATTATTGCTTAAGGATTACAAGTAGTATTGTTAAGTTCATTATTGCCTCAAGGTTACCTTATTGTTACCACATTGTTAGCAACTTTTAACCTATTGTTCTCACAGCTACTACATATTAAATTAAGTAACACATTCACATAACATTATTACATGGATACAATAATATAAACATATATAATGACTGTAACATACACTTTTTATATCTTGTTACATACATATTGCTTTAAGGCGGGCTGTTATTATATTTTTTATTATAGAATTTGACTAAAATCATTTAAGTGTTAAAAATACTGCCTCAAATTTCAAACATCTTTTATATGAAGTGTAGTCTGGGTTGGGGGTATTTTCTTGTAAATCTTCGTGTCTAATCTTTAAAAGGTACTGAACCTAAATACAAGTTTGGTATTCATCTGACTTTTCGTTTTTGAGTTATACAGTGTGCATACAGGCAGATCATACACACGGACATGTTTCCAAACATACTTTATTTGGATTTAGGGCACCCCAAAACATGTATTTTCAGTGAAAACCTCGGTATCGAATTTTTTGGTGGAATGCAGTATTCCCTCTACTTACTATACGTAATAGAGAAACTATAAATATGATGATAATACAAATTATGTAGCAAAGCAAGAGTTTAAGCAACATGTTTTATATACAATATTATTATAAATATTTTATTCTTCTGAATGTGTTATGTATTCCATGCAGGATTTTTCAAACTATAGTTATTTTCTCTGATCGATAGCAACTAGACTGCAGCTTAAATAAACAAGACTTTTCTATTGACATTGTTAAGAAAATTTTCACAGGATAGGAGACACTTCAGGGAAAACGGAACACAAATATCAGCTCGCTGCGCGAATTATCAAATATTCTTAACGAGAAGTAACAAAGAATTGATGATTACTTTAAGGAATGTCAATGTGAGTAAACCTTAGACCCAATTGTCATATATTGTTCGTCATTAAAACACATTGAAAGATAAAATAGATTATAGTCAAAGTTCACTTGTTTAACTTATTTATATAATAAATATAGTGTAGTTAAATTATATTCGAACCCACTCGCGGCCTCTCTCTACTGCACGACACAGCCCGCAGTCGCCGGGGAAATTACGGCGGCAGAGGCGGACTAAAATCCTTACCTTATAATACGATCTACTTCAAAATTTGATTTTTTAAACAGTGGCTCTAACGATATTGATTAAAATACCATATATTAAAGATATTTTCATGACAAATAAGATGTATATCTTGAATTTTCGAGGAATAGCCTGTGAAATCTCTTCATTCGGAAGGAGTTTTTGTATAATATTTTATAACTGGTAAACCATTATCAATAGAGGAAAACGTACAACTCAAAAAATTAAATCTCTTTAAAACTCACAATTTATTTCGAATAAGTTTTCTTTGTGGCATAAGCCATTTTTGAGATATCCATTATTTATGATTGGAATTGTTTATTTCTTAAAACGAAGGTCAAATTTTAAAAAGCAGGTCGCAATGGGATGTCTTTGAAATTTCATGCTCTTTTCATGACCACAAGTAAAATACTAACAGCGACTTCCCAGCTGAGAAAAGCGTAAGTATTTGCAAATTCAAAGCAGTAACAAACAATATCTCGGGAAAAGTTAAGTCTACAAAAAGGTTTTATTTTTCATAAGCTGGGTGCTTTAAATACATTTTCTGTGCTGTAGGATTTTGTCTTATCTCTTACGGTCTACCAAATAGAAAGCTTATTCCGAATGATATGCTTTGATACATGGTATATTTGTGTATGCATTGTATATCACAATTACTAATGTATTATTATTTTAAACTACCATTTGCATCATCATCTTTTCTTGAGCATTTATATATTTAAATTGTACATTAGAACGTATCTATACCTATTCAGAGAGAAAAAAAAACATTGAATAACTTTGAAAATACGTTAAATAAAGTGAACGAAAAAGGTTGATTTCCAATAAAAAGATCGGATGTGTTACATTCACATGACTTTTTACCCTCTGTTATCTATTAGTGGGTATACAAATTATTCTTGCTAAAGCTTATTTTTCTATCTACTAAATTTTAATTGAAATATGCCTCTGCAGAAACAGTTATATTACACATTTCGTTATAGATACAAAGGGAACAGCGATAGTCAAATGTTTAACAACTGGACGCTATATGCTGACCTTAAAATTCCATACTGTTTCCATGACATCGCGAGAAACAACTGAATGTTGACAAGACTTAACCTAATACAATCATCGTATACCTACAACGAACTGTAAATGTATAGTGAAAGCTTATCTCAATTAACAAAAATCTGATGTGTTACACTCACACGACTTTCTCTACTCGTGTACCAACTATTTTTACAAACGCTTATTCTCTATATCCTTCATGTTAATCGAGATATCGAGATGTTAATGTTATTGCTAATTTTCTTGTACATGCAAAAGGAATTGCTAGACTTTAAGCGATAGTCAAATATTTTAAGAGCTGGTTGCTATGTCGAGTTTTCCATTCTCTTTGATTTACCAGATCAAAAAAAAAATGAATAACGAATTTGAGAAAAAGTATAAGTATTGGGAAATTTAAGGGAATAACAAGCAATATCTCGAAAATCTTACACTCAAGAACAAAAAAAGGTATATGACATAAACTGTGTATTTTAACGCGATCTACATTTTTTGTGTAGTAACATTTTGTCTATCTCTTATGGTTTACCAGTTATGCAATAGTCGTTCACAATGAAGAATACTTTTGGAGACATTTCCAGAAAATTCTAGATATACATTTCATTTGTCATGAAAATATCACAAACATATGATATTTTAATCAAAATCGTTAGAGCCGTTTTTGATAAAATTAAAATTTTCGAAAAATGTTCCTTGTAAAGGGTGATCTGGGGTGGGGGGATTTCCTTGAAAACCTTCGTGTCGCATCTCTGGAAGATACTGAACCTAAATACCAAGTTTGGCGTTTATCCGACACAGACACACACGGACATGTTTCCAAAAATGCTTCTTTTGGATTCAGGGGGTCTCAAAAGATATATTTCCGGTGAAACCTTGGTATCCAATCTTTGGGTGGAATACGATACTTCCTCTACTTGCTATACGTGGTAGAGAAAGTAAAAAGTGGAAAAAATAAAAGGATTTATAAGAACTGTTTGTAGTAGAGTGAGTAGAGAAAGTCATGTAAATTCGGTACATCAGAATTATCATATATGCGCGGTGTATTTAGTTACTAAATCAATAAACCAACAGCTAATGTTATGCATGTTTGTCAGCGATACACCCATAATAACGTATACGCAGTCATTGCGCATAAAAATGAAGTTTTACTGCATGAATTGTGCTTTCAAATGTTTGCTACTTGCGCGGCTCTGTTTGATTTTAGGCCGTTACGTCATCTGCCGATTTTATGGTCAATACAGAGTTGCTATTTCTGTTGAGTGTTATCGAGTGCTTGGCGTATTTCATGTCTAACCAACGAAATGTTAGGATGATGAAGATATTGGAATTATTCGCTGCTGTCGACAAACAGAATCACAGCAATAACTATTGCCTCTGTTTTGTTTATGTCAGAGGGAAATTTATTCCCTTGTATTCTAGCTATATTTTCTTCACTATTTAAAGCAATTCGCCTGCTAGATTAGGTAAACATGCGAAAAAGGTGTGTTATATTCACATGGATTTCTCTCCTACTTTTCTACACCTGATTCACGTTAATCGAGACAAACGTTTGCAGAAATAGCTATACTACTTATCTCCTTGTGGTACATTGATGCAGTAATTTGTAGCACAAATTACTTAAATGTAAATAATGATTGTAATATGAATATGCATTTTTATGTGACATTGATTTTAGATGTTTATTGATTGTAAATATTGTTGGGAAATAAGTTTATACGACCTTACTGAAACTGTCAATAATAGCGCGCAATAATGCAAAGAGGGGGGTGAGCTGTTTATCATTATTGGAAACGAGGAAGTTACGTAATGTTGGCGCGTTTTTCCGTTGAGAACCTTCTGGAATGTCTCCCTTAAAGCATATGTATTCATAATGTTCATTGGATATTAAAGTAGACGCTAATGTTGGCGCGTTTTATTAGCCAATTGCAGTTCAGTTATAATCTTTAGACGTATCTGGATGACGGCGTATAAATAGGCTAGGTTTGAGGTAAAGTCAGTCAGTCCTTCAGTTCGTCGAAAGCATTCATACATAACACGTCGCCTTCAGTTGCGCAGTTCATCAAAAATCTGTGTACACTACACGTCGTCTTCAGTCAGTCAGTTCATCGAAAGTATTAGTTCGTCATACATCGGATATAGATTCACAAGTTACGCGCAGCAGAATTATGAAAGATCTAAAGTATGGTAAAGTTAATTATACAAAAGATTGAAGTACGTGGATTAAAAGAATTATCAGTAAGAAGTTATTATAACAGTTTCAGTTTGGCGAGTATCTAGATCAATATGTAAAAGTGATAGTGAACGTGTTCGACAATAAAAATTATAAAACAAATTTCTTCATCAGTGTTCTTTTTGGATAAAAGATTCCTTTCCGTTTACACAACCCTGATCAAGACACATGTTCGACCCAAGATAAGATAATAGCTAGCCGGAGGACAATAAACAAACTTAAAATTCTTTCGAACACTAACACAGATGCAAATTGCTAACACAAGATGGAGCTACAAACCGAACAAATGAATGACGTCACAAGATGGCTTCAACACACGTGATGTAAACAAACATTTGTAAGTAATACCGCATCAACATTCGCTTCTGTTTATGCTTCCCATCTTTGAGAGTCATTCTACTGGACTTCGCAGACGGGGTATGTATCTATAGTAAGGAGGTATGTATCTGTTTACTTTTTCGGCATGCAGTGGCGGCCTGTGTACGATTCTGGAGTATTCACATATTACGAATATACAACTCTGTCCAATAGCTCTATTCGTCATCACTTAAAATAACCATGTTTAATTACATAACTAAAAGAATCTGTTTTGCACTCACAAGGCTTTCTCTACTCTTGTACGAACTATATTTACAAATCTTGTTCTCCATCTACTTCACGTTAATCGAGATAAACATTTGCGGAAACTAACTTATTCCTAATTTTCTTGTAGGTGCCAGGACAATATGGTAGGCTTTAAGCGATAGTCAAATGTTTTAAGGTCTGGTTGCTATGTGGAGTATTCCATTCTCTTTGTATGTACAAGACATACAAAAATGAATAACGAATTCTCATTTGAGAAAAAGTATAAGTATTGGAAAATTCATACAAACAAGGAATATCTGGGAAAATTTCACTCCACAAAAAAGAAAAAGACAAATTGTGTGTTTTAACGAGATCTTAATATTATCTATCACTTACGAATAACCAGTTATGCAAATACCATTCAGAATGAGGAGGACTTTTGGGGACATTCACGGAAAATTCAATGATATATGTTTCATTTTCCATGAAAATATCTTAAACATTATTTTAATGAATATCGTTGGAGCTATTTTTCGATAATTAAAATTATCGAAAAATGTTCTATACAAAGTGTAGTCTGGGATGGAGGAATATTCTTGAAAATCTTCGTGTCGCATTTTTGAAACAAACTGAACCTAAATACCGAGTTTGGTATTTATCCCACTTTTCCTTTTTTAGTTATGCTGTTTAAAGTCACTCACACACACACACACAGACATGGAATGTTTTCGAAAAAATGCTTTTTTTGGTTTCTGGGGTCTCAAAGCGTAAATTTGAAGGTGGGTTTAACTTCACGTATGGACAGCCAAACTTCATGTAGGAATTCTATTGTTAGACCACGTATGGTACAAGGTATGGTACTTCACTCATTTTATTAATCCTTCACACGATTAAATAACACTTCACTGACGTAGAGAGCTGTGAGATTATTTATTAAATATTTGCGCTTTTTAAATAAGTAAACTTTGTAATATCCTCGCCGTAATGAATTTTCGTCTCACGCTGAATACGTATTAAATTTCTCGAGGACACATCTCGCGTCCGGTTAGGAACACTGTCTGCAAGCAATACTTACAGTTATGTGCGCTGTCTACAAGACTAACTTGATTTCTACGGCCTAAATTTGTAAATTTCTGTATTTCAAGTCTCTGATTGGCTATTCGTAATCCAGTAGAATAATTTTATTTAACTTAAGCATTTTTCTGGTTGTTGATTAGCTATTTTATAAACTGTCACAAAAATTACATTATTATTGCTCCAAGAATGACTAGTAGCATTATTGCACGTACTTACTCATTATTGCCTCAAGGTTACCTCATTGTAACCTCATTGTTAGCAACTTTTAGCCTATTATTCTCACAGCTCCTACATTATTATATTACGTAATACATTTACATAACATTATTGAACATGTATACAGTAATATAAACATATACAATCAATGTAATACACACCTTTTATATATTGTTACATATACATATTGCTTTAAGGCTGGCTGTTACTATATTTTTTTATTATATAATTTGACTAAAATCATTGAAGTGTTAAATATACTACATTAACACACACACCTCCTGCTTTCTATACTCCACCTGTGAAGGCGAGTAAAATGCCTCCCAAGGCTGCGGGGACAGCATAAATGGAAGCGAGTGTACAAGGGTATTATCGCAAGCTTAAGCGATAGTATATTGTGATACAAGAGTGTGCATCTTTGCAGAATGCGGAAAAAGGTTTCTCCAATACATTAACGCATACATATTTTGTACCATTTTTTTCGACGATGGTGAATAATGGAATTACTTACTCGAATATAAAATTATTTATTTTTGGCTTTAGTCTTTTTGAACTGTTGATCGACTAGTCAGGTCTGGTAGTGTTGATCAAGCCAGGCAACTACTAAAGGTGAAATGGCTGTTCGCGTCGAAAGTCTTATTTTTAAATGCTAATTTACAAGTTTAGGCGGTTGAAATCAGTTCAGTTGCCTGCAAACTGTGTTCCTAACCGGATCCGAGACACGTCCTCGAGAAGTATAATACGTATTCGTTTGAGATAAAAATAGTTTACGTGTTATAAAGTGCAAGTAATTAATAAAAGAATCTCACAGCTCTCTCTATATCAGTGAAGTGTTATTTAAATCGTATCAAGTATTAATAAATGTAGTGAAGTAAAATTATAATCTGTGTAAGCCTACATTCTTAAGTCGCACCACAACCCTGCCAAGATATCCATGTCTCTCAAATAAATACTGACGCTGCCGAGGCAAACATAAATATTAAATATTTAAAGAAACAGTTTAATTACAAAGTTAATATTTTTTAAACTGGGGCAAAGGCTACCTGAAAGTACATTTGGGGCGAAGGCTTCCGGAAACTGTTTACTATACGTGTGGTTGCAACTACTACAAGTTTGGCTCCCCAACAGTTGAAATATAATACAAACTACTTCAAATTGACGCCCAAAGCGTGGTGCAAATAACGTAAATAAAAACAAATTTCTCATTTCTTATAATTAAAAACATTAATATTTTTAGAATATAAACGGCTATAAATACCTATATTGTATTGTCGCGGGACATTTTTATATGAAATTAGAGAATAAAACAATTTAAAGTACCTAAATCCTTAAAAAAACGCCTTTGCATCAAATATTGTGCACCAGACTAAAAGGTGTTAAATGTAGTGTAGCTTTTAAAACATGCCAATAATACACATCCTGGTGTAGGACATTTTGATAATTTATACACAATATTATACTCAATAAATGTCACCTTAGATCCGTAGAGTATATGTGGTATTGCTAAATCCATGATATAGGACGGGAAGGGCCCAAGTAGAATAAAAGGTGCAATGGCACGCATGGATGCTGATGGAGTTACATTGGAAATACAATTACCAACTGAATCATCGTGTTTGTTTTGATTATTGGATCTATTCTTGAGGTGCTATCGTCCACTTCATCTGTTCCGGTTCTTGATTCCACCGCCTTCTTGGTCTTCCTTGGGATCTCCTTCCTACAGGTACATATTTCCAGGCTCTTTTGGGTATTCGGTTCTCTTCTATTCTATCTAGATGTTCAATCCATTTTGTTCTATAGGTTTTAACTCTATCTAGGAGGGGTGTAATTTGCAATTCTTTGCGTCTGTCTTCATTTCTAATGTGCTCTTTCGATGTGCATCCCTTTACTGCTCTTAAAAATTTCATTTCTGATACGTGTATTCTGCTTTCATCCCTTTTATTATAATAATGATGCCACAATTTTTAATTGGGTGACCTTTCTATTTTTAATTGTAAGCATTCTTCTAATTATTCCACACTGAAGTTGCTTTCTGTTGTATTGTTATTTGCCGCACGCTTTGGGAGCTAATTTGAAGTAAGTTGTATTGTCTTTACGTTGTTTGCACCACGTTTGGGAGCCAATTTGAAGTAGGAGTTGTATTGTAGTTCAACTGTTGGGGAGCCGAACTTGAAGTAGTTGCAACCGCACGTATGGTACACGGTAGCCTTCGTCCCAAATTTAAAAATATATTCAGTTTGTAATTTGACTGTTTCTTTAAATATTATATATTTATGTTTTCCTCGTCTGTTATTGTTAGAGACATGGATTTCTTTGCAGGGAGTAGTGCGGCTAAGAATCTAGGCTTACACGGATTATAATTTTTACTTCACTACATTTATTAATCCTTGACACAATTGAAACAACCCTTCACTGATATAGAGAGCTTTGAGATTATTTTATTAATTACTTGCACTTTTTAACACGCAAACTATTTTCGTCTCCCACGAATACGTATTATATTTCTCGAGGACGCATCTCGCGTCCGGTTAGGAACACTGTCTACAAGCAACTGACTTGATTTCTACCGCCTAAATTTGTAAATTATGCTATATTTCAATTTTTGATTGGCTAATCCTACTCCAATAGAATTCCTTAATTTAACTAAAGCTTTTTCTGGTTGTTGATTGGCTATTTTATAAACTGTCTCAAAATTTACAGTATTGTTGCTCCAATAATAACTAGTAGCATTATTAAACTTTCTTATTCATTATTGCCTCAAGGTTACCTCATTGTTAGCAACGTTTAACCTTATATTCTCACAGCTCCATCATTATTAAATTACGTAATACATCCACATAACATTATCAGACATGTGTAAAATAATATAAATATACACAATGACTGTTACATACATTTACAAATTATTACATACACATGTTGCTTTAAGGTGGGCTGTTATTTAATTTATATATTATATAATTTGACTTAAATCATTTAAGTGTTAAAAATACTGCCTCAACACACCTAGAAAATGTGACATTTTTATTTGCACGACTTTATCATAATTATAAGATACGTTATTTCCAAAATAATTAAAATGTGAAATTTGCTTCAATATAATACCATCTATTACAATTTTTAATCTGATGGGATCTTTACCCTTAAAAGCCATGACTTGGGTTTTCTGTGTTGATATTTTACAATTGCTGAGGAGTCGTTCGTGGAAAAGCGGTGAGGCCTGTTCATAAGATTTCACAAACTAAAAAAAATGTAGGTGCCTGCTCAATAACATGTGTCCATTTACATTAATTCCGCACAAGGTTATTCCATTTAACACAACTTTAGAAGCAACAGCTGTACATTTACATATGCTTTCAGAAATCTGCACCTGCAACCTATACCTACCCAACAGCAATGAAATCGATGTTTCTATACTCTCTGATCTACTTCGTCAATTACCACATCCTTTCATGACCTCTACAGGCACAACGAAGGAAATAATTGGGTTATAATCCACTCTAATGATTTAGTTGTGCTAAATTCTACAGAGCATACTCACTTACAGTAGCAATGACCTTACGCTATGCTCACACTGAATTTCTCCAATGTTTCACTGTTTTGTTTACAACTCGCCTTTGGGGAGTGTTCATTTCTCCATTATTATTAATGTAAATAACGCCCCTCTACGGTATTCTCGTCAATCGTTATTGAACATTCATAAAGTGAACTGTATTTGTTTTCGCACACAGTTCCTTACCACTCTAGAGAACCTAACACAACCTAAGCCTTTCCCAGAAATGAATATAAATGATGTTATGGCCTTATTTTCCTCAACTATCCCTGAAACTGCTGCGCTCTGCATCGCTACTTCTGGCAATGGCTACATAGACCTGGTCTATGGTTAATGATACTTGCCGAAATGCTATCAAATTGAAGCCAAGAGCCCACTACAAATATAAGGCATCCAAGCTCAGAAAACAAACTAGGGTTCCAAAGACTCCGTGCCGTTTCTCGCAGAGAAATCAAAAACAGCACATGAGCGTCTTGGTTGACATTTCTACCTTCCCTAAACAGACATTGTTGTGGCATAAACTTCGCACTATTCGTGTTATCCGACGCACTACAACAATATAACATTACCAAACTTCCGGAACCTCTCCTGTCATCACAGACCTTAAACTCATAGCTGACAAATTACCTATCATTCTACGTCAGCCAAAGTACCTTAAAGTCAAAACTTAAGACAGTATTTTTAACACTCGAATAACTTCAATTAAGTTATTAATATATAAATTCAATAACCGCCCGCCTTGAAGCAATATGTATGTAATAAATTTGTAAAATATATGTAACAGTCATTGCATATACTTATATTATTGTAAACATGTTCAATAACGTTATGTGAATCCATTACGTAATTTAAATATGTAAGAGCTGTGAGAATAATAAGTTTAAAGTTGCTAACAGTGAGGTAACAATGAGGTAACCTTGAGGTAATTATGAGTTTGAGAGTTTATATGCTACTAGTCGTGATTAGGGTAGCGATAATGCAAATTGTGTGACAGTTTAAAATAGGCAATCAACAGCCAGAAAAAAGCTTTAGTAAAATGCAGTTATTCTATTGGACTAGGATTAGCCAATCAGAGAATTAAAATACAGAAGTTTACGGGTTTGGACGGTTGAAATATCTTCAGTTGCCTGCAGACCTTGGTAGTAACCTGATTGAAGATGTGTTCTCTAGAGAGGTATTACGTATTCGTGTGAAACGAAAATTATTAATACGCTTTAACAAAGTGCAAGTATTAAATTAAAGAATCTCACAGCTTTTAATATCAGTGTAGTGCTATTTAATTTGTGTCAAGGATTAATAAACAGAAGTGAATTTAAAACTTAAAATCTGTGTAAGTCTACATTCTTGTCGCACCAAGCCCTGATTAAGAGAAACGTGTCTCTAAAGTAACACTAAAGCAGCCGAGGCAAATACAAACACAAATACTATCTATAGAAGCAGTTTAATAGCAAAGTTAATATTTTTTTTAAACTTGGAGCGTAACAAAAAAAAAATACATCTTCAATACGGCTTTGCATACGTAGCAGCATATTACGTAACAAACAATCTATTTCAAATGGCTTACCAAAGCATGGTGCAAATTCCTACGTAAACAACATCAACAACAGTTACGTAAATAAACTCCAAGAACAATATTACTTCAAATTGGTTCCCAAACGTGGGCATAACAATAGCAGAAAAACACCTACTTCAAGTTGGTTCCCAAGCGTGGAGCAGAACTATTCTACTTCAAATATTTCTAAAAGGGAGCATATCTTCTTCAAACACCATTGACATAAACATTCCTGAGAAATGCGTGATCAAGGACGACATTTATAATGAACCTTTGACCTTAACGGAGGTTGAAGAAACCTTACATCAATGCAGAAGTAAGTGTTCAGGCCCTGACAATATTACCTATGAGCTACTCAAGATTTACCTACCAATGGAGTTGCATATTCTTTGCACATCTTCAACTACATCTGGTCATTGAAATGTTTCCCAGATCATTGGCGTACCTCCATAGTAATTCCTTTACCCAAACCAAATAATAATCACTCTTTACCAACAACCTTCGTCGTATATCCCTAATGTGCATGATGTGCAAACTGCTAGAAGTAGTATCCAAACGACACGACGGTTCCTAAGACACCAACATCTTCAGCGATGCATAAAATTGCTTATGCCAAAGCCGATCCACAGTTACCAGCTTGGTAATGCTTGAAACCAAAATTAATAAAGCTTGCTCTAAAAGATAACACTTGGTTTATGTTTGCCTGGATATCAAAGGAGCCTATGATACGGTCTGGATTGACTACATAATTTAATACTTAAAGAAAAATGCATAGGCTGAAACGTGCTTGCTTTTGCCTATAACTTCCTCCAGAACGTTTAAGAGCGACAGGATAACCCTCAAAGAGCGTCTCACAGGACAATGGCATACCTGAGGGCTCAGTATTAAGTGTGACGTTGTTCCTAGTGGCCATCAAGAACGTGATGTCCTGTACTGGTTCTCTTGTCAAGTCATGTTTATTTGTATCTAGTGTTCTTCTGTAAGAGGGAAGTGCATAAAAGTTACACTGAAACTTGTATAAAAATATCTACAACGACTTTAATATTGGAGTAATAGTGCGCATTTCAAATGTACTACGACAGCTAGGCGTGAGATGAGAAACCTTGGATTCCATGGTCGAGCGGCTGCTCATCAGCCACACATCACGCAGGAAAATGCCAAACAACGCCTCGCTTGGTGTAAGGAGCGTCAACATCACACGATTGAACAGAGGCAAAGCGTTGTGTGGAGTGACGAATCACAGTACACAATGTGGCGATGCGATGACAGGGTGTGGGTATGGCGAAGGTCCGGTGAACCTTCGCCTTCTCTGCCAGCGTGTGCAGTGCCAACAGTGAAATTCGGAGGTGGTGGTGTTATGATGTGGTCGTGTTTTTCCTGGAGGGGGCTTGCACCCCTTGTTGCTTTGCGTGGCACGATCACAGCGCAGACCTACATTGATATTTTAAGCACCTTCTTGCTTCCCACTGTTGAAGAGCAATTCGGGGATGGAGATTGCATCTTTCAACACGATCGAGCACCTGTTCATCCTGCACGGGCTGTAGCGGAGTGGTTACACGACAATAACATCCCTGTAATGGACTGGCTTGCACAGAGTCCTGACTTGAATCCTATAGAACACCTTTAGGATGTTTTGGAACTCCGACTTCGTGTCAGGCCTCATCGACCTACATCGGTACCTCTCCTCAGTTCCGTACTCCGTGAAGAAATGGCTGCCATTACACAAGTAACCTTCCAGCACCTGAATGAAGGTATTCCTGCGAGAGTGAACGCTGTCATCAAGGCTAAAGGTGGGCCAACACCATATTGACTTCCAGCAATACCGATGGAGGGCGCCACGAACTTGTACGTCATTTTCAGCCAGGTGTCCGGATACTTTTGATCACGTAGTGTAGTTCGCATTCTTGGATTACCGCAAACTTACCTGGATTCCACATCTTAAACTTCTTAAGGCCTGCTGCACGCGTCGTCTCAATATATTGAAAACATTAGCTGTCCGAAATTTGGGAGCAGATCTCAATGCTTTGTTGTGAACGTACAAGACTCCATCTACTCCAAACTTATATCATCTACTAAGGTGCTAGCTTCTCTGCTCTTAAAGTGCTCGGCACCGTACAGTACTCCTACCTAGAAAAACGTTAGGAGTACCAGCCCTATAGATAGTCTCTGAATAGAAGCCAATGAACCTCGCTTAGCCATCAGAAGGAAAATGTTAAATATATTTTATACTGTCCTATAATGGACAGTATTCATTCCTTCGTGTTTCCCACTAACACGGGGCAATCCCTGCCATGAATCAATTGCAACTTCGCTAATCGCCTCTCTCAATATTTTGAGGAAATTACCATCACATTACCTGAACTAATTTCCTGTTGCTATCTACCGATCTCACCCTGGAAGCGTAGCCTCCATCAGTTGTTATGTCTATGTCCAGATACAGCATTTCCACTACTGAAATATCTGCTTTGCGAAACAAGTTTCAAGACCTCTACGCATCAAATTCATCTTCATTTTCGATTTACGCTGATAGCTCTAAACTATGGCAGTGTTTCCTGATCACATAATGCTACACAGTCTACCTAATTACCTCAGCGTCTGCACGCGTAAGCAGTATGCAATCGCTTTGCTCCGGATGAAGTTGGAGTTGTTTCTACTCGTATGGAAAGCCAATTAGAACTAGGAGTTGCAACCGCACGCATTGTACAAAGCTTCCGGTAGCCTTCGTCCCAAATTAAAAAATATTAACTTTGTAATTTTGACTGTTTCTTTAAATATTATATATTTATGTTTGCCTCGGCTGAGTCAAAATTTAATTTTAGAGACATGGATTTCTTTGCAGGGAGTATTGCGGCTAAGAATGTAGGCTTACACAGATTATAATTTTTACTTCATTCCTTTTATTAATGCTCGACACGATTGAAATAACACTTCACTAATATAGGGAGAGCTGTGAGATTCTTTTATTAATTACTTACACTTTTTAACACGTAAACCATTTTTGTCCCACACAAAATACGTATTAAATTTCTCGCGGACACATCTCGCGTCCGGTTACGAACACTGTCTACAACCAACTGACTTCTGAATTTGTAAATTTTGCTATATTTCATTTTCTGATTGACTAATCCTACTCCAATGGAATGCCTTCATTTAACTAAACCTTTTTCTGGTTGTTGATTGGGTATTTATTAAACTGTCTAAAAAATTACATTATTGTTTATCCAAGAATTACCAGTAGTATTCTTAAACTTTCTTACTCATTATTGGCTCTAGGCTACCTCATTGTTACCTCATTGTTAGCAACTTTTAACCTCTTATTCTCACAGTTCTTACATTATTAAATTACGCAATACATTCACATAACATTATTACACATGTATACAATAATATAAACAAATACAATGCCTGTAATATACACTTTATATATATTGTTACATACACATGTTGCTTTAAGGCGGGATGTTACTGAATTTATATTATATAATTCGACTAAAATTATTTAAATGTTAAACATACTGCCTCACAGAATACATCCTGGACAGCACAGTATGATTCCTTTGTGTATTCACGGTCTCTATGAGTGTCTGGTTAACATTACTTGACAAAATCTCTTCGTCTCACCCACTGATTGCAGAAATATTAATGTTATACTGTCGTAACCTCTTTACTATTCTAGCTCAATGGGGGGTAGAGCGATAGGTACCGTGGACAAATCTAAAGTTCTATTACACATTATGCGAGGTCCGACGGGGGATGTAGCTAAATGAAATTATGAAAAAAATATACTAAAATGTCCCTAGCAATGTTATAAATTCATGATGTGGATGAGGAAAGGGGCTATCTACTATAGAAATTCATGATAAAATTGCCTGGATGGTTAATATATTCTAGGATAAAAATAAATTACAATACCTCCTTGCCTTCTTGCCTGTCGGTGGGGACGCCATGCTCCACGCATGGACAGTTGCACACTCTACGACCTTGCTCCTAGCAGTAACTCGACGCGACTATGACTGTGACTGAACCACGCTAAACTTGGCGTGGGTACGCTACGTTAGAACTGGTTTTTCATCCCCTACACTCTTGCGCAATATCCGATCTGGGCCACCAGGTCACATACGCAATAATGCTCATACGTCACAATACTATACAGAAACTCATTTGGTAAATATATCAAACTTGTCAGGATTCCTTCTCAGGTCAGCATCCAAGGGAACGAGGAAGCTGACATTGCAGGTAAAGATGCCACCAAGCATCCTACAAAGCACTGTAGAACACCATACTGTTACTTCCTCAGATACACCCAGAGGATCACTCAGATATGGAAGCGGCATTGCAGCAGTTTATCTACAAGTAAAGTGCATGACGTCTATTCTCCTCACTCACCTAAATACCTAGTGATTTCCATTCCTCGCAAGGACCAAGTTGCTCTCACACGATTTAACATAAGACACACAACCATTACTTAGTCCTACCTTGTATCTCAGGATCCTTCTCCACTTCTTAGCTTCTGTAATTGTCCACCTACTGTAACTCATATGATACTGGATTGTCATCATACGAGTGCAAGACAAGATTGTGAAGTTCCGGACAACATATTGAGGCCATCAGTAATCCAGTGTTTAAAGAAATAATACTTAAGTATATTAAACAAAGGCATACGCCAAATTGTATTGTCCGACTAATGTAAATTTACAATTTAATATTATGATATGGTAGTTTGTAGTCTTCTGGAGTCCCGATATGACCAGCGACTACAAGCGATTTAAAATAAATGTAAAAAAAGTAGCTACAAGAAACGAAGGATTTTACAAGCACAAGGAAATTGCCGTTTTTTGAATGAAAACGTGTGCATGTAACGGTACGGATTTCTTTGGCTTTGATTGAAAATACTACTTTTAGCTTACTTTTATTCGTGTAAGTGACCATTTCGAATGTCGCTTATCTGAAGCTACCAAAACCATATGAAAATCAGTGTTTATTTATTTATTTTTTGAAATGACCTTTTTTGCTCGCAAGCTCCACAAATATTCCTGTTAATATTTGGATTATTAAATACATTTTATTAATGTCTGTGGTAAAAGTCCAAAACGCACGCAGTGTAGAAATTTTAACTCCTCGTACCTGACAGGGTATATTGAAGTAGAATATTTGTTGGTAGTTGGAAGATGCTGCATGTTTATCTGCACCACGTATGGGAGCCAATTTGTCGCAGTAACTTCGTGTTATCTTATTGCTGAGCGCCTGTTATTGTTTTACTACTTTGAATGTTGGGTTCTTTGTCCTCCGGCTAGCTATTATTACTACTCAGTCGAGCATATCTGTTGAACAGGGTGTGTAAACGGAAAGGATTTGTTACTGAAAGATAACGCTTATAAAAGAATTTGTTTTTGACACTTTTATTACCGTCACAATTAATTAATTTCACCTATTGACTCTTGATACACGCCCGACTGAAACTGTTATATTTTCTAATATCACTATAATCACTTATTTGCTGCGCATTATTAATTCGCGTATTTCACATTTATAACTAACTTTATAACGCGAGAGATTTTGTAGAATTGCGCGACGTATAACGCGTGAATGATTCTCTTAAACTGTGCGATGTATAACCTGCGAATACTTCTGTTGAACTGAGCGACGTATAATCTTTGTATGATTCTGTTGGACTGAACGACGTATTGCCCGCGAGTGTTTCTGTTGGACTGAACGACGTTTGCCTTGTGAATTATTCTGTCAAACTGCGCGTTACCTGTCTCTGGCACGGAATTTATACTCCCTCACCCCGATATGCCTAAAGATTATAACCGAGCTTGCTATTGGTTAAAAAAACGCTCCAACATTAGCGTCTATTTTTATATCCAATCAAAATTACGAACACATATGCTCTAGGGAAGATATTCCCTCCATTTCTAAGAAAAGCGCGCTAAACTGACGTCATTTGCTTGTCTCTTCTAATTAATAAACAACTCACCCCCTCGCTCATTGTTATCCACTCTTATTGTCAGTTTCAGTGAGGCCGTGTAAACTTATTTCTTAACAATGTTTATAATTAACAAACATCTCAAATCATTGTCATACAATAATGCTTATTTACACTACAATCACTCTGGCATTTACATTATTGTGATATAAAATACTGCTACAATATATAGAGTAGTTAAATTATATTCGAACCCACATTTATGATATTTTTGTGTATCTCTTATGGTTTACCAATTATACAGAAGTCATTCAGAATCAAGAGGACTTTACAGGCTGTTCCCAGATAATTCAAGATACACATTTTATTTGCCATGTAAACATCTTAAAAATATTGTATTTTAATAAGACATTCTTAGGAGTATTGTTTAGAAAATCCACCATGTGGAAATGTTTTCCATGTAACATGTAGTTTAGGGCGGGGGGCCGATGGGGATGGCTCAGGCGGTAACGTCGGGCTCTCTTTCTGGCAACCGTACACTCTGAACCATGGGTTCTTTCAGAGGTTTGCCCGGGTTGTCATTCGAATGCTGGAGTGGTATCTTTTATCCCTCAAATTTTCTGTCCCTCAATTTCATTCCATTAACGATTTATTTCATCGTTCACCCCGTTTGATCTGTTTCTGGTTGGAAGTATCGGCGATGGTATTTCGGTGCAGCGCGGCAGGGTAAAACGATGCTCTTTCTCCGTCCCTTGCCTGCGGCTGGTTGCCGGGGTGTAAGAACCGCCCCTTGGGGTACGGGGCACCGATCTGGCTGTCCGACTGTGCGTCTCAATCTGGAAACTGTAGGGACACCGTCATTGCTGTGACTCGCTCCTGTTTACAGCCGCCCGATTTCGCCCTTCACCTCATCCCACTGTCCTCATTCCTGGCTCGGTGCCGAATGCCCCTCGCTTCACAATCTAATCCGATAGGGTGTGGGAGTTTTTTAAAATCTTCGTTTTAGACGCAATAAACTTTAATACAAAATTTGGTATTTACTGAGGATTTTGTTTTTGACAGTAGAGACAGACACAAATGTGTAAAATTCCTTGTTTTTATTCACAGGTCATCAAAAAAAAAGTATTTCCAGTGAAATTATAAATCGAATTTTTGGGTGGAATGCAATGGAGAAAGTAAAAGCTGATTCCCGTTGTTTAAACACAGGGTTTTGATCTCCATCATATATATCATAATGTACCTATACCTACTTGTCTTAACTAATTCCACTGGGTCGTTACAGATCCTATCGTGACGACTACAGCACACAGGTTGGTCTAAGAGACCGCCATAAACGAGACATTAAAATTCGACATGTGCGTGTAATGAAGACATTAAGACGCTACAATTGGAGCTCAGATGCAATTACTTCCTTCTCTAATGTGAAGTTATAACACCTTGAGAACTTCTTGGCTATTCCTTTCACGTGAGCTGTAACGAACATTTACATTACTTGCCTCTCTCGAATTGCGTACAACGTAAAATTAACCTGAGAACTTGAGTTCTAATGTTATCTGTGTTTTCAAAATACAGGATATACATTGCTCTTAAAAAAATATGATGTGTTACACTCATATGACTTTCCCTACTATTGTACAAACTATTTTTACAAACGCTTATTCCCCAAATGCTTCATGTTAATCGAGATATCGAGATGTTAATCTTATGCTAATTTTCTTGTAGATGCAAGGAGAATTGGTAGGCTTTAACTTATAGTCAAATGTTTTAAGCGCTGGTTGCTATGTGGAGTATTCCATTCTCTTTGCATTATCAGGACAAAAAAATGAATAACGAATTTGAGAAAAAGTGTAAGTATTGAAAAATATAAGGAAATAACAAGCAGTATCTCGAAAACGGTTCACTCAAAAATATCTGATTTGTTACACTCACATGACTTTCTCTACTCTTGTACAAAGTATTTTTACAAACGCTTATTCTCCATCTACTTCATCTTAATCGAGATAAACATTTGCAGAGTCTATCTTATTGCTAATTTTCTTGTAGATGTAAGGGGAATATATATTTACAAGGGCAATATAGAAATACAGTAGCCTTTAAGCACATACATATCTCTTAATAGCTGGTTGCTAGGTGCAGCACTATTCCCTTTCCCACAGATTAATGCTCTTTGCATATCTAAGACAAAAAAATGAATAACGAATTCCTATTTGAGAAAATAAGTATTGAAAAATTTAAGGGAATAACAAGCAATATCTCGAAAATGGTTCACTCAACAAAAAAATGTATATGACATAAATCGTGTATTTTAAAGCGATCTACATTTTTTGTGTAGTAAAATTTTGTCGATCTCTTATGGT
Source organism: Deroplatys truncata (assembly GCA_030765065.1). Classification (NCBI taxonomy): domain Eukaryota; kingdom Metazoa; phylum Arthropoda; class Insecta; order Mantodea; family Mantidae; genus Deroplatys; species Deroplatys truncata. The sequence goes on along the minus strand of CM060976.1, from coordinate 263,270,047 downwards.
TTACCAGTTATGCAAAAGTCGTTCATAATGAAGAATACGTTTGAAAACATTCCCAGAATATTCAAGATATACATTTTATTTGTCATAAAAATATCTTAAACATATGATATTTTAATCAAAATCGTTAGAGCCGTTTTTGAGAAAATTAAAAGTTTCGAAAAATCTTCCATATAAAGGGAAATTTGGGGTGGGGGTATTTTCTTGAAAACCTTCGTGTCGCATCTGTGGAAGATACTGAACCTAAATACCAAGTTTGCTGTTTATCCGACAGTTCGTTTCTGAGTTATGCTGTTCACAGAGAGACACACATACAGACAAACAGACACACAGACAGACAGACAGACAGACACACAGACAGACACACAGACAGACACACAGACACACACGGACATGTTTCCAAAAATGCTTTTTTGGATTCAGGGGATCTCAAAACATGTATTTCCGGTGAAATCTCGGTATCGAATTGTTGGGTGGAATACAATACTTCCCCTACTTACTATACGTAGTAGAGAAATTAAAAATGTATATGACATAAATTGTGTACTTTAACGCGATCTACATTTTTTGAGTAGTAAAATTTTGTCTATCTCTTATGGTTTACCAGTTATGAAAAAGTCGTTCACAATTCAGAATACTTTTGGAGACATTCGAGATATACATTTCATTTGTCATGAAAATATCTTAAACATGTGATATTTTAATCAAAATTGTTAGGCCCGTTTTTGAGAAAATTAAAATTTTCGAAAAACGTTCCATGTAAAGGGTAATCTGGGGTGGGGGGATTTTTTTGAAAACCTTCTTGTCGCATCTCTGGAAGATACTGAACCTAAATACTAAGTTTGTTGTTTATCCGACTGTTCGTTTCTGAGTTATGCTGTTCACAGACACACACATGAACATGTTTCCAAAAATGCTTTTTTTGGATTCAGGGGGTCTCAAATCATGTACTTCCGGTGAAATCTCGGTATCGAATTTTTGGGTGGAATACAATACTTCCCCTACTTACTATACGTAGTAAAGAAAGTAAAAATACAGGATATTCATTGCTCTCAAAAGAAGCCCCGATGGTGTTACATTCACACGGCCTTCTCTACCCTCTATCGTTTCCTATTGGCCATATAAATAATTCTTACTAAAATTTATTTTTATACCTACTACATTATAATCCAAATAAACGTTTGCAAAAATAGTTATATTTCATATTTCATAGAGATACAAAGGGAATTGTGATAGCCAAATGTTTAACAACTGGACACTTAAAATTCCATACTCCTTCTATGACATCCCGAGAAAAAACTGAATGTCGACAGGTCTTTAAAAGAATGAATAAGCATTAAGGGACACTCTGCTACCAAAATGGCACCAGAAACTGTTTTTAAAAGAAACAGTATTGTACCGTATGCGTGTGCATTGTCGCGTCGGACACATTATTGCTGTGTAGAATGACATTGTTGAACTAATTATTTCGATTGTGAATTGAATTCTTGTCCGGCGCGGCATTTCCAGGGGGGGTGAAGGCAAGTTGAGGGATTAGCGGCTTTGTCTGATAGCGTGGGGCAGAACAGTAGCGTCCATTCTTGTGTATATCTTCAGAGTGTGGTTGTATGCAGGAATGCGTGTTGCTGTGTGTGCGTGGGGCATCTCCCTCCAATGTTAGCCTGTAACCTTTTGGAAATAATGTAGCTGCATTATGGTAACTTTATAATAAACCAGAGTTAAATGTGAATTTATGTATTATATTATAAATATTTAACGCCTGCTTTAGCTTTGTGCAGCAATTTCCTGGTATCTCTCGTATGCCACTGTAGCTACATCCCCCAATGTTTATGCCGCGGCAACTACATTTAATATTTCAGCTGCAATAGCTTTTGGTCTCACCCCGGTGTAAACAGTATTTTAAACATGTCTGAAATACAACCGGTAAATGCTACGTTTGAAATCCGTCTGGAATTTGCTGTAATCCAAATTGATAAGTGACGAGCAATACCTGCAACAACTGTGTTCCCAAACTTCAAATAGCTTTTTCTCCATATAGTAACTTTTGTTCCTTGAGATATACTTTCTTGCAATAAATATTGATGAATCAGGCTGAAATTTTCAGGACAAGTACAATATAGCTTGTTAATAAAAATTATGAATTAATGTGTTGATTACAATAATACACACAAGTATATGCTTTTCTTTCTTTATAAGTATTAGTAATATATTTATTTTGTTCTAAATACAAAACATAATGTGTTTAAAAGTTATTCATATTTTGGAAAAAAATTCACAAGTTTATTCCATAGGCATAAAACAATTTGCATGCGAAATTTCGGACCTCTGTTGTAATTCTAAATTGCAAAGGAGTAACTTTTATTACTATCAGATTCTTTGAAAAAAAAATGATAAATAATTTTAATTAACCCACTATTAACGAAACCTATACCAACAACATCACGACACATGCAATTTAACCTAAAAGTTTGATTCAAATTGTTTTATTAGGGAAGAAAGTCCATTTGATACTAGTATGTCCCCTTAAACAACTTGAAGCATTAATAACGGATATCTGGGAAGTGGCTTATGCCACAAAAAAAAGTTTTGAATTAAATTGTCTATTTTAAAGAGATCTACATTTTTTCTCAAGTACGTTTTCTTAACATTTACAATTATACAGGGTGGACTATTTGAGACTGCACAGTACCTCCAAATCAAGCGTTGTAGAAAGAAACATTTTTAATAAATGTTGCTTGATATTATGGGGGAAGGTAAATGCTCTTAGTCATATTTTGTTTGGAGGACGTTCTGATGGTCACTTTAGGGTAAATTTAGCTTTTTTAATGGGAACCTACCTTTTTAATATTATTTTCTCACTCTTCATAAAAACTAAACAACATTTGTATAAAGCACTTTGCAATTGATCTTACACCAACATAAATTCTGAATGGCTGTGTACGAAGACCGCAATGAATGGTTGGATCATCCATGTATGGTCATCTGAGGGTCAAGTTACGTTTCGTAATTGGGAACCAACATTTTTACTTTCTCTACTACGTATAGTAAGTAGGGGAAGTATTGTATTCCACCCAAAAATTCGATACCGAGATTTCACCGGTAATATATGTTTTGATACCCCCTGAATAAAAAAAACCATTTTTGGAAACATGTACGTGTGTATGTCTTTTTGTGTGTGTCTGTGTGTCTGTGAACAGAATAACTCAGAAACGAACAGTTGGATAAACACCAAACTTGGTATTTAGGTTCAGTATCTTCCAGAGATGCGACACGAGCGTTTAAAAGAAAATACCCCACTTGAGATTACACTTCAAATGGAACGTTATTCAAAAATTTTAATTTTCTCAAAAATGGCTGTAACGATTTTGATTAAAGTATCATACGTTTAAGATATTTTCATGACAAAAGAAATGTATATCTGCAATTTTCTGGGAATGTCTCCCAAAGTATTCTTCATTGTGAACGACTTCTGCAGAACTGGTAAACCATAAGAGATAGACAAACTTTTACTACACAAATGTAGATCGCGTTAAAATACACAATTTATGTCATATACATTTTTTTGTTGAGTGAACCATTGTCTAGATATTGCTTGTTATTCCATTAAATTTTCCAAAACTTATACCTTTTCTCAAATTCGTTATTCATTTTTTTGGTCCTGGTAATGCAACGAGAATGGAGTGCTCCACATAGCAACCACCTCTTAAAATATTTGACTATCGCTTAAAGCCTAGCAATTCCCCTTGCATCTACAAGAAAATTAGCAATAACATTAACATCTCGATTAACATGAAGCATATGGAGAATAAGCGTTTGTAAAAATAGTTTTACAAGAATAGAGAAAGTCATGTGAATGTAACACATCAGATTTTTTGCCTATCTCTTTCGGTTTACCCTCATATAAAATCATTCAGAATGAAGAGGACTTCACAGGCTATTCCAAAAATATTCAAGATATACATTTTATTTGTCTTACAAGTATTATATTTTAATAAAGCATTTTAGAGCCATGTCTTAGAAAATAAAAAGCATCTAAAATGTTTTTCAGATAGGTACAGGGCGGTCTGCGGTGCAGGACTTTCTTGAAAATCTTTGTGTCGTATCCTAGGACTTGGATACCAAGTTTGGTATATAACCGACTTTTCGTTTTTGGGTTATGCTGTTAAAACTCGCACGCATTCATGAGTCTTCTCCTAAAGACGTTTTGGGGGGATTAGGGAATCCCAAAACCTGTATTTTTGGTAAAACCTCGGTATCGAATGTTTTAATGGAATGCTATACTTCCTCTAATTGCTACAGGCAAGTAGTAGAAAAGTAAAAAAATCTTGTGTGTAACACTCACATGACTTTCCCTACTCTTGTAAAACTATTTTTACAAACTCTTATTCCCCAACTATTTCATATTAATCGAGATAAGCATTTGCAGAAACGATCTTTTGACATGCAAAGAGAATTACATTTTACACATAGCAACCAGTTCTAAAAATATTTGACTATCGCTTAAGGCGTACTATGTTCCCCTTGTTTTGTATTTGCAAGGGCAATATAGAAATACAGTAGCGTTTAAGCATAGACATATCTCTTACTAGCTGGTTGCTAGGTGCAGCACCATTCCCTTTGCCACAGATTAATATTCTTTGCATATCCCACACAAAAAAAATTAATAACGAATTTCCATTTGAGAAAATATGTATTGTAAAATTTAAGGGAATAACAAGCAATATCTCGAAAATGGTTCACTCAACAAAAAATATGTATATGACATAAATTGTGTATTTTTGTGTAGTAAAATTTTGTCTATCTCCTATGGTTTACCAGTTATGCAAAAGTCATTCACAATGAAGAATACTTTTGGAGACATTCCCAGGAATTTCCAGATATGCATTTTATTTGCCATGAAAATATCTTAAACATATGATACTTTAATCAAAAACGTTAGAGCCATTTTTGAGAAAACTAAAATTTTCGGAAAATGTTCCAAGTAAAGGGTAATATGGGGTGGGGGGATTTTCTTGAAAACCTTCGTGTCGCATCTCTGGAAGATAATGAACCTAAATACCAAGTTTGGTGTTTATCCGACTGTTCGTTTCTGAGTTATGCTGTTCACAGACAGACACACACACAGACACACACAGACACACACAACGACATGTCTCCAAAAATGCTTTTTTTTTGGATTCAGGGGGTCTCAAAACATGTATTTCCGGTGAAATAACGGTATCGAATTTTTGGGTGGAATACAATGCTTCCCCTACTTACTATACGCAGTAGAGAAAGTAAAAATTGTTACAGTTTATTATGTACCAGGGCGGAATGATAAGTCAATGACTTTGACGAAAGATCGCATTTTAGTCACGGGTTTCTTGTTTCCACCCATGTCTTACATATGTCCTGGGTATAATCGCAGAATTCGTCGTCATTTTTTCTTAAAACATTGTTGTGAGCGTCTAAAATAAGTACTTGTGTGTTGCCTCGTAGAAAAGTGAATTTCGTGTTGTGATAAAGCACTACATTTTGCGCGGCAAGACGACGAAGGAAACGGAAGTAAAGCCGAACAAGGATTATGTGGACTCTGCTCCACCACATAGCATGGTTTTCAAGTGGTTCACAGAATTTCGATGTGGCCGTTCGAGCACAAGATCGCCGGTTAAAGTCACAACGGAAGAAATGGTGAACGAAGTTCACGATATTGTGTTGGAAGACCGCCGATTGTCAATCCGTCAAATAGCCAAGACCGTAAACAAACCCGACGGGTGTATAACATTCTGCACGATTTTTTGGGTATGCGAAAGCTGTCAGCAAGATGGGTTCCGCGATTGCTGACAATCGAGAACAAGCGGAATCGCGTGACCATTTCACACGAATGTTTCAACACGTTCCAGCGCAACCCAAATGAGTTTTTGCGCCGTTATATCACGCCTGATGAAACTTGGATCAATTACTATCAACCTGAGACAAAACAATCAAAGAAGTGGATTGATTGCCTTCGGTGAACCTGCTCCAAAGAAAGGGAAAACCAATCCGTTGGCAAGAAAAATCGTGGCAGCTGTCTTTTGGGATTCACAAGCGGTGATAGACATCCATTACGTGTAAAAGCATAAAGCGATCACAGGTTCATATATGCCGCAACGCTGGATTAGTTGCACAAGGAACTGTTAAAGAAACGACCCAATCTGGTGAAGAAAAGCGTTCTCTTTCACCAGGATAACGCACCCGACATAAGGCAGTCATTGCCATCGCAAAATTTGTGCAATTGGGCGACGAACTGCTATTTCACCCACCATACTCCCCAGATTTAGCTCCAAGAGACTTCCTCCTCTTTGCAAACCTGAATAATTGGCTCACTGGGAAGAAATTTACGTCCAGTGATCACATCATTCCAGAAAGAACTTCATATTTGGCAGACCTTGAAAAATCATTCGCTTTGGAAGGGTTAAAAAAATTATAGAAGGTAGTTTGTTACATTATTTGCACCACGCTTTTGGCGTCAATTTGAAGTAATTAGTTTCTGCTACGTATTGAAAGTCAGTTTGTAGATGCAGTATTATATTTCAACTGTTTGGGAACCGAACTTGTAGTAGTTGCAACCGCATGTATAGTAAACAGTTTCCGGTAGCCTTCGCCCCAAATGGATTTTTAAGTGGCCTTTGCCCCAAGTTTAAAACATATTAACTTTGTAATTAAACTGTTTCTTTAAGTATTAGACAATTATGTTTGCCTCGGCTGCGTCGGTATCATTGTTAGAGACATGGAAGTCTTGGCAGGGCGTGATACGACAAGAATGTAGGCTTACACAAATTTTAAGTTTTAATTCACTCCTTTTTATTAATCCTTGACACAAATTAAGTAACACCTCAATGATATCGAGAGCTTTGAGATTCTTTTATTTAATACTGGCACTTTTTTATACATATACTATTTTCGTCTCAAATTTCTCGAGGACGCATCACGCATCCGGTTACTATCACTGTCTGCAGGCAACTGACTAGATTTCAACCGTCTAAACTTGTAAATTTCTGTATTTCAAGTCTCTGATTGCTTATCCTACTCCAATAGAATACCTGCATTTAACTAAAGCGTTTTCTGGTTGTTGATTGGCTATTTTTATAAACTGTGACTAAAATTACATTATTGTTACACCAACAATCACAAGTAGTACTGTTATACTTTCTTACTCATTATTGACTCAAGGTTACCTCATTGTTAGCAATGTTTGACCTATTTCTCACAGCTCCTACATTATGAAATTACGTAATAGATTCACAAAACATTATTGAACATGTTTACAATAATATAATCATACGCAATGACTGTTACATACATTTTACAAATCATTACATACACATATTGCTTAAAGGCGAGCTGTTAATGAATTTATATTTTATATAATTTGATTTAAATCATTTAAGTTTTAAAAACACTGCCTCAAAATTGGAGAATGTGTATTGAATTGAAAGGAGACTTTGTTGAGAAATAAAACTGACTTTTTGGAAAAATTGCTCTTTCCTGTAAAGTGTCACTCACTTATTAATCCGACCTCGTATAAATAATTTAATACGAAACTACAACTGTTGGAGGGTAATAAGGAATAAAAATAATAGTAATAAAACAAAGAAACTTTTCTATTTTTAACAATATATGGAATACATTGCAAGCATTGCAAATAAAACCTAATTATTGCTTTTTTAAACAGCAATAGCTCTGCTACTGATGTAAATGAAAATGGTTAACAACAGATAGGATACATATCAGGAGATGTTTCTTTGATATAGTGCTTCTATAAATAATTATAATTATACATTATAGCCTTAGGGTGAAGCAGTATTTTATGCTTTGTTAATGTCATATCTGTGTACACTATATGCAAACACAGTTTTTAAATATGTTCTTTATGTTAAACTATATGTATGTCATTTTAACATTGTGTTAGATATGCAGGGTGCTCCAAAACTACTCGTTCAAATTAATCCAGTTGGTAACAGAATATCAAAACAAATATTTCGCAAACGAACATATAGTCCTTGGCGGCAATTTCTGATGTGAAGGACGATTTTCACAGAAGGTAGTTTAGCATGCTAATTACAACAGTAACATTCACAGGAATTGCTCGAATGCCGGTATATGCGTAGTACATACATTGTCGTGTCTGTTTCAAGACTTTTGGTATGTCTGCAATGGTACCGGTAGCGACGGCAATTCCAACGATGAGGTATTCTCCTGTTTCCACATCGGTTTCAAACACCAGCCCCGAGGAAGAAACACAGACACATGAGTTCAGATGACCTGGATGGCCAGATCAAAGGGCCACCTCGGTCGATCCATCGATTCCCGAAGGTGGCTCTCAGATGAATTCTCACAGCAATGCCGAAATGGGCTGGCACCTTATCGTGCTGGAAGTACATCCTTTGTGTAACATTCAGAGGTACATACTCTAGATTGCAGTAGGTTGTTGCATCACGTATGGAAAGGCAATTTGAGATAGGAGTTGTATTGTAGTTCAACTGTTGGTGAACCGAACTTGAAGTAGTTGCAACCGCATGTATGGTAAAACGTTTTCGGTAGCCTTCGCTCCAAAATGTTTTAAAAAAATTAACTTTTGTAAATTTTGACTTTTTCTTTAATTATTATATATTTATGTTTGCCTCGGCTGCGTCAGTATTATTGTTAGAGACATGGCTTTCTTTGCAAGGCGTGGTGCGGCTGAACAATGTAGGCTTATTCAGATTATAATTTTTTACTTCACTACATTTATTAATCCTTGACACAATTTAAATAACACTTCACTGATATAGAGAGCTGTGAGATTCTTTTATTAAACAGTTGCACTTTTTAACACGTAAACTATTTTCGTCTCACACTGAATACATATTAAATTTCGCGTCCGGTTAGGAACACTGTCTACAACCAACGCGTCCAGGTATGAACGCTGTCTACAAGCAACTGACTTAATTTCTACCGCCTAAATTTGTAAATTTCTGTATTTCAAGTCTCTGGTTGGCTATTCCTAATCCAATAGAATACTTTCACTTAATTTAAGTTTTTTTCTGGTTGTTGATTGGCTATTTTATAAACTGTCACAAAAATTACATCATTGTTGCTCCAAGAATGACTAGTAGCATTATTACACTTTCTTACTTATTACTGCCTCAAGGTTACCTGATTGTTAGCAACTTTTAACCTATTACTCTCACAGCTCCTACATTATTAAATTACGTAATACATCCACTAAACTTTATTACATGTATATAATAATATAGACATATACAATGACTGTAATATACACGTTTTATATATTGTTACATATACATATTGCTTTAAGGCGGGCTGTTATTGAGTTATATATATTATATAATTAGACTGAAATCATTTAAGTGCTAAAAATACTACCTCAAGATGCGATATCTCCGTCCGTTGAGGCGAAATGGAAGAAGGTATGGTCAGTAACCAAAAATGCCGTGTTTCCAAGTATACCTCAGACCTCTGTTCGTACACAGAGCAGGTTTGAAGGTCAGTACACATTGCCAGTCAACACCACTCACAAACAGTTCCCTAACATTACAAGTTGAATTCAGAGAACACATGTTCATTATCGAAATATATTTGTTTTGATGTTCTCTACCACCTGCATTAATTTGAACGAGTAGTTTCGGAACATCTTGTATTTTCTCATCTACGACCTATACGATTTTTGCTGAGACATTTTCGACTCAAGATAGCTGTTAACAAAGGCGAGGGGAAACTTTCTCTGTTAACAACATTCTTTTATGAGCTATACATCCTAGAAAGACGTAAATGAAGGAATCCCTAAAACTGATCTTGAAGCCGCGGACTCCTGGATTGTATTAAACCCTATGACTTTTAGAGGACGAATAGGAAAAGCCTAAACGCCATCCACATTTCTTTAACTTCGAAATCGCGATTATAAACAACCAATCAGAAAATTCAAGAGAAAATCTGACACGCCAGATAATCCGTGTACATAAGCTGGTGCCAGACAACAAACTTCAGTCTCTTGCGAACGCAATTTTGGAACAAACCTGCGACACTCCGTTATAAAATTCCGCGTCAATAATTAACAGTTGATTAATACAAATATAATATTGTGTGTGGATGAAGATAACCTTCAAGTGAACAGTCTCCGAATGAACTCATCGCGAGTTTACAAATGCCATTAAAACAGTGTAACGTGAGTACGAGGGGTGCTGTCTATATTTTGAGCCTAATAATTAAAGTACTGTAATTTCTGATTGAAAACTACTTTATTGTTTTTCAAAATATTCTCCTTTATGATTAATACACTTTTGCATCCGTTTGAACCATTTCTCAAAGCATTTATTCCAGTCTTCTTGAGACACCTCCAAATTTCTTGAGCATTTTTGTACACAAATCGACACGGGCATCTTTTGGAGATTGCGTTAAATTATGTGGGATCCAACGAGAGCAAACCTTTTTCACGGCTAAATAAGCATACTATATTTTATATATGCTGATGGAACTAATGCCTAGGGTTGCCTCAATCTCACAATATGTTGCATGACGATCTTTCATTATTAGTTTTTGCTCAGCATCAATGTTTTCTGGCACAGCAACTGATTTTGGATGACCTTCACGAACTTCATCTTTGAGCGAACGGTGGCGACGATTAAATACGTTATACCAGCGTTTCACAGTGGCAAAGGATGGAGCTTCATCGCCAAATGTGGAAGTTACTTGATCGATGCACTCTTGTCTTGATAATCCACGTCGAAAGTCGTAATAAATCATTGCACAAAAATTTTCACAAATTAATTCCATGTTTTTGTTGGCACACAATTTTCAAGTTAGTGTGACAAAACAAATGACAAAATTGCCAAAATGTTTGAAGTATATTCTAGTAAAAAGTGACAAACTTTCCATTGGAAACGTCAGATGGCACCTACAACACTCAGGGTTGCCAAGGCTCAAAATATAAATAGTGCCCCTCGTATTGAATTCCACGCCGTAAGGAACGGTGAATTAAAACCAATTATTGTGTGCGCGAGAGAGCAGAATAAATATTCGTGTGACAGTGTTCATAAAGTAGAGTCAGTGAGAAATAACTGTCACAATTCAATTACGCGTCAATCTAAATTCAACAAAGTGGAAATGCAACATCAAATCTTGTAAATTGCTTATCATTTAACTTTATTTGGAAATCATTAATCTTAAATACTAGAATTTAATGTTACTAGTGTCTTCAAACTTTCATTTTGTTATGTTCCATACCCTAGGATCTCCAACCCAGTCTCACGCTCAATTAATAATAAAAAAGGACGTCCGCCGAGGTGAGATCAGAAGAGACAGAGGACATCACTGAAGTTACAAAATGGAAGGCACGAACTCGTATTTGCCAGGCTCAATAACTAATTAAATAAATATTAATTAGAGTCAGGTCCTTATAATAAACAAAGCTGCATAATTATAATAATTAACGCCGGTGCTGCGTAAAGTGTTGAAAAGTTTTGTCAATTTCCGATTGTATGAGTGGTAATCCATGTGTTATAGTCTCATTAATTCCAAATAAAACAATTTTTAAACTTACCTAAAAGAGAATATGAAATATCATAAAGCCACTATGTCCTCCTTACCTTCACCTGCAAAGTAAAAATCAAAATAAGTTTTAAATAATATGATATTGTTGACGCAGCATTTTATATCACAACACTGTAAATGCCAGAGTGATTGTAGTGTAAATAAGCATTATTGTATGACAATGATTTGAGATGTTTGTTAATTATAAGCATTGTTAGGAAATAAGTTTACACGACCTCACTGAAACTGACAATAGGAGCGGATAACAATGAGCGAGGGGGTGAGTTGTTTATTAATTAGAAGAGACAAGCAAATGACGTCAGATTAGCGCGCTTTTCTTTAGAAATGGAGGGAATATCTTTCATAGAGCATATGTGTTCGTAATTTTGATTGGATATAAAAATAGACGCTAATGTTGGTGCGCTTTATTAACCAATAGCAGCTCGATTATAATCTTTAGGCATATCGGGGTGAGGGAGAATAAATTCGTGCTAAAGACAGGTAACACACAGTCCAACAGAATTATTCGCGGGTTACACGTCGCGCAGTTCAACAGAATCATTCACAGGTTACATGTCGCACAGTTCTACAGAATCATTTGCGGGTTAAACGTTGCTCAGTTCAACAGAATCATTCACAGGTTACATGTCGTACAGTTCTACAGAATCTCTCGCGTCGTAAACCTAGTTATAAAATGTGAAATACGCGAATTAATAATGTGCGTCAAATAAGTGATTATAGTTACATTCGAAAATATAACAGTTTCAGTCGGGCGTGTATCAAGAGTAAATATGTGAAATTAATTAATTGTGACGGAAATAAAAGTGTAAGAACAAATTCTTTTATGAGTGTTATCTTTTAGTAACAACTCCTTTCCGTTTACACACCCTGTTTAAGAGATTTGCTCGACTTGTAATAATAGCTAGCCGGAGGACAAAGAACCCAAAATTAAAACTAGTAATACAATAACAGGCGCTCAGCAATAAGATATCACGAAAGTAAATGTTAGCGACAATGTAACATTCACATGACTTTCTCTACTCTCTATCGCTTATTAGTGGCTATAAAAACTATTCTTTCTAAAGCTTGATCTTCTACCTACTTCATTTTAATCCAAATAAAATTTAGCATAAATAGCTAAATTTCGTTATATATACAAAAGGAACAGCAACAGTCAAATGTTTAAGAACTGGACGTTATTCACTGGCCTTAAAATTCCATACCGTTTCCGTGACATCGCGGGAAACCACTATACTTAGAATAGACCTGAAAATAAAAGAAGAAATATTGAACAATTCGAGCCATTAATAAAGGATATCTTGAAACGGCTTATGCCACAAAAAATTATTTGAACTAAAGCAGGCATTTTAAAGTGATCTAAATTTTCTGTACAGTACGTTTACGTTTAATGCTTAAAGTTTACCAGTTTTACAAGATTATACAAAATTTCTTCTAATGAAGAAGACTTCACAGGCGATTTCCAATAAATTGAGTATGTTGTGGCATATCAATAAGTTGAGGCGGTATTTTTAACAGTTAAATGATTTCAGTCAAATTATACAATATAAAATATAATAACAGCCCACTTTAAACCAATATGTCTATGTAATAATATATAAAAAGTGTATTTTACGGTCATTGTATATGCTTATATTATTGTATACATGTGTAATAATGTTATGTGAATGTATTATATAATTTAATAATGTAGAAGCTGTGAAAATAATAGGTTAAAATTTGCTAACAATGACCTTGAGGCAATAATAAGTAAAAAATTTAATAATGCTACTAGTCATTATTGGAGCAACAATAATGTAAATTTTGAGACAGCTTATAAATAGCCATTCAACAACCAGAAAAATCTTTAGTTAAATGAAGGTTATTCTATTGGAGTAGGATTAGCCAATCAGAACCTGAAATATAGCAAATTTAAAAATTCAGAAATCAGTTGGTTGTAGACAGTGTTCCTAACCGGATGCGTCCTCGAGAATTTAATACGTATTCAGTGTGACACCAAAAATAGTTTACGTGTTAAAAAGTGCAAGTACCAAAAAAAAAATCTCACAGCTCTCTCTTTCTATGTATCAGTGAAGTGTTATTTAAATAGTGTCAAGCATTAATAAAAATAGTGAAGTAAAATTATAATCTGTGTAAGCCTACATTCTTCAGTCGCACCACTCCCTGCTAAGACATTTATGTCTCTAAAATAAATACTGACGCAGCCGAGGCAAACATAAGTATTCAATATTTAAAGAAACAGTCAAAATTACAAAGTTAATATTTTTTAAACATTTGGGGCAAAGGCCACAGGAGAGTACATTTGGGACTAAGGCTACCGGAAACTTTTTACCATACGTGCGGTTGCAATACTTCAAGTTCGGCTCCCCAACATAAGAACTACAATATAACACCTAAAATAAACCTACTTCAAAGTACATTGCCATTACCGGACGCACTGTTGTGTTCATTGTCGCTACTAGACATAGTATCATTGGGTTTGTTTCATTTTTTCGCCTTAACGATCCTTTTGGCGCTGACCACGCCGAAGAGAGGGCTCTGTTTGAAATTCGTCTGGTATAACGCCAACCCTGGCTGGCTTCCCTCCATCCTTTCTTCCTAGTTCATAATGTAGAGTCGCCAAACGTTTATTCTTAAATTCCAGGAAATGTGTATTATGTAATGTAGTTGTGTAATGTAAAACCACACGTCTTTCTCTAAATCTAAACACCAAGGTCCCGGTCTTCTTGCTGTAGTGAGATGCACCCCCATGTGCGTGCTGGGGTGATTTAAAGTTATTCATTTTCTGGAAACCGTTTGGCCCTCACCCCAGCGTGTGCATTATACACCTTTTTTGTAACATAAAAATCTTTAATATCCGATATTTTAACCAAAATCGTTAGAGTTTTTGAAAAATAAAACATTTCACAAAATGTAAATGTAGAGGGTATTTTGGGGCGGGTGATTTTGTTTTTAGAAAATCTTCGTGTCGTATCTTTGGAAGATACTGAACGTAAGTGTCAAGTTTGGTATATATCGTACTTTCGTTTTTGAGTTATGCTGTTCATAAACACACCCATTTAAGGCCTTTTTCAAACCTCTGATGTCGTACATTTGAAGAAGCTGGTTTGTCGCTGCTAAGTATGGAAAGTCAGTTTGAAGATGATGTATTATATTTCGACTGTTGGGGAGCCCAACTTGAAGTAGTTGCAACCACACGTATGGTAAAATGTTTCCGGTAGCCTTTGCCCCAAATGTTAAAAATATTAACTTTGTAACTTTTGACTGTTTCTTTGATTATTACATACTTATGTTTGCCTCGGCAGGGAGTAGTGCGACTGAAGAATGCTGGAAGTCAATATGGTGTTGGCCCACCCTTAGCCTTGATGACAGCGTTCACTCTCGCAGGCATACTTTCAATCAGGTGCTGGAAGGTTTATTGGAAAATAGCAGCCCATTCTTCTCGGAGTGCGGAACTGAGGAAAGGCATCGATGTAGGTCGGTGAGGCCTGGCACGAAGTCGGTGTTCCAAAACATCCCAAAGGTGTTCTATAGGATTCAGGTCAGGTCTCTGTGCAGGCCAGTCCATTACAAGAATATTATTGTCGTGTAACCACTCCGCCAAAGCCCGTGCAGAATGAACAGGTGTTCGATCGTGTTGAAAGATGCAATCGTCGTCCCCGAACTGCTCTCAACAGTAGGAAGCAAGAAGGTGCTTAAAATATGAATGTAGGTCTGCACTGTGATCATGCCACGCAAAACAACAAGGGGTGCAAAAAACACGACCACCATAACATCAACACCTCCGAAAATCACGTTGGCACTACTCACGCTGGCAGATGACGTTCACCGGACATTCGCCATACCCACATCCTGCCATCGGATCGCCACATTGTGTACCGTGATTCGTCACTCCACACAACGTTTTACCACTGTTCAATCGTGTAATGTTGACGCTCCTTACACCAAGCGAGGCGTCGCTTGGCATTTTCCTGCGTGATGTGTGGCTTATGAGCTGCCCCTCCACCATGGAATCCAAGGTTTCTCACCTCACGCCTAACTGTCATAGTACTTGGAGTGGATCCTGATGCAGTTTGAAATTCCTGTGTGATGGTCTGTATAGATGTCTGCCTATTAATCTTTACGACCCTCTTCAAATGTCGGCGGTCTCTGTCAGTCAACAGATAAGGTCGGCCTGTACACTTTTGTGCTGTACATGTCCCTTCACGTTTCCACTTCACTATCACATCAGAAACAGTGGACCTAGGGATGTTTAGGAGTGTGGAAATCTCGCGTACAGACTTCTGACACAAGTGACATCCAATCACCTAACCACGTCCGAAGTCCGTGAGTACCACGAAGGTATCATTCTGCTGTTTCACGATGTCTAATGACTACTGAGGTCGCGATAATAAGTACCAGGCGGTAGGTGGCAGCAAAATGCACCTAAGATAAAAACGTATGTTTGTGGGGGTGTCCGGATACTTTTGATCACATAGTGTATGAGGAGAGAAACTAAAAGTAAGCTACGGAAGGAAAGAGAAGTAGCAATCAACCATGTGATATGTCGTTGATTTGCTTTATCAGAAAAGGGTAGAAACAAGAAAATGTCTATCCGAAAGGGACACCTTGCGCAAAGGAGAAAAATCTCTCTTTTTGCTTTCTTTACTGCTATAGCAAGTTGGGAAGTATTGTATTCCACCCAAAAATTGGATAACGATATTTCACCGGAAATGCATGTTATGAGGCCCGTGAATCCAATAGAATAATTTTTAGAAAAAGGTCCAGGTGTTTGTCTATGTTTATCTTTGAACAGCATAACTCGAAAACAAAAAGTTGAATAAATACCAAAGTTTCAGTACATTCCAAAGATGCGATAAGGATGATTTTCAAGAAAATCCCTCACTTCAAACTACAACTTAAATGCAACATTTTTCGAGTTTTATATTTTCTAAAAAATGTTTCTAATGTTTTTGACTAATATACTATATATAAAATTTATTTACATGACAAATAAAATGTATGTCTTGAATTTTCTGGGAATAGCCTTTGAAGTCCTCTTCATTCGGGAGGAACGTTGTATAATCTTGTATAACTGATAAACGTTAAGTGATAGACGAAAATGTACTACACAAAAAAGTAGATATGTTTAAAATACGTAATTTATTTCAAATGATGTTTTCGGCGCACCAGAGATATCGATTATTAATGGTTCGAATTGCACAATATTAAGCCATTCCTTGAAATTCCTAACGATTTTTTGCTGTTTCTCGTGATGTCATGGAAACAGTATGGAATTTTAAGGCCAGCATATAGCGTCCAGTTGTTAATAATTCGACTATCACTGTTCCCTTTGTATCTATAATAAAATGTGTAATCAGTTGAATGTATCACATCAGAATTTTAACTTTCTCGACTACATAAGTAGGGGAAGTATTGCATTCCACCCAAAAATTCGATACCGAGATTTCACTGGTAATATATGCTTTGAGACCCCCTGAATCCAAAAAAACGTATTATTGGAACCATACCCTTGTGTGTGTGTGTGTCTGTGAACAGCATAACTTAGAAACGAACAGTCGGATAAACACCAAACTTGGTATTTAGGTTCAGTATCTTCCAGGGATGCGACACGAAGGTTTCAAGAAAATCCCCAGATTACCCTTTACATGGAACATTTTATGAAAATTTTAATTTTCTCAAAAATGGCTCCAACGATTTTGATTAAAATATCATATATTTAAAATACTATTATGACGAATAAAATTTAGATCTTGAATTTTCTGAAAATATTGATTGTTTCCAAAAGTGTTTTTCATTGTGAACGACGTTTGCATAACTGGTAAACCTTAAGAGATAGACAGAATGTTACTACACTATAAATGTAGATCCCGCTAAAATACACAATTTATGTCATATACATTTTTTTTGTTGAGTCACCATTTTCGAGATATTGCTTGTTATTCCCTTTAATTTTCCAATACTTATATTTTTTCTGAAATGGGAATTCGTAATTAGTTTTTTTTTGTCTTGGTATTGCAAAGAGAATGGAATACTCCACATAGCAACCAGCTCTTAAAATATTTGACTATCGTTTAAAGCCTACCAATTTCCCTTGCATCTACAAGAAAATTAGCAATAAGATTAACATCTCGATTAACATGAAGCATATGGGGAATAATCGCTTGTCAAAATAGTTTGCACAAGAGTAGAGAATGTCATGTGAGTGTAACATATCAGGTTTTTGTAATATGTACTTAATTAACGTAAATTAAGTCATTGGAAAGGTCTGGAATATTACTTAACTGTACATTTTGCCTATATGATCTCTTTATTCCTCAAAACTTGATGACCTTGAAACGATGAAACTAATGGTAAAAATATTATGGTTTTAGATTATCAGATTATGTCAAACCTAACTCTGAACCTAAAAAAAGCTTCACAGAAAAAGGCAGGTGTGCGTGTGTTGTGAATAGCAAAACTCAACAACGAAAGGTTGGAGAAACATGATACGGGAAGATTTTCTAGATTTTCAAACTATCCTTTAAACAGAACATTTTTCTCTGCTTCTAATTTCCTCAAAATAAAGTTAAAGATTTTGTTTAGAATACCGTGTGCTTAAGATGATAATGAAAAGTATATGTTTAATTTTTAGCAAACAGCCTATAAGGCCCTCTTCTTTTCTTAGGAATTTCGTTCAATTTTGTATGTCGTTAAGCCATAAGAAATAGACAAAGGCATATACACAACAGATTTTGGTGTCTATAATAAACTCCATTTATTTTATTTTTGTACCATTTTTTATAATTAGGTATTGGTTATTATTGGTTTGAATTGTTTAATGTTTTACTTTTTGTTTATAGTGCTGCCACTACTCAAATAGTTTCTCGTGATGTCAAGGAAACAGCATGGAATTACAACGCTAGAATAAAGCGACCGGTCCAGGTATATAGTTTATATTTCTCTATAATGAAAATATTTCTGCAAACATTTATCTCAATTTGCACAAACTAGATAGAAAAAAATTCTCTAACCTTACACTCACATGTCTTTCTCTACTTATTTACAAACCATTTTTACAAACGCTATTCTCTACCTACTTCATGTTAATCGAGATAAACATTTCCAGAAACTTATTGCTAATTTTGTTGTAGATGCAAGGGGAATTGGTAGGCTTTAAGGGATAGTTAAATGTTTTAAGAGCTGGTTGCTATGTGGAGTATTCCATTCTCTTTACATTACCAGGACAAAAAAATTGAATTACGAATTTCCGTTTGAGAAAAAGTATAAGTATTGGAAAATTTAAGGGAATAACAAGCAATATCTCGAAAATGGTTCACCCAACAAAAAAAGTGTACATGATATAAATTGTGTATTTTAACGCGATCTACATTTTTTGTGTAGTGAAATTTTGTCTATTTCTTATGGTTACCAGTTATGCAAAAGTCGTTCACAATGAAGAATACTTTTGGAGACATTCCCAGAAAATTCGAAATACGCATTTCATTTGTCATGAAAATATACATATGATATTTTAATCAGTCATAGAGACATTTTTGAGAAAATTAAAATTTTCGAAAAATATTCTATGTAAAGCGTAATCTGTGGTGGGGGAATCTTTGTGTCGCATGTTTTAAAGACTCTGAACCTAAATACCCAGTTCGATATTTATCCAACATTTCGTTTTTGAGTTCTGATTTTCAGAGACACAACACACACACCTTTTTGCAAAAGTGCTTTTTTGGATTCAGAGGGTATCAAAACATGTATTTAAGATGACATATCGGTATCGAATTTTTTGGATGGAATGCAATACTTCCCCTACTTGGTATACGTAGTAGAGAAAGCAGTAAGCTTTCACGAGAATAATTTGCATCCTAGATAATGAGGCAGTATTTTTAACACTTATATAATTTTAGTCTAAATATATAATATATAAATTCAATAACAGCAATATGTATATGTAACTATATATAAAAATTGTATGTAACAGTCATTGTATTTGTTTGTATTATTGTATACATGTAATAATGTTATGTGGAGTTATTACGTAATTTAATTTACGTAGGAGCTGTTAGAATAATAAGTTAAACGTTGCTAACAATTAGGTAACAATGAGGTAACCTTGAGGCAATAATGAGTAAGAATGTTTAATAATGCTACTAATCATTATTGGAGCAACAATAATGTAAATTTTAGTGACAGTTTATAAAATAGCCAATCAACAACAAGAAAAATCCTTAGTTAAGTTAAAGTATTCTATTCGAGTAGGATTAGCCAATCAGAAACTGAAAAGAAGAAACATTTACAAATTCAGAGGTCAGTTGCCTGCAGACAGCGTTACTAACCAGACGCAAAAAGTGTCCTCAAGGGATTTAATACGTATTTGTGTGAGACGAAAACAGTTTACGTGTTAAAAAGTGCAAGTAATTAATAAAAAGTATCCCACAGCTCTCTATATCAGTGAAGTGTTATTTAAATCGTGTCAAGCATTAATAAAAGGAGTGAAGTAAAGTTATAATCTGTGTAAGCCTACATTCTTGTCGCGCCATAACCTTACCAAGAGAAACATGTCTCTAACAATAATCCTGACGCAGCAGAGGCAAACATAAATATTTAATACTTAAAGAAACAGTCAAATTACAAAGTTTATATTTTTAAATTTTGGACGAAAGCTACCGGGTACCATACGTGCGGTTGCAACTACTTCAAGTTCGGCTCCCCAACAGATGAAATATAATACAACTCTTTCAATACAACTTTCTTCAAATTGGCGTCCATACGTGGAGCTAATAAAATACCTTCTTCAATAAAAATAGAAGAGAGTGGGCGGAGAAGTTCATGTGAATGTAATACATTAGATTTGTCTGCACATGCGCTAAACCACCGCTGCAGCAACTCTACTGCACTCCTATTTCGTGTTTGAGAGTTGTGGTGGAATGATAAGATTTGCTACATTTTCGTTTGAAGTCCTTTTCTGCAGATGTCCCCCCAGTGAGATATTCCTCACGAAATAGATCTCCAGGGACAGCGACTGCATTAACTTATCGCCCATAACGATATTAGTATTCATAAGACACGTATTTTTGGAGTTACTCTGTCCGTACTTCTTGGTTGTTATTCAAACTTCCCTCTGCTTCGAAGTGTTTGTATGCGTATTCTGTTTGCAAGGGGTTTGGCCTAAGTTCCTGTAAACTAGGGGTAAGATAAAAGCTTATTCTCCTATCTACTTCTTGTTAATCTATATAAACTTTGGCTACAAATTTACATATTTCGTTGTAGGCGTCAGAAGAATACAGCAGACTAAAGCGATTTTTAAAAAGCGGGTCGTTGTGTTGTGCCTTTTAAATTCCATGCTGTTTGCATCACTACAAGAAAAACGAATAATGACTTACGACTTGAAAAAGTAAAGTATTGAAAAACTCAAAGCAATAACAAAGTAGTGTCCCTGAATACTTCTTAATTTACTCTAGTGAGTTATACGCTCTGAAACGAGCATTTTTATGCATTACAGAATCCCATAAACAACTAAACGCAATTTTTTTTATTTAAAAAGTGTTATCTTAGCTACCCAAAACATGTATACGGAAAAAAAATCTGATGTGTTACACTCACATGACTTTCTCTACTCTTGTACAAACTATTTTTACAAACGCTTATTCTCCATCTACTTCATGTTAATCGAGATAAACATTTGCAGACTCTATCTTATTGCTAAGTTTCTTGTAGATGTAAGGTGAATATATATTTACAAGGGCAATATAGAAATACAGTAGCCTTTAAGCATATACATATCTCTTAATAGCTGGTTGCTAGGTGCAGCACCATTCCCTTTGCCAAAGATATTTCAAAGACAACAAAATGAATAACGAATTCCCATTTGAGAAAATAGGTATTGAAAAATTTAAGGGAATAACAAGCAATATCTCAAAAATGGTTCACGCAACAAAAGAAATGTATATGACATAAATTGTGTATTTTAACGCGATCTACATTTTTTGTGTAGTAACATTTTGTCTATCTCTTATGGTTTACCAGTTATACAAAAGTCGTTCACAATGAAGAATGCTTTTGGAGACATTCCCAGAAAATTCAAGATGTAATTTTATTTGACATGAAAATATCGTAAACATATGATATTTTAATCAAAATCGTTAGAGCCATTTTTGAGAAAATTAAAATTTTCGAAAAATTTTCCATTTAAAGGGTATTCTGGGGTGGGGTGATTTTCTTGAAAACCTTCGTGTCGCATTTCTGGAAGATACTGAACCTAAATACCAAGTTTGGTGTTTATCCGACTGTTCGTTTGTCAGTTATGCTGTTCACAGACAGACACACAGACACACACACGGACATGTTTCCAAAAATGTTTTTTTTTTGGATTCAGGGGTCTCAAAACATATATTTCCGGTGAAATCTCGGTATCGAATTTTGGGTGGAATACAATACTTCCCCTACTTACTATACGTAGTAGAGAAAGTAAAAACTTATACAAGAAATTCAAGTGTCATATAACCACGCAATGGAACAAGGAAAACTAGTGATATTGTTTTGAATTCCATCGCACCAACAAATACGAGGCAATGAGAGAACGGACGAAGCAGCTAAAGCGGTCATCCAAAACCCAACATTTAATGTAGAGGTAACAACAAGC
This sequence comes from Deroplatys truncata, assembly GCA_030765065.1. Taxonomy (NCBI): domain Eukaryota; kingdom Metazoa; phylum Arthropoda; class Insecta; order Mantodea; family Mantidae; genus Deroplatys; species Deroplatys truncata. Next base: position 263,247,849 of record CM060976.1, on the reverse strand, counting down.
CATTCAGACTTATCCCTACAAATACGAACTAAAATCATTACTTCAGGGAAAAATATGGTCTCAAAATCAGGGAAACAAACAACTTGCTGTAAGCGGATCTTCAAAAAACAAATTTATTTTTACAAACTTAAACAGTAAACATCAAACATCATTACCCGCTTAAGATTTGGGCATACAAAGATGATACGCTCCTATCTGATCACCAAAGAATCTCAGCGACAGTTTCCCATGTACTCGAAGAATGCCAAAGTTATAACCCATAGAAGTAAATTGGGGTAGTATTTTTATCACTTAAATGATATCAGTCTAATTATATAATACAAAGTATAATAACAGCCCGCCTTAAAGCCATATGTGTATAATATAATATGTAAAGTGTATGTTGCAGTCTTTGTATTATGCTCATATTATTATGTACATGTATAATAATGTTATGTGAATGTATTACGTAATTTTAGCAATGTAGCAGCTGTGAGAATAGAAGCAAGCTGCTTTCAGTAGCAAACAGAATTATAAAGTAGAAGCCGAGAGTTGCTAACAATGAGGTTACCTTGAGACAACAATAAATTAGAAAGATTAATAAAGGCTACTAATAATTCTTGGAAGAATAATAATGTAATATTTAAAACAGTTTATAAATAGCCAATCAACAGCTAGAAAGGCCAAAAATTAAATAAAGATATTCTATTAGAGTAGGCTTAGCCAATCAGAGACTTGAAATAGAGTAAATGTACAAATTCAGGTAGGAGACGCTACAAGGAAGCGTACCCAAGCAGTTCGGTTCGGTACAGGTCCAGTGTGAGATATGAAAATTCATTGTGGTGAGAATAATATAAAGTTTACGTGTTTAAAAGTGCAAATAACAATAATCTCACAGCTCTAAAGTAGGATATATCAGTGAAGTGCTATTTAATTGTGTGAAGGATTAATAAAAAAAGTACAATACAATTATAATTTGTGTAAGCCTTGTTCTTTAGTCGTACCAGCCCTGCTAAGAGATACGTGTTCTGCAAATTACTACTGACGCAGCCGAAGCATACATATATATGTATAAACAACATTAAAATTGAAAGAGTATTGTTTTCTTTTATTTATTTTTACGACGCTTTGGGCAATTTGAAGAAGGTATATTTCACGATTTGAAGTAGGAGTTTTGTTATGTTACTTATTAGCACCACGATTTGGGCGTCAATTTGAAGAAGTATTAGCTCCACGTATGGAAGCCAATATGAAGAATGTGTTTAGTAGCCTCACGGTTTGGACGTCAATTTGAAGAAAGTATTTTGTTGTAACTTGTTTACAAGACGCTTTGGGCGTCAATTTGAAGTAGATTGTATTGTTATATGCCCCACGCTTTTGGAGCCAATTTGAGAATGTAGTTGTATTGTATTTCAACTGTTTGGAGCCGAACTTGAAGTTCGTTGCCACCGCACTTATGGTACAAAGTTTCCGGTAGCCTTCGCCCCAATTTTTAGAAATATTAACTTGTAATTTGACTGTTTCTTTGAGTATTAAATATTTATATTTGCCTCGGCTGCGTCATATTATTGTTAGAGACAGTTTCTCTTAGCAGGATTGTGGTGCGACAAGAATGTAGGCTTACAAATATTATACTTTTATTTCACTCCTTTTATTAATGCTTGATACGATTTATATAAACTTCACTGATAGGGAGCTCTGAGATTCTTTTATTAATTAATTAATTAATTACAGTTTTTAACACGTAAACTTACTTTTCGTCTAACACGAATACGTAATATATTTCTCGAGGACACTTTTTGCGTCTGGTTAGTAACGCTGTCTGCAGGCAACTGAAGTGATTTTGTAAATGTTTCTCCTTTTCAGTTTCTGATTGGTTAGTTCTACTCCAATAGAATACCTTCATTTAACTAAAGCTTTTTCTGATTGTTGATCGGCTATTTTATAAAAGTCACTAAAATTTACATTAATGTTGCTCTAATAATGACTACTAGCATTATTAAAGATTCTTACTCATCATTGCCTCAAGGTAACCTCATTGTTACCTCATATTAACAACTTCTAACTTATTATTCTCACAGCTCCTACATTATTAGATTACGTAATGCATTCACATAACATTATTACACATGTATACAATAATATAAACATATACAATGTCTGTAATGTACTATGTTTACTTTCTCTACTGCGTATAGTAAGTAGGGGAAGTATTGTATTCCACCCAAAATTTCGATACCAAGATTTCACCGGAAATACATGTTTTGAGACCCCTTGAATCCCAAAAAAGCATTTTTGGAAACATGTCCGTGCGTGTGTCTGTGTGTGTGTCTGTGAACATCATTAACTCAGAAACCAACAGTCGGATAAACACCAAACTTGGTATTTGGGTTCAGTATGCTCCACGGATGCGACACGAAGGTTTTCAAGAAAATCCCCCCACCCCAGAGTACCCTTTACATGGAAGATTTTCGAAAATTTTAATTTTCTCAAAAATGGCTCTAACGATTTTGATTAAAATATCATATGTTTATGACAAATAAAATGTATATCTTGAATTTCCTGGGAATGTCTCCAAAAGTATTCTTTATTGTGAACGACTTATGCATAACTGGTAAACCATAAGAGATAGACAAAATTTTGCTGCACAAAAAATGTAGATCCCTTTAAAATACACAATTTATATCATATACATTTTTTTTGTTGAGTGAACCATTTTCGAGATGTTACTTGTTATTCCCTTAAATTTTTCAATACTTTTCTCAAATGGGAATTCGTTATTCATTTATTTTGTCTTCGATATGCAAAGAATATTAATCTGTGGCAAAGCGAATGGTGCTGCACCTAGCAACCAGCTAATAAGAGATATATATGTGCTTAAAGGCTACTGTATATGTATATTGCCCTTGTAAATATATATTCCTCTTACATCTACAAGAAAATTAGCAATAAGACAGAATCTGCAAATGTTTATCTCGATTAACATGAAGCATATGGAGAATAAGCGTTTGTATAAATAGTTTGTACAAGAGTAGAGAAAGTCATGTGAGTGTAACACATCAGATTTTTATATATTATTACATACACATATTGCTTTAAGGCGGGCTGTTATTGAACTTATATATTATATAATTAGACTGAAATTATTTAAGTGTTAAAAATACTGCCTCAAAATAAAAAGTTGATTCTTAAACGTGGGGCGAAGGCCACCGGAAAGTTTGTATCTTACGTGGGTCAACCACTTCAAGTTATATATCATGCCACATAATATTAGCTGTTCTTAATGATTCAATAAAAAGATTAAAAGGTTCATACAAAATATAAAACTGTACAATGAGATTTGAAACAATTGTAATATAATTATATCTGTTTTTAATTGTATTGTTCACATAGGAAAAGCATTATCTGATTATTACCAACTAATGTAATGTATATTCCTAGAAATCTATTACTGTTCAACCAGCACAGTATTAATGTAAGAACCGCGAATACACCCTTGTGAGTTAAAGCGACTTAAATAAATTAAAAAAGAAGTAGAATATATAAGAATGAGCTAATGTATGAATACTTTGTAGGAGATCATTTGTATAGCCTTATATATTATTTTAGTAGACAATATCCCATGTTCTGTACAACATTTTGAAACACAGAGGTATATGTTTCACCCACATTTATATTCTGTATCAACATTACCACGGGGGCGGTTTTGTTGGTTAACTTTGACAGCGAAGCTGTTGCAATGGAAATAATGAATTTCTGTAAAACTGTGACGTCATTTCCAACACAGCAACGTCACGTGTTTCTCATTTGTTCTTCATTTCCTTTCATTACGACACAAACAACAGCATCTAATGAAGGAGTAGGCGCAATTATGGATATCGTTCTTTTTTTACTGTCTTTACCACGTACATAGTAGGTAGTGGATGTATTGCATTCCACCCAGAAACTTGATATTCAGATTTAACGGTAAATAAATGTTTGGAGGCCCCCTGAATACAAAAAAATCTGATGTGTTACACTCACATGACTTTCTCTACCCTTGTACAAACTATTTTTACAAACGCTTATTCTCCATCTACTTCATGTTAATCGAGATAAACATTTAAGTTCAAATTATGCTTTTAACCCTAGAATCTGCTGTTGCTATTATTCAATCATATGTTTTTGCAGTACTAAATACTCTATATTCGACTCTGTCTTATTGCTAATTTTCTTGTAGGTGTAAGGGGAATATATATTTACAAGGGCAATTTGGAAATACAGTAGCTTTTAAGCACATACATATCTCTTAATTGCTGGTTGCTAGGTGCAGCACCATTCCCTTTGCCACAGATTAATACTCTTTGCATATCCAAGACAAAAAAATCTGATGTGTTACACTCACATGACTTTCTCTACTCTTGTACAAACTATTTTTACAAACGCTTAATCTCCATATGCTTCAAGTTAATCGAGATATCGAGATGTCGATCTTATTGATTTTCTTGTAGGGGAATATGGTAAGTTTTAAGCGATAGTCAAATATTTTAACGCTGGTTGCTATGTGGCGCATTCCATTCTCTTTGCATGTCCAGGACATAAAAAAATGAATAACGAATTTGAGAAAAGGTATAAGTATTGGAAAATTTAAGGTAATAACAAGCAATATCTCGCAAACGGTTCACTCAACAAAAGAAATGTATATGGTATAAATTGTGTATTTTAACGCGATCTACATTTTTCGTGTAGTAAACTTTTGTCTATCTCTTATGGTTTACCAGTTATGAAAAAGTCGTTCATAATGAACACTTTTGGAGACATTGCCAGAAAATTCGAGATATACATTTTATTTGTCATGACAATATCTTATACATATGATAGTTTAATCAAAATCGTTAGAGCCGTTTTTGAGAAAATTAAAATTTTCGAAAAATGTTCCATGTAAAGGGTAGTCTGGGGTGGGGGGATTTTCTTGAAAACCTTCCTTTCGCATCTCTGGAAGATACTGAACCTAAATACCAAGTTTGGTGTTTATCCCACTGTTCGTTTCTGAGTTATGCTGTTCACAGACACACAGACACACAGACAAACACACACACACACAGACAGACACACAGACAGACACACACACGGACATGTTTCCAAAAATGCTCTTTTTGGATTCAGGGGGTCTCAAAACATATATTTCCGGTGAAATCTTGGTATCGAATTTTTGGGTGGAATACAATACTTCCCCTACTTACTATACGTAGTAGAGAAAGTAAAAATGAATAACGAATTCCCATTTGAGAAAATAAGTATTGAAAACTTTAAGGGAATAACATGCAATATCTCGAAATTGGTTCACTCAACAAAAAAAAGGATATGACATAAATTGTGTATTTTAACGCGATCTACATTTTTTGTGTAGCAAAATTTTGTCTATCTCTTATGGTTTACCAGTTATGCAAAAGTCGTTCAGAATGAAGAATACTTTTGGAGACATTCCCAGAAAATTCAAGTTATACATTTTATTTGTCATAAAAATATTTTAAACATGTGATATTTTAATCAAAAACGTTAGAGGCATTTTTGAGAAAATTAAAATTTTCGAAAAATCTTCTATGTAAAGGGTTATCTGGGGGGGGGATTTTCTTGAAAACCTTCGTGTCGCATCCTTGGAAGATACTGAACCTAAATACCAAGTTTGATGTTTATCCGACTGTTCGTTTCTGAGTTATGCTGTTTACAGACAGACACACAGACAGACACACACGGACATGTTTCCAAAAATGCTTTTTTTGGATTCAGGGGGTCTCAAAACATGTATTTCCGGTGAAATCTCGGTATCGAATTTTTGGGTGGAATACAATACTTCCCCTACTTACTATACGTAGTAGAGAAAGTAAAAATTAGAAAAATCTCCGTGTGTTTGTGTGTGTGCGTGCGTGTGTGTGTCTGTGTGCGCGCCCGCCTTCATTTCGCAATCCTAGAGCAAAATAAAATCACTTTCAACACGTGTGGCACATACTATACTTTAGAAAGCGCTCGAATTTGTAAAATATCAAAAAAATAATTTTATATTTATTCCCGAAGCTAAGAGAAATAGCGTTTACAGTGAGATTAACACACGTGTATATCGAGATGCTTGAAACATGAGAAATCAATTCTCGTATGCAGGAGATGTCAGATGCTTTCGTGTTTTGTTGATTTGCTAACAGTCATTTTCAGTGAAATTATTTTCAACATATCTTACCTTACATCAGGCAATGGCGCGATTAAATACTGTTATATACCGGGTGAGGGCGAAGGGTGGCAGCTAGATATTAAATTTTACTTACCCCAGGATATACATTGGGAGGCATAGCATCAAAAGCAGAAAGAGGACCATAATCCTAAACTACATAATCCAGAGCAGGTGTGGGATAGTTATAATAAAATACACAGAATTTCACATTAATCGTATTACCTGTGGTTTCGTAGGTATAAACACGGTGCCCCTACATCACACAAAAGATAAAAAAGAAGAAACTAGGGGAGATGCCACATACACGACGCTACACTCGCACACAGCCTTCCATATCAGACATTCGACCTAAAAGTGACGCTAACCACATAACACAAAGAAGGTAACGCTCACTTCCCCCACTATCCACCGCTAACTAGGATCACCAGCTAGACGTTGGCGAGTCGCCACGCCAGACGAACTTCAAAACCACACTCGCCACAATATTATGTTATATTACTTTCTAGATTCTTTGGATAAGTACTTCTACGTTATTTTTTCTGTTGCTTCTATAATTTCACTTGGCTCTTCTATTTCAGTTACTCTGAATTCATAATTGCCGCCATTTAATCTTTATATAGGTTATGCTAGATAAAATAATAACGTTTTAGATCAAACAAAGCAGAACGCTGCCAATAAAAGGTATAGGTTACCTAGAAAACGAATTGCGATTCATTGAAGTCTGACGACTTGTAAACGGATTACTGCGAGCGCCATGAGAAATTAAACATGTAAAATTTCATAATGAAAAGTAAAAGCTAATCAAACCAAGTCGAGTTATTAAACATGTGCAGATACTAAGGGTATTGTCATGTGATTGGACTTGAAACCAAATTTGGTCACAGTGGAGTAGTATAAAACTTTATATTGCACTGATGCAATAATGTAAAGATTTTAATACGTGCGCACTATATCAAAAGTTATACTTTTAGATCATGCTGTCTAAAAATATACTTATATGACAAACAAAACGTATATCTTGAATTTTCTGGGAATATCCTTTGAAGTCCTCTTCAATAGGAAGGCATTTTGTATCATCTTGTATAGCCGGTAAATTTTAAGCGATAGACGCACTACATAAAAATCTAGATCCCTTTAAAACAAACAATTTACTTCAAATAACTTTTTTCTATCATCAGCCATTTCCGGAATATCCTTCATTAATGGTTCGAATTGTTCAATATTTAGACATTCTTTTAAACTCATGTCGATTTTCAGTTGTTTCTGGTGATATCATGGAAACAGTATGGAATTTTAAGGCCAGCATATAGCGTCCAGTTGTTAAACATTTGACTATCGCTGTTCTCTTTGTATCTATAACGAAATGTGCAATGTAGCTACGAGGGCTGATCAATAAAGACTGAGACTGATTTTTTTCACAGATATTTATTACTCCATTTCAATGTTGACATGATCTTTTTCAAAGTAGTCCCCTCCTAACTGAATGCACTTTTTAGAGCGTCTCTGCCAGTCCTCGAACACATGGTGCAGGCCATTCTTTGTCAGGTCTTTGACAATCGCCTCACTTTTCTTTAACACTGCTTCAGTGCCCTCAAATCGAATGCCCGGAGCTTTACCTTTAGTAATGGGAATAAAAAGAAATCACAGGGGGTAACACCGGGGCTTTAAGGCGGATGCGGCACACAGGTAATGTTGAATTTAGCCAAAAATTCTTGGACTTGCTTTGCGACGTGAGGCCGCGCGTTGTCGTGATGAAGTCGCCACCCATTCCGATGATGTTCTGGACGTTTCCTTGTAATGTGCTTCCTCAGTGTAGCCAATCTGACGTGTAGTAGCTGCTGTAACAGTAGTGTGAGGGGGGAACTGCATGCTGGTAAATCATTCCATTCCGAAACACCAGGCCCACCTTGCTTAGCACAGAGGACTCGCCCTTCTTTGAAGTCCTTGAACCACCTAAACACCGTTGCACGAGGTAGTGCATCTTCACTGTATGCTTGCTTCAGCTTTTCGAAAGTTTCAGGGCTGTATGATTTTTTCGAAAATAAAATTTTATTGCGCTGTATTGCTCCTCTCGTGTCACCTCCATTTTGTGGTATGCGAAATTCAAGTAGGATCAACAATATACAGCATTAGTACCAACCTACCGTTACGAGAGTGCTGTCGCTTATGGACATTATACACGAAACCCTGCTCTTTTCAAGTATTTGTGGTAGAGACATAAAACTATAAAGGAAACTATACAAAAAAATCAGTCTCAGTCTTTATTGATCAGCCCTCGTATTTCAGCATATGTTTTTTCTCGATTAACATGAAATAGATTGAGGATAGGCGTGTTTAAGTATTTAGGTTCAGTACCTTCCAAGGATGCGAAACAAGGGTTTTCAAGAAAATCTCCCTACCCTATATTACCCTTTACATGGAACATTTTTTGAAATGGTTGATTTTCTAAAAAGTAGTTCTAACGATTTTTATTAAAATACCACACATTAAAGATATTTACATGAAAAATAAAATGTACACCTGAGTTTTCTGAAGATAGCCTGTGAAGTACACTTCAGTTGAAGGAAATTTTGTATAATCTTATACAACTCCTAAAAGATAGGCGATAGACGAAAACGTACACGAGGTAAAATGTAGATCTCATTTAAGCACACAATTTACTTCAAATAAGCTTTTTGTGGCATACGTCGTTTCTGAGATATCCGGTTATAAAGCTGCGAATTGTTCAATACTTGTCATTCCTTTAAAGTCTCGTGGATTTTCAATTGTTTCTCGCGATGTCATGGAAACATTATGGAATTTTAAGGCAGCATATAGCGTTCAGTTGTTAAACATTTGACTATCGCTGTTATCTTTGTATCTATAACGAAATGTGTAATGTAGCTGTTTCGGTAAACGTTTATTTGAATTAAAATGTAATAGATGGAAAAATAAGCTTGAGTAAGAACAGTTTATACATCCAATAATAAAAAAGGGTAGAAAACGTCATCTGTTATGTGAATTTATCACTCAGATTTTTTATAAATTCTTTTGTTGTAATATAGAGAGTCTGTAAATGATTTTAAGTAACTTTAAGTTGTGAATGGAAGCTGTCTATGTGCGTCCGGAAGAAGAAGAAGAAGAAAGATAAATAAGTTAGATTCGAAGTATATGGCATAAGACCATGTTCAAAACTTTCTTCCCTCATGGGGGAGTATACTACTGTTTTTGAAACAGAAATTATTCAATGCATGTATGAAAACATAAGGTGAGCTTACACTGGTAAACAGATCCTTATCTCATCAATTATCCAGGCTGCACTTAAGGCTGTAAGCAGTAGTAACGACAGGACTGGTTTTAAACTGCCTAAACTTGCTCAAAAGCTTGTTAGAACAGAATGGATTCAACCCATCCGGGTGCATGGTCACAGTGGCACAGAGGGAAATGATAAAGCTGATGAACTTGCAGCAGATGAGGCAGTATTTTATATTACAACACTGTGAATGCCAGAATGATTGTAGTGTAAATTAACATTATTGTATGACAATGATTTTAGATGTTTGTTAGCCATAAGCATTGTTAGGAAATAAGTTTACACGGCCTCACTGAAACTGACAATAGAGTGGGTAACAATGAAGCGAGGGAATGAGTTGATTATCACTAAGAAGAGACAAACAAATGACGGCAGGGTAGCGTGCCTTTCTTTAGAAATGGAGGGAATATCTTCCCTAGAGCATATGTGTTAGTAATTATAATTGGCTGACAAAACAGACGCTAATGTTGCCGAGATTTGGTAACCAATAGTAGCTCTATTATAATGTTTTGGCATTTCGACGTGAAGGAGTATATATTCTCTAGCTACAAGCATGTTTCACGCAGTTCTAAGCAATCTCTCGCGAGGTACACATCACGCAGTTCTATTGAATCATTCGCGAGGAACACATCACGCAGTTCTACAGAATCATTCGCGAGGTACACGTCATACAGTTTGGAAGAATCTCTCGCGTCGTAAAGTTAGTTACAAAATGTGAAGCACGCAGCAACCATTACGACAGTAACTACATTCTGAAATATAATAGTTTCAGTCAGGCGTGTATCAAGATTAAATATGTGAAATTAATTAATTGTGACGGCAATAAAGGTGTAAAAACAAATTTTTTTATCAGTGTTATCGTTTAGTGACAACTCCTTTACGTTTATACGCCCTGCTCAGAGATATTTGCTCTAATGTGTAATAATAGCTAGCTGGAGGACAAAGAACCCAAATTTAAAAAAAAATAATAAAACAATAACAGGCGCTCAGCAAATAAGATAACACGAACAGATTACTGCGACACAGAAGGAGCAGCTTCACGATTTATTGGGCCAGAGCTTGTTGTAGAAACACCTCGATGTTCAGTAACAGAGGCTGTTAAGAACTGATACAAAGTAGAGCATCATAAAACCTGGCTTAAAGCTCTAGGAAACAAACATGGTAAACTATTTATTAGGAAACCATGTAAGGAAAGATCTGAAAGATTACTTAAACGTAACAGACTCCAGATGAGAACGATTATTGTATTTCTCACAAGAGAAGCTCCTGTGAAAACGCATCTTAACACGATGGGAGTGTTTCAGGGCAACTTAGATTGCAGATTGTGCAAGAAAGAATCTGAAACAGCCCAGCACATTATATGCTCTTGTGAGGCCTTGGCTTACAGAGGATATATTGCGCTTGAGAAAATGTTTTTAGAACCAGAATAATTTGAAAGCATATCTGTTATGAGAAGTATTCCTTGCTAAAGGGTGCAGGCATAATGAATTATCTTTAAAACGATACATGTAGCACAACAAGCCCAAGGCTGAAGTGGGTCCAGAGACATGACAGAAATCTGTATCGTGAAAAAAAAATAGAGGTTGGAATTGGTAGCTGCCTATGTGCGCTCGGAATAATTTACTGTTGAAAGAAGTAACAAATCGACTGACCGAGCGGAATGGCTCAGGCGGTAGAATCTGTGGCCCGCATTCGGGAGGCCCCGGGTTCAAATCCCAAACAATCTATGAGGTTTTTTCCTGGTTTTCCTCAGTGGCCAAGGTAAATACCGGTTTGAATATTTAATACCACGACCCAAATTTCCACCTTAAGTCTAAAACAATAGTAAAATGAAAAATAAGTGGTAATAGCGAATGCTATGCCATCTACAGAACAATGTAAACAGACTGGACGGCACACTAACGCCAACTGCACAGAACGAAGCAGAAGATCCGGCTGCCATGCGCTGAGGGTCTCTGTGGGCACATGACGATGCAAGATGGCATTTCCAGGGATGAGACCTAGAAGGCTAGCCATCTTTCTGTGTGGTGCGGCGATTAGACTGGACGGCACCCTAAAGTCATCTGATTGGCGTGAAGCGGGTGGTTACAGGGATGGGACCTAGTAGGTTAACTGTCCTACTTTCTGTGTGAGGGCGGTGGTTAGACTGGACGGCACCCTAATGTCATCTGATTGGCGTGAAGCGGGTGGTTACAGGGATGGGACCTAGTAGGTTAACTGTCCTACTTTCTGTGTGAGGGCGGTGGTTAGACTGGACGGCACCCTAATGTCATCTGCACCATATGAAGCGGGTGGTTACAGGGATGAAACCTAGAAGGCTAACTGTCCTTCAAATATCGTTCTAATGGTTACCCACCAACAGATCGTTGCGATATGACCAAGAAGTTAAAGCGACGTAAAATAAAATAGAATAAAAAAATCGACTCAGTGGTTTAGGTTACAGAAAAAACGTTAATGACCTAAGAGAGGATTTTGGAACGTCGAATACTTATGGAAAGACAAACTTCACCTGAGAAGGTTCATCTGTTACAAAGCTAAGAGCTGCGTCTTATTTGATACAATAATTGTATTACCAAGACTAAAAGGGCGTTTGTAAGAAGCCCTTTAATCTTGCATCTGAATTGTTAATACCAACTCACGTATGCTGAAGAGGAAAGGAACTGGTAACAAAGTGGATATTGGTTGTAATGGCATCCGAGTGCAGTAAATCAAAAGAGAGGACGATTTCATTATCTTGGGGAGGAGTATCATCGGCGAAATCCGTTTACTCTCAGAGAGAGACCTTTCCTAGCGAATGGAGGCAACATTAGTGAATAGTCCCGCGAGTTTCTCCATAAATTATCACTTCTAAAAGGTACTCACATTAGAAGTTTTGTTATATTCTGTATGCTAGAAAAATTATTGCATCTTAAGGGGACCTAGGACAGATTATATGATTTTCTACAATTTTTTTTTCAATCTTTCTAAAATCTGTATGTTGGTTTCCCTCATTCTAAATGTGCAAATTTCAATAAAATTGATGAAGTAGTTTTTCAGATATGAGTTATATTCTGTTATTCATATCACGATATTTGAAAACTATGAAATACTCCTTGCGGGACAAATTTTATTCTTCACCAGTACCGCTTTGTGACATTAATATTTAAACTCCTAACAAATTATCCTAGTATTCTTTTTTCATTTTCTGCTTTGAATAACAAATTATTAATTATAATTATGAATGCAGATATTACAGCCTAAAAAGTAACATTTTTTGGACTAATAGCCCACTGTGTCCAAGTTTTGCGTAGTAGCCCCAAAATGATACTACAGCTTCTTTAGATAGAACAGTAGAGCTATTATGCCAAGTTTCATGCAAAACAAAGGAAAACTGTCCCGCATGGGACATTTGACATTTTGAAAAATGTCGTTCTGAGAAAACCTAAATTTTGTATTGAAAAGCTTTATACAGGCTAATGTACCTATTGTAAAGGATTTCTTCTTAGGCTCCTCTGCTTGCAATTTCAACACCTTCTTCTTCTTTCTGGTGGACTTCTGCTGTTGCAATGTGGTTATTTAGAACTCCTCTATTCCTATTCTTGGGCCTAGCCTTGTCACAAATTATTTAAGCTGCTTTTTTGCCTCTGAGAGTCGGCGTCTATCATTTTTTAAAAATGCTGTCTTCATATTTTGACCAGTTTTGATACCCATTTTTGCATAACTTTGCCTACCACTACATCCTTCATTAACCCCTTAATGATACCCAATGAAAGTAAAAAAAATTGTTACTTTGGGGCGCGAACCTCTGAGTATGTAACGTAATCTTATCAGGTCACAATGCGTTAAAACCTTGGCCATCTGAACACATGATAGTTGCAGCATTGTCTGATCTTATTAATTAACTGCGTGATATTGTGTGTGCATTTTTTTAAACTTAAAAGGTTAAAATGCAATAGAAACCCGTCAGCATCCAACCATGCCGTCACACCGCTTGCTTTATTTGGGCCCTCCCCATCCTTTACCACAGTTTTAATTGAATGCAGAATATGCATTTTACCAGGTTTCGATCCTACGATTCCTGGTTTTGATAGGTTAGCTACTCCTATCGAGCCTTAGAGCGCATGGCCATAAATCCCGATGTCGAAGCACATTACAGATGGAAGCACATTGCAGTGTATAGCAGAACGTTAAATGCACGCGGTAAAATTTACCCCATGTCAATCGAGTCTGTGTTCGTACAGAAATTCTAAGCGAAAAAAATCTCCTAACTCTCTGTGGAAGATGGGGGACGTGTCCTTGCGCCACCATATTTAAAGGGCTTACTAATCGTGTAACATACCATGTTATAAACATCATTTTAAAGCTAAAGAGTTGTACTTTTTTATACTTTAGAAAACAAAAAAAATCAATATTTTAGCGGAAATTCACTTCCCGGTGTCCTTAATCCTGTACCCATCCTCTTGGCACGCTGACTATGGCGCAAATTGGAATGATTTTTTGAAAAGGAAGTAACTATTTTGCAAGCAAGAACAAAAATGGGCGTGGCAGGCATTTAAATTTTCGTGCAAGGTTTGTAAGAAACGCCTGCCAAACTCTTTAAAAAGGTTTTTATCACCATAAAACGCATTTAAATGTTTGTCTAACATTATAAAGAGTTAAGTTTTACATAAATCAAAAAATTGAAAATGGTAGCCATTTTGATCAAAAAATCTGTCCTAGGTCCCCTTAAGAAGCCCTCACAATAAAAGCAGCAAATTTTTAATATTGCTACTAATTACCTATAGTACACAAAATAAATAAATAAATAAATCAAATGTGAATACATAATCCCGGCACCAAAGTCATTATACCTGTACTTATATTCAAATCCTAAATTTATTTCTCAAACACTAAAAACATATTGTTACATGCTGGTTAGGGCCTAAAAGTTCAATGAAAAATTAAACTAATGTTTAGTACTCAGCACGCACATTTAGGGGACGTATACTCACTTGGCTGTGGAGGGTCGAAACGAGGTGTGGAGTTTAGAAGAAGGCGTGGGTTTCACAGTACAAAATCCATAACACAAAACTACTTACACCTTCCTAGATTTAGTTCCCAACAGGTTGGGGCTCCTACATTATTAAATATGAAAGGTGGCGGGAGATGTCCACCGATCCAAAAGCCCACTTGCACGCGGGATCCGCTTTTCACAAAATATTGAACAACACAGATGCTAGAGACTCCATTAGTGATGACGTCAGCCGTTACTAGGAGGCTATCTTTCTTTCCAAACAACTGGTTGCTATGCAGTTTGTGCTGTATATTTGTCTACTGCTTTGGTGGAATGTTATTTTGAAAAGTCTACATTAATTATTTATCAATCCTAGATATATACCCTTGCTAGGAATACAGTTATACTTACACCGTGTAGAGGTTATTATTAGTGTTAATAGTTATTAAATAACTATAGTGGCAAATATAGCCACCTAAGTGAGCATTACGCTATAACATGGTTGTGAAACTGAGTGAAATAATAGCAAATTTTGAAGACTGGTATAGAAAGCTAAAGGTGCTGTTGAGTATAATAATATCTTAGCTGTGACATATACTATGTGATCAAAAGTATCCGGGCACACCCACAAACATATTTTTCATCTTAGGTGCATTGTGCTGCCACCTACTGCCTGGTGCTCATTATCCGCGACCTCAGTAGTCATTAGACATCGTGAAACAGCAGAATGGTACGCTTCGTGGAACTCACGGACTTCGAACGTGGTCAGGTGATTGGGGTCACTTGTGTCAGAAGTCTGTATGCGAGATTTCCACACTCCTAAACATCCCTTGTTCCACTGTTTCTGATGTGGTAGTGAAGTGGAAACGTTAAGGAACATGTAGCATAAAAGCGTACAGGCCTCGTTTGTTGGCTGACAGAGATCGCCGACATATGAAGAGGGTCGTAAAGACTAATAGGCAGACATCTATCCGGACCATCACACAGGAATTTCAAACTGGATCAGGATCCACTCCAAGTACTATGACAGTTAGGTGTGAGATGAGAAACCTTGGATTCCATGGTGGAGCGGCAGCTCATAAGCCACACATCACGCATGAAGATGCCAAAAGGCGCCCTTTTGGTATAAGGAGCGTCAACATTACACGATGAACAATGGCAAAACGTTGTGTGGAGTGACTAATCACGGTACACAATGTGGCGATCCGATGGCACGGTGTGGGTATGGCGAATGCCCGGTGAACGTCTTCTGCCAGCGTGTGTAGTGCCAACAGTGAAATTCAGAGGTGGTGGTATTATGGTGTGTCGTGTTTTTCCTGGAGGGTCTTACACCCCTTGTTTTTAGCGTGGCACGATCACACCTTAGACCTACATTGATATTTTAAGCACCTTCTTGTTTCCCACCGTTGAAGAGCAATTCGGGGATGGCGGTTGCATCTTTCAACACGATCGAGCACCTGTTCATACTGCACGGGCTGTGTTGGAGTGGCTACACGACAATAACATCCCTGTAATAGACAGGCCTGCAATGAGTCCTGACTTGAATCCTATAGAACACCTTTGGGTTGTTTTGGAACGCCGACTTCGTGCCAGGCCTCACCGACCTACATCGATACCTCTCCTCAGTTCCGCACTCCGTGAAGAATGGGCTGCCATTCCCCAAGAAACCTTCCAGCACCTGATTGAAAGTATGCCTGCGAGAATGAACACTGTCATCAAGGCTAAGGGTGGGCCAACACCATATTGACTTCCAGCATTACCGATGGAGGGCGTCACGAACTTGTACGTCATTTCTACCCAGGTGTCCGGATACTTTTGATCACATAGTGTATGATGGGGAAATTTCCTATTTGCGAGGCTAGGTTCAAGGCAGCATGAAAAATAAATCTTATAATGTTCAGATAAGCATAATTATGGAATACGTTTACATATTTTGTTCTACAAATGAAAATGAGTAATATTATATAAATGTTTTAGTACCCTTAGAGAACATAAAAGCGTTGCATAAGTTTGGGATAAATCTCCATAGGGTAAAACTTTATTTTGTGGTAACGTTGTGGAATTTAGCTTATAAGCATAACAATTTGAGCTGTTTTTTGTAGAGTAAATGCCAAATTCTCGACGAAAATAATAAAAATAGTTTTCTTGTGTGCATGTGTATTGTTTACCCAAGCTGTAATGCAATGGAATCAAGGGTGTTAGATGACATAATAAAGTATAAAAGTGAAATGTATTGCAATCAAGGGGGTACATAATGTGACAAAGTATAACGACAGTATGTGTGTAACCAGTGGTTGCTCACAAGTGATTAATTTCCTCATATTACTACTAAAGCATGCCTAACTTAACCTCAATACCTGAAATGTAAGTTTAGCAATGCATACTTGTTTAAAAATGTACGAGGGGCACTATTTAAATTTAGAGCCTAATGATTAAAACAAAGTAATTTCTGATTGAAAACTGCTTTATTGTTTTTCAAAATACTCTCCTTTATGATCAATACACTTTTGCATCTGTTTGAACCATTTTTCAAAGCATTTATTCCAGTCTTCTTGAGAGATCTCCAAAACATGGTTTTTGAAGGCAGCAACATGCTGGTTCCCCAGTGAAGAAAAAATTCAAAGCGACCTAATCTGCTAGGAAGGTGCTTGTGACAGTGTTCTGGGCTATGCATGGTGTTGTATTGGTGACCTTTGCTGAACACGGAACCACTGTGAATGCTGTAGCCTACATGAAAACTTTGGTGAAGTTGCATCGTGCCCTTGATGACATGAATGCTGACGAAGTCAAAATTCTTCATAACAATACTCGCTCCCATGTTGCTGCTGCTGTTGTCAGAAAATCACCAAATTTAGTTGGGAAGTGCTCCAGCATCCACCATACAGTCCAAACCTTGCACCGTTGTACTATCATCTGTTTGGTCCCATGAAGAAATTCCTGGCCGGCCAAAGCTTTGCGACAGATGCGGAAGTGAAATCAGCAGTCCGCAGGAAACGGACTTCTACGAACAGGGCATACTGAAACTGGTATCACGATAGGAGAAATGTGTTGGGAAACTTGGTGACTATATCGAAAAGTAGGTAAAAGATGTAAATTTGTTTGAAATTTTGATGTTTTAACTATTAAACTTTTTGTAAAAAAATTATTGTGTTATTTTGCGGTTCGCCCTCGTATCATTTTAGAGATCCCATGCATTTATTTCCTTTTGACAAACATGCATCATAATCCACGCTGCAGTGATTTAACAAACATGGTTAGTGGTGAACTAGGTAAGTTTATAATAAGCTTTTCGTGCGATTATCTAACCGAGTAGCAGTCGAGGCTTCAAACTCATGCATCTTTTCATCCACCTTAGGTCTCAAATAATTATCACGATGAGGAACATTCGCTGACCTTGTGCCAAATTGACCCTCCCCGGAGAAATCTACTTTAGGCGACTGGGCTGTACTAAAGGAACGCTGACATGTACGGGAACGGAAGTGAAACGACTATGGTAGTGGTTCTCAAGCAGACGACAACAACAAGAAGAAAGGGCGCAATTATTTTGAGTCACGATTGTGGTGATTGTGGTCGGCGACTGCGCAGGCGCCGGAAAAGTTTCAGTTTTCTTCAATGTGCTGTCCACAAAGCTGATGAGTCTTTCTTCGACGGCGAGCTAGGTTACGAGGAAAGCAACAGGACAACGTTTAGATAGTAGGCATTCTGGACAGTATTTCTAAATTCATTTTCGGCTTAACGTATTCAAAATTCTCTGTAGTAATTCTTTACCGGGAAGAGATTCATCGTCTGAACTATAGACTTATTGCGGTTAGTTTTGAAATATATCAGTAAATGTGAGAGCTGGAAGAAATTCTGTAATTATTGTATTTAAAGCATTGAATCCGTAGAGAATGTAAAGAATAGTGAACGAATAAGGGTTTGTTAATTGTAATTGTCTATGTTATTGAAGTATCAGTTTATTAAATGGAAGAAATTCGGCTTGTTAATTAATTTATGGAATATATTTTCAAGTACGAATCTGTCATTATTCCTAATTTAATACATTTCCTCTTGGGTCAAAAGACCACGTTTCAACCTCAATTAAATTTTAGTAAAACTATCAGTACTAGTACTCATTCTTGAGTCAATATTTTTAACACTTAAATGACGTTTAATTATATAATATAAAATATAATAACAGCCCGCCTTAAAGCAATATGTGTATACTATAATATATAAAATGTATGTAACAGCCATTGCATTATGTTTATATTATTATGTACATGTATAATAATGTTAAGTAAATGTATTACGTAGTTTAACAATGTAGGAGCTGTGAGAATATAAGCAGAAATTTGCTAACAATGAGGTAGCATTGAGGTAACTTTGAGACAAGAATAAATTAGAATAATACTAATAAATCTTGGAACAATAATGTAATACTGAAAACGGTCTATAAATAGCCAATCAAAAACTAGAAAAAGCCTAAGTTAAATAACAGTATTCTATTGGAGTAGGCTTAGCCAATCATAGACTTGAAACAGAGATAAAGTACAAATTCACGAGGGAGACGCTACAAGACAGCGCACTCAAGCAGACGCTTTTAGACTGCCTACACGATCGGTACGATACGTGATCAATTTGAGACAAAAATTCGTTGCGGTGAGAATAATATACGGTTTACGTGTTAAGAACTGCAATTAAACAAAAATCTCACAGCGTAGGGCATATCAATGAAAAGTTATTTCATCGTGTAGGATTAATAAACAAAGTACAATACAATTATAATTTGTGCAAGCCTTGTTATTTAGCCACACCAGCCCTGCTAAGAGATACGTGTTCTAAAAAAATACTGATGCAGCCGAGGCATACGTATATAATATTTAAACAAACATTAAAGGTACAAAGTTGATTTTTTAAACGTGGGGCGAAGGCCGCCGGAAGGTTTGTATCGTACGTGGGTATTAACTCTCTCACTCTAATGTTAGGCAATGACAGAGAACGCCAGACAGTCAAAGCCGTACCACACTGGTAGTCTTTCATCGGAATCCACTTGGTTTAGATTTATGAGCATAATAATTACAATTCAAACACGGCGCGCTTTGTAGTCAAAATATTACTAATATAAGCGCAACTATAGACATGTTAACTCCTGAAAATACAAACAAGAATAATAAGAGTATGGCGTGGAACCAACTTTTGGGAATTCTGCTGAGAGAGAAATTATAAAACTAAGGGTTCAGTCAGTGACGAAGAGATTGCTTCTACTCTACAGGACTGGGTGCCGTTAAACTATGTAAGTTCCTAATCAATAAACTTTTTCGTATTATTGTCACCTGTGCTAGTGGTTTTCCACGACATTTAATTAGTTATCATGAAAAGAAACATTCGTTAACCTCAATCAAATCGTCAGAAAGCTATCAGTACTTGTGCAAGTACTCCTGACAGATTTTTGATAGTGTTACCTGTTATCCCAGTTTTACGTGTTGTTCTCCGTGGTGTAGTGGTTACCATGCTAGCCTCTAGTTCCCGAGGTCGCAGGTTCAAATCTTCATGTTAATCGAGATAAATATTTGCAGAAGCTATCTTATTGCTAATTTTCTTGTAGGTCCAAGGGGAATATGGTAGACTTTAAGCGATAGTCAAATGTTTTAAGAGATGGTTGCCATGTGGAGTATTCCATTCTCTTTTCATGTCCAGGACATAAAAAGACAATAACGAAATCCCATTTGAGAAAAATTAAAGTATTGGAAAATTCAAATAAATAACAAACCTGGGAAATGCTTCACTCGAAAAAAAGAAAGTTATATGACATAAATTTCTGTTTTAACGAGAAATTACATTTTTTGTTTAGCAAAGTGTTGTCTATCTATTACGGATTAATAGCTATACGAAAGCCATGCAGAATGAAGAGGACTTTTTGGAACATTAACAGAAAGTTCAAGATATACGTTTCATTTGCCCTAAAATATCTTAAACATATAATATTTTAATAAAAATAGTTAGAATCATTTTTTACAAAATCAAAGTTTTCGAAAATGTTCCATGTATATGTAGTCCGGGGTGGGGAAATTTTCTTGAAAATCTTCGTGTCGCATCCTTGGAAGATACTAAACTCAAATACCAAGTTTGGTATTTATCCGACATTATTTTTGTAGCTATGCTGTTCACAAACAGACAGAGAAGACGCACACACAAACATGTTTCGAAAATGCTTTATTTGCGCACCTGAAAACATGTCTTTCAGGTGAAATGCAATACTTCAGCTATTTACTATATGTAGTAGAGAAAATAAAAAACAACAATATGCTGCGCACAGGAAGGTTAAAAATCACTACCGGTGTCACCCTGCGTGGTTAGCAGCTAGCCTCTAGTTCCCGAGGTCGCGGGCTCAAACCCGACGTAGGGCCACGGAGATGAGTTTTTATCGGGTGTAAAAATCTTTAACATGGCTTCCTTCGGAAGGGAAATCCTGTATCATAGTTTGGACAAGAGTAGAGAAAGTCATGTGAGTATAACACATCAGATTTTTTTTAATACTGTGCCTCAAAACTTGCATCGGTGATGTCACATGGTCTGCACTTTAGTAAGGGGTATAGAAAGTAAAAATATTACTGGATAGATTTGTCATCATCAAAGGAACCATTTTACCAAACATTTAATTTACAAAGGAAAAAGTTATCGTATTTAATAAATCACAGAGTGATAGGATTTCAGTGCTTTTTTTACAAAGCAGTGTAATTTCAAACTTCTTTTTGAAACCATTCCCTTTGGGATATTGTTATTAATGGAACAAAAGAATTGGTTGGTGAATATTCATTTTAAATCTCTAAAGCGTGCACTTTGTTCAGTATTTTTACCGGTAAAAGCTCTTAAGCGGGCAAATGGTCGTCATTACATTGATAGTTAATAAATAAGAGTAATAATTTTACAGACATATTCGTTGACACAGCTGTAAGTAAGGGCTTGAAAATAAGGTGAAGCATGTTTTTGAAAGTCGTAACTAACATTTTATTGGCGTAACACCAGGGTTGTAGCGGGATCACTGGGACGGAAACGTCTGTAACCCGGATTCGGTTCTCGCGGCCGACCTTCCTGAACCATGTTTTTATTCAGAAGTTTTCCCGGGTCGCTAGGCGAATTCTAGGAATGTTCATCCACCGAATTCCCTGTCCCTTCATTTCACCTCCATTCTCATTTCACTTCCCTTTCATCTTATTGGTCTGTTTCAGGATGTCGCGTGGAGGTCTTGACATGTGCATGGCAGAGGAAAAGGATGCTCTGAGTAGACTTCGTCCCCCGGAATGCTTCGAGCTCTCGTCGAGTCAACATGGGACAGAAGAAGACAACTGCAGCCTTCAAGCTTCCTCCTTGTTAAGTAGCCACCACTAGCGCCGTCGAAGAAGGACAGCTTCCCGCCTCTTCACCGCCGCCGCCAGCCGAAGCACCCAGCGCCATCTCACCAGCCAGCGCAGCCAGACAGCACGCCGCAGCTGTTGTCCGGGGAGTGTATCGTCAGCTCCCTGACACGCTCTTACTCACCGCCGCGCAGCGCTTTTGGTCGTCTGCGGCCAAGGCGACTAGAATTCCCAACAGAGTTCCAACAACGCTGTTAAGACTCACCTTCATGGACGCGGACGAATACTCGGCGGCCCTGTGTGCAGGATTGCCCTTATTAGGGCAAACCCTGTCGCTCGAGGTCTGCCGCAGTGCGCGTCCAACACCATGCCGCCGCTGCTGCCTTTACGGGCTTTCAGACACTTCACCGCTGACTGCAGGGCACACGACGTAACCCAGCGCCGACGCTTCTGCGCCTCTTGTAGGACAACGGTCACTTCATCGGCCAGGCCGTCTGGCCACTCTACCCACGTAGAGCATCGCTGACCAGCACCATCTACACGACACCGCAGACCAACAATCCACCACCGCAGATCGACACCTCTCAACTAGAGCACCAGTTGGCTAGCAGAACACGACCAGCAACAACATTCTTGAAGCGGTTCAGGACCTTCACGCCTAGTCGCTGGACCTAGTCAGCCGTTTCAAGACCAGTTCACCACGGAGTTCGCCTCCATCACAGACACCATATCAACAGAACACACCAAAGCCATCAAGACCATCGCCTCAACACACCGCACCACCATTCGAAACGGAAATGAACACCTACGGCACAACATCGCAATAAGAGTGATTAGGATTCTCCAGCTCTACATCACGACACCTCCAAGAGACGACCTGGGACCACCGCAATACCACACACGTCAACGCTGCCCAGATCTCCCTGAACATACACCGATTGCACGGAGGTAACAGCCCCGGGCTCGGAGCACGACCATTTAAGTCACCACTGTTTATAGGTCCCTCCAGGGCTTCGGTCATGGCAGTTACCTAATCACCACAGCGGAGAACTCCGCCACTTTACATTCGTTACTCACAATCAGCGAGTTTGCTTCGGCGGTACCAGCCATCATGATTACTATTATGCCCCAATAAATAGCGACACCACAGCATAAAATCTTTTCTATTCCTCTTCCTTTTTCCTTCCAAATACCTTTTACTCTTGTTTCTCCCTTATACCTTTATTCCTGTCCCCCCAAAATGGAAACGGTTTCTGAGTCCCGGGCCCCCAGTGGGATGTACTGGGAAAGGAGAGCTGGTTGCACCAGCTGCCATTCTGGAAGTTTAATCTGTAAAAGGTATGAACCATGTCCTCAGTCCTGTCGTGACTACTGTTCCGGCCGCCCTCTGCCTCCTCTTACCTCACCGGGGGTACCCAGTCAGGGACTTAAGCACAAAATATCCTGTATGTGCTAAGTCCCCCTCTGCACTTAGTCCTTTTCAAGATACAACACGAAGATTTTCAAGAAAGTCTCCCCACCACAAACCACATATCGTTGAATTTTGTTTTCTCAAAAATGACTAACGGTACTAATTAGAATTTTATGACAAATTGTCGCCGTTCTCATGGCTCGTGTTATCTTATTTGTTGAGCGCCTCTTGTTTTATTATTTTAAATTTGGGGTTGTTTGTCCTCCGGCTAGCTATTATAACTCAGTAGAACAAGTGTCTCTAAGCAGGGCGTGTAAACGGAAAGGAGTTGTTGCTAAAAGATAACACTGATGAAAAAAATTTGCTTCTACACTATTATTGCCGTCACACTTAATTAATAACTCACATATTTAATCTTTATACACACCTGACTGAAACTGCGATATTTCCGAACGTAACTACAGTCGTTATAGTTGCCGCGCACCAATTACTTCGCGTACTTTACATGCGATGTGCACCTCGTGAGAGATTCCTTAGAACTGCGCGAAACTGGCTTATGGCTCGAGAATATATACTCCTTCACCTCGAATTGCCTGAATATTATAATAGAGCTCCTATTGGTTACCAAATTGCGCCCACTTTAGCGTCTGTTTTGTCAGCCAATCACTGCTACTAACATATATACTCTAGGGAAGATATTCCCTCCATTTCTAAAAAAGGCGCGCTACCCTGACGTCATTTGTTTGTCTCTTCTTAGTGATAAACAACTCACCCCCTCAGTTTATTGTTACCCATTTCTATTGTCAGTTTCAGTGAGGCCGTGTAAACTTATTTCCTAAAAATATTTATGGCTAACAAACATCTAAAATCCTGTGCATACAATAAATGTTAGTTTACACTACAATCACTTTGGCATTCACAGTGTTGTGATATATAATACTGCCTCAAAATAAAATGTATGTATTGAATATTCTGGGAATAGCTGTGAAATTCTCTTCATTCTAAATGAATTTTGTTTAACTGGTAAACCATAAGAGCTACACAAAAATGAAGATTTTTAAAAAATAATTTATGTTATATAGTATTCTATGGCGTTGACCACTTCTTATTATTGGTTCTAATTTTCATATGCTTACAAGTTTTACTTTCTGTACTACGTTTTTACAGTCAATAATGGAAGTATTGCAGATATTCCATGTAAACATTTCATGTCGATATTTTACCGGAAATACGAGGGTGATTAAAAAGTTTCCGCAATGGCTTCACAACAATTCTCAAGCATTTCTTTAATTCTTACCCTGACTGTACATGCAGCGTTCCTTCCCGATAAAAACGAGAGGTCACGTGACTTCCTATGACAATCCAGGGACGAGGTAGACGCTCTGAAGTGAACACGTGTTTTGCAGGTGCTGCGATTTTTCCGCGTGGCAAAAATGTCAGATTACAAAGAACAAAGAAAGAACATCAAATTCTGCGTTAAACTTAGTAAAACTACAACAGAAGCCTATAAAATGTTACGAACAGCTGATGGGGAGGTTATGGACAAAACTGAAGCATTTGAGTAGTTTTCGAAATTTAAAAGTGTTGTGATATCAGTTAAAGATGTAGATCGGTCGGCGCGACCCTGTTCCAGCAAAACTGAAGAAAATATCAATCAGTTGAAGGAAATTGTCTTAAATGATAGACGCATTAAAATAAGAGAACTTTTTGACTCATTGGGACTCTCCATCGGAAGTGTTCAAAGCATTTTGAAAGACAATTTGGACATGAGAAGAAATGCCGCCAAGTTCGTGCCCCACCTGCTTTCAAATGACCAAAAGGAAAGCCGTGAAATTGCCTGCACAGATCTTAAAGAACAGCTACAAAATGACCCACAGTTTATGGATAAAATTATTACTGGTGATGAAATATAGATTTATGGGTACGATCTAGAAACGAAGCAAGAATCTTCACAATGGAAGAGTCCTTCATCTCCACGCCCGAAAAAAGGCCAGGCAAGTTCGATCCAAAGTGAAGTCAATGATGATTGCGTTTTTTGACATTAAAGGCATCGTACATAAGAAATTTGTGTCACAGGGTCAAACAGTAAATCAAGTGTTCTACAAAAAAATGCTACAAAGATAAGGGAGAATGTGCGACGCAAACGGCCGGAGAAATGGATTGGTGACTGATTCCTGTATCATGGCAATGCGCCCGCGCACAAAGCCTTTTCTGTTCGCCAATTTTTTGATAAAAATAGGATGAATACTGTTCTTCATCTCGTCTATTCTCCAGATTTGGCACAAGCGGACTTTTTTATTTTCCCGCGACTTAAAATACGGCTTTCTGCTTTTGAGGACATTGATGTCATCCATCGTGAATCGCAGAAGGTTCTGAACATATTGAAAGAAGAGGACTTCCAGAGGTGCTTCTAGCAGTGGCAGAAGTGCTGGGACAAGTGTATCAACTCCCAAGGAGACTACTTCGAGGGTGACAGTGCAGATTAGTCAAAACAAACTGTTGTGAAGTATTTATGACGTCTTTCCGGAAACATTTTGATCACACCTCGTACATCCCATGTGGACTACTAAATCCCCCGATAAAACCATTTTTGGAAGACTCTCCGTGTGTGAATGTTTATGGGTGTGGGTGGGTATGTCTGAACACCATTACCCAAAATCGATGAATACGAAATTTGGTATTCATGTTCAGTATCACTCGAAGAAGGAAAACATTTTCAAGAAAATCTTTCACCTCAAACTATCCTTTACATGGGAGATTTTTCAATATTTTCGCTTTTTTCATAAATGGCTGTAACAAATGAATTAAAATACGATATATATTAGGACATTTACTTGTTAAATAAAATATAAATCTTGAACTTTCCGTAAATACTCTACGAGGAGCTCTCCGTTCTGAATGAATTTTGTATAATCTGTTTGTATAATGAGTTTTGTATCTCCAGCAGATGATACAGGAAGAGGACAACGTAGCCCATATCATGTCAGCAAGATCCTGCAGATAACACAGGAAGGTGACTACTTAACTAATGTCATCAGTCAGGAAAATCCTCAAGCATATATCCAGGAAGGTGACTCCGTAGCCAATGTCGTATATCAGCAAGATCCTCAAGCAGATGATACAGGAAATTGATACTCAACTATCTATCAGCTAGTTCCTTAGAGGGATGGTACAGGAAGTTGATTAATTAAGCTCATCTATAAGCAACTTCCTCATGCAGATGTTACAGAAAGACGACTACGTAACTAATGTCCTCTATCAGACAGTTCCTCAATCAAATGGCGAGTGTGTAACTAAGGTGATTTGTAAAGCAAGATTCTCTATAAGATTGAGACAGAATGTACCCGAAGTAATTTTGTTATGTGCTAAATTATTCTATGTTTAATCTAATATATAAATGATATATGTTTACAATGTGAAAACCATGTAAATAATAATTTTGTGTATAATTTAATATTTGTCGTGTACATAATGTTCCTGTTTAACCAGGTTTAGAACGTCTTGAACTCTGCAGTTAGGGTAGAAACGTGATGTTCACATGGTCAGCGAAAACGGGATCTTTTGTGCAATAGAAGGGTAAAGTTTTATGACTCTGTTTGTTTCCGCTCCGGAAGTATGGAGCGAGGCAAATATAACATAACGGCAGTTTACCGTTGACTTTTAGGTTAAGTAGTGCATAATTGACATTCAGTAGAAGACAGTACACAGTAGTAGACAGTATACAGTAGAAGACAGTTGAAGTTGTTAAGCAGTTCACAGTCAACAGTTGCCACGCAAAATGGTGATATGTAAACAGGAACATTTATGTAATGTTAGAGCATAAATCAAATGACACAGTGTGTAGTCAATTCTTCTCTAAGCTCCAGTACCACAACTGAGATCGACGAGCTTATCAAATATCATGACAGGCAGAGTCCATGCTAAAATCACCGCTGAGAACCAACTAGCCAGGGTAACAGCGAGAAGGACAACGAGACGAAGCCACGTCGGATAGAGAAAAAGGTACAGTGAATTTTAACATTAATTTTATCTCTTCCACTATACTGCGTTCGACTCCAACCCGAGCGGGCATCGAACCCTAGACTGCCACCAACGGCGTAGTCGTCGAAACAATATGCAGGGGTAACGACGCAAGATGTTGCAGGAAAGCGTCTACATAACTAAGATCATCTATCTGACAGAAAGGCAAACCGCATTTAGGGCCTGATTCTGCTATGTTTGGGAATTATTTTCCGTGAAAATGTTAATTTCTTCAAATGTTTGTATGAAATTCAAAACAGTAACCTCAATTCACTCCTCTAACAGCACTTATTGCCCGAACCATCAGATATAATCATAACGTTTACACACGCTTACGTCACTACTATCTGGGCCTAACAGGCCAGAACACCAAAAAGAGCGGAGTATGAATAATTTAGAATGAACCTGTAACGCCGGAACCCTTGTTAGGGATCCCAATAAAAAGGGTTTCTGCCGTGTTTTGCTGGTTGCCTATCACGTCTGCTTCAGTTGGCTACATCTTCTACATTAGCCAAGCTCTGTTTGTTCACCGTCAACTGTCTTAATTGCATGCCCTTCTGGTGCAAAATCCGCCGCTGCTACTAGAGCGTTAAAACCATCTCGGTTTAAGGCTTTCTCATCTCTATTCTGGTGGCGTAAGGCCTAGTGTTTGCCAAACGAGTAGGTAGTTTAAATCCGGTAGATCGTATATCTTCTGCATTTCCCTGCGTGTTTACTTCTGGTTAAGACGTCAGTATCCAGATTCACTGGACGTATACAAGGTTTTGCTGTTTCTGCACTTCTGTAAATCATTTATCGAGCGGCAAAATATTACCATACTTGTTAGTTGTGGGCGCGTTCAAGGTATAGGTATTTGATAACTTGATCCCCCAATAACAAATATCTTGGAAATCGTAAACGCCACAAAAACTGTATTTGACAAAGTGTTTGTTTTAACGAGATCTAGATTTCTTTTGTTCACCAACATTTTGTCCATCTCTTAGGCTCTAGGCCATTTATAGAAAAGGTATTTACAAAGAAGACTTTATGGCTATTTGAAGAAAATTCAAGATATTGACGCTGACCTTTGTTCCTTGCTGTCGCTTCAGGAGACTCAGAGTCCTGGGTTCGATTGTTGGATGGCAGGGATTAGGAATTTGTTTTGGTAGAGCTGAGGTTCTGGTTTTCAGGGGTGGTGACACTGCTTTGATGATATTAACAACGCCTCGTCGAAGATTGAGGTATTTCTTTATTTTGCCACGAAGATTCCTATCTGGGCGACCCGCCACCTTCGTCGTCAAAACCACTGTTATTATTGTCGTCACTTTCGAAGTCGCTACTTATGTGTTCCTCCGACTAGCCCTCGAATTGCCTAGATTTCACAACTTCATTTTCACACAATAAACTTTCTGATTATTTTCTTCTTATTTTGTTCCATTAACCGTCCTCGTGATTAGTTTGTACCGGAATGTGTCTCGGCGTTTCTTTTCCTTTTTCACGCCTTTTGTCGAACTTAGAATTTTCCCCCACCTTTCTTATGTTTCGTTCCGTTTTAAGGTCAAACGTATCATGTGATGTATACGCGATCTTTGATTGACTATCATTTTTGTTTCATAATTGTATTATTGGCTACCCCCACTTGACAACTTTTCCGTCTGCTTCTTACAACTTATTTTGAGTTTTAAAATCTTCCCACGAATATTCTTAGATCGTAGATCTTCTGACCCTGACCCTGCTAAGCTTTGAAACCATTGTAAACTTCACGTCCGAGCCAAAGTACAAAGTACAAGTCTTCTTGTCGCCGATAGCAGATACATCTGCTTTTGTTTCGAGGAAAACAAAAATTGTTTTTCTGCCTTTTCAACAAAACCCATTCCTATATGAATTTACAGAGCGGGCGTCTTTTTATTTTATAAATTGATTCTCTTTATACCCTTTATCTCTTTTCAGCACATTTTTTGTCGTTATGTTTGATTTCGATCTATATTATTATCATTATTTACATTTTAGTTGTCAACAAGTACCTTAAAAATACGGTATTCTAATCAAAATCGTTAAAGCATTTTTGAGAAAATAAAAAAAATCGAAAAATGCTTAATCCAAAGGGTAGTTTGGAGTGGGGTTTTTGCTAAAAATCGTGTTGCATCTTTGAAAGTTTGTTTATCGGAAATTTCGTTTTTAACTTATGTTGTTCAAAGACACAAGGTCCGTCTTTTAAAAATTATTTTTTGGGTTCAGGGGACCTCAAAACACGTACTTTCAGTAACATTTCGGTATCAACTTTTTGGTAGAACACATTACTTCCTCGACTTACACTAAGTACGTTGTAGGGGAAGAAATATATATATATTTCGTTAAAGCACACAATTTATGTCAAACGAAATGTTTTGTGGCAATCATTTTCCAGACATTGTTTGTTATTTTGAGACAAGCTTTTAAAGTAAGTACCGATAACTTTTTAAAAAATAACAGAAAATTATTTATCATTTGTTACCTAGCACCACTTCTCCAAAGCCACCGCCGTTATTTAGGTACTTGTAACGAAAACCAGTTTTGTGTGCCTTCGTCAAAGAATGATGCCGCCTGTGATAAAACCCAGTCTGCACTTCTTGTTTCACAACATCATCGTTGTTGGAATGTTTCCCATCCAGGAAATCCTTTAGATAAAAATCACTTGGTGAAAGGGTGGTCGAACTGTTCCCGAACAAATAATGCGATCAGATCTTAAGTCTGTTTGGCTGTGTGTGACCGGACATCGTCACTCATTATTGTTTCCCTATAAACCTCACACAATTGGTGATGAATGTTTGGTGACGTAATATTTCTCGCATTCAAAAAACGAATCAGTCGGCGGGTCGTTAGGTTGTTTTAAACATTTTGAAACGCTCTAACAATAGGAAAACACAAAGTGACAATCGCTCAGAGTTGCATTTGGCTTCCTAATGAATGAAGAAGTGCATGCTCAAAATCTCGATTTCAGCGCTGCAGTGGCAACATATTAAAACGATACTAACTTTAAACACACGCCTCTAGTTTCAGTTTTAAAATACTTAATTTCTGTAGGTATTGCAAAGAGCAATTTCAGAGCCGTTAAACGCGAAACGCTTTTTAAAAATCTGAGCCTATTGCATTATTTTTATAGCTATAACAAAATCTAGAAATAGAAAAATAAGCTTTTGTTATAATGGTTTGAGGATGAGGAGTAGAGAAGTTTATGTGAATGTGTGGTACACGGGATTTGAGCCTAGGTCCTATGGAATGCGAACCGGTCAGTGAAAGTTTTGTGGTAATCATTTAGTAAAGTATCCCCATTAACAAGTTCTAGTACCACCATTACACTAATGAGAGCGCGCCGCTCGCATATAAACAGATGAAGTGTGAACACAATAATTAAGGTTTGTACTTCACACTTGGTTGGTTATCGAATAACTCTAGATCATCCATTGAAGGCACGTCACTGTAACCCCGGGATTATACACCTCTAGGGAAGTGATTCTAGGTACATATATATAAAAATTAAAATACCACAAAAAATAATACTTAAAGCCATAAAAATATATTTTTAGAAATTGCGTGTTTAAATCTCTTATGTAAAAAATTCATTCTGAAGAGGACTTTTCTAAATCAACCTACGGGTCAGAGTTGCGAACGCATCCCGACTCGGTTACCTGGACCCATGATCCGTCCTTTCAGCATAGTAACTGCGTAGCGACACATTATGCGCCGCTTCTCTGTTCCAGAACATTCCTTTCGGCATGTTCTAGTAGCCTCCCTTTCTGGAACATTCCGCTTTGTATGCGAAGCCTATATAAGGAATGCCCTTGCCCGGATAGTTTAGTTCAGTGAGTTAAGAAGTTATGAAGAGAAAGGTGGACAGTGACAGTGCAGTTCAGTTGTAAGTTCTGGCTTAGTTGTGATTCGATTTGACGGATCAGCTGTGTTCTGTTCCGAGTGTGTGTCAAAAGTGACTCAAATATAACGTTTGTGCTACGCTGTGTGTCTAAGTGATAAACAGGTACTCTGATTTGTTACAATATTGAACGAATGATTTTTTAATCGAAATCGTTAAATACTAAGTTTGGTATTTACCCGACTTTTCGCTTTTGAGTTACGCTGTCCAAACACACACACACACACACATAACAAATACAAACAGATATTTTTCTAAAAATTATTTTTTTGGATTCAGGGATCAAAGTATTTCCGGTGGAGTGCAATACTTCCTCTACTTACGTAAGTAGTAGAGGAATTAAAAAGCGGGTCGTTGTTTGCTGACTTGGAAATCCTGTACTATCTACAATACAGCAAGAGAAACTTACACACCAAACGTGGTATTTTAGTTCAATATTTTCCAGGAATGTGACACTGAAAGAGGATAGACCACACACACACACACATATGTATATGTATATATCTGATATATATATACATATTCACACAGACGTATAAATCAACATTAAACAAGAATTGTACAAAAGGAGATTGTAACTTAGATGAGGAACAGGTAAGCTAGATAATTCTAGGTAGAGCCCATCTTTCACCAAGCTAATGAGCTGAGAACTGTAAGCAGTAAGGAGAAATAGAAAGAGACAGAGATATTGAAACTGCGTCACTGGGACGGGTATGCGAAATATTTTGGAGCAGAATATTCTCATACATAATAAGGTAACGCGGTCTGAGGACCAATAAAAAATGTCTTTACATTTTGAGGCACGGAAGTAAGCGTCACTAGGCTTAGGTATAAAAGGGGAAGAAAGCCCCAGATTTTCACTCTCTTATAGAATCTCGTCGACTCACAGTGTTGCTCTCTGGACGACAAATGCACGTGTGTGAATTAGGGTAGGAAGACGTGTAGAGTTAGACTAGGCTTCTAATTTATCATTACGGTGGTCAGATTGGTCGTCTCGGAGTTTGAACCCGGGATTTCTCTCGCTCGTTAACCCGCTTTCATGACAAATGAAATCTATAACTTGAATTTTCTGTTAGTATACTCTGAAGTCTTCTTAATTCTGAATGACTTTTGTAAAAATCTTAAACCGTATGATAAAATCTTGCACAAAAATCTGATGTATGTTCACATGACTTTCGCTACCCTGTATATGCATTAGTCGGTATACAAACTATTGTTACTGAAGCTTGTCTTTCTATTTGCTACATTTTAATCCGCTTAAACCTTTGCAGAAATAGCTACATTACACATTTCGCTATAGATAAAAAGAGAGCAGCGATAGTCGAACTGAACGCTATACGCTGGTCTTAAAATTCCATACTGTTTCCATGCAATCGTCATAAACAACTGAAAATTGTCGCGGTAATCTCGTGTTATCTTATTGCTGAGCGCCTGTTATAGTTTTACAATTTTTAATTTTGAGTTCTTTGTCCTCCGGCTAGCTATTATTTCTCAGTCGAGCAAATCTCTTAAACAGGGTGTGTAAACGGAAAGGATTTATTACTGAAAGATAACACTGATAAAGAATTTGTTTTTATACTTTTATTGCCGTCACACTTTATTCATTTCACATAATTATCGTGTCGCGGTAATCTCGCGTTATCTTATTGCTGAGCGCCTGTTATTGTTTTATTATTTTGCATTTTGGGTTCATTGTGCTCCGGCTAGATATTATTATTGTTCAGTCGAGCAAATCTCTTGAACAGGGTGTGTAAACGGAAAGGAGCTGTTACTAAAAGCTAACACTTATAAAAGAATTTGTTTTTACACTTTTATTGCCGTCACATGTTACTAATTTCACATATTTACTCTTGATACACGCCCGACTGAAACTGTTATATTTTAGAATGTAACTATAATCACTTATTTGCCGCACATTATTAATTCGCGTATTTCACATTTTTTTAACTAACTTTACGACGCGAGAGATTCTGTTGGACTGAGCGTTACCCGTCTCTCGCTTTAGCTTTTATACTCCTCACCCCGATATGCCTAAAGATTATAATAGAGCTGCTATTGGTTAATAAAACGCGTCAACATTAGCGTCTATTTTTATATCCAATCAAAATTACGAAAAAATATACTCTAGGGAAGAAATTCCCTCCATTTCTAAAGAAAAGCGCGCTACTCTGACGTCATTTGCTTGCCTCTTCTAATTAACAAACAACTCACCCCCTCGCTACATTGTTGCCCGCTCTTATTGTCAGTTTCGGTGAGGCCGTGTAAACTTATTTCCTAACAATGCTTATAATTAACAAACATCTCAAATCATTGTCACACAATAATGCTCATTTACACTACAATGACTCTGGCATTTACATTGTTGTGATATAAAATACTGCCACAAAATCGATAGGACTTCAAATGAATAACAAGTATTGAACTATTCAAACATTTCTTCTGTGATATGTTTTCGTCAATCGCTTAACGTTTACCAGTTATACGTACAAGAGTACAAAATCCCTTCCGAATGAAGAAGATTTCATAGGCTATTTCTATAAAATTGAATATATACAATTTATTGTTTATGTAGATAACTCTAATATATGATATTTTAATAAAAATCGTTAGACTTTTTTTTAGAAATTACAATTTTCAAAAATGTTCCTTCTATACTTAGTTGGGGATGCGGGTGGCATTTTTGAAAATCTTCGTGTCGCATCCTTGGAGGATATTAAACTCAAATACTAAGTTTGGTATTTTTCCGACTTTTCGTTTTTGAGTTATGCTGTTTACAGACAGACGGGCATGTTTCCAAAAATGCTTTATTTGGATTCAGGGACCCTGAAAGCATGTATTTCTGGTGAAATCTCGGTATCGAATTTTTGAGTGGAATGCAATACTTTTCCCTACTGATTATATGTAGTAGAGAAAGTAAACAAGTCGATCTCATTAAAACAAATAATTTACGTAAATGGAGTTAAACATTTCAGAGATATTCCTTAGTATTGGTTTGAATTTTCAAGTACCTATACTTTTTTCAAGTGGTAAGTGGCTATTCGTTGTTCCTCGAGGTCATGCAATGAACATGAAGTCTCAAAATAATGCTTATTCTACCTAATACAAGTAGGCGGTAGAGAAAGTAAAACTTTTGTTTTTAAATAATTTAAGTGCCATTCTTGTCCTCTTACATGATTGTGTAATCCAGATTCGTTGTTTCTTCAGTTCCATCAAATTTTCCCTATCCATGATTTATGAAGCATCAGCATCTGTTGGCAGGTGCATGTCAAGAAGAAAAAGAAGAAGATGAAGAAGATGTTATCACATCTGGATAATGCATCAAAATGTGATTACCCCTGCAGACTGTGTGAGGACGTATAAATATTTAGTAGCACGAGAATAGACAGCGTCGTGTCTTGGGGGACTTCATCGACACCGACAACGTGGGAGTTAAAGGGAAAAACTCCCAACTAGAAGCTGCACGAGATACACATTTGGTGTTTGATCCGTGGTATATTGGTTATTGACCAGTACATCTGATTAACACTACCCCGATTTTGAGGACATAAAAGGTTTGAAAAGTGACACCATAATTTTAAATATCTTATGTGTTACATTCACATAAGTTTCTCTACCCAATATCCTTTATTAGTGGGAATACGTACCATTTATTAAAGCGTATCTTTCTGTCTACTCAATTTTAATCCAAACAAATCTTTGCAGAAATAGCTACATTACACACTTCGTTATAGATACAAAAGGAACAGCGAAAGTCATATTTTTAACAACTGGACGCTATATGCTGGCCTTAAAATTCCATAATGTTTCCATAACATCGCGAGAAACAATTGAGAATCGACAAGAGTTTAAAAAATCTGATGTGTTACACTCACATGACTTTCTCCACTCTTGTACAAACTATTTTTACAAACTCTTATTCTCCATCTATTTCATGTTAATCGAAATAAACATTCGCAGAAACGATCTTTTCACATGCAATGAAAATTAAATTTTACACATAGCGACCAGTTGTAAAAATATTTGACTATCGCTTAAGGCCCACTATGTTCCCCTTGTTTTGTATTGGCAAAGGCAATATAGAAATACAGTAGCCTTTAAGCATAGACATATCTCTTAATAGCTGGTTGCTAGGTGCAGCACCATTCTCTTTGCCACAGATTAATACTCTTAACATATCCAAGACATAAAAAATCTGATGTGTTACACTCACATGACTTTCTCTACTCTTGTACAAACTATTTTTACAAACGCTTATTCTCCATATGCTTCATGTTAATCGAGATATCGAGATGTCAACCTTAATGGTAATTTTCTTGTAGATGCAAGGGGAATATGGTAGGTTTTAAGCGATAGTCAAATATTTTAACGCTAGTTCCTATGTGGCGCATTTCATTCTCTTTGCATGTCCAGGACATAAAAAAATGAATAACGAATTTGAGAAAAAGTATAAGTATTGGAAGATTTAAGGGAATAACAAGCAATATCTCGAAAACGGTTCACTCAACAAAAGAAATGTATATGACATAAATTGTGTATTTTAACGCGATCTACATTTTTCGTGTAGTAAAATTTTGTCTATATCATATGGTTTACCAGTTATGCAAAAGTCGTTCACAATGAAGAATACTTTTGGAGACATTCCCAGGAAATTCGAGATATACATTTCATTTGCCATAAAAATACCTTAAACATGTGATATTTTAATCAAAATCAGTGGAGGCATTTTTGAGAATATTAAAATTTTCGTAAAATGTTCCATGTAAAGCGTAATCTGGAGTGGGCGGATTTTCACCTTCGTGTCGCATCTCTGTA
Source organism: Deroplatys truncata (assembly GCA_030765065.1). Taxonomy (NCBI): domain Eukaryota; kingdom Metazoa; phylum Arthropoda; class Insecta; order Mantodea; family Mantidae; genus Deroplatys; species Deroplatys truncata. The sequence continues at coordinate 263,211,932 of CM060976.1, read as the reverse complement.
AGATACTGAACCTAAATACCAAGTTTGGTGTTTATCCGACTGTTTTTTTTTCTGAGTTATGCTGTTCACAGACACACAGACACACACACATAGACATGTTTCTAAAAATGCTTTTTTTTTATTCAGGGGGTCTCAAAACATGTATTTCTGGTGAAAACTCGGTATCGAATTTTTGCGTGGAATACAATACTTCCCCTACTTACTAAACGTAGTAGAGAAACTAAAAAATTAATAACAAATTCCCATTTGAGAAAATGAGAATTAAAAAATTTTAGGGCATAACGAACAATATCTCCAAAATGGTGCACTCAACAACAAAAATGTATGACATAAGTTGTATATTTTAACGCGATCTACATTTTTTTTTGTAGTAAAATTTTGTCTATATCTTATGGTTTACCAATTATGCAAAAGTCGTTCAAAGTGAAGAATGCTTTTGAAGACATTCCCAGAAAATTCGAGATATACATTTCAATTGTCATGAAAATATTTTAAACATATGATATTTTAATCAAAATCGTTAGATCCATTATTAAAATTTTCGAAAAATGTTCCATGTAAAGGGTAATCCGGGGTGGGGAGATTTTCTTGAAAACATTCGAGTCGCATCTCTGGAAGATACTGTACCTAAATACCAAGTTTGGAGTTTATTCGACTGATCGTTTCTGAGTTATATTGTTCACAGTCTCACACACACACACACACACACACACACACACACACACACACACACACACACACACGCACACACACACAGACATGTTTCCAAAAATGTTTTTTTTTTGGATTCAGGGCGTCTCAAAACATATATTTCCGGTGAAATATCGGTATCGTATTTTTTGGTGGAATACAATACTTCCCCCTACTTACTATACGTAGTAGAGAAAGTAAAAATAATGCCACAATAAGTTATGTGCTTACAAGATATCTATATTTATTCTGTACCACCTTTTCGTCTATTGCTTAATACTTACTGGTTATACACAATTACACAGAGCTCTTTCGAAATGAAGAGGGATACACAGGTAATTCCCAAAAAATTCAAGATGTATATTCTATTTGTAATGTAAATATCTTAAAAATATAAACTTTTAATAAAAACCTTTAGAATAATTTTTGTTATATATTGATTTATTATTCTGTAAATTCATTGCTCTAATAAAAGGGTTTAACACAACACATTTTTAAAATATGGACATCAAAGAATGCAGGTTTTATAGAAAGTCAGCCTACAAATAGATTTATTATATCAGATTTTTACTTTCTCTACTAGGTATAGTAAGCAGGGAAGTATTGCATTTCATCCAAGAATTTGATGTCAAAAATTCACCGGAAATCTATCTTTTGAGGTGCCTTGAATCCAAATAAATCTTTTTTGGAAACATGTCCGTGTGTGTGTCTGTCTGTGTGTGTGGCAATTTGTGAACAGCATAACTCAGAAATGAAAAGTTAGATAAATACCAAACTTGGTGTTCTTTATAGTATCCTCAAATGATGCGAAACTAAGATTTTCAATAAAATTCCCCCACCCCAGACTGCACTTTACATGGAACATTTTTTGAAACTTTTCATTTTATGAAAAATGCCTATAACGATTTTGATAAAAATATCATATGTTTAAGATATTTTCATGGAAAATGAAGTGCATATTTTGAATTTTCCTGGTTATGCTCCCAAAAGTCCTCTTCATTTGAATGACTTTCGCATAACTATTAAACCAGTTTAATAAAAATACAAAAACTTGTAGATCTTGTTAAAACACACAATTTATGTATATACATTTTTTTTTGTCCAGTGAACCATTTCCGAGATATTCCTTGTTATGTGTTTTAATTTTGCAATACTTATACTTTCTCTCAAATGGGAATACGTTATTTGTTTTTTTATGTCCTGGACATACAAAGAGAACGGAATACTCCACATAGCAATCAGGTCTTAAAATATTTGACTATCGCTTAAAGCCTACCATATTCCCCTTGCATCTACAAGAAAATTAGCAATAAGATTAACATCTCGATTAACCTGAAGCATATGGAGAATAAGCGTTTGTAAAAATAGTTTTACAAGAGTAGAGAGTAATGCGAGTGCAATACATCAGATTTGTTTATATATTAATTTATTGTTGTGCAAATTCATTACTCTAATAAAAATGTTTAACACAATTCATTTTTAAAATATACACATAAAAATACAGGTTTTTAAGGAAATCATCTTAGAAGGAAATTTAGTATATCAAATTTTTTATATTAATTCTTAATTACTGTAGAAAAATTATTACTTTTTGTACTTTCCAAGATTGTGAATTTTTTAAACACTAATAATTTAACTGTCAAATTTGGTGCCGTATTTCAACAAAGGATATATGCCCATTTTTATAATGTGCTTTAGAGAGGCAGTGCAAAAATTTGAAATAAAATAGTAAAAAATTGTGTCGTGTACAGCATTCTGAACTTGGAAATATGCTGAAAATAGTTTTGTGAAAAAAATTTGGGCGTTTTTATTAATAGGCATAGACCTGTCCATTCACAGCTTCAGTTAACTGGCAATTTAAATGCTCCAAGTGTATAGAAAAATAATTTCTTCTTAAAATTTAGAATCTATATTATTGTATTATGAGCACTTAAATTGCATTTAATTTTTCATAATTTTTGTTAAAATTTTACAGATGCATTACATTAAGTCATACAAACTATGTCAAATAAATTGTTGTGTGGCGTTAACCATTTCCGAGATATTGTTTGTTATTTGTTTAAATTTACAAATACATTTAGCATAGACAGAGATTCACGTTTAAAAAAAATCTGACTATCGATTTGGCCTACTACATTCTTCTTATACCTACAACAATGTGTAGAAGATAAATAAAGGAAGTCATGTGAACGCAATACATCAGATTTTTTCCCTTCCTCTTCCTCGCTGTGCCAAAGTATTTCCTCTGTGTCGAATATTCACGCACAGAGGTCGCAGTTCCGTTTGTTACAAAGCAAGATAACTCTCCATTAACCTTTTAAAGGGGAGGGTCACCGAGAGGGAAGCATATTTCACCCCCTCCCCCGCCCATTGTCAGTCACTCATAGCGGGTGAGCCCTACGGTTTCGATAAGATAGCGGCAGCAATAAAAATGTTCAGGCCGACGACGATAAAAGGACAGTCGTAAACAAAACAATGGAAGGTATGAACTAGAGGTTGAATTAGTGCGGGGCCATCGGCAGTAATCTCGTGACGTTACAACAAAGTACACTGCCCTCGTGAGCTAATTAGTTGATTAAGGATGACGTAACGCGGTGTTTAATAATATGTACAGCTTAGTGCAAAAAATCTTGACATAAGACGGAGGTATGTCTACTGGCATTGAGATGTCAAGCACTCCCATCCATACCACTGAGCGAAGTGGCGCCCCGGTAAGAGCTCGGTTAATCCGCCTCGGGTGCTCCTTAGGGGACTCCCCACGGAAGCTCAGGGACTATGGATGGTCCGAGGCGGTATAGGATACGTTCAATCTGGAAACATTAGGACCCCGTCCATGCTTGCGCCCGTCGTCATCCGGATCTAATCGCCCTTCGGTTATCCCCCTTCATCCCTCCCTCCTAGGGGTCACGGTAGTGGCGCAAGGGGCCGGAATTCCTGCGTGCGGTGCTTACCCCGGTTTCGGGGTCCCCTCTGTTCGTCAATACTTACCCTCCTAGTGGTTTTACCAAATGGATTTTAGGCAGAAATTTAACACATTTTCACTCTGGCCCGTACAGCATCAGGTGAAAATTATTGTGTCATCTCTCATTCGAATTATTTAGATTCATTCGTTTCTCTTTTGGTTGTCATTTATTTCTAGAGATTTACCTCAAGCTGTCAGTTAAAGAATCGCGAGCGTTCAATGAAATGAAATGTTAAGCAAATATGACAACTTTAGGGAGGTAAAAAGGTCTAAACGTTGTGTTAAAGAAAACACCGTATTAGAACTGGGCGATTTGTGTTGGTATCACACGCCTCACTCTCTTCTTGCATAACAGCAACTTGATTAACAAGCTGCTTACGTCGTCCCAGACCTAGCGAAATGGCTCTGCGGCTCGGGTTTGGGAGGTCCGAGTTCGATTCCTGGGGCAGACCACTCTAACCACGGGCTCCTCGTGGTGCTCCCTGAGTGGCTGGGCGAATGCTGGGGTGGTTTTCTCAAACACTAATTTCTTTCCCTATATTCCTATCATTTCACTTCCCTTTTCATGTTTGAGATGGGCTGTGCAGTGTCGGCTGGTTTCAGACGGCGCAGTTGAAAGTTCTTGACTTATAGCAGCCTTCTCTGAGCCGACTCAGGTGGGTCGAGTACTCTCCGGTTCCTCCATAGGGAAGCCTTCTCTGAACAGCTCGCCTGTGTGATTAGATCATAAGCTTGGAATCGTTAGTGACCTCTGCGCGTCTCTGTCGGTCGGCCACTCTGAGGACTCTGAGACCACCCCATTTCGGGGAACGAAGGGTTACACAGAGCATCCTTTTCCCCTGCCATGCAACGTCGAGATTCCCGCCGACACTTTCAACTCTGAAACAGACCAAGCAGACGGCAGGTGAAGTGAAATGAGAATGGAGGTGAAATGAAGGGACAGGAAATTCGAGGGACCTAATGAACGTTTCCGGCATTCGCCTAGCGACCCGGGGAAAGCCCCAAAAAGAAACCGAAGGGTCAGGACGATCGGTCGCCGGAATTGAACCCATAAACTCTCGAATGCGAGTCACAGACGTTACTTCTGAGCCCGGTACGGCGATGGTATGCACAAAGACTCCGCGTCTCCCCTCCATTCCCTGGTTATTGTCATTGACTTACATTTAGGGTTTAATAATTTAATACGTGACTCCTTCTTAGAAATTTAGACATGTTACATACTTTATTAGTTATTTCCAACAATCTTGTAAAGTTAATTTAATCTTTGGTTTAAATGAGCTACATTTGACATTTAAAATACAACATTAGCAGTTGAAAACTTTCAAAATTACAATCCTTGAAGTATTTTACATATAAACCAACTTTCATATTTGGAAAATGTTTTCTTAGAAATCTAGGGATCTAGCACCGCAAGTATTAATTCTCCAACGAAATTAAGTTGAATACATCTGTCATAAAGGTTTCAACTTAATTAGATAAGAGTCAGAGCACTGCAGCAGACGTGGCACACTCTAGCGGAAGGTACATGTAACACCTGAATGACATGTGCACACTTTCTCACTGTACAGCTCCGTGCACTTTGATTGTGACCGCAACGAGACATCAGCATTCACTTGTCTTTCAGAACCTGCAGTTGTCATGACAACGGCCACTATATGGAACAAGTGAAGGTGTTTAACGAAATGCGTCTATGAAAAACGGAAGCTATCCAGTAGACTTCACTTTAATCAAATTTGAAACAATAGAACAAATCCAAATGCATATAATATTGTCGTTCTCTACATAAAACAAATATCCCCCTAAATTTCTAATATATTTGTTACATCCTGCAAGAATGTGAGGTTATAAAAAGAAGAAAAGACACTAAAAGTGCCAGCTACCTAATTAATGAATTCCAGCAAAAAGAAAAGTATATCATGAAGAAGGTTAATTTTATGGTGCTGTTGTATTGTATTTCGACTGTTGGGGAGCCGAACTTGAAGTAGTAGCAACCGCACGTATGGTATAAGTTTCCGATAGCCTTCTACCTAAGTTTAAAAATATTAACTTTGTAATTTAACTATTTCTTTAAATATTATATATTTATGTTTGCCTCGGCTGCGTCAGTATTATTGTTAGAGACATGGAAGTCTTGGCAGGGTTGTGGTGCGACTAAGAATGTCGGCGTACACAGATTATAATTTTACTTCACTCCTTTTATTAATGCTTGACACGATTTAAATAACACTTCACTGATATAGAGAGAGCTGTGAGATTCTTTTTATTATTAAATACCTGCACTTTTTAACACGTTAATTATTTTAGTCTCACACGAATACGTATTAAATTTCTTGAGGACACTTTTTGCGTCTGGTTAGTAACGCTGTCTACAACAAACTGAACTGATTTCAACCGCCTAAACTTGTAAATTTCTGTTCTTCAAGTCTCTGATTGGCTATTCCTAATCCAATAGAATACCTTCATTTACCTAAAGCTTTTTCTCGTTGTTGATTGGCTATTTTTATAAACTATCACTAAAATTACATTATTGCGTCCAAGAATCACAAGTAACATTTAAACTCTCAAACTCATTATTGCCTCAAGATTACCTCATTGTTACCTCATTATTAGCAACTTTTGACCTATTTCTCACATCTCCTACATTATTAAATTACGTAATATATTCACATAACATTACTACACATGGATACAATATTATAAACATATAGAATGATTGTAATATACACTTTTTATATATTGTTATATACACATACTGCTTTAAGGCGAGCTGTTATTGACTTTATATATTATATAATTAGAATGAAATCATTTAAGTGTTAAAAATACTGTCTCAGTTAATGGTTCCAATTTTCAACACTTTGTCGTTATTTTCAAGTCCTGTCAACATTTAGTTGTTTCTCAGGGTTGCATTGAGAGAGAATGGTATTTTAAGGCAGCGTATAGTGTCCAGTTCTTAAACATTTGACTAATGTGTAATGTATTTCTGCAAAGGTTTATTTGGATTAAAATGCATTAGGTAGAAAAATAAGCTAGTGTAAGAAAAAATGTACCACTAATAAACAATAGAGGGTAGAGAAAGCCATGTGAATGTAACACATCATAAACGCCAACCACTATTTGGAAATATGTTGGAATACAATAGGTGTTTGTTCTGCAATCCACAGAGAAAGTTTCATAGACTAACCTATGTAATTCGAGTGAAGTTTTAAAGCGCAGAGAAATGACCAATCGCTGAAAGTCAAGCAAAGCGTAATTATCTCTGTAGTGAAGTTTTTTTAGCGGCACAAAGCGAGGTCAGGAACAATATTTTCACGCGACATGACGCGGCCTGTTTCAAATAAACAGATCGGACACAGCAACTCGTTTCGGATATTAAAATAGTAAACCGATGTGTACCCAGTATGCATTGCGACTGTCTGTGGTTTGAACGAGCGTCGGCTGTGACAGATAAAACTCGCTTTAAAAAGTCAACAGATGTACCTTTTGTTGTAAACACAAACTGGCTCCATGGCACCGTAAAAATACACGTTCAGTACAAGCAGTATCGGATTTTACCCAGTTTGTTACTACAAATGATGCTAGATGTCTTAAGTACTAGAGTTATTCATAATTAAAATTGAATTAAAACGTGTAAGGGGAGTATTACCTTACATGAAATGTAAATGTATGTGTAGGGTAAACTCAAACTCCATTCAACAGATTCTGATTATTCTTTTATTTTTAACACTGAAATGATATCAGTCTAATTAAATAATATAAAAAATAACAGCCCGCCTTAAAGCAATATGTGTATAATATAATATATAAAATGTATGTTACATTCATTGTATTATGTATATGTTATTATGTACATGTATAATAATCTTATGTGAATGTATTACGTAGTTTAACAATGTAGGAGCTGTGAGAATAGAAGCAAGCTGACTTCCGTAGCAAACAGAATTACAAAGTAAAAGCCGAAGGTTGCTAACAATGAGGTAACCTTGAGACAACAATAAATTAGAAAATTTAAAAAGGCTGCTAATAATTTTTGGAACAATAATGTAATATTTAGCACAGTTTATAAATGGTCAATCAAAAACTATAAAAAGGTTAAATTAAATAAAGGTATTCTATTGGAATAGGCTTAGCCAATCAGAGACTTGAAATAGAGTAAATGTATAAATTCACGCGGAAGACGCTACAAGGAAGCGTAACCAAGCAGTCCAGCTTTGGTACGGTACGGTATAGGTTCAGTGTGAGACAGGAGATTTTATTGCGGTTAGAATAATATAAAGTTAAAAGTGCAAATAATAAAGTGCTCTATATTAGAATACATAAGTGAAGTGTTATTTAATCGCGTAAAGGATTAAATAAAAAAAAATACAATACAATTATAATTTGTGTAAGCCTTGTTCTTTAGCCGTACTAGCCCTGCAAAGAGATACGTGCTCAAAAAATACTAAAGACGCAGCCGAGGTATACCTATATACACACACCTATATGTATATAATATTTAGATAAACAATAAAAATAAAAGGTTGATTTTTAAACGTGGGGCGAAGACCACCGGCTTCAACTACATAAAGTTTGGGTACCATACGTGGGGCTGCAAAACCACTTCATTCACCATTGAAAAACGCAAATCGTTCTGACGGATCTAGACTATAAGATACCTTCTAAATAAATTAATAAGTTCCTAAAATATTGAAAAGCCTTGTACTGCCATGATACTTGTACTCGAAGCCTTGTACTTGAATACGAACACATTGGAGTTATAAAAGAGCATGCTGGTGAAGAAGGCCTTGCCTTTTAGTTGAGAATGCCATGCAATAGAAAATAGTTGTTACTTTGAAGAAGTTATAGCACCACGTATGCATGCCAACTTGAAGAAGGTATTTAGCTCCACATTTGGGAACCAATTTGAAGAAAGTGCTCTGTTGGAGTTTATTTATTTAATCTGCTCCATGTATGAACGTCAATTTTGAAGTGGATTACTCAGTACGTAATATACTGTTACGTATGAGAAGCCGATTTTTAAGATGTCTAAGTTTAAAAAATATTAATTAACTTTGTTATTAAACTGCTTCTATAGATAATATTTATGTTTATGTTTGCCTCGCAGCGTCAGTCTTACTTTAGAGACACGTTTCTCTTAATCAGGACATGGTACGACAAGAATGTAGGATTACACAGATTTTAAGTTTTAAATTCACTTCTTTTTATTAATCCTTGACACAAATTAAATAGCACTACACTGATATCAAGAGCTATGAGATTCTTTTACTTGATACTTGCACTTAGTTAACGCGTATATTTATTTTTCGTTACACACGAATACGTAATATTTCTTTAGAGAACACATCTTCCATCCGGTCACTACCAAGGTCTGCAGGCAACTGAACATATTTCAACCGTATAAACTTTTAAGTTTTTGTATTTCAAGTCTCTGACTGGCTAATCCTAGTCCAATAGAATACCTGCGTTTAATTAAAGCTTTTTCTGGCTGTTGATTAGCTATTTTAAAAACTGTCACAATTTTTACGTTATTGCTGCCCTAATCACAACTAGTAGTATTCAAACTCTCAAACTCATTATTGCCTCAAGGTTACCTTATTGTTAACAACGTTAAACTTATTATTCTAACAGCTCTTACATTATTAAACTAAACAGTGCATTCACATAACATTATTAAACATGTTTACAATAATATAAGCTTTTGCAGTGACTGTTACATACATCTTTACAAATTATTACATACATATTGCTTGAAGGCGGGCTGTTATTGAATTTACATATTATATAATTTAATTCAAATTTTTCAAGTGTTAAAAATACTGCCCCAAATTCACAGAACATTGTAACATATGAGAAAACAGTCACTATCACTAGGCACTCAACATAACACAAGTCTTACACTTGAGTCACTTTGGCGCACACCGGATCCGTCACAGCTGAACTGCACGACTCACAAATGACTGGTGAGTTACAACTCACAAGCGCACTGTGCACTTCGTCACTTCTAACAACTCAATTCAATTGCACGCTGCCCTTGTAGCAGAGCGACCCTTATATAGGTCCCTATACAAAGTGGAAACTTCTAGAAGAGGAACCTACCAGAACATGCCGAAACGAACGCACATGTTAAGTGGCACATAAAGGGGCTTTAAAGGCGCGCGGTCACAATATGCATGTAAAATACAAATGCTGCATATATTTAATTCCAAGCAATATACAATGTGGATCATTTAAGTTCAGGCTGTACATCTAAACTAAGCGTTGTAGAAAGACATGGCTTTAATAAAAGTTGATTGATATTATGAGGGAAAATAAATGTCATTAGCCGTGTTTTATTTGGAGGACCTGTGATGGTTATTTTCGGATTAATTTGTTTTTTCTTTAAATGGGAACCTATGCCTTTTATCCTGATTATATTGAGTTCTGTAAGAGGTATGTTAAAAAGTAGAGTTTCAAGATGATAATGTGTGATTGGTGTCCCTGTAACAAAAATTAAAGCCGCTAGTTTTCTTTGTAATACTTCAATTTAAATAATTTGTTTTATGAAAATCAAACAGCGAGGACCTTTTTTTCCTTGAAGAGACAGATGGTGAAGTGAAGCTATGAAATACCCTAAGAAGTGTGAATTAACTTTTGGAAGATATCGCATGATAATGCCGCATGAAAGTGATATTGTCACGTGCTAAGTTGTGACACTGGGGGATTTACAGGTAGAGGCATCTAAAACGCTTGACTGCAGCTTTCTCGCTATATTCTAAAGAGTTACATGTGATAGTTGGTTTACAAGATCAGGGAAGATGATGGTGCTAGCTAACATTATTATTAACAATTTAGTTTATAACGCTTACCTTGAGAAACGTCTCGTCGTGGGTGAGAAGAGCCAATACTCAACACGACATTGTCAAATCGCTAGTGGTGTCAAGTGAAACCATCAGGTGAGCGACCGTTCATCGGCGCGCTGACGCGTACCATTACGGTCTCGGCAAAGTTACAACACAAAGATGTCGCAGCAGAACTTGCTTACTCACCTAATGACTTATCTCGCGGGATCGCTCGCTTATATAGGCAATGGAATCTTCCACAGAACATTCCAGCAATATTCTGGAGGCGGGGGAAAGAGACTTCCAGAAGATTTTGGCTATCTAGCGATAGCGCTTCTGAAGTTTACGCCGCTGCCCTGCGCCGACCTCCTGATAACCTTAGGCCATCTCGTCGCTGCGTCACAATAAATATAGATGGTCACGATTTGGCAACTAAGATACAGAAAACGCTACGCTACGATACTCATATGATGACAATGCTAACATATTTTACACTGCCTTTTGGTCTGGTGATTAGAGGCCATCTTCCAAATTCCGAAGTTGCGGGTTCGATTCCCGAATCGAGGATGGAAGGTTTTCCTTAGTCAGGATAATTCCCTAGAGTCTGGAAGTATGATAAAGGTATGGACGAACGCAGGAGCCCCCGGACAGAGTAACGCGTACGTGGCGAAGGCCCTTTTTGCCTCTACCGTGATACATGGGAGGGAGGGATGAGAGGATGAGGCAGTATTTTTAACACTTGAATAGTTCCAATTAAATTACATAATATATAAATTCAATAACAACCCACCTTTGAAGCAATATGTGTATTTAATATTTTGCAAAATGTATGTAACAGTCTTTGCATATGCTTATATTATTGTATACATGTGTAATAATGCTATGTGAATGTATTGCGTAATTTAATAATGTAGGAGCTGTGAGAATAATAAGTTTAAGGTTGCTAACAATGAGGTAATCTTGAGGCAACAATGAGTTTGAGAGTTTGAATACTACTAGTCATGATTAGAGTAGCAATAATATAAATTTTGTGACAGTTTAAAAAAATAACCAATCAACAACCAGAAAAGGCTTTAGTTAAATGCTCGTACTCTATTGGAATAGGATTAGCCAATCAGAGACTTGAAATACAGAAATTTAACAGTTTATACGGTTGAAATATGTTCAGTTACCTGCAGACCTTGATAGTAACCGGATGCAAGATGCGTTCTCTAGAGAAATATAATACATATTCGTGTGAAACGAAAAATAAGTTTATGTATTAAAAGTGTTAAATTAAAGAATCTCGCAGGTCTTGATATCAGTGTAGTGCTATTTAATTTATGTCAAGGATTAATAAAAAAAAGAGTGATTTAAACTTAAAATATGTGTAAGCCTACATTCTTGTCGCACCGGGCCCTGCTTAAGAGAATCGTGTCTCTAAAGTAAGACTGATGCAGCCGAGGCAAACATAAACATAAATAATATCTATAGAAGCAGTTTAATAACAAAGTTAATATTTTTTTTACACTTGGGACGTAACAACAAAAATACATCTTCAAATCGGCTTTTCGTAAGTAGCAGCAAACAACGTAAATAATTATAAACATCTTCAAATTGACGCCCACAGCGTGGTGCAAACTCCAACAACAGTGAAATATACTACTTCAAGGAGAGACCCGACAGGTGACCAACTCCTGATGACAATGAGCGCAAGCATGGACGGGTGCTTAATGTTTCCAGATTGAATGCATCCGAAACCGCCCAGAAGCCACCGAAACTGCGGCAGCTCCCCCAGGGTGGAGCCCACTCGGAGGGGAGACTTAGATGAGCAGACCCCTCCCTCGCAGTCCCCAGGGAAGAAACCTCACAGAGCACACCCCACCGCCCAACCGCAACCCGCCGAACACGTCGCCTGGTCCTACACCCTGAAAGAGATGACAAGGAAGACAAATGAGAGGAAGAACATGAACCACCTTAGTAGTCGCCTGTAAACACGGAGAACCAACGTGCTCTTTCACTTGGTTAGAAGAATAGGTAGAGAAATTCTTGTAAATGTAACCTACTGCTTCGAATACCAGAAACTTGTTTTCTCTAGGAGCGTAAAGTGACTTTTGCAACGTGTGTATATATTATACCAATGCTCTGTTTGAAAATTAAATTTAATATTGCCTGATGTTGAAATGGGATTATTAAACAATTTTGTCATTTGCTTCCGTTACACGCTTTAACAAAAACTAAGCAAATAGACTACTTCTCTCCTCTTTATCAAACATTTATATTTAAACGACATGCGTATTAATTTATTTTTATTTGATAAAATCTCTACATGACTCCACAAGTGGACAGATATAGTAATCCATGTATCACTGTATACTGCTGAAAATCCTCCGGCTCTATATTTCTATATCTATTTATATAGTATATTTCAATGAAAGTTGATTTATCATTTCTGCAGCACTTGTTACTCTTTGGATGGTTTCAACCAAATGAAATATCTGGTTCCTGTAATATATTTCAAGCATCCGAAGTGGAATTGCTCCACTACCTGGATTTTATTCTATACTGAAGGGTTTATCGAAAGCACAATATTTTGTGGTAACACTAACGTAGTTGTGGCCCGCATTCGGGAGATCGTGGGTTCAAATCCCGAGGACCGACCAGGCGTTTTTCCTGGGGCCTTATCTACACTTCTATAAAAATCTGATGTGTTACACTCACATGACTTTCTCTACTCTTGTACAAACTACTTTTACAAACGCTTATTCTCCATATTGTTCATGTTAATCGAGATATTCATCTTATTGCTAATTTTCTTGTAGATGCAAGGGGAATACGGTAGGCTTTAAGCGATAGTCTCAATAACGCATTCCCATTTGAGAAACAGTATTGGAAAGTTTAAGGGAATAACAAGCAATATATTAAAAGTGGTTCACTCAACAAAAAAATGTACATGACATAATTTGTGTATATTAACGCGATGTACATTTTTTGTGTAGTAAACTTTTGTCTATCTCTTATGGTTACCAGCTATGCAAAAGTCGATCACAATGAAGAACACTTTTGGAGACATTCCCAAAAAATTCAAGATATATATTTTATTTGCCATAAAACTATCTTAAATATATGATATTTTAATCAAAATCGTTAGAGCCATTTTTGAGAAAATTAAAATTTTCGAAAAATGTTCCATGAAAAGGGTAGTCTGGGGTGGGAGGATTTTCTTGAAAACCTTCGTGTCGCATCTCTGGAAGATACTGAACCTAAATAGCAAGTTTGGTCTTTACGACTGTTCGTTTCTGAGTTATGCTGTTCACAGACACACACACGGACATGTTTCCAAAAACACCTTTTTTGGATTCAGGAGGCCTCAAAACATGTATTTCCGGTGAAATCTCTGTATCGAATTTTTGGGTGGAATACAATACTTCCCCTAGTTAGTATACGTAGTAGAGAAAGTAAAAATAATAACCGCCCGCCTTAAAGCAATATGTGTATAATATATAAAGTGTATATTACAGTCATTGTATTATGTTTATTTTATCATTATATTTATAATAATGTTAAGTGAATGTATTACGTAGTTTAACAATGTAGGAGCTGTGAGAATAGAAGCAAGCTGGCTTTCGTAGCAAACAGAATTACAAAGTAGAAGCCGAAAGTTGCTAAGAATGAGGTAACCTTGAGACAACAATAAATTAGAAAGTTTAAAAACGTTACTAATAGTTCTTGGAACAATAATAGTGTAACATATAAAACAGTTTATAAATAGCCAATCAAAAACTAGAAAGCCAAAGGTTAAATAAAGGTATTCTATTGTATGGGCTTAGCCAATCAGACTAGAAATAGAGAAAATGTACAAATTCAAATGGTAGACGCTAGAAGATAGCGTACCCAAGCAGTTCGGTTCAGTGTGAGACATGAAAATTTATTGCGGTGAGGATAATATATAAAGTTTAACTGTTAAAAGTGCAAATAACTATAATCTCACAGCATGCATTCAGTGGTGTTATTTAACCGTGTGAAGGATTAATAAAAAAATCTGATGTGTTACACTCACATGACTTTCTCTACTCTTGTACAATCTAATTTTACAAATCCCTATTCTCCATATGCTTCATGTTAATCGAGATATCGAGATGTCAATCTTATTGGTAATTTTCTTGTAGATGCAAGGGAAATATGGTAGCTTTTAAGCGATAGTCAAATATTTTAACGCTGGTTGCTATGTGGCGCATTCCATTCTCTTTGCATGTCCAGGACATAAAAAAACTGAATAACGCATTTGAGAAAAAGTATAAGTATTGGAAAATTTAAGGAAATAACATGCAATATCTCGAAAACGGTTCACTCAACAAAAGAAATGTATATGACATAAGTTGTGTATTTTAACGCGATCTACATTTTTTATGTAGTAAAATTTTGTCTATCTCTTATGGTTTACCAGTTATGCAAAAGTCGTTCACAATGAAGAATACTTTTGGAGACATTCCCAGAAAATTCGAGATATACATTTCATTTCTCATAACATTATCTTAAACATATGATATTTTCATCAAAATCGTTAGAGCCATTTTTGAGAAAATTAAAATTTTCGAAAAATCTTCCATGTAAAGGGTAGTCTGGGGTGGGGGGATATTCTTGAAAACCTTCGTGTCGCATCTCTGGAAGATACTGAACCTAAATACCAAGTTTGGTGCTTATCCGATTGTTCGTTTTTGAGTTATGCTGTTCACAGACACACAGACACACACACAGACACACACACACACACACACACACAGACACACACACACGGACATGTTTCCAAAAATGCTTTTTTTGGATTCAGGAGGTCTCAAAACATGTATTTTCGGCGAAATCTCGGTATCGAATTTTTGGGTGGAATGCAATACTTCCCCTACTTACTATACGTAGTAGAGAAAGTAAAAATGTAAAATACAATTATAATTTGTAAGTCTTATTCTTTAGTCGCACCAGCCCTGGTAAGAGATATGTGCTCTAAAGAAAGACTACTAACGAATCTGAGGCATATATAATATTTAAATAAATAACATTAAAATAGTTACTACAGATAAGTTAAACGTGGGGCGAAGGCCACCGGAAAGTTTGTACCGTACGTGGGACGAACACTCCAAGAAACATATCTCCCACAAATTTGGCGCCCAAGCGTGACCCAACACCTTGCTTCAAATTGGTTTATACGTGGTCCAACCGCAACAATTAAAACATCCACTCTGAACCATGGGTTTTTCGTGGTTTTCCCTAGTCGGTAGGCGAATGCTCACTGATTTCTCATCTATAATAATTTAATTTTGCTTTCATTCCGTTTCATTCTCAAGTTTCTGGCACTTCCTGGTGTGACGGTACCGGACAAATGGCAATATTACCGTGGACAATTGATTGGACGAGTCCTTCATCGCTTCTTCTGGTCAGTTCTAGTATTGGGTCGAGTCTTGGAGGTCCGAGCGTCTCCGGCTGTCTACTTGTGACCTGCAGCCTCCTGTGGTTCATTCACTTCATCCCTTCCTCCTGGAGGGTGGTACCCGCAATAGATATCCCGTAGGTTGCAGTGCGCGAAGGGTATATCACCGTCGTATATCCTACACAGCAAATCTCTTGTTTACAATAGTGTAGTGCAGTGTTTAGCAACGAATAATTCAATTTTTAGTTCTAAGGGAATTTAAAACAGAAATTTGGAGTAGAAGTATCTTTACGTTATTTGCACCACGCTTAGGGCGTCAATACCGCTTTCCTGTAGCCTTCGCCCCAAATGTACTTTCCGGTGGCCTTTGGCCCCATAAAAAATGTTTAAAAAATATTAACTTTGTAATTTGACTGTTTCTTTAAATATTATATTTATGTTTGCCTCGGCTGCGTCATTATTATTGTTAGAGACATGTTTCTCCTTGCAGGGTTGGGGTGCGACTACTATTAGTTTCAAATGGGAAGAGTTCTGAGCTACAGCGAATGAGGTGCATTTGCGTGCACAGCGTTGCCACCTCGTTACCCCCACTCTTTTCATATTTCCCTCTCACTCTCACATCTGCCTGTCGCTAGAATGGTCGACGTAAAGCAACCCAAACTGAATTATCTAAACTTTTATAATTCTCCTGGTGTTTAAATTCATAATTGGGAATATACTCGCATGCTACGTACGTATTTTTTAAGTGTTATATAATTATAGGTTATGAATTACCTGTGCTTTTAATCCAATGGAACTGCCAGTGTCTCATCCGTATCACTGTCATCAGTTACGTGAAGAGGCAATTCGTCACTGACACTGTCTTCATCGTCTGAGTCTTGCAAATTTATGATGATAGGTTCCAAAATATCGTCACGGCCTATTTCTTTCCAAAGGTCGTCATCTTGTAGTTTTTCTGCATGTCTCACGCAGGCTTCCCAGTCTTGTTGAGTTACCTTGTCAATTTCTTCGTGAATAAGACGTTCAACGTCAGTCAGTTTAAAAGTGTTATTTCTGTTTGCAACCCCTCGTTTTATTTGAGCCCATACTAACTCAATTGGATTATACTGGCAGTGATAAGGGGGGAGGCGGATTACCTCGTGTCCCATTTCCATTGCAAGTTGATCCAGCTGATACACTTTTCCCTGGTTTTTAAATGGAAGTACTCGTTGCAGTAACTCATTTTTAGTTTCTGTTGCCGAAAATTCAACCCCCTTTTTTTGCAACCATTCAACAATTTGGTTCTTTCTACTGGCAGTATTCGGTACTTTGTTTTCAATAACCGAATGATATGGTGCATTATCCATTATAATTATGCTTCCCTCTTCTAAATAATTTAGGAATCTGTTCAAAAACCATTCTTTAAACGTATCAGCTGTCATCTTTTCGTGATAATCTGAGGTGGTTTTGGACAGAAAAATCCATTTGCTTTCAGGTACAAATCCTGTCTTAGCGGACCCTACATGACAAATGATAAGTCGACTGCCTTTTCCAACAGGTACCTTCAGGCCACCCTTTTTGGAGGAATCTTGCCAGATTGAACTTCGAGTGAGGTTTTTATTTACCCATGTCTCATCTAAGTAAAATATAGGTCTCGTATCGCAAGAATTTCGAATTTCGTGCATTTTGCGTAAGAATTTTATTCTTGCCGCAACAATGTCACTCCTCTCCATTAAAAATTGTCGCCCATCATTTGTCTTTCTGTACCTGAACTCTAATCCTCTCAAAA
Organism: Deroplatys truncata; assembly: GCA_030765065.1. Classification (NCBI taxonomy): domain Eukaryota; kingdom Metazoa; phylum Arthropoda; class Insecta; order Mantodea; family Mantidae; genus Deroplatys; species Deroplatys truncata. The sequence goes on along the minus strand of CM060976.1, from coordinate 263,194,290 downwards.
TTCTATAAGTAGATGAATTTGAACCAGTGTATTATATTTTAGTTCTAAGGGCACAAGTTATTTTCTGTATTGTTGGGAATTCACCTTGGTCATAAAACTCGAACACAGTTCTGCGTACAACATCCTTGTCAAAGTCAGTTAAATTTGTAATCCTCTTCGGAGGTCCAATGTGCTTTCTGGGCGATACAAACACTGGAGTATCACTGGGAACAGATTTTCTTGCCTCTCCGCAAATGCGAGACACACTTGCTTTACCGACACCACACGCTTTAGCAGTAAGCTGTTGAGGATTTTTGAAATCAAGTTGATTTCTGTGTTCCTCATTGTTACATTTTTTAAAAAACGAGTAGACCCTAAATATAATACTTCGAGCCTGACTTCGCAATACCTGCCTCTTTGACTCGCCACTAAATTCACCACAATAAGCCATTGCACTATTTTACTCTTGCTGCTTGCTCTCTGAACAACAACTGAATACTGATATTAACTGTGTAGGGTAAATAAACTCCAACCCAGATTTAAAAACAACACACAATCATAAACATGTGACGGCTCACGTTCTGCAGATTCTACAAGTAACACAAGTGAGCTGGGTGGACTGTTTGCTCTCTCTCAGCTTTAACAAACGCCTTGGTTTTACAACATAATTCTTTATCACCATCAAGTCAGTAGTTCTGTATAATTACAAATATATATACATAATGTATACAATAATGCATACATACAAATAATGTGACCATTACAGTGCTTACGTGGTTATATTATAACATATGGGAATGTTTATTTGTTTGTATTATGAAAACTATTTGAGCTAAAAATATGTGGTTTTTACGGTTGTGTTACGAAAATTACTCCCTACCTTCTAGTGGGTTACTTTTTGCAAAATTTGAATTTTTTTCTTAGCGCAAATTATATGTATTAGAAACACATTCGCTTAGCACGCGTCACGCTTAGCTTACGGCGAATGCAATATGACAACACAGCGGAACTCCGATTGGTTGCCGCTCTGGCCGCGCTCAAGGGCAAACATCATCCCATTTGAAAAACACAGTAAGAATGTAGGCTTACACAGATGATAATTTTAGTTCACTTCTTTTATTAATGCTTGACACGATTTAAATAACACTTCACTGATATAGAGAGAGCTGTGAGATTTTTTTTATTAATTACTTGCACTTTTTAACACGTAAAACTATTTTCATCTCACACGAATACGTATTATATTTCTCGAGAACGTGTCTCGCGTCCGGTTAGGAACACTGTCTGTAGGCAAATGAATTTATTTCTACCGCCTAAATTTGTAAATTTCTGTATTTCAAGTCTCTGATTGGCCAATCCTACTCCAATAGAATACCTTCATTTAACTAAAGCTTTTTCTAGTTGTTGATTGGCTATTTATTAAACTGTCTCAAAATTTACATTATTATTGCTCCAATAATGACTTGTAGCATTTAGTCTTTCAAATTCATTATTGGCTCAAGGTTACCTCATTGTTACCTCATTGTTAGCAACTTTTAACTTATTATTCTCACAGCTCCTACATTATTAAGTTACGTAATAATTCTCGTAACAATATTGAACATGTATACAATAATATAAACATATATAATGACTGTAATATACACTTTTTATATATTGTTACATATACATATTGCTTTAAGGCGGGCTGTTATTGAATTATATATTATATAATTAGACTGAAATCATTTAAGGGTTTTAAAAACTGCCTCAAATTTTATGTAAACAATTCACACACACACTTCAAAAACTTGAGAATGAACTCAGGGAATACTTGTGCGAGTATGTTTCAGAATTTACTAACTGTTGTGATCTTTGCGTCCAGAAAGACGGACATATATGTTTCTATGAAAGGTAAAATCACCTTACGTTTTCTTATTACTTCCTACTGGAATTGCATGGAATGGCTTAATCTCCGACATTTACCGCACGTGAGGTTTCGTATTGTACCAGAGCGCGCTGCCATTTCTGCAGTAAGCGCCAGCCAGAACGCCGGCAGGTTTTAAATGATCCTCACTGTATATCGAATACAACGGTAAGTATGCATCCCCATGATGATGATGTGATGTTCAAAACTAAACAAGAGTGTTAAAATTGTGGGAAAACAGAAATATGGACTCTGCTTCCCTTGCCACATAGGATGGTGATGGTAAAGATAAAGGTACTTATACGAACAGTGCCCTTTGTGCTTCTACCTTGCCCCTGGGTGGGATGAGGGAGAGACCTGACGGACGCAAGCATGGACGGGGTCCCTAATGTTTCCAGATTGAACTTCTCCAACGCCGCCCGAGCCTACCCATTGGGCCCCGAGTCTCTGGGGTATCCCCGAAGGAGCCCTGTTACGCAGAGACGGGAATTAAGCTTCCCTGGAACGAAATCTCCATAGAGGTAACAGCCACCGTCCAGGTGCAACTCGCCGAACACCGTCACCTGGTCCTACAAGTCTGAAACAATGATGGGTACAGGAAATGAGGGGCAGGAGAGTTAGAACTAACTCAGCATTTGCCTGCTGACCCGAGGGAACCACGTAAACCCATGGATCAGAGTGGGTTCGAACCGGGGATCTCCCGAATGCGACCCGCACATATTAGCGCGGCGCCACCTCACGCAGTTATAGGGTGATAAGTCAAAGAGATAGGTTCACCAAGAAACCGGTCCACTACCACCAATCCCCCCCCCAAAAAAAAGAATAGTAGTACAGACGCTGAAAGTTGCCTGACGAACCATGTAACGTATCGGGTTAAATCTGATGGCTAAAAGTTCAGTTTCAAAGTGACTGTTACGTGGCGTTATGAAAGATTACTCCCGCGGCAACTGTCTGTCCACCTGTCCGTTTTTACCTCTATAATAATCAGTCACAATTAACTTTGCAAGAATATCTGACAGCAGCTGTCATAGGGAACAGCAAAAATTGCTTTTAAAAGTCTGTGATGTACACGATGCGATAACAGGCTTAAAACAGGTGCGGAAAACTTTCTTTTTAAGCGCAGACAGAGAGTAAAATAGCATTTTCTCTACTACGTTCATGCTATTGATACAAATACTCATACGATAGCCCAGCTCTACGCATATTGTGGATTTGTTTTATCTTGTTCCAAAAACTAAATATATCCCTAAAGTGTATTACACTGTGAACATAAAAATATTGTGTGTTGCATTCATATGATCATCTCTATTCACACTTCTACAAACGATTTTTACAAAAGCTTAATTTTCCGTCTACTTGTTAATGGAGATACACTTTAATTACACGTGTTGTAGGCATAACAAGAATACGGTAGACTAAAGACAGTCAGATCTCATATTTTTGCATGACCACGAGAAAAAATCTGATGTGATACATTTCCATGACTTTCTCTTATTAGTGGGTATACAAACTATTTTTGCTAAAGCTTATTTTCTATCTACTACATTTTAATTCAAATAAACCTTTGTAGAAATAGCTAAATTACACAATTAGTTGTAGATACAAAGAGAACAACGATAGCCAAATGCTTAAGAACTGGACGCTATAAGCTGGCCTTAAAATTCCATACTGTTTCTATAACATCGGCAGAAACAACTGAATGTTGACAGGACTTAACACAACGACCAAGAAATGAACAATTCCAACATTTAATAACGGATATTATGGAAATGGCTGATGTCACAAAAAAAACTTATTTGAAATAAATTGTGTTTTAAAGTGATCTAAATTTTTGTGTAATACGTTTTAGTCTATCACTTAACATTTACAAGTTATACAAGATTCCTTCAAAGAGAACTTGACAGGCTATTCCCAGAAATTTCAAGATATACATTTAATTTTTCATGTAAAATGATTAACATATTGTATTTTAAACAAAATCCTCACAGCCATTTCTTAGAAAATCAAACACTTCCAGAAATATTGCATTTCAAGGATAGTCTAGGATAAGGAAATGTTCTTGAAAATCTTCGAATCGCATCTTTGGAAGGTACTGAATGTAAATACAAAGTTTGGCATTTAGGCAACTTTTGGTTTTTGAGTTATCTTCTTCAAAAACACACACACACATACATGGAGCTTTTACTAAAAATCCTTTTTTCGGTTTCAGGCCGCCTTAAAACATATATTTCCGGTGAAATCTCGATATCACATTTATGGGCGGAAAACTTACTATACGTAGTAGAGAAAGTAAAAATGAACAGAAGCAGTTAAAAATTCTAACTATAAAATTACCTCGAAAATCGTTAAGTGGTTGCTATGTAGAGCATTCCATTCTCTTTGCATGTCCAGAACATAGAAAAACGAATAACGAATTCTTATTTGAGAAAAAGTATAAGTATTGGAAAATTTAAACAAATAACAAGGAATATCTCGGAAATGGCTCTCAACAAAAAAAATTGTGTTTTAACCAGATATACATTTTTTTGTGTAGCGAAATTTTGCCTATCTGTTACGATGTAACAGTTATGCGAAAGTCATTCAGAATGAAAAGGATTTTTGGTGACATTTACCATGAAAATGTCTTAAGCATATGATATTTTAATCAAATCCGTTAGAGCCAGTTTTGAGAAAATCAAAACTTTCAAAACAATGTTCCATGTAAAGAATATTTTTGGGGGGAATTTTTTTGAAAATCTTGTGTAGCATCCTTAGAATATACCGAACTTAAATACCAAGAAACTAAGTTTGGTTTGTATTCGAATTTTCATTTTTGAGTTACAGACACACACATGGAGATGTTTCTATAAATGTTTTGTTTTGAATCAGGGCACATCAAAACATGTATTTCCGGTGAAATCTCGGTATCGAATTTTTGGATGGAGTGCAGTACTTCCCCTACCTACTATACGTAGTAGAAAGTAAAAGTATGGACACTTACTTTAAACACGCGCTTCGTACAATGCAAATAAACCGATCATTACAATCTAAACACCAAAGCAGCAAATGTGATACACCCTAGTGAGTGTAAAAGCCAGGTAATCTAGGGATAGTTAAACAACTAATCTAGGAAGATAATTGCAACAGGATGCGGTAATCAAAATCGCGAAAATATTTGCATGCGTGCAAGTTAATTTGATCAACCTAATCTAAATACTCCACTACACATTAATTGCACGTGCTACAGCATGTAAGGGAATTTAACCTTTGAATAATAGCTTCACTCGAACACGTGACCCAAGTATTTATGTTTAACCTCATTTATATAATACAAAGTGGATGCAGTTACCAGACATGGGATTCCTGAAATCAAGACTGGATTCTATCTACTTAAGGTAATCGACTTAACAGAAATAGTTTCATTACACGTGCCGTCGAAGCTACACTTGGTCGAACTAAAAGTGGGCGGTCTCTTGAACGCGCGGTTCACAACCGTCCACTTCTGTGTGTCACATCGACAAACTCTACAGTGTGATATATGAAGAACTGACACATTTCTTTCTTTAATTATTCTGTTAGAAATTCACTCAATGCCCAAATTTTAGCTCCAAATTAACCAAAATATTATGGATTATCGATTGCCTGCCACTAGATGCGCAGATGTTCATGTTTTATTAGTAATTGTTAGTTTTATTGTCGACAACTGTTTTTGAGATTTTGTTGTAGTCAACGTGAAAATGGAGTACACATTAAATGAATGACTCTTCCTTGTAAAGCAATACTCGATTACGAATTCAATTACAGCTACTCAAAGGGCATACCAGAGAGCATTTGGTGTTTCAAAATCCTCCCCAAAGAAACAAAAGTGGAAGTGGTAAATAAATTGGAAACGACTGGTTCTCTGGTGAGTGAAAAAGGCAAAACTCGTTCATCTAGGCTTACCACGGTTGTTGTTGACTCAAGAGCACGACTGGATCAGTCACCCAAAAATCGTTAAGACGTTTGTCGCAGGAGACAGGGTACAGCTACTCAATGTGTCAGAGAGCTGCGAAAAGTGCAGGTCTAAAGCTGTATAGGATTACGGTTGTCCATCAGTTACAGGAACCAGACAAGGATAGACGATTGAATTATTGTCGTTGGTTTCAGGCGTTCATTGTGTAAAATACTGCCAAATTGTCCGTCACATGGTTCATAGATGAAGCATGATTCCATTTATCCGGTTATGTGAACTCAAATAGCTCACGCTATTGGGCCAGCGAAAATCCACATGTTATTCATGAAGCACGTATGCACCCGGGTAACATCGGAGTTTGGTGACATTATCCGCACAGAGAACAGTGGGACCAATTTTGTTTGAAAGCAATGTGAACACTGCAGAGTACTGACGGATTTTCATGGAGTTTGCTGAGCAACTAGACGATGTAGAGCTGGGTCAAGAATATTTTCAGCAGGACGGCGCTACATGCTGAAGAAGATATTGACTTTACGTTAGAGTTGTTTATTTTTTGCTCCACGTATGGACGTCAATTTGAAGTTGTTGTTTACGTAATATGCTGCTACGTATGAGACGCCGATTTGAAGATGTATTTTTTGTTGTTACACTTCAAGTTTAAAAAAAGTATTTTAACTTTGTTATTAAACGGCTTCTATAGATAGTATTTACGTTTATGTTTGCCTCGGCTGCGTCAGTATTGTTTTAGAGACACGTTTCTCTTAATCAGGGCGTGGTGCGACAAGAATGTAGACTTACGCAGATTTTAAGTTTAAATTCACACAAATTAAATAGCACTTCGCTGATATCAAGAGCCGTTAAAGCGTATACTTAATTTTCGTTTCACACGAATACGTAATATTTCTCTAGAGAACACATCTTTCATCCGGTTGCTATCAAGGTCTGCCTGCAGGCAACTGAACAGATTTCAACCGTCCAAACCCGTAAAATTTTGTATTTCAAGTTCTCTGATTGGATAATCCTAGTCCAATAGAATACCTGCATTTTACTAAAGCTTTTTTTGGCTGTTAGTTGGCTATGTTTTAAACAGTCACAAAATTTACGTTATTGCTGCCCTAATCATGACTAGTGGTATTCAAACTCTCAAAGTCATTATTGCCTTAAGGTTACCTCATTGTTACCTCACTGTTAGCAACATTAAACTTATTATACTCACAGCTCTTACATTATTAAATTACCTAATGCATTCACATAATGTTATTGAACATGTTTACAATAATATAAGCATATGCAATGACTGTTACATACATTTTTACAAATTATTACATACATATTGCTTCAAGGCGGGCTGTTATTGAATTTACATATTATATAATTTAATTGAAATTATTCAAGTGTTAAAAATACTGCCTCAATGCCACACATCAAATGAACCCATGACACTAATTGCAAGTTTATTTGACAACCGGATAACTTCCAAGAACCTGTGGCCACCGAGATTTCCGGATTTGTCATCGCCGGACTTCTTTCTATGGGGTTACTTAAAAGACAGGGTTTATGCCACACGTCTCCAGACATTGGATGATCCGAAGCACATCATCACACAGGAGATTCAAGCTATTGACAACAGAGTCCTCCAACGAGTGGCCAGTAACATGGAACGACATGTTGAGTTATGCCTTATGCAGGATGGAGGACATTTTCAATATTTGCTATAGAGGTAAATAATCTCCCAAAATTGCTCTGCATTTCAGGTATAATAAGTTGTCGCTAGCGTAGCTCATTTTGAAACAATTAAAGAAATAAATATGTCACTACTTCATAAATCACCCTGTATAATACAAGCTACAACGCACTGATTTGTGTTGCCTCCACACCTTGTTTGGCGGAAGCAGTAGTTACACTACTTAAATTCTTCGCAAGCAGTTCCATTTCGATTCTCCTTAATGGGTTATTATATGTTATTTTTACAACTCATTTTAGGGTAATATATTTAAATAATACTGCCTGTGGTACTTCATTTTACTTATAAATATAAATACAATAGTGGTGAAGTTTGTGACTGTAAAATTAGGATCTCCCTGTATTCAAACTGCTAAATAAATGACACAGACATAAAAATCAGGAAAATCTGTTATATTTTAAATCCTGTATTTAAAATGAAAGGAGGGAAAATGTTGATTACTTTCACAAAGATTTTATCCTGTAACCTCAGGAACAGTAACGTAACTAATAAATGAATTACAACTACCCGGACTTGTAGGCCTTGGTCTAGAAGGCATCGTGGATACCGACGTTTCGCCAAATACAGCGCTTGGCATCTTCAGGGTGAAGTGATTCAGTGTCTGCGGTGGTCGGAATCTGAATGCGGAGATTTTTTTTAATGGTGTGGCCCCGCCTCCGCCACACCAGGTGACGATCATCCGAAAGGGATATACATCGTCTCCCTTACCATGCACTAACTACTCTACGGTGATGGAAGGGAAGATCGAAGGTAAACTGGTGTCCGGTACCGCCGAAGCAAACCGAATGTTAGTGGGTGATTTCTAAAAACGCGCCTGCATACAAGGGAGTATGCAGACAGAGTGGAGGTTAGGTACTGGCCTTGGCATAGCCCAGACCAGGAACCTATGGTTAGTGGTGGTAGTCATGCTCATGCTAAGAGAATTGAGGTGTTAGGTGTCATGCCAAGTAATCAGTTATGGTACATACGGTTTATGATGGCTTCGGCCGGAGAGGGAGCCGAGGTGGTTCATCTTCAGCGTGCTGCTGATGGTCCTGCAATAAAGGGGGATGGGAGACCGGAGGATGGCGCTCTTATATAGTGGGTGTGGGCGGGGCTTACTGTGAGGACCTGTGCAGTGATTGGCTCGCGTCTCTGGGAGTGGGTGGGTTTGGCGAGGTATTATTATGTCAGCTATGTCTATGTAGCCTGGGGGAACCCCAAATTGACATACAAGAATATCTAGAAAACCTTGTAATACTACCATAAAACTACCCATGACTAGGTTACACGACGTGAACAGTAGTAGCCCTCGAAGTTCTTGCTCTCTGAGCCAAGGCGGCCCCGGGGGACGAGGGCCCCCCCCCCGCAAGTGGCACCGGCTCGCACCTGCATCTGTAGGCAGGCAGCCCGCTGTGTGTGCACTCCATGTGACCAGGCTTGATTAAAGGACACGCAATTTGGAAAACACAAAGTAACGATGCCAAGATGGCGAGAAATTACAAATGATTAACTAATTTTCATTATTTTCATTATATTCAAACAAAATTATCATGTACAATAGACGACGCCATACGGCGGAGCACGTAAATCCTTAAAATTAACAAATCACTTCTTGCAAAGACGAAGCCGCACGGCTGAAACGAAGTACTATCAAGTATATTAGGACTCTTATTGAACTGCGTTTATGTATAAAGTAAACACACTTTTAACTTGTATGTATATCTATGTATTTCTACGGTTATGCATGTCTAGTTTAGTTTGTTCCAGAGACGCAGCCTCCGGCTCGAGCTGACCGACTCGCGTACAGGTACCACCTGTAACGCACGACCCACAAACCACTAGAAGACGCAGCGCCCAGGCGTGGTCAAGAAAAGAAGCTCCATGAATGTCCCAAATTAACACCCTCAATCCGCCAGGGCGTTATCAGGGTCTCGGCCATGTTAACGTTCTGACTCCTTTCCATCACTTGGTCTAGGCCCTAGTGGCCGGCCAACACATCCCGCTCCTTGAATCCGCAGGTGCAATAGCGGTACTGCTGCACAATACCTGAATCCACACCGGTGGAGGAGTTTTTAGTGGGTATGCCATACTGGAGATTCCTACACTCTCAGCCCTAACTCCCATTGGGGCTGGGGTAAGTGATTAAATCATTTTCTCCTCCACTAGAAATAAAAAAAAGTCTCCACATTCAGACTCCGACCACCGCAGACACTGAATCACTTAACCCTGAAGATGCCAAGCGCTGTACTTGGCGAAACGTCGGTATCCACGATGCCTTCTAGACCACGGCCTACAAGCCCGGATAGTTGTAATTCATTTATTAGTTATAACGCCGGCCGTGAAAGCCTCTACAGTAACGTAACTCTCCGCTACTGAGCTGAGTGCTGCAGCAAGCGTGGCATTGTAACGAGTTTTAGTCATGCTCTACTTGTGAAGTTTGCTTTGGTTACAAATATCCGGTTTTGCAACACTCTGAAACATGTCGGTTTGAAATCTTCTATAAGAATTACTTTCACGGAAGAGAAAGTGATTATAGTTGTGTTCCCCATTATAACTACTACAAGAATATGTGAAGTCTTGTGAACAAGCCCTCAAGAGATACCCGATTCGAGCTCAGTCACTCAAAGGCCGGGCAGTTTTAAATTTACCGACTGTTCAAGAGGGTGTTTAAAGAGGGCTCGTTATATGCTGTATTAAAATTTCACATTCATGGCATCCAGTTTTCGCCAGAAACACACGTTTGGAAGTTCTCTGAATAAACAAAATCCTTCAGGATGTGGGATGTATTTATCAGAGGGTGACTTCTCGCCACTGCAACCATTTTGATCTATTATATCTAACCCCCCTCGGGAGGCAAGGATGAGGTGAAGGAGCCGTGGGAGCTCTCAGATACGCAGGCAGGCAGACAGGTCCACAGAGACTCGCAGGAGTCCCTAATATTTCCAATTTGAACATTCACGAACCAGTAGAGATGAAGAATCCCGAGAAAGGGGGACGAAGCGACCCCAACGGGTGGGACGACGCACACTAGCGGAGAGAAATCTTTCCAATTCGCAAGATCTAAGCCATCTGCCCGAAACCTGAAAATTCACCTGAAACGTGAAGGGGAGAGATAAAATGAGAGAAAATGGGGGAAAGAAGAACTTGTGGTAGAATATGCCACCAGTATTCACCTAGGCGACCAGGAGAAACCACGAAAAACCCCATGGTTAGAGGGGGTGGTCACTGGGAATTGTATCCGGAACTGTAACAATTTGGATTAAAATACCACATGTTTAGATATTTGCATGACCAATAAAATCTATCTACATTTTAAAGTTTTTAGCATTAGCCATTGAAGTCCCCTTTGTTTAATGAAATGTTGTATAATTTTGAATTATAAGGAAACCTTAAAGGGGAGAACAGAAATTTACTTCAAGAATAACACTGTCATATAACATTTTCGTAGAATCAAGCGATTTCGAAATATTCCATGTAAGTTCATCTAACGGACATGCTTGAAAGTTTGCGATTCCTGCTTTTTGGTGCCCCTTTCTTTTGCGAAGGTTCATATGTATGGTATATCGAGGTTGTAGGTAATTTAACTTTGCTTTTAATCACACTCTCACATTTAGCTCCCACAGCAGACGCTACGGAGGAGATTGTAATTAAACAAAGTCCTCCCGACCCAGCTGAGAATTGAACTCGGGAGCTCTGGAATAAGAAGTCAGAACGCTGACCGCTCCAGCATTGATGCAGCCCGGTTCTTATGTTTGCATCTAAGCAGTGTTTACTTTCTCTACTACGTATAGTCCATGTGTGTGTCTGTGAACAGCATAACTCAGAAACGAAAAGTCAGATAAACAGATTAACCCCAGATTACATTTTTCGAAAATTTTAATTTACTCAAAAATGGCTTTAACGGTTTTAATTAAAATATATATGTTTAAGATATTTTCATGAGAATAAAATTATCTTGAATTTACTGGGAATGTCTCCAAAAGTATTCTTCATTGTCAACGACTTTTGCATAACTGGTAAACAATAAGAGATAGACAAAATTTTACTACACAAGAATTGAAGATCCCGTTAAAATACACAATTTATATCATATACATTTTTTTGTTGAGTGAACCATTTTCGAGATACTATTTTTCAATACTTATTTTCTCAAACGGGAATTCATTATTCATTTTTTTGTCTTGGATATGCAAAGAGTATTAATCTGTGGCAAAGGGAATAGTGCTGCACCTAGCAACCAGCTATTAAGAGATATGTCTATGCTTAAAGGCTACTGTATTTCTATATTGCCCTTGCAATTACAAAACAAGGGGAACATAGTACGCCTTAAGCGATAGTAAAATGTTTTTAGAACTGGTCGCTATGTGTAAAATGTAATTCACTTTGCATGTCAAAAGATCGTTTCTGCAAACGTTTATCTCGATTAATATGAAATAGATGGAGAATAAGAGTTTGTAAAAATAGTTTGTACAAGAGTAGAGAAAGTCATGTGAGTGTAACACATCAGATTTTTAATAGGAATAAACATTTGAATACTGTTTCCGAATGTTGCAACTAAGCACGTCTTGCTTTATTTAAAATCATTCCGAGGCAAAAAACAAATTCTGATGTGTTATATTCATATGACATTTTCTACTCTCTATTTTTTATTGGTGCTTGTACAAACTATTCCTACTCTAGCTTTTTTTCTATCTATACATTCTAATTAAGATAAACCTTTACAGAAATAGCTACATTACACATTTCGTTATAGATACAAAGGAAACAGTGATAGTAAAATGTTTAACAACTGGACGCTATATGCTGGCCTTAAAATTCCATACTTTTTCTCTGACATCGCGACTGAATGCCGGCAGGACTTAAAAGAGATTTACCAAGGAATGAACAATTTGAACCTTTAATAACGGATATCTTGGAAACGGCTTATGCCACAAAAAACTTGTGTTTTAAAGAGATCTACGCTTTTTGTGTAGTACGATTTCGTCTATCACTTAACGTTTACCAGTTATACGAGATTATACAAAATTCCCTCCGAATGAAGAGGGAAAATTCAAGATATACATGTTATTGTCATTGTATTTGAATTAAATCTTAACCCGAAAAGTTTAAAGTTTCTTTTTACCGCCTTTTTGTTTTTGATTTCTGCTGTTCACAGACAGACAGATACACACACTACGAACCTTTTTCTAAAAAATCTGATGTGTTACACTCACATGACCTTCTCTATTCTTGCACAAACTATTTTCACAAAAGCTTATTCTCCATATACTTCATGTTAATTGAGATGTTAACCTTCTTGCTAATTTTCTTGTAGATGCAAGGGGAATATGGTAGGTTTTAAGCGATAGTCAAATGTCTTAAGAGCAGGTTGCTATGTGGAGTATTCCATTCTCTTTGTTACCAGAACAAAAAATGAATAAGGAATTTGAGAAAAAGTATAAGTATTGGAAAATTTAAGGGAATAACAAGCAATATCTCGAAAATGATTTACTCAACAAGAAAAAATGGATATGACATAAATTGTGTATTTTAACGCGATCTACAATTTTGTGTAGTAAACTTTTGTCTATCTCTTATGGTTTACCAGTTATGCAAAAGTCGTTCACAATGAAGACTACTTTTGGAGACATTCCCAGAAAATTCAAGATATACATTTTATTTGTGATGAAAATATCTTAAACATATGATATTTTAATCAAAATCGTTAGAGCCATTTGTGAGAAAATTGAAGTTTTCGAAAAAATTTCCATGTAAAGGGTAATCTGGGCTGGGGGAATTTTCTTGAAACCCTTCGTGTCGCATCTCTGGAAGATACCGTACCTAAATACCAAGTTCGTTTCTGAGTTATGCTGTTCACAGTCACACACACAACACACACACACACACACACACACACACGGACATGTTTCCAAAAATTCTTTTTTTGGATTCAGCGGGCCTCAAAAGATGTATTTTCGGTGAAATCTCGGTATCGAATTTTTGGGTGGAATACAATACTTTACCTACTTACTATACGTAGTAGAGAAAGTAAAAATTAACCCTATCCTTATTTTCAACGCCGTGCAATACCTATACAAAAGATACCTTATAACAGATGTAAACGCGAATATCCCATTGGTAGAGAAGGCCGTATGAATGTATCACATCAGATCTTTTAAACAATGTTTGAAAACTGCAAAAATAATTCCAAAGCTAATATTGCAGTATGATAATTTTGTAGCATCCTTATCATGTATTCACACATTGTTTATTTACTGTATTTGAATTTATTTGTTTATTGTTGGAGAAAAGGCTATAATTTAGTATTACTTTATTAAGAAATTGCGTATTTTTCCTTTAAATTAATTGCTTATGAATATGTGAGACAGTATAAGGGTTTTTGTGATTTTTAAAACAAGTTGAACGCTAATAGAGTAACGGCACTTTACGTCATTTGAATGTGGAGCACTTAGGATGGTAACACACATTGGCCATTAAGAGTTTGCTGGGCGCCAGAGGCATGTTCTCAGCAAATGTTGCGGCAAATCCGATTCCTCTCCCCAACTTCTCTAGTTTACAACTTGTCAACATGGTGTTGTGACCTTCCTGGCACCACACAATTAGTTCCGAGCTTTCATCTACTGTCACTCAGTTCCATTCACTTTTATTGCTGCTCCAGTGCGGTAACACGGCTTTACATCATACAGCGTTCTGGGACTAGCTCAGGGAAACTACAGTTATGGGCTCTTTCTGCCATCTAACTTCAGCCTCTTCCAAACAAGCAACAAAAATATGATCAATAAAATTTTCTACCACAAATTGCCATTTCCGTAGAAAATGTGTTCTTATTTTTTATTTTCTCAAAAATAATTCACACATTTTTATTAAAATACCTTATTTTCAATATATTTACATGACAAATAAAAGGTGTATGATGAATTTTCTGGAAACTGAAGTGGTATACTTGTAATTTTATATTTAATTTGTTGAGCCCCACGTTTGGGAGCCAATTTGCGGCGGTATTACTTATAATGTTGTTTATTTGTGTTTACTCCTCGTGGTGAAGCCATTTTGTGACGTGATTCTTTGTTAGGTTTGTTAGCTCCATCTGGTGTCAGCAATTTGCGGCAGTATTAGTGTTTGTTTGAAAGAATGGTTATGTTATTTTATTTAATTTTGGTTCACTGTCCTCCGGCTAGCTATGATCTTTTTGGTCGAGCACTTCTCTTTATACAGGTTGTGTAAACGGAAAGGAGTCTCTTATCCAAAGATAATAATAATGAAAGAATTTATTTTACACTTTTATTGTCAAACATATTCACTATCACATTTACACTTAGATCTTGACACTCGCCAAACTGAAACTGTTATAATAACTTCATTACTGATCATTCTTAATTCGCGTACTTCAACTTTTTGTATAATTAACTTTACAACACTTTAGATTTTTCATAACTCTGCTACGCGTAACTTGCGAATCGATAGCCGACGTGTACTGTACAAATATTTCTGCTGGACTGAAGGCGACGTGTAACGTACAAATGTTTTCGATGAACTGACGTGAAGACGACGTGTAGTGTACAAAGATTTTTGATGAACTGACGAACTGAAGGACTTTACCTCTAACCTAGCCCTTTTTATACTCCTACACCCCGATATGCCTAAAGATTATAACTGAGCTGCTATTGGCTAATAAAACGCGCCAACATTAGCGTCTATTTTTATATCCAATGAAAATTAGAATACATATGCTCTAGGGAAAATGTTCCAGCAAATTCTAAAGAAAAACGCGCCAACATTACGTAACTTCCTCGTCTCTAATAATGATAAACAGCTCACCCCCTCGCTGCATTATTGCACGCTATTATTGTCAGTTTTAGTAAGGCCGTATAAACTTACTTCTCAACAATAATTACAATCAATATACATCTCAAATCAATGTCACATAAAAATGCATATTCATATTATAATAATTCTTTACATTTAAATAATTTGTGATACAAATTACTGCATCAAAATAGCCTGTGAAGTCCTCTTTTGTGTAATTGTAAAACCGTAAGAGAGAGAGAATATCTTACTACAGGAAAATCAAGCTTAATCGAATCGGCGGAGGAACTGCGAAAAAAATACAAAGAATAAACAATAAATAACGAGATGCTCGAATGCACGCTGGTGACTTTGCTGCGGCAATTGACAATGTTCCTTTAATTACCAATACAGAAGAAATAACCTTGAGAATAATGGCATGGAAGATGTTTGGAGGAAAAGAGATGCAAATCACAAAAGTTTTTGGAAGAGTATTAGAAGAATATTTGAGGACATCGAGATACAACAATTATTTAGTCAGATAACTGAGAAGAGATCTTTGATTTTTTATGTTAGCATAAAAAACACTGGAAAAGAGAGAAATATGTTGACAACACAAATAAGGAAGGCAGAGGAGGTATAGCATGGTTAAGGGCAGGAATATGGAGGCTAAAAGGGAAGCGTAACGGCTATGCACAAGGTGAATGTTCATGATGCGGGGGAAGGGAAGATATACAAATATTATATTTGAATGCAAAGAAAAAGAGATTTGGAGAAAAAAAGCTTATAGTATGGAATGAATAGGAATAAAGCTATACATACAATTCTAGATAAAAACTGTAAAAATATGGGTAAATACTTAATGAAAGTAAAAAATAAATGGATATGGACGGTTAAAAGAGGAAAAATAATGTAAATAGAAGTAAATATAAGAATTACTAAATGTATCAACAGGTAATTCACAATGACTGTTCATCTTAGTGGCCAGGACCAAATAGAGAAGGCAGTCTAAATATGTAATAACTTAGTGCTCAAATAAATAATTTAAATCCACCAATACAGGTATTTGGTATTCAATGTAGTTCATCCTCATCCCCTTACCTCACATTCCAAGAAATGTTGTACCATTATAAAACTTTCAAAGCGAGGCACACTGTTGTTTTACTGTTGGTATTGGTCCATGTGGTTTATTTATGTTTAAGATGTCAACGAAAGAAAGCGTGCTGTAGTAAGCATTGAACAGAAACTCGAAATCGACAGCGGACGAGGGATTCAAAGCATTAGAGGTAAGAAACACTACACATTGTATTCAAATCTTAACAGGTAATATTGAGTATACGTCACTATCAATAACACAAACATTTTTGTTTTTAGGTTGCCTGGGTTTTTTGGAACAAAGTAGGGAATCAACACCAACAGGTATAACAGTTGTCAAATGGTGACATGATACAGCTGTCAATATTCAGTTGTTTCTCGCGATGTCATGGAAACAGTATGACCAGCATATAGACTGTCAAGTCCTCATTATTCACCGTCTGATTTCAATACAGAAATGTTGGCTTCATTTCAACAATACAATCATTAGTACAAAAAAACGGGTTTAATTAGATGTAATACACAAATACAGAAATCCTAATTCATTACATGAGTAGGTTCCTAAACTACATTTTGGAATTGTAAACATAGTATACTTTATAAGAATGCTTATGAACTAATTCATTTCTAGATATTCTTCCATTGAGTATCCGTATTCCTGTATTAGGAATTTTTCAAATCTTTTTTGAAGACCGTTAGGATTTTAACTTTTTTTTTTAAATATGTGGGGAGTTTATTTAACAATTGAATGCCATTATAATATAAACGCTTTTCATATAGGGTTCTTTAATGACCTGTAATGTGCAGTTACATTTATTTCTTGTATTATACTTATAAGTATCAGCGTTTGTGTTAAAACAATTTCGCTGCCTATACTTTGTTTCAAAAATGTATAGGGAAGGAACAATCAAGATATTTAACAGTATGAAGTAAGGTTTGTGTTGCTGCAAAGGTTTAACTTTATTCTGATTGCTATTTTTTGTATAAAAAACATTCTATTTTTACTTTCTCTACTGCGTATAGTAAGTAGAGGAAGTATTTTATTCCACCCAAAAATTCGATACCGAGATTTCACCGGAAATATATGTTTTGAGACCCCCTGAATCCAAAAAAGCAGTTTTAGAAACATGTCCGTTTGTGTGTCTGTGAACAGCATAACTCAGAAACGAACAGTCGGATAAACACCAAACTTGGCATTTAGGTTTAGTATCTTCCAGAGATGCGACACGAAGGTTTTCAAGAAAATCCCCCACTCCAGATTACCCTTTACATGGAACATTTTTCGAAAATTTTAAATGTCTCAAAATGGCTTAACGATTTTGATTAAAATATCATATGTTTAAGATATTTTCATGACAAATGAAATGTATATTTCGAATTTTCTGGGAATGTCTCCAAAGGTATTCTTCATTGTGAACGACTTTTGCATAACTGGTAAACCATAAGAGATAGACAAAATTTTACTACACAAAATGTGTAGATCGCGTTAAAATACAGAATTTATGATATATACATTTTTTGTTGAATGAACCATTTTCGCGATATTACTTGTTATTCCCTTAAATTTTCCAATACTTCTACTTTTTCTCAAACTCGTTATTCATTTTTTGTCCTGGTAATGCAAAGAGAATGAAATGCGCCACATAGCAACCAGCTCTTAAAATATTTGTCTATCGCTTAAAGCCTACCAATTCCCCTTGCATCTACAAGTAAATTAGCAATAAGATTAACCTCTCGATATCTCGATTAACATGAAGCATATGGAGAATAAGCGTTTGTAAAAATAGTTTGTACAAGAGTAGAGAAAGTCATGTGAGTGTAACACATCATATTTTTTAATTATGGAGTTCAGAGGCATTGTATGAATACTCAGAATACGTTAAGTTCAGAATGATGGAATATTAATAAATGACGCAATAAATTCCTGTGTCTCGGATACCAACCCCTGAAAAGTAATTTCCGTTCACCTTAATTCAATAAACATAAGAATGACGAAACAAACAGCCCTTTGTTGTAACCCCAGAAGCTTTGCCAGCTAGAAATGGCAGTCGCCTATTAAAATCTCATTTAAATTATCTCTTGCGTGAACGGCACGTTGGAGCTGTTGGCCCCCGGGGGGTGGGGGACGTCACGGTTGAGAACACACAGCCGTGCTTGCACACATTCGCACCCCGTTGTTACACGAGCACTACTTCCGCGTCAACCAGAACATATATTTATACACAATTAATTTTATAGTTGTGTACAGACAATAAAATTTTACCTATTTTCTATTCATGAAGTGTTATTGATTGACAGACACTCGGCTGGGCCAGGAAGAGAAAACAGGCGTCAAAACTGCGTTATGACGCCTGCAATAATAATAATAATAACAATAACAATAATATTTAATATTCTTAAAAATTGGTTGTGCATATTCACATGAATTTGAGGCAGTATTATTAACACTTAAATGATTTCAGTCTAATTATATAATATGTGAATTCAATAACAGCCCACCTTGAAGCAATATGTATGTAATAAATTGTAAAATGTATGTAATAGTCATTGCAAAAGCTTATATTATTGCAAACATGTTCAATAATGTTATGTGAATATATTACGTAATTTAATAATGAAGGAGCTGTGAGAATAATAAGTTAAAAGTTGCTAACAATGGGGTAACAATGAGGTAACCTTGAGGTAATAATGAGTAAGGATGTTTAAATGCTACTAGTCATTATTAGAGCAGCAATAATGTAAATTTATGAGACAGTTTAAAAACAAAATAGCCAATCAACAATCAGAAAAAACTTTAGTTAAATGCAGGTATTCCATTGGACTAGGATTAGCCAATCAGAGACTTGAAATACAGAAATTTACAAGTTTAGGCGGTTGAAATCAGTTCAGTTGCCTGCAGATCATGATAGTAACCAGATGCAAGATGCGTCCACGAAAGATTTAATATGTATTCGTGTGAGACGAAAATAATTCTTTCAAAAAAAATGTATATGACACAAATTGTGAATTTTAACGCGATCTACCTTTTATTTGTGCAGTAAAATTTTGTCTATCTCTTATGCTTTACTAGTTATGCAAAAGTCGTTCACAATGAAGAATGCTTTTGGAGACATTCCCAGAAAATTCGAGATATACACTTTATTTGTCATGACAGTATTTAAACATACGATATTTTAATCAAAACCGTTAGAGCCATTTTTGAGAAAATTAAAATTTTCGAAAAATGTTCCATGTAAAGGGTAATCTGGGCTGGGGGAATTTTATTGAAAACCTTCGTGTCGCATCTCTGGAAGATACTGAACCTAAATACCAAGTTTGGTGTTTATCCGACTGTTCGTTTCTGAGTTATGCTGTTCACAGACACACACACACACACACAAACATGTTTTCAAAAATACCTTTTTGGGATTCAGAAGGCCCCAAAACATGTATTTCCGCTGAAATCTCGGTATCGACTTTTTGGGTGGAATACAATACTTCCCACATACAAGTTTTGAGACCCCCTGAATCCAAAAAAAAAGCATTTTTGGAAACATGTCCGTGTGTGTGTCTGTCTGTGTCTGTGTGTGTGTGTGTGTGTGTGTGTGTGTGTGTGTGTCTGTCTGTCTGTGAACAGCATAACTCAGAAACGAACAGTCGGATAAACACCAAACTTGGTATTTAGGTTCAGTATCTTCCAAGAATGCGACACGAAGGTTTTCAAGAAAATCCCCCACCCCAGATTACCCTTTACATGGAATATTTTTCGAAAATTTTAATTTTCTCAAAAATGGATCTAACGATTTTGATTAAAATATCATGTGTTTAAGATATGTTCACGACAAATAAAGTGTATATCTTGAATTTCCTGGGAATGTTTCCAAAAGTATTCTTCATTGTGAACGAATTTCGCATAACTGGTAAACCATAAGAGATAGACAAAATTTTACTACACAAAAATGTAGATCGCGTTGAAATACACAATTTATGTCATGTACATTTTTTTTTGTTGAGTGAACCATTTTCGAGATATTGCTTGTTATTCCCTTAAATTTTTCAATACTTATTTTCTCAAATGGGAATTCGTTATTCATTGTTTTGTCTTGGATATGCAAAGAGTTATAATCTGTGGCAAAGGGAATGGTGCTGCACCTAGCAACCAGCTATTAAGTGATATGTATGTGCTTAAAGGCTACTGTATTTCTATATTGCCCTTGTAAATATATATTCCCCTTACAGCTACAAGAAAATTAGCAATAAGATAGAGTATGCAAATGTTTATCTCGATTAACATGAAGTAGATGGAGAATAAGCGTTTGTATAAATAGTTTGTACAAGAGTAGAGAAAATCATGTGAGTGTAACACATCACCCTTTTTTTAATGATTTTGTTTATTCAGGAAGCCTCAAACGTCTATTTCCAATGAAACATCGATATAGAATTGCAACTCTCCTTGCCTCCAAGTTACAATTTAGAGTACCTTGTGTTACAATACAATAGTTACAAGTATATATATATATATATATGTATAATGTGAGACCTTTGAACTGCTTCCAAGTTACAATTGAGGGTAACGTCCACCAAAAGTCTTCCAGTGAATCAGATTTAGTCATGCTGTTGATTTCTTGCAACATCTGTGATATGCTGTTTAGGAACATATAATCATTAGCATATGAAAACCGATTGTAAGAAGGTTACTACGATGATGCTGGGCGTGAATTACTTTAACGTGAGTTAAACCATTAGTATAATATAGAAGTATTTTCTCTACAGGAGGTAGCGAATTTGCATGTGCTTGGCTGGAGAATGTCAGGGAGTGTGGAAAGGAGGGGAGCATCGCCTTGCCGCTTGGCAATATTCGTTAGGAAGGAAGAATCACAACTGGATACTAAAGAACCCGAATAAGTGCCCCAAGAATATTTTGCTATTAGGTTGTTTGTAAATACTTAACTGTTATTTTGAACCGGAACTGTCAGAACAGTTAATGAAACATATATAAGCATTTCCTAACTCTTAACATACATCACTACCTATTCAAATGAGGGGCGCCGATTTACACCTAGGGGAAAAATCCGCACCGGGGCACATTCCGTGATCGGTAACTGGAGCAACAACAGGGTTAACTATATTTAGAATTATAGGGTTGGTGGCTCGTATTTGCGAGGTCATTGGTTGAACTCCCATGTACTCCGACCTGATTGGGGGTTTTCTGTTATTTTCCTGCTACCAGGAAAATACCAGATTGGATACTTAATACCATGACACAGAGTCCATACACAGGTAATGAAAGGCGACTATGCAATTAAGGTCATTTATCAATAAGTTAAACAAAGGGATGCTACAGGAAGATGACTACGCGATTGCGGCCAATTATCAAGTTAAACAAGGTGATGCTACAGGAAGATGACTGCGCGATTAAGGCCATTCATCCTGCTGATCAAATCGTTGCTACAAGAAGGTGAGTACGCGAATATGGCCCTTTGTCAACAAGTTAACCAAGGAGGTTCTACAGGAAGCTAACTGCGAGAATAAGACCATCTATCAACAAGTTAACCAATGAGATACTAAAGGGAGGTGATCGAGGCTAAGTGACACTATCAATTTGATGTATTCGATGCTACAGAAAGGCGAGTATGCGACTAAGGCCATCTATCAACAAGTTAACCAATGAGATACTAAAGGGAGATGATCGAGGCTAAGTGACACTATCAAGTTGATGTATTCGATGCTACAGAAAGGCGAGTACGCAACTAAGGCCCTATATCGACAAGTTAACCAATGAGATACTAAAGGGAGATGATCAAGGCTAAGTGACACTAACAAGTTGATGAAATCGATGATACAGAAAGGCGAGTACGCGAGTAAGGCCCTATATCGACAAGTTAACCAGCAAGATGCTACAGGAAGGTGACTTCGAGACTAAGGCCATCTATCAACAAGTTAACCAAGGGATGCTACAGGAAGGTGAAGGTGAAAGCTAAGGCCAACTATAAAGTTGAGACAATCAATGCTACAGGAATGCGACTACGCAACCCAGTGCACCTATCTCAACAGCAGTACAACATATGTTCGGCAGGTACAGAAAGAATTCTCCAGTAACGTTCTCCTTTTCACTTAGATGTTAAATAAGAGGGGAAGAACTGTTTGGCTCGAATGCAAGTACTGCCGTCACTGTTACTGAGTGTCACAGTTTTAAATCACCAGGTGAGACACGAGAAGCAGTTCCCTAGTGTCTGTGACGTGGAGAAGATCCCAGCAGTGCAATTACTCTTGTTAATTGAAATGCCATTTCAGTGTTTATGACTCCTGTTCTGGGCGCAAGAGGTTTCTGTAGACGCAGCAAGGAGGAGGAGGTAATTCACTAGAGAGAGTAAGGTTAGCTGTACAACACGTCTAGGAGTTCTAGCTTCTCCTTTCTGAAAACAACGTTTTAAAGCTTTTATAAAATTAATAAATAAACTTGCTGTTTCATCCAGCTTCCAATCAAGACGAGACTATCACATCAATGTTAAATCTACTAAATTAATTACCCATTGTCTGAGAAACAATTTAAGACATCAGAATGAAATTTTTACAGGATGTAGATGCATGCCTTATACGTTCACTGACCTTATTTTATCAATAATTGTTTTATTAAATAGGATATCATTTTTATAGTGATGCATTTTTATTAAAATGTGCATATTTTTAGCTAACAATATATTACATAATTAATTAATAAGCCGAATTTCTTTCATTTAATAAACTTGCATTTAATAACATACATAATTACCTTTTAAGAAACCCTTATTCTTTCACAATTCTTTATATTCTTAAATTACATTACATTACATTAAATTACAATAATTACGTACTTGCTTCTTGCTCTCACGTTTACCGATATCTTTGAAATCTAAATCCCAATAAATCTATAGTTCAGACGATCAACCTTTCCCCGGTGAATAACTACAAAACAGAATTTTGAATAAGTTAAGCCAAAAAAGAGAATTTAGAAATACTGTCCGGAATAACTTCTGTCTTAATGCTGTCCTGCTGTTTTCCTCGTGACCTCTCTCGCCGTCGAAGAAAGATTGATCAGCCTTGTGGACTGCACGTTGAGGAGAGCTGCAACTGATCCGGCGCCTGCGCAGTCGACGATCACCATCGCCTGACGTACTACACAACTCAAATTAACTGCGCGCTTTCTCCTTCTTGTTGTCGTCTCCTTGACCAAACACTACCACAATCGTTTCACTTCTGTTCCCGTAAATGTCAATCATCCTTTAATGGAACCCGTCATGGCCTAGAGTAGATTTCTCTGGAGAGGGTCAATTTGGAACAAATGTATTACGAATTAGTATCAATTAAAATGCCAACACTTCATTTAGTAGCTTCAGTAGTTCATTCATATCAGAAAATGGCATTCACAGAAAACACTGTTAAACTAAAAATGGGGGGAAAAAACTTACAAACACATTTAAAAAGAAAAAATAACATTGTATAGGAACATGCACACTGCTATATTTATAAAAGTTGGCAATTCGTAGAACAAACCTCTCTAAAACACGTGCTAAAATCTACCTCTCTGCTTGAAAGTGTATTAGAATTAAAATTTTTCTGTGAATTGGTACAGAATTGAGAGTAAAAATAGCAGTCTGAAGTAGAATATTTGTTGGTAGTTGGAAGATGCTTCATGTTTATCTGCCCCACGTATGGGAGCCAATTTGTCGCGGTAACTTCGTGTTATCTATTTCTGAGCGCCTGTTATTGTATTACTATTTTTAAATTTGGGTTCTTTGTCCTCCGGCAAGCTATTATTTCTCAGTCGAGCATATCTCTTGAACAGGGTGTGTAAACGGAAAGGATTTGTTACTGAAAGATAACACTTATAAAAGAATTTGTTTTTACACTTTTATTACCGTCACAATTAATTAATTTCACATATTGACTCTTGATGCACGCCCGACTGAAACTTTTGTATTTTAGAATGTAACTACAATCACTTATTTGCTGCACATTATTAATTCGCGTATTTCACATCTTTTAACTAACTTTATGACGCGAGAGATTTTGTAGAACTGCGCGACGTTTAACGCGTGAATGATTCTGATGAACTGGGCGACGTTTGCCTTGTGAGTTATTCTGTCAAACTGAACGACGTGTAATGCACGAATGTTTCTGTTGGACTGAACGACGTATAATGCGTGAATCCTTCTGTTTGACTGAACGACACCTGTCTCTGGCTTTAGCCTTTTATACTCCCTCACCCGATATGCCTAAAGGTAATAACCGAACTGCTATTGGTTAATAAAACGCGCCAACATTAGCGTCTATTTTTATATCCAATCAAAATTACGAACACATATGCTCTAGGGAAGATATTCCCTCCATTTATAAAGAAACGCGCGCTACTCTAACGTCATTTGTTTGTCTCTTCTAATTGATAAACACCTCACCCCATCGTTACATTGTTACCCGCTCTTATTGTCAGTTTCAGTGAGGCCGTGTAAACTTATTTCCTAATAATGCTTATAATTAACGAACATCTCAAATCAATGTCATACAGCAATGCTTATTTACAGTACAATCACTCTGACATTTACAGTGTTGTGATATAAAATACTGCCACAAGTCGCAGTACCATTTTTAAAAATCCTATGTGTTACATTCACCTCGCGTATTAGGTATTCTTAGGAAAGTTTATTTTCCTATCTACTTCATTTTAATCCACATAAACGTTTGCAGAAATAGCTACATTATATAAGAACTCAAAAAGAACTACAATGTTTAAGTACCGGCCTTAAAATTCCATACTGTTTCTATGACACCGCAAGAAACATCTAAATACGGGACCGGGTCCGCCAACGCAAGATCACACCCTCGCAAACCCAGCAGAAACTCGTGGGCCTTTCCAGTAGGAGCGGTGCCTATTTTATATACCGCCCCCCCTGCCTGGTCGAAATCGGGCAAGGACACCTCCCGCACCGACCCTTCCAAGCAGGGACGGAAGTGGATACGCCACTTACGCGCGTCAGGCCAGCAGGGCGAACCCTACTGGGGGAGACTACCGAACAACCTCGGTGGGGCCGACAGTTTCTAGCTACCGTCTACCAGCTAACCCTCATGGCTAGTGCTGGAGAGTCTCGAGGCGTCTCACAACTCCGCCTGATCGGAATTAACCTAGCCAGGCGTACCCAATCACCCATGAGTATCGGGAACCACAGCCCCGCTGAGTCCAACCCAATCCGAACAACTCCCTTTCGGGAGGGGCTCAAATGTTCGGCCCGGCGTCCTTCTGGTAGTCAGAAGTACCACGAGTGCTAAGGGTCCGCAGCGCCCGCACCACGGCAGCTGAAGGGGTCGGAACCCCCCCGCCCTTACGGGGAAAACAACTGAAAAATGTCAGGACTTTAAAAGAATGAGTAAGAGTTGAACAATTCGAAGCATTAATAACGGAAATCTAGGAAATGGCTGATGCCACAAAACGGTTATTTGAAATAAATTGTGTGTTTTTAAGAATTCTATATTTTTGTGAGTACGTTTCGGTCTATTGCTTAGCATTTAGCAGATATACAAGATTATGTAAATTTCTTTCAAAATAAAGAGAACTTCACAGGCTATTTCCAGAAAATTCAAAATTGTAGCGGGAACTATCATTGTAAATGTCAATGTGATATGAAATAAGGTAATTTAATATTGTAACACAGTGTAAAATGTGAAGGAAGGCCAGCTAGCCGTGAGAAGGGTAAGACTGCAGGTAACAAGAGGACAGAGAAGGGGACAGAACAGGCAACCCTGCTACAGTGGTTACAGGCACTTGCAAAGATGAGTGAGAGAGGTAGTGTTAGGATAGAAAGAGAGGGGGAGAGATCTTGACACTTTGGGAAATTCCAAACTTCTCAGGACTTCAAATATGAGGGCAAATGTTCTCATACCACGCATAGGGAAAGCCAATAAGAGTAAAGCCTTTAAAATAGCTAGGCAAATGTAGCGTCCACCTGTGATGTTATAAAGGGAGCACGTGTAAAGCTTTGGCGTCCTATCGCTTTGCTGATTCTGGAGAGGAGGTAAGATTCACGCCATGTTTGTGGCGATGCGTGTGAAGCCAGCAATAGGAAATAGATTTAGCTTGGGGAGGTAAATCTCTGCAGATAGGCCCCTTACAATTGTGCATTAAACAAAGCACACGGCTAGGGCGTTGTAAAGTACAATTAGTATTATTATTACTAATAAAATTAAAGTTAAATCATCAAGGAGTTTCATTTCGTCTACTGTTACCACACCCTGGGGAAGAGTTCAGCAATATGGCATCACACAAGTGTGCTAGGCTTGCAATTTCAGCTTTGACCAACCACCCACAACTCCATCACAGAAGGAAGGAAGGAAAACGAATCCACGGGAGAGGACTGTCGCAAAATATACATTTTATTTGTCATATAAATATGTTTAATACAAAGGGCACTATTTATACTTTGAGCCTTGGCACCCCGGAATTTTGTAGGTGCCATCTGATGTTTCCAATGGAAAGTTTGACATTTTTGGCCATAATCGACTTCAAACATTTTGTCAATAGAGCGTCGTTTGTTCTGTTTACACTAACTTGAAAATTGCGTGTCAACAAAAACATGGAATTAACTCGTGAAAATGATCGTGCGATGAGTTATTACGACTTTCGACAAGACAAGAGTGCATTGATCAACTGACTTCCATATTTGGCGACGAATCTCCATCCTTTGCCACTGTGAAACTCTGGTATAACGAATTTAATCGTGGCCGCCGTTCGCTCAATGATGAAGTTCGTGAAGGTCGTCCAAAATCAGTTGTTGTGCCAAAAAATATTGATGCTGTGCAAAAACTAGTAATGAAATATCGTCATGCAACTTATTGTGAGATTGAAGCAACCCTAGGCATTAGTTCCACCAGCATATATAAAATATTGCATGATTATTTAGCCATGAAAAAGGTTTGCTCTCGTTGGATTCCACATAATTTGATGCAATCTCAAAAATATGGTCATGTCAATTGGTGTACAAAAATGCTCAAGAAATACAATGGCGGTGCCTCAAAAGACGTATATAAGATTGTAACCGGTGACGAATTGTGGATCTATGCGTATGAGCCGGAACGTAAACAGCTGTCCACTGTATGTGTGTTTCAAAATGAAGCAAATCCAACAAAAGTTGTTCGCTCTCGAAGCACTTCGAAGCAAATGATCGCCTGCTTTTTCAGCAAAACTAGCCATGTGGCAACAGTGCCTTTAGAGGAACGTAAAACGGTAAATGCCAAATGGTACACGGCCATTTGTATGCCGGAAGTCTTCGGTGAAGAAAACCAATAAGAACCGTAGGATCGTTCTTCATCAAGACAATGTGAGCGCACATACATCTCGTCTAACAACAGAGTATTTGAAGGCTCAAAGAATCGAATGGATGGGTCATCCGCCACACAGTCCCGATTTGGTACCCAATGAATTCCTTTTGATCCCGAACATCAAGAATAAATTTTGTGGACAACGATTTTCGTTGGCAGAAGAAGCCGTTGATGCCTTCAAAAACCATTTTTGGAGGTGTCTCAAGAAAACTGGAATAAAAGCTTTGAGAAATAGTCCAAACGGATGCAAAAGTGTATTGATCATAAAGGAAACTATTGAAAAACAATAAAGTAGGTTTCAATCAGAAATTACCTTGTTTTAATTATTAGGCCCAAAATATAAATTGTGCCCCTCGTATGTATATAGTATTTTGATCAAAATTGCTAGAGCCAATTTTCAGTAAATCGAATAATTCGAAAAATGTTCTTCTAAAGGGTAGTTTGGAGTGGGGAAATTTTCCTTAGGATCTTTGTATCGCATCTTTGAAGGAATTTAAATACCAAGTTTGATATTTGTCGGACATTTCTTTTTAGTTATGCTGTTCACAGGCACACACACACACACACACACACACACACACACACACACACACACACACACAGAAACTTTTTATAAAAACTTGTTTTCGATGCAAGGGGCCTAAGAACATGTATTTCAGGTAAAATTTAGGTATCAAATTTTTGGGTAGAATGCAGTGCCCTCTCTAGCCACCATTTTGGTCTCTTATGTCAAACACTGCTGGGAATAGAACCTTTCCAAATATACAATTGTTAGAAAAGTAAAGTGAGACGACCGAAAAATTGAATAGCATAGCCAGGATTTGAACCATAGATTTTCCGGTTTCTAACCACCTTAGCTACCATGGCAACATGCCGGGACGGCATTCAATTTCCCAAACTGACTCACATTTTTTCCGGTAAGCTACAAGGAGGTCTCAAATTATTTCAGAATTTTTAGTCGTCTGTTTGTACCTTTCCAACCTTGTCCTACACAATGGAAGAACAAGTAATTATAATGCATTTGTTTTACAATACAATAGTTATAAGTATGTATACGATATGAGACCTTAAGACTCTTCGCGTTTCCAAGTTACAAGAGAGGTCAGTCAGATTTAATTATGCTGTTGAGGATTTGCACTAATCAAGCGAGATGCCATTTTGGAACATATAAACTTTATCATAACATAAAATGATACAAGACGGTTACTATGATGATAATAGGAGAGTGAAAAAACACAGAGCAACATCTCTGCTAGCAGTTTATAAAATTGGGAACTTTGCTTTGGCAAAGCATTTATTGACCCTAAAATAAACACCTGATGTGTTATACTTACTTGGCTTGCTCGTTGCACTATCGTAGGTCACATAGCTTCTATCCCTAAGAAAGCTTGTTTTGTTATCTACTTCAAATTAATTGAGATAAACCTTTAAAGAAATGGTTTCACTACAAATTTCTTAGAGGGAAAAAGAGGAAGAGAGGAAACCGAAGCGATATTTACATGCTTTTAAACCTAGCCTCTATTTCTGGTCTTGAAATTTCATGTTTTTTCAACGACATTTTCAGAAAAAATTGAAAAACAACAACACTTCAAAGAATTGAAAGTGCTAAAAAATTCAAGCAAGTAATAACCCATATTTCGAGAAATATCCAATGCCAGCAAATATATTATTTGGTATAATTTCTGCGGTTTAAAGAGTTGTTTTAATTTTTGTGTAATAAGAGCAATTCAACAATGTTATAGAAAAGCGTTTCCGAATGAAGAGGACTTCAAAGGTTTTCTCAGAAAATTTAAGGCATGTATTTTATTTGACATGCAGAAACATTGAACATATAATATTTTAATCAAAATCGTTTAGAGGCATTTTTGTGTAAATGAAGAATAATGAGGTAGATTAGAGTGGAAATATTTTCTTGAAAAATCTTTATGTCGCATCTTTGCAAGATTCTGAACTTAAATACCGTGTTTGGTATTTATTCATGTTTCGCTTCAGACTTATTCTGTTCACACACACACGCACCTAGCCCTTTATCTTCTCTACCCCACGTATATGGTAGGTAGAAAAGGTATTGCATTCACCCAAAAAATTTGATATCGAGATTTCCCCGGAACTACACGTTTTGTTACCTTCTGAACTAAAAAAAAATAGTTTTAGAAAAACGTCCGCGAGTGTGTGTGTGTGTGTGTGTGTGTGTGTGTG
The DNA here is from genome assembly GCA_030765065.1 of Deroplatys truncata. NCBI lineage: Eukaryota > Metazoa > Arthropoda > Insecta > Mantodea > Mantidae > Deroplatys > Deroplatys truncata. The sequence continues at coordinate 263,164,341 of CM060976.1, read as the reverse complement.
TGTGTGTGTGTCTCAACAGCGGACTCAAAAACGCAATATCGGATAAGTATAAAACTTGGTATTTAGGTTCAGTACCTTGAAAAGATGAGACACGAAGACTTTCAAGAAAATCCCTCACTCCAAACTACCCCTTAGCTAGAAATTTTTTTTAAATATCTCATTTTTTTATTAAATTACCATATACTAAAAGCTATTTACATGAAAAATAAAATGTTTATATTGAATTTGAAGCGACATACAGTACTAGCCACGGACAAACTAATACAATAACTCATTAATGTATTAAGATATATAATTCACAGCTTATCAGCATCAACACATTAATAATTTCTTTCTTTAATATTTTTGTACAACGTTTTACGTGTTATGTATTTCTTTGCTAATGTTGTAGTATAATAATTAAGAAGATGTTAAAGAAACACATATTCGTAATGTACACATGTTAGAGAACACGTTTATAACATATAAAATATAATATAAGAGGGAAAGGCCATTCTTAGCTATATAACCAGTAATATAAAATTACAAGAAATGCAGTAAGCATATAACGAACCTTGGATACACATTAAGACTTGGAAGTCTGTAAACATATATAGGTACACTACGTGATCAAAAGTATCCGGACACTTGGCTGAAAATGACGTACACGTTCGTGGCGCCCTCCATCGGTAATGCTGGAAGTCAATATGGTGTTGGCCCACACTTGGACTTGATGACAGCGTTCACTCTCGCAGGCATACTTTCAATCAGGTGCTGGAAGGTTTCTTGGAGAATGGCAGCCCATTCTTCACGGAGTGCGGAACTGAGGAGAGGTATCGATGTAGGTCGGTGAGACCTGGCACGAAGTCGGCGTTCCAAAACATCCCAAAGGTGTTCTATAGGATTCAAGCCAGTCCATTACAGGGATGTTATTGTCGTGTAACCACTCCGCTACAGCCCGTGCAGTATGAACAGGTGCTCGATCGTGTTGAAAGATGCAATCGCCATCCCCGAATTGTTCTTCAACAGTGGCAAGCAAGAAGGTGCTTAAAATATCAATGTAGGTCTGCGCTGTGATCGTGCCACGCAAAACAACAAGGGGTGCAAGCCCCCTCCAGAAAAAATACGACCACACCATAACACCACCACCTCCGAATTTCACTGTTGGCACTACACACGGTGGCAGATGACGTTCACCGGGCATTCGCCATACCCACACCCTGCCATCAGATCCCCATATTATGTACCGTGATTGTCACTCCACACAACGTTTTGCCACTGTTCAATCGTGTAATGTTGACGCTCCTTACACCAAGCGGGACGTCGTTTCCGCATTTTCCTGCGTGATGTGTGGTTTATGAGCAGCCGCTCGACCATAGAATCCAAGGTTTCTCACCGCAAGCCTAACTGTCATAGTACTTGGAGTGGATCTTGATGCAGTTTGGAATTCCTGTGTGATGGTCTGGATAGATGTCTGTCTACTACTCGTTACGACCCTCTTCAAATGTCGGCGATCTCTGTCAGTCAACAGACGAGGTCAGCCTGTACGTCTTTGTGCTCTACATGTCTCTTCATGCTTCCCCTTCACTATCACATGAGAAGCAGTGGACCTAGGGATGTTTAAGAACGTGGAAATCTCGCGTACAGACTTCTGACACAAGTGACACCCAATCACGTGACCACGTTCGAAGTTCATGAATTCCACGGAGCGTCGCATTCTCCTGTTTCACGATGTCTAATGACTACTGAGATCGCGGATAATAAGTACCAGTCAGTTGGTGGCAGCACAATGCACCTAAGTTGAAAAACGTATGTTTGTGGGGGTGCCCGGATACTTTTGATCACATACTGTATATATATATATGTAACATAAACTATTATTGGAAGTTACTGAACAATATCACCAATTAGGTGCATTGATAATGCCTATAATTCAAATACGTACGTTAAGAAGAACGGTTGAAGAGAACGCTAACAGAAGCTTGTCAGTGTTCAGGTAGAAAGGCAGTGTATAAGCTGGTCTCTAAATAGAGCTAAAACTATGAATTTAAAGTCTACCATTTATACATATTTTAACATAACAAAGGTAATATTGACTTGTGAAATAATTAACAGAATACGTGTGTGCCAAATACTTTAACCTTCTCCATACCCAACCCTTATAAGACACAAGTGCTCTCCGATACATATACACCAGCCGTGGCAAAATTATAAAATAGTAATTACAACAAACTAACACACACACACACACACACACACACACACACACACACAAACGATCATCAGATTCCAGTCTACGAAAACGTTGAAATACGTCACGAGAGTACGGGCATCAAGACGAACTACAGGTACGTAATACAGCGTCCATCATTATCAACGTAGTTGAAGGAGGAACCGCTACAATTTTTTGGGAATAGCTTACGAAGTCCTCTTCATTCCGATGTAAATTTATATACTATTACATAAGTGGTAAACGTTAAGCAATAGACGAAAACGTACTGCCCTGTAGATGTATTTAAAACATGTAGTTTATTCCAAATAACTGTTATTGTTTATTAGACATTCTGCGATATCCTTTATTAATGACCCGAATCGTTCAATACTTAGTTATTATTTTAAAATCCTGTCGATTTTAAGTTGTTTCTCGCGATGTCATGGAAAGAATAAGGAATTTTAAGGCCAGCATATAGCGTCCAGTTGTTAAACATTTGACTATCGCTGTTCCCTTTGTATCTATAACGAAATGTGTAATGTAGCTGTTTCTGTAAAGGTTTATTTGGATTAAAATGAAGTAGACAGAGAAATAAAATTTCATAAGAATAACTTGTATATTCGCTAATAAGCTATAGAGGGTAGAGAAAATCATGTTAATGTAGCACATCAGTTTTCTTTTTATTATTTATTCAAAACGCTCAAAACATGTATTTTCGGTAGGTTTTAGATAAAATGCTATAATTCCAGCTTATTAGGTATGGGGCAGATGAAGTTGAAATATCGATTCTTTTAATTGCAGTTTATAAATGGGACTCGTATGACTGTATTTCATTCTACTTATTGACTTAACAAATTGACGTCGTGTATCAGACAACTTCACATATTATTCAGTTGTGTTTACGGCGTGGACAAAGCCATTTTGCCGCTTCCTTGCTCAGAAGCTCGACGTGTTAATTATTATTGCGTACACAATGATTATTAAACGCTTTGCACTAACGATGAAATGGGAACTGCCTCTACCTTATTATTCGGCTGCCTTACCCCAGGGTAATGATTTCTCGCACAGTTGTCCGTTTTCAGATAGCTTCATTAAATTTATCCGATAGACTTCGCAGCAATAACTGCGCCAGTCAGGCCAGAACAATAGATGTTAATGATAATAAATCCAGAATTATGGAATACGAGTTGTGGTAGTAGTATAGGCTGATGCAAAAGTATGGAGCGATGTTTGTTTTTATTGATGTACGAATACTTGACCAGCGGAGTTATAATAAATTCAAAGTGTGAAGTTAGTTTCCCTGGAGGCAAAAATCGCGTTTGTGTGCATGAAAAAGCTCAGAATGGCTAAATTAATTACTATAAACTTTGGCACCGGAATGACCTCGCTCTGCGGTAGCCTAGAATGTAGGATGTGTATATCGGAGGGGGATACCCCACACACTGCAACCATTGTGATCTATTGTTGAAATTGAATTCAGTTATTTATGGACGCTCTTTAACTTGAGACAGAATGTGCCGGAATTAATTTTATTATGTGCTAATTTATTCAGTGTTTAATTTAATCTATAAATGATATATGTGTACAATGTGAAAACAATGTAAATAGCAATTTCTGTATAATGTAATATTTGTCGTGTACATAATGTTCCTGTTTAATTAGGTTTAGAACGTCTTGAACTCTGCAGTTAGGGTAGAAACGTGATGTTCACATGGTCAGCGAAAACGGGAACTTTTGTGGAATAGAAGGGTAAAGTTTTATGACTCTGTTTGTTTCCGCTCCGGAAGTATGGAGCGAGGCAAATATAATATAACGGCAGTTTACCGTTGACTTTTAGGTTAAGCAGTGCATAATTGACATTCAGTAGAAGACAGTACACAGTAGTAGACAGTACACACTGGAAGACAGTTGAAGAGTTCGAAGTACACAGTTAAACAGTAGTAGACAGTATACAGTGGTAGTAGACAGTACACATGGAAGACAGTTGAAGTTGTTAAGCAGTTCACAGTCAACAATTGCCGCGCAAAATGGTGATATGTGAAAAGGAACATTTATGTAGTGTTAGAGTGAGGAAATAACAATAAATAGACATAAACCAAACATTACAGCGTGCAGTCAATTCTTCTCTAAGCTCCCGTACCACAACTGAGATCGACGAGTTTATCAAATATCATGATAGGCAGAGTCCATGCTAAAATCACCGCTGAGAACCAACTAGCCGGGTAACAGCTAGAAGGACTACAAGAGGAAGCCACGTCGGATAGAGAAAAAGGTACAGTGAATTTTAACATTTATTCTATCTCTACCACTATACTGCGTTCGACTCCAACCCGAGCGGGCATCGAACCCGGGACTGCCACCAACGGCGCAGTCGTAGAAACAAAATATGCAGGGATAACCGACGCAAACTACTATGGTTCTTAATGTCCTACTCTATATTGGGCGTAAAAGACTGAAAATTTTCTCAGAGGCCTTTAACAGACTTGAGGTTCTTTTATGTGCGTAAATCTACGACACGGACTTTACTTCCCTTCCGAAGGAAGCCATGCTAAGGATTTTTACAGACGTAAAAAGAATCCATCGTCTTCCGCCGGGTTTGAACCCGCGAGCTCGGGAACTAGAGATTAGCATGGTACCTCTAGATCGCGGAGGACGACTGATATATAGTGGCTACATACTCAGGAAGCGGGATGAAGGAAAGGAGTCGTAGAAGGTCCCAGGTTCGCAGGCAGACAGACACAAGACGCACAGAAGTCCCTAAATTACCAGTTCAAACACCGCGCACCAGTGGCAAGGAAACCTAATAGGGCGACGCAGCGACCCTGACAGGCGGGGCAGCTTACTCTGGCGTTCACGGGGAGAAATCTTTCCAACGCGTATGCATCCGCGCCATCTGCCCGGAACCGTCAGCACAGCAAGACCTGAAAGCACACCTGAAACTTGAAATTGAGATCAAATGAGGGAAAGGAAAAACCGTGGTAGAATACACCATCCTGACATTGAGAATAGAACCGGGACCCGGGCCACATAGGTTACTGCGGTAGCCTAGCTCATGTTATTTGTTGTGTTGGAATAACGTTATGTATAGTAATCATGGTGAACAACGTGTGTTTATTGTATTAAGTTATGCCAGAATGGAGTTACAGTCAACTGTCAGCTTGAATTTACACAGAAATTCCTTGATGTCACCTTTCCTAACGTTGTTAGAAACGATTAACACATTCGATCCATGTTTATAAAAAAACCTGGTTGTTACATTCACATGACATTCTTCAACAAACTGTTTTCTATTACAAAAGTATGTTCTTCCATCTACTTCATGTTAGTCGAGATAAACGTTTTGAAAAATAGGTTTATATACATTTCCGTGCAGGTAGAATGGTGTTTCAGAAATACAGTAGGCTTAAACAACAGTTAAATCTTTTAAGAACTGGTCACTATGAAATTCCGTTCTCTTCGCATAATCACGAGGAGAAGTAAAATATCTGATATGTTACACTCACATGACTTTCCCCGCTCTTGTACAAACTATTTTTACAAACGCTTATTCTCCATATGCTTCATGTTAATCGAGATATCGAGATATTAAACTTATTGCTAATTTTCTTGTAGATGCAAGGGGAATATGGTAGGCTTTAAGCGATAGTCAAATGTTTTAAGAGCTGGTTCCTATGTGGCGCATTCCATTCTCTTTGCATGTCCAGGACAAAAAAAAAATGAATAACGAATTTTAGAAAATCTATAAGTATTGGAAAATTTAAGGTAATAACAAGCAATATCTCCAAAATGGTTCACTCAACAAAAAAAAATGTATATGACATAAATTGAGTATTTTAACGCGATCTACATTTTTTGTGGAGTAAAATTTTGTCTATCTCTTATGGTTTACCAGTTATGCAAAAGTCGTTCACAATGAAGAATACTTTTGGAGACATTCCCAGAAAATTCTAAATATACATTTCATTTGTCATGAAAATATCTTAAACATGTGATATTTTAATCAAAATCGTTAGAGGCATTTCTAAGAACATTAAAATTTTCGAAATATACTCCATGTAAAGGGTAATCTGGGGTGGGAGGTTTTTCTTGAAAAGCTTCGGTCGAATCTCTGGAAGATACTGAACCTAAATACCAAGTTTGGTGTTTATACGACTGCTCGTTTCTGAGTTATGCTGTTCACAGACAGGCAATTTGAGTTGGATGATTTTCTTGAAAATCTTCCTATCGCATCTTTGCAAAGTATTGAATCTAAATACCAGGTGTGGTGTTCATCCAGCTTTTCGATTTTGAGTTACGCTGCTCATAAACACACAAAACCACACACACACATACATGGATCTGTTTTTCTATTATTATTATTTTTTTTTTATTCAGAGGAACTGAATACATACATAGTAAGTAGAGACGGTAAGTATTCCATTCCCCCAAACAATTTGATCTCGGAATTTCAACTAAAATACATATTTTGGGGCACCCTGAATAAAAAAGGTATTTTTTTTTCGGAAAAGGTATATGAATGTGTGTAACTGTGAACACGACTCAAAAACGAAAAGTCGGATGAATACCAAACGTGGAATTTAGGTTAAGTATTTTCCAAAATTCAAGACGTAGATTTTTAGGAAAACCACATCACCCCAAACTACGCTTTACATAGAAAATTATTCGAAATTTCTGATTTAGTAAAAAATAGCTCTAATGATTTCGTTTACTATAACATATATTTACATGACAAATAAAATGTATATATTGAATTTTTTTGGAATAGCCTGTGAAGTCCTTTTCATTCGGAAGGAATTTTGTATGACGTTTTGCGATAGACGAAAACGTACTACACAAAATGTAGATGTCTTTAAAACACACAATTTATTTCAAATAAGTTTTTACTTGCTCTACTACGTATAGTAAGTATGGGAAGTATTGTATTCCATCCAAAAATTCGATACCGAGATTTCACCGGAAATATATGTTTTGAGACCCCCTGAATCCAAAAAAGCATTTCTTGAAACATAACCATGTGTGTGTGTGTGTGTGTGTGTGTGTGTGTGTGTGTGTGTCTGTCTGTGAACAGCATAACTCAGAAACGAACAGTTGGATAAGCACCAAACTTGGTATTTAGGTTCAGTATCTTCCAGAGATGCGACACGAAGTTTTTCAATAAAATCCCCCACCCCAGATGACCCTTTACATGGAATATTTCTCGAAACTTTTAATTTTCTCAAAAATGGCTCCAACGATTTTGATTAAAATATCACATGTTTAAGATATTTACATAACAAATGAAATGTATATCTTGAATTTTCTGGGAATGTCTCAAAAAGTATTCTTCATTGTGAACGACTTTTGCATAATTGGTAAACCATAGGAGATATACAAAATGTTACTATACAAAAAATGTAGATCGCAATAAAATACACAATTTATGTCATATACATTTTTGTTTGTTGAGTGAACCATTTTCGAGATATTGCTTGTTATTCCCTTAAATTTTCCAATACAAATACTTTTTCTCAAATGGGAATTCGTTACTCATTTTTTTTATATCCTGGACATACAAAGAGAAAGGAATGCTCCACATAGCAACCAGCTCTTAAAATATTTGACTATCGCTTAAAGCCTACCATACTCCTCTTGCATCTACAAGAAAATTAGCAATAAGATTAACATCTCGATTAACATGAAGCATATGGAGAATAAGCCTTTGTAAAAATAACTTGTGCAAGAGTAGAGAAAGTCATGTGAGTGTAACACATCAGATTTTTTTACTACAAACAAAGTATATATCATGGTTTTTCTGGGAATAACTTGAGGTTCTCTTTGTCTGAATCACCTTTGTATAACTTTTAAATCATAAGAGATGCACAAAGTCTTCAAAAAAAATACACCTCTTTAAATCACACAGTTTATTTCAAATACTATTTTTTGTGGTGTTAACGGTTTCCTAGATATATTGGTTTCTTCAAGGTAACTGGCTATTGGTTTTTAGTTTTTCTATCACGTACACACTAGGTAGAGATGGTAATGCATTCCCCCCAAAATTTCATAGTGAGATTTCAGGGTAAATACATGCTTTAAGGTCCCCATGAATCTAAAACAAGTATTTTTAGAAAAAGGTATGCGTATGTGTGTCTGCCTGGGAACAGCATAACTCAAAAACGAGAAGTTCGATAAATACCAAACTTGGGATTTCGGTTCAGTATCTTCCATAGATGCAACACGCCGAAGTTCAAGAAAATCACTCCATTCGAAACTAGGCTGTATATAGAACATTTTTCGAAATTTTTGATTTTCTAAAAAAAATTGCTAATGATTTTCATTATAATAGCACATATTCAAGATATTTACATGACAAATAAAATGTCTATCTTGAAATTTCTGGGAATAGCCTGTGAAGTCCTCTTCATTTGGAAGGAATTTTGTATAATGTTGTATATCTGGTAAACGTTAAGCTATAGAGAAAAGCGTACTATACATGAAATGCATATATCTTTAAAACAACACAATTTATAAGCCATTTCCTAGATATCGATTATTAATCTATCGAATTTTTTTTAGTTCCATTTATACCCTGCCTTTAACTACATTTGTCTTATCGGCAGCCTTTTCTTTGGAACTTATTGCCTATTGGCAGTGGTGTTAACTAGTGTAACAATTGTCGTTGGGTTTCTTGTACTTTGAGGCAGTATTTTTAACACTTAAATGATTTCAGTCTAATTATATAATATGCAAATTCAATAACAGCCCGACTTGAAGCAATATGTATGTAATAATTTGTAAAATGTATATAACAGTCATTGTATATGTTTGTATTATTGTATCTATGTGTAATAATGTTATATGAATATATTACGTAATTTAATAATGTAGGAGCTGTGAGAATAATAAGTTAAAAGTTGCTAACAAAGAGGTAACAATGAGGTAACCTTGAGGCAATAATGAGTAAGAAAGTTTAACAATACTACCTGTGATTCAATAATGTAACAATAATGTAATTTTAGTGATTGTTTATAAACTAGCCAATCAACAACCAGAAAAATCTTTAGTTAAATAAAGGTATTCTATTAGAGTAGTATTAGCCAATCAGAGACTTTAATTACAAAAAGTTTAGACGTTTAAAATCAATTCAGTTGCCTGCAGACGGAGTTACTAACCAGACGCAAAAAGTGTCCTCAAGAAATATGATATGTATTCGTGTGAGACGAAAAATAATTTTACGTGTTAAAAAGTGTAATTAATTAATAAAAAGAATCTCACAGCTCTCTGTATCAGTAAAGTGTTATTTAAATCGTGTCAAGCAATAATAAAAGGAGTGAGGAAAAACTTATAATGTATTTAAGCCTACATTCTTGTCGTTTCACGCCCTGCCAAGACATCCATGTCTCTAACAATAATTCTGACGCAGCCGAGTCAAACATAAATATATAATGTTTAAAGAAACAGTCAAATTTCAAAGTTAATATTTTTTTTAAACTTGGCGCAAAGACCACCTGAAAGTAAATTTGGGGCGAAGGCTACCGGAAACTGTTTACTATACGTGCGGTAGCAACGAATTTTAAATTCGGCTCCCCAACAGCTGAAATATAATACAACTCCTTCAGTACAACCTACTTCAAACTGACTTTTCATACGTAGCAGCAAACAACGTAAAGAACAATTCTACTTCAAATTGACGCCCAAAGCGTGGTGAAAATAACGTAACAAAACACCTTCAACTTTTGGTTTTTGACGCTATTTTATCACAACACTGTGAATGCCAAAGTGATTGTAGTGTAACTTAACATTATTGTATAACAATGATTTGAGATGTTTACTAATTATAAGCATTGTTAGGAAATAAGTCTACACGGCCTCACTGAAACTGACAATAGGAGCGGGTAACAATGTAGCGATGGGGTGACAAACAAATGACGTCAGAGTAGCGCGCTTTTCTTTAGAAATGGAGGGAATATCTTCCCTAGAGCATATATGTTCATAATTTTGATTGGATATAAAAATAGACGTTAATGTTGGCGCGTTTTATTAACCAATAGCAGCTCTGTTATAATGTTTAGGCATATCGGGGTGAGGGAGTATAAAAAGCTAAAGCCAGAGACGGGTAACGCTCAGTCCAACAGAATCATTCGCGGGTTATACGTCGCGCAGTTCTACAGAATAATTCACAAGGCAAACGTCGCGCAGTTCATCAGAATCATTCACGCGTTAAACGTCGCGCAGTTCTACAAAATCTCTCGCGTCGTAAAGTTAGTTAAAAGATGTGAAATACGCGAATTAATAATATGCTGCAAATAAGTGATTATAGTTACATTCGAAAATATAATAGTTTCAGTCGGGCGTGTATCAAAAGTAAATCTGTGAAATTAATAACGTGTGATGGCAATAAAAGTGTAAAAACAAATTCTTTTATCAGTGTTATCTTTTAGTAACAACTCCTTTCCGTTTACACACCCTGTTTAAGAGATTTGCTCGACCGAGTAATAATAGCTAGCCGGAGGGCAAAGAACTCAAAATTAAAAATAGTAAAAGAATAACAGGCGCTCAGCATAAAGATAACACGAAGTAACCGCGACATTTTTAATCATTAGATGACCACACATTCATACTTCCAGACTCTGAGGAGGATGGAGAGTAATCCTGGCTAGAACAAAATTCCCACCCCCAGTCGGGAATCCAACCCAGAACCCCTCGCACATCAGCCAGATGCTCTACTACTGAGCTACGGGGCATTTCCGCTCGATTTGTTCATTACTTGGTCATTCTTTAAAGTGCTTTCAACATTCAGTTGTTTCTCGCGATGTCATGGAAACATTGTGGAATTTTAAGGCAGCATATAGCGTCCAGTTGTTAAACATTTGGCTATCGTTGTTCTCTTTGTATCTATAACGAAATGTATAATGCAAAGGTTTATTTGGATTAAAATATAGCGAATAGAAAAATCTGATGTGTTACACTCACATGACTTTCTCTACTCTTGTACAAACTATTTTTACAAACGCTTATTCTCCATCTACTTCATGTTAATCGAGATAAACATTTGCAGAGTCTATCTTATTGCTAATTTTCTTGTAGGTGTAAGGGGAATATATATTTACAGGGGCAATATAGAAATACAGTAGCCTTTGCCACAGATTAATACTATTTGCATATCAAAGACAAAAAAAATGAATAAAGAATTCCCTTTTAAGAAAATACGTATTGAAAAATGTAAGAGAATAACAAGCAATATCTCGAAAATGGTTCACTCAACAACAAAAAAATGTATATGACATAAATTGTGTATTTTAACGCGATGTACCTTTTTTGTGTAGTAAAATGTTCTCTATCTCTTATGGTTTACCGGTTGTGCAAAAGTCGTTCACAATGAAGAACACTTTTGGAGACATTCTCAGAAAATTCAAGATATACATTTTATTTGTCATAAAAAAATCTTAAACAATTGATATTTTAATCAAAATCGTTAAAGCCGTTTTTGAGAAAATTAAAATTTTCGAAAAATCTTCCGCGTAAAGGGTATCCTGGAGTGGGGGGATTTTCTTGAAAACCTTCGTGTCGCATCCTTGGAAGATACTGAACCTAAATACCAAGTTTGGTGCTTATCCGACTGTTCGTTTCTGAGTTATGCTGTTCACAGACATACACACGCACACACACACACACAGACACACAGACACACACGGACATGTTTCCAAAAATGTTTTTTGGATTCAGGGGGTCTCAAAACATGTATTTCCGGCGAAATCCTGGTATCGAATTTTTGGGTGGAATACAATACTTCCCCTACTTACTATACGTAGTAGAGAAAGTAAAAATAAGGCGTAGTAAGGATAGTTTCTGTATACACTAAGAAACGATGTGGCTGTATCACATCTAATTATTTTATCGTGGTCATACAAAGAACATGGGATTTAAGACATGACAATATGACACAGTTTTTAAAAATCTGACAATCGCTTTAGCCTTCTGTACTCTATACGAAATGCATAAATGTGAATGAAAGTTATAATAATAATAATAATAATAATAATAATAATAATAATAATAATAATAATAATTATTATTATTATTATTGCAGTAGGGTTCTCAATAATATGAAGGTTCCAGAGCCAGTATGAAACATAAATAACACGTTTCTGGGAAGAGTGGCCAACTCGAAGGAGAGTTGCTGCTATGTCTTCTCTGTAGAAAGCAATTTCCAGGCCGACATTTATCTCGAGCAAGTGTGCATGTTCCCCAGGGTGCCGTGACGTCACACTGCCTCCATAAAGTAGCCGCCGCCGCCGAGCATATTAATGTTTTTGGCATAGGACTGTGTACCTCAAATCTCTGCAGTGAGTTAACATAGTCCGAGTGCTAAATGTGCTATAACTTCTCAACAAAATGTGACCCTTTTTGTCTGGCGTGTTAATTTGTAAATGGGAGTTCTGAGGCTTCGCCCTCGGAAACGTGTGTCCAATTGAAGGTATATATCTGGGAGCTGGAGCGATAATTACACGCGAGCGCCTTTCAGTCCTTCATGTCTTGTTCACCATTCCAGAATCGAACTTGATCAATAGTTTTAAAGCATGATGCTCGAAAAACTGTTAAGTATCTTTATCTCCTACATTCACGTTTACTTTCTCTACTACGTATAGTAAGTAGGGAAAGCATTGCATTCCACCCAAAAATTCGATACCGAGATTTCACCAGAAATGCATGTTTTGGGGCCTCCTGAATCCAAAAAAATCTGATGTGTTACAGTCACATGACTTTCTGTGCTCTTGTACAAACTATTTTTACAAAAGCTTATTCTCCATATGCTTCATGTTAATCGAGATGTTAAAGGCGCGCGAAGGTCCCTAACATTTCCTAGCTCAAAGACCTGTTCCACTACCGAAGCTGCTTATAGAGGGAGATGAGCGACCCGTAACAACCAAGCAACCCTCTAGTATCCAAGTAGGATGCTCTTTTCTTTGAGCGATCATCCGCGCCGTTTAGAAAACACACCTGAAAGATGAAAAGGCAACGGAATGAAAGGGAATTGAGAGAAAGGAAATCGTGTTAGACGAGAAATTACCACAGCATTCGCCTAGCGACCAGGGAAACCACGAAATACACAATGTCAAATTGGGCTGTCGACGGAAATAGAACACGGGACCTGTTGAATACGAGCACGTAATGCGGAACCATCTAACTGGTAGTAATAATAATAATAATCATAATAATAATAATAATCCAATTTCTGCGACCATGTGGCGTGTCGCCGTTTTCACCATAAATCATCGATGTACCAGAATCTGACAGGTAAGAAGCTCGTGTGTGCAACAGACAGTATCGAACACACCTAAAGATTTATTGGACTGAGAGAAAAACGAATGTTAATTGAACGTTTGAAGTCGTTCACTTTTTCTGAGTACATAAATCAAATATTCAATTGGTCGAGGTGTTTGCTCAATAAGCAATAATTATGTGGTGGGAATTCCTGCACTAAGGCGTCAACTTACGACCTCTACCAGGTGAGGAGGGCAACCTGTGGAATATTTCAGGGGCAATTTTCATAAAAGATTACTGAAGCAAGCCTCTTAATGAAGTATCTTCACTGCATTTAATAAGAAAGACAGAGCAGGAGAAGCAGGGGAAAAAAGAAGAACATCGGTAGGGGGAAGGAGCTATTGAAAGTGCTTAAACACGCCAGGCGCACTTCACTTTTTAATTTAATAACGTGTAACCCAATTTATGTGTAAATTGAAATATGGCGAAGCATATAACCGCAGCCGAGCACCGGTTTTACGGTGCGAGTCGCCATATTTCACGTTTTACAAGTGTAAAAAATTTACCGTCTTTTACAAGAGGGCCTAAACCATAAAAGGCGTCACCTAATGACGCAAAAGATTTGGTGCCATCTTAGCTAAAGCGTTTCCCCCTCCGAGGTAAAATTCTATGCGCATATATTTACCTGGAAAACTACATAATTCATTCTTATTGGTCGGTAGAAAATACGTTCTTTTTCATTAAAGTGGGTTTTATTTATGGCCAAGCTCTTTGGAATTTTGATGAATATCAATGGGGTCTAATATTTTTACTTAAAATGTTGAGAGTGTAGTGTAATAAAGCCTACAGTAACACATTACTTTATCTGCCACCTAGATATTGCAGGTAGTGAAGATCCTGCATTCCAACCTAACAGATTTCACCGGAACATGTGTTTGGTATTTAAGTTTAGCGTTTTCCAAACACGCGACACGAAAATTTTCAAGAAAATCCCCCACCACAAACTAGCCTTTACATTTTTGTATTAATATTATTATTAATTATATATATGGTCTTTCAACAAGAGTGTCCCATTTTTAACATGTGATAGCTCTCGTTGTTATAGGGTTACAGCAATCATTATTTTCATGTGGTTACAGTTGTTATTGATAAATAGCCATGGAACGTTACAGCATTTGGTAACGCGTAGAAATTGTGAAAATTTATTATCAAAATCGATCATCTGTCCGCCAAATCTTCGTGTATTGCGTGAAGTTTACGGTGTGCATAATCGTCCCTGCGAGAGAACTATTCGGGGTTTGATCGATAAATTTGAAAGAAGTGGTTTTGTCAGCGATCAAAGAATGCCTGTACGTAATCGACGCAAGAGCTCCAACGAAAACATAGGCGCCGTTCGTGAGCGTGTACGCGAGAACGGAAACAAATCAGTTGCTCGTCGAGCGCAAGAATTGGGGCTTTCGCCGACCACAATTTGGCGAATTCTGCATCTAGACTTGACGTTTCACGCTTAAAAAATGGTGTTAACTCAGAAACTAAAGCCAAACGACCATAGGTTGCGCCGTGTATCGCTAAATGGGCTATGGAGCAATAAGAAGCTGACCTGATTTTTGTCGAAAAATCATCTTCAGCGACGAAGCCCACTTTTGGATGGATGGTTGTAATAACAAACAAAATTGCCGCTATTGGAGCAATCACAATCCAATGCAGATTCAAGAGCAACCACTTCATCCCAAAACGTTACTGTGTTGTGTGGATTTTGGTATGGTGGAATCATTGGTCCATATTTTTTCCAAGATGAAGATGGAGAAGCTCTATGGAGAAAGATACCGGGCTCTTATAAGGGACTATTTCTGGCCTCAATTGGATGGTATGAATCTCAGAAACATCTGGTTTTAGCAAGATGGTGCCACATGTCACACTGCTCTCGAAACAATCGATCTTTTGAAGGATAAGATCAGAGGTTTCATCATTTCCCGTGGTGGTGATGTGGCCCCCGAGGTCATGTGATTTAACGCCGTTGGATTACTTCGTGGGGTTATGTTAAATCTCGAGTTTATGTCAACAGGCCAGAAACAGTAAATGATCTTATAAATAACTTCACGCCTGTTATTGGTGAAGTTGAACGTAATTTACGTTCTTCTGTCATTGAAAAATTGGGTCAATCGTATACGCGCAACCCAACGAAGTCGCGGCGATCACTTAACTGATGTTCTCTTCCACACGTAATGACATTAATTATGTTCCAAAATAAAAAAAGAAATACACCTGTATCATTTATAGAACGTGGTCTCTTTAAGTTCAAAGATTGGACACTCTTGTTGATAGGCCCTATATATTATATATTAACTGCAGTTAGTTATATGGGGCTATTACAAAAGAAATAGACACTTTCCTTGTGTTATAAATCCATAACTATTAATGATATAATGAATCTGTTTGCACTGTTGTGTAGAAGAAGTCTTGACGTTTAGTTTGTGAACTCACAAATGTTCACTGTGTGATCTTTGCATCACACGACACACATAAGACGATAATCAAGTTCATCCCAAACCCGATGTAACAAATCTGCATCGACATTTGACACGACTCTTCTTATACGTTCCTTCATGCTATGTAAATCGTTTGGAAGTGGAGGAACGAAAACCAATCCCCCATAGGAAAAAGTCACAAGGCGTAAGATAGGAACTCCTCGGTGGCGTACGTAGCAAAGCATTATTGTCGTCTGTAGCACTGTCAATCCAAAGCTGTGGTAGAATTTCATCCTGTGTGCCAGTGACGCTGTGCTCCATCTTGTTGGAAGATAAAAGTCTTCCTCTTTGTTTCCCCATATAGTTGGGGCATCAACCAAAGCTCTAACATACCGGGATATGTAGGTCCTGTTACTGCTTTTCTGCAAAAAAGAATGGGCCACACATCTTGGTTGGGATACCGCAGAAAACACATTAATTTTGGGAGAGTCCCTCACATGTTTCACCACAGCCCTTGGTTTTTCATTTCCCCACATTCGAACATTTCATTTCTTCACTTTTCCACTCAAGTTAAAAGGTGATTCATCACTGAAGCCATCGCCTTCTTCATTACGTCGCAATATTTCTATGCAGAAATCTTGATATCTGACCTTATTGTCTTTATGTAGCTACTGGAAGAACTTCCATCTGTTAGGAGTCAGTTTTAACAGTTTTCTCAAAATTTTGCATATGAATTATTGGGGATTTTGTAACTTCAAACTTGCCCTTGTTGTCAATTTTTTGTAGACATCTTGGGAAAACACCACGACAAGGTTCAACATCCCCTTGTGACGCGCGTAGTCTTCTCGGGCTCTTTCCTTTGCACACACAGCCTGTTGTCTCAAACTTTCTGTGCCAATCATAGATCGATTGTCTAGTCGGTGACGGTTTCCGAAAACATGTTCGGAAATGTTACTGGAAATCAGTTGCAGAATTCATTTTAGGAAGTTCTTGTACACAATATGCTTTTTTCCACAGGATTTGCAACAACAATGGCATATGTTATTACCAACTACAACACTACGAATGCAAGTTTCAGAGTTTTGAGGATGTATTCTTAACACTTTGTCGCGGTCACTTCGTGTTATCTTATTTGCTGAGCGCCTGTTATTGTATTACTAGTTTGAATTTTGGGTTCTTTGTCCTCCGGCTAGCTATTATTACTCAGTCGAGCAAATCTCTTGAATAGGGTGTGTAAACGGAAAGGAGTTGTTACTAAAAGATAACACTGATAAAAGAATTTGTTTTTACACTTTTATTGCCGTCACACTTTATTCATTTCACATAATTACTCTTGATACACGCCCGACTGAAACTGTTATATTTTCGAATGTAACTATTATCACTTATTTGCGGCAGATTATTAATTCGCGTATTTCACATTTTTGTAACTAGCTTTACGACGCGATAGATTCTGTAGAATTGCGCGACGTGTAACCCGTGAATGATTCAATTAAACTGCGCGACGTGTAACGCGTGAGTGATTCTCTTAAACTGCGCGACGTTTGCTTTGTGAATTATTCTGTAGAACTGCGCATTACCCGTCTCTGGCTCGGAATTTATACTCCCTCACCCCGATATGCCTAAACATTATAATCGAGCTGCTATTGGTTAATAAAGCGCGCCAACATTAGCGTCTATTTTTATATCCAATCAAAATTACGAACACATATGCTCTAGGGAAGATATTCCCTCCATTTCTACAGAAAAGCGCGCTACTCTGACGTCATTTGTTTGTCTCTTCTAATTAATAAACAACTCACCCCCTCGCTACATTGTTACCCGCTCCTATTGTCAGTTTCAGTGAGGCCGTGTACACTTATTTCCTAACAATGCTTATAATTAACAAACATCCCAAATCATTGTTGTACAATAATGCTGATTTACACTACAATCAATCTGGCATTCACAGTGTTGTGATATAAAATACTGCGTCAACTTAAATGATTTAAGTCTAATTACATAATATATAAATTCAATAACAGCCCGCCTTAAAGCAGGATGAGTATGTAACAATATATAAAAAGTGTATATTACAGCCATTTTATATGTTTATATTATTGTATACACGTGTGATAATGTTATGTGAATGTATTACGTAATTTAATAATGTAGGAGCTGTGAGAATAATAGGTTAAAAGTTGCTAACAAAGAGGTAACAATGAGGTAGCCTTGAGACAATAATGAGTAAGAAAGTTTAACAATACTACTTGTAATTAATTGAGCACCAATAATGTAATTTTTTGTGACAGTTCATAAAATAGCCAATCAGAACCCAGAAAAAGCTTTAGTTAAATGAAGGTATTCTATTGAACTAGGATTAGCCAATCAGAAACTGAAATATAGCAACATTTACAACTTTTGGAGTTCAGTTGCTTGTAGACAGTGTCCTTAACCGGACGCGAGATGCGTCCTCCAGAAGTATAATACGTATTCAGTGTGAGATGAAAATAGTTTACGTGTTAAAAAGTGCAAGTAATAAATTAAAAAAATCTCACAGCTCTCTCTATATCAGTGAAGTGTTATTTAAATCGTGTCAACCATTAATAAAAAGAGTAAAGTAAAATTATAATTTGTGTAAGCCTACATTCTTTAGTCGCACCACAACCCTGCAAAGAGAAACATGTCTCTAACAATGATACTGACCCAGCCGAGGCAAACATAAATATATAATGTTTAAAGAAACGGTAAAAATACAAAGTTAATATTTTTAAATTTGGGACGAAGGCTATCGGGTACCATACCTGCGGTTGCAACTACTTCAAGTTCGGCTCCCCAACAGTCGAAATATAATACATCATCTTCAAACCGTTTTTCCATACGTAGCAGCAACAAACCTACTTAAACTTGGCTCCCAAAACGTGGGGCAGATAACAATACAATACAACTCCCTCAATAAAACAACTACTTTAGTTTCCCAACATAACACTGCAAAATTTATGTTGATATCAGAATCGCCTTTTGTTTTGTAGGACTTCAACGTTGTCTACCTCTTTTGTAATAATCCTCTGCTTCTTAGGGAACTTGGCGTGGTCCTGACATATTTTTAATATTGCGTCAACTGAAAAATTCAATATCACAGCCGGGATTTCTAAACGGTTCTCCCACACTCCGTGCGGTTGCACTAACCATTAAGCTACTGTCACAACATGCCGGTGGGACTCGAATTCCCTAATTGACTCAAATTGTTTCCCAGATAGACCACCAAGGCATCTCCCTAGAGATGACAATCTCAAATGGTGACCTGCCTTCGCAAGTACTTTATTACTGAGTGCTAATGGGTTTCTTAAAAAGAGTCCCAGACGTTTTGAAATAAACAATTAACAAAATGAAAATATCAACGTTTATTGTCTACATTTAAAGGTACACTCTTAAGCTCGGCATTCAAATTGAGGCATTTATCATACCGTGGCACAAGTTTTTCAATACCCTCTCTGTAGAAATCTGCCGCCTGCGACTTCAACCACTGGTTTACACCGGCATGCAGTTCAGCGTCAGTATCAAAGCATCAATTTGATGCACCAAACTCCGTGAAATTTGGGGAAAATGTTCCGAAAGTTCTGTCATCGTAAAACGACGATTTTCACGAATTTTGTCATTGATCAGTTCATCAGTCATAAGGCTAGGCCTACCACTGCGATCCTCGTCGTGAACATTGGTACGGCCATTTTTAAAATCAATGCACCAATGCCTGACTCGGCTTTCACACATTATTCCCTGCCCGTAAACATCACAAAGTTGACGATAAATTTCAATTGGTTTGTTCTTTTTAGCCAACCACACTTCACAAGTGGCGGGATTTTCTATTGCAGCGCACATTTTAACAACTCACAGAGAGCACAGTAAGGAAGGCACAGTCCTCACGCTACCACAGCTGGATGCGTGCTGAATGTAGGAACGTTCTGACATCAAGATGGCGGCTCCAGCCCTACTCATCCCCACGATAGGCCAAAACGTCTTGAACTTTCTGGACTGCCCTCGTATATGTATATAATTGAAATTAATTATACTTCTTAAAGACCTTAGCGTGTTCTTGGTATGTTTCAGTGTCTCACCGGCATATTGTCACAGTAGCTCAATGCTTAGCGCAACTGCAAGGAGAGCGGGAGAACCATGTTCAAATACCGGCTATGTCACTGAATTTTTCAGTTCACTATATATCAAAATATCCTTTACATGGTTTTATTTAGTCTAATGTGGATAACGTTCCTGATTAAAACACTATACATTAAAGATATTTACAGATAAACACAATGCACATCCTGAATTTTCTGTGAAGTCCTCTCTATTTGGAAGGAATTTTGTATAATCTTGCACAGCTAATAAACACTAAGCGCTAGATGAAAGCCTACCTCACAAAAAATGTACATCTCTTCACAACACACAATTTATTTCAAATACGCTTTTTGTGGCAACAACCGTTTCCGAGATATCCGTTATTAGTGGTTCGAACTATTCTTACTTAGTCATTCTTTTCAAGTCCTGTCGATTCTCAGTTGTTTTTCACGATGTCGTGGAAACGGTATGGAACTTTAAGGCCAGCATATAGCGTCCAATTCTTAAACATTTGACCTTCGCTGTTCCCCTTGTATCTATAACGAAATGTATAATGTAACTTTTTCTGGAAGGATTTATCTCGATTAAAATGAAGTAGGTAGGAAAATAAACTTTCGTAAGAATAATTTGTATGCCCACTAATAAGCGGTAGAGGTTAGAGAAAGTCATATGAATGTTTTTAATTCTGTTGTGATACTGTGTCGAAATCTCCCTGTTTAAGGGAAAAGTAGACACTGACATCCATTAGTTTGTCGTTACGTATAATTATACAAAAGTTAACAAATGGGCACTAGATACGTTAAATTTAAGACATACATATCTATAGTGAAGAAATTTATGAACATTGGTTACAAATTAATGTACTTTACCTCGCTATGGCCAGATCTCTCTAAACCACCGTATTTCACGAAAAGCGTAGCTCATGTTAAACGTTTGTAATATTCCAAGATACTTTCAAACGTTTTACATTTTTACTTTCTCTACTACGTATAGTAAGTAGGCGAAGTATTGTATTCCACCCAAAAATTCCATACCGAGATGTCACCGAAAATACATGTTTTGAGATCCCTGAATCCAAAAAAAGCATTTCTGGAAACATGTCCGTGTGTGTGTCTGTGTATCTGCGTGTCTGTCTGTCTGTGTGTCTATCTGTCAATCTGTGTGTCTGTCTGTGAACAGCATAACTCAGAAACGAACAGTCGGATAAACACCAAACTTGGTATTTAGGTTCAGTATCTTCCAGAGATGCGACACGAAGGTTTTCAAGAAAATACCTCCACCCCAGAGTACCCTTTACATGGAACATTTTTCGAAAATTTTAATTTTCTCAAAAATGGTTCTAACGATTTTGATTAAAATATCATATGTTTAAGAGATTTTCATGACAAATAAAATATATATCTTGAATTTTCGGGGAATGTCTCCAAAAGTATCCTTCATTGTGAACGACTTTTGCATAACTGGTAAACCTTAAGAGATAGACAAAATTTTACTACACAAAAGATGTAGATCGCGTTAAAATACACAATTTATGTCATATACATTTTTGTTGTTGAGTGAACCATTTTCGAGAATTTGCTTGTTATTCTCTTAAATTTTTAATACTTATTTTCTCAAATCGGAATTCGTTATTCATTTTTTTGTCTTGGATATGCAAAGAGTATTAATCTGTGGGAAAGGGAATGGTGCTGCACCTAGCAACCTGCTGTTAAGAGATATGTATGTGCTTAAAGGCTACTGTATTTCCAAATTGCCCTTGTAAATATATATTCCCCTTACATCTACAAGAAAATTAGCAATAAGATAGACTCTGTAAATGTTTATCTCGATTAACATGAAGTAGATGGAGAATAAGCGTTTATATACATAGTTTGTAAAAGAGTAGAGAAAATCATGTGAGTGTAACACATCAGATTTTTTTGTTCTAGTAACAAAGAGAATGGAATACTCCACATAGAAACCAGCTTTTAAAATATTTGACTATCACTTAAAGTCTACCAATTCCCCTTGCATCTACAGGAAAATTAGCAATAAGTTTAACATCTCGATTAACATGAAGCATATGGAGAATAAGCCTTTGTAAAAATAGTTTGTACAAGAGTAGAGAAAGTCATGTGTGTGTAATACATCAGATTTTTTTATACATCTTCTGTAAGCTTTTGATATAAAAGTCTTATTTTTCTATATAATTTCATGTTATCCGAGAAAAATATTTGCGGCAATGCTTTTACAACACACTTATTTGTACGTGCAAGATGTATACGGGAAAATAAATCATATCAGAAAGTCAGATACTTATAAATCTGATATGATACACTCACATGACTTTCTCTACCCTTGTACAAACTATTTTTATAAATGTTTCTTCTCTATTTTATTGCTAATTTTCTTGTAGATGCAAGGGGAATTCGTAGACTTTAAGTGATAGTCAAATATTTTAAGAGCTGGTTGCTGGCGCATTCCATTCTCTTTGCATGTCCAGGACATACAAAAAGAATAACGAATTCCCATTTGAGAAAAAGTATAAGTATTGGAAAATTGAAACAAATAACAAGGCATATCTCGGAAATGGTTCACTCGACAACAAAAATTGCATTTGACATAAATTGTGTGTTTTAACGAGATCTAATTTTTTGTGTAGTAAAATTTTCTCTACCTCTTACGGTTTACAGTTATGCAAAACTTCATCATAATGAAGAGGAGCTTTGGCGACATGTCCAGAAAATTCAAGACATACATTTCATTTGCCACGAAGGTATTTTAGATACATAAAATTTAATCAAATCAAGCCATTTTTGAGAAATTAAAAACTTGCAAAAAATGTTCCGTATAAAGCGTAGTCTGGGGTGGCGAGATTTTCTTGAAAATCTTCGTGCCGCATGTTTGAAAAATACTGAACCGAAAAACCAACGTTGGTATTTACCCGATTTTTCGTCGTTGAGTCACACATAAAAAGAACACACACACGCGTACCTTTTTCTAAGAATACGTTTTTTGGATTCAGGGGGCCTCAAAACATATATTTCCGGCGAAATCTCGATATCGAATTTTTGGGTGGAATACAATACTTCTCCTACTTATTATGTGTGGGAGATAAAGTAAAAAGGGTTCGTTATATGCTGTCCTTGAAATTCCATACTCTTCCCATGACATCTGAGAAACAATGGAATAGCGACAACAATAAAATAAGCAGGTATTTTAAAAATTCAAACCAAGAGTTGCGTATATCTCGAAAATAGCTTATGCCTCAAATAAATGTATTTGAAATAATCGGTATGTTTTAAACATATCTAGATTTTTGTTCAGTAAGAATTTTATAACTCTTTACGTTTAGCAGTTTCCAAAATTCCTTCCTGATAAAGAGGACTTCACAAGCTTCTCATAAAATTCAAGATGCAAATATGTTAAACATATGGTACTTGAATAGCGTTTGTTATAACCCTTTTTGAGAAAATAAAAGAAAAAGGAAATATATTCCATAGTAAAGGGTAGTTTGGGGGGCGGGATTTTCTTGGACATCTTCGGGTCGTATCCAAATAACCAGTTTGGTATTTTGCGGCATTTCGTTTTTGGGTTATGTAGTTTCCCTACATACACAGACACGGAATTTTTGAAACCTTGTAAATAACACAGACATATATAGAAGATAAAAAGCACTATTGTTGCGTATGTGTGTGAATTGTCGCGTCACACACATTATCGTTGTGTAGCATGGCATTGTTGAACTAATCATTATGATTGGGTGTTTGAATTTTCGTTCGGGGGGCATTTCTTTCCCCCACCTGGTCGTGAGTCTTGTATGTGTCTTCAGGGTGAGTGGTTGTGTGTGTGTGTGTGTGTGTGTGTGTGTGTGTGTGTGTGTGTGTGTGTGTGTGTGTGGAGCATCTCCCTCCAATGTTTGTTCTGTGATATCTTGTGAACGATGTGGTGGCACCATATCAATTATTTAATAAACCACACGTCATGTGTTAAATGCGAGCCTAAGTGTATTATGTTATGAATATCCCACGCCTGCTTTAAATTTGTGCAGAACGTTCCTGTTCCTCTCTTTGCCACTGCAGCTACGTCCCCCAATGTTTATGCCGGGGTAACTAAATTTAATATTTTAGCTGAAAAACCCTTTGGCCTCAACCCGGTATACCTATAAGATTATTGTGCAAACATATAAATAGAAACTAGATATTAAAGTTTAAACTATTACGGAAAACGTTAGTGTAGTATTAGATTTACTGCACAGTTTCATATTAGATAACTTCAAATTGTGCAAGGTAAATATAATAGAAAACGTTCTACTATTGTTATTGTAAAATAAGTTGTAGAAACTAACACTATTTTATAAGTGTTGTCAATAGATTAGTAATAATAACAAGGAAAATTTATAATTAGTAAACAGAATATTCCGTATTAAGTGATTAAAAAAACCAAAAGTACCCTTAGTTGTGAACTTAACAAAACCTGTAAATGTAAATAAGCATTTGTAAAAAAATGTAAACCCTAACATATAATATTACCTATTGTAACGGAACACGTTGAATGTTAAAATAAAAAATAATGCACACAGACACAGCTGTAGGAATTGGTTCCCTCCGTTATATGTAAAAACAAACAAAATGTAGACACTCATTCATTTTGGTGTGTGAAAGTGATAAGGGATTCTTGAAGTAACGAATGTGATCATGTATCAGTGAACACATGTGTACACCTCAGCTGTGAGCCAGTGCAGAAGAAAGAGATACAAATTGCTCCTGTGTAATCTCTGATCAATGCGCACAGGAATTTACAGCACACAATCAATAACTGTCCTGCACAGGAAAAACAACTCGCCGATTTGTTCAAATCAGAACTGTTTTAAGCTCCCTCCATCAAACACCAGCCAGGATGTCCAACCTTCAACAGAAAGCTACCTCAGAGAAACGCGAGTTTTTTAAGGTTATTTTTGGTAATCAAAGTAACATTATAAGCTAGGAATAGGATTTTTACTACCCAAAATTAACATTATAAGCCAACAAAATATGATGTGTTGCATTCACATGACTTTCTCTACCCCCTAGCGCTTATTAGTGAGTTTACAAATTATTGTTATAAAATTAATTTTCATATCTTCATTTGTAAAATGTATGTAAGGGTAATTGCATATGCTTATATTATTGTAAACATGTGTAATAACGTTATGTGAACGTATTACGTAATTTAATAATATAGGAGCTGTGAGAATAATAGGTTAAAAGTTGCTAACAATGAGATAACAATGAGGTAACCTTGAGGCAATAATGAATTATAAAGTTTAAATGTTACTTGTGATTGTTGGAAGCAATAATGTAATTTTTAGACAGCTTAAAAATAG
This sequence comes from Deroplatys truncata, assembly GCA_030765065.1. Lineage (NCBI taxonomy): Eukaryota > Metazoa > Arthropoda > Insecta > Mantodea > Mantidae > Deroplatys > Deroplatys truncata. The sequence continues at coordinate 263,139,002 of CM060976.1, read as the reverse complement.
CCAATCAACAACCAGAAACAACTTTAATTAAATGAAGGTATTCTATTGGATTAGGAATAGCCAATCAGAGACTTGAAATACAGAAATTTACAAGTTTAGGCGGTTGAAATAAGTTCAGTTGCCTGCAAACAGTGTTCCTAACCAGACGCGAGACACATCCTCGAGGGATTTAATACGTATTCGAGTGAGGGAAAAAAATAGTTTACGTGTCAAAAACTGCAGATAATTCATAAAAGAATCTCACAGCTCTCTATCAGTGGAGTTTTATTTAAATCGTGTCAAGCATTAATAAAAGAAGTGAAGTAAAATTATAATGTGTGTAGGCCTACATTCTGAGTTACACCACAACCCTCCCAAGACATCCATGTCTCTAAAAATTAAATACTGTCGCAGCCGAGGCAAACATAAATATATATATATATATATTTAAAGAAGCAGTCAAAATTAAAATGTTAATAATTTTTAAACTTGGGGAAAAGGCCACCTGAAAGTACACTTGGGGCGAAGGTTACCGGAAACCTGGTAGTATACGTGCGGTTTCAAACAAACTTCAAGTTCGGCTCCCAACAATTGAAATATAATACAACTCCTACAACAATATAACATCTTCAAATTGGCTCCCAAAGCGTGGGAAAAATAAAAATTCCATACAACTCCTTCAATACGACCTACTTCAAATTGAGCCCAAAGCGTCATATGTTCAAAGCATAAAGGCAATTGCGGCTGTCAAATGTTTAAGAACTGGAAATTATTACCTGTCTCAAAAGTACACGCTCTTTGGATGCCAATCGCGAGAAACAATTGAATATCGAAAGGACTTGAAAATACGAAGGCGGATTGATAAGTCCATGACTTTGACGAGAGATAGCGTTCTAATCCCAGGTTTCTGGTTTGCACCCAAGTCTTACATTTATTTTGGGTTTAATCGTAGAAATTGGTCGTAATTTCTTTGTTTCTTAGAACATTTCGAGAGCGTCTAAAATAGACAGATGCTTGTTGCTTCGTAGAAAATGGGGAAAAGTGAATTTCGTGTTCTGATAAAGCACTACTTTTTGCGTAATAAGACGGTGAAGGAAACGGAAGAAAAACTGGCATGTTTCACAAGTGGTTCACAGAATTTCGATGTGGCCGTTCGAGCACAAGAGATACCGTGCGCACAGGACGGCCGGTTGAAGTCACAACAGAAGAAATGGTGAACAAAGTACACGATGTTATGTTGGAAGAGTGAAAATTGGTGAGATAGCCAAGACCGTAAACATCTCGAGTGACGGGTGTATAACATTCTGCACGAATCTTTGGGTGTGAGAAAGCTGTCAGCAAAATGGGTGACGCGAGTGCTCACAGTTGAGATCAACCGGAATCGTGTGACCACTTCACAGGGATGTTTGAAAACGTTCCAGCGCAGCCCAAGTGAGTTTTTGAGACGTTACATCACGGTTGATGAAACTTGGATCCATTACTATCAACTCGAAACCAAACAACAATAAAAGTGGTGGATTTCCTTCTGTGAATCTACTCCAAAGAAAGCGAAAACCATTCCGTCGACGGGAAATATCATGCAACTGTCTTTTGGGATTCGCAAGGGGTGATAGACATTTACTACCTGGAAAAGGGTAAACGATCACAGGTTCATATTATGCCCCAATGCCGGAACAGTTCACTAGAAATGTTTAAAGAAAGGGCCCCATTTAGTAAAGAAAAAGGTTCTCTTTCACCACGATAATGCACCCGCACACAAGTCAGCCATTGCCATAGCAAAATTTGTCGAATTGGACTACGAACTGTTACCTCACCCACCATATTCTCCAGATTTGGCTTCGAGCGAATTCTTCCTCTGGAAAATTGTCTCGCTGGGAAGAAATTCACGTCCAGCAAACACATCATGGCAGAAGCTACCTCATATTTTACAGAGTTCGAAAAATGATAACGTTTTGGAAGGGTTAAAAAAATTGGAGAAACTTTGGCCAACGCAAATTGAATTGAAATGATACTATGTTGAGAAATAAAATTGATATTTTCTTTAAAAAGTCACTGACTTATTATTCCATCCTCATAATGAAAAGTACTCAACAATTCGAACCATTAATAACATATTTCTGAAATTGCTGATGCTACAAAAAAGTTATTAGAAGTAAATTGTGTGTTTTAAAGAGATCTACATTGTGTAATACGTTTAACATTTATACAAGGTCATACAAAACTTTTTCTGCATGAAGTGGACCTCACAGACTATTCCCAGAAAATTCAAGATATACATTTTGTTTGTCCTGTTAATTTTTTTAATGTGTAGTATGTTAATCAAAATCATTAGTGCCATCTTTTAGAAAATAAAAACTTTGAAAAATCTTCCATGTAAAGGAAGTGAGTCTGGTGAGGGGAGTTTTCTTAAAATCTTCACATCGCATCTTTGGAAGGTACTGAAACTAAATATCAAGTTTGGTGTTTATCCTACTATTCGTTCTTTAGTTATGCTGTTCACAGACATACAGATAGTGGTAGGATCATATAAATGCATTTTGTTTTTACTTTCTCTACAACAATACCGAGATTTCACCAGAAAAATATCTTTTGAGGCCCCCTGAATCCAAAAAAAGCATTTTTGGAAACATGTCCGTGTGTGTGTCTGTGAACAGCATAACTCAGAAACGAACAATCGGATAAACACCAAACTTGGTATTTAGGTTCAGTATCTTCCAGAGATGCGACACGAAGGTTTTCAAGAAAATCCCCCAGATTACCCTTTACATGGAACATTTTTTGAAAATTTTAATTTTCTCAAAAATGACTCTAAGGATTTTGATTAAAACATTATATGTTTAAGATATTTTCATGACAAAAGAAATGTATATCTCGAATTTTCTGGGAATGTCTCCAAAAGTATTCTTCATTATGAACACTTTTGCATAACTGGTAAACCATAAGAGATAGATAAAATTTTACTATGCAATAAATGTAGATCGCGTTAAAATACACAATTTATGTCATATACATTTTTTTTGTTGAGTGAATCATTTTCGAGGTATTGCTTGTTATTCCCTTAAATTTTCCAATTCGTTATTTGATTTTTTATGTCCTGGACATGCAAAGAGAATGGAATACGCCACATAGCAACCAGCGTTTAAAATATTTGACTATCGCTTAAAGCCTACCATATTCCCCTTGCACCTACAAGAAAATTAGCAATAAGATTAACATAAAGCATATGGAGAATAAGCGTTTGTAAAGATAGTTTATACAAGAGTAGAGAAAGTCATGTGAGCGTAACACGTCAGACTTTTATTTAGGGGGAGCCAAAACATGTATTTTCGGTGAAATATCGGTATCGAATTCTTGTATGGAATAGAATACTGTATCTACTAGGTACGTGACAGAGAAAGTAATAAGACACCTTATTATTAATCTGCATAATTTGTTTTAATTTATTCCAGAAACTGCCTTATTAAAAACAAATTGTAATTTGTACTTCTGTATATAAATTGAAAAGCACCCGTGGCATTACATATGTATGTTATGTGAAGTGAATGCAAACGACAGTTCTGCCAACACGCACATATGAATCTGATTATGTTTAGCCCGAGGTAGCGATTCCACACGAGAGAAATAATAATAGAGCTTCTGGAATATTACCTAAGCTGTGTTTAAAACAAAACGTGACAAAGATTGTATCGAGTAGAAATCAAGGTCTCTTACATCGTAAACACAGAGTATATATACTTACAATGCCCCTCAGTGTATACTTTGTCTTAAGTAAGGCGTAAAAGATTTAATCAAGGTACATTTTCTAATCCGATACGTAAATCGTTTTAAACCTTGGGCTTGCATTTATGTTAATATTGTACAAGGATAAAATATCTGCGTGTAAATCATTATAGAAGTACTTGAGAATAATATTGTTAACTGTATCATTCAATCCTGGGATCATTTTCTTCCGGGGCAAATTGTATTTGTGAATTTTCTGTACCGTTTAGCTTGAGGCAGTATTTTTAACACTTACATGATTTTAGTCAAATTATATAATAAAAAATATAATAACAACCCATCTTAAAGCAATATGTGCATGTAACAATACTTAAAAAGTGTATATTACAGTCATTGTAAATGTTTATATTATTGTATACATGTAATAATGTTATGTGTATGTATTACGTAATTTAATAACGTAGGAGCTGTGAGAATAACAGGTTAAAAGTTGCTAACAATAAGGTAACATTGAGGCAATAATGAGTAACAAAGTGTAATACTGCTCTTAGTCATTCTTGGAGCAAGAATAACGTAATTTTTGTGACACTTTATAAAATAGCCAATCAACAACCATAAAACGCTTAAGAATACAGAAATTTACAAATTTAGGTGGTTGAAATCAAGTCAGTTGCTTGTAGACAGCGCTCATAACTGGACGCGTTGGTTGTAGACAGTGTTCCTAACCGGACGCGAGATGCGTCCTCGAGAAATTTAATACGTATTCGTGTGAGACGTAAATAGTTTACGTGTTTAAAAGTGCAAGTAATTAACAAAAGAATCTCACAGCTCTCTATATCAATGAAGTGTTATTTAAATCGTGTCAAGAATTAATAAGTAGGAGTGAATTAAAAATTATAATCTGTGTAAGCCTACAATCTTCAGTCGCACCACTCCCTGCTAAGACATGTCTCTAACTATAATACTGACGCAGCCGAGGCAAACGTAAATATATAATATTTAAAGAAACATTCAAATTATAAAGTTAATATTTTTAAATTTGGGACGAAGGCTACAGGGTACCATACGTGCCATTGCAACTACTTCAAGTTCGGCTCCCCAACAGTCGAACTACAATACAACTCCTACTTCAAATTGGCTTTTCATACGTGAAGCAACAACCTACTTCAACCTAAGGTTTATAATCTGTTGCATTCCAGCCAAAATTTTAATTTGTTATATTGACATGACTTTCTCTACCAGCTCTTCTAGAAATAGATATTTCGTTCCAGGTATAACAAAAATAAATTAGGCTAAAGCGATAGTGAAATATTTTGAAAATCAGTCGCTATGTGATAACTGAAATTCTATTCTCTTTGCATGAACAGCAAGAAAATATGTGATGGGTACATACACATAACTTTCTCTACCCCCTATTGTTTATTAGTGGTTGCACAAATTATTCTTACGAAAGTTTCTTTTCCTATCTTTTTCATTTTAATCTAGATAGGACAGGATACGATAGAAGCAGAGGGGAATTTAGCATCTCGCTACATAGGTATATTTTATACCTAGGTGCCTGAAGGGCGCTCCAGGGAAGGAAGGAAGGAAGGAAGGATGAGATGAGAGCAGACAGAGACTGGGGCGTTCGGACCAAGAGTCACGAAAGGCAGAGGGTAGGGTCCCTACCATTTAGATTTGAACTCCTCGGATGGTGGCTGGTGCAGTCATCTCCCCTCCCCCTGTGGGTTTACAAATCCCCTGGATCCGGGACCCAGAGACCGCTTGCAGTCCAGGGAACGAAGGTTTCCTCAGAGTATCCTTTTCACCTGGCATGCCGAAACCTCCTACCGACACTTGCAACCGTGAAGCCAAGCCGATATGAAACGTGAAGTGAAATGAGAATGGATATGAAATGGAGGGACAGGAAATTCGGGCGATCTAGTGGTCCTTCCGAGCATTGGCCTGGCGATCAGGTGAAACCCCGAAGAAATCCATGGTTCAGGAAGGTCGACCACGGGAATCGACCCCACGACCTCCCGAATGCGCACCACTGACGTTATCGCCTGAGCCATCCCGCTCAGTTTAATAAAAATAAAGCTTTCCGAAAATACCTGCATTACACATTTCGTAGAAATAAACGGAATAGCAATAGTCAAATGTTTTAGAACTGGAGGCTGTACGCTGGCCTTAAAATTCATACTGATATCTTAAAGCCGCGGGAAACAACAAGATCTACATTTTGTTTGTCATATAAATATTTTAATATGTAGCATTTTAATCAAAAAGGTTAGAGCCCTGTTTTAGAGTATTAACATTTTCGAAAAACTTTCCATGTAAATGGTAGTTTGGGGTAGGGGATTTTGTTGAAAATAGTGTCGCATCTTCAGAAGGTACTTTGATGTTTATACGACTTTTCGTTTTTGAGTTATGCTGTTCACACACGCACGCACACGAACACACACACACACACACACACACACACACACTGACCTTTCTCTAAATCTGATTTTTTTGGTTTCAGGGTGCCTGAAAACATGTTGGATGAATTTTTTGGGTGGAATACAACATTTTAGCAGCAGCAGCAGAGTAGCAGTGGTAGCAGTAGTAGCAGTAACAGCAGCAGTAGTAGTAGTGGTGGTAGTAGTAGTAGTAGTAGTAGTAGTACTAGTAGTAGTAGTAGTAGTAGTAATAATACCAGTGGCAGTGGTAGTAGCAGAAGTAGTGGTATTAGCAGTAGTAGAGTTAGTGGTAGTGATAGTGGTAGCAGTAGTAGCAGTGGTAATGGTTATGGTAGTGGTAGCGGTAGTGGGTGGTAGTGATTGTGGTAGTGGTAGTAGTGGTGGTTGTAGTGGTAGGGTAGTGGTGGTGGTGGTAGTGGTGGTAGTAGTGGTAGTAGTAGTAGTAGTAGTAATGGAAGTAGTGGTAGTAGTGGTGGTGGTAGTAGTAGTAGTAAGCGTAATGGTAGTAGTGGTGGTGGTGGTAGTGGTAGTAGTGGTGGTAGTAGTAGTGGTAGTAGTGGTAGTACTGGTAGTAGTGGTAGTCGTGGTAGTGGTAGAAGTGGTAGTAGTGGTAGTGGTAGTGGTAGTAGTGGTAGTATAACTAAGTATAACTCAAAAAGAAAAGTGGGATAAATACCAATCTTGGTGTTTAGGTTCGGTACCTTCCAAAGCTGTAACACTAAGATTTTTAAGAAAATCTCCCACACCAACTACCATTTACATGAACATTTTTCGAAATGTTTAATTTACTAAACAATGGATCTAACGATTTTGATTAAAATACAATACAGATATTTACATGCCAAATAAAGTGTACATCATGAAATTTCTGCGAATAGCCTGTGAAGTCCACTTCAGTTGGATGAAATTTTGTTTAATCTTGTATAACTGCTAAATGTTAAGCGATAGACGAAAATTTAGAACGTAGATCTCTTTAAAACACGCAAATTACCTCAAACAAGTTTTTTGTGGCATAAGCCATTTCTAAGATACCCTTATTAACGATTCGAATTGTTCATTACTTGTTCATTCTTTCAACATTCAGTTGTTTCTCGCGTTGTCATGGAAACAGTGTGGAATTTTAAGGCCAGCATATAGCGTCCAGTTGTTAAACATTTGACTATCGCTGTTCTCTTTGTATATATAACGAAATGTGTAATCTAGCTGTTTCTGTAAAGGTTTATTTGTATTAAAATGTGGTAGATAGAAAAATAAGCTTTAGTAAAATAAATTGTACACCCACTAATAAATGACATAGGGCAGAGAAAGTCATGTGAAGGTATAATATCAGATTTCTTTTATAAATTTTCCATGTAAACGACGGTTTGGGTTGTGGAGGATTCTCTTTAAAGCCCATATTTATATAAAATAATTTTTTGGCCATTAGCCATTTCCAAGACAGACTTTGTTATTGGTTTGAATTTTTAAATACATAAAGTTTGATGTAATGACGTTTTTTCTCGTAATCATTCAAAGAAATTGAAGTTTTAAGGTCATCACGTAAGGACACGCCTTTTTTAAAAATCTATCACTTTAACCTAATGTACACTTTTTATACCTACAAGTAAATATGTAATTGTGAAATGAAATTTTATCTCGATTAATAAGAAGTAAGTAGATAGAAAAGTAAGCTTTTGTAAGTATTGTTTATAGAAGAGTGAGTAGAGAGTCCGTGTGAATGTAACACACAATATCTTTAAAGATGTAATGCAAAGCATGTAATTTTCTAGGTCATGTTAAAGTATACCTCGGGGAGAGGTTATTATGAGTGCTTTTTGTAGGAATTTTGAGAAAAATAAATGGTTGTTAATATTTCCATTATAACCTGAATATTAATCGAATCTGTCATCTTGATGTAATAGCTAGTAGATGTGGAGATTAAAGCAGCGTCTTTGTATTAAATAGGAAAACAATTTAAAGATCACGGATTGATTAATATTCTAAGCCCATACTTACAGGAAATAATTATAAGGAAGGTCATGTATAGCATGGCATTCACACCAAGGGCGTTACTTAATATGATAGGGATAACGCAATTAATACTGTGGGTATTCAAACACTTACAGACACGTTAAATTATAAGGTAGGTAACTTGTGTTTACAATAACAGACATACGCTTAAATCAACGAAGAGGAAATCTGGTTTTAATGTTACAGGTATTTATGAGAACATTTTTATGCCAGAATACATGCTTTGAAGCACCCTGAATAGAAAAAAAAATTAGTAAAAGTTCCTTTTGTGTGTGTTTGAATACAATAGTGTTCAGTGTGTGTAAAAAAGTTAAGTGATACATTCACATTTCCTTCTCTACCGTCTATCGTCGAACAATAGGTGTACAACTTATTTTTATATTTATTCCCTTTTATTCCAAAAAATGTTTGCAGAATAACCATTTCGTTATAGATACAAGGAGAACAGCGATAGTCAAATGTTTAAGGACTGGGAGCTATATGCTGGCCTTAAATTCCATACTGTTTCCATGACATCACAAGTGAAGTAGGTGTTGTTGCTACGTATGGAAAGTCAGTTTGAAGATGATGTATTATTTTTAGAGACATGGAAGTCTTGGCAAGGTGTGATGCGACAAGAATGTCGGCTTACACAAATTTTTAAGTTTCAATTCACTCGTTTTTATTAAATCTTGACACAAATTAAATAACACTTCACTGATATCGAAGGCTGTGAGATTCTTTTATTTAATACTTGCACTTTTTTTAACACGTAAACTTATTTTTCGTCTCACACGAGTACATCGAGGACGATTCTTGCATCCGGTTAGTATCACTGTCTGCAGGCAACTGACTAGATTTCAACCGTCTAAACTTGTAAATTTCTGTATTTCAAGTCTCTGATTGGCTATTTTTACTCCAATAAAATACCTGCATTTAACTAAAGCTTTTTTCTGGTTGTTGATTGGCTATTTTTATAAACTGTCACTAAAATTACATTAATGCTTCCAAGAATCACAAATCACATTTAAACTCTCAAACTCATTATTGCTTCAAGGTTACCTCATTGTTACCTCATTGTTAGCAACGTTTAACTTATTATTCTCACAGCTCCTACATTATTAAATTACGTAATATATTCACATAACATTATTACACATTGGATACAATAATATAAGCATATGCAATGACTGTTACCTACATTTTACAAATTATTACATACATATATTGCCTCACGAGAAACAACTAAATATTGACAAGACAAAAAGAATGGCTAGGTATTGAACAATCGAACAATTAATAACGGATATCCACAAAAAATTTATTTTGAAATAAATTGTGTGTGTTAAAGAGATTTACTTTTCTTGTGTAGTACGTTTTCACCTATCGCTTATGGTTTACACGTTATACAAGATTATAAAAATTCCTACCGAATTAAGACGACTTCACAGGGTATTCTCAGAAATTTCCAGATATACGTTTTATTTGCAATATAATTATGTTTATCATGTGATATTTTAATGAAAATCGTTACAACACTATTTTAAAGAATATAAACTTTCGTAAAGTAGATGGGGTGGGGTATTTTCTTGAAAATCTTCCTGTTGTATCTTTGGAAGGTTCTGAATCTAAATACCAAGTGTGTTATCCGACTTTCCGCTTTTGAGTTATGCTATTCAGACACACACACACTGATACATAGTGTCTTAAACATGTGTTTCTGGTCAGATATCGGTATCAAAATTTTGGGGTGGACTGCAATACCTTCTCTACCTACTATGTAAGTGGCAGAGAAAGTCAAACTCTAATTGATACATTTACATGACTTTCTGTATCCTCTTTCGATTATTAGTGGTTATGCAAAGTATTCTTACTAAAGCTTATTTTTCTATGGATTACATTTTAATCCAAATAAACCTTTACAGAAATAGCAACATTACATATTTGGTAAGAGAACAGCGATAGTCAAATGTTTAGCAACTGGACGCTATATGCTGGCCTTAAAATTCCATACTGTTTCCATGACATCGCGAGAAACAACTGAATGTTGAAAGGACTTTAAAGAATGACCAATAAACGAACAATTCGAACTATTAGTAACGGATATCTCTGAATTGGCTGACGCCACAAAAATGTTATTTGAAACTAATTGTGTGTTTTAAAGAGATCTACATTTCTTGTGTAGTACGTTTTTGGCTATCGCTTAACGTTTACCAATTATACAAGACTATACAAAATTCCTTCCAAACGAAGATTTCAAAGGGTATTCTTATAAAATTGAAGAAATACGATTTATTTGTTATATAAGTGTCTCTAATGAATGCTATTTTAATAAAAATCGTTAACCATTATTAGAAAACAAATAATTTCGAAAAATCTTCAAGTTAACGCTAATCTAGAGTGATGGGATTTTCTAAAAATCCTTGTGTCTCATCTTTGGAAAATACTGAACATAAATATTGTTACCTTTTTCTTAAAATTCTTTTTTCATTGTGGGTACCCCAAAACATAATTTCCGGCAAAATCTCGATGTAGAATTTCTAGGTGGAATTTACCCTACTTACTATAGGTAAGAGAGTAGTTAGAAATATGACACGAACATTTAAGAAAATTCTCCCACCCCAATCTAACCATAGTTGAAGCACATTTCGAAATTTTTTATATTCACGGGATTTTTATTACAACACAATACATTAAAGGTATTTACATGACAAATAAAACGCATATTTGAATTTTTGGATATATGCCTTGAAGTTGCAGGTACTAGTATCTAAAGATGACAATATATATATATATATATATATATATATATATAGCAGATAATGAGGAAAGACTACAGAGGTTTATAGCAGAATGGGGAGAAGAGCTTGGAAGAAAGGGTATGAAAATAAACATCAAGAAACGTAAGTTTATGTGTATTTCGAAATAGCCTGGGCAGGAAATATACATTAAACATATAAATGAAAATAGAACATGTAGAAAATGTTATACACATGGGATGAGGCCAAAGGATTTGGGGCTAAAAATATTAAATTTAATTCCCCGGTATAAACATTGGGGAGCGTAACTGTAGTGGCAGCGAGAGGACCAGGAACCTAGCTGCACAAATTTAAAGAAGGCGTGGGATATTCATAACAAAATACACTTAATTTCACATTTAACACATTACCTGTGGTTTATTACAAATTTGCCTTGGTGCCACTACATCATACACAAAAGATTGCAGTACAAACACACACGCGCTACATGCCCTGAAGACACACAAAAGTCTGACTCAAGCTACTACTACACTGATGCCACAAAGGAACTAGTCCCTCTACTTGCGCTCATCCCTCTTTCCTCTCTCCAGCCCTTGGCCATGAGTTGGTGAGAGAGAGAGAGAAGCCGTGTCGAACAGAATTCAAACCTCATAATAACAAATGCCCAATCTGGTATACTGATGGTTCTAGAACCAAATCAGGAACGGGGGCTGGGCTTCACGGTAATGGCACCAAGATTTCTTATAGTCTGGGTACCTTAGCTACAGTTTTCCAGGCTGAGGTTTATGCAATCCTAGCCAGTGTCATGGAAGCATTAAAAAGATATAAGAATAGAAGTGTTCTTATCTTCTCAGACAGTCAAGCTGCTCTTAAAGCACTTGAATCACCATCAATAAAATCATAGCTCGTCTTAGAATGCCGGGAATCCTTAATGACACTGGCTGAACACAATAAGGTTCAACTTATGTGGGTGCCAGGACACACAGGTATACCAGACAATGAGAAAGCAGATGAAGCAGCAAAAATTGGTAGCGAAATCCCATTTTTGGGTCGTGAGTCTGTATTGGGGTTGTCCTACAGACCAGTGAAACAGGCTATTAAGTGCTGGGCTCAAGAAGTACTAGAACTCCATTGAGGTTTGCAGACATTCCAAGTTGTTTATTACAGACCGGTCAAAGTACTTGCACGGTCTTAGTAGAAGAAGACTTGCATGGGCAACAGAATTCATTACAGGACACTGTGCCCTAAAGTTTAATCTATACAGAATGGGATTGTCTAATAACCCTATCTGCAGTAGATGCCTAGAAGGAGATGGGACTGTACTATGTGATTGCCCTGCTCTTGCGTAACAAAGAGCAGTATTTTTGGCAGTCACTTTCCAAAGATAGATGAACTATTGAAAGCCTCAGTTAGCAGTCTGGTTAAGTTCATAACGAGCAAAAGACTACTTAACTGATGAAAGGGGAGATGCGCAATAGATCTTTAAGGTCGCAGTGCTTGGGCATAAAACCCACCCCTTTTCAAACTAGAACTAGAACTAGAAACCCCAATCAAAATAATTGGTTCAACAATGTCATGCTACAAAGCAATAATGTGTCCGACGCGACAATGCACATACATACACGCTACAATATGTACAAGTGTCTAGGAACAAGTATAACGAGTGAGGACGATGGAATTAAGAAATACTAATTAGGAAAAGAAGAGCAAATAATATGTATTATCAATTAATAAAACTACCCTGGGAAATAAGTACGTAGCTATTGCGGCGATCACCTCCACATCCGTTGCTGTTAGGCTTACCTTGATGCTTCTCCCGTTGCTTCCAGAAGTTCTCAGTGGGTTGGTTCTCTTCAATTTATCCTCGGCTAGCTGCAGTAATTTTCCTTAAACTATATGGGAGCATGGACTTATCCTCGGTAAAGGAAAACGTAGATCTCGGGTGGTGATATAGGAAGACATAGAGTTGCTTTGTTTAAGAAAAGATGACACTGCCGTTTCTTTTTATTTAATTAACACTCGTAGTATACAAAACTGGTATTGCCGCTGTAAAATACTGTCCACCGCTGTTAAACTATGGCGTGGATATGGCACGAAATATAACTATTCTTATTGTCGCTTTCAGAGTAGCGGATCTTAGGTGTGTTGCTAAAACTATTTTGATTCCCTGTTTTGGCGCGATATCTCACACATCCTGCAGCATCTCTCCCTGACCACACATTACCAAAACTGTCGAATAAAATGCAATACTAAGCTGACATGACAAAATTGACTTGATTCCCTTTTTGGCGCGATATCTCACACATCCTGCAGCATCTCTCCCTGACCACACATGACATAAACTGTCGCACTGCAATGCTAAAATTCCATGATAAAACTGTCTTTATTCCCTTTTTGGCGCGATGTCACACACATCCTGCAGCATCTCTCCCTGACTACACATTACCAAAACTGCCTCGAATTTTCCCCAAACAGATCCATTTATAGTCTCAGGCTTCTGAGGCTGCTTCCTTTCCTATTGGTCCATTTTTAGCGCGACTCGACGCGTCTAACTATTTCGAATAAACTTTCAGGGATCTCATTGGTCCAAGTTTAATATAAATCGCGGCTTTTCCTACATTTACCGTTAGGTTGTCTTTCTCGCTCACTTGGTCACGGCGAATTATCAAATAATGGGACAAAGGCTCTACACCCTCGCTGTAGGAATAATAGCACTGCGACTGAAGAGAGGTAATAAAACTAGGTTTTCTGCCTTCGAAAGCACTATTCCTGTAGCTAAAACATTCCATCGTGGACAGTATTTTAACATAGCGCTTAAATTATTTACATTAAACCATTTATAACTCTACTAATATTAGTAACCTAGATAGATACATAAGGTTAAATCACCCTTCTTAAAATATACAAGCAGTATGAGAAAAAGATATTTACATAGTACGATTTAACATCAATAAAAGTTAATTAATAAATTATCTGTAATTACAGTTCTTGGGCTCGGCCTAGAGTTGCCGTTTCACTATGAAAACAAAAATGCAATTATATCAAACGGCATGCTTACATATGGAATGGAAACTATACAATTACAAAATAAGTAAGTAAAATTCAATCCACTGAGATGAACTATTTAAGAAAAGTTGTAAATAAAGCTAGGAGGGATAGAGTAAGGAATGAGAGCACGAGAGAAGAAGTAGGTCAAAGATCACTGGAAGAGGTAATTGAACAAAGGCGATTGAACTGGAGTGGACATGTATTCCGAATTTCAGAGGATAGAACACTCAAAAAATACTAGAAATAAGGGAACAAGGAGGGAGAGCGAAAGGTAAACCCCGGCAAAACAGAACTGCCAAAATATGGGAATTTCTTGGCTAAATTACGCGAAGCTAGGTCAGGTTTGTTCAGGTAGTCAAATGAAATTTATCTGTGTTTTCCTTTTGCTTTTTTTTTTTACTTTCTCTACTACGTATAGTAAGTAGGGGAAGTATTGTATTCCACCCAAAAATTCGATACCGAGATTTCACCGGAAATACAGTTTTGAGACCCCTGAATCAAAAAAAAAATTGGAAACATGACCGTGTGTGTTTGTGTGTGTATCTGTGTATGCGTGTTGTGTGTGTCTCTGTGTGTCTGTGAACAGCATAACTCAGAAACGAACAGTCGGATAAACACCAAACTTGGTATTTAGGTTGGGTATCTTCCAGGGATGCGACACGAAAGTTTTCAAGAAAATTCCCCCACCCCAGATTACCATTTTTTAATTTTCTCAAAAATGGCTCTATTTTGATTAAAATATCATATGTTTAAGATATTTTCATGACAAATAAAATGTATATCTCACATTTTCTGGGAATGTCTCCAAAAGTATTCTTCATTGTGAACGACTTTTGCATAACTGGTAAACCATAAGAGATAGACAAAAGTTTACCACACAAAAAGTGTAGATCGCGCTAAAATACACAATTTATGTCATATACATTTTTTTTTGTTGGGTGAACCATTTTCGAGATATTGCTTGTTATTCCCTTAAATTTTTCAATAGTTATACTTTTTCTCAAATTCGTTATTCATTTCTATTTTGTCCTGGTAATGCATAGAGAATGGAATACTTTACATAGCAACCACCTCTTAAAACGTTTGACTACCATATTCCCCTTGCACCTACAAGAAATTTAGCAATAAGATTAACATCTCGATTAACATGAAGCACATGGAGAATAAGCGTTTGTAAAAATAGTTTGTACAAGAGTAGAGAAAGTCATGTGAGTGTAACACATCAGATTTTTTTTTTTTACATACGTTCTCTCTTAAATGTGCTTGTACGGTCAATGACACATTCACTAAATACTTATATAATAACTTCAATAACTTGAAAGATACCTTATCTATCTACATATGATGCCTTTATCTCATTGAAATACTGCATCAAAACATTGATAACACTTTACTGACAATTTATTTTCGCATTCACATGACTTTCTCTACTCAATCTTCTACAAACTTACAAAAGCCTACTATTGTGTTTCTTGCTAATCGAGAAGAACTATTAAAGTCACATTTACCTACACATTTCGTGGTGGAATTCGCTGATTCAGGCCCTATCATATCGCTGTGTTCGTCTTTTCTTGTAAATACACGAATGGCTACCCCATTTAACGGCCCTGACAGCTCAGAAAGAGGGTGGTGATAAAACTTACAACCATTCTGTCATATTTAACCCCTTTTAATTTTTTTATCTTTCAGCATGACGTCGTGTTTACTTGGGAAATGTTCGTAATTTGGTATGATGATGGAGACAGTAACCACAGTATTTTTAACTTGACAGCTCTCGGTTGGTTGGCTTGTCTCCACGTTATCACCCCTCCCCTTCCCCTGCTACATATCCCCGCGTCTTAACGCCTCAAAAACTCTTAGTTTCCGTCTGTCAGAGCCATGCAAACCTCCGAGAACTTTCTTACCAGTGTTTTCTTACGAACTTTGCTACGTATTTTCGTTCCCTTAAAGCACATAATTAGAGCCAGGATTTATGCTTACATTCACCGAGCGGGTTGGCTCCGACGACAACGTTTGTGGCCACATTCGGGAGGTCCAGGGTTCGACACCTGACCATGGTTTTTTTGTGTTTTCCCCGTGTTGACAGGCGAATGCTGTGGTGGGTCATCTTACACCACGACATTTCTCCCTCTCATTTCCTGTAACCATCATCTTCCTTGTGTTTGTTACAGGGTTGTAGGGGCAGGCGATGGTGTCCTGCGGATTGCGGCTGGATGGTGGGTTGCGCACTGTAGGAGTTATTTCCCTGGGGTCGCTACGGGGGCATGCTAAGTTAGGTCTCTCATACGAGTGGGCAATACCTGGGGACCTGGAAGTTGGTTGCTTTTGGGCAGGATCGAACGGCGTCGGATGTGTTCAATCTGGAAACGTTAGGTTGCCCCGTCCTACCAGTGGTCACGTTGGAAGGTCTACTTATGATGCCCTGCCCCGGCTCTAGGGCCCCTCCGTGATATTTACCTTTATGCTTACATTCCATACAAAAATCGTTATGCACACTTAGAAAAATCGTATATGCTTCATTATTTCGTTGTAGACATAAGAAGAGTACAATAGACTAAACTCATAATGAGGCAATATTTTATATCATAACATGCTGTGAATGCCAGAGTGATTGTAGTGTAAATTAATATTATTGTATGTACAGGATTTTAGATGTTTGTTAGCCATAAGTATTGTTAAGAAGTAAGTTTGCACGGCCTAACTGAAACTGACAATAGAAGTGGGTAACAATAAACCGAGGGGGTGAGTTATTTATCACTAAGAGCAGATATAGAAAATGACGTCAGGATAGCATAACTTTTTTAGAAATGGAGGGAATATGTTCCCTAGAGCATATATGTTAGTAGTAGTGATTGGCTGACCAAAACAGACGCTAAATTGGGCGCCATTTGGTAACCAATAGGAGCTATATTATAATGTTTAGGCAATTCGAGGTGAAGGAGTATAAATTCTCGAGCCATAAGCAAGTGTCACACAGTTCTAGAATCTCTCACGAGGTGCACGTCGCAGAGTTAGTTACAAAAATGTAAAGTACGCGAAGTAATTGGTACGCGGCAACTAAACGACTGTAATTACATTCGGAAATATCACAGTTTCAGTCAGGCGTGTATAAAGATTAAATATGTGAATTATTAATTAATCGTGACGGCAATAAAGGTCTAGATTCAGATTTTTTATCAGTGTTATCTTTTAGCAACAACTCCTTTCCGTTTACACACCCTACATAGAGACACGTGCTCGACTGAGTTATAATAGCTAGCCGGAGGACAAGGAACCCAAATTTAAAAAATAATTAAACAGTAAGCGCCCAACAAATAAGATAACACAAGCCATTGACAACTGCGACAATAATCAGATTTATAAGAATTGTGTCGCTGTGTGATATTTTTTAAATTTCACGCTCTTTGTGCGACTACAAAAAGAAATGAATAGCAACATACGACGTGAAAAAACTCGGTTGTGTTACTTTCACGTGACATTCTCTATCCTCTTTCGTTTATTAGTGGGTACACAAACTATTCTTATGAAGTGGAATTAATTGTTCCTCCACACAAGGCGTGTGTTGTACAAGGTTGGAAAGGTAGAATCAGACGACTTGAAAATTCAATGACATCGCCAGGATTTGCACCACGGATCTGCAGGTTTTCGTCCGGTTGCTCTAACCACTGAGCTACTACGCCAACATGCCGGTACGACGGTAAATTCCCCAACTGATTCACATTCTTATGAAACCTTATTTTTCTATGAACTTCTTTTTACAGTGGTTCCTCAAACCATCTTCCTATCCCTCATTTCTTCCACCGTCTTATTCCTTATCTCCCAATCTTATCCATTCTGTTATCCCACATTATCCGGTATCTTCCTTTCCCTCTTCCTCCTTGCACCCTTATTTCTATTTTTTTTTTTTTTTTGAACTTTCTATCCTCTGCAATTCGGAATACATGTCCACGCCACCTCAATTGTTTTTCTTCAATTATCTCTTCAAGTGATCTTTGACCTACTTCTCTACTGCTCTCATTCCGTACTCTTCCCTCTTAGTTTTATTTACAATATTCCTTAAATATTTCAACTTACTGGATTGAATTTTGAAGAACGGTGTTTTATTGTCCCAAACATTAGCTCCACATATGGAAGCCAATTTGAAGAAGGTTGGTTTGTTACGTTATTCTTTTACCACGCTTTGGGCGTCAATTTGAAGATGATTGTTTTATTGTATTGAAAGAGTTGCTTGCACCAGTTTGAAGAAGATGTGTTTTAGGAGTTGTATTATATTTCAACTGTTGGGGAACCGAACTTGAAAGGGTTAAAAGTTAACGGGAAAACGTGATGAGCGCCTAGGTTAGCGAAGTGTAGAATGTGTAGTGTGGGAAGAAATCCAGGGGGTGCAAATTGCAGCTTGAATGGCATTCATCAAATACATAGCAAGGCAAAACTTTATAACAAAAAATAAACAGAACTGTATTCTCACAATAATATCAATGCTTGTTGCTGCATAGAAGCAAAATAACTAAATAATAAATAAATTAAGAAGCATATTGAAGGTGTTTAATTGTTGTAGCGGTTGCACCACTATGGGCGTCAATTTGAAGTGTTTTAGACCACGCACGTAATGGATGCGAATTTGCGGGAGATTGTTTCTAGAAGTGTTCGTCCCACGTACGATATAAGGTTTCCGCTGGCCTTCGCCCCACGTTTACTTTATGTGTAGTAACTAATTTAATGTTATTTATTTAAATATTGTATATGTATGCCTCGGCTGCGTCAATACTAATTTGCAGAGCACGTACCTCTTAACATGGCTGGTACGGTTATGAATGAAGTCTTACATAAATTATAATTGTATTGTACTTTTTTTATTAATCCTTTACACGATTAAATAACACTTCCCTGACATATCCTTATAGATCTGTGATATTACTGTTAATTTCAGTTTTAACACTAAACATTATTTTATTCCCACCGCAATGAATTTTTATGTCTAACACTGAACACGTACCGAACTACTTGGTTACACTTCCTTGAAGCGTCTACTGCCTGAATTTGAACATCTCCTCTATTTCTAGTTTCTGATTGGCTAAGCCTACTGTAATAGAATACTTTTATTTAACTTTTAGCTTTTCTAGTTTTTGATTGGCTATTTATAAACTGTTTTAAATATTACATTATTGTTCTAAGAATTATGATTAGCCTTTTTAAACTTTCTAATTTATTGCTCTCTCAAGGTTACCTTATTGTAAGCAACTTTCGGCTTTTACTTTGTAATTCTGTTTGCTACGGAAAGCAGTTTGCTTCTATTCCCACAACTCCTACATTGTTAAACTCGTAATACATTCATATAACATTTTCATACATGTACATAATAAAATAAACATAATACAATGACTGTAATATACACTTTATATATAATAGTATACACATATTGCGTTAAGGCGGGCTGTTATTTTCTTTTATATTATATAATTAGACTGATATCATTTAAGTTTTAAAAACACTGCCTCAATGTTTTCCCTCTAATTCAAACTATAATTGGCTAATATATCTTTACTAACGTATTACTGTTCATAGGAATACAACAGCATTATAGACAAAAAAAATCTGATGTGTTACACTCACATGACTTTCTCTACTCTTGTACAAATTATTTTTACAAACGCTTATTCTCCATATGCTTCATGTTAATCGAGATGTCAATCTTATTGCTAATTTTCTTGTAGGTGCAAGGGGAATTGCTAGGCTTTAAGCGATAGTCAAATCTTTTAAGCGCTGGTTGCTATGTGGAGCATTCCATTCTCTTTGCATGTCCAGGACATAAAAAAATGAATAACGAATTTGAGAAAAAGTATAAGTATTGGAAAATTTAAGGGAATAACAAGCAATATCTCGAAAATGGTTCACTCAACAAAAAAATGTTTATGATATAAATTTTGTATTTTAACGCGATCTACATTGTTTGTGTAGTAAAATTATGCTTTACCAGTTATGCAAAGGTCGTTCACAATGAAGAATACTTTTGGAGACTTTCCCAGAAAATTCGAGATATACATTTCATTTGTCATGAAAATATCTTAAACATATGATATTTTAATCTAAATCATTAGAGCCATTTTTCAGAAAATTAAACTTTTCGAAAACTTTTCCATGTAAATGGTAATCTGGGGTGGGGGATTTTCTTGAAAACCTTCGTGTCGCATCTCTGGAAGATACTGAACCTAAATACCAAGTTTGGTGTTTATCCGACTGTTCGTTTCTGAGTTATATTGTTCACACACACAGACATACACATGGACATGTTTCTAAAAATGCTTTTTTGGATTCAGGGGGTCTCAAAACATGTATTTCCGGTGAAATCTCGGTATCAAATTTTTGGGTGGAATACGGTACTTCTAATTACTATAAGTAGTAGAGAAAGTAATATAACCCAATTTTATTGCCATAATATGTATGTCATATTCCGTAAACTATATACATATTTATGTGTAGCTTCTAAACATGATCAGTCAATTACAAGAAGAGAGTAATTTGCATTTAGTAAACGAGTATCATTATCTGCGGATGTTTTAGTGGGAGTGCCCACTTTCTGACGAGTATGTAGACCGTCTTCCCCACTTTCCTGAAATATTTTTATCGAGTAATTTACTATAAATATACTTTAATGCACTGCCGTTGCAATTGCTGTAACAGTGGGACCAGCTTCCCACATCCCACGATATGTCCACGAGTAATTTCGCTGGTATACGGCATGACTGGTTCTGAGACAATAAACACGTTTTCGTTTCAAGAACATCAGAAACAGCAAGGGCATCAACCTCTGCTCTCTTTCCCCATATCGCTGTGTTATTAAGCTACCACGCTCGATAGGTAAAGTGAAGGACACTGCAAAAAAAGACCCCAGAAAATGATATAAAATCAGTCCAAGGTTTTGTTTCATGGTCTGTGTATAAACCACCAAGTTATAGAAATATAGGAAAACCGATGAAGCGATGGGAGGAGTATGAGGACGGAACGAAAGACATCTGCTAAACCGAGAAGTGTTGATGATGATGTTCCATATACCATCTTCTATTTTGAAGTGTGCCGCATCAGTGATGCTGCCCTACTTTCGAATCCATCCCCCATATAATTGAAGCTGAATGTTGTGAATAGAAGCGAGCGATTCCAGGTCCTGATCATGGGATCTCACCAGCAGTCAGCAAACAAATCATAAGCATATTGGAACATTATATTATATTTTTGGCGCATGAGCAGGGTTGATCTCGTTGAAACTCATGATGACGGTGGTACATTTAAAGGTAAAAGAAAACGAAATGAGTGTGAGTGGAAGAAGAATAAAATGAAACCCAGAGGGATGGCTCAGGCGGTAAAGCCTATGGCCTGCATTCGGGAGGTTCCGGGTTCAAATCCCATGGGCCGACCAATCTGTCTGAGGTTTTCTCGTGGTTTTCCTCAGTCGCCAAGATAGATACCGGATTGGATATTTAATACCACGACCGAAATTTCCATCTTAAGTCCAGTAAAATGAAAAATAAGGGGTAATAGCGAATACTATGCCATCTATTTACAGACAATGTAAGCAGTTAGACTGAACGGCACCCTAACGCCATCTGCAGATCCGGCTGCGGTTTTATGTGGGTATGTGGCGAAGCAAGATGGCATTTCCAGGGATGAGACCTAGAAGGCTAACTGTCCGCCTTTCTGTGTGAGGGCGGCGGTTGGACTGGACGGCACCCTAATGCCATCTGCATGGCATGAAAGCAGAAGATTCGGTAGCTATGCGCTAGGGTCTCTGTGAAACGTGAAGGAGCGGGTGTTTACAGGAATGAGACCTAGAAGGCTAACTGTCCATCACATATCGTTTTAAGAGATATCCACCGTCGCGATATGACCAAGGAATTAAAGCGTCGTAAAATAAAATAGATTAAAAAAAAATAAAATGAAATGAAACAGTCCAGAAGGGAAGGTACTGAGTATATTAATTCAGGTAGTAAGAAGATTGAAGGGCGCAAAATAACCAATTCATACAGTTATGTAGGCCCATTTTTGGAACACGTCATTGTATTATACTTTACAGAAACGTATTAATTAATTTCAGAATGAGGCCAAGTATTTAATGAAGTACTTACAACCAGATGTCATTATGTCACTTGTTGGATCTGATGACACGTTTAATGAAGATGAAGATTGTGATAATGTTACAGAAAATAAGTAAATGAACATATTTATAACCCAAAATTCCCATACGGAGATTTCATCGGAAATACATGTTTTGAGGCCTCCAGAATCTAAAAAAAGCATTTTTTGAAAACGATCCCTGTGTGTCTGTGGTCTGTGTACAGCATAACTCAAAAACAAAAAGTCGGATAAATGCCAAACTTTGTTTTTAGGTTCAGTATCTCTCACAAATGCGACACAAAGATTTTCAAGAAAATCCCCATACCCTGGACTACCCTTTACATGGAATACTTTTCGAAAATTGACATTTGATTAACATATCATATATTTAAGATATTTTCATGACAAATAAAATACATAACTTGAATTTTCTAGGAATGTTCCCAAACGTCCTCTTCCTTCTGAATGGGTTTTCCATAACTGTTAAATTGTAAGAGTAGAAATCTCGTTAGATCTCGTTGAAACATACAATTTATGTCATATACATTTTTTTGTGGAGTGTACCATTTCCGAGGTATTCCTTGTTATTTGTTTGAATTTTTCAATACTTACACCTTTCTCAAATTCGTTATTCGATTTTTTATGTCCTGGACATGCAAAGAGAATGGAATGCGCCACATAGCAACCAGTTCTTAAAATATTTGACTATCGCTTAAAGCCTATCATATTCCCCTTGCATCTACAAGAAAATTAGCAATAAGATTAACATCTCAATATCTCAATTAACATGAAAAATAGTTTGTTCAAGGGTATAGAAAGTCATGTGAGGTAATCCGTTAGAATCTTTCCTAAATTTTCTGATAGAGTGCAACATCTCAAAGCTAATTTCATATCTGTTCATAGCAATGTTACAAATACTCTGGTCTTAATTTCTACATTTGGTTATAAAATATTTAGTTAACACTTATTAATTTGGAGCAAATCTTATATTTATTCCAAATGGTGTCCTATAAGATCAAAAAGTCCCAAGTCCACTAACTTTGTATACCCTTTACTATTAAAGAGCAGACTTCAGAAATTCATTATTTCTATGAATACTGACCATATGAATCTCTATTACTTAATGTTAAGAAAATTTAACTTGTACAAGTATTTTTATAAACATTTAGTTTTGGTCTCTCCTGAAAAATTTTAATCCGGACTTGGGACGTTTTGAAGTCACTGTTTCAATTAAGGGGCGGGTCGGAGTGACCGTTTTTATAAGGTTGAGTTATCTTGTACTGTAGTTTGTTGAAGGAGAGAGGGTGAATCCAGATGTAACCAACGGGCGCTCGTCTGCATGCTTGTACAATTGTATCAAAAGAATGCATGGGTATAGCATGCTGTACATGACAACTACAGGGGACACGCGCCAGGACCTTATGCTCTCTACATCGGTAACTTCAAACCACGGACCAAGCCACTCTAATAATAATAATAATAATAATAATAATAATAATAATAATACGTCATGCTTCAGACCTCTGTAACTCCTTTGACCTACATATCTCCAGCTCTGCTTTGTGTACGAGTGATTAGGGTGGAGGGATTTTAACGAAGAGCTTCAGAAATAGTATCTCCTCCCGTTTGCAAGTTTTATATGTATAATACATAGTATACTATAAGCAGACATATATGTACAGAATTGCGGCTCATAATTAACATTTGTAGCACCTTTGCAAACGCTGCAACATATAAGGAATACGTGTTATGTATTTTAAATAAGTAGAAGTAGCAAAAGATTTTTGATACAAAATAAGTTTTCCGTAACTGAGTTTCATATATACCTACATATCGTACAAAGCAAGTGTGTACCTTTTTGAAAAAAGACAGCTTAAATTAATGTTATTAAAAGTCAGAGTTTAATTTAAAGTGTAGGCATTTTAATTCAAGGATAGACGCGGCTTTCATTTTTCTTCATTGTGATGATGACAGACGCAGAGCGTTTAGAACACACTCCAGGCGTTTGAACTTGTCTGTCGTCAACTTTTTTTTAATTTAACAGGATCCATCTGCTGGTGGGCAATGCAAGAAACATTTTAATGAACTACTGTCGACTTTTCTCACTCCCTTTGAGTGTAATTTATAAATGGTTCCACATATTTCATTTTATTGTTATTGCTACAACCGTTCTCGTGGAAACGATTCCAAATAGGACCGGTATAAACCCCCGGGTAGCACATTTAATTTCATTATTTCACTTTGTCATCTATCTTCGTTTATTTCTTTCTCTATATGTATAGTAAGTAGGGGACGTATTGCATTCCACCCTAAAATTCGAAACCGAAATTTCACCGGAAATGCATGCTTTGAGGCCTCTGAATGCAAGTAAAGCATTTTGGAAAATAAAGTCTGTCTGTGATTGTCTTTAAACAGTATGACTCAAAAACGAAAAGTCGGATAGATACCAAACATGTTATTTAGGTTCAATGTCTTTCAAAACAAGAAGATTTTCAGCAAAATTCCTCTAACTCAAACTTCCCTTTACATGGAACATTTTTCGAAATTTTTCATTTTCTAAAAAATGACTTATGGATTTTGTTTATGCTACCATAAATGAAATATATTTACAGCAAAAATAAAAGGTATATCTTGAATTTTTGGGAATAGTGTATGAAGTCCCCTTTATTAGGAATGAGTTTTGTGTAATCCCGTATAACTGATAAACGTTAAGCGATAAACGAAAACGTCCTGCACAAAAAATGTAGATCTCTTTAAAACACACAATTATAAAAAAATAAGTTTTTCTGTGGAATCAGTCAGTAAGTCATTTCAGCACTGAGTTGTCTGTCACGAATGCAAGGAAACGTATGGAATTTTAAGGTCAGCATATAGCGTCCAGTTGTTAAACATTTGACTATCACTGTTCTCTTTGTATCTATAACGAAATGTGTTATGTAGCTATTTCGATTAAAATACAGTAGATAGAAAAATAAACTTGAGTAAGAATAATTTGTATATCCCTAATAAATGATAGAGGGTAGAGAAAGTCATATGAATGTAAGACATCAGATTTTTTAAATTTACGGTGCCTTTCCTTACGTTTTTACTGCCGTTTTAATCCGGTAACCGTGCCGTCGAATGCGACATACTAAACGAAAGAATGCTTCAATACACATTCACGAGAAATAGTGAATTATTTGAACTCACATTTAGAAGAGATGGTTGCTTAACAACGAGATGCTGGTCCATAAGGTTCTTCTACAGTAGAAGCTGATCACTTTTAACGTCACACAACTAGTTTGCAGTTTCTGTTTTACTTCAAATCTATAAAAAACTTGCCCGCACTGATTATCGTGAGAACAAAATGGACGCGTCGCGAGTAAACAACGAATTAGAAACAGGTGAAGGTCGAATGGCATCAGGAAATATTTGAAACACGACGCTACACGTCCCTTGCGCAATCGAGGAATAAAAGTTTGTACAAGGTCGTACGTTTCTATGTCAAGGATGCCTTAAATCGTTTTCATTATGTCTTCACTTCACCTGACTTTTTCAACCCACTTTCATTTAACTATAATGTAGTTCCTCTACAAAGTATTCTTAAAAAATTGATACATTCATTTGAGTTTATAAATGGATGTATAAATGATACTAAAGCTTAAAAGTTTACAGAAATAGCTGTATTACACATTTCAATATAGATACCAAGGGAACAGCGATAGCCAAACGTTTAAGAACTGGACGCTATATGCTGGTCTTAAAATTCCATACTGTTTCCATAACATCGCGAGAAACAACTGAATGTTGACAGGACAAAAAAGAATGACCAAGTAATGAACTATTCGAAGCATGATTAACGGATATCTCGGAAATGGCGTATGCCACAAAGAACTTATTAGAAATAAATTGCGTGTCTAAAGAGATCTACAAGTTTTATGTTACGTCTTCGTCTATAACTGTACCAGTTATGCAGGATTTTATAGAATTCCTTCCAACAAAAACGACTTCATAGGCTATTCGTAGAAAATGCCAAATTTACAATAATTTATTTGTCATATAAGTATCTTAAATATGTGGCATTTTAATCCGAATCCTTAAAAGCTATTTTTGGGTAATTTAAAAATTTACAAACATTTTCCGTACAATTTGGGGTTGGGGGCATTTTTCTTTTAAACTTCTATTCGCATCTTTGGAAAATGCTGAACTTAAATACCAAACGATGTGTGGCACGCACTTACGCACACACATAGTGTATTTCAGTACCTTTTTCTAAACTTTTTTGGGGGGTTTAAAACATCTACAGGTACTCAGATACAAATTCGGTCAATAAGACTTTCCTATATAATGCAAAGTTACTTGAAATTGGTATTAAATAAGGTTTATGTTGAATGTGAAGCATAAACAAAATATTATATAAATCCACCCATAAGGGATTTTGCAACACAAATTGCAATTATTAGGTGCCGTTTCACTCCAAAGATAAATACACACCCTCTCAAGAAAGTATTTGTCTCCACTTAAAAAATGCTAGCACCCTAATTAATGGTGGGAAGAATATTATTTATTTATTTGTTACACAAAGATGAATTGGAAATACGTTTACGTGTTCCGGCAGTTTTTCAGATCGTTCAGTTTATTTAAAAGTATGCCAAAATTACAACTCTTTTGTGCGTGGTGTTTTCAAAATTACTTTACATGATTTGAATAGAGCAGTTTTTTGTGTATTACTTGATTTTGCAGTGAAAATTGGACTTTATTTGACGGAGGTATAGAATATCAAAGTTGCGAATTTTCAACGTTTTTGCCTTAATTCCTTATTTTTGCCTCACTTTTTACGGCTTCACGAATTCATTTGTCCATCAGTTTAACTCACATGTCGATAAAAGTGTGCGGATTTATACATAAAAGAAAAAAAATGCATGAAAGATAATTTTGAAAACAACATGTACCAAAAAGTTTCAGTTTAGACATATTCTTCAAAAGTTTGTAAAACGGATAAAGTGAAAGATCTGAAAATCCACCAAAACCAAAAGATTAGACTTTTTCCTCTATTAGTTTTAAAGCGCAGACAAATACTTCCTTGAGGGGGTGCACATACGCATTTTAATATTCGATCACTCTTAATTATGGTTGTATTCATCCATTTAGACCGATATAAAAAGGAGAGTTTCGCACCCCCATTACCATCAGTAAACATACCTGTGTTTCTATATAATGCTCCAAAACTGGCAATCAAGTGCAGCCAGAAACAGTTAAAAGGGTCATTAGAAACGAATGCTACAATGGAAGGGTAGCCTCAAAAGAACCAAATGTAAATAAAACTAACAGAGGAAAGAGTTTCAGTTCGCTAAATAATACTGCAAAAGAGATCAAGAATGGTAGATGTCATTTTCATTGATAAAACTCCCTTTTGTGCATTTGATACAGAAAGGAAGGTTTGTGTTTGGCTCAGGCTGAATACAGATTGGACAGAAGGAATTCATACCCTACAGTAAAACACGAAGGTGGCAAAGTGATGGTATGGGGTGCGTGAAAAGCCCATGGGTAAACAGTAGTAGCTGAACATTCTCAGAGAAAATCTTCACCAATATGCAGAGAAACTGGGAGTAAGAAATAGGCTTAAATAGGTGGCCCAAAGCACCAGGTATATATTGTCAGGGAATCGTTGTTATACAGGCTGGGCCATTTAAGTAATGACTGTACAATATCTCCAAAACTAAGCGTTGAAGAATTCCTTTGATGTCTTTGATGAAAGTTTCTTGATATTATGGGCGAAAGTAAATGCCATTAGTCGTGATTTATTTGGAGGACGTTGTGATTATTTGAGGGCCAATTTAATTTTTATTCTCTACTACGTATAGTAAGTAGGAGAAGTATTGTATTCCACCCAAAAATTCAATACCGAGATTTCACCGCAAATACATGCTTTGAGATCCCCTGAATCCAAAAAAAGCATTTTTGGAAACATGTCCGTGTGTGTGTGTGTCTGTTTGTGTGTCTGTCTGTGAACAGTATAACTCAGAAACGAACAGTCGGATAAACACCAAACTTGGTATTTAGGTTCAGTATCTTCCAGAGATGCGACACGAAGGTTTTCAAGAAAATCCCCCCATCCCAGATTACCCTTTACATGGAAGATTTTTTGAAAATTTTAATTTTCTCAAAAATGGCTCAAACGATTTTGATTAAAATATCATATGTTTAAGATATTTTCATGACAAATAAAATGTATATCTCGAATTTTCCGGGAATGTCTCCAAAAGTATTCTTCATTGCGAACGACTTTTGCATAACTGGTAAACCATAAGAGATAGACAAAATTTTACTACACAAAAAATGTAGATCGCTTTAAAATACACAATTTATGTCATATACATTTTTTTTATGGGTGAACCATTTTCGAGGTATTGCTTGTTATTCCCTTAAATATTTCAATACTTATTTTCTCAAATGGGAATTCGTTATTCATTTTTTTATCTTGGATATGCAAAGAGTATTAATCTGTGGGAAAGGGATGGTGCTGCACCTAGCAACCAGTTATTAAGAGATATGTATGTGCTTAAAGGCTACTGTATTTCTATATTGCCCTTGTAAATATATATTCCCCTTGCATCTACAAGAAAATTAGCAATAAGACAGAGTCTGCAAATGTTTATCTCGATTAAGATGAAGCATATGGAGAATGAGCGTTTGTAATAATAGTTTGTACAAGAGTAGAGAAAGTCATGTGAGTGTAACACATCAGATTTTTTAAATGGGAATCGACCTTTATTATGTTGTTTTCTCAGTCTCCTTAAAAAACTAAACATTTATAAAGCCCTTTGCATTTGTTCTTACATCAACGTATATAACAACGAAAATTCTGAATGTACGTGTAATAAGAGCGCAATGAATGGTTGCACCATCCATGGATGCTCATTTGAGCTCAAGTTACGTTTCGTAATTGGGATCAAACATTTTTTATTTTGTTTCATTGTTTCTCACCACAAAACAAACAGGTTTTATAAACCATTTTCTAATGGCAAAACAACACACAAAATGTAGGTTCCCATATAAAAATAATCTGATTGTTACACTCACATGACTTTCTCTACTCTTGTACAATCTATTTTTACAAACGCTTATTCTGCATATGCTTTATGTTAATCGAGATGTTAATCTTATTGCTAATTTTCTTGTAGATGTAAGGGGAATATGGTAGGCTTTAAGCAATAGTCAAATATTTTAAGAGCTGATTGCTATGTGGAGCATTCCATTCTCTTTGCATTACCAGGACAAAAAAAATTGAATAACGAAATTGAGGAAAAGTATAAGTTTTGGAAAATTTAAGGGAATAGCAAGCAATATCCCGAAAATAGTTCACTCAACAAAAAAAATGTATATGACATAAATTGTGTAATTTAACGCGATCTACATTTTGTGTAGTAAAATTTTGTCTATCTCTTATGGTTTACCAGTTATGCAAAAGTCGTTCACAATAAAGAATTCTTTTGGAGACATTCCCAGAAAATTCAAGATATAAATTTTATTTGCCATGAACATATTTTAAACATATGATATTTTAATCAAAATCATTAGAGCCATTTTTGAGAAAATTAAAATTTTCGAAAAATGTTCCATGTAAAGGGTAATCTGGGGTGGAGGTTTTTCTTGTAAATCTTCGAGTCGCATCTCTGGAAGATACTGAACCTAAATATCAAGTTTGCTGTGGATCCGACTGTTCGTTTCTGAGTTATGCTGTTCACAGACACACACACACAGACATGTTTCCAAAAATGCTTTTTTTGGATTCAGAGGGTTTCAAAACATATATTTCATGTGAAATGTCGGTATCTAATTTTTGGGTGGAATACAATACTTCCCCTACTTACTATACGTTGTAGAGAAATTAAAAATTAAATTGACCCTAAAATGACCATCATAACGTCCTCCAAATAAAACACGATTAATGTTGTTTACGTTCCCCTATAATATCAAGCAACTTTTATTGAAGACATTTTTTTCTACAACGGATAGTTTTGGAGATATTGTACACTCTCAACTTAAACTGTCCACGCTATATATATGCCGACTCTTAGTCTGCTATTAACGCTGTTACAGATAAATTCAATCTACATCCCAAACCCATAGCTATCGGAAAAAAAAAATTATAATAATTTTATATCCTTGTCATGGGTCAAGGCCCATGAAGGATTACTAGGCCCTGAAAGAGTACATAAATTAGTAAAGGCAGCTGCGAACAGTCAGAAAGAACACAGTTACTCGAAGTGTCCAGTGTCACGTGTGAAGATGGAATATTGGAAGCTATTAATAGACCCTTGGAACAGCTACTGGAAAAATAGCACCAAAGAACATATCAAGACTTTATTTTTTCCGGAAATACTCGCTTTAAATGCAAAAACCTGCATCCAAATTTTGTATGCACAGTTCATGACAGGCCATGAAAATTACAAGATTACTTCAAAACGTTCCACAGCAATGTCTTTGTGGCAGTGAACAGACTATGAAACATTTGTTATTTGATTGTCCGATTTTCGAAATTAATATATATATAATTTATTTTACTGTAATAATCATTTTTTTACATCCCTGTATCATTTATTTAAAAAGCAATGTTGTTATAACAGTTTATGTTTTATCCAACATGTTCATGCCAAACTGTAACGTTATAGTTATTTTTTGTTTTACATTTTTCTAAACTATAATCCTAATGTACATCTATGTGTAAAATATGGTTGACAATTATGGAAATGCGAGGGAAATACACATACCTTTTTGTTAATTTATTGGAATATTTATTTGAATTTGTTGTTACTTTAATGTTTAATGCTGTTTTCAGGAAAGTAAAAGTTCGGACTTTCTGCTCTTAGTTGGTCTTCAACAGCGATGGAAGTGAGGTCTTATATGTCCTACAGATGTCACTCTATGTCATCCTCTAGCTCAAACACAATGCTGGCAACATATGAATACTAATACCGCCAAAGCCGGTAAGATACTCAGCCTCAAGGCTTAGCCGAGGGATGTTTTTAGAAGGAGAGGAGTGTAGCAAAGGCCGCAACTGCGAAGCGACGACAGGGCGTAGCCGAGGGATCTGCGCGTCTAAACTTCGAATGATTCGCGTTCGCAGAAACGGTAGACTTCGCTCATTTCGCGGATTTCACTTCTTATTTAGGTTGGCAGTTCCCATTTCGCTTGTGTTTTAGCTGGAAGATGGTTACGTTTCTTGTGTACATAACGCAATTTTCCTATAAAAGTAAAACACCTAAACAGGGCGGGCAGGTGGGCATAAACTATTGACGAAAACACATCTACTTCACTCTTTTACTTTTATAAGCATTTTCAACGAAGACCAACTAACTTCAGCATAGCCGGAACCTTGACCGAATATTGAGGCAGTATTTTTAACACAAATGATTTCAGTTTAATTATATAATATATAAATTCAATAACAGCCCGCCTTAAAGAAATATGTGTATGTAACGATATATAAAAAGTGTATATTACAGTCATTGTATATTTTTATATTATTGTATACATGTGTAATAATGTTTTCTGAATGTACTACATAATTTAAAATGTAGGAGCTGTGAGAATAATAGGTTAAAAGTTGCGAACAATGAGGTAACAATGAGATAACCTTGAGGCAATAATGAGTTTGAGAGTTTAACAATACTACTTGTGGTTCTTGGAGCAACAATAATGTAATTTTGGCGACAGTTTATAAAATAGCCAATCAACAACCAGAAAAAGCTTTAGTAAAATGATGGTATTCTATTGGAGTAGGATTACCCAATCAGAAACTGAAAAAGAGAAAATTTTACAAACTTAGAGTTCAGTTGCCTGCAGACAGCGTTACTAACCAGACACAAAAAATGTCCTCAAGAAATATAATATGTATTCGTGTGAAACGAAAAATAAGTTTAATAACGAAAAATAATAAAAAAGTGTAATTAATTAATAAAAATAATCTAACAGGGAAGTGTTATTTAAATCGTGTCAGGCATTAATAAAAGGAGTTAAGTAAAATTATAATCTGTATAAGTCTACATTCCTGTCGCACCACAACCGTGCTAAGAAAAACGTGTCTCTAACAATAATGTGATGCAGCCGTGGGAAACATAAATATATAATATTTAAAGAAACAGTTTAACTACAAAGTTAATATTTTTTTAAACTTGGGGCACAGGCCACCTGAAAGTACATTTGGGGCGAAGGCTACCGGAAACTGTTTACTATACGTGCGGTTGCAAACAAACTATTATAAGTTCGGACCTCCAACAGCTGAAATATAATACAACTCCTTCAATACAAACTACTTCAAATTGACGCCCAAAGCCTTGTAAAACAATAACTTAACCAACATAACTTCTCAATTAGTTTCATTGGCACCTATATATTCCGAAGAAATCTCTACATCAAAATTTTGGATGGCATACAACACTACTTCTGCTTACTGTAAGCACATAGCATAGAAAGTAAAAATGTATAATTTGTGTGGTTTGTAAACCTAATATCGGTTATTAAATGTATTATGATTATGGCCTTTTCAATTTTATAAGGCCTTTTATTACGTTTTCACCTAAACATCCGGCCTCTAATCATTATGCATAGGTTTTTAACATGATCCGGTAACAGTGCCGTTGAATGCGGCGTATAAAACGAAAGAATGTTTCAACACACATTCATGAAAAAAATTAAAGTATTTCAACTCACTTTTAGAAGAGATGGTCGCTTAACAACGAGATGCTGGTCCATAAGATTGTTCTACAGCAGAAGCTGATCACTTTAAACACCACACAACTAGTTTACAGTTTCTGTTTTACTTAAACTCTATCAACACTTGCTCGCACTAATTACCCTGAGACAAAATGGACACGTCGCGAGTATACAGCGAATTAGAAACAGGTGAAGGTCGAATGGCATCAGGAAATAGTTGAAACACGACACTACACGTCCCTTGCGTAAACGGGGAAGCAAAGATGGTATGTTACAAGGTAATACGTTTTGTGGCGATCACCTCCTCATCCGTTGCTGTAGCTTACCTTGATGCTTCTCCCGTTGCTTCCAGAAGTTCTCAGCGTGTTGGTTCTTCAATTTATCCTCGGCTAGCTGCAGTAATTTTCCTTAAATTATATGGGAGCATGGACTTATCCTCGGTAAAGGAAAACGTAGATCTCGGGTGGTGATATAGGAAGACATAGACTTGCTTTGTTTATGAAAAGATGACACTGCCGTTTCTTTTTATTTAATTTAACACTCGTAGTATACAAAACTGGTATTGCCGCTGTAAAATACTGTCCACCGCTGTTAGACTATGGCGTGGATATGTCACGAAATATAACTATTCTTATTGTCGCTTTCAGAGTAGCGGATCTTAGGTGTGTTGCTAAAACTATTTTGATTCCCTGTTTTGGCGCGATATCTCACACATCCTGCAGCATCTCTCCCTGACCACACATGACATAAACTGCCGAATAAAATGCAATACTAAGCTGACATTACAAAGCTGACTTGATTCCCTTCTTGGCGCGATATCTCACACATCCTGCAGCATCTCTCCCTGACCACACATGACATGAACTGTCCCGAAATTTCCCCAAACAGATTCATTTATAGTCTCAGGCTCCTGAGGCTGCTTCCTTTCCTATTGGTACATTTTTAGCGCGACTCGACGCGTCTAACTATTTCGAATAAACTTCCAGGGATTTCATTGGTCCAATTTTAATATATATCGCGGCTTTTCCTACATTTACCGTTAAGGTTGTCTTTCTCACTCACTTGGTCACGGCGAATTATCAAATAATGGGACAAAGGCTCTACACCCTCGCTGTAGGAATAATAGCACAGCGACCGGAGAGAGGTAATAAAACTAGGTTTTCTGCCTTCGAAAGCACTATTCCTGTAGCTAAAACTTTCCCTCGTGGACAGTATTTTAACATAGCGCTTAAATTATTTACATTAAACCATTTATAACTCTACTAATATTAATAACCTAGATAGATACATAATGTTAAATCACCCTTCTTAAAATATACAAGCAGTATGAGAAAAAGATATTTACATAATACGATTTAACATCACTAAAAGTTAATTAATAAGTTATCTGTAATTATAGTTCTTGGGCTCGGCCTAGAGTTGCCGTTTCAAATTGCCCTGTTCTGGAAAAGAATAAATTTTTCAACACTTGATACAATTTTCTTTTACAGAATAATTCCTCTGATTATGGCCTTTGTTCGTTTGTTTTGTTGACAGAGACCCTTCGCTATACCTGCTCCTTCACAAGGGCTCTGACAAACCGGTGATGTTTATATTTGGGTCATTCACTCTACCCTCTCCCTTTAAAAACAGGTTTCCGAGAGACATTCTTATACACAATACATTTCCCGCACACGAATAACTTGTGACGCATACAAATACTCTAATACCCAATTTAAGTTCTAAAATTAAATCTATTTACATACATATTGGTACATAATTATTATGCCTTTATTTATTTCTTTACATCCTTATTTATCGGGTGTATTACCTTTACTATTTGTTCACAGGGGTGTTACCTCATTTCGAGTAAAACTAACCTGATTCTTTTCATTATATTCTTCACCCTTCTCATTCTCTAAACATTTGTACGGTTTGAGCAACTGTTTATGGTATCTCCCTACGATCTTGGAATTCTTTATTTCTTGTAACTCAAATGTATCCGAGCCAAAAATGTTAATCACCCGGTATGGACCTTTAAATAAATTTTCCATTCTATGATACCTTTTGTTCAGAATGCTAGACTTTTTCTTGTCCCGTACCAATACTAAGTCTCCCAATTTGATCAACCAGTGTTTTCGTTTCTTCTTCTTAAACTTTTCTTTTCTTTTCTGCGCCTTATTGGCCATTCTTTCAAAAGCTTTCTTAAACATCTCTTCTTCCGTTAGTGCTTTCGGATCTTTAGCTTCTAGTGTCTGTGGTAATTCCCCTTCGAGTGTTTCCATTAATTTCCCCTTCATCAGCTCGATGGGCTTATAACCGGTAGTAGGGCTCACACTTTCATTTAAAATACTTTCGATGCGCTGATAGTGATTTGCCCAATCGCTGTGTTTTTTATTGGCCAAAATTCTCAAATAAACCGAAATGTCCCGTATTATTCTTTCGCAGGGATTGCTTTGTGGGTGGTATTTTGAGCAATGATACAACGTGATTTCGTTTTCTTTTAAGGTGTCTACAAATTTTCTGCTGGTAAATATTGAAGCATTATCACATAAAATTGCCTTCATCTTTCCAAATTGTGGAACATACGACTTCATTATCTTCCTTAGGCATGTTTCACTTGTAATCTTCCGGACTGGGTAAATTTTCACAAATTTTGAAAATACATCTATTAACACTATTATATACCTAAATCCAAATTTACTACGGGGCATCTCACCATGACAGTCCAAGGTCACTAACATTCCTGGTTTTTCTCTTAGTATTGAGTTTGTCTCGTATTCGTATTGTATATTCAGTGGCTTTGCTTTTTGACATTGTAAGCATGTCGAAATTATTCTCCTTACTTTATGGTGTAATTTTGGAATATACAGGTTTTCTTGGATCATTAAAGCGGTGCGTTCTGAGCCAGAATGTGCTAGAGCTTGATGGAACGTGCTTATGAGTTCATTCTCCATGTTCTTAGGTATATATGTCTTCCATTTCTGTATTTCACTGCCATGTAGTTTATATAACACGCCCCCTTTTAACCCTATGTTTCCCTTGATATTTTCATCTATTTCTGGGGCCTTTTTTATTAATTTATTTAACTTCTCATCTCGTCGCTGCTGGTCCCCTATTCCTTTTAATTCTTTTATCAATCCTTTACTCAAGGGTATTTCAATACTCATTAATGTTACTTCATTTTTAGGGCGTTCTATTCTCTCCGGTATTTCACTGTTGTTATGTAACCTAGACAGCAAATCGCTAAAAACATTTGTTTTTCCTGGAATGTGTTTCACCTCAACATCATACGAAAGAATCTCATGGATGTACCTAGATAATTTAGTACTCGTAAGCCGACAACGTTTCATAAATGAAAGACTCACATGATCTGTGTATATAATAACCTTCTGTAGATATATATATGATCTAAATTTCTGTAGTGCGTAATACACAGCACAGATCTCTAATTCGGTGACCGAAGCATTTTTCTCTATTTGACTTAAACCTCTTGAAGCGGTACTTATCACGTGCAGTTGATTTTCCTCATCTGATTGGGCTAGGACACACCCATATCCGTGACCTGAAGCATCCACGTAAATCACATATGGTAGGTTGTCCTTGGGTCTCTCTAGTAGAATTGATTTCGCAAATAGTTCTTTTATCTTTTCAAAAGCTTTCTGGTGTACCTCGTCCCATTTCCATCGCACTTTCTTTTTAAGTAATTCGCGCAAAGGCGCTATTTCTGCGGCGTACCTCAGGATAAATTTGCTTTGATAATTTAGCACTCCAAGAAAGGACCTAACCTGCTTAACACTCTTGGGCGCTGGTATTCTTCTCACAGCCGCTACTCTTTCTTCGTTTGGCTTCATTCCTCTATCATTAATTACATAGCCTAGAAATTCCACCTCACGGATGCAAAATTTGGATTTATTAATGTTCACCGTCATACCGTTTTCTCTCAGCTTTCTAAGCACATAATTCACATGTTTAATATGCTCATCAAAATTTTCATCAACTATTAGAAAATCGTCGATATATTGGATCAAAAATTCGTCGGCTGAGTCGCCAAATATTTTATCGATGGCTCTTAATAGTCCACTACATGACGTAAGCATACCAAAAGGCATTCTCAAAAATTCGAACTGTTTCCCAAAAAATAAAAAAGAAGTATACTTTCTAACATCCTCGTGAAGCTCAATCTGCCAGTATGACGCCGTTAAATCAATAGTGGAGAAATACTTGCCTTTGGTTATTTTTGACAGCAATTTTTCTACACTTTCGCTCCGAAATCTGTCTGGTTGTGTATATTTATTTATCCTTCGAGCATCTATTGTCATCCTAAGTTCGCCATTGCGTTTCGTCACCCAACATAATGGACTGCTGTACGGAGAATTTGACGTTTGTATTATTCGGTCTCTCAACATCTTATCGATCACCTGTTTGGCTCTCTCCCTTAATGCAATCGGAATATCCCGATACTTGTGTGTGAAGGGTGCAATATCTTGTACCTTAAAACTGTGTTTGTATGCTTTGCACTTGCCTGGGACGTCCGAAAATACCGCTTTGTTTTCTTGTAACATTCGCCTTAATAGATGCCTTTGTGTCTCTGTGAGGTTCTCGGCAAGGGTCACTTTCTCCTCTACTGCTTCTACCTGGCTGCCGGTATCTTGGAATTCTTTATTTTGGGCGTAACCATAATCTTTCTCATTGTGCTCCGTATACCCGTTGTAAAACCTGTCAGCGAACGCATGCATCTCATCGGTTTCTTCCCCTTGTACTATAGCAATTAATTTCTCACTCCTACCTGTTTGTAATAATTGTACGAAAAATCTTTCTTCGGCTATATCTTCTTCTCCTTGGGTTTTGTTATAAGTATCCTGCTTCATACCCTCTACAAAAGGGATTTCTAATGTTTTTCTGTTCTTCTCTATTTTCAAAACTTTATCAGCAAAATCAACCCTAGCTCTTAATTCAAACAAAACGTCACACCCAATCAAAATGTCACAAATCAAATTATTGATTACCAGAAAAATAAACTCAAAATTTTCTTCTCCTATTTTCATGTTCAACATTACTTGCATTTTTATTCGGGTAACCTCTTTGTTAACTGCTACCCGGCATACCGTGTTCCTTATGGGTAATGTCATTAGCTTAATTCCTTTATTTACCAGGTTCTGATATAACCTCAGGCTGCATACACTCACATTGGCTCCAGAGTCTATTAAAGCGTTATATTCTTCATCCAATAATACTACCTTTATGCTAGGGGAATCTGTCAGATCCTTTTCCGAGTGATTTTGAATAGTAGTTATCAGTTCTCCCAGTATAAATTCATTTTTGAGCCCTGTTTCACATTTTCTGTTTATTTGAGAATTTTGCGCGCTTAGAATCCGCTCCGAGCTCTTGAATGGATCCTGTCTTAGTTTTCCGGGTTATCAACACTATTTGGTGCTCCGCTAGTCTCTTCCACATTTCCCTCTCTCTGCATTTGCCTATAGTTTCCTCTGCTTCCTCTAAAATGTCCCCGGGAATGTCTCTCTCTCCTTTCGTTTCTTTCTGGATAATTTTCGTCATACCTTTCTCCTACATCACTTTCCCCTCGGTCAGAAAAATAATGTTCTCTGGATCTGTTTTCATTGTTTCTGCCTCTCCTATAATTAAAACGGCCACTATATCTTGGTCTGGTTTGTATAGCATTTATGTGATATTGGTTATCACCTTCCCTCCTGAAACGGTTATTTTGACAGTTTCTGTTCCCGGATTGAGGTACGTCGTTCCAGTATCTCTCTCTGGGGTTATAGTTCCCTCTCGCGTTTCCTCTCCAATTCGCATTCCTTGAATTATCCGGTAATGTTCGAACTGTATAGTTTTGTACGTGGTTCCTACTACTTGTCTCGAATGATGATACCAACTCAATCAATTCGGGAATAGAATTTGGCTTCGCAATGAGTAGGTAATGGTGTATACGTTCTGGATAATGTGGTACAATCATATTAATGAAATCCCTCTCGCTTATGGGTGGCTCGATTAGTCTACTACTCTGTGCTTTAGTTAGCAAATAATCTACCATGCTTAGGTTTCCGCGTTCATCGTACTTGCCATTAACTAGGATAGATCTCACCTGGTTCTGAGTATTAGTACTCCAGTACTTATTCAAAAATGCCCTTCTGAAATATTCAAAATTATTATTCTCCCCCAAAGTCAATCTTACCCATTGGAGAACCCTTTGACGTAAACCTTTACGAACGATTAACATCTTTAGCTCGTCCGGAATCTGCTTCAAACGGAAATACTCCTCAAGGTCATTTAGGTATTGTTTAGGATTATCAGCCGAATTTTCCTCGAAAGTAGGTACCCCTATCTCATTTAATAAATGGTAGTTTGCATTACTTGTATGGTTAGATGTACATTGGTGCCCTGAATTAAAATTATATGGGTCGGCAGCTGGACTTTGGCCTCCATTTACCTCCCTAAAAGTGGTGCTAGTTTCACTGGGTGAGCTATCATCACTCTGTCTCACACTTATCCCTAGTCTACCAATAGAGCGTTTTAACTCCTTTACACAATTTTCATGCTCTTCCACCCTCTTCACAATTTCATGATGATTTGAGAGCTGTTCAGTCATTTTTGACGAAAGTTCATTCATCTTTCCCTGATCCTTTTCTAACACTATTCTAAATTCTTTGAACTCCCTTTGAATGTTAGATTCTAAGGTACTTTGTTTTTTTTCTAAAGAAACATTTACAGCTCTTAAGTCATCATCCAATTGTTCCTTTATGGCTAAGCTGGTAACACTTAATTCTGTTTCTACATCCTTCCTTAGTTTTTCTACATCGTTTCTTAGACATAGTTGTCCTGCCTGAATTTCTTGCACTACCATCCCTTGCTGACTGAATTTGGAGTCCAATTGACTTTGTAATCGGGTGACCTGTTCACCTAAATATTCCCTCATCTCCTGAGCTAATTCCCCTCTCATCTTCCTGTTTTCCTCTCTGACATATTCACCTATCTGTATACTCTGCTCATTTAATTTCCCTTCCAAATTTTTATTTTGTTCACTCAAATTTCTTTTTGACTCCTTACTCAGCTCATTTAATTTCCCTTCTAAATTGTTAATTTGTTCACTCAAATTTCTTTTTGACTCCTTACTCTGCTCATCTATCTTTGCGCTCAAATGTTGAAGCAATATTAGCAGCTGGTTTTGACCTGCGTCAATGACCTGCTCAATCGGTGATTGCCTTTCCCTAACTTCTACTTCAGCTGCACCCATATTTTCTCCATCTGTTGTTATGCTGACAATAGCCTCCCCATTCAGTTCTTCCAAATCTTCCCTTGACCTACTCATGGTTCCGTTAGCAAGTTCTACCTCCCTAGTAATGACTTTACCCCCTCTCAATAACATGTGTTCACAAAACTGAGTCACTACTCTGCATGCCTTTTTGTTTGTTTTTGAATAAAAGTTCTAACCTGTATTTTTTTCAATGTTAACTGATGCGTTCCGGGTTCGAATCCTGGTGAAGTTCTAGAAGCGATGTTCTCAGCTGTTTTGTTGTCCCACGTAGGTAGACTAGAAGTTCGCGTTGTAATTTTTGTTCTGCTGTGCCCCTTTCCTCTGAAGATTCTTCGTCTGTTCGTTGTTTCCTAGTCCTCCGTTCGTGTCGTTCTTCCCTTCGAGCCGCACGTTATGGCGCCAGTTTGCGGCGATCACCTCCTCATCCGTTGCTGTAGCTTACCTTGATGCTTCTCCCGTTGCTTCCAGAAGTTCTCAGCGTGTTGGTTCTTCAATTTATCCTCGGCTAGCTGCAGTAATTTTCCTTAAATTATATGGGAGCATGGACTTATCCTCGGTAAAGGAAAACGTAGATCTCGGGTGGTGATATAGGAAGACATAGACTTGCTTTGTTTATGAAAAGATGACACTGCCGTTTCTTTTTATTTAATTTAACACTCGTAGTATACAAAACTGGTATTGCCGCTGTAAAATACTGTCCACCGCTGTTAGACTATGGCGTGGATATGTCACGAAATATAACTATTCTTATTGTCGCTTTCAGAGTAGCGGATCTTAGGTGTGTTGCTAAAACTATTTTGATTCCCTGTTTTGGCGCGATATCTCACACATCCTGCAGCATCTCTCCCTGACCACACATGACATAAACTGCCGAATAAAATGCAATACTAAGCTGACATTACAAAGCTGACTTGATTCCCTTCTTG
Organism: Deroplatys truncata; assembly: GCA_030765065.1. Lineage (NCBI taxonomy): Eukaryota > Metazoa > Arthropoda > Insecta > Mantodea > Mantidae > Deroplatys > Deroplatys truncata. The sequence continues at coordinate 263,098,078 of CM060976.1, read as the reverse complement.
GCGCGATATCTCACACATCCTGCAGCATCTCTCCCTGACCACACATGACATGAACTGTCCCGAAATTTCCCCAAACAGATTCATTTATAGTCTCAGGCTCCTGAGGCTGCTTCCTTTCCTATTGGTACATTTTTAGCGCGACTCGACGCGTCTAACTATTTCGAATAAACTTCCAGGGATTTCATTGGTCCAATTTTAATATATATCGCGGCTTTTCCTACATTTACCGTTAAGGTTGTCTTTCTCACTCACTTGGTCACGGCGAATTATCAAATAATGGGACAAAGGCTCTACACCCTCGCTGTAGGAATAATAGCACAGCGACCGGAGAGAGGTAATAAAACTAGGTTTTCTGCCTTCGAAAGCACTATTCCTGTAGCTAAAACTTTCCCTCGTGGACAGTATTTTAACATAGCGCTTAAATTATTTACATTAAACCATTTATAACTCTACTAATATTAATAACCTAGATAGATACATAATGTTAAATCACCCTTCTTAAAATATACAAGCAGTATGAGAAAAAGATATTTACATAATACGATTTAACATCACTAAAAGTTAATTAATAAGTTATCTGTAATTATAGTTCTTGGGCTCGGCCTAGAGTTGCCGTTTCAGTTTGTATGTCAAGGACGGCTTGAATCGTTTTCAATATCTTGTATTCGCTAACTTTCTCTACCAATTTTCATTTAACTATAATTAATTCCTGCACAAAATCTTCTTTAAAAACCTTATTACATATCTACTATGTTCAAGTACATAGAGAAAATATTGCATTACATCCAAAAATTCAATAGCGCGATAGTACTGTAAATACATATTTAGAGGCGGCCTGAATAAAAAAAATTAAATCTGATGTGTTTCACTCACATGGCTTTCATTACTCTTGTACAAACATTTTTTACAAACGCTTATCTTATTGCTAATTTTCTTGTAGATGCAAGGGGAATTACTAGACTTTAAGCGATAGTCAAAAATTTTAAGCGCTGGTTGCTATGTGGCGCATTTCATTCTCTTCGCATGTCCAGGACATAAAAAGACGAATAACGAATTCACATTTGAGAAAATGTATAAATATTGGAAAATTCAAACAAATAACAAGGAATATCTCGGAAAAGGTTTACTCAAAAGAATAATGTGTGACATAAATTGTAATGACATCTACATTTTATGTCTAGTGCAACTTTGTCCATCTCTTACGGTTTACCACTCATGCGAAAGTCGTTCAGAATGAAGAGGACTTTTTGGAACATTCCCAGAAAATTCAAGATATACATTTCATTTGCCATGAGAATATCTTAAACATGTGATGTTTGAATTAAAATCGTTAGAACCATTTTTGAAAAAATTAGAATTTCCGAAAAAGATTCCTTTTAAAGGGTAGTCTGGCGTGAGGGGATTTTCTTGAAAATCTTCGTGTTGCATCCTTGGAAGATGGTAAACTCAAGTGCCATGTTTGGTATTTATCAGACTTTTCGTTTTTGGGTTATGCTGTTCACAGTCAGACAGACAGACACTGGGAGATGTTTCCAAAAATGCATTATTTATATTTAGGGTACCTCAAAGCATGTATTTCCGGTGATATCTCCGCATTGGATTTTTGGGTGGAATACAATTCTTCCATTACTTACTCTACGTAGTAGAGAAAGTAGAAAGCACTTTCAGAAAAAAAAAGCTGCGTGCGTATATATATATATGTGTGTGTGTGTGTGTGTGTGTGTGTGTGTGTGTGTGTGTGTAATAAGTCAGATAAATACCAAACTTGATATTCAAGTCCAGCATCTCCAAAAGATACGGCATGAAGATTTTCAAAAAAAAAAAAATCCTCTATCACAAATTGGCCTATAAGTGGAATATTTTCAAAATTTGTTTTAGTCAAATTTTCTACGAATAGGCTGTGAAGTTCTCTTCACTGGGAAAGAATTTTGTGTAATTTTGTATGATTGTAAACGTTAAACGAAAAGGAAGCATGCTACATCATGGCATCTCGTATCTATTGCTCCCAATATGACCTTTATGGGGTCACCTCATTCCACCAAGCGATGACTGAACCCATTTCTGAGGTGGAGGAACACAGTGGGCGGAATCCGTTGCCTCCGATAGTAGAGTGAAGATGGCGATGGAACGAGAGGACCCACAGCTTTTACCGTGAACTACGAATTATTGGGCCTTGGGGATACATTATATGAGCAAGTCTGAAGTGAGGGCGAGGATAGGGCCGACTTACGCTAAACCGGCATTCGCACACATGGTATGTAGATTTATTTAAAACATAAAACTTATTTCAAACAACTTATTTATGATGCTATTTCTGAGATACCCGTTATTATTTTTTTGTCAATACTATTTTATATTTTAAGGCCACAAGGTACTTACTCTGAAATGGTCAAATATCACATTTTTTGTTTTAGGCACTAATGAAGTATATATTATTTCCAGTTTCAGAAAATATATACTTTTTGTGGGTTAAGACATTTTTAAGACATTTAAATTCAATTTAAATGCTAGTCTGCATTCCTTTAAAGCTGTCATGCAACGCCCCTTTTTATAACATTTTTGTTTCATTCTACAACGAACGACTATATCATGCCCAGCGAGCAGTTCAGCAATTAACAAAAGAGGCCAGGACCAAGAGAAGGCAATCAGAAAAGCTGAACCAATCCAGGAATGAAGGTGCAGATGATTATGACCCTGGAATGTACTGAAGTGTTTCAGACTTTTAATGTTCAAACTTTAAATTCAGCTTTCTCAAAACATTTTTTGATACTCATATACTTTTTTCTCAGATAGTATAAGAGGTAGAGAGCTGAAATTTTCAGTACATATATACAACACATAATTAAACTCTCTGAACTGCAATCATAACTTTATAGTGTATATTAGTGATATTAAGAAAGCAACTGATTGCTTTTTTGACTTTGCAAATAATTTTTTTTCAATTTCTAGTGAACTGACACACATAACTAAATAATTGAGGTTCATAACATAGCTTATTATACTAAGAACAAGCATGGAAATTGATGCAGTAATTTGTATCATAAATTATTTAAATGTAAATAATGATTGTAATATGAATATGCATTTTTATGTGACATTGATTTGAGATGTATATTGATTGTAATTATTGTTCGGAAGTAAGTTTATACTGCCTTACTGAAACTGACAATAATAGCGTGCAATAATGCAGCGAGGGGGTGAACTGTTTATCATTATTGGAAACGAGGAATATTGGCACGTTTTTCTTTTAGAATTTTCTGGAACATTTCCCTAGAGCATATGTATTCATAATTTTCATTGGATATAAAAATAGGCCCTAATGTGGCGCGTTTTATTAGCCAATAGCAGCTCAGTTATAATCTTTAGGCATGTCGGGGTGCATGAGTATAAAAAGAGTAGGTTAGAGGTAGAGCCCGCCAGTTCATCAAAATTCTTTGTACACTACACGTCGCATTCCCGTCAGTTCGTCGAAAGTATTTGTACGGCACACTTCGGATATCAATTTGCAGGTTACGCGTAACAGAGTTATGAAAAATCTCAAGTGTTATAAAGTTAATTACACAAAAAGTTGAAGTACGCGAATTAAGAATTATCAGTAATGAAGTTATTATAACAGTTTCAGGTTGGCGAGTGTCAAGATTAATGTGTAAATGTGATAGTTAACGTGTTCGACAATAAAAGTGTAAAACAAATTTCTTCATCAGTGTTATCTTTGGATAAAAGATTCCTTTCCGTTTACACAACCTGTATAAAGAGAAGTGCTTGACCAAAAGGATAATAGCTAGCCGGAGGCAGAGAACCAAAATTAAATAAAATAACAGTAGCAGTTTTTCAAACAAAAACTAATACTTCCGCAAATTGCTAACACCAGATGGAGCTAACAAACGTAACAAATGAATCACGTCACAAGATGGCTTCACCATGTTGAGTAAACACATACACAAATAACATTATAAATTTACCATCGCAAATTGGCTCCCAAAGGTGGGGCTACAAATAAATAAATAAATATAACACTAATACCACTACAAATTGGCTCCCAAACGTGGGGCTACAACAAGTTAAATATAATATAACAGAAGTATACCACTTCAAAATGTATGATTCTGTATTGCAAGTAGTATCAGAGAAAAAGGTACATGAATTCACATGTTTTAAGAGTGAATTTTATTATTTTTCTGCTGAATGAAATAATTTTTACGGATTCAAATACATAATCTATCAATGCAAACCTCCACTTTAAATAACTGTCATGATTTATATAATAATTTATAAAAATTTCAGGAAAAACCATTGAGAACCTCAACAGCAGTGGTAATTTAACACACTTAAGGTTTAATTTCCACGTGTTCAGACTACCTTGACCCCTTAAAGTATGTAATGGGAAAACTTTGGTCCTCTTGGTTGATGCCCTCTGCTGCTGTGTTCTGATCTCCGGCTACTTCTGCTCAGTGGCAGCCTATTTCTCCATTCCTAATAAATTAGCTATCTAACTAGTTTCACTGATCTCAGGGTTTTCGTAGGTGAGGCAAATTAAAATACATTGTATTTCCCTTAAAATGTGGTTTATTATCAATAAAATACTCATGGGCGGCAAGGTTTCCCATCTGTAACAATTCCCACCATAATAATAAGTTAGGAGCCTAATCTTACTGCACACGCTTCCCCACCCATATGCACACACGTGCATCCGTCCCCCACAGAGTATCACTGAGTTGTCGACGAGATTCTATAAGAGAGTGAAAATCTGGGGCTTTCTTCCCCTTTTTATACCCAAACTTAGTGACGCTCACCTTCGCGCCTTAGAATGTAGCGACATTTCTAATTGGGCCTCCGACCGCGTTGCCTTATTATGTATGAAAATATTCTGCTCCAAAGCAGATTCAATATCTCTGTCTCTTTCTACTTCTCTTTACTGCTATCTGTTCCCTGCTCATTAGCTTGGTGAAAGGTGGTGGGCTCTACCTAGAATTAACTAGCTCGCCCGGCCTTACTTATCTAAGTTATAATCTGCTTTGTACATTTCTTAGCTGCTAAATATTGTAACATCTTTCTCACTGAATTATATTTATTGATTTATATGAGTATATGTATATATGTGTGGTATATCCCCTTTCAAGTATTAAGTCAGTAGTCTTGTTTATCGTGGTCATGCAAAGCGCACGAAATTTCAAAGCCACTGTGTAGTGAAGAAAATAATTGTCTTTACGTTTACTGTTGAAGGAGTTTATTTAGCTCCTCGTATGGGCATCAACTTGAAGTTGTTGTTTACGTCATATGCTGCTACGTATGTAAAGCCCATTTGAAGATGTATTTACGCTCCAAGTTTAAAAAATACTTTGTTATTAAACTGCTTCTATAGATATTATTTATGTTTATGTTTTTGCCTCGGCTGCTTCAGTATTACTTTAGAGACACGTTTCTCTTAATCAGGGCGTGGTGCGACAATAATGTAGGCTTACACAGGTTTTAAGTTTAAATTCACTTCTTTTTATTAATCCTTGACACAAATTAAATAGCACTACACTGATATCAAGAGCTATGATATTCTTTAATTTAATACTTGCACTTTGTTAACGCGTACACTTAATTTTCGTTACACACGAATACGTAATATTTCTCTAGAGAACACATCTTCCGGTTACTACCAAGGTCTGCAGGCAACTGAACATATTCCAACCGTCCAAACCCGTTCTGTATTTCAAGTATCTGACTGGCTAATCCTAGTCCAATAGAATACCTGCATGTTACTAAAGCTTTTCATTGTTACCTCATTGGTAGCAACTTTAAACTTATTATTCTCACAGCTCTTACATTATTAAATTACATAACGCATTCACATAACATTATTAAACATGTTTACAATAATATAAGCATATGCAATGACTGATACATAATTTTTAAAAATTATTACATACATATTGCTTCAAGGCGGGCTGTTATTGAATTTACATATTATATAATTTAATTGAAATTATCAAGTGTTAAAAATACTGCCTCAATAGTGAACCGCGTTTTAAACATTTGACTAGCTTCTGCCTACTATATTTCCTTTGTACCTGCAAGGAAACAATTTTTTATTCTAATCTGAACTTCGCGTCTAATTATTGCAGCCGTTGTTGCCTTCAAGGGAGAACATCTTGGCGCCTCTTTAGGGAATATTATTGAAACAAAATCTCACTGAGCCGGATTGTTTATTTTTGATTCTCCACTACTCGCTTACAGCTGGAACCTGATACCTTTGCATGTTCTTGGTGCATAAACTTCTAATGGTTCCCTGGCGCTAATACAGGAATAAATTGATGCTATCAACACCGGAATGTAACACCCCGGCCTCATTCATAAATTCTGTGTACCGTCGTATTCCTAGAACTTAATAAATATTAACAGCACTTGCCCCTAAAGCTTTATATCCTGTTGTCCAAATATTCGGCGCCAAACCTTCATTTGTGTAGTAAACATTCAATATAGTAACCATGGAAACGCCCAAACATGTCGTTGCTTGGTTACGTACAGGTCATTTACCTTGTATTACTTTACTATACTGAATGTTATACACGAGGGGCTTTCAACCAATATACGGTGTCATTGATACCTTACTCAGCAATCAGAATCGAAATTGATGATTTTAAAGGATGGTGCTCAGAGGTTAATAACTTATACCTGTCGTTTCCATTCTTTATTTTTATTGCCATAATTTCTGCATCGATTCGACTAGGGATGTATTGCAATTTCCTGTTCACTGTTATACATCGAACAATTAATAAAGGATATCTTGGAAGTGGCTGATGCCACAAAAAAGTTTATTTCAAATAACTGAGTGTTTCATTTTTGTTCTGTACGTTTTCGTCTATCACTTAACGTTTATCAGTTACACAGGGTGAGCCAAGACTACGATCCGGAGGCGTGGCGTTTTTCCTGTCCGCGTCCTCGGCGTTCGTTGCCGTCTGCCGCTATCATAGAAAGGCGCGCATGTAACCATACAACATTTTTAAAGTTGATAGATAAAGCCTTTAAAAGTAGTTTGAAAGATGGTTTCATCCGCGACTTTCTAGGATAGCGGCAGACAGCAACGAGCTCCGAGAACGTGGACAGGAAAAACACCGCGCAGCCGGGTCGTAATTTTTTGGCTCTCTCTGTACAAGATTATACAAACTTCCTTCCGAATAAAGAGGACTTCACAGGATATTCCCAGAAAATTCAAGATTATACATTTCATTTGTCATGTAAACATCTTTCATATATGATATTAATATGATATTAAATCCAAGTGTGGTATTTATCTGACATTTCTTTTTTCAGTTATGCTGTTCAGAGATACACACCATATATTTGTAAAAGTGTTTATTTTGGATTCAGGTACCTCAAAACATGTATTTACCTTGAAATGTCGATACCCAATTTTGCGCAATACTTTATCTAGTATCTATCGTTTATTAGTGGGTATACAAACTACTCTTACTAAAGCTTTTTAATTTCTCTACTACGTACAGTAAGTAGGGGAAGTATTGTATTCCACCCAAAAATTCGATACCGAGATTTCACTGGAAATACATGTTTTGAGACCCCCTGAATAAAAAAAAAGCATTTTTGGAAACATGACCGTGTGTGTGACTGTGAACAGCATAAATCAGAAACGAACAGTCGGATAAACACCAAACTTAGAATTTGGGTTCAGTATCTTCCAGAGATGCGACACGAAGGTTTTCAAGAAAATACCCCCAACTCGGATTACCCTTTACATGGAACATTTTTCGAAAATTTTAATTTTTTCAAAAATGGCTATAATTATTTTGATTAAAGTATCATATGTTTAAGATATTTTCATGACAAATGAAATGTATATCTCGAATTTTCTGGGAATGTCTCCAAAGGTATTCTTCATTGTGAACAACTTTTGCATAACTGGTAAATCATAAGAGATAAACAAAATTTTATTACTCCAAAAATGTAGATCGCGTTTGTAAAAATAGTTTGTACAAGAGTAGAGAAAGTCATGTGAGTGTAACACATCAGAATTTTTTTAATTAGGGAGCCTCAAAACATGTATTTCCGGTGAAATCTCGATATCGAATAAGGGAAGATTAGCAAGGGCTGCTATAAGAATATGCTTAAAGAAAATACCAGATATTCAAATTAAATGGTTGGAAAGAGTTTGCAAAGCTGTAGTTTAAGCAAAAATGGTCTACGGCTCAGAGATTTGGCGAAGTGACAATGGATGGGAGATGATTGATAAAGTACATAGATCGTTCTGTAAATGTATGTTAGGTTTACCTATTTCATCGCCTAATGGAGCAGCAATGTTGGAGTTGGGAAGAGCAAGTATGAAGGGCGTGATAGTAGAAAGGATACTTAAATATTGCCATAGATTGAAATCATTGGACGAGCATAATATCTTGAGACAATGTTTAGTAATCCAAGAAAAATCCAGTGATGGGATGAACTGGGCTCAAGAATAAGGAGAATTTTTCACGAAATAGGAATGGTTAAACTATGGGAGGAGAGTGAGTGGTTAGTTAAAGGTTTCTGGAAAGGAAATAATGTAAGATATAGGGAAACAAGAATTACTTAAAAGTCTGGAAGGAAAGAAAAGTTTGGAACTATATAGACAATTAAAGGTTGACTGGATAAAGGAGAAGTATGTGGATGTAGGTAACAGGTTAGTGAGAGAAGGGTGGACCTGGTCTAGATTAAGTGCACATAGGCTAAGGAGAGATAGGAAGGGAGTGATGTCCTCTTTGTGGAGAGGCAGATAATGATTTCCATTATATACTTGAATGTGAAGAAACTAGAGACCATTGTTACCTAAAGAATGAGAGAATGTTAACAAAGAAGTATTAACAGTTAAGATAGTAAAAACACAAAAGGAGAGGGATATAAAAAGAGTAGGAGAATAAATTGGGGAGAGAAAGAGAAAAATGGTTTAGAAAAATAAATCAATATGGATTTGTTAAGACCCACCATGCATAAATAACCACGGTGCTAAAGTGCATGATACTAAAAAAAATAGCAACTCAAAAGTAATGTATTAAAAATTGTAAGATTTTTGTATAGCATTATATAAATAAATAAATACATACATAGGTAGTAGCGAAAGATAAATATAGAAAAAAATATAAAATACAAAGTGAGGCAGTGTTTTTAACACTTAAATGATTTCAGTCAAATTATATAATATATAATTCAATAACAGCCCGCCTTAAAGCAATATATGTATGTAACAACATATAAAAAGTTTATATTACAGTCATTATATATGTTTATATTAATGTATACTTGTAATAATGTTATGTGAATATATTACGTAATTTAATAATGTAGGAGCTGTGAGAATATTAGGTTAAAATACTACTTGTAGTTCTTGGAAACAATAATGTAATTTTTGTGACAGTTTATAAAATAGCCAATGGACAACCAGAAAAAGATTCAATTAAATGAAGATATTCTATTGGATTATGAATAGCCGATCAGAGCCTTAAAATACAGAAATTTACAAATTTAGGCATTAGAAATCAAGTCAGTTGCTTGTAGACAGCCCTCATAACTGGACGCATTGGTTGCAGTGTTCCTAACCGGACGCGAGATGTGACCCCGAGAAATTTAAAACGTAGTTTGTGTGAGAAAATAGTTTACGTGTTTAAAAAGTGCAAGTATTTAATAAAAGAATCTCACAGCTCTCTATATCAGTGAAGTGTTATTTAAATCGTGTCAAGCATTAATAAAAGTAGTGAAGTAAAATATTAAAATCTGTGAAAGCCTACCTTCTTCATTCGCACCATTCCCTGCTAAGACATTCATGTCTCTAAAAAAAATAAATACTGACGCAGCCGAGGTAAACATAAATATACAATATATAAAGAAACAGTCAAATTACATCGTTAATATTTTTAAACATTTGGGGAAAGGCCACCGGAAAGTACATTTGGGGCGAAGGCTACCGGAAACTTTTTACCATACGTGCGGTTGCTACTACTTCAAGTTCGGCTCCCAACATAAGAACTACAATAAAATAACTTTTCTTCAAATTGGCGCCCAACTTGGGGCTAAAATAACAATACAACTCTCATAACAAATTTAATTTTTTTCAAAATAACCACGGTGCTAAAGTGTTTGATAGACCAAAGAAAAAAATAGCAACTCAAAAGTAATGTATTAAAAATTGTAAGGTTTTTGTATAGCATTATGGAAATAAATAAATATATACATGCATATATGTAGTAGAGAAAGATAAAAACAGAAACATATATAAAGCTAGAAAGCTATGCTGCTGTACTGGCGGTATTTTCTATAGAGCACATTTCAATGCTATGGGCATCTTGTTTTACGATTACTGACTACTTTAATGCGTTCCTCCCCTAAGCTATTGTATAAGCTCGTAGAGAGATTTGATCGTGGGTTTACTCCGCCCAGAACTCTTTTCATAATCTTGCTCGCATCTCTGTGGCACGGATCGATAGTTCATTTCACGCCAGGCAGGCAGCAGCAGCAGCAGCAGCCATGGCCTCCGAGAGTTTGTCGTGGCCATCTGCATCTCGCGTTGATGAGATACTAAATGGTATCACTGTTAAATGAAAATAGAACAAAATGCTGATGCAATTACAGAAAAAAAAGCAATTTATACAAACTGCAAGTGCTTGCTGCATCTCAAATAGAATGTAAATGGATTACTAACTGAATAACGCACTATCCTTTGTGTAACAGTCACACAACTATATCACTAATATTTTTTCAGGGGATACTAATTTATAGTACAAGGCATTAAAAGGACGTTTTAAAATTAAGTTAAAGAGGCTCACACGTGATACTTTACACGAATTTTTAAATATACGAAGGCTGATCATCAAAGACAGACTGATTTTTTTTACAGATATTTATTACTCCGTTTTAATATCTTTTTCAAAGTAACCTCTCCTACTTCAATGCACTTTTTATACCGTCTCTGCCAGTCCTTGAACACGTGTTGCGGGCGTTTTTTTGAGGTTCTTGAAAATCGTCTCACTTTTCTGTAGCACTGATTCCGGGTTCTCAAACCCAGAGCTTTATCTTACATGATGGGAAAAAACAAAATTTGATGTGTTACACTCACATGACTTTCTCTACTCTTGTACAAACTATTTTTACAAACGCTTATTCTCCATATGCTTCATGTTAATGGAGATGTTAATCTTATTGCTAATTTTCTTGTAGATGCAAGGGGAATAAGTGATAAGATGCTTTAAGTGATAGTATAATGTTTTAAGAGCTGGTTGCTATGTGGAGTATTCCATTCTCTTTGTATGTCCAGTACATAAAAAAACCAATAACGAATTCCCATTTGAGAAAAAATATAAGTATTGGAAAATTCAAACAAATAACAAGGAATATCTCGGAAGTGGTTTACTTCACACAAAAAATGTATATGACATAAATTGTGTATTTTAACGCGATCTACATTTTTTGTGTAGTAACATTTTGTCTATTGCTTATGGTTTACCAGTTGTGCAAAAGCATTCGCAATGAAGAGAAGTTTTGGGGATATTTCCAGAAAATTCAAGACATGCATTTCATTTGTCATAAAAATATCTTAAATAATTACACTTTAATCATACTCGTTAAAATAATTTTTGAGGAAATAAAAATGTTCTAAAAATGTTCCACATAGTATAGTCTGGGGTGGGGAATTTCCTTAAAAATTTTTGTGTTGCATCTTTGAAAGATATTGAATCTAAATACCAAGTTTGGATTTATCCGAATTTTGTTTTTGAGCTGTTCCCAGACACAACAAAGGCATTTTTAGAAAATGCTTATTTTTTTTGTTGATTTATGGGTCCTTAAAACCTGTATTTCTGGTGAAATCTCGGTATCAAATTTTTGGATGAAATGCAATACATCCCCTAGTTACTATACCTAGTAGAGAAAATAGAAATCACAAGGCCAAGATCGGGGCTATAAGGCGGATGCGGTACACATGTAATGTTCCATGTAGCCAAAAACTGTATGACTTGATTTGCAACGTGAGGCCGCGCGTTGTCACGATGAAGTCGCGTGCGTGTCTGTCTGTGAACAGCGTAACTCAAAGCTAAAAGTCGCATAAATACCAAACTTGGTATTTAAGTTCAGTATCTTCAAAGGATGCGACACAAAGGTTCTCAATAAACTCCCTCATACCAACTACCCTTTATATGGAATATTTTTCGAAAAATTTGATTTACTGAAAATGGCTCCCACGGTTTTAATTAAAATACGACATACTCAAGATATTTACATGAGAAACAAAATGTATATCTTTAATTTTCTGGGAATAAGTTGTGAAGTCCTCTTAATTCGGAAGGAATTTTGTATAACTTTGCTAAACGTTAAGCATAGAAATCGTACCACATAAGAAATGTAAATATCTTTAAAACACGCAATTTATTTCAAATAGTTTTTTTCGATTCCTGTACTTAAATGTGTTCATTTGCTGCTAGAAATCTGTATCAAAATGAGCTTCAATACGGTTTTTCATTTCTATACATTTTCATTTGTTCGCTGTCCTACTCAGAGAAAAACTGCTTATTTTTACGAAAATAGTTACATTTACATACCTTTATCAATATATTCGTATTGTCAGATGCCTTAATTTCATTTGTGGAAAACTTTTTTGCTTTTTTCCCTCTGTACCCTACCGATTTCTGTTTTAACATGAGGCAGTATATTTAACACTTAACGATATCAGTCTAATTATATAATAACAGCCCGTCTTAAAGCAATATGTGTATGTAATAATATATAAAAGGTGTATACAGTCATTATGTTTATTTTATTATGTACATGTATAATAATGTTATGTGAGTGCATTACGTAGTTTAACAATGTAGAAACAAGCTGCTTTCCGTAGCAAACAGAATACAAAGTAGAAGCCCAAAGTTGCTGACAATGAGGTAACCTTGTGACATCAATAAATTAGAAAGTTTAATAATGCTACTAATAATTCTTGGAACAATAATAATGTAATATTTAAAACAGTTTATAAATAGCCAATCAAAACTAGAAAAAGCTTAAGTTAAGTAAAAGTATTCTATTGGAGTGGGATTAGCCAATCAGAGACTTGAGATACAGGAAATGTACAAATTCAGGGGAAAACGCACCCAAGCAGTCAGTCAGATTTGGTACGGGTTAAGAGTGAGATAAAAAACTCATCGCGGTGAGAATAATATAAAGTTTACCTGTTAAAACTGCAAATAACAATAATCTCACAGTTCTACAGTAGGATACATTAGTAAAGTGTTATTCAATCGTGTGAAGGATTAGTAATACAAAGTTAAATAGAATTATAATTTGTGTAAGCCTTCATTCTTTAGCCACACCAGCCCTGCTAAGAGATACGAGCTTTACAAATTACTACTGGAAGCCGACGCATACATATATAATATTTAAATAAACATTAAAATACAAAGTTGATTTTTAAACATGGGGCGAAGGCCACCGGAAAAGTAAACGTGGAGCGAAGGCCACCGGAAAAGTAAACGTGGAGCGAAGGCCACCGGAAAGTTTGTACCGTACGTGGGGCGAACACTCCTAGAAAGAATCTCCCTCAAATTGATGCCTAAACGTAATGCAGCAACCCCAACAATAAAACTCCTTCAAGTTTGGCTCTCCAACAGTGGCGGTACAACTACTGCAAAGAGGTAATAGGTACAACTTTGTAAACTTCGATATATCAGTTCCATGTTTTACATTTAAAGCAGTCTTCAATACCGAATAAGGTTAGGGATTTCATTGTTTTTGTCATTTCCTCAAAGTAAACCATCAGCACATTTTTTGACAATAAAGTTACATTTCTTTTGGCCCGCAAACCATGAACTTGTCATACGACTTTTCATACAGTTTCTTTTATTTTCAGCAAATAAGTTCTTGCTTACATTCCTCGCCTCCTCCAGGATATCAGGAGATGTGGAACTAAATTCCACCTCTTCAAATTCACTAATAAACATTTCTATCTCCATCTTGTTACATCAATAGCTGCGACCTTGAAACCATATTCACTTGTTATGGAAGCGCATCTAAACCCGCATCCAGACCTTGTTTTATTACATTTTTATTTTCTTTCGTATGCATGTAAATATTAAGTATATATTCTATATCTAAATGTCATAGAAAAACTATGGTAGGCAACTATCATATAATGTTTCTTAAGACGCTCGTGAGGTTTTCGAAGCGAACAAGCTCGCATCGAAAGTTACTCGTCACTCGCGTCTTAATAACTACCATTATAGGATGGTTGCGTAAATAACTATTTTGTGGCATAAGCCATTTCTGAGATATCCGTTATGAATGGTTCGAATTGTTCATTACTTGTCATTCTCTTATAGTCCTGCCAAATTCAGCTGCTCCTCGCGATGTCATGGAAACAGTATGGCATTTCAAGTCCAGCATAGAACGTCAAGTTATTAAACATTTGACTATCGCTGTTCTCTTTGTATTTAATGGAATGTGTAATGTAGCTGTTTCTGTAAACGTTTATTTGAAATAAAATAAAGTGGAAGAAAAATAAGCTTAAGTAAGAACAATTTGTATACCCACTAATAAACGATAGAGGGCAGAGAAAGTCATGTGAATGTATCTGGGTAAACGTTTTTCTTGGAAACGGCTTTTGCGATTTTGATTAACATATAAAATGTATAAAATATTTACATGAGAAATAAAACGCAATATATCTTGAATTACGCCTGTATATCTTGTGTTTTTCGTTTATGTGACTGAATTAGATATAATTATGTAATAACAAGCTAGTTTTTAAAAAATAAAGAAACCGTTAAAGCCAATTAAAATACACAATTTTTGTTTGATGAATTCTCTTCGTAGCTTTAGCCATTTTCGGAATATTCCGTATTCCAATTTTAGATCTTCCCTAAGCGTAACCTTACGATATGCTTGAAAGTTTATGATTCTTGCTTAGTTTTCATTGCGAAGTGGAATGTACCAGGGGAATACGTGAAGTTTTAATGGGCACAGAAAGTCGTGTGAATGTTATACGTCCGAGGTTTACTTTCTCTACCACAATCATATAGGTAGAGGAAGTACTGCATTTTATTCAAAAATTTTGATACCTAGATTTCGCCGAAAATACTTGTTATGAAGTCCTCTTCTGTATGAGTGGGACCAAGAAACCGGGTTTCTTCCGAAGGCCGGGGACATGACGTAGTTAACGGACGGTTCACGCCTCGGTGGCAGGACGGGGTCTGGGCCCTATGGCCCTAGGAATGTGTCATTCCCCTTGGGCGATTTGCTACAGTCGGTGGCAGGACGGGGTCTGGGCCCTATGGCCCTAGGAATGTGTCATTCCCCTTGGGCGATTTGCTACAGTCGGTGGCAGGACGGGTTCTGGGCCCTATGGCCCTAGGAATGTGTCATTCCCCTTGGGCGATTTGCTACAGTCGGTGGCAGGACGGGGTCTGGGCCCTATGGCCCTAGGAATGTGTCATTCCCCTTGGGCGATTTGCTACAGTCGGTGGCAGGACGGGGTCTGGGCCCTATGGCCCTAGGAATGTGTCATTCCCCTTGGGCGATTTGCTACAGTCGGTGGCAGGACGGGGTCTGGGCCCTATGGCCCTAGGAATGTGTCATTCCCCTTGGGCGATTTGCTACAGTCGGTGGCAGGACGGGGTCTGGGCCCTATGGCCCTAGGAATGTGTCATTCCCCTTGGGCGATTTGCTACAGTCGGTGGCAGGACGGGGTCTGGGCCCTATGGCCCTAGGAATGTGTCATTCCCCTTGGGCGATTTGCTACAGTCGGTGGCAGGACGGAGTCTGGGCTCTATGGCCCTAGGAATGTGTCATTCCCCTTGGGCGATTTGCTACAGTCGGTGGCAGGACGGGGTCTGGGCCCTATGGCCCTAGGAATGTGTCATTCCCCTTGGGCGATTTGCTACAGTCGGTGGCAGGACGGGGTCTGGGCTCTATGGCCCTAGGAATGTGTCATTCCCCAAGGGCGATTTGCTACAGTCGGTGGCAGGACGGAGTCTGGGCCCTATGGCCCTAGGAATGTGTCATTCCCCTTGGGCGATTTGCTACAGTCGGTGGCAGGACGGGGTCTGGGCCCTATGGCCCTAGGAATGTGTCATTCCCCTTGGGCGATTTGCTACAGTCGGTGGCAGGACGGAGTCTGGGCCCTATGGCCCTAGGAATGTGTCATTCCCCTTGGGCGATTTGCTACAGTCGGTGGCAGGACGGGGTCTGGGCCCTATGACCCTAGGAATGTGTCATTCCCCTTGGGCGATTTGCTACAGTTTTCCAGGCTGAAGCCTTAGCCTGTCCTATGCATATTTATATTATGCCACGCGGACGAGTGGATGTATAGATCGGCTCGGATAGTATGGCAGTTTTGAGAGCCCTTAGGGCGGTTAAAACCACATCCAGCCGGTTGTGGCAATGCCAGAGGATGTTAGGTACACTATGTACCCGCTGTCCGGTTATACTTCTTTGGGTACCGGGGCATGCTGGTATTAGACGCAATGAGATGGCAGACGCTCTAGCGAGGAGGGGATCGGGGCCCGATTGCTTTTGTGGGGTGTCTGCTAGAAATGTCAAGTATGAGATTACCCAGCTCACGGCGAGGGCTTATCCTGAGATCTGGAGTAAGCAAACCACTGCCAGACAGGCCCAGGATTTTATATGTAGCCCTGCCCGGAGAATGAGTGAGTTCCTCCTGAATGTATCTGGAATTAAGCTTAGAGGGATTGTGTGCTATCTTACGGACCACAAAGTCTGCGTAGACACTTAGGCATAATGGGTCTTGTACAGGACCCTTTATGTAGGAAATGTGTGAGGGACTTTGAGACCTCACAGCATATACCTGCTATGCGAATACGAAGGTTTCGCTATGTATTGGTATGTATTCTTAGGGTCCTTATTTTTACAGCTGAGGATATAAAAATCTGATGTGTTGCACTCACATGACTTTCTCTACTCTTGTACAAACTATTTTTACAAACGCTTATTCTACATATGCTTCATGTTAATCGAGACGTTAATTTATTGCTAATTTTCTTGTAGATGCAAGGAGAATTGGTAGTCTTTAAGCTGTAGTCAAATATTTTAAGAGTTGGTTGCGATGTGAAGTAGTCCTTCTCTTTGCATTACTAGGACATAACGAATACCCATTTGAGAAAAAGTATTAAGTATTGGAAAATTTAAGGGAATAACCAGCAATATCTCGAAAATGGTTTACTCAACAACAAAAAATGTATATGACATAAATTGTGTATTTTAACGCGATCTACATTTTTTGGGTAGTAAATTTTTTTCTATCTCTTATGGTTTACCAGTTATGCAAATGTCGGTCACAATGAAGAATACTTTAGGAGACATTCCCAGAATATTCAAGATATATATTTTATTTGCCATGAAAATATCTTAAACATATGATATTTTAATCAAAATCGTTAGAGCCATTTTTGAGAAAATTAAAGTTTTCGAAAAATATTCCATGAAAAGGGTAATCTGGGTTGGGGGATTTTGTTGAAAACCTTCGTTCGCATCTCTGGAAGATACTGAACCTAAATACCAAGTTTGGTGTTTATCCGACTGTTCGTTTCTGAGTTATGCTGTTCACACATACACACACACAGACATGTTTCCAAAAATTTTTTTTTTTTAATTCAGTGTGTCTCAAAACATATATTTCCAGTGAAATCTCGGTATCGAATGTTTTGGTGGAATACAATAATTCCCCTACTTTCTATACGTAGTAGAGAAAGTAAAAAGGCCGATATCAAGGACGTGGTCCGTTTTATTCGGACCATTGAACCAGATTAACACCAGAATATGAGACACAATGAGCTCTTGAACCTGCGTGCAGGGCTTCTTTTAAAGGTCACTCATTTATCATCAACATCATCACTTCTTCTGCATCCGAACAAAAGAATTTTTTAAAACGGGTCCGTTTCTGTGTGTGTGTGTGTGTGTGTGTGTGTGTGTGTGTGTGTGTGTGTGTGTGTAAAATGTAAATCAGAAACGAGAACTTAGTATTTAAGTTCAGTATCTTCTAAAGATACGACCTGAAGTTTTCAGGAAAATCCACTCCAAATTACCGTTTACAGAAAAAGTTTCAAAACCTTTTATTTTCTCAAAAATTTTATAAAGATTTTGATTAACATACCGCAAGATATATCTGCAAGACAAATAAGATATATTTTTTGAACATTCTGGTTGTGTAGCCCTCTTCATTCGCAAGCTTATTTCTATAATTTTGCACAACGGATAAACCTTAAAATATACAGAGATTCATGAAGATCCGAGACATTTATTTCTTCAATTGTTTCTAAACGAGTTATGCTAGCGACAACTTATTATACCTGAAATGCAGAGGAATCTTGAGAGATTATTTACCTCTATAGCAAATATTAAAAATGTCCTCCAACCTGCATAATCCACAGCTCAACACGTCATTCCATGTTACTAGCCACTCTGTTGTCAATAGCTTGAATCTCCTGTGTAATCTTGTGTTTCAGATCGTCCAATGTTTGGGGACGTGTCTTTTAAGCAACCCCATAGAAAGAAGTCCGGCAATGTCAAATCCATAGACCTCAGGACCATAGGTTTTTGGAAATTGTCCGGTCGTCAAAGAAACTTGCAATTAATGATGGATTCATTTGATGTTTGGCATGCAGCATCATCCTGTTGAAAATATCCTTGACTCAGCTCTACATCTTCTAGTTGCTCAGTAAACTCCATGGAAATCCATCTGTACTCTGCTGTGTTCATATTTTCTCCAAACAAAATTGGTCCCACTATTCTCTGTGCGGATATTGCGCACCAAACTCCGATTTTAACCGGATGCATAGGTGCTTCATGAATAACACGTGGAATTTTCGCTGGCCCAATAGCGTGAGTTATTTGAGTTCACATAAACGGATAAATGGAACCATGGTTCATCTGTGAACCATGTGACGGACAACATGGCAGGATTTTGCTCAATGAACGCCTGAAACCAACGACAATAATTCAGTCGTCTATTCTTATCTGGTTCCTGTAACTGATGGACAACCGTAATCCTATACGGCTTTAGGCCTGCACTTTTCACAGCTCTCTGACGCATTGAGTAGCTGCACCATGTCTCCTGCGACAAACGTCTTAATGATTTTTGGGGACTGATCCTGTCGTGCTCTTACGTCAACAACCGTGTGAAGCCTAGATGAACGAGTTTTCCTTTTTCGCTCACCAGAGATCCAGTTGTTTCAAATTGTTTACCAGTACCAGTATTATGTTTCTTTGGGGAGGATTCCGAACACCAAATTCTCTGTGGTACGCCCTTTGAGTAGCTGTAATTGAATTCGTAATCCAGTATTGCATTACAAGGTTGAGTCTTCATTTAACGTGTACTCCATTTTCACGTTGACTAGAAAAAAATCTAAAAAAAACAGTTGCTGACAACAAAACTAACAATTAGAATAAAACATGAACATCTGCGCATCTAGTGAATGGCAACAGAAACTCCAGAACATTCCGCTTAATTGGTGCTAAAATTGGGCAATTGAGTGAATTTCGAACAGAATAATTAAAGACAGAAATTTCTCCGTTCTTCATAAATCACCCTGTAGAACTCATTAAGAGGGGGAGAGAGAGAGAGTTTATTTCAAATAACATATTTGTGTCAGCAGGCATTTCGGAGATACCTGTTATTTGTTTATGTGTTGTTGAAACACACTATGCCATCTCTGGAAGTACTGCCGAACTACATTTGTCTCTCGCAATGTCATTGAACAAGCATCTAATCTCAAGACCAGTGTATAGCGACCCCTGTTTAAACATTTTTTCACACTTATCATTTTAGCCATAAAATTAAGTAATGAAACTATTTTTGTGGAAACGTTTATCTCAATTAACCAGAAGTAAATAGTAAAATTGAGGCAGTATTTTTAACACTTCAGTATAATTATATAATAAAAAAATATAATAACAGCACGCCTTAAAGCAATATGTGTATGTAACTATATATAAAAAGTGTATATTACAGTCATTATATATGTTTATATTATTGTATACATGTGTAATAATGTTATGTGAATGTATTACATAATTTAATAATGTAGGAGCTGTGAGAATAATAGGTTAAAGGTTGCTAACAATGAGGTAATCAAGAGGCAATAATGAGTAAGAAAGTTTAATAATGCTACTAGTCATTATTGGAGCAACAATAATGTAAATTTTGAGGCAGTTTATAAATAGCCAATCAACAACCAGAAAAAGCTTTATTTAAATTAAGGTATTCTATTGGACTAGGATTAGCCAATCAGAAGCTGAAATATAGCAAAATTTACAAATTTAGGCGGTAGAAATCAAGTCATTTGCTTGTAGACAGCGCTCATAGCGTTGCTTGTAGACAGTGTTCCTAACCGGACGCGAGATGCGTCCTCGAGAAATTTAATATGTATTCAGTGTGAGACTAAAATAATTTACGTGTTAAAAGTGCAAGTAATTAATAAAAGAATCTCACAGCTCTCTATATCAGTGAAGTTTTCATTGAATCGTGTCAAGCATTAATAAATGTAGTGAAGCAAAAATTATAATCTGTGTAAGCCTACATTCTTCAGCCGCACCACGCCTTGCAAAGAAATCCATTCTTCAGCAATAGTACCGACGCAGCCATGGCAAACATAAATATATAATATTTAAAGAAACAGTCAAAATTAAAAATTTAATACCTTTTTAAACATTTAGGGCGAAGACTACCGCAAAATGTTTAAGTTTAACTACAATACAATTCCTACTTCAAATTGTCTTTCCATAGGTGAAGCAACAACCTACTTCAAATTGGCGCCAAAACGTGGGGCAAATAACGAAACAATACATAGACTTTAAAATAAGCGTGTGTATGAATATTTTGGAAGGTATATAAAACAAATGACGGTGAGCAGAGAAAGTCATGTGAACTCATTAAGCCTTTACATGTGTCTATATGTCTTATTTGCAAAGGTACGCATGCTCTTGTAGAAAAGCCACAAAGACAGTTGAAAAGCGTCTAAGCAACATTTGATTATCGCTGCAGGGAGCTAGGCCACGAGAGTTCTTTCATCAAGCGAAACTTTTCTTCTTTCCTCTCGTCCTCATTCTTCACTTCGCGAGCAGCTCTGCTCTTAAAAATAAAAAGAGGAAGGATATCGCTGCAAATTGGCTTAAGCAGGAATACTTTGATGATAGCGAAAACATGAAAAACCCATCTGCACTAGATTAAATGCCATATTGGACACCGTGGTGAGATATTCCTTTGTTCTTCAAGTGCCACGCAATGAGAGGAGGAAAAAATGCTTTTCCTTGTACTTATCTTCCCCTTCCTTCATAAATAGAAAGGAATAATTTGTTGAGGCTGGGGTGGAAAGAACTGCCATGGAGATAATTTAGTTCAAGCAATTCATTACACTCCCTCGTGTAACATGTGCTGGCAAAAAGTGTTCACGAGAGTTACTCATATGAAAGTTTCATCTACATCCAGTCATGCTGAAGTATTCACTTTTATTTCTATTTCTACCTCATACTACAGTCGGCCAATAAAACCGAAGGAAAAATGGAATTTTAACCAAACAAATTTAACTCCACCAAGTGTGTTTTAACGAACGCACCCACTCTCCCTCTCTGTACAAGATACATGGCATGCGATGTTTAGGAATTTGGTAATAAAACAGATTTTCTGATTTTGAATAAACATTAAAACACGAGTAAAAGCTTTAACAATACACAAACTTGAGTCTCTTCTTATGTTTGTTACGTGATGGGAACTAAACTGTTTTTCATGGTAACCGGTTTATGTACATAAACTTATGTCTCTTCCTTAAGTTTGTTATGTGATAGTGCTACATGCTAGGTAGAGGTCTAAAAGTTCAGTTAAAAAATGAAATTATTTTTAGTACCCAGGGGACGTATAGGTACTTACTTAGCTGCGGAGGACCGAAACGTGGTGTGGAGTACAAAATCCATAACACAAATCTACTCAGATTTATTTCCCAACCGTTTGGGTTTCCTGCATTATTAAATATGAAATGTGAGGGGAGATATCCACCGATCCAAAAAGCCGGCTTGCACACGCGATCCGCTTCCTCGGAATACTAAGTAAGACAGACGCTATATTCCCACCTCTCGTGGCTAGCAAATCTACCAGCCAGCAGTAACGTCATCCCAGTCAACATGAAAGTGCCTTCCGGCTGGCGTGATCAGTGCATAGGAGAAAGGGTTGTCTGCGGCCGAAACCAACTGAGAGACGAAAGTAGCAATATGTCTGGTATTTACAATGAAGCTCCCAAATTATTAATACGTCACAATAGGAACTATTGTGGTAACTGGTTTATATGCAGAAACTTGTGTATCTTCCTTATACTTGTTATGTGATAGGAACTATATGTTTCTCATTGTACCTAGTTTACTTACTTTCTCCCCAGAAATACCGTTTTGAGGTTCCTTGAATACAATACAACATTTATACAAAAATTTCCGGATGTGTCTGTGTATATCTATAAAAAGCATAACCTAAAAGTGTCTTGAGGTTATTACATGACTTATTTGATTTTCTAAAAAATAGCAATCACGATTTTGATTAAAATACCATATATTAAAATACATTTATACGGCAAATAAAATGTATATCGTTAATTTTCTGGGACTAACTTGTAAAGTCGTCCGTTTAAATGGAGTTTTGTATAATCTTATAGAACTGGTATGTGTTAAGTGATAGACGAAAACGTACTACACAAAAATGTGAATCTCTTTAAAAAACACAAATTCAAATAACTTTTTTGTGGCATTAGTCATTTTCGAGATATTCATTGTTAATGGTTGGAATTGTTCAATACTTAGTCATTCTTTTAAATTCCTGTCCATTTTCAAATTGGTTCTCGTGATGTCATGGGAACAGTAAGGAATTTTAAGGCTAGAATAGAGCGTCCAGTTGTTAAACATTTGACTATCGCTGTTCTCTATAACGAAATATGTGATGCAGCTATTTCTGCAAATGTTTATCTTGATTAAAATGAAAATAGACGTTAGTAAAAATAGTTTGTTTACCCACTAATAAAGCTAGCGTGTAGAGAAACTCGAATCCTTTCACATGTTTTTAGAAAAAGGTCCGTGTGTGCGTGCCTGACAACAGCGTAACTCAAAAATAAAATACGTGTAAATAACAAAATTGGTATTTAATTTAAACACCTTTCAAAGATTTCAAAAGAAACTGTGCCTTACATGGAACATTTTTCGAAATTTTTTATTTTATAAAAATAGCTGTAAGGATTTTAATTAAAATTTCATATATTAAGGATATTTGCATGGAAAATAAAATGTATATCTTGAATTTTCTGGGAATAGCGTGTGAAGTCCTCTTCAATCGGAAAGAATTTTGGGTAATCTTGTATAACTAGTAAACGTACCCCACAAGAAGTTTAGATCTCTTCATAACAATTTATTTTAAATAAGTTTCCTTGTGGCATCAGCCATTTTCGAGATATCCATTATTAATGGTTCGAAATGTTCAACATTTAGCCATTCTATTTAAAACATGTCAATTTTCAATTGTTTTTCGCGATTGTAAGGAATTTTAAGGCCAGCATATAGCGTCCAGTTGTTAAAAAGTTGACTATCGCTGTTCTCTTTGTATCTATAACGAAATGTGTAATGTAGCTGTTTCTGTAAAGGTTCATCTCGATTAAAATGTAGTATATAGGAAAATAAACTTTCGTAAGAATAATTTGTACACCACAAATAAGGGCTAGAGGGTAGAGAAAGTCATGCGATGACGCAGTTTTTTTAACACTTAAATGATTTCAGTCTAATTATATAATATATAAATTCAATAACAGCCTACCTTAAAGCAATATGTATATGTAACAATATATAGAAAGTGTATATTACAGTCATTATATATGTTTATATTATTGTATATATTTAACAATGTTATGTGAATGTATTACGTAATTTAATAATGTAGGAGCTGTGAGAATAATAAGTTAAAAGTTGCTAACAATGAGGTAACAATGAGGTAACCTTGAGGCAATAATGAGTAAGACAGTGTAATAATGCTACTGGTCATTCTTGGAGCAACAATAGTGTAATTTTTGTGACAGTTTATAAAATAGCCAATCAACAAGCAAAAAAAAAAGAGCTAAAGTTTAATAAAGGTATTCTATTGGATTAGGAATAGCCAATCAGAGACTTGAAATACAGAAATTTACAAATTTAGGCGGTAGATACCAAGTCAGTTGCTTGTAGACAGTGCTCATAAGGACGCGTTGCTAGTAGACAGTGTTCCTAACCGGACGCGGGATGTGTCCTCGTGAAGTATAATACGTATTTAATCTCACAGCTCTCTCTATATCAGTGAAGTGTTATTTAAATCGTGTCAAGCATTAATAAATGGAGTGAAGAAAAACTTAAAATCTGTGTAAGCCTACATTCTTCAGTCGCACTACAACCCTGCAAAGAGAAACGTATCTCTGACAATAATACTGACGCAGCCGAGGCGAACATTAATATATAATATTTAAAGAAACAGTCAAATTACAAAGTTAATATTTGTTTAAACATTTGGGGCAAAGGCCACCGGAAAGTACATTTGGGGCGAAGGCTACCGGAAACTTCTTACCATACGTGCGGTACTTCAAGTTGGGCTCCCCAACAGTTGAAATATAATACATCTCCTGCAATACAAACTACTTCAAATTGACGCCCTAAACGTGGGGAAATAACGTAAAGAGACTACAATACTCCAGTGAATGTAACACTTCAGAAAAAAAAAATATACTTGTTCTAGTTTGTGCAACTAATGACCCAATTTTATTGTTCCATTGTTCTATTGTCTATACTTTTAGTATCTTAAATGTCAGGAGCAGAAAATGTTCATTAACGGAATAAAATACTTTTATTTGCACACACAGCTAAAGTTTCATTAAGTCGTGTGCACTTTTTCAAACATGGACCGTTTATCTTTAAGCACACCATTGCCGATGAACTATGGACTTTAATATTTTCAACAAGCTGTACATAGTAGGGTCAGTTTGGGCCCATAATTTCGTAGGCTTTTAATTACTCTGATTTATGTTACGATATAAAAATTCGGCCATTATGTACTTGGTAATGCGTGTTCGCGAGAATTAAATGAACAAGAAAATATCCAGAAAAGCAGTAAATTGAGCAAATGAAAAAAAGAGGAGCCCTGGCAACAAGCGGGGATAATAACTCAACGGGGTTTATGTTCGCTCCGTTTTGTCAGTGATCGCAGTAACAATAGGGCGACTACAAATGCTTCGCTTGTTATAAATCAGTTTTAGCCTTTCGCAGGTGTCTCACCTTCACAGTGACGTCACACAGGGCGGCTTAGTGTCCTTAAAACACATTTCACTCAGTTCGTTCATTCACAGGCAGATGTATAAACCGAGGCTCGCATTCGGGAAGTCCTAGGTTCGATCACACTGACCATGGGCTTTTTGTGGTTTTCCCTGGTTGGTAAAGCCAATGCTGAGATGGTTTCTTATCTACCACGAATTTTCTTTCCCTCATCACCTGTCATTTTGCTTCCTCTTTCAAGTTTCATTTACATTTAGGGGGATGTAGTGCAAAGTAGTGAAGTGATTAAGTGCTGCTTTGGAATACTGAGTGTGTAGGTGTATACTCGTGTACAGTGAAACTGGTGATGGAAATAGAAAAAATGGAAGAGTTAATGTTTAAATTATGATAAATAGGGCTAATTAAAATTAAATAAGTTATAAATATATAAACTAAATAAGCATACAGGTACAGTAATAATAACAATATTGTATTAAAACCATTTTTAAATCGAATATAATTAATAGTAACTAAATAAATTAAACTACTAAAATAACTAAATAGTGTAGTGGTATACTTCAAATGTTATATTTATTTATTGAGCCCCACGTTTGGGAGCCAATTTGCGACGGTATTACTTATAATGTTTGTGTATTTGTGTTTACTCCATGTGGTGAAGCCATTTTGTGACGTGATTCTTTGTTAGGTTTGTTAGCTCCATCTGGTGTTAGCAATTTGCGGCAGTATTAGTGTTTGTTTGAAAGAATGCTACTGTTATTTTATTTAATTTTTGTTCACTGTCCTCCGGCTAGCTATGATCTTTTTGGTCGAGCACTTCTCTTTATACAGGTTGTGTAAACGGAAAGGAGTCTTTTATCCAAAGATAACACTGATGAAAGAATTTGTTTTACACTTTTTATTGTCGAACACATTCACTATCACATTTACACATTGATCTTCACACTCGCCAAACTGAAACTGTTATAATAACTTCATCACTGATCATTCTTAATTCGCGTACTTCAGCTTTTTGTATAATTAACTTTACAACACATTAGATTTCTCATAACTCTGCTACGCGTAACTTGCAAATCGATAGCCGACGTGTACTGTACAAATATTTCTGCTGGACTGAAGGCGACGTGTAACGTACAAATGTTTTCGACGAACTGACATGAAGACGACGTGTAATGTACAAAGATTTTTGATGAACTGACGGGATCTACCTCTAACCTAGCCCTTTTTATACTCCTACAACCCGATATGCCTAAAGATTATAACTGAGTTGCTATTGGCTAATAAAACGCGCCAAAATTAGCGTCTATTTTTATATCCAATGAAAATTATGAATACGTATGCTCTAGGGAGAATGTTCCAGCAAATTCTAAAGAAAAACGCGCCAACATTAAGTAACTTCCTCATTTCCAATAATGATAAACAGCTCACCCCCTCGCTGCATTATTGCACGCTATTATTGTCAGTTTCAGTAAGGCAGTATAAACTTACTTCTCAACAATAATTACAATCAACAAACATTTCAAATCAATGTCACATAAAAATGCATATTCATATTATAATCATTCTTTACATTTAAATAATTTATGATACAAATTACTGCATCATAGTAAGAATTATAATTAAGTTTGACTTAAAATTAAATTAAAACATTCTGATGTGTTACACTCACTCTTATTGCTAATTTTCTTGTAGATGCAAGGGGAATATGGTAGACTTTAAGCGATAGTCAAATGTTTTAACAGCTGGTTGCTATGTGGCGCATTCCATTCTCTTTGCATGTACAGGACATAAAAAAACGAATAACGAATTCCCATTTGAGAAAAAGTATAAGTACTGCAAAATTCAAACAAATAACACAGAATATCTCGGAAATGGTTCACTTCACAAAAAAGTATATAAAATAAATTATATGTATTAATGAGATCTACTTTATTTTCTTTAATGGATCAGCTTTTAAATCCCTTTTTTTAATAAATACATTTAAGAATGTAGTATCAGTATTTTTGCTATTAATTTTCCGCACAACTTGACTATAGTTGCTGGAGACAGTGTTATATAAATAATAATCGATATACAGATTTCAGGGAAATTCGTGTTTTGAACATTCGTTTGCGTGCGTGTGGGTATATGTGTATGGAAATTCGGATAAACACCAAACTTAGTATTTAAGTTCAGTGTCATCCAAAGATGAGACAAGAAGTTTTTCAAGAATCTCATACTACAGTTTATTTGGAAGACATTTCCAAATATTTGATCTTCTAAAAAATGGCACTAATGCTTTTGATTAAAACACCAAACATTAAAGATATTTGCATCACAAATGAAACCTATATTTTCACATTTCTGGAAAAAGCCTGCGAAATCCTCTTCATTTGGAAGGAATTTAGTATAACCTTGAATAACCTAAGAGTTAGACAAAAACATATTACACAAGAAATGTAGATCTCTTTAAAACAGAAAATTTATTTAAAATAACTTTTTGGTGGAATCAGCCATTTTCGAGATATCCGCTATTAACAGTTGGAATTGTTCAATTGTCATTCTTTTAAAGTCCTTCAACATTCAGTTGTTTCTCGCGATGTCATGGAAACAGTATGGAATTTTAAGGCCAGCATATAGCGTCCAGTTGTTAAACATTTGACTATCGCTGTTCTCTTTGTATCTATAACGAAATGTAATGCAGTTATCTTCGGAAAGGTTTATCACGATTCAAATGAAGTAGATAAGGAAATAAACATTCGAAAGAATAGACAACTGTTGGTTGTGGTCGCGAGAATGTAAGAACAATGAACATTACTTAGAATATTTCCCTGCTGACAACTTGATGACCACATTAATCTGGAATATACGGTTCCCGAGGGACATAGCAACCCTCGCCATCAAGGGGAGATCGGTCCTACAAGTGTTCAGCAAATGACTATGTCATCGGCTGTCAGAGCACGTGTTTGACGCTGCCAACTCATCAATAACAGATCGTAATGAAGTGGCCATTGTGACGAGGGTTTGGGGTTCTAACACTGACTGCATTTCTTGGACTGAACTACCATTTAATTCTGGTAGAGAGGAAAACATTCTGAAGCATTCTCTCATGTCAGGCATAGGAAAATACCAAATATAAGTATTAGTGATGGGCAGAAAATAACGCAACGGTTACCTTAATGTAACGATTACTAAAGTAAGGAACATAAAGTAACTAGTTATCCAATAACGGTTACCGAAGTAACGATTGCGAAATAATGTTACTAAATAACAGTTACAAAGTAACTAGATTACTCAGTAACGGTTAACAGAGTAACTAGTTACACAGTAACGGTTAACTAAGTAACTAGTTACACAGTAACGGTTACCAAAGAAACGATTGCAGAATAACTGTTACTCAATAGTTGTTCCAAAATAACTAGTTACTCAGTAACGGTTACTGAAGTAACGATTGCAAAGTAACGGTTACCAAAGAAACGATTGCAGAATAACTGTTACTCAATAGCGGTTCCAAGGTAGCTGTTACTCAGTAATGGTTACGAAAGAAACGATTGCAGAATAAGTGTTACTTAATAATGGTTACCAAAGTAACGAATACAAAGTAACTAGTTATTGAGTAACGCTTACCAAAGTAGTGGTTGCAAAGTAACTAGTTCCTCAATAACGATTACCAAAGTATTAATTACAGAGTAACTAGTTGCGCAATAACGGTGACCAAAGTAGCTATTTAAAAGTAACTAGTTACACAGTAACGGTTACCAAAACGATTGCGGAATAACAGTTACCAAAGTAACTAGTTACATAGTAACGGTTACCAAAACGATTGCGAAATAACGGTTACCAAAGTAACGAATACAGAGTAACTAATTACTCAGTAATGGTTACCAAAGTAACTAATACAGAGTAACTAGTTATTCAACAACGCTTAGCAAACTGATGAATACAAAGTAACTAGTTACTCAGTAACGGTTACCACTGTAACGATTGAAACGTAACTATTTACGCAATAACAGTAAACAAAGTAACGAATACAAAGTAACTATTTATTCAACAACTCTTACCAAACTGATGAATACAAACTAACTAGTTACTCAGTAACGGTTACTACTGTAACGATTGCAAAGTAACTATTTACTCAATAATGGTTACCTAAGTAACGAATACAGCGTAACTAGTTACTCAATAACGGTTACAAAAGTAATGATTACAAAGTAACTAAATGATCAGTAACGGTTACCAAGGTAACGGTTACAGTATAGCTAACTACCAAGTAACGGCTACCAAAGTAACGAATGCAGAATAACTCGTTACTGAATAACAGTTGCCAAGCAGCGTGTACTGAGTGACTAGTTATTAAATAACGGTTACCAAAGCAACGACTACAAAGTAAGTATTTACATAGTAACCGGTACCAAAGTTACGAATATAGAGTAACTGGTCACTCAATATAATTACCAAAGTAACGAGTACAGAATAATAACTAGTTACTCAATAACGTTGCCCAAGTAACGAAGACAACTAGTTATCATGTTAATGGTTACTGGAAGTGCTACCGAGTCTAGGTTACATTGACTGCATGTACATTGGAATCGGGAAGTAGTTACCTTAACTTTTTTACAACCTGAGTCATCATCGCACATATTTGCAAGTACATATTTATTATGGCGCGTTGCTTATCTCCTCGAATGTAGATCACAGACCACAGATGACAGGTCAGGCAATGCTCAGGCAGCAAATCTGTAAGCTTTTCTTTAAAATGTTTATTCACATCAGATTATAGCTGGATTATAGATGGGTATGAATAAGCAGTTGCACAATTTCATCAGATCTACTCTCTAAGGTTTCTTAAAACACTTAAAATTTCTCCGACTTTCGAATTCGAAAGGCACGTGTGAAAGCGTATGTTTCCGGAATTTGAATTTATCATCAGTATTTACACCTTTGTCCTTGCGTAGCTAAGAACAATAAAACACCCACAGATATTGTTACATACTGCGGTGAGGGCCTAAAGATTTCCAGCAAAAATCCTAAATTTGGACCACCCAAACATGCATACAGGGAAGCGTAGTTACAGAAACAGCGAGAGGGCCAGGACCTTGATGTTGACATTCCGGTATAGGCGTGGGATATTTATAACAAATTACACATATTTCATATTACTGTGGTTTATTCAATAAAAGATTAATAGTGTTCCTACATCACACACAAAAGAGATAAGGAAAGAAACAAACTCCCAGACGAGGCACTCAAAACAGACTGACGTTAACACACACAAAGAAACAACACTAATTTATTTCCCCTTTCTCTCCACCTCTGATTAGGATCGCCCGCCAGTGGTGGGGAGTGTCATGCCGGACGAAATTATACACAAGGCCGAAAGAATAATGAATTACCCCCAAAGATGCTGTCGCCAATACAACGCAATAATATGTCTGGCATGACAGTAGCTACTAATACCTACTAATACGTCACAGTATGCAACAGGTTTAAATCAGTATTTTCCCGAATCAAACTTTAAGTTGAAAATGCTGCCTTATTACTAAAGACACCATAATTGTAAGTTGAATATTATTTATTACTATTGTACAGCTGCATGCTTCCGACCTCATTAAATGCATGTAATGATTTTTTGCTTTCTCTACTACTATAGTAAGTAGGGGAAGTGTTGCATTTCATCCAAAAATTCAATACCGAAATTTCACCGGAAATACATGTTTTGAGGCCTCTTGAATCCAAAAAGGGTATTTCTGGAAACATGTCCGTGTGTGTCTGTCTGTGAACAGCATAACTCAGAAACGAACAAACTTGGTATTTAGGTTCAGTATCTTCAAGAAATGCAAACGAAGGTTTCCAAGAAAATCTCCCCACCGCAATTACCCTTTACATGTAACATTTTTCGGAAATTTAAATTTTCTCAAAAATCCCTCAAACGATTTTGATTAAACTATCATATGTTTAAGACATTTTTATGGCAAATGAATTGTATATCTCGAATTTTCTGGGAATGTCTCCAAAAGTACTCCTGTTTGTGAACGACTTTTGCATAAATGGTAAACCATAGGAGATACACAAAATTTTACTACACAAACAATGTAGATCGCGTTAAAATCCACAATTTATGTCATATACATCTTTGTTGTTGAGTGAACCATTTTCGAGATATTGCTTGTTATTCCTTAAATTCTCCAATACTTATACTTTTTCTCAAATTCGTTATTAATTTTTTTTCATCCTGGTAATGCAAAGAGAATGGAATACTCCACATAGCAACCAGTTGTTAAAATATTTGACTATCGCTTAAAGCCTACCAATTCCACTTGCATGTACAAGAAAATGAGCAGTAAGATTAACATCTCGATATCTCGATTAACATAAAGCATATGGAGAATAAGCGTTTGTAAAAATAGTTTGTACAGGAGTAGAGAAAGTCATGTGAGTGTAATACATCAGATTTTTTTATTTACTCACAGCTGTTTCCATCTGTAGTGCTAAGAGAGGCGCACTTAGGCGCGAGTAGCGTAGCCAATAGAGAGAAGGCATCGTAGTGGCCAGGTATCCTCCGCAGGTAATTACATTCTACACCCTGAATGTTGCATCTTCCGTTGGCATATTTGGATTTTCCTCCTTTGTTTTGCTGTTAGTGAGCATGTCTGACACCCATAGAGTAGTACAGGGTAAAAACAGGTTCTAGTCTATGGAATTTAAATCTTTGCTTAGCGTCTTGTTCTAACAGTATAAACTTAAGGCCGCAGGGTAGAGAGCTTCTTTGTATTTCCTTCTCCGTTTTCTCCCACTCGGTTACGCACCTCTAATGCATCTAACTCTATTACCAATAATTTCTAAACAAGGCTTACATATTCTTTCCAGTTTCCACTAAGAATGTAAACAAAGACATTTGTTACATATTCCGTAGCGTTCTATTTAAGAAACTAGCACAAGAATTGTTTGTTTTGTCTTGTTAGCCAAGCAAATGTAACTAGGGCTGGTTTGATATATGAAAATTGAGTTGGGTAAGTTGGCAATAAAACGTTATAACCTCACAAGCATTCATACAACCACGGAAAAAGAGAAATACATTCCTTTACAATGTTTGCAGACTTTGTAGGTAAACACCGAGAACTGCTGAAAAATGTTTTGACACTGAGTGATAATTAGATATGTGGCTTGCATTCGTAAAGTCTCGGGTTTGATACCATTTCCAGGCCACCTTTAAGTTCTTTAGTGGTTTTCACAGGTCGGTAGATGATTTTTGATTAAATTATATACCACCATACTAAGCTCAGCAGTAACGTGCGAAGCTCGCATTCCAGAGGTCCTCGGTTCGATTCTGGGGCTGACCACTGTGGCCAAGTGTTTATCCTGGTATTCTCTTGCTGCCAAAGCGAATTCTGTGGTGTTTTTCTTTTATTTTCCTTTGCCTCATTTCCTCTATTTCATGTTTCAGGTAGGCTTTGGCGCACAGTGTGCAATGTCGGTCGCTGTCGGATAAATGGCGCGGATGCTTGGTGTTTGGAAAGTTCTTCTTGGCCCAGCCAGATGTCAGGCTTCTCTGAGTCGCCTCAGTGGATCGAGATCTACCCGTTCCGCAAGAGCAACGTGTGTAGCCCACCGGTGTGACGTGGTCATTAGGCTTGGAACCGTTGAGGACCTCTGTGTGTCTCTGCCTGCCAGCGGTCTGTAGTCTCCTGCGTTCCATTGCCTCATCCGTTTCTACTGTGGGTTCCACATTGGGACGCGGTGCGAGGTGTCCATTCCGTTCCCTCGCCATACATCACGAAACACGGATTGGCACGATGGCCGGTGATGTGAGGCGTATACGGTGTAATGCGCTTAAAGGAAACAACGGAACTTCTGCCCGAACCTGCCCGTGAAGATACGAGCAGCAACGAGGGAGCGTCTGGAAACGTTAACGACTCTGCTGCTCCGCGCCAGTCGCGATCAGATCTGGAAGTACAGCATTTCATCCAAAAATTCGATGCCGAGATTTCACCGAAAATACGTGATTTTAGGCTCCAAAAAATAAAGAAGGTATTTATACCAAAAAAAGGTCGGTTAAATACCAAACTTGGTATTTTGGTTCAGCGTTTTCCGAGAATGCGATAAAGATTTTCAACAAAATCTCCCCACAACAAACTACCATTTATTTTAAAGATATTTTCAAATATTCCATTTTCTGAAAAATGGTTGTAACGAATTTGATTAAGATACCATATGTTTAAGATATGTACATGGCATTTTAATTCTCTGGAAGTACCTTGTAAAGAAGTCATCATTCACTATTAAGTTGTTTTTCTCAATGTCATTGAAAGATTATGCAATTTCAAGATCAGTATATACAGAACCCTTTTTAAATATTTGGCACTCTCTTCGGTTCCGTGTATCACGCTGGTACAGGTGTAATGAATTACCCATTTCTGCAAAGTTTTATCTCGATTAACTAGATAGAAAAATAAGCTTTCGTAGGAATAGTTTGTAGAAGAGAAATGAAAGTTTAAGCCTATTGCTCGCACATACCCATACATTGACTTAATTTGTTTTTGATTCGTAGGGATTAAAATCAGCATTTCCGTTGGAATCTGGATGATTAACATATAGGCGAAATACAATTCTTGTTAAGTCTCATTACTTTCTCTATGAAGGACATAGAAGGTAGACATTATTGCAATCCACCCAAAAATTCGATACTGACATTTCAACATACTGACATGTTTTGAGGCCCCTGAATCCATGGGCATAGTAGGTAGAGAAGGTATTGTATTCCAACTAAACAAATTCTATGTGTTACACTCACAAAACTTTCTCTACTCTTGTACACACTATTTTTACAAACGCTTATTCTCCATATGCTTCATGTTAATCGATATATCGAGATGTCAACCTTATTGCTAATTTCCTTGTAGCTGCAAGGGGAATTGCTAGGCTTTAAGCAATAGTCAATTGTTTTAAGAGTTGGTTGCTATGTGGAGTATTCCATTCTGTTTGCATATCCAGGACAAAAAATGAATAACGAATTTGAGAAAAAGTATAAGTATTGGAAAATTTAAGGGAATAACAAGCGATATCTCGAAAATGGTTCACTCAACAAAAAAAAAATTATATGACATAAATTGTGTATTTTAACGCCATCTACATTTTTTGTGTAGTAAAATCTTGTCCTTCTGTGATGGTTTACCAGTTATGCAAAAGTCGTTCACAATGAAGAATACTTTTGGAGATATTCCCAGAAAATTCAAGATATACATTTTATTTGTCATGAAAATATCTTAAACATATGGTATTTTAATCAAAATCGTTAGAGCCATTTTTGGGAAAATTAAAATTTTCTAAAAATGTTCCATGTAAAGAGTAATTTGGGGTGGGGGGATTTTCTTGAAAATCTTCGTGTCGTATCTCTGGAAGATGCTGAACCTAAATACCAAGTTTGGTGTTTATCCGACTGTTCGTTTCTGAGTTATGCTGTTCAGAGACACACACACGTATATGTTTCCAAAAATGTATTTTTTGGATTCAAGGGGTCTCAAAACATAAATTTTCGGTAAAATCACGGTATCGGATTTTTGGTTGGAATACAATACTTCCCCTACTTACTATACGTAGTAGATAGAGTAATTATATATGGATAAATCACCTGTACTACGTGTTTTGAAGATCTTTGAGTCTAAAAATAATTTTTAGGAAAAGGTCAGTGTGTGAGTGTCTGTGAACAGCGTAACTCCCAAAGGAAAAGTCGCATAAAGACCAAACTTGGCATTTAATTTCAGTACCTTCAGTACAGGAAGATTTACAAAAAATTCCACCACCTAAACTATCCTTTACATGTAACATTTTTAGAAATTGTTTATTTTCTATAAAATGATTAACGATTTTTATTAAAATACCAACTATTAAAGATGTTTATCTACTTTAATTACGTAATATTGATTTTACAATACTAAAAAAAAATTTGTAAATCTATTCACTACCTAACTAGTTTCGTAATGAAGCTTCTATTACGCAACGACTTTCATAATATGTCTTATCACGAATCAGTTTTCAAACTTTATTTAATTGCCTAGTGCTCCTGTTCTTCTGTTTCAAACAAAAGCCTAACAAACAAATGTCTATCAAACCATGCTGGCCCATATCAACTATGTTTCAGTGTATGCACTGTTTCTGCGATTCCTATTACTACATCTGAAATAAAAATTTAATTTACGAAAGTAAATAAAAACCTATATTACGTAACTAAAGTAGATAAAACGTTGTGCGATGCGGCCTGCTGTCTCGTTGGTCAATCTTCCAATCTTATATTGTAATGATACGTTACGATATTTGTGTCGTAAATTACTATTACATTACCAAATGTATATCTTGAATTTTCTGGGAATAGTCTGTGAAGTCCTCTTCATTCAGAAGGAATTTTGGATATTGTAGTATAACTGATAAACGTTAAGTGATAGATGAAAACATACTTCAAAAAATATGTAACTTCCTTAAAACACACAATTTATTTCAAATAGCATTTTTGGGCGCATCAGTCATTTTCAGATATCTATTGTTAATGGTTCGAAGTGTTCAACACTTGGCCATTCTCTTAAAGTCCTGTTCAACTTTCAGTTGTTTATCGTGTTGTCATGGAAACAGTATGGAATTTTGAGGCAGTATTTTTAACTTTTAAATGATATCAGTCTAATTATATAATATATATTCAATAACAGCCCACTTTAAAGCAATATGTGTATGTAACAATATATAAAAAATGTATATTACAGTCATTATATATGTTTGTATTATTGTATATATGTAACAATGTTATCTGAATGTATTGCGTAATTTAATAATGTAGGAGCTGTGAGAATGATAGTTGGAAGTTGCTAACAATGAGGTAACAATGAGGTAACAATGAGGTAGCCTTGAAGCAATAATTAATTTGAAAGTTTAATGCTACTAGTCATTATTCGAGCAACAATATTGTAAATTTTGTGACAGTTTATAAACTAGCCAATCAACAACCAGATAAACCTTTATTTAAATGAAGGTATTCGATTGGATTAGGAATAGCCAATCAGAGACTTGAAATACAGAAATTTACAAATTTATGCGGTAGAAATCAAGTCGGTTGTTTGCATACAGCGCTTATAACTGGACGTGTTGCTTAAAGACAGTGTTCCTAACCGGACGCGAGATGTGTCCTCGAGAAATTTAATATGTATTTTGTGTGAGACAAAAATGCTTACGTCTTAAAAAGTGTAACTATTTAATAAAAGAATCTCACAGCTCTCTATATCAGTGAAGTGTTATTTAAATCGTATCAAGAATTAATAACAGGAGTGAAGTAAAAAATTATAATCTGTGTAAGCCTACACTCTTCAGTCGTACCACTCCCTGCTAAGATATTCATGTCTCTAAAAAAATATAAATACTGACGCAGCCGAGGCAAACATAAATATATAATATTTAAAGAAACAGTCAAATTACAAAGTTAATATTTTTTAAACATTTGGAACGAGGGCTACCGGGTACCATACGTTCGGTTGCAACTACTTCAAGTTCGGCTCCCCAACAGTCGAAATAAAATACATCATCTTCAAACTGGCTTTTCATACGTAGCAACTACAAACATTCTTCAAATTGGCTCCCAAAACGTGGGGATAATAACGTCTTCAGTTTTAAGACTAGCATATAGCGTCCATTTGTTAAACATTTTACTATCGTTGTTCTCCTTGTATCTATAACGAAATGTGTAATGTAGCTGTTTGTGTAAAGGTTTATTTCTATTAAAATGTTGTAGATAGAAAAATAAGCGTTCGTAAGAATTAAGCTTTGAGTCCACTAATAAACAATAGAAAGTAGAGAAACTCGTGTGAAAGTAGCACATAGATATTTTCAGTCAAACAATCCACCATAAGTATCTTAAACGTTAAAGACACTGGAAAACTTTAACTAGTGGTTTTATTGTTAATACATGGCAACAATCGAAACAAATGCCGGTCGGACCTCCCGTCCCGGCGTCGCTATCTAGTTTGGGTCGATATGACGTAAGGATCGAACACGCACGTGCAAAATTTGGCACGTGAACCTCATAACAGCGAATTTTTTTTTGAACGAAGCGAAGAAGATAGGCGAATGATTTTGTCTTCAGAGATATGAGGTTACCCTCGTTGCTGTGGTAATGAGATAGGAGTCCGCAGATCCCTGGAGAAATTAGACCCTTATCACGGACCTCTTGTAAACAAAGATGCAGGTGACAAATAGCCGTAGTGAAGTTGCACAATGCTAGAGGTCTCTGCGGTCATTTGCTGTCCTGTGTTCACAAAATGTTACCCTGTCAATGAATTTTAACAAGATTTCTCTGTCAGAACGGACAATTCTCCCCCTTGATCTTATCTTCTGCCCCTGCTTGACACGTTGTAAACAACAAACTCTGGCAGGATTTAATATTCTAGTGGTTCTGAAGCAGTGGGACACGACCCCAAGGGATTTCTGTGTGAAAGCACGTTGAGGGTAAAATAACATACTGGATACCATTTAAAAAATATAACGTGTTACCTTCAAATCACTTTCTCTACACATTCTTCCAGAAAATAGTCTTACAAAAGCTTACTTGCTCTACTAGATCAAGTATTGCATTCAGTCCAAATATTCGATACTGAGATTTCACCGGAAATGCGCGTTTTGAGGATCCTAAAGAGCGCTCTTGGAAAAACATCCCATATGTGTGTGTCTGTGAACAACATAGCTGCAAAAAGAAAATTCGGTTTTTACCAAACTTGGTGTTCAAGTTGAGCGACATGATTTTCAGCAGCATTTCCGTCACCCAAAAGTGCCCTATACAGTTTTGATTAAAATATAATATGTTTAAAATACTTGCCTGATAATTAAAAAGTACACCTCGAATTTCCTGATAATACCCTGTGAAGTCCTCATCATTTTGAGTGACTTTTGTATAATTGGTAAGCCGTAGAGAGTCAGTAAGATCCGTGGTCGCATTCGGGAAGTTTTGGGTTCAAATCCCGTGGGCCGATGAATAATTTTTTTTTCGTGGTTTCCTTCGTCCCAAAGGTAAATATCGGATTGTGTATTGAATACAAGGGCCAAAAGTTCCACCTTATCTAAAACTACGGCAAACAAGAAAGAAATATCGAATTCTCTGCCATCTATCCACCGTTAATGAAAGCAGGTATACTGGCCAACGACGGCGCCGTGGCCGAGTGGTTAGACCGCTTGCCTCCCCCCGAGGCGGCTCGGGTTCAATCCCAGGGACCTGCATGTGGGATTTGTGGTGGACGAAGCGGCGTCTGGGCGGGTTTTCTCCGGGTTCTTCGGTTTCCCCCGCCATTCATTCCACCAACTGCTCCATCATCACTCCTTTCATCCATTTCACCGACATTTCGTTTCATCTACTTATTTCATCCCATACCAGGCATCGGGCTGATCACCAATCCTGGATGCTCTGTCTGATCCATGAGTGTCTGCTCCTCGACGGGCCTCTGACCCCAGGCACCCGACTGTAAGTCCTGGGGGGTGTAAGTCCTACATAAGAGGAGGGTAAACAGATAATCAATGAATGACAGTACTGGCCAACATCCTAATATCATCTGCCCCTCACGTATAGAAGCAGAAATACAGTTGCTTGACACTAAGGTCTCTATGGACACATGTCGAAGTTGCCATCTGTACCTCACGTATAGAAGCAGAGATACAGTTGCTTGACACTAAGGTCTCTGTGGACACATGTCGAAGTTGCCATCTGTCCCTCACATATAGAAGCAGAGATACAGTTGCTTGACACTAAGGCCTCTGTGGACATGTGTCGAAGTTGTCAGCTGTCCCTCACGTATAGAAGCAGATATACAGTTGCTTGACACTAAGGTCTCTGTGGACACGTGTCGAAGTTGCCATCTGTCCCTCACATATAGAAGCAGAGATACAGTTGCTTGACACTAAGGTCTCTGTGGACACGTGTTGAAGTTGTCATCTGTCCCTCACATATAGAAGCAGAGATACAGTTGCTTGACACTAAGGTCTCTGTGGACACGTGTCGAAGTTGTCATCTGTCCCTCACATATAGAAGCAGAGATACAGTTGCTTGACACTAAGGTCTCTGTGGACACGTGTCGAAGTTGTCATCTGTC
The DNA here is from genome assembly GCA_030765065.1 of Deroplatys truncata. Classification (NCBI taxonomy): domain Eukaryota; kingdom Metazoa; phylum Arthropoda; class Insecta; order Mantodea; family Mantidae; genus Deroplatys; species Deroplatys truncata. Next base: position 263,058,704 of record CM060976.1, on the reverse strand, counting down.
CCTCACATATAGAAGCAGAGATACAGTTGCTTGACACTAAGGTCTCTGTTGACACGTGTCGACGTTGTCATCTGTCCCTCACATATAGAAGCAGAGATACAGTTGCTTGACACTAAGGTCTCTGTGGAAACGTGTCGAAGTTGCCATCTGCCCTTCAGGTAAAGAAGCAGAGATACAGTTACTTGACACTAAGGTCTCTGTGGACATGTGTCGAAGCTGCTATCTGCCCTTCACACACAAAGCAGAGATAGAGTTGCCTAGCACTAAGGCCTCTGTTGACACGTGTCGAATTTGTCATCTGCCACTCACATATAGAAGCAGAGATACAGTTACTTGACACTAAGGTCTCTGTTGACACGTGTCGACGTTGTCATCTGCCCCTCTCGTATAGAAGCAGAGATACAGTTACTTGACACTAAGGTCTCTGTTGACACATGTCGAAGCTGCTATCCGCACTTCACACACAAAGCAGAGATAGAGTTGCCTATCACTAAGGCCTCTGTTGACACGTGACGAATTAAAATGGTATGTTACAGGGAAGAAACCTAGAAGGCTAACTGCCCGCCACAAAATGATCCACGTGGTGTCTCCTAACAGATCTCTAGCGATATCACCACGTGGTTAGTTAAAAAAAGGACGTAGATTTCGTTGAAGCACACAGTTTATGTGAAAATATGTTTTATGGTATTATCAGAGATGTTCTTCGCTGTTGGTTTAAATTTTCAATACTTAAGTGGTAAGCCACTATTTGTTTTTACTTTCTCTACTACGTATAGTAGGTAGAGGAAGTATTGTATTCCATCCAAAAATTCGAAACCGTGATTTCACCGGAAATATATCTTTTGAGGCTCCCAGAATCCAAGAAAACTATTTTTGGAAACATGTCCGTGAATGTGTGTCTCTGTGTGTGTGTCTGTGAACAGCATAACTCAGAAACAAACAGTCGGATAAATACCAAACTTGGTATTTAGGTTTAGTATCTTTCGGATATGCGACACGAAAGTTTCCAAGAAAATCCCAATACCCCAGGTTACCCTTACATGGAACATTTGTCGACAATTTTAATTTTCTCAAAAATGGCTCTAACGATTTTGATTACAATATCACATGTTTAAGACAATTGCATGACAAATGAAATGTATATCTCGAATTTTCTAGGAACGTCTCCAAACGTGTTCTTAATTGTAAACGACTTTTGCATAACTGGCAAACCATAAGAGATAGACAAAATTTTACTACACAAAAAATGTATATCGCGTTAAAATACATAATTTATGTCGTATACATTTTTTTGTTGAGTGAACCATTTTCGACATATTGTTTGTTCTTCCCTTAAATTTTCCAATACTTGTACTGTTTCTCATATGTGAATTAGTTATCCATTTTTGTGTGCTGGTAATACAAAGGGAATAGAATACTCCACATAGCAACCAGCTCTTAAAACATTTGATATCGCTTAAAGCCTACCAATTCCCCTTGCATCTACAAGAAAATTAGCAATAAGATTAACATCTCGATTAACATGAAGCATCTGGAGAATAAGCGTTTGAAAAACAGTTTGCACATGAGTAGAGAAAGACATGTGAGTGTAAAACAACATTTTTTTTCTTGTGGTCTTGCAAAGAGGCTGCAATTTCATAGTCTTAGCCATTGCGAACCGCTCTCTAAAAATCTGACTATCGCTTTAGAATTCCGTATCCTACAACAAAATGTATAATGAAAGTTTATCTTAATAAAGAAGTAGTAGGTAGTATAATGGTTTATAGAAGAGTGAGTTGAGAAAGGCATATGAAGGTGTTTTGGAGTGGGAGGTTTTCTTGATATTTCTGTGTCTCATCCTTGGAAAACAAAGAAGTTAATTATTAAGTTTGTATTTGTCCGACTTTTTGTTTTTGAGTTATGTTGTTCAAAGGCAAACAGTTCAGAAAGTAAAAAGTGGTTACGTTTCTATTTCTGGTTCACAAGCACAGATTCCTATGCCGCAGGTAGACGTGAACTTGCCAACGAAATAAACATGTTAAAAATCGGAATCCCTGTCAAAGATAAACTAAACGCTAGTTAGACAGAAAAGGGAAGGTATTTTAAGCTATAAATTTCCATAATTAGATACATGTGGACTGACAGATCCTGTCCTTCACATTACGTAACAAAGATCTTAATGAAGCTACGGAGACAGTGGTTTTTTTGTTAAGGCAGATGTTGGACCGCTATAATTCATTTAGCCATCTGTATGCAGAACCCGGCGTTGACCAGCACGTCTAACAGAACCGGTTGCACGCCAATGACTTATGAAAACCGTCCGAATATGGGCGTGGCTCAAGTGACTGAACATTCCAGTATTAATAATTGATTGTTTATCCTTCAGGAACACTTCTTCTCCAGAAGCTTCAGGTGCACTAGATGATCTACTGGTGTTTATTAATATTGCTACATAATAGACACATACCTTTAGTTAGTATCTGCTGATTAAAATCTCAGTCAGTTGTATGTTTAGAATATATCTGTTTGATAAAGTGAAAAATCATGAACAAATCTTATGTGATACATATACATGAGATTTTCTACCCTCTATCTTAGTAGGCACACAAACTGTTCTTTCCAAAGCTTTTTACTTTCTCTAGTAGATATTCGAAACCGAGATTTCATCGTAAATACATGTTATGAAGCACTCACATGACTTTCTCTGCTCTTGTACAAGCTATTTTTACAAACGCTTATTCTCCATATGCTTCATGTTAATCGAGATATTGAAATCTTAATCTTATTGCTAATTTTCTTGTAGAAGCAAGGGGAATATGGTAGGCTTTAAGCGATAGTCAAATGTTTTAAGAGCTGGTTGCTATGTGGCGCATTCCATTCTCTTTGTGTGTCCAGGGCATAAAAAATGAATAACGAATTCCCATTTGAGAAAAAATATTGGAAAATTTAAGGGAATAACAAGCAATATCTCGAAAATGCTTCTCTCAACAAAAAGAAATGTGGCTTAAATTATGTATTTTAACACGATCTACATTTTTTTACGTAGTAAAATTTTGTCTATCTCTTATGGTTTACCAGTTATGCAAAAGTCGTTCACAATGAAGAATATTCTTGGAGACATTCCCAGAAAATTCGAGATATACATTTCATTTGTGATGAAAATATCTTAAACATGTGATATTTTAATCAAAAGCGTTAGTGCCATTTTTGAGAAATTAAGATTTTCGAAAAATGTTCCATGTAAAGGGTAATATGGGTGGGGGATTTTCTTGAAAACCTTCGTGTCGCATCTCTGTAAGATACTGAACCTAAATACCAAGTTTGGTTGTTATCCGACTGTTCGTTTATGAGTTATGCTGTTCACAGACACACAGACACACACACGGACATGTTTCCAAAAATGCTTTTTTTGGATTCAGAGAGTCTCAAAGCATATATTTCCTGTGAAATATCTGTATATAATTTTTGGTTGGAATACAATACTTCCCCTACTTACTATACGTAGTAGAGATCGTAAAAAAGCATTTTTAGAAAAATGTGTGAGTCTGTGGGTCTGTGAACAGATAACTGAAAAACAAAATGTCGGATATATACCAAACTTAGTATTTAGGTTCAATATCTTTTAAAGGTGGCACACGAAGATTTTCATGAAAATCCCCCCACCCCAGACAACCCTTTATATAGAAAATTTTGATTTTCTCAAAAATGGCATTAACGATTATGAATAAAGTATCATACGTTTAAGATATTTTCATTACAAAGGAAATGTATATCTTGAATTTTCTGGGAATGTTCCCTAAACTCCTCTTCATTGTGAATGACTTTTGCATAACTGGTAAACCGTAAGAGATAGATAAAATTGTTGTAATCAATTTCATTTCCGAAGTACTCCTTGTTATTCTTTTTTATGTCCTGGACATGCAAAGAGAATGGAATGCAAATGTTTATCTCCATTAACATGAAATAGATGCAGAAAAAGCGTTTGTAAAACTAGTTTTTACAAGAATTGAGAAACTCATGTGAGTGCAACACATCATACTTTTAGAAAAAGCTCCCTGTGTGTGTGTGTGTATGTGTGTGTGTGTATGTGTGTGTGTGACTGTGAACAGCATAACTCAGAAACGAAAAGTAGGATAAATACCTTAACTTGGTATTTGAGTTCAATATCTTCCAAGGATGCGACACGAAGATTTTCAAGAGAATTCCCCCACCCCAAATCCCTTTACAAGGAATATATTTCAAAAATTTTCATTTTTAAAAACGATTTTGATTTAAATACCATATATGAAAGATATTTACGTGGTAGAAAAGTAAAAACAATAGTTTATAGAAGATTGGTTAGAGAGCATGTAACATTATGTTTTAGACATAGGAAAGGATTATGGAAGAAGGGAAAGATTTGCTGAAAGTATGGAGGTAATACATTTACTGAACATATGAAGAAGATTGTAATCCAGGGTTTCAATTCTCAGTGAATAGTTTCTGATCACAAAGTCTTGATGACATTCTAGCCCGAAAACCGCACGAAGAACCCTATAATTCCTGATAACCATATCTTGAAATTAAGCTAATGCTGGCCTAGATACCCACATGAAGGACCTTATTGTGGTGACTGTCAAATTCGATTAGTAACTCCTGATCGCCCAGTCTTGATATTCTAAAGAATGATTGTCCAGAAACTCACAAGATATACCCTACTGTGCTGGCTCTTTCAACTTCGATGAGAAAATCCGGAGCATCAAGTTTTGATGATATTCAGATAAATGTACGACCAAAAAACCATATGAAGGACCTGTTATGTTGGCTGTGTCAATTTGCGATAAGTAACTCCTGATCGCCAAATCTGGATGATATTCTGAGAATGCTTGCCAGAAACCCACATGAAAAACCCTGTTAAGTGACTGTCAAGTTCATACATAGCTCCTGATCACCCGGTACTGATGATATTCTGATAAATACTCGTCCAAAAACTCACATTAAGAACCCTATTATGAGTTTATCCTGATCACCACATCTTGATGATATTCTGATTAATTCTGGTCCTCAAACCCAAATGTAGAACTCTCTTATGGTGCCTCTGTCAGGTTCGTTAAGTTAATCCTTATCACCACATTTGATGATATTGTGATGAATGCTGGTCCAGAAACCCGCATTAAGAACCCTCTTATGGTGACTCGGTCAAGTTCGATAATAAACTCCTGATCACCACATTTTGAGGATATTCTGTTGAATATTGGTCCAGAAACCCACATCAAGAACCCTCTTATGGTGATAGTCAAGTTCGATAATAAACTCCTGATCACCACAATTTGATGATATTCTGATGAATGCTGGTCCAGAAACACACATCAAGAACCCTCTTATGGTGCTAGTCAAGTTCGTTAAGTAACTCCTAATCACCACATTTGATGATATTGTGATGAATGCTGGTCCAGAAACCCGCATTAAGAACCCTCTTATGGTGACTCGGTCAAGTTCGATAATAAACTCCTGATCACCACATTTTGAGGATATTCTGTTGAATATTGGTCCAGAAACCCACATCAAGAACCCTCTTATGGTGATAGTCAAGTTCGATAATAAACTCCTGATCACCACAATTTGATGATATTCTGATGAATGCTGGTCCAGAAACACACATCAAGAACCCTCTTATGGTGCTAGTCAAGTTCGTTAAGTAACTCCTAATCACCACAATTTGATGATATTCTGATGAATACTGGTCCAGAAACACACATCAAGAACCCTCTTATGGTGCTAGTCAAGTTCGATAATAAACCCCTGATCACCATAATTTGATGATATTCTGATGAATACTGGTCCAGAAACACACATCAAGAACCCTCTTATGGTGCTAGTCAAGTTCGTTAAGTAACTCCTAATCACCACAATTTGATGATATTCTGATGAATACTGGTCCAGAAACCCACATGAAGAACCCTCTTATGGTGCTAGTCAAGTTCGTTAAGTAACTCCTAATCACCACAATTTGATGATATCCTGATGAATACTTGTCCAGAAACACACATCAAGAACCCTCTTATGGTGCTAGTCAAGTTCGATAATAAACCCCTGATCACCATAATTTGATGATATTCTGATGAATACTGGTCCAGAAACACACATCAAGAACCCTCTTATGGTGCTAGTCAAGTTCGTTAAGTAACTCCTAATCACCACAATTTGATGATATTCTGATGAATACTGGTCCAGAAACCCACATGAAGAACCCTCTTATGGTGCTAGTCAAGTTCGTTAAGTAACTCCTAATCACCACAATTTGATGATATCCTGATGAATACTTGTCCAGAAACACACATCAAGAACCCTCTTATGGTGCTAGTCAAGTTCGATAATAAACCCCTGATCACCATAATTTGATGATATTCTGATGAATACTGGTCCAGAAACACACATCAAGAACCCTCTTATGGTGCTAGTCAAGTTCGTTAAGTAACTCCTAATCACCACAATTTGATGATATTCTGATGAATACTGGTCCAGAAACACACATCAAGAACCCTCTTATGGTGCTAGTCAAGTTCGTTAAGTAACTCCTAATCACCACAATTTGATGATATTCTGATGAATACTGGTCCAGAAACACACATCAAGAACCCTCTTATGGTGCTAGTCAAGTTCGTTAAGTAACTCCTAATCACCACAATTTGATGATATTCTGATGAATACTGGTCCAGAAACACACATCAAGAACCCTCTTATGGTGCTAGTCAAGTTCGTTAAGTAACTCCTAATCACCACAATTTGATGATATTCTGATGAATACTGGTCCAGAAACCCACATGAAGAACCCTCTTATGGTGCTAGTCAAGTTCGTTAAGTAACTCCTAATCACCACAATTTGATGATATCCTGATGAATACTTGTCCAGAAACACACATCAAGAACCCTCTTATGGTGCTAGTCAAGTTCGTTAAGTAACTCCTAATCACCACAATTTGATGATATCCTGATGAATACTGGTCCAGAAACACATATCAAGAACCCTCTTATGGTGCTAGTCAAGTTCGTTAAGTAACTCCTAATCACCACAATTTGATGATATCCTGATGAATACTTGTCCAGAAACCCACATTAAGAACCCTCTTATGGTACCTCTGTCAAGTTCGATGAGTAATTCCCGTCTCCCGAGACCAGTCAGATCAATATCCTACTCCACGCCAATTATTTCCCTTTACCACTACAACAAACAACCACGGCTCGTTGGTTCATTTTCAGTCCTCAAGGGGATCTAATGCCATGTCGACAGTAATAAATCTAAGAACGAGGTCAAGCTTTGTGAAAGTGAAGGAAAAATGGGTGAGAGTTTGTCCTTAAAAATACCAACGAAAACAAGAGCAAAGATTTATTTTCTCGACGAATTTGAAATGAATTGAACATAACCAAGTTCCGGATTTTGATGACTAAAACTGTTTTAAGAATGGCTTATAAGTGGGATTTATTTAATTTATTAAAACTATGTACAAAAGTCATGAATTAATTTACACATAATTATAGCTGCTATAGAAGTAAAAAAATGTATAAAATGATGAGATGGTTTAAAAAATTTATTGAGAATGAAGAGGACTTCATCATCTATGACAATAGCATCCTGACTGTACGTATTAATTAACACGAAAGTTGGTAAACTTACCTGTCTCATTCCTATTTTGGGATATGAATTCATAAGTATAATTATACCTGTTCCCCTGACAATAGTCACCCCTCCACCCTCTTTCAGAATAACCATTAGATAGAAATGTGATTTTTTCCCAAGTATGCGAGTAATGGAGTAGAGGGTGTCTCAATGAAACTAAATTTTAAACTATAAAACAATATTTGTTCAATGTTGAATAAGGAAAATGATAACTACAGAAAATTTGTATCAAAATATGCCATTCTGCGTCATAAAGATCATTATTTCATTTTGGAAGATTGTTCCTTCAAATGGCCCCCAGTTTTGCAATAACATTCGGCCAGCTCCTATGCAGATCATGAAATGAATATTGCAGCGTTTCAATAGAAATAGCAGTAACTTCTCTATAAATCCTTTCCTTCATCTCTTCAAGGTTTTACAAAGGAGTTTAATATACCCTATTCTTGAGATATTCATATATAAAGTAGTCACACACAGACAGATCTGGAGATCTGGAAGGCCAAGCAATATCCCCGTGTTTAGAGATTACATGATTCCGGAAGAGTTGATGCTCAGCTACCATAGAAATTCTACGTGTGTGTGCTATAGTGCCATCTTGCTGGAACAATTTTGGCCATAAGCATATGGCCATAACAATTATAAGTCACTATTGTTGTTTGCTTTTCCTTATCTACAACAATATATGGGCAACCCTTTGTGAAGAGGTTGCACAAAACACTGTTACCATCTGACTGTGCAAACGTGTCTTGTGTAGTTGATTTTCTGGGTACCTGTAGTATAAATTTTGTTTATTTACAAAACCGGTTAGTGAAAATGGGCTTCGTTGGGCATACATAGATTGTTTATAAATTGGTATCTTATAATTTTACTGAAAACTAGTCACAAAATGATTATTTTGTCTATAGGTTTAGTTGATGTCAATCTGCAACTTGTATGGATGAAACAGCAACTACCTTCCCAATATTCGAACCCTGTTCAGCAGTGCTGAATGCTGTTACAATGAACATTTAGGATTCTGCATAGCAGCAGTTTTTAGTCAAGTTCTCTGCTTAATGGTGCCTTCTTTTGTGCTGAAGCTGCTAGTTCAAAATGTCTCACCCTTACGTTGATTACACATCCTGCATCATGTCGTCAAAGATTTAATGATATTGGAATCTTCTTCTCCTGCAGCAGTTGGACTATCAGTATTGTTATAAAATGATTTTACAGCTATGGTACGTTGAGCTGCAGAACCTATTTCCATATTAACAACAATGGCCTAAAATGGTAGAACAATTGAAATGGACTTTGTGTTGCTAACATTATCTCATGAAAATTTCTATAGGAATGAAACATTTTTGTTCCATTGAGGCACCCTGCACAAAGTTACAGTTATTTTTAAACTGGCTAGTGAAATTTCTGATGTTTGAAAAGTTAACCTTATGTAAAATATCAATAATTTAAATTATTTATAGTGATACCATAATTGAGAGGAAGTCATAAATAACTAAATAAAGAAATAATGGTAAGACAAAGAAATAATAGCAATAAATAACTGTCGTATATTAAATCAATCTATTATTTAACAAGGTTGAGTTGAAATATGAAGAAGGTTGTTACTTCACGTATCGAAAGCCAAGTTGAAGTAAGAGTTGTATTGTAGTTCAACTGTTGGGGAGCCGAACACTTGAAGTATTTGCAAACGCACGTATGGTACCCTGTAGCCTTCGTCCCAAATTTAAAAAAGTTGAATTCTGTAATTTGACTGTTTCTTTAAATATTATATATTTATGTTTGCCTCGGCTGCGTCAGTATTATTGTTAGAGACATGGATTTTTTTGCAGGGAGTAGTGCGGCTAATTTTTACTTCACTACATTTATTAATCCTTGACACAATTTATATAACACTTCACTGATATAGTGGGCTGTGGGATTATTTTATTAATTACTTGCAATTTTTAACACGTAAACTATTTTCGTTTCACACGAATACGTATTAAATTTCTCGAGGACACATCTCGCGTCCGGCTACGAACACTGTATACAAGCAACGCGTCCAGTTATGAGCGCTGTCTACAAGCAACTGACTTGATTTCTACCGCCTAAATTTGTAAATTTCTGTATTTCAAGTCTCTGATTGGCTATTCGTAGTCCAATAGAATGCTTTCATTTAACTTAAGCTTTTTTCTGGTTGTTGATTGGCTGTTTATAAACTGTCACAAAAATTAATTATTTTTCTCCAAGAATGACTAGTCGCATTATTATACTTTCTTACTCATTATTGCCTCAAGGTTATCTCATTGTTAGCAATTTTTAACCTATTGTTCTCACAGCTCCTACATTATTAAATTACGTAATACATTCAGATAACATTATTACATGTATACAATAATATAAACGTATACAATGACTGTGATATACATTTTTATATATTGTTACACACATATTGCTTTAAGGCGGGATGTTATTGAATTTTTTATTATATAATCAATCAATATATGAAATCATTTAAGTGTTAAAAATACTGCCTCCAATATTTGTGTGGAGGAAAGAAGGTAACTAGTAAGTCATGTAAGGAAGACATTAGTAACAGCCGAGTAGCGAACGTGTTAGCGTAAAATTTCCTGCAATGCAGTTAAGGGGCAGGTTCAGTAAGTTAGGAAGGTCGCGTAGGTAGGAATTCTGTAAATTAGAAAGGGGATGAAATTGTGAGATTCGAGCGAGGCACCGCCTGGAAATAGTGTCACATATACGTAGAGTTTTAGAATTGAATCGTATGTAGTAACTTTGGTAGGGGTTGCGATAGGTAGGCGGAGTTTAAGTTAAAGTGTGCATACTTCAGCTTACTTAATTTTGTGACCTGCTCCTGTGACGACTTTTAAGAATCTTAGTTTCTCTATTAAGTTGTGTAGCGGCCCATGACGCGCTTGAGTTAGAAAGATTTAGCGGTTATTGCGGGGATTCGTTCCAAGTAAAATTTCTACGACTTACGCTAACTGACTCTTTGCTTCGTAACTAGTTACATAAGTAATTTAATTCTTTAATTCAACACTCAGCTCCGAGATGGCGAGGAAGAAGGGTCGCTCTGTCGCCGCTCCTGCTAAGGCAGGAACCTCTTCATCTCCTCCGGCTCTCGCCGAGGAGATTTCGCCGCAGCCACCGCAGCCTAGGGCAACCTATGCAGCAACCGCCGCTTCGCCGCCAGCCAGCGCAGCTTCGCCGCGACTGCCTCCACAGTCGCCGCGTCACTCACCGGCATCCACGCTGCCGATTCTGGGTACATCCCAGCCACCGCAGAGCCAGCGTGTACCTCAAGGGAGGTACAGTACCGTCATCAGAGGGGACCCGAGGGACCTGCCAGTCAGGTTCCTCATCGCCGCAGCCCACAGCAGCGGCCTTCAGCTCTGAAGGCCACTAGGATCATCGGAGCACGGGGACCCACGTCACTAGTCAGGATGGAGCTTGCAGACCCTGGCGACTACGAAGCTGCCTTGAGGGCGGGCCTGCCCTTGTTAGGGCGGTGCTTACGCATCGAGGCCTGCCGAGTGGAACACCAGGCTCCCTGCGGGCGCTGCTGTGCCTACGGGCACATCGAGACGTTCTGCACAGCACAACCGAGGTGCCACTACTGTGGTGCCCACAGCACGACTGCAACGTGCAAGCAGCACGACCTTCGCCGCCGACGCCGCTACTTTGCGACCTGTGGAGGCTCGAAGCATTTCACCGGTCAAGCGCTCTGCCGCCTGCACCCTCGCAGGAAGGCAACGCCAAAGCCACCAGCACCTACATCACAGCCACCAGCACATCCACAGACGCCGCCACCAGCACCATCACCAGCGCCGACACCAACATCTTCAGCATCGATCATCGAGGAAGTCCAGGGCCTACGCGACGTCGTTCAGGATCTCCACGCGGAGTTCCTGAACATGATGACGAAGCTGACAGCCCTGGAGGAACTCATCAGGGACCTTCAAGACACCTCAGCTGCTCAGCAGGTTTTCCTAACCGGGCAGTTCGAGATCATCACTACCAGAGTCAACTCCATCGACAACTCCATCCAGACTTCATCTACAGCATCGGACACCATTGCTCAACACCTAGACTCCATCGACATGACCATCCGATCTCTGGAAGCGCAGCAACACGAGCACCGTGCCCACTTCCAGCAGCCAGCCAAACTGGAGGCCCCAAGCAACCGCCGAAGGCCTCCGTCCAGCGCAACATTCGCCGAAGAATACATGAGCAGGATGCATCTTCACAAGAAGTAAGCTCTACATTCACCTATCTCTTCCTTACAATCACCATTCAAATTCCTTCCTAAACCCACGCCATTTTTCACTAGTGTTGCAGTCAGGTTTCATGGCTGCAACCTAGTAACCACCTAACCCGCTCCAGCCCATAGGGGAGACATCCATCTCTCACATACTAACCGGGTGCTATGCGGAACCGCAAAAAGCCACGCCATTCCACTTTTACCTTTTTCCTTTTTCACCGGTGGATATTTAATTCAACAATCGACGTCTCTCTTCAGATAAAATATTTGAGTCAACATTAAAATTTATCAGCTAACTAAACTGGCGTTATCCTTTCAAATACACTTACGCATAACCCGATGCACCGAACTCATAGATATACCACTGTGGCAGCTGGCGGAACATACAACGCAGAACTCAACAAAAAAGCAGGTAACATTAAACGTTATCTAAATTGATGGAACTTCGAAAGAGGAGCATCAAAATATTGAAGGAAAGGGCGTGGCTTCAAAATTATTGCAGCACGAAGGGCTTCAATATAATGACTGTAAATGGAATAAAACACTAAACTAAGACGCAAATGGCAAAAAAGTTAAATTTAATAGCAAAAGTCGAAAAAATGCCTAGGAACACATTATAAAAAACACAAACCTTTTATAAATGTACATTTTCATAATACAGGATCCGTGAAAAGCATTTATGTGAAAACCTAAAGAGTATCAACAAGGATTGCTTTTAAAAAAATAAATAATTTTACTGTTTTTCAAAATACTCCCCTTTAACATCAATACATTTTTCCATTCGATGAAACCAGTCCTTAAATATTCTACCTGAGGCACTACAGAAACCAGACTTTTATGTTCCACTACCTCATCTGATGACGAAAATGTGATTCCACGTAATTTATCTTTAATTATTGGAAACAAAAATAAATCACAAGGTGCTAGATCAGGACTGTATGGTGGAGAGTCCATGGTGCTGACCTTTAGGGCATTCAGGTACACCGTTGTTAGTTTTGCTGTATGCGACAATGCGTTGCCATGATGTAACATTATTTTTCTTTTTGGGCGTTTTTCATTAACTTTTTAAAAAAAAATTGGGTAAACAAGACATTTGTGTACCAGTCGGCATTAACGGTACGTCTACCTTTTAATGCTGTAGTAGCAATATGGCCCGTTTTAGAAAAAGAACTAGCAACTATATTCTTACATGCACTGCGAATTCTTGGACATTTGTAGGCTTAGGTTCTGTTCGAAAGACTCATTGAGCGGACTGTGTTTTCTTTTCAGGATTGAGGCAGTATTTTTAACACAAGTGATTTCAGTCAAATTATATAATTCAATAACAGCCCGCCTTAAAGCAATATGTGTATAAAATAACTATAAAAAGTGTATACTACAGTCATTGTAAGTGTTTATATTATTGTATACATGTGTAATAATGTTATGTGAATATATTACGTAATTTAATAATGTAGGAGCTGTGAGAATAATAGGTTAAACGTTGCTAACAATGAGGTAACCTTAAGGCAATAATGAGTAAGAAACTTTAATAATATAGTACTCATTCTTGGAGTAACAATAATGTAATTTTTGTGACAGTTTAAAAAATAGCCAATCAACAACCAGAAAAAGCTTTAGTAAAATGAAGGTATACTGTTGGACTAGGATTAGACAATCAGAAACCGAAATATGGCAACATTTACAAATTCAGAGTTCAGTTGCTCATAACTGAACGCGTTGCTAGCAGAGAGTGTTACTAACCGGACGCGAGACACGTTCTGGAGAAATTTAATACGTATTTCTGTGAGACGAAAATAGTTTTACATGTTAAAAAGTACAAGTAATTAATAAAAAAATCCCACAGCTCTATCTCTCCCCCTATATCAGTTAAGAGTTACTTAAATCGTGTCAAGCATTAATAAAAGGAGTGAATTAAAATTAAAATCTGTGTAAGCCTGCATTCTTCAGCCGCACCACACCTTGCAAAGAAATCCATGTCTCTAACAATAATACTGACGCAGCCAAGGCAAACATAAATATATAATATTTAAAGAAACAGTCAAAATTACAAAGTTATTTTTAAACATATTTTTGGGGGGGCGAAGGCTACCGGAAACTTTTTATCACACGTGCGGTTACAACTACTTCAACTTCGGCTCCCCAACAGTCGAAATATAATACATCATCTTCAAACTGACTTTCCATACGTAGCAGCAGAGGTCTACCTTCTTCAAATTGGCTCCCAAATCGTGGGGCAAGTAACAATACAACAAAATAATTACTTCATATTGGCGCCCAGCGTGGGTTATATAACGTAAACATAAACACCTACTTCAGGATCGTAATAATTAATCCAAGATTCAGCACTAGTAACGATATTCCAAAAGAAATTTGAAGTACCGCCATGGAATTTTTCCAAGTTTTTGCGCACCAATCAATGCGTTGTTGATTTTGATGGGAGTCAATCGATAACAATTATTTCTCACGTTTGTTGTAAAATATTTTGGATTTTATTAATATCAATGCCCAATGTCGCCTAAATAAATTCATGATGTCCATCGATCTTCAAGCATTACTCGAATAGCGGCAACAGTTCGTCAGAAAATAACCAAATTTGGTTGGTAGGTGCTCAAGCATCCACCATACAGTCCGGACCTTGTGCCTTCGAACTTTCATCTATTTGATGAAGTACCTGGCCGGCCAATGCTTTTCAACACATGCGGAAGTGAAATCAGCAGTTCGCAGATGGCTATACTCCAAGGAAACGGATTTCTACGAACAGGGTATAATGAAACTGGTATCACGATGGGAGAAATGTGTTGAGGAACTTGGTGACCATGTCGAAAAGTAGGTAAAACGTGTAAGTTCATTTGTGATTTTCTGTTGCTGTTTTAAATATTAAACTTTTTGTAAAATAATCATTGTACGTTACTTTTCGATCCGCCCTCGTACATTTTCACGTAGAAAATAACGGAGAGCAATGTTGTAAAGCAATATCCCTGTTGATGTTTTACAGCATTTGAGTGATACAGTCACGTCTTCAAATATTCAGTGTTTCGAAAAAACCGCTGTACAAGGTTTTATGAGGTTTAGATATTAAACACTAACATAATGCAGTCATAAAAAGCAAATGCTGATGAAAATCCGTGGGGTATATAAAGTGCACGCCATTCATCGACAGCTAAGTCTTAAAATAGGATGTTACATTTACATAGCTTTCTCTACTGACTCTTTTAAAAAGTATTATTAAATACCTGATGTGTTACATTTATATGACTTACTCAACCCTCTGTGGTTTATATAGTGGGTATACAAACTATTCTCATCAAAGCTTATTAATTTCTCTACTACGTATAGTAAGTAGGAGAAGTTTGCATTCTACCCAAGAAATGGATCCCGAGATTTCACCGGGAATATATAGCTTGAGGTGCTCTGAATTCAAATAAACTATTTTTGGAAACTTGTACGTATGTGTCAACAGCACAACTCAAAAACGAATAGTCGAATAAATACCAAACTTAGTACTTGAGCTAACTATATTCCAAGGATGTTAGAAAAAAAGTTTAAAGTAAATCTCCTTAACGCAGACTACCCTTTACATGGAACATTCTTCGAAAATTTTTATTTTCTTAAAAATGGCTCTAACGGTTTTGATTAAAATATTATGTTTAGGATATTTTCATGCATAAATGAAATTTATATCTTGAATTTTCTGAAAGCATACCCGCCGCTCAAGCTTCCTGTCGAAGAAGGTGTTTTGTTGTAATTGTTATTTACAACACGTATGGAAGCCAATTTAAAGC
This sequence comes from Deroplatys truncata, assembly GCA_030765065.1. Classification (NCBI taxonomy): domain Eukaryota; kingdom Metazoa; phylum Arthropoda; class Insecta; order Mantodea; family Mantidae; genus Deroplatys; species Deroplatys truncata. The sequence continues at coordinate 263,043,031 of CM060976.1, read as the reverse complement.
AGGAGTATTAAAGGAGTTGTATCGTATTTCAACCGTTGGGGAACCGAACTTGTAGTAGTTTTTGCAACCGCACGTATGGTGCCCGGATTCCGGTAGCGTTCGCTCCAAATTTATTTTTAGGTGGCCTTTGCCCCAAGTTTAAAAAATATTAACTTTGTAATTAAACTGTTTCTTTAAATATTTATGTTTGCCTCGGCTGCATCAGTATTATTTTAGAGACATGGATATCTTGGCAGGGCGTGATGCGACAAGAATGTAGGCTTACGCAGATTTTAAGTTTTAATTCACTCCTTTTATTAATCCTTGATACAAATTAAATAGCACTTCACTGATATAGAGAGCTGTGAGATTCTTTTTATTAATTAATTACACTGTTTTAACACGTAAACTGATTTTTCGTCTCTCACGAATACATATTAAATCTCTGGAGGACGCACAAGCTGCGTATCCCGTTATGACAACATTCTGCAGGCAACTGAATTGATTTCAACCGTCTAAACTTGTAAATTTCTGCATTTCAAGTCTCTGATTGGCTATTTTTACTCCAATAGAATACCCGCATTTAACTAAAGCTTTTTCTGGTTGTTGTTTTGCTATTTTTATAAACTGTCACTAAAATTACATTAATGCTTCCTAGAACCACAAATAACATTTTAACTCTCAAACTCATTATTGCATCAAAGTTACCGCATTGCTACCTCATTGTTAGCAAAGTTTAACCTATTATTCTCACAGCTCCAACATTATTAAATTACGTAATGCATTCCCATAACATTATTACACATGGATACAATAATATAAACATATGCCTTGATTGTAATATACACTTTTTAGATATTGTTACATACACATATTGCTTCAAGGTGGGCTGTTATTGAATTTATATTTATATAATTTGACTGAAATCGTTTTAGTGTTAAAAATACTGTCTGACTGTAACCCTCTTGTAGCTACAACGAAATGTAATAAAAGTATTTCTGTAAACGTTTATCTCGATTAAAGGGGAATTAATATAGATTTAAGCTATTCTAAGAATAGTTTGTAGAAATGTGGGTATAGAGCTGTATAGTGGACCAGGAATACAGTCTACACGTATAGTTAATGACCAATCATCACGTGCATGATGTGTGTTTGACAACACTGGTATCCTAGAGTCTAGAAGAGTGACGGGGAGAGGGCACTAATGGGAAGGCAGGTAATGCATGGAGAGAGGGGTGGTGCTAACGCGCTGTTGCCAGATCTTATTCCCCTAGCCTGTATAGCAATATAATCGTGAGTGCAGGAGGAATATTATCGATCACTGCGGACATTTATGGGGTTCTGGGATGGTCTATAAATCGGGTGAATGTCGAGTCTTAGTCATTTCCCATTGGCACAGCCTCCCTTGCAGTCGCATTTTTCACGCGGCTATTGCCCTGGGCTTAGGACCAGTGCAAAGAGTAGAGGCATGCTGAAAATGAGCTAACCTGAATTCTATCTAAAACAGGGTGCATGGCTCACACGTTTAACATGACGAACTTTTATAACTTTAGTTGTATTACATCCAGATAAAACAAATTTGATGTGTTACACTCATATGACTTTCACTACTCTTGTACAAACTATCCTTGCAAACTCTTATTCTCCATCTATTTCATACTAATCGAGGTAAACATTTGCAGTTCTATAAATATTTGACTATAGCTTAAGGCGTACTATGTTCCTCTTGTTTTGTATTTGCAAGGGCAATATAGAAATACAGTAGCCTTTAAGCATAGACATATCTCTTAATATCTGGTTGCTATGTGCAGCACCATTCTCTTTGCCACAGATTAATACTCTTTGCATATCCAAGACAAAAAAATGAATAACGAATTCCCATTTGAGAAAAAGTATAAGTATTGGAAAATTTAAGGGAATAACAACCAATATCTCGAAAATGGTTCACTCAACAACAAAAAATGTGTATGACATAAATTGTGTATTTTAACGCGATCTGCATTTCTGTGCAGTAAAATTTTGTCTATCTCTTATGGTTTACCAGTTATGCAAAAGTCGTTCACAATGAAGAATACTTTTGGAGATATTCTCAGAAAATTCAAGATATACATTTTATTTGTCATGAAAGTATCTTAAACATATGATATTTTAATCAAACTCGTTGGAGCCATTTTTAGAAAATGAAAATTGTCGAATAATATTCCATATAAAGGGTAATCTGGGGTGGAGGTGTTTATCCGACTGTTCGTTTCTGAGTTATCCTGTTCAGAGACACACACACACGGACATGTTTCCAAAAATGCTTTTTTTGGATTAAGGGGGTCTCAAAACATATATTTCCGATGAAATCTCGATATCGATTTTTTGGGTGGAATACAATACTTTCCCTACTTACTATACCTAGCAGAGAAAGTAAAAATGACACAATACGACTAGTATTTCTGTTACCTTTTATGATTGCAACAATGATCAGATTATTAGGTTGGATTTAAATGTGCAAAGATGTGGACGTACACACCACAACAAAAGGCTTTCTGTGTTGTAGGACAGGCTGAAACAAGCGCGTACTATAAAATCTTCAGCTGAATTTATTCTTGGCCGTCACGACGATGTCCAGTCCTATGTAAGCATTATGAAATGGGACAGATAGTTACGAGAAAGTGCTAGTCTTTCGTTTACGCGTGGAAAGTAACTCTGATGATACTCACATTTGACGAAATCAATAGTCACGTCACATCGGTGAATCCCCGCCTTAACTGTCGTAGCCATTACTTCGCAGTATGAAGATAGCGTATAAGAAGTTCTCAAAATTTAGTTCATATTTTGTGGTTATGGGCATATTGTTATACACCTAGGTGAGGCCAAAAAAGTTTTTCAGCTAAAATATTAAATTTAGTTACCCCGGTACAAACATTGGGGAGCGTAACTACAGAGGCAAACGAGAGATACCAAGAACTTGCTGCACAATGCTACGCGGGCATGGGATATTTATAAATAATACATAAATTCACATTTAACTCTGGTTTATTATAAAGTTACCTTGATACAGCTACATTGTACACAAAAGGTTACAGACAAACATTGGAGGGAAATGCCCCACGCACACACACACACACACACGGCAACACACATTCCTACATACAGACACACACTCTGAAGATATACACTCGACTGACGCTTCTACTACACTGAAGTCACTGTATGACCCACACTATCAGACAAACACGCTCTTCCCTCAACTAGACTTTACGCCCCACCTGACCAAGGAGGTGGAGGGAAATGCCGCGCCGGACAAGAATTCAAATCAGAAACGAAATAATTAGTTCAACAATGTAATTGTACATAGAAATAATGTGTCCGATACAACAATGCACACACATACGTTACAGTATTAAATTTAGTTTAAATTGTATTGTTAGGAATGTTATTGTATTATCCTTTAGGATTTATAAAAATGTAACTTACTAATGTATACAAACATTTCAAAATACTCAACGGTTAATAGTTTTAGAAATTCAGTTGAAAGTTTAGATCAATGGTGTGGTGCTTGTACATATAAGGTGTTTTCAAAACAAGAACCGTCTTAATATTTTGCCGCTGCAGCGCTGCAGTCGCGATTTTGAGCCTGCGCGGTCACTTTCTCTATACATTAGAAAGACAACGTAGCTATGAGTGATAGTCACTTTGTGTTTTCCGGTTGTTAGAGCGCTTCAAAATGTTCAAAAAAATCGCACACCCACCGAATGTGAAATCGGATCGGTAATTCGTTTTTTGAATGCGAGAAATGTTACGCCAGCAAACATTCATCGCCAATTTGTGAGGTTTACGGGAAAACGAATGATAATTCCTGGCCACACACAGCCAAACAAACTCAAGATCTGATCGCGTCATTTATTTGGGAACATTTTGACCATGCTCTCTACAGTCCGGATTTGGCACCAAGCGATTTTCATGTTTCTTCATTTGAAGAAATTCCTTGTTGTAAAACATTTCAAATACTACGATGTTATGAAACAAGAAATGCAGACTTGGTTTTCATCATAGGCGGCAACATTCTTTGACGAAGGCGTACAAAAACAGGTTTCCCGTTACAAAAAGTGCCTGAATAACGGCTGCGACTATGTGGAGAAGTAGTGTAAGGTAATGAACGATAATAATGTATTTGGAAAATAATATTCTGTTTTTTTAAATCATGGATACTTACTGTAACAAGACGCCTTGTATATGGTGACGTTCTTGTTTTCGTGTAATCATGCCAAAAGTAAAAGTGAGCGATAAAACTAGGGTACAGGGATATATCCAATCTCTTACATATTAAAAGATATATTTTGATGAGTTGAATAATTCATATGGTGTCAACAATAGTTTTATGGGCTTCAACTTTTATTTTATGTCAATATGATGTCTTAATAATTTTAATTGCTATGTTAATGCACATATTATGGACGTTTTCAATTCATAGATACATATTTTCAGGAACATTAGAACACAAAATTTGTATGTCTACATACTAAGCTACAGCCGTTTATTGGGCTATTACCTATTATTGGTTTTGTATATTAAAAGTCTTATGTGTTTACACTGACATGACTTTCTCTACTTATTCTAGAGTGCCTTCGTTTTATGCCAAGACCACACCGCCTTATATGCGTATCGGCCGAGAGGTTCGTTTATCAGCTGTGAGCTGTCTCAGTCGTTGCTTTATCTTCGTGTTGGGAAGTATTTAGAAAATACATGTGTTGTGTGCGAATCTCTTAGGAATGTTGTTCTCTTATTAGTCCACGGAAATGCCAGCCAACAAATTCAGGCTTGAACAGCGTATTTTTACTTTCCCTACTACGTATAGTAACTAGGGGAAGTATTGTATTCCACCCAAAAATTCCATACAGAGGTTTCACCGGAAATACATGTTTTGAGACACCCTGAATCCAAAAAAAGCATTTTTGGAAACATCTCCGTGTGTGTGTGTCTGTCTGTAAACAGCATAACTCAGAAACGAACAGTCGGATGAACACCAAACTTGGTATTTAGGTTCAGTATCTTCCAAGGATGCAACACGAAGGTTTTCAAGAAAATCCCCCCACCCCAGAGTACCCTTTACATGGAACATTTTTCAAAAATTTTAATTTTCTCAAAAATGGCTCTAACGATTTTGATTAAAATATCATATGTTTAAGATATTTCTATGACAAATAAAATGTATATCTTGAATTTCCTGGGAATGTCTCCAAAAGTATTCTTTATTGTGAACGACTTTTGCATATCTGGTAAACCATAAGAGATAGACAAAATTTTACTACACAAAAAATGTAGATCGCGTTAAAATACACAATTTATGTCATATACATTTTTTTAGTTGAGTGAACCATTTTCGAGATATTGCTTGTTATTTCCTTAAATTTTCCAATACTTATACTTTTTCTCAAATTCGTTATTCAATTTTTTATGTCCTGGATATACAAACAGAATAGAATGCGCCACATAGCAACCAGCGTTAAAATATTTGACTAGCGCTTAAAACCTACCATATTTCCCTTGCATCCACATGAACATTACCAATAAGATTGACATCTCGATATCTCGATTAACATGAAGCATATGGAGAATAAGCGTTTGTAAAAATAGCTTGTACAAGAGTAGAGAAAGTCATGTGAGTGTAACACATCAGATTTTTATGTATACGATACATATGTGAAAACTGAATCATATAGACAGGTGTGTAGACAATTTCAGTAGCAATTTCCTGGTTATCCAGTTCCGGGTAGAGATCTTTGGTCAATAAATTTAGAACAACAGGATCGCTAAACGCTAAAAAATAAAGTTTATAGGAACAATTCCCACTTCATAGACGAACTTAAGGACTACATAAAAGCAGAAATTATGAATATTACTCAAGAAGAACTTATGCGTGAGAATGGTAATTTCATCCGACGATGTCAAAAATGTCTTCAGGCAGATGGACACCACTTTCAACAACACTTATAACAAAGTTAGTACTCATTACATATATGTTACTAACACTCGTGAGTAAGTAACGCGGGAGTTATGGAACGGAAAACCCCGCAGTGCAATAGACCGTGTGCGCACACGCTTTCTCGCTATCCGCGGCCTTGACATAAAACAAAGCCACTGTAAAAATATTCTTACAAAATCTTCTATGTGCTTCATCTTTTAGTTGTAAACATAAGAAGAATACAGTAGGTTTACGTAATAGTCAAATGTTTTTAAAGTGGATTGTGAGGTTGAAATATTTGCACGGGCAATAATAAACTTAAATTCAACAACGAAATTTTATCATAAAGAATGAAAAATCTCATGTGTTACACTCACATGAATTTCTGTACTCTTGTACAAACTATTTTTACAAACGCTTATTCTCCATATGCTTCATGTTAATCGAGATGTTAATCTTATTGCTAATTTTCTTGTAGGTGCAAGGGGAATTGGTAGGCTTTAAGCGATAGACAAATCTTTTAAGAGCTGGTTGCTATATGGAGCATTCCATTTTCTTTGCATTACCAGGACAAAAAAAATTGAATAACGAATTTGAGAAAAAGTATAAGTATTGGAAAATTTAATGGAATAGCAAGCAATATCTCGAAAATGGTTAACCCAACAAAAACAAATGTATATGATCTAAATTGTGTATTTTAACGCAATCTACATTTTTTGTGTAGTAAAATTTTCTCTCTCTCTCTTATGGTTTACCAGTTATGCAAAAGTCGTTCACAATGAAGAATACTTTTGGAGATATTCACAGAAAATTCGAGATATACATTTCATTTGTCATGAAAATACCTTAAAACGTATGATATTTTAATCAAAATCGTCAGAACCCTTTTTGAGAAAATTAAAATTTTCGAAAAATGTTCCATGTAAAGGGTAATCTCCGGTAAGAGGATTTCCTTGAAAACCTTCGTGTCGCATCTCTGGTAGATACTGAACCTAAATCCCAAGTTTGGTGTTTATCCAACTATTCGTTTCTGAGTTATGCTGTTCACAGACACACACACAGACATACACACGGACATGTTTCCAAAAATGCTTTTTTTGGATTCGGGGGTCTCAAAACATATATAAAATATTGTACGATTATGTAGGCGTGAAAAAGGTTTGCTCTCGTTGGATCCCACATAATTTGACGCAATCTCAAAAAGATGCTTGTGTCGATTGGTGTACAAAAATACTCAAGAAATACAATGGCGGTGTCTCAAAAGACGTATATAAGATTGTAACATGACGAATCATGGATCTATGCGTATGAGCCGGAACGTAAACAGCAGTCGACTGCATGGGTGTTTCAAGATGAAGCAAATCTAACAAAAGTTGTTTGCACTCGAAGCACTTCGAAGCAAATGGTCGCCTTCTTTTTCAGCACAACTGGCCATGTAGCAACAGTGCCTTTAGAGGAACGTAAAACGGTCAATGCCGAATGATACACAACCATTTGTTTGCCGGAAGTCTTCGGTGAAGTAAGGAAAACCAACAAGAACCGTAGGATCGTTCTTCATCAAGACAATGCGAGCGCACACATATCTCGTCTAAGAACAGAGTATTTGAAGGCTCAAAAAATCGAATTGATGGGTCTTCCTCCATACAGTCCTGATTTGGCACTCAATGACTTCTTTTTGTTTCCGAAGATCAAGAACAAATTGCGTGGACAACGATTTTCGTTGGCAGAAGAAGCAGTTGATTCCTTCAAAAACCATGTTTTGGAGGTGTCTCAAGAAGAGTGGAATAAATGCTTTGACAAATGATTAAAACAGATGAAAAACTTTACTGCACATAAAGGAGAATATTTTGAAAAACAATAAAGCAGTTTTCAATCAGAAATTACTTTGTTTTAATACACATAGTGCCCCTCGTATCAAGCAAATTTTATTAAAGACATTTATTTCTACAAAGCTTAGTTTTGGAGATATTGTACAGTCTCAACTTAAATGTTCCACCGTATATATAATAGAAGGAATATTAAAATATAGAAGTAGGATGTAATTCAGGAAAAGTGAACAGTATTACTGAAGCAACCTGTAAACGGAGACGCAGACAGCCAGCAAAGGGATAATTACAAGTAAAGGCACGAGGAATAGTAAGCTAGCGAAAGAAGTTAAACAATACTGTAAAACTCAGCCAAGCGAACAAAAAAGCTAATCAGGCGAGAAGAAGGCGGTAATGACACGTGCAATTTGTAAATAATATTAATCAATAAGCGCGTAGTAAAATTTATCAAGTGAGCCAATAAGAGAATCCAAAAACACGCGACTAGGATAGGAACATGACGAAGCTAGAAAATTGCCACTTCTATACTTTGTGTCATATCGTGGTCATGTCAGGTTGTAGCTCCGCGTCGACAGCGCCGTCGTAGTATATTATAGAGAAAAGTCTGGGAGATTATTGCGGATTTAAATTAAGCACAGGGAAACGCGGTTAGGATATGGGAAATAAGAAGCAACGAGTTTAATTTTATCGTGGGATCACGTAAGCCGTGTGTAAGGGGAACAAGGAAGGGTAATTATTTAATGTACAGCGTGTAAGTTCACATAAAAGAGGGCGGTGAAGGAGAAATGGACAGTCAACATTCATCTCCTGTCCACACTTTCTGAGAGAAGTGTCTCATTCCTTATAAATTCTTGTCATCACCCTTCCTTATCCTTTCTCACATAAAAAATTCAACCAGCAATCCCACACCAATTTCTATGTGATGAACTTGAAATTACATGCTGTTTCCATGACCACGAGAAAGAAAAATCTGATGTGTTATATTCACATCATTTCTCTACTCATTATCGTTTAATACCTTCTATACTACGTGTAGTAAGTAGGGGAAGTAATGCATTCCTCCAAAACTTCGATACCGAGATATCACCCGAAATACATGTTTTGAGGCCCCCTTAATCTAAATAAAGAATTTTTGGAAACATGTCCTTGTGTGAGTGTGTGAACAAAATAAATCAAAAATAAAAGTCAGACAAATACCAAACTCGGTATTTAGGTTCCATATCTTCAAAAGAAGCAAAACTGAGACTTTTAATAAAATACCCCCAAACCAAACTGTACTTTACATGCAACATTCTTCGAAATTATTGATTTTCTAAAAATGGCTCTAACGATTGTGATTAAAATAACATATATTAAAAAGATTTACATGACAAATAAATGTTAATTTTGAATTTTCTGGGAATAGCCTATGAAGTCCACTACATTTTGAAGAAATTTTATATAATCTTGTATAGCTGCCAAACTTTAAGGAATAGACCAAAACTACTGCACAAGAAATGTAGATCCCTTTAAAACACACAATTTATTCCCCATAACTTTCGTTGTGGCATAAGCCATTTCCGATACATACGTTATTAATGGTTCGAAATGTTCAATACCTTTCGTCGTTCTTTTCAAGTCTTTTCGATATTCAGTTGTTTCTCGGATTGCACCCAAAGAGCATGGAATTTTAAGACCAGTATACAGCATCCAGTTCTTAAACATATGAGTATCTCGGTTCTCTTTGTATCTGTAGAGAAATGCGTAATATAGCTGTTTCCAGAAAGGTTTTATCTCGATTAAAATGAAGAAGATAGGAACAGAAACTTTCTTAAGAATAATTTGTATACTCACTAATAAGTACTAGGGGGCAGAGAAATTTGTATGAATGTAACACATTAGATTGTTTAGGATATTCTGTTCTCAGGTACATAAACATACACGGATGTTTATATAAAATGCATGTAGCTATCTTATTTTTTTTAAAATAAAAACTTCTAAAGGTAAGTAGTAGAGAAGGTAAAACTGCTAAAACACACGTCTGTTGTTTAATTTAAAGACAATAGAGGTCACGTGAATGTAGATAATGTTTACTCCCGTGGTGTTAAAAGCATTTAGGAGTTCAGTATAACTTTAAATACCACCACATAATCAATGCCATTTTTTCAGCCTTTAGGAAAAGTGGTACGTGTAACACAGACGTGTCGCCTGCCGGGCTAATGGTTAGCTTCAGGCGTTATGGGTCTGGTGGACCGCTAATTGGAAGTGGCGTTGTAAAAACCTGCCAATTCCATGAAGGCGCCCGCAGTTTCACATTTAGTTTTGCAGATAATACTTTACAAATAAGTAGGCTGGACATACGATCTCAAACAATTTGGTCATTCTCGTTTCACAAGAAAAACTATATTATCTTACTGTTGATATTACCGTACGTTAGGGTCGAAGTCTTGCATTCGTGAAGTCCTGAGTTCGATTTCCATCTTGCCAACCTTTTACGACTTGCTCATTAAATATGCAGAAGGGAGGACGTTCAATGAGTTAAAGCAAAAAAGTCGTTTTTGCGGCTTTGTGGGCAGAATCAAAGTGTTACAGGTTTTCACCACGGAGATAGCAAATCATTAAATTGTATTGCATTGTATTGTAATTCAAAATTTCAGACTGAACGCTAAACAGTGCTTATGTTAGACCAGAGTTTATCTGTGTGTCTATCCTTCACCATGATCATGGTGCCCCTTCACTGGGCTGCAACAAAATGTATATCACCACTAGTGACCTCTAGTAAATGTTATACAGTGTTGTGATAGACCAGAGCTTATCTGTGAGTGTATCCTTCATCATGATCATGGTCCCCATTCACAGGGCTGCAACAAATTGCATATTTTGAAGATTTAATATTAATTGCGGCACTAGTAATTAGTAAAAAGGGCACTGAAATTCAGTAATGGACGATGGGAATTGTAATGTAAACTATTTCACGCAAATGGTTTATCATGTACACATTATATGGCTAAGGGGTATCTCGTCCATGTCTTCTCATACTTTTTGTTTATAGTTGATTCTATGAGGTGTAAAATATGGTCTAGGACTCTCTGCATAGCCCAGAACATGGTATTCTTTGCTTTAACACATGTTTATTGTGGTACCGGGAAGAATTATAGAATGAAGCAGTACTACCAGGTCTTCAAAGATTCTTATAAAACGGAATTCCCATTTTATTCTACATCGTATATTGTTACATGCTGGGGTGAGGACCGAGAGGTGTCTGGGGAAATATTACATTTTAAATACCCCAACATGCATATGGGGAGAACGTAGCACGGATACTGCGAGAGGACCAGAATCCTTATGTTCACATTCAGAGGCAGGCGTGGGATTTTTGTAACAGAATACACAAATTTCACATTATTCGCATTACCTGTGCTTTATGTAATAAGGTATAGGGTATCCCTACATCACACACAATGGAATAAGGAATAGAGGGGAAATGCTTCACACACAACCTACATCTACACTCTTTGACACAGAACCTCACAAACCGGACTGACGCCTCGCACACACAAACAAGTAACTTAATCTATTCCCCCCATCTCTCCGACTCTAGCTAGGCTCGCAGCTAAAGGCGGCGAGTCGCCATGCCAGACGGAACTTCAAACACAAAGCCAAAAGAAATACTACAATTACCCCAAAGCTGCTGTCGCCAATGCGACGCAATAATGTGTCTGGCATGACAATACCTACTATAAAGACACATCATTTGTTCATTCACTACAGTGAACGCTCTATGCGTTATAAAGTTCTTGTCTTCGCAAAATTAATAGGGTTTGCTGGACGAGGGAACCTTTTATGGGTTTCAATTTTAGGAAGCTGGCAAGCATTACTGTGTTTTGTTTTCTGTATTGTGCATGCCGGAACGTTCATATTGTTTAGTTTGAGATTATTTATAATCATAAATACATCGTAACATAACGTTAATAGTAAAAACACATTTTTACTTTCTCTACTACATAGATACCGAGATTTCATCAGAAATACTAGTTTTTGTTTGAATAAAAAAAAATGATGTGTTACACTCACATGACTTTCGCTACTCTTGTAAAAACTATTTTTACAAGCCCTTATTTTCCGCATGCTTCCTGTTAATCGAGATGTTAATCTTATTGCTAATTTTCTGGTAGATGCAAGGGGAATTGGTAGGTTTTAAGAGCTGGTTGCTATGTGGCGCATTCCATTCTCTTTGTATGTCCAGGACAAAAAATTAATAACGAATTCCCATTTGAGAAAAAAGTATTCGAAAATTTAAGAGAATAACAATCAATATCTCGAAAATGGTTCACTCAACAAAAAATTGTATATGACATAATTGTGTATTTTAAAGCGATCGATATTTTTTGTGTAGTAAAATTTTGTCTATCTCTTATGGTTTACCAGTTATGCAAAAGTCGTTCATAATGAAGAATGCTTTTGGAGACATTTCCAGAAAATTCGAGATATACATTTCATTTGTTATGAAAGTATCTTAAACGTATGATATTTTAATGAAAATCGTTAGAGCCATTTTTGAGAAAATTAAAATTTTTGAAAAATTTTCCATGTAAAGGGTAATTTGGGGTGGGGGGTTTCTTGAAAACCTTCGTGTCGCATCTCCGGAAGATACTGAACCTAAGTACGAAGTTTAGTGTTTATCCGACTGTTCGTTTCTGAGTTATGCAGTTCACAGACACACACGGACAATTTTTCCAAAAATGCTTTTTTTGGATTCAGAGGGTCTCAATACATATATTTCCGGTGAAATTTCGGTATCGAATTTTTGGGTGGAATACAATACTTCGCCCACTTACTATACGTAGTAGAGAAAGTAAAAACATTTTCAGAAACCGGTCCTTGTGTGTGTGTGAATAGCAAAACTAAAAACAAAAATCCGTATTAACATCAAACTTGATATTTAAATTCAATATCTTCCACGTATGCCACACGAAGACTTTCAAGAAAATCCCCAATTTCAAACTCCGCTTTACACGGAACAGTTTTGGAAATAATGTATCTTGTAAAAAATATGGTTGTAACGATTTTAATTAAAATACCATACATTAAAGATATTTACATTACAAACAAAATCTATATTCTGAATTTTCTGGGAATACCTATGAAGTCCCCTTCATTCAGAAGGAATTTTGGATAATCTTGTATAACTGGTAAACGTTAAGCGATGAATGATAAATGTACTACACAACAAATGCACTTTTTTGAAGTACGGAATTTAGTTTGTGTGGCCTAAGACATTTCTGAAATATTACTTATTAAAGATTTCGAATCGTTCATTTCTTGGGCATCCCTTAAAGCCCTGGCATAATTCAGTTGTTTCTCCGCGATGTTATGGAAACAGTATGGAATTTTAAGGCCAGCATATAACGTCCAGTTGTTAGACATTTGACTATCGCTGTTCTCTTTGTATATATAACGAAATGTAGCTATTTCGGCAAAGGTTTATTTGGTTTAAAATATCTTAGACCGAGAATTTAAGCTTTAATAAGAATAGTTTGTATACCCAACAATAAACGATAGCGGATAGAGAAGGTCATGTGAGTGTATCATGTTAGATTTGTTAACTCTCTACCACGTCCTAGCAGGCATGAATGAGAGGCACACAACCTGAAATTTCGATAGAGAATTCATAGGAAATATATAGTTTGAGGCCATGTGAATCCAAGACACCTTCAAAAATCACTCCAAAGGATGTTTAAGTATCTTACAAAGATGCAACACTATGATTTAGATGAAAATCCTCCCTCCTAAACCACCCTTTACATAATCTATTTTATAGAATCAATATATAATGGATTATGTGAAATTTTAATGGGCGGAGGTAGCAGTTTGAATGCAATACATTGGTTTAGTGTTGTAATTCCCTATTTTGAATGTGAGAAATGTTACGTGTGTGAAGCAAATGCATTTGTGTTACTATATAATAGAAGTAGCTATGTCCTACTCCAGATAGGAACTGCAGTATTTTACGCTCCACTTTTCCTAATGTTGCAGCTGAAAGAGAACATCGGTGTCAAGTAGCCATAGCAACCGATCTTGTACAAATAAACAGTCCGGCTTCTGCTTTACCTCACGTCCAGCACTCGAGCTCTGTGAGGCAAATGTTTATAACTTAATAACTCTGTGTGTAACAATCCTTCGAACTTCTATATTTCCTTTCACTGTACCTCACTTAGGCAACTAACCTTGTCCATTAATATTTAGCACAATTATACATTGTCACACTTTCCTGTCATTTATAGTCATTTATTTTGAGGCAGTGTTTTTAACAATTAAATAATCTCAATTAAATTATATAATGTGTAAATTGAATACCAGCCCGCCTTGAAGCAATATGTATCAAATGATTTGTAAAAAACATGTACGTAGCAGTCATTGCATATGTATATATTATTGTAAACATGTTTAATAATGTTATGTGAATGCATTACATAGTTTAATAGTGTAAGAGCTGTGAGAATAATAAGTTTAAAGTTGCTAACAATGAGCTAACAATGAGGTAACCTTGAGGCAATAATGAGTTTGAGATTTTGAATGCTACTAGTCATGATTAGGACAGCAATAAATTTTGTGGCAGTTTAAAAAATCTGATGTGTTACACTCACACGACTTTCTCTACTCTTGTATAAACTATTTTTACAAACGCTTATTTTCCATCTACTTCATGTTAATCGAGATAAACATTTGCAGACTCTATCTTATTGCTAATTTTCTTGTAGATGTAAGGGGAATATATATTTACAAGGGCAATATAGAAATACAGTAGCCTTTAAGCACATACATATCTCTTAATAGCTGGTTGCTAGGTGCAGCACCATTCCCTTTCCCACAGATTAATACTCTTTGCATATCCAATACAAAAAAATGAATAACGAATTCCCATTTGAGAAAATAAGTATTGAAAAATTTAAGGGAATAACAAGTAATATCTCCAAATTGGTTCACTCAACAAAACAAATATATATGACATAAATTGTGTATTTTAACGCGATCTACATGTTTTGTGCAGTAAAATTTTGTCTATCTCTTATGGTTTACCAGTTATGCAAAAGTCGTTCACAATGAAGTATATTTTTGGAGACATTCCTAGAAAATTACAGATACACATTTTATTTGTCATAAAAATATCTTAAACATATAATATTTTAATCAAAATCGTTATGGCCATTTTTGAGAAAATTAAAATTTTAGAAAAATCTTCCATGTAAAGGGTACTCTGGGGTGGGGAGATTTTCTTGAAAACCTTCGTGTCGCATCCTTGGAGGATACTGAACCTAAATACCAAGTTTGGTGTTTATCCAACTGTTCGTTTCTGAGTTATGCTGTTCACAGACAGACACACACACAGACACACAGACACAAACGGACATGTTTCCAAAAATGCTTTTTTTGGATTCATGGGGTCTCAAAACATTTATTTCTGGTGAAATCTCGGTATCGAATTTTTGGGTGGAATACAATACTTCCCCTACTTACTATACGTAGTAGAGAAAGTAAAAATAGGCAATCAACAGCCAGAAAAAGCTTAGTAAATGCAGGTATTCTATTGGACTAGCATTAGCCAATCAGAGACTTGACATACAGAAAGTTAAAATTTTATATGGTTAAAATATGTTTAGTTGCCTGGAGACCTTGTAGTGACCGGATGGAAGATGTGTTCTCTAAAGAAATATTACGTATTCGTGTGTAACGAAAATTAAGTATACGCGTTAACAAAGTGCAAATACTAAATTAAGGAATCTCGTAGCTCTTAAAATCAGTGTAGTGGTATTTAACTTGTGTCAAGAAATAATAAAAAAAGTGGGTTAAAGCTTAAAAATCTGTGTAAGCCTACATTCTTGTCGCACCACGCCCTGATTAAGAGAAACATGTCTCTAAAGTTTTACTGAAGCAACTTAATAACAAAAGTTAATATTATTTTTTAAAACTTGGAGCATATCAACAAAAATACATCTTCTAATCGGCTTCTCATACGTAACAGCATATTACGTAACAAATGATCTTCTTCAAATTACCGTCCAAAGAGTGGTGCAAACTCATTCAACAACAGAAACAATCTTTCTAAAATTGACGTCCATGCGGAGAGAAATAAATAAACAACTCCAGCAAACACGAACAACAGTAACTCCAACGTAAACAACAAACCTTCTCAACTTACTTCTCTACTACGTATAGTAAGTAGGGGAAGTATTGTATTCCACCCAAAATTCGAAACCGAAATTTCACCGGAAATACGTGTTTTCAGACCCCCTGAATCCAAAAAAAGCATTTTTGAAAACATGTCCATGTGTGTGTCTGTCTGTCTGTGAACAGAATAACTCAGAAACGAACAGTCGGATAAACACCAAACTTGGTACTTAGGTTCAGTATCTTCCAAGGATGCGACACGAAGGTTTTCAAGAAAATCCCCCCCACCCCAGACTACCCTTTACATGGAAGATTTTTCGAAAATTTTAATTTTCTCAAAAATGACTCTAACGATTTTGATTAAAATATCTTATGTTTAAGATATTTTTATGACAAATAATATGTATATCTTGAATTTTCTGGGAATGTCTCCAAAAGTATTCTTCATTGAGAACGACTTTCGCATAACTGGTAAACCATAAGAGATAGACAAAAGTTTACTACACAAAAAATGTAGATCACGTTAAAATACACAATTTATGTCATATACATTTTTTTGTTGATTGAACCATTTTCGAGATATTGCTTGTTATTCCCTTAAATTTTCCAATACTTATTTTCTCAAATGGGAATTCGTTATTCATTTTTTGTCTTGGATATGCAAAGAGTATTAATCTGTGGCAAAGAGAATGGTGCTGCACCTAGCAACCAGATATTAAGAGATATGTATGTGTTTAAAGGCTACTGTATTTCCAAATTGCCCTTGTAAATATATATTCCCCTTACATCTACAAGAAAATTAGCAATAAGATAGTGTCTGCAAATGTTTATCTCGATTAACATGAAGTAGATGGAGAAAAAGCGTTTATATAAATAGCTTGTACAAGAGTAGAGAAAGTCATGTGAGTGTAACACATCAGATTTTTAATGTAGGCAATGCTCAATATTCTATGCTTAAATAAAATAAATCACCATTTACATTCAGAATGGAGCAAAGACCTGGCATATAGAAGCCAAAAACATCACATTTGTTTTATTTCTGAACGTGTTGAAGCGTTATGAAGCACGATTGATATTTTATCCGCTCAAAATGTTTGTATCTCTGTCTCTGGACCAAAATCTGTTATTACAATAATGAAAATTGTACTCCCGTTGCCAGTGTCATACTTTATCGTGAAATTAAACCGTTGCTACTGTCTCCGAACAAGCATACGAGACCAACATTACACATGCGGAACCCTGGAAGGAAGTAGTGTTCTCCCACAGGGGGCAGTAGTATCAACACTACGCGAAATACAAGAAAAATTTTATTTTCAGGTAGTTTACATATTAACATCTGAGATATTTTGGGGGAGTCTAAATGACGAAAATTTACAAAAGTTAATATTTAGTTTTTTACGCAGTGCTAACAATTTGAATTTCCATACTAATTCTATATGTATATTATCATTACAAGTATAACGCTTATATTTTAAAATATATTTGTTTAAAGATGCTACTTCACTCTATGTGAATTCTGCAGCGATAGTCAAATGTTTAACAACTGGACGCTATATGTTGGCCTTAAAATTCCATACTGTTTCCATGACATCGCGGGAATGTTGACAGGAGTTGAAACGAATAACCAAGTAATGAACAATTCAAACATTTAGTAACGGATATCTCATAAATAGCTTATGCCACAAGGAAAGATATCATAAACAAATTATATGTTTTAAAAAAGTCTACATTTCTTGTGTAGTACGTTTTCTATATCGCTTAAATCTACTAGTTGTGTAATACAAATTTTATACAAAATTCCTTCGAATGAAAAGGACTTCACGCTATCCCCAAAAAATTCAAGATATGCATATTATTCATCACATAAGTATCATTAATATATGGCATTTTAATCGAAATCGTTAGAGACAATTTTTACAACATTTAAAAAAATACTCCATGCAAACGGTAGTGGATTTTCTTCAAAATTTTTTTGTCGCATCTTTAGAAGTTACTGAACCCAAATACTAATTTAGGTTTTATCGGAATTTTTTTTACTTATGCTGTTCACAGACTGACAGACGCACAGATGAATTTATTTCCAAAAATGTCTTATTTGGAATCAGCGCACCTCAAAACATGTATTTCCAATGAAATCTTGGTAACGAATTTTTGGGTGAAATACAATATTTCTCCTACTTACTATACGTAATAGAGAAAGTAAAAATATAAATCTGTTTAAAACACACAAATTATTTTAAATAGCTTTTTGTAGCAGAGCCATTTCCATATATCCCTTATTAATATTTCGAATTGTTCAATACAACAAATGCAGTGATGTCATGGAAACAGTATGAAATTTTAAAGCCAGCATATACCGTCCAGTTGTTAAACATTTGACTATCACTGTTCTCTTTGTATCTGTAACGAAATGTGTAATGTAGCTGTTTCCGCAAAGGTTTATTTCATTTAAAATAAATTATACAGAAACATAAACTTTCGTAGGAATAATTTACATACCTATTAATAAATGAGGCAGAGGAGAAATTTATATGAATGTAAAACATCGGAAATTTGTCTGTGAAGTGTTGAAGAGTTTATGGTAAAAAGGTAGATACGCTACCATATTTAAAATGTATTTAAAATATAATCATTTTGCCTACAATAATTAAACATGGACAAGTTTAAAGACGGAATTGCAATTTTTAAGTAATTTTTGCCATTTAGATACTATATTCTTATGGCGTGCTTCGGTTTCCCGCGAATCGAGGACTGGTTAATGACGTCATGTTGGGTTCTAAAGGGGCAAGCGATTATAGAAACATTCGTAACGACACGAATGGACAACCCTGATCTAAGTGGCTCTCCAACGCACTTGTGGTCCAGTGGTCGAGCTGCTCCACCAAACAACATCCAGAGAGAGTTGGCAGCCCTTCTTCTTCTCTTGCCCAATCTTTCAAGGCGACAAGCAGAGATTTAAGATAGGGATTCCGCCATCCCTTTTCTTTTGTGTGTGACGAACTTAAGGGAAGAATGTGGCAGTTTCCATCCCCTTCACATTTTTACAAGCCTTCCTTGCGTATTTGCTCTTATCTACATCTTTTATACAAGGTGGCAATCTCTTGGACCAAATTTTCCATGTTCGGGTGGCAAAAAAAAAAACCATCGCGAACCTTATCCAGGCTTTACTCCCTTCTAGATCAAAAGTTACCACTCGACTTTTTTTGTTCAATGAGCAGATGTTCCCAAAGAGGGATGAGGTTCTTATCCCGTGGGATGCTGCTGGATTTGCTCCCAGAACTAACTTTAAACCGCTGTAGCAGTTGCTCCGTTACAAACTATTCTTACAAAAGTATCTGCTTCATAAGAAACCTTTGTAAAAATAGATTCATTACACATTTCAGAGTAGGTACAGGAGGAAGCTGAAGTAATAATAATCATATAAGACCAAGAGAAGCAAAAGAAGGTGATTTAGCACTGAAGTGTTACATTCACATGACTTACTTCTACCCCCTATCATTTATTAGCGATTATTATTCTTACGAAAGTTTATATTCCTATCTAATTCATTTTTATTCCAATAAACCTTTACAGAAAGAGCTACATTACACATTTCGTTATAGATACAAAGAGAACAACGATAGTCAAATGTTTAACAACTGGACGCTATATGCTGTCTTAAAATTCCATACTGTTTCCATGACATCGCGAGAAACATTTGAAAACTGACAGGACTTTAAAACAATAGCTAAGCATTGAACAATTTTAACTATTAATAACGGATATCTCGGAAATGGGCTATGCCATAAAAAACTTATTTGAAATAAATTGTATGTTTTGAGGCAGTATTTTATATCAGAACACTGTGAATGCCAGAGTGATTGTAGTGTAAATTAACATTATTGTATGACAATGATTTTAGATGTTTGTTAGCCATAAGCATTGTTAGGAAATAAGTTTACACGGCCTAACTGAAACTGACAATAGGAGTGGGTAATAATGAAGCGAGGGGGTGTGTTGTTTATCAATTAGAAGAGACAAACAAATGACGTCAGGGTAGCGTGCCTTTCTTTATAAATGGAGGGAATATCTTTCGTAGAGCATATGTTTTAGTAATTATGATTGGGTTATAAAATAGACGCTAATGTTGGCGCGATTTATTAACCAATAGCAGCTCTATTATAATGTTTAGGCATATCGGGGTGAGGGAGTATAAATTCTTGAGCCAAAGGCAAGTATCGCGCAGTTCTACAGAATCATTCACAAGGTAAACGTCGCGCAGTTCTAAGAAATCTCTCTCGCGCGTTACACGTCAGGCAGTTCTAAGGAAGCATTCATGAGGTACACATTACGCAATTCTACAGAATCTCTCGCGTCGTAAAGTTAGTTACAAAATGTGAAGTACGCAAATTAATAGTGCGCGGCAAATAAGTGATTGTAGTTACGTTCGAAAATATAACAGTTTCAGTCGGGCATGTATCAAGATTAAATATGTGAAATTAATTAGGTGTGATGGCAATAAGGGTGTAAAAACAAATTCTTTTATCAGTGTTATTTTTAGTAACAACTCCTTTCCGAGTACACCGCCTGCTCAAGAGATATTTGCTTTACTGAGTAATAATGGCTAGTCGGAGGACAAGGAACCCAAAATTCAAACTAGTAATATAATAACAGGCGCTCAGCAAATAAGATAACACGAAAGTTATCGCGACAAGTATAAATTAAACTGAGTTTTATTTATGGGCGTTCTTTCACTACTATGGTTCTTAGCGTCCCATTCTATATTGGGCGTGAAAGACCGGAAATTTTGCTCAGAGGCCTGTTTATCAGGCTTGAGGTTCTTTTACGTGTCGTAAATGTACGACACGGGACCACCAGCTTTACATCGCTTCCAAGGAAAGTTATGCTAAGGATTTTTACACCCGAAAATGTCCATCACCATTCATCGGGTTTGAAACCCGACCTCGGGGACTAGAGGCTAGCATGGTACCATGGAGGACGACAGTTTGTAACGTAAATGTCTTTAACATATGGTATATTAATCAAAATCTTCATTCAATTTTTATAAAAAAAATTACGAAAAATTTATTATGGTAAGGGTAGTTTGTAGTAGGGAGATTCTATTGAAAATTTTCGTGTAGAATGTTCAGAAGCTATTGAACCTAAATACCAAGTTGTGTATTTATGCAACTTTTTGTTTTTGAGTTTTGCTGTTCATAGACACACATCGACAATTTTCTGAGATTCAGGAGGCCTCAAACACGTATTTCAGGTGAAATCTCGATATCGAACTTTTTGGGCAAATGCAATACCTCCTCTGTCTACTAGGTCTGTGGTAGGGAAATCAAAAGTGCACCCTTGGAAGATGCCTAAATACCGGATTTGATATTTTTGTATCAGAGGACCTCAAAACATGCAGGTATTAAAATGTAATAAAGTACTTTCTCTATTTGCTATAGGCAAGTCGTAACGAATAAGATGGCTCGCATTCGGAAGGTACCCCGTTCAATTCCTGTCGACTGCCCACTCTGACCCTAGGCTTTTCCATAATTTTCCCTCGTCGGTAACGCAACTGATGGTGTGGTTGCTATCTACCTCGATTCGTTTTACCCTATTTTCCTTTGATGTTGTTTTTTTAATGTTTCGGGTTTACTTCTATGTTGCCTGGTTGTAAGGGTCGTTCTTCGCCCTCTCTGGGCACCTGTAGTTGAGAAACTTCTTCAAGCCAGGAACTGCGTCTCTGTGGTCGATCTGCTCGCGGCCTGCAGCCTCCAGTGGTTCCTTCACTTAGCCCCTTCCTCCTGGAGAGTGGTAAATGTAAAGGTAAAGCTAAAGGTACGGAAGAACGGAGGGCCCCCGAACCCGGAGCAAGGCGATGCACGCAGGCCAGTGACCCCCGGAAGGGTAGAGAGTCCTGATCCGGATGACGACGAGCGCAAGCAAAGACGGGATTCCTAATGTTTCCTGATAGAATGGCTCCAACGCCGCTTAAGACCACTATATTGGTTCCCGAACCTCCGAGGGTTCCCACCCGAAAACACCCAGAGGCGGGTTCCAGCCGTGTGGTTCCTGGACGACTTCAGGATGAAAATTGCACAGAGAGCAGTACCGCCATAAAACACCGTCGCCTGATTCCACAACCCTGAAAGGGATGACTGAAAGAGGGGTGCAGGAAATGGAGGGCAGTAAGGTCGTGATAGAAGATGAACCACTGCAGCACACGTCTGCCGACCCGGGGAAACCACGAAAAAAGCAAGACCAGAGTGGGCGATCACCGGAAATCGATCTCAGTACCTACAGAATACACTCATATCTATAGGTAACTGTTAGAGAAATAAAGGTCAAATAAAAAATATTCCCTAGTATGCATTTGGTGAATTTCATAACTTAATACCAAATTAATATTGATGCTGAAGCTTTTAAATGCATTAATTTTGTTATTTCCGGAATTTCGGAACAGAGTTGAACGACTTGGGGGTGTTCAGGGCAGCTATAAGTACCTTACATGACTTTTCTGGGTCATATTAAGAGAGATTTATGAACGATGTCGCAAGAATTGCGAGAGTGTGATACGAAGTTCTTGTTGTGATAAAGCGAACGTTCCAATGATTTATATAGCTGCCTGCTTCAGTTGATTCCTCCTCGCAGAATTATATCTTGAGTTTGATAGATACATACATGGAGAGGGGATTAATTCATTGGACATTTATTGCTACGTGATGCCTTTTTCGACAATTTATGTCGACAGTTTTATGAACTGGTGCCATTCTTGATCGAGTACTTTACTTCTGGGTATTCATCACTTACTATTGTGTTTATATTGATTTCTTAAGGCCGGGTTTAAGCTAGGGGGGGCATCTCCTGGGAACAAATATGTTGGTAGTGGTGATGAATAAAAAAATCTTATGTGTTGCATTTACATAACTTTCCATATTCACTTATCCAAAAGCTTATTCTTCTATCTAATTCACAATAGGCTAAAGCAGTTTTTAAAAACTGATAATTCTGAAATCCCATATCCTTTCATGCCCACTTAAAAAATCTGATGACTTTCTCTACTCTTGTACAAACTATTTTTACAAACGCTTATTCTCCATATGCTTCATGTTAATCGAGATGTCAATCTTATTGCTAATTTTCTTGTAGATACAAGGGGAATATGGTAGGTTTTAAGCGATACTCAAATATTTTAAGAGCTGGTTGCTATGTGCAGCATTCCAGTCTCTTTGTATGTCCAGGACATAAAAAAATGAATAACGAATTCCCATTTGAGAAAAAGTATAAGTATTGGAAAATTTAAGGGAATAACAAGCAATATCTCGAAAATGGTTCACTCAACAAAAAAAAAAATATATATGACATAAATTGTGTATTTTAACGCAATCAACATTTTTTGTGTAGTAAAATTTTGTCTATCTCTTATGGTGTACCAGTTATGCAAAAGTCGTTCACAATGAAGAATACTTTTGGAGACATTCCCAGAAAATTCAAGATATACATTTCATTTGTCATAAAAAATATCTTAATCAAAATCGTTAGAGCCATTTTTGAGAAAATAAAAATTTTCGAAAAATGTTCCATGTAAAGGGTAATCAGGGGTGGGGAGATTTTCTTAAAAACCTTTGTGTCGCATCTCTGGAAGATACTGAACCTAAATACCAAGTTTGGTGTTTATCCGACTATTCGTTTCTGAGTTATGCTGTTCACAGACACACAGACACACACTCGGACATGCTTCCAAAAATGCTTTCTTGGATTCAGGGGGTCTCAAAACATGTATTTCCGGTGAAATCTCGGTATCGAATTTTTGGGTGGAATACAATACTTCCCCTACTTACTATACGTAGTGAAGAAAGTAAAAATGTATAAGTATTTGAAAATGTAACACAGTAACAAAGAATACGTCAGTGGTTAATGTCACAATGTTGTTGTTGAGCGAGGTGTACCCGGAAACTTCCTCTGTCAACCAGGGAAGGAAATAGCAGCAGTCTATAAAAACCCAAACAAACAAACAACCACTCTTGCAGGGACGGAAGTGAATACGTCACTTTCGCGCGTATGGGAAGACTACCAACAACCTGATAGGGCCGACAGCGATCTAGCACACCGTCTACCAGCTCTCCAGGTTGGTGCTGGAAGACATTCAGCGTCTCACACAACCTCACCTGGGCATTACCGCTCCGACGTACCCAATCTCCCATAGGTATCCGGAACCCGTCGAGTCCAACGCAATCCGAACAACTCCCTTTCGGGAAGGTCGCAGACTTTCTGCCCGACGCACGTCAGAAGTATCACAAGAGCTGGGGTTCCGCAGCGGCCGCCCCATGGCAGCTGAAGGAATCAGAACCCCTCCCCTATGAAAGGTTAATGCCACAACCGAACGGGATGGCTCAGGCGGATCGCATTCGAGAGTTCGTAGGTTCGATTCCTGCGGTTTTCCCTGCCCACTAGGCGAATGCTGGAAAGGTTCATTACATCCTCCCAATTTCCTGTCTCTCCATTTCTCCTCCATTCTAATTTCACTTCATCTTTTATCTGTGTGGTCTGTTTCAGGGTTGTCTCGGCGTTGAATGGCAGGGGAAAAGGATGCTCTATGTAACCCTTTGTCCCCCGGAATGGGGGTTCTCTTGAGATTCGGACCCGTCAGTGTGACGCGCAAGCCTGCACGGGCTGCCATCTATGGAGTTTCAGCCTGTGAAACGCAGAGAACCTCGTGCCTCCTGGTCCGGCAAACCTTCTTGTCACCTCACCCTTCCCTCCCGGGGTACCCCGTCAGGGCTTAGGCACAAACGACCTTGTAAGCCAGAGTGTTAACTCCCTCTCCGCACCTAGCCCGAGTCCTAAAGCCACAAAAAAATTTAACTGACATAAATTGTGTGCTTCAACGATTTATACATTTGTACAGTAGGATTTTGTCTATCCGTTACGGTTGCACCAGTAGGCTTTTCCCGTACCCAGAGGTGTTAAATATTGTGAACGGACTATTGCTTAGAATTTAGGAACTGAAAAGAAACACCGCCACATATGTTAACAATTTATAAAGTTTTGCATTTGTTAACAATTACATTATCAGCTTTCTTTAAAATGTTAAAAGTTTTCTGATTTACAAGTAATATGCTTGGAGACGACAATTTTATACTCTTTCACCCTTTTACGATTTAAGTTGCCCTACAAATCGAGAATATTTCTAAAACAGCGACTAATACAATGTAATGTTATATGAAGGCAAAATATAACTGCTTCTCCCTTAAATGTAAATTTAGAAACACCAAGAGTATAAAGGTTAAATTTTGCAGCTTATCAAACAGTTGAAAACGTTTTAGAAAAGCCAAACGGTTACTCTGGGTGGGTGGTTTATGCCAAACCTCGCCGTCACAAATACCAAAACACGAGTCGTGTGCTATCCACTCGGTCCCTGGACGAAGAGTACGTCTGCTGCCTGCCCAGGAGTTGCTCAGTTGACCACGAGCGTGATGGTGCTGGCGTCAATGTCGTGAAGCAAACCATTCAATGGTAACTCTGCACGACGCTCTAAGTTGTGGAATGATGAATTACGTCATGCTTGACATCTTTCTCGAAGCTTCGGATGTTAACTGTTCTCTCGATTATCCACGTCATAATTTCCGAAGCAATGAGCCGTACCAAGGGGGAGAGGAAAAGCGTCACACGATTTAAAACTTATACATAGCGGTCGTTTTATGGCCCACACCAGATCGCGTGTATGCGTGCTCAGCGCTGTATCATGCTACACGTATCATGCTCACGAGTAACAGTAGCATGCGCTATAATGAGCACTAACGTTGTTATAAGTAATAGAGACATTCCTGGTTTCCTCGTCATCACGAGGTTGTGATTCATTAACAATAACCACTTGGTAGCGTTTCAATTTTAAAAGTTTAGCAGCTCTACGTAGAGAGGCTTTTGAAACAGAAACTTGCTGTCCAATATGTCTTCTTTAGAAGTGACACTTCTTTGGAGAGCGTCAAATGCTGCAGTATTTCCTTTTTAAAGGACGCCATATAACATTTAAATGTCTACTTGTAAGCCTAGTTTCTTATAAAATTGTATTTAAAGCCATATCGTTTGCCAACATTAAAGTGATCAAGCTATTCAAAAGATGGAATAAGGAATGAAGCACTAAATTAGTTGAAGATGAGTAGAAAAATACGAGGGACATGTATAAGTAATCAATACTTCTAAAACGGCATAAGGTCAGTTATTTTAGTATTTTCTTAAACTCTCATTTTATTTTCCCTGCTACGTATAGTAAGTAGGGAAAGTATTGTATTCCACCCAAAAATTCGATACCGAGATTTCACGGAAATACATGTTTTGAGATCCGCTGAATCTAAAAAAAGCATTTTTGGAAACATGTCCGTGTGTGTGTCTTTCTGTGTGTCTGTCTGTGAACAGCATAACTCAGAAACGAACAATCAGATAAACACCAAACTTGGTATTTAGTTTCAGTATCTTCCAGAGATGCGACACAAAGCTTTTCAAAAAAATCCCCCCACCCCAGACTACCCTTTACATGGAAGATTTTTCGAAAAGTTTAATTTTCTCAAAAATGGCTCTAACTATTTTGATTAAAATATCATATGTTTAAGATATTTTTATGACAAATAAAATGTATATCTTGAATTTTCTGGGAACGTTTCCAAAAGTATTCTTCATTGTGAACCACATTTGCATAACTTGTAAACCATAAGAGATAGACAAAGTTTTACTGCACAAAAAATGTAGATCGCGTTAAAATACACAATTTATGTCAAACACATTTTTCTGGTTTAGTGAACCATTTTCGAGATATTGCTTGTTAATCCCTTAAATTTTTCAATACTAATTTTCTCAAATGGGAAATCGTTATTCATTTCTTTTGTCTTGCATATGCAAAGAGTATTAATCCGTGGTAAAGAGAATGCTGCTGCACCTAGCAAACAGCTATTAAGAGATATGTCTATGCTTAAAGGCTACTGTATTTCTATATTGCCCTTGTAAATACAAACAAGGGGAACATAGTACGCCTTAAGCGATAGTCAAATATTTTTAGACCTGGTCGCTATGTGTAAAATGTAATTCTCTTTGCATGTCAAAAGATCGTTTCCACAAATGTTTATCTGGATTAATATGAAATAGATGGAGAATAAGAGTTTGTAAGAATAGTTTGTACAAGAGTAGAGAAAGTCATGTGAGTGTAATACATCAGATTTTTTGGGTTTTCATTTGTCTGCACGTTCTCATTTTCAAATCATTCCACACGTTGTAGTTTTCCATTCCACTCACTAAAATTTTGCATGCCTCTTTATTATTAACAAGATAAAAATGTTTATTAATAGGTATATAAACTAGTCTTACTAAAGTTTATTTTTCTATCTACTACATTTTAATCCATATACACATTTCGTTATAGATACAAAGGGAACAGCGATAGTCAAATGTTTAACAACTGGACGCTATATGCTGGCCTTAAAATTCCATATTGTTTCCATGACATCGCGAGAAACAACTGCTTATCGACAGGACTTGAAAAAAATGACCCAGTATTGAACAATTCGAACCATTAACAACGGATATATCGGAAATGGCTGATGTCACAAAAACGTTTGTTCGAAATGGTGGGTTTTAAAGAGATATACGTTTTTTGTCTGTCACTTATGTTTACCAGTTACACAAGATTATACAAAATGTCTTCCAAATGAAGAGGATTTCAAAGTCTTTTCTCAGGAAATCCTAATAATGTACATTTTATTTGTCATATACTAAATATCTATAATATATAGTATTTTAATAAAAATCGTTAGAGCTAGTTTTCAGAAAATCAACCATTTTGATAAATGTCCAATGTAAAGAATAGATGGTTTGGTACTTATCCGACTTTTCGCTTTTGAGTTAGCTGTTCAAATACACACACACGGCTTTTTTCTAAAAACACCGTTTTGGGGGGTACATGGAGCCTGAAAACGCACATTTTCGTTGCAATCTCGACATCGAATTTTTGTGTGAAATACAATACTTCCCCTTCTTAATATACGTGTAAGAGAAAGTAAAAATATACATGAATGCTTAAAACAATAATACTGTGATTTTTATCCGGTTTTAATTTTTAGTTGTTACTTCCCTCTTTCACTGTTTCTAATTCTTGTCTATTTCAACTTCAATGGAAATTCACTTCACAAATGTCACTTCACTAAACTGAAGTTGTTCACTTCTCTGTCACTACACTTCCTTCGTGATGCAGCCTCTTCACGCCGGACGCTTTACTTCACTCGGGAGTAAATACAAGAGCTCCACAACCAGTCGTTCCGCAGTAGCACTCGCTACACGTCACCAACTTGCTCGGAGAATCGCTCTTGATGTCGCACGGGAAATTTACTCGCCAACTCAACTCTCACTCGACTAGCAACTGATTACTCTCGCGAGAGCGCTCGCTTATATACTCAGTGGAATCTTTCCGTAAGGTAGTCGAACGTTCTAGACTATTACGACACACTTCCTGGAACAGAAGGTACAAGAAGCTTCCAGAAAGTTCTAGTTATTAAAAGGGTATATATTATACATATATAGGAATTGTACAGCAATAATATAATTCAGCAAGAAGCATGTTAAAATATTCAACATCCAACATTTGTACAGAGCTGATTGTAAGAAACGGGCGAGCTAGCAAAGTTCCAGGAAAGGCATAATCCTAAGCAGGGCATACCTTTCACCAGGCCAACAGGCAGGGGACCGGTAACGGTACGGAGAAATAGAAAGAGACAGATAGAGAAAAGAAAGAGTCGGAGATATTGAACAGGCTTCACAACGCACCAGGTTGACGCTTAGGCGCACGGATTTTAAGCCACACATTCTCATGTATGTTAAGGTAACGCGGTCTGACGACCAATGGGAAACGTCGTTACATTTTTAAACGCAGAGGTGAGCGTCACTAGGCTCCCCTATATAAGGGCAGACAAGACCTCAGAGCTCACTCTCTCTCATTTAGAATTGTCGTCGGTACGAGGTGCTACGCTGTTAACAAAGGCACGTGTGTGCACAAGTGTGGGAATGCGTGTGCAAGATAGCTAGGCTCCTGAATTATTTAAAGTGGTGGGATTATAATAATGGGAAAAGCTAGCCGCCCATAATTATTGCAACAGTGAATAAACTTCACTGATTAAGGGAAACTTGCAGTGTATTTCTTAAACTTGCCTCACGCACTATAACCTGAGAATTAATAACGACGAGCATCAATAGCCGAGGAAGAACACTGCAGAAGACCACACCAACCGAAGGATCGACGATTTCCGCTACAAATAGCGCATAGCACCGTTTCCCGCTACATTGACTGCGGACAGCGCGTCCGATGTTCATGCTAGCAAGAGGTAGTTATCATTTTTTACCGCACGGCGTCGATCTCCCGTTAAGCTTAAACCGCAGCCGCTGGTTACAATACTCATATTATGTAAATTTTTAAGCAAACGGTTTTAAACTTTGTTTTCTTCCGAATTAGTAGGATAATGAAACTTATTATTATACTATGGTTTAATCATAGAAAACTGTTTTTTAAAAAATAATTGAATCAATTTGCAATTTTTAAACCATGAATCATAACAAAAAATCAATATCTCCAGAACTTAATTTTAAAATATGCATGACATTTGATGTAAATTTTATACAATAAACACTAACTGCTGTATTAAAGTTCCAAATTAATGGAACTGAAGTTTTGAATTTTTAAAAATATTATCAAAGGAAATATTATGGACAACCAGCTTGTAATGCTACACTTCGGTCAACTTCAGGGGGATGTAAAGTACTATGCCAATCCATTATTTAGAATTAGACTCGAGGAACATAGATAAATAGTTTTCAATGTTATACTTCGGTCATATTTTGGTGGAGGTAAAGTACTATGCCAATCCAGTGGCTATAATTTTGCTCGAGGAACAGAGGAGGACATACTGGTAGAGGGTGGGGCTAGATTTTTCAGAACCAACATAAACAACTACCTTCCATGATGGGCTACTTTTTATGCACATCAGTATGCATATTATAAAGCAGAATCTGTCAATACTACCCATTTGAATTATTTAGATTCGCCCCTCACGTTTTCTGCCGCACGCAGTTCTCACCTGCTAGAAGTGTTGCCGATCCTCAAAGGCGCCTGCAGAAAAGGCACCCGTGTTAAATTTTCTGTACCTTCACACATTACTTATGCATGTGCCGTCGCGTAAGGTTAGCGACGCGTAAACACTCACATCTTTAGTGCATTTTGATGCAGGTTGAGGCATGGATTTATAGGTAAGCGGTGAAGTAACGTCGATATAGCAGGATTCTAGGGTTTCAACAAATGGTCAGGATTTGCAGACAAATATTTTGGCTCTCGTTTTTACTCCATGCTTTTCAATATTACAATTCTTTCCTTCTTTCTTTTTAGTTTCTCCGCCACGTATTTCATTCAAACCAAAAATCCGACACCTAGGAAATACATGTTTTTGAATGGAGCAAGATATTTTTAGAAAAAAAAGGTACGTGTGTCGGATAAATACCAAACTTGATATTTCAATCTATTATCTACAACGTATGTAACATGAACGTTTTCATGAAAATCCCCACACATTAAACTACCCTTTATTTATCGAATTATTTTTATTTTCTCAAAAATTGCTCTAACTATTTTGAATAAAATAACATACATTAAAGTTATTTACATGACATAAAATGTATATCCTGAAGGAATTATGCATAATGTTTATAAATAGTAAACGTTAAGCAATCGACGAAAACGTGCTACACAAAATGATGTATATCTTTTTAAAATAGACAACGTTTTTGTGACTTAAGCCATTTCCAAGATATCCCTTATTAATGGTTCGAATGTTTTAATAATTTGTCATTATTTTACAGTACTGTCGATATTCAGTTGAGGCCAGCTAATAGCGTCCAGTTCTTAAACATTTGAATACCGCTGTCCTATGTATATGAAATGTGTACTGTAGCTATTTCTACAAATACTTATTTCGATTAAAAAGAACCCTTTAACACTGGAACGCCCAGCCCTTCCATGCCCTCTCTAACGCCATTTTGACCCCTGCTATATAACATTAATGTTGTACATTGTTGTTTCAAAATTGTTTTTCTATTTAATTATTATATTTTAATGTTTTTTGTGATTTATATTCCAGTTAAGATACAGAGCGGTGAATAAATATGCAACAAAACACCAGTACACCAATTTTTAAGAAATAAAGAAATTTCACTGAAATCCGTAATACCCAAACAAGAGTAAGCAAATGAGGGGATTAGCTTAGTTTTAAATGCATAGAAAAATTGAATTATTGTCGTTTACAGCAGTTTTAGCTAGTTTATACACATTTGTATTCAGTTTTCTTTGTGCATTTTCCACAAAGTATCTTCTCATAAACCGCACACTCAGAAGACCTACGCTAGACTGACTCTACTCACAGACCCACGCTATCAGACAAAGAGGCTCTTCCCTCAAACTATCTTCACCCCCCCCTTTACTAGGAATTGGTGGGAAGTATGCCGCACCGGACAAGAATTCAAAGTTACAAACGAATTAATTAGTTCAACAATATCATTATACACATCATTAATGTGTCCGACGCGACAATCCACACACATACGTTACAATATGTTAGGCTTTAAGCGATAGTCAAATATTTTAAGATTTCTTTGCTATGTGGAGCATTCCATTCTGTTTGCATGTCCAGGGCATAAAAAACAAATAACGAATTCCCGTTTGAGAAAAACTATAAATATTGGTAAATTCAAACAAATAACAAAGAATATCTCGGAAATGGTTCACTGGACAAAAAAATGCATATGACATGAATTATGCCTTTTAACGAGATGCACATTTTTTGTGTAGTAAAATTTGTCTATGTCTTACGGTTTACCAGTTATGCAAAATTCATTCAGAATGAAAAGGACTTTTGGGAACATTCCCAGATAATTCAAGATACATTTCATTTGCCATTAAGTATCTTAAAAATCTGGTGTTTTAATCAGAATCATTAGTCACTTTATAGAAAATTAAAATTTTCGAAAACTATTCCATGTAAAGGGAAGTCTGGGGGGCATTTTCTTGAAAATCTTCGTGTTGCATCTTGAAAGATACTGAACCTAAATACAAACTTCGCAGCCACACAGACACAAAAACGGACCTTTTTCTTAAAATGTTTTTTTTATTCAGGGGGCCTTAAAACACGTATTCGGTGAAATCTCGATATCGAAATTTTGGGTGGAATGCAATACTTCCCCTACTTACTATACGCAGCAGGGAAAATAAAACAGGGTAATTTTAACCGCTCTGGACGTTATGTTGCTAACGAATAGTTTGTATAGCCACTAATAATGGGTAGAGAAACTCGTGTGATGTGAAGCAGCAGATTTTTAAAAGCTGAACAGAAGAATACTTCAGAGCCAACAATAACGTTCTCAACTGTTGGGAGGAAGACAAAGGAAGAGAGATTTACGGCACAAGGCATTTTTCAACTCAAGTTCGAAACCATAGTGTCCATTTCTGAGATAAATTTGAGAAGATAAGATAATGTGTTATATTTATTGATCAAAGAGCTACTTTCAGGCACATTACTGAGAAGATTTAACGCCGTCTTTAAACACGTGCTATATATTTCTTTTTATTATTTTCTCTTTTCATACGATTTAGTGACGTGATATAGTGGGTACTTTTACCGAAGTTTGCTAAAGAACAACCTCGACGTTTCTCCACCATTATCAAATAAGTCACTGGAATTTGTTAATGTTTGAGTTGTTAGGTCCCACTTATAACCGGAAACTGTTCCTCAAATACGCACCTGTTACATGTATTGCAAAGTTTAGTTATACAGGGTGATTTATGAAGAATTAACACATTTATTTCTTTAATTGTTTCAAAACGTGTTATGCTAGCAACAATTTATTACACCTGAAATGCAGAGGAATTTTGGGAGACTACTTACCTCTATACCAAATGTTGAAAATGTCCTCCATCCTGCATAAGCCACAACTCAAAACGTCGTTCCATGTTACTGACCACTCGTTGGAGGACTCGTCTGTTGTCAATAGCTTGAATCTCCTGTGTAATGTTGTGCTTCAGATCGTCCAATGTCTGGGGACGTGTGGCATAAACCCTGTCTTTTAAGTAACCCCATAGAAAGAAGTCCGGCGATGTCAAATCCGGTGATCTCAGTGGCCGCAGGTTCTTGGGAATTTTCCGGTCGTCAAAGCCTCTTCCAATTAGTACCATAGATTCATTTAATGTATGACATGTAGCGGCGTCCTGCTGAAAATATCCTTGACTCAGCTCTACATCATCTAGTTGCTCAGTAAACTCCATGAAAACCAGTCGGCACTCTGCAGTGTTCACATTGTTTAAAAAAGAAATATTGGTCCCACTATTCTGTGTGCGGATATTGTGCACCAAACTCCGATTTCAAACCGGGTGCGCAGGTGCATAGCCGGATAAATGGAACCATGCTTCATCTGTATGGACGCACTTTAACTGCTGTGGTCCTTAGCGTCCCATTCTATATTGGGCGGGCGTGAAAGACCGGTAATTTTGCTCAGAGGCCTCTTTATCAGGTTTGAGGTTCTTTTACGTGCCGTAATTCTACAAGCCATGTTAACGATACATCGCTCTCCGCCGGGTTTGAGCTCGATGCTTCATCTGTGAAACATGTGATGGACAATATGACAGGATTTTGCACAATGAACGCCTGAAACCAACTACAATAATTCAGTCGTCTATCTTTATGTGGTTCCTGTAACTGATGGACAACAGTAATCCTATACGGCTTTAGGCCTGCACTTTTCACGGCTCTCTGACACATTGAATAGCCGTACCCTGTCTCGTGCGACTGAAAGGGGATATATCATACATATTATACATTGTACATATGAAAGGGGAACCATACACATAAGAACTGTATAGCAATAATTTAATTCACTGAGAGTTAAAACATTCAACATGTAACTTTGTACAGAGCTATTTATAAGCAACGGGCGCGCTAGCTAATTGAATGGGAATTCCTGGAACTCATAATGACCGTGGCAGGCACAGAGTGGTACGACGCTAAATGATAGCGCTGAAGCGCAAGGTTCTGAAACCTCATATTTTCATACATGCTTGGATAACGCGGCCTGAGGGCCAATGGGAAGCATCGTTACATTTTCAAACGTAGAGGACGGTGTGGGTAAGCCGCCCTATATAAGACCAGATTTTGCAGAGGGGGCACTCTTACGTATTACCAGTTCAGCGCAACAAGAAGTCACGCCGACGCAAGGTGCTACAGATGCACGTGGGTGCATATAAGGTTGGGGATGCGTGTGAAGATAGATAGGCTCCTGATAAATATTTAAGCGGTGGGATAAAGTAAATGGGAAAAGCTAGCCGCCCACATTTATTTGAATAATGAAATAAACATCAGTTATAAAGGGAAAATTGCAATGCATTTTTAACTTGCCTCACCCACTAGAACCTGAGATTAACGAAACTTAGCAATTAGGTAGGAATGGAATACTCAACTACCGACGAGCATCACTAGCCGAGGAAGAAGAACACTACAAGAGCACGCTGCAAGAGTCGACCAACCATTTCCCGCTACACGACAAACGTCTTAATTAGTTTTTTTGGTTACTGATCCAGCCGTGCTCTTACGCCAACAATAACCGTGGGAAGCCTAGATGAACGAGTTTTGACTTTTTCAATCACCAGAGATCCAGTTGTTTCCAATTTGTTTACCAGTCCCAGCAATGTGTTTGTTTGGGGAGGATTCCGAACACCAACTTCTCTCTGGTATGCCTTTGAGTAGCTGTAATTGAATTCGTAATCCAGTATTGCTTTACAAGGAAGAGTCGTTCATTTAATGTGTACTCCATTTTCACGTTGACTGGAACAAAATCTCAAAAACAGTTACCGAGATTAACACTAACAATTACGAATAAAACATGAACATCTACGCATCTATTGACAGGTAATCGAAACTCCGAAAGATTCTGGTTAATTTGGTGCTAAAATTGGGGCATTTAGTGAACTTCGAGCAGAATAATTAAAGAAATAAATGTGTCAGTTCTTCATAAATCACCCTGTACTATACCTGTTAGGTTGGTACTTTTATAGGATCGCAGTACCTTTGACTCTCCCATAACCTCTTACAGAGCCACTATAATGTATCTCAATTACAGGTAGAGGAGTTTACAGGACCAATAAACTTTGCGCTAGAATTTAAGTGTGTTATCTTGATATATAAAAGTCAGTGTGTGTGCGTGTATGTATGTATGTATGTATGTATGTATGTATGTATGTATTATGTATTATGTATTTATGTTCCTTACAGGCTTGTACACCGTTGTAACGAATTGGACCAAACTTGGCAATGTTAACCTTCGACACAAGGTAAAAAAATTCTAATGTGTGACACTCACATGACTTTCTCTACTCTTATACAAACTATTTTACAAACGCTTATTCTCCATATACTTCTTGTTAATTGAGATATCGAGATGTTAATCTTATTGGTAATTTTCTTGTAGATGCAAGGGGAATATGGTAGGCCTTAAGCGATAGTCAAATATTTTAAGAGCTGGTTGCTATGTGGCACATTCCATTCTATTTGCATGTCCAGGACATAAGAAACTGAATAACGAATTTGAAAAAAAGTATAAGTATTGTAAAATGTAAGGTAGTAACAAGCAATATATCGAAAACGGTTCACTCAACAAAAAAATGTACATGACATAAATTGTGTATTTTAACGCGATCTACATTTTTTGTGTAGTAAAATTTTGTCTATCTCTTATGGGTTACCAGTTATGCAAAAGTCGTTCGTAATGAAGAATACTTTTTGAGACATTCCCGGAAAATTCGAGATATACATTTCATTTTTCGTGAGAATATCTTAAACATGTGATATTTTAATCAAAATCGTTAGAGCCATTTTTGAGAAAATTAAAATGTTCGAAAAATGTTCCATGCAAAGGGTAATCTGGGGTGGGGGGATTTTCTTGAAAACCTTTGTGTCGCATCTCTGGAAGATACTAAACCTAAATACCAAGTTTGGTGTTTATCCGACTGTTTGTTTCTGAGTTATGCTGTTCACAGACACACACACGGACATGTTTCCAAAAATACTTTTTTGGATTCAGGGGGTCTCAAAACATATATTTCCGGTGAAATCTCGGTATCGAATTTTTGGGTGGAATACAATACTTCCCCTACATAGTAGAGAATACATAGTAGAGAAAGTAATTACTGCCTAGCTTAGAATTAAAAATTCCACCTCATTTAACACGAATAGTTATTTAGTTTTATTTACTAGTATAATAATCGGTGATGCATTAGTTTGTATTTAATAGGCAACAAAACCTATAGTTTATATTCTAACAAAATACAAAACACTCTATGAAAATATAAAATACAGGTTTAACAAAAATTAAAATACACTTTAATGATGATTATCTATATCTTATTTTCCTTTATAATAATATGCATTACAACGAAAACATTCTCCGCGCAGGTTTTAAGCCGAGATTTCATCTCGGCTTAAACTTCTCCACTCTTTACTACGATAACCTACAGATTCTCTCCTTAAAAACGTCTTTAATTTTCCAAACCTACCGATATCAATATTATCATCAATAAACACAGTTGAACGCACCTTGGAATATTCACTCTAAAGACTCGAAGCTTTAATACTTTTCGACTTCTCATAAAAATACGCCACCTAAGAATTTTATTTACGACTGCTTCATTACCTACACACCAGTTCCTGAATTTCGTATAACTACATATATAAACTTTTCTTGGCTTTTAAGTATATTAATAGTTGCATCTTGAGCTGGTTTTAAAAGTTTTCCTGATGAACCGTAAAAACCACATTCTTTACTCATTTTTACTTTAAATTCACATATGAAACTATAACCCAAAGTTGCAGTATATAAAAACAAAGTTTGTAGTTTGTCGATTTATCGCGTCTTTTTACTTTCTCTACTACGTATAGTAAGTAGTGTCTGTGTGTCTGTCTGTGAACAGCATAACTCAGAAACGAATAGTCGGATAAACACCAAACTTGGTAT
Source organism: Deroplatys truncata (assembly GCA_030765065.1). Classification (NCBI taxonomy): domain Eukaryota; kingdom Metazoa; phylum Arthropoda; class Insecta; order Mantodea; family Mantidae; genus Deroplatys; species Deroplatys truncata. Next base: position 263,006,068 of record CM060976.1, on the reverse strand, counting down.
TTAGGTTCAGTATTTTCCACAGATGCGACACGAAGGTTTCCAAGAAAATCCCCCACCCCAGACTACCCTTTACATGGAAGATTTTTCGAAAAGTTTAATTTTCTCAAAAATGGCTCTAACGATTTTGATTAAAATATCATATGTTTAAGATATTTTTATGACAAATAAAATGTATATCTTGAATTTTCTGGGAATGACTCCAAAAGTATTCTCCAATGTGAACGACTTTTGCATAACTCGTAAACCATAAGAGATAGACAAAATTTTACTGCACAAAAAATGTATATCGCGTTAAAATACACAATTTATGTCATATACATTTTTTTTGTTGAGTGAGCCATTTTCGAGATATTGCTTGTTATACCCTTAAATTTTTCAATACTTATTTTATAAAATGGGAATTCATTATTCATTTTTACTTTCTCTACTACGTATAGTAAGTAGGGGAAGTATTGCATTCCACCCAAAAATTCGATACCGAGATTTCGCCGGAAATACATGTTTTGAGACCTCCTGAATCCAAAAAAAGCATTTTTGGAAACATGTCCGTGTGTGTGTCTGTGTGTGTGTGTGTGTCTGTGTGTGTGTCTGTGTGTGTGTGTGTGTCTGTGAACAGCATAACTCAAAAACGAACAGTCGGATAAGCACCAAACTTGGTATTTAGGTTCAGTATCTTCCAGAGATGCGACACGAAGGTTTTCAAGAAAATCCCCCCACCCCAGACTACCCTTTACATGGAAGATTTTTCGAAAATTTTAATTTTCTCAAAAATGGCTCTAACGATTTTGATTAAAATATCATATGTTTAAGATAATGTCATGAGAAATGAAATGTATATCTCTAATTTTCTGGGAATGTCTCCAAAAGTATTCTTCATTGTGAACGACTTTTGCATAACTGGTAAACCATAAGAGATAGACAAAAGTTTACTACACAAAAAATGTAGATCGCGTTAAAATACACAACTTATGTCATATACATTTTTTTTGTTGAGTGAACCGTTTTCGAGATATTGATTGTTATTTCCTTAAATTTTCCAATACTTTTTCTCAAATGCGTTATTCATTTTTTTTATGTCCTGGACATGCAAAGAGAATGGAATGCGCCACATAGCAACCAGCGTTAAAATATTTGACTATCGCTTAAAAGCTACCATATTTCCCTTGCATCTACAAGAAAATTACCAATAAGATTGACATCTCGATATCTCGATTAACATGAAGCATATGGAGAATAGGCGTTTGTAAAATTAGATTGTACAAGAGTAGAGAAAGTCATGTGAGTGTAACACATCAGATTTTTTTGTCTTGGATATGCAAAGAGTTGTAATCTCTGGCAAAGGGAATGGTGCTGCACCTAGCAACCAGCTATTAAGAGATATGTATGTGCTTAAAGGCTACTGTATTTCTATATTGTCCTTGCAAATATATTTTCCCGTCACATCTACAAGAAAATTAGCAATAAGATAGAGTCTGCAAATGTTTATCTCGATTAACATGAAGTAGATGGAGAATAAGCGTTTGTAAAAATAGTTTGTACAAGAGTAGAGAAAGTCATGTGAGTGTAACACATCTATACAAGTATAGTAAATATGGGAAGTATTGCATTTCACCCAGAAATTCGATACCGAGATATCCCCGAAAATGCATCTTTGCATCATTTTTTAGAAAAAGGTTCAGTGTGTGTGTGTCTGTTGGTCCTGCGAACAGCATAACTCAAAAATGAAAAGACGGATAAATACCAAACTATAAATCTTTATTCGAGTTTGAAATCTACCCTTAAAACGTGTGTAACCCAGCTATTAATTGCATACTTACTCGACATAAAAGTTCGTAAAATGAAAGAAGTGGCCGTGCGTTTTTGTTGACGTCACCTGCTTTAGTAAGCTCAGATGGTCATAGTTCTAATTCGGAAGTTTTGGGATCATATCTCGTACAATGGCCAATCTGCTTGGGATATTCTTGTGATTTCAAGTAAATATAGAAACTTGAGTGGCAAAAGCCAAATTTTGACCACATCAACAAAATTAATGGCAAAAAAATATACTGTACACATAACCAAACTTCGCTACTTTCTATCAGATGGTATAGGAAAGAGGCTACAGAACTAAGGCCATAAACCGACATGTAAACAGCCATAACACTTCCTCTACTTACCTTACGTAGTAGGCACTTTTCGTAACAGGAAACCAGTTTGTGTATGCCTTCATCAAAGAATGATGCCGTCTTTGATGAAAGATAAGCCTTTACTTCTGGTTTCACATCATCTTCGTTGAAATGTTTCCCACTAAGGAATATCTTCGGATGAAGAAACAGAAAACTACTTTTTTAGTGACAAATCCGGACTGTAAGGAGCGTGGTCGAATTGTTCCCAACCAAATGGTACGACGAAATCTTGAGTTTTTTTAGCTGTGTGTGGTCGGGCATTTTCATTAGTGTTTCCCCATAAACCTCACACAATTAGCGATGACTATTTGTGGGGTAACATTTCTCGCTTTCAAAATACGAATCACTGATCTGATTTCACAGTTCGTTCGATTATTATGAACAGTATGAAACTCTCTAACAACAGAAAAACACAAAGTGGCGATCGCTCACACGTGCGTCTGGCTTCCTAATGAGTGGAGGAAATGATCCCGCGTGCTCAAAATCGCGACTGCAGCGGGAAAACATTGAAACGGTGCTTAGTTTCAAAACAAGCCTCGTACACGGATGTATTGTGGTTACCACAAGGAAGGGATGGAGTGAAGGAACCATAGGAGGTAGAGGCTACAGGCAGATAGGCCATAGAGACGCGCGGAAGTCTCTTAACAGTTACTGACTCGAACACCTGTCCCACTACTGTAAGGGTGTCGAATGACTTGTCGAAGCAAGCAGTCCTCAAGTGTCTTTCCTTTAAGCACAGATCCGCGCCATCTGTCCGGCACCTACATACGCCACGTAACCTAGAAACACACTTGAAACATAAGAAGGAAAGAGAACCAGAGAAATTGTGTTATAGATAAGAAACCACCACAGAATTCACCTACCGACCAGGGAAAGCTTGGAAAAAGTCAGAGTGGGTGGTCGAAGGGAATCGAACCCGGGAGATCCCGATTGGAAGCCCAAAGTTACCATCTCGCTCAAAAGTGGACAGAAAATAATAGTAGATGTAGAAGGTTGTGTAGAGAATATAATATACTAGGTTTTTCCCGTCTGTTATTACAATCATAAGCTGATGCAAGCATTTTCAATTAAATTGTTCAGCGTTTCGTTATCTTCTCGATGAAATACAACTTGTATGTGAAGGAGGAATCATAAGTAAAGCCCCGGTCTGACTCAGCTCTCTCCCTTCCTCCCTCTCTCTCCTTGGGGCTTCAAACACTCCATCTTCTTATCTCCAATATCGAGGTATCGAGATATTCAGCGAGGGAACATGTATTTCCGATCATTACCATAATCGATATCTTCCCTCCCTAGGCTGTTCTTCCCCGTCACGACTGAGTTGGTGCCATATCTCTTCTGCTGAATGGCCCTAGGTCCTCGCGCCAAAGATACAGCGGTCCACTTCCAGATTCTTCCCACGTTGCGTCCATCTCTGCATAGAAGCCCCTCCATTTTGTTTACTATACTCCATAATTACCAAAAATCCGCGCAAATAATTCGCACAGCTTGATAAATACCTGAATAGACCAATAATTTCATTCGCCCCTCAGGGTGTTTTGCAATGGTATTTAACAGACTTTTCCTTTTTGAGTTATACTCTTCAGGGACACAAGAGCTTACTATAGCTAAGTAAAAGAGAAAGTAAAAATCTGATGTGATGCATTCACATGACCTTCTCTACCCTCTAACGTTTATAGTGGGTATACAAACTACTATTACTAAAGCTTGTTGTTATGTCTACTACGTTTTAATCCAAGTAAACCTTTGTAGAGACAGCTACATTACACATTTCGTTATAGATACAAAGAGAACAGCGATAGTCAAATGTTTAACAACTGGACGCTATATGCTGCCATACTGTTTCCATGACATCGCGAGAAACAACTGAATGTTGAAGGGACTTTAAAGAATGACCAAGAAATGAACAATTCGAACCATTAATAACGGATATCTTAGAATCGGCTTATGACACAAAAAATTTATTCGAAATAAATTGTGAGTTTTAAAGAGATCTAAGCGTTTTGTGTAGTACGTTTTCGTCTATCGCTTAACGTTTACCAGTTATACAAGGTTATACAAAATTCCTTCTGAATGAAGAGGACTTTCAAAGCTATTCACAAAGAATTCAAGATATACATTTTATTTGCATGTAAATATCTTTTAGTATGCCATATTTTAAGCAATATCGTTAGAGCCTCTTTTTAGAAAATTAAATTTTTCGAAAAATGTTCCATTTAAAGGGTAGTTGGAGCTGGTGGATTCTCTCGAAAATTTTCGTGTCGTATCCTTAGAAGATAATGAACTTAAATACCAAGTTTGGTAGTTACTTTCTTTTTAGAGTTAGCTGTTCACGGACACACAGGCACATGGATTTATTTTTTTAAAAATGCTTCTTTTTTTACTTTCTCTAATACGTATAGTAACTAGGAGAAGTTTTGTATTTCACCCAAAAATTCGATACCAAAGTTTCACCGGAAATATATGTTTTGAGGTCCCCTGAATCCAAAAAAAAGCATTTTTGGAAACATGTCCGTGTGTGTGTCTGTGTGTGTTTGTGTGTGTGTGTCTGTGAACAGCATAACTCAGAAACGAACAGTCGGATAAACACCAAACTTGGTATTTATGTTCAGTATCTTTCAGAGATGCGACACGAAGGTTTTCAAGAAAATCCCCCCACCCCAGATTACCCTCTACATAGAACATTTTTCGAAAATTTTAATTTTCTCAGAAATGGCTCTAACGATTTTGATTGAAATATCATATATTTAAGGTACTTTCATGACAAATAAAATGTATATCTTCAATTTTCTGGGAATGTCTCCAAAAGTATTCTTCATTGTGAAATTTTGCATAACTGGTAAACCATAAGAGATAGACAAAATTTGACTACACAAAAAATGTAGATCGCGTTAAAATACACAATTTATGTCATATACATTTGTTTATTGAGTGAACCATTTTCGAGATATTGCTTGTTATTCCGTTAAATTTTCCAATACTTATACTTTTTCTCAAATGGGAATTCGTTATTCATTTTTTTTATGTCCTGGATATGCAAAGAGAATGGAATGCGTCACATAGCAACCAGCTCTTAAAAGAATTGACTATTGCTTAAAGCCTACCAGGTTGCAGAAAAATCCCGTTATCTCTCGATAGGCTTCTGGTGTTTACGTTGTTTGAGAGCGCTACTTATCTCTCGGTCGGCCGGTGCCATCCTCCCGAAGCTCGGGCCATAGCCACTGGGTAGGTAAATAATGTCATGTGAGTGTTACTTTGATAATATTTCCCCACATGATGTCTCTCATAGAAGTTTCGAGATAAGAGTTTAGAATCACTCGCAAGAAAGATTTTTTTGTGCGTGTTTTAAATGTAAAATATTACACAGCGTGCAAGTTTTGAGGGCACCGTGTGTAAACAGAAGATAATACACTGCCTCACGCATGCGCAAAGCCCTGAACACGACAGTAAATTAACTTAAAGCTGACAGATGCTAAAAGTTTTATGTCAGAAGGAAATTTGGATGCATCTCCTCTCTTCTCTTCATCTCAAGGAGGTGTTGCTGATGATATGGGAATTCTTCGACAGGTTTGATGTTATCTAGTTCACATTCTAAAGAACCGTGACAAGGGAGAAAATGCTTCTCGCCCTGAGAGAGCGTGCAGTGGTGGATTGCAGTGGGGCATTATTATTATTATTATTATTATTATTATTACTATTATTATTATTATTACGTATACAGAGATTACTTATGAATTATGTTTTAATTTATTTTATTTTTTCTTTTCAAATAAACAATTAATTTGTTATATAAACTACATTTTTTTCGTCTTTCCTAACCGTGGTAGCATGCAAGGCTCAGAATCCTGAGGTCCTGCGTTCGATTCCTGAGGAAGGCCACTCTGACGCTTGGTTTTTCGTGGTTTATCCGGGTTAGTGAGCGAATGCTGGGGAGGAGTTCCACTTCTATCACGAGTTTCCTGCCCCCTCATTCCGTTTCCCCTTACATGTTTCAGGTGGGCTTCGAGGCTGTGCAGTGTCTATCGGACAAATGGCGCAAATCTTGCTGATTGGAAACTTCTTGTTGGCCCTGTTAGAGGGTAGCCTTCCTTGAGCCGCCTAAGATGGGTAGGGTTCTCTACGTATGTGCAAGAAGGAATCCTTCTCTAAGCAGCCCGACGGTGTGATCTAGTGTACAAGATTGGAATCGATAGGACCTCTGCGCGACTCTGAGGCGTGTCTGATTGCGGCCTATTGCGTCCTACAATAAAATTAAATTTAATTTTATTTATGGACGCTCTTTAACTGCTGTGGTCCTTAGCGTCTCATTCTATATTGGGCGTGAAAGACGGGAAATTTTGCTCAGAGGCCTCTTTATCAGGCTTGAGGTTCTTTTACGTGTCGGTAAATCTAAAACACGGGACCACCGGCCTTATTTCCCTTCCGAGGGAAGACATGCTAAGGACTTTTACGCCCAAAACGATTCATCGCCCTCCGCCGGGTTTGAACCCGCGTCCTCGGTAACTAGAGGCTAGCATGGCCACCACCTGCGGTACTTTCACCTCATCCGTTCCTCCTGGGGAGTGATAGCCACAAAACATCCACCTTAGATCTAGGTGAGCTAGGTGGCTCTCTCTCTGTTACCTTGTTATAGCCACCCTCTCTCGCAACCTTGGAAGATAATAATGAACTCAACTCCAATTGATGTTGGTACGCATGCGTCATTTTGCGCCCGGGTTCGATCCCAGCCTTAGAAAAGCGGATTTTAAGTCCAGGATGCCTATTCAGCGTCGCGAGGAAAGTAAGGAGCTACGACAGACAACGGTCCCGATCACGGAGTCCAAAATTTTATTTGGGAGACACGTGATGCTTGCCACATCACCTCCCCGTATCGGTTGTACGATCGCCCACTTTTTCCACAAAAGAGTGGTCGGTACAGGGGATTCCGCGAACTCCCAAATGGGAACCATCGATGCTACTGCTTAGGCCATCTAGCAATAGGCTTAATTCGTTTTTAAACACACACATGTGGACATTTTTCTAAAAATGCAGTTTTGTATTCATGGGGTCTCAAAACATAAAATATCCATATAGAATTTGGGGTGGAACATAGGCAGCTGTTAGACAGAGCAAAAATATATAAATCTTACTAAAATATATAATTCAGGTCAAATAACCTTTTTTCTATAATTGAGCATTTCCGAAATATTTCTTGTTACATATAGGTTTTCCCAAACTGTATTTGCTGCAGTACCTGTGTACCTTTCGTTGTTTTTATTATTTTTATAAACTCAAATCGGCTTATAAAAACATATTCCCTAATTTGTTTACCTTGAATAATCACTAGTAAGCTATATAACTTACGTATACTAACCTTGTGAGGCGACAAATGGATAGAGATAGCTTTGTGGGTGTTACACATGACTTTTTAAACATATAGTGACGTATTTTCCTGCATCCTCTGCCAACATGAAGGGGTTCGCCACTGATGCCTGGTTTTTTATGCATCCCCCGAGTACTTTACAAAGTTCTGCGCTTCCCCCACCCCCTCACCCTTCCTTTTAAACAAGCTCTTTGTTAACTTCTGCTCTCCGGCCTTCATTAAAAAAAATCCCTTCTTCCAAGAAAGCCGCCCCCGGAATCTGTCGCCAATGAAGATACTATCTTCAGGCTTCCTATTAAGACAATAGGCGTTCGAGAGGTGCGCTGTTAACGCTTTGCATCATGGGAATATACTGCCATGTTTGTTTTATTGACTGACCATGGTCACGCTACCTGCTCTTCAACTCTATTATTGTAATGCGATTCCACTAAACAATTCGATATCTAGATTTCATTGGAAATGAGCTTTTGAAGTCCACTTAAACTCCTCTCCCAAGCAGCAAGAATATTTATCATTTTGACTTTATGAAAAAAAATCTGATGTGTTACACTCACTTTCTATACTCTTGTACAAAATACTTTTACTAACGCCTTATCTACAAATGCATCATGTTAATCGAGATATCGAGTTGTTAATCTTATTGCTAATTTTCTTGTAGGTGCAAGGGGAATATGGTAGGCTTTAAGCGATAGTCAAATGTTTTAAGAGCTGGTTGCTACGTGGCGCATTCCATTCTCTTTGCATTACCAGAACAAAAAAATGAATAACGAATTCCCATTTGAGAAAATAAGTATTGAAAAATTTAAGGGAATAACAAGCAATATCTCGAAAATGGTTCACTCAACAACAAAAATGTATATGACATAAATTGTGTATTTTAATGCGGTCTAAATTTTTTGTGTAGTAAACGTTTGTCTATCTCTTATGGTTTACCAGTTATGCAAAAGTCGTTCACAATGAAGAATAATTTTTTAAAAATTCCCAGAAAATTCAAGATATACATTTTTTAGTCATAAAAACATCTTAAACATATTATATATTAATCAAAATCGTTAGAGCCATTTTTGAGAAAATTAAAATTTTCGAAAAATGTTCCATGCAAAGTGTAATCTGGGGTGGGGAATTTTCTTGAAAACTCTCGTGTCGCATCTCTGGAAGATAACGAGTATTTGCTGTTTATCAGACTGTTCATTTCTGAGTTATGCTGTTCACATACACACACACGCACGGACAATGTTTCCAAAAATGTCAATTTTGGATTCAGCGGGTCTCAAAACTTATATTTTCGGTGAAATCTCGGTATCGAATTTTTGGGTGGAATGCAATACTTCCCCTACTTACTATACGTAGTAGAGAAAGTAAAAAAAAGCTCTAACGATTCTGATAAATATACCATACGTTTATAATATTGACGTGACAAGTAATTTTGTTACTCAAAAAAATGTAAATCACATTAAAAACGCATTTAATGTAAAAACAAACTATTCTTGTTCTTGTTTTGAATTTTCAAATAGCTTATACTTCACTGAAGTGCTAAGCCACTATTTATTTGTTCCTCCTGATGTTCAAAGAGTATGGAATTGCAAAATCAAATATATTGACCCGTTTTGACTATTACTACCGTCTCCTATACCATTCTTTAATCCAACGGTTGCTACATACGTTTAACATAAATTAGATAGAAAAATTTCTGATGTGATACTCTCACATGGCTTTCTCTACCCTCTTATTAGTGCGTATACGAACTACTCTTATTAAATCTTATTTTTCTATGTACTACATTATAATCAAATAAACCTTTGCAAAAACAGGTTATTAGACATTTCGTTATAGATACAAACTGTACACAGAAGTTTAAAACCGTGTCGCTTCATACTTTACGATACCTCGCGAGAAACAACAGAAGAGCGTCAGTACCTTAAAAGAATGAACGAAGCGGGGAATCGTTGTTCAGTAGCATCTGGAGAGCGTTGTTCCTCTGGTTGATGCTATCTGCTGCAGTGTTTCGTCCTCCGCTATGGATGCTCGACGGCTGCTGTATTTTCCATTCCTAATCTTTCCCTATATAGCTAATTCTTGGTTCTCAGGGTTATCGTGGGCGAGTCAAATTAAAAATATACTGCATTTCCCTTAATAAATGTGGTTTATTTCAATTTGTATATCATGGACAGTTAGCTTTTCTCCCATTATACCAATCCCACCATTTGAATAAGTCAGGAGCCTAACTAACGGCACACGTCTTCCCACCCGTAAGCACACACGTGCATCTGTCGTCAAGAACATAGCGCTTTGTGTCGCCGAAATTCAGGAAGAGAGTGAAAATCTGGGGCTTTGTTCGCCTTTATATACCTGAGCCTAGTGACGCTTACATCTGCGCCTCAAAATGTAACGACATTTCTAATTGGTCCTCAGAACGCGTTACCTTAACATGTATGAGAATATTCTACTCCAAAGTTTTGCGCTTACGGGTCCCCATGACGCGTCATGAAACGGATTCAATGTCTCCGTCTCTTTCTTTTCTCTATCTGTCTCTTTCTATTTCTCCTTACCGCTACCGGCTCCCTGTTCATTAGCTTGGTGAAAGGTGGGCTATACTTAGAGTTACCTTTTACCTGGAATTTGCTAGCTCGCCCGACTCTTACAATCTGCTTTGTACAATTTTTGGTTGTTGAATATTTTAACAATTTGCTTGGTGAATTATATTATTGCTATGTACAATTCTTATGTGTATGGTATATCCCCTTTCAGAGCTTAGGTAGTAAAAAGTTCAAACCAATAACGAATATTTCGGAAATGTCTGATGCCACAAAAAGGTATTTCCAATAAGTGGCGCTTTAACTACATCTACATTTTTACGGTTTGCCAATACAAGTCATTCAGAATGAATGGACCTCATAGGTTATTCCCAAAGACTTTAAGAAATATATTTCATTTGCCACATACATTTCTAAACATATGGTGTTTTAATCGAAACTACTTTTAGAAAACAAAAACGATAATATCTTCATGTAAAAAGGAACCTGAGGAGAAAGATTTTTTGAAAATATTTGTGTCGCATCCTTGAAACATACTGAACTTAAATATCCGAAGAGAGATTTTTCTATTTTTACTTTCTATATTACGTATAGTAAGTAGGGGAAGTATTGTATTCCACCCAAAAATTAGATACCGAGATTTCACCAGAAATATATGTTTTGAGACCCCCTGATTAAAAAAAAGCATTTTTTGAAACATGTCCGTGTGTTTGTGTGTGTCTGTGAACAGCATTACTCAGAAAAGAACAGGCGGATAAACACCAAACTTGGTATTTAGGTTCAGTATCTTCCAGAGATGCGACACGAAGGTTTTCAAGAAAATCCCTCCACCCCAGATAACCCCTTTACATGGAACATTTTTAGAAAATTTTAATTTCCTCAAAAATGGCTCTAACGATTTTGATTAAAATATAGTATATTTAAGATACTTTCATGACAAATTAAATCTATATATTGAATTTTCTGGGAATGTCTCCAAAAGTATTCTTTCTTGTGAACGGCGTTTGCATAACTGGTAAACCATAAGAGATAGACAAACTTTTACTACACAAACAATGTAGATCGCGTTAAAATACACAATTTATGTCATATACATTTTTTTGCTGAATGGACCATTTTCGAGATATTGCTTGTTATTTCCTTAAATTTTCCAATGCTTATACTTTTTCTCAAATAGGAATTTGTTATTCATTTTTTTTTGTCGTGGTAATGCAAAGAGAATGGAATACTCCACATAGCAACCAGCTCTTAAAATAGTTGACTATCGCTTAATGCCTACCAATTCCCCTTGCATCTACAAGATAAAGTTGGTATTTTATTAGCTCCACGTATGGACGCCAATTTGAAGCAGTTTGTATTGAAGGAGTTTATTATATTTCAAATGTTGGGGAGCCGAACATGTAGTAGTTGCAACCGCACGTATTGCAAACAGTTTTCGGGTAGCCTTCACCCCAAATGTATTTTCACTGTTTCTTTAAATATTTAATATTTATGTTTGCCTCGGCTGCGTCAGTATTTTTTTTAGAGACATGTTTCTCTTGGTAGGGTTGTGCTACGACTGAAGAATGTAGGGTTACACAGATTTTTAGTTTTAATTCATTCTTTTTTTTTAATCCTTGACACAAATTAAGTAACACTTCACAATTATAGAGAGCTATGAGATTCTTTTATTTAATACTTGCACTTTTTAACACGTATACTCTTTTCGTCTAACAGGAATACGTAATTAATTTCTCGAGGACGCATCTTGCGTTTGGTTATGAGCACTGTTTGGTGGCAACTGAATTGTTTTCCACCGCCTAAATTTGTAGATTTCTGTATTTCAAGTCTCTGATTGGCTATTTTTACTCCAATAGAATACCTTCACTTAACTAAAGCTTTTTCTTGTTGTTGATTGGCTATTTTATAAACTGTCACTAAAATTACATTATTGCTTCCAAGAATCCAAAGTAGCATTTAAACTCTCAAACTGATTATTGTCTCAAAGTTACCTCATTGTTACCTCTTTGTTACCAACTTTTGACCTATTTCTCACAGCTCCTACATTATTAAATTACGTAATACATTCATACAACATTATTGAACATGTTTACAACAATATAAGCATATGCAATGACTGTTACATACATTTTTCAAATTATTACATACACATATTGATTCAAGGCGGGCGGTTATTGTATTTACACATTGTATAATTAGACTGAAATTATTTAAGTTTTAAAAATACTGTCTCAAACAAAATTAGCAATAAGATTAACATCTCGATTAACATCCATGAAGCATATGGAGAATAAGCGTTTGTAAAAATAGTTTGTACCAGAGTAGAGAAAGTCATGTAAATGTTTTTGGTACTTTTTGTCTATCCACTATGCTTTACCAGCATACAAAATTATAAAAAATCCTTTGGAATGAAGAGGACTTCCCAGAAATTTCAAGATGTACATTTTATTTATCATGCAAATGTCTTATAGGAGGTGTAGTTTCACACTCCCTACTACATATAGTAAGTAGGGGAAGTACTGCATTCCACCCAAAAATTTGATACCGAGATTTCACCCAAAATTCATATTTTGAGGAGCCCTGAATCGAAATAAAGCATATTTGCAAACAAGTCCGTGTGTGTGTCTGTGTGTCTGTCTGTGAACAGTATAAATCAAAAACGAAAAGTCGGATGAATACCAAATTTGGCGTATGAGTTTAGTATCTTTCAAGGTTGCGACGAAAAGATTTTCAAGAAAATTCTCCCCCAGACTACCCTTTACATGGAACATTTTTCGAAAATTTCGTCTTTCCAAAAAATGGCTGTAATGAAGTTTTATTAAAATATATGTTTAAGATATTTTATTGCAAATGAAATGTATATCTTGAACTTTCTGGGAATTTCCCCAAAGGTCCTGTTGATTTTGAATGACTTTTGCATAATTGGTAAACCGTAAGAGATAGACAACATTTTGCTATATAACAATTGTAGATATATTTAAAACACACAACTTGTCACATACATTTTTTGTGGAATGAACCAATTCCGAGATATTCCTTGTTATTCGTTTGAATTCTCCAATACTTATACTTTTTCTCAATTTGAAATTCTTTATTCGTTTTTTGTCCTGGATATGCAAAGAGAATGGAATACTGCACATAGCAACCAGCTGTTAAAATATTTGACTGTCGCTTAAAGCCTAGCAATTCCCCTTGCATCTACAAGAAAATTAGCAATAAGATTAACATCTCGATTAACATGAAGCATATGGAGAATGAGCGTTTGTAAAAATAGTTTGTACAAGAGTAGGGAAACTCATGTGATTGCAAAACAACAGATTTTTAATTAAGTACCGTTATTTAAAAAAAGCATAATAATTATTTTCCAAATACTTTATTGTCATTCATTAGCTTACCTGCTTCTCTACATAGTCACCGTCTTTATTCAGGCATTTATTGTAACGGGAAAGCAGTTTTTGTGTGTCTTCGTCAAAGAACGATGCCGCCTGTGATGAAAGCCAAGTCTGCACTTCTTGTTTCATATCGTCGTCGTTAAAATGTTCTCCACCAAGAAAGGTCTTCAGATGAAGAAACAGATGCAAATCTGTTCATGACAAAGCCTGGCCACACATAGCCAAAGAAACTCGAAGAAGATGTATTTTATTAGCTCCACGTATGGACGCTAATTTGAAGTTGGTGGTTTGTTATTGAAGGTGTATTATATTTCAACTGTTGGGGAGCCAAACTTGAAGTTTGTTTCAACCGCACGTATAGTACCCGCTTTCCGGTAGCCTTCGCCCTAAGTTTAAAAATATTAACTTTATAATTTTGACTGTTTCTTTAATTATTATGTATTTATGTTGGCCTCGGCTGCGTCAATATTTATTTTAGAGACATGAATGTCTTAGCAGGGAGTGGTGCGAATTAAGAATGTAGGCTTACACAGATTATAATTTTACTTCACTCCTTTTATCAATGCTTGACACGATTTAAATAACACTTCACTGATATAGAGAGAGGTGTGAGATTCTTTTGTAAATTGCTTGCACTTTTTAACACGTAAACTGTTTTCTCACAAAAAATACGTATTAAATTTTTCGAGGACACATCTCTTGTCCAGTTACAAACGCTGTTTGCAGGCAACTGAACTGATTTCAACCACCTAAACTTGTAAATTTCTATATTTCAATTCTCTGATTGGCTAATACTACTCCAATAGAATACCTTCATTTAAATAAAGGTTTTTCTGGTTGTTGATTTTTAAACTGTCTCAAAATTTACATTATTGCTTCCAAGAATCACAAGTAATATTTATAATATTTCAAATTATTACTGCCTCAAGGTTACCTCATTGTTACCTCATTGTTAGCAACTTTTAACCTATTTCTCAAAGCTCCTACACTATTAAATTACGTAGTATATTCACATAACATCATTACACATGGACATAATAATATAAACATATACAATGATTGTAGCATACATTTTACAAGTTATTACATACACATATTGTTTCAGGGCGGGTTGTTATTGAATTTACATATTATATAATTAGACTGAAATTATTTGTGTTAAAAATAGTGCCTCAAACTGAAGTTCTGATCGCATAATTTGGTTCGGATTAATTTGACCATGCTCCCTACAGTCCGGATTTGGCACTTGTGAAACAAGCATTTCGATCTTACTTCACAGGCGGCTTCATTCTTTGACGAAGGCATACTAAAACTGGTTTCTCGTTAATTCATGTGACTGAATAACTACGATGCTGTGTGGAGAGGTACTGTAAGGTCGGTAAAATGATAATAAATTATTTGGAAAATGAAGTCCTGTTAATTTTTTTTAAAAAAATATTGTTATTTATTTTAAAAGCACGCCTCGTATACTTTAATAAAAATTGTTACAGGCATTTTTTCAAAAAATGAAACTTTATACAAAGTTTTGAATTTGAATTAGTCGGTGCTTGATTCACAGATGCACAGGCGCACTCATATACGTTTAACTTTTATCTAAATGCTGTTTTTGGATTCAGGGGGCATTAAAATATGCATTTCCGTGAAATCTCGATATCGACTTTTAGGGTGAAATACACTATTTCCTAGTAGGAATTATACGAAGTTGTAATGGGTAGAGAAAGTCGTGTGAGTGTTCTGTCTCCAGTCTCATAATGACTCGTTCATGTAAATGGGAGAAAGGTATAAAGCAGGGCAAGGAAAATGAAGTAGCTATGTGTAACATTAAGCGAAGAAGGTAAGAGAAGGGAATAAAACAATTTCTCTGGATTTGAGGGAAGAGGGGAGAAAATTACTCGGAAGAAAGGATGCAAAAAGGTGGAATTGGGATAAACATGTAGGATATATGGGGCTATTCTTTTCATGGCCACCATTATCTCGCAGATTTGTTTCGGAAATTGTGAGCAACGCGGCCAGAAATAATGTAACTGCAAACGATGATAAGGGGTTCTCTTTCCTGCTTCCACGGCATTCAAGCAGAAAACTGCAGTTCTCCACATTAACCTCGTGTAGCTTTGCACAGATCGACACAGAGGATTTGCCAAGAAGTTTTCATCCCTTTATTTACTGTATCGAGATTACTTCATAACCCTAAGAACTTTAAACGATACTTGCACAATTTATTTAATGTCGAATTGCATTTTTGGACATTTTAAACTAACGATACTGCTTTGGCAAGTTTCCAGTTAAAATTGCAGTGTTCCAAATTACTCTAGACCTCGGAGCAGAATGGCTTGGTGTGAGACTTGCACTCTGGAAGTGCCAAATTCGATTCCCTTCGACCGCCCCTCTGACTCTTGATTTTTCGAGGTTTCACCCAGTCGGTAGGCACTGGATACCAGTAACCTATGGTATTTAATTTATATGGTTTTAAAAATGAATTAATAAATTTAAAATATAAAAATTGAGGCAGTATTTTTAACACTTAAATGATTTCAGTCTAATTACATAATATATAAATTCAATAACATACCACCTTAAAGCAATATGTGTAGGTAACAGTATATAAAAAGTGTATATTACCGTCATTGTAAATGCTTATATTATTGTATACATGTTCAATAATGTTGTGTGAATGTATTACGTAATTTAAAAATGTAGGAGCTGTGAGAATAATAGTTTGGAAGTTGCTAACAATGAGGAAACAATGAGCTAGCCTTGAGGCAATAATGAATTTGAAATTTTAAGGCTACTTGTAATTCTTGGAAGCAATGATGTAATTTTTGTGACTGTTTATAAAATAGCCAATCAACAAACAAAAAAGAAAGCTTAAGTTAAATAAAAGTATTCTATTGGATTAGGAATGGCCAATCAGAGACTTGAAATATAGCAAAGTTTGCAAATCTAGAAGTCAGTTGCATGTAGACAGCGCTCATAACTGGACGCATGGTTGTGGACAGTGTTCCTAATCGGACGCGAGATGTGTCCTCGAGAAATTTAATATGTATTTCGTGTGAGACACTACAAATAGCTTACGTGTTAACAATTGCAAGTAATTAATAAAAAAATCACACAGTTCTCTCTCTATATCAGGGAAGTGTTATTTAAATCGTGTCAAGAATTAATACAAAGTAGTGAAGTAAAAATTATAATCTGTGTAAGCCGCATCACGCCCTGCCAAGACATCCATGTCTCTAAAATAAATACTGACGCAGCCGAGGCAAACATAAATATATACTATTTAAAGAAACAGTCAAAATTACAAAGTTAATATTTTTTTAAACATTTTTGAACGAGGACTATTCAAATTTTTTAAGTTATTTTTTGTCTCACACAAAATACATTTTAAATTTCTCGAGGACATATCTCGTGTCCGGTTAGGAACACTGTTTACAACCAATGCGTCCAGTTATGAGCGCTGTCTACAAGCAACTGACTTCTAGATTTGTAAATTTTGCTATATTTCAAGTCTCTGATTGGCTATTCCTAATCCAATAGAATACTTTTATTTAACTTAAGCTTTCTTTTGGTTTGTTATTGGCTATTTTATAAACTGTAACAAAAATTACATTATTGCTTCCAAGAATTACAAATAGTATTGTTAAACTTTCAAATTCATTATTGCCTCAAGGCTATCTCATTGTTACCTCATTGTTAGCCACTTTTAACCTATTATTCTCACAGCTCCTACAATATTAAATTACGTAATACATTCACAAAACTTTATTGAACATGTATACAATAGTATAAACATATACAATGACTGTAATATACATTTTTTATATATTGTTACATACACATATTACTATAAGGCGGCTGTTATTGAATCTATATATTATATAATTAGACTGAAATAATTTAGGTGTTAAAAATACTGCCTCAAAATATACATAAAATAGAACATAAAAATGTATATATAACATGAAAGGATATAAAATTAAATTTTAAAGATGAAACAATAAGAACATCTACATTTAAAGTAATTGGGTGTAAAGATATTGCGATGAGTGATAACGAAATGGGAGTTGTGTTGACCGTAAAGGTATTTTGTTAATTGTGAATGTAATTTAAATTTATTTATGAAATTTTTACGCTTTTTATTTATTTGCTTTTTGTATTTAAGCTTTATGATTAAGGTTTTAATAATTATTATGTTGGAATTGTAGTTTGAATTATGGTTTATGTTGTTGGAACGAAACCTATTGTTTTGTTTTAATTTTATTTTATATATAAAAGTTGTTTATTTTTATGTTATATATTTATATATTACATGTATATATACATATTTGTTAAATTAATTTTGATTAACTTCATTTTATACATTTATATATATATATATATATTTCCTTTCTTATTTATTTACTTTGGCTACTTTATTTATAATTAGGTATTAGTT
Source organism: Deroplatys truncata (assembly GCA_030765065.1). Classification (NCBI taxonomy): domain Eukaryota; kingdom Metazoa; phylum Arthropoda; class Insecta; order Mantodea; family Mantidae; genus Deroplatys; species Deroplatys truncata. The sequence goes on along the minus strand of CM060976.1, from coordinate 262,988,186 downwards.
TTATATACATATATACGTAAATTTTGTGTTGTAAAATTCTTTAAAAAAGTGAATAAATTATAAGGATCCGGAATATAGGCTGTGGTTTGAGGAATGATGAACCAGAGTTGAGCATTACTGATTTTTATTTATTTATTAGACGATTGCTGGGTTGGTTTCATATCTACCATGAAACTTACCGTACCTTTTTATGTTTCAGGTGTGTTTCTTGGTTTCGTGTTGCGTGGCGGTGCCGGAGAGATGGCGCGGATGCTTGCTTCAAGGAAACAGTATTCCCCGTGCGCACAAGAGAGCGGATTGTTTGATGGGGTCGCACATATGCCTCTCTAGGGCAGGAACTATTCTTCGAGCAAGGAAAATTAAGGACCTCTGCGCGTCACCGTGACCTGCCACCTGCAACCTGTAGCCTTCTGTGATTCCTTTATTTGATAGAGGAGGTAGCCTAATAGATCTCCCTCTGTCGGAATTCCCGAGATGCCCCTTCCGTTGTATAGCCTTACTCTAGAGTTGTAAAGTATTTTCCAATATACGAGATTACAGCTAATCAGACGTTTAGCGAGATTCAGTGAGCTATGAATCGGCTGTGTGGTGTTTTTTCATTTGCGTTATTTTGCGGCTATTGAATGGCGCTGATGCAACTATACAACACACATATCTTAAACAAAATTAAACATTTCAAATTATCAGTGTTATGGGAGTATTCATATGCACTTTCCGCAAAAAGCACAACTTTTTACTTTCTCTACTACGTAGAGTAAGTATGGGAAATATTATTTTCCACCCAAAAGTTCGATACCGAACTTTTACCGGAAATATATGTTTTGAGATCCCCTGAATCCAAAAAAAGTATTTTTGGAAAAATGTGTGTGTGTGTATGTGTGTGTGTATATGTGTGTGTGTGTCTGTGAACAGCATAACTCAGAAACGAAGAGTCGGATAGACACCAAACTTGGTATTTAGGATCGGTATCTTCCAAGGATGCGGCACGAAGGTTTTCAAGAAAATCCCCCCACCCCAGATTACCCTTCACATGGAACATTTTTCGAAAATTTTCTCAAAAATGTCTCAAAAGATTTTGAGTAAAATATCATATGTTTAAGATATTTTCATGACAAATAAAATGTATATCTTGAATTTTCTGGGAATGTCTCCAAAAGTATTCTTCATTGTGAACGACTTTTGCATAACTGGTAAACCATAAGAGATAGGCAACATTTTACTACACAAAAAATGTAGATCGCGTTAAAATACACAATTTATGTAATATACATTTTTTTTGTTGAGTGAAGGATTTTAGAGATATTGCTTGTTATTCTCTTTAATTTTTCAATACATATTTTCTCAAATGGGAATTTGTTATTCAGTTTTTTTGTCTTGTATATGCAAAGAGTATTAATCTGTGGCAAAGAGAATGATGCTGCACCTAGCAACCAGCTATTAAGAGATATGGCTATGCTTAAAGGCTACTGTATTTCTATATTGCTCTTGCAAATACAAAACGAGGGGAACATAGTACGCCTTAAGCGATTGTCAAATATTTTTAGAACTGGTTGCTATGTGTAAAACGTAATTCTCTTTGCATGTCAAAGGTCGTTTCTGCAAATGTTTATCTCGATTAATATGAAATTGATGGAGAATAAGAGTTTGTAGAAATAGTTTATACAAGAGTAGAGAAAGTCATGTTAGACACATCAGATTTTCAGAAAAAGCGCGCGAGCGCGTGTGTTCATGCCTTTGTGTATAGCATAACCCCAAAACGAAACTCTGTTAAATACCAAACTTGGTATTCAGTGTCTTCCAAGCATGCAACTTGTAGAATTTCAAGAAAATTCCTAAACCAAACTACCCTATACGGGGAACACTTTTCGAAAGTTTTGATTTTGTCAAAACGTCTCTAAGGATTTTGATTAAAATACCATATGTTTAAGATGTTTTCATGAAAAATTAAACGCTTATGTTGAGTTTTCTGGGAACAGCCTTTAAGGTCCTCTTCACTGAATGAGTTCTTTTTATGACTGGTAAACCGTAACAGATGGGCAATATCTTACCACACAAATGAGGTAAATGTCTTTAACGCACACGTTTATGTCAAATAATTTTTTTTTTGAAGTAACAATTTCTTTAAAATTGTTTTGAATTTAATTTAGGTTACACCGGGAATTTGTGAATCCTTTTTTGTCATTCTTTCTTTGGTCATGCAAAAACATGAAATTTTAAAGCGATCACATAGCGGTGCGTATTTTAAAAATTTGGCTATCGTTTTACCTACCGTATTGTACAACGAAATTTGTAAATTTTAACTGGAAGTAGTAGATAGAATAATAAACTTTTGTAAGAATATTTTGTAGAATAGTGAGTAGAGATTGTCATATGAATGCAACACATTTTTCTTCAGAAGACCTCGTGACAAGTAGAAAAGCAGTAAACCTTACTGTAAATAATTCAGGTAGAGAAATGAAAATAAATTGATTGTTATTGTAATATAATAATAATAATGATTATAATACCACAATTTGTGATAAGACCTTACGCTCTTAAGACCAGCTCTGATGCAGGCGAAGTTTCCAGACCAGGTGTAAACTTAAGACAAACCTTAGACTAAACATGCCCCCCCCCAGAAAGTTAAATGCAGGGCTACACGTTTTCCCATGGGATTCTGAACCACTCTGGAGTCTTGACTTATCTCTTAACTTTTTAAAATTACTCCATCTTTCACAAAAAAGGGGGGGGAGCTTAGTGCTTCGCCCCCACACGAAGCGAGCTGCAACTTGAATAGATGTATCTGGTTTCAGATAGTGGTTGTTTGGCAGACTTGGGGGCGACGGGGGAGGGGGTTCAAGTGCCACTTATGGGCTGCTTACAATACATAATTGAATGGTGCAACATAAATTTCCCAGTTGGGTTGGTCGTAAAGGGCAACATTTAAAATTAAAATCATCGGTTTATCTTCATAACGAGGGAGAGTTGTCCTAAATTTTATAAGAGAGAGAAGAATATATTGTGTTACATTCACATGATATTTTCTGTCCACTATCGTTTATTTGTGTATATCTTGTACAAACTACGAGGCGTATTTTTGAAGTACTTATAATTTTTATTTTCTCACTATGTACAAGTATTAAGGGAAATATTTTATTCCATTCAAAAATTAGATACCAAGATTTCATCGGAAATACATGTTTTGAAGCCCCTGAATATACTTTTTTTTAAAAAAAACAACCATGTGTGTGTTTGTCCGTCTGTCTGTGTCTGTCTGTCGATACCAAATTTGGTATTTAAGTTTAGTACCTTCCAAACATACGACATAAACATTTTCAAGAAAATCCCCTTACCCCAAACTACCCTTTACATGGAAGATTTTTCGAAGATTTAAATCAAGATTTTGATCAAAATAGCGTATATTTGGGAATAACCTTCGAAGTTCTTTTCATTCGGAAGGAATTTTTTATTATATTTAACACACACACAATGCCATTTACATTAATGGTTCGAATCATTCATTACTTGGTAAATCTCTTAAACTCCTTTCAACATTCAGTTGTTTCTCCCAATGTCATAGAAACAGTATGGAATTTTAAGGCTAGCATATAGCGTCCAGTTCTTAAAACATTTCACTATCGCTGTTCTCTTTGTATCTATAACGAAATGTGTAATGTAGCTATTTCTGTAAAGGTTTATTTGGATTATAATGAAATATATACAAAAATAAGACAAGGTCATGTGAATGTAACACATCAGAATGTTATGTGTAGTGAGCCTTTGTTCCATAAAAGCTTACCAAATTCATTGAAAATGAGGAGAAAATTTAATATGGATATTTTATTTTTATGACGTATATGAGATTTGATTGTAAACCGTTAGTGTGTTTTTTCAGAAATTAAAAAATATAACGAACCTTTGTCTATGTGTAGGGTGGTTTATGTTGGTGGGGGTTGAACATCTACGTGTTACGTTTCGTAAAGGAATTTGGGATAAATATGAAATATGTTGTTTCCATATGGAATTTTTGTAAATACAGTTCTTCCCATACCTACTTTAGCCAAGCGGTAAAAAAAGCAAAATTACTGGCCACAGAATTTCCCTATATACATCCGCAACACGCACCTTTATTTTATTTTTTAATTTGAAGGGCATGTCATTGAACCGAGAAAGGTGCAAGTAAAAAACTGGTCAGACTATACCTTTTAATAATGAATACAGCCAAGGGCTGACGTAATGGAGTGAAGTCCCCAGGTCATTCATAAGCTTTAACAAGAGTGGAGTATTTTATTTCTTGAAGACACTTTGTAATTTTGACTGCCGTGAAGAAACAAAGACTTTAAGACAGGTTTGGTAAGAGAATGTCGGTCATTATACCACCTCAAGGAAAGACTATCAACAATTTAACGCTGTTATTATCTTGTTGAGGTCGCTTGTTAGGAGGGTTCGGCGCCACTACTGTAGTCCCCGGCCCTCGGCGATCTCCAGTATTTGCACAAAATGAGGGCTTTCATATCGCCAACTAAAACTGCAGTGAAGAAACGGTGCTGTTACGTATTCCTGTTGTACGTTTAAATGTTCAAATCTTTTACTCTGTCATGCTTATACAATTAAACATAACAAAAGAATTTCTACTTCTAACAATTTAGAAGCACGTGTTTTGAGGTCCCTAAACATTTTTAGAAAAACATTGTGTGTGTTTGAATTAATTGTTTTTCCACACCTGATCTGTGTATAGAACAACGTCGGAAAGGTAGAACCAAACGATTGAAAAATTCAATGTCATAGCCCAGGATTTCAACCATGGACCTCGCGTTTTTCAATCTTCTGATTCTACCTTTCCACACTTGTCCTACATCCATATCTAGTGTGGAAGAATAACCACCTAATAGAGGCCAAACTATGGAGACCGGGACTCAAATACTTACGGCATTGTAAATCGCCAATGGGATATGCAGTCTCAAAACAACTTGAGATTTTCTTGTAGTTTACCGGGAAAAAATCGAGTCAGCTGGAGAATTTAATGCCCTATCGGCACGTTATCATGGTAACTCAATAATCAGGGCAACCGGATGAAAACCGGGAGATCCGTGGTTCAAATCTCGCCTATAACATTGAATTTTTCAGTCGTCTGATCCTAGATTTCCAACTGTGTGTGCGTTTGTGAGCGTCAAATTCGCAAATTAAAAACGAAATGTTCAGCTTTAAAGTTGAAGCAGGAAATTTTCAATTAACTTCGGAATGAATATCTTTTCTTATTATTTTACGCATAAAACGGATATAGACTGCGCGCGCTAAGTTACCCATGGGTAGACAGTGCGAGCGTCTCCCGTCTCGTTTACCTGACGGAGGTAGGGTTAATGGCCGGTCCTCTCCAGAACTTTAAGCGTGCGGAAGAATAACTTATGTGACGCTGCTCCGTTCCAGACAATTCCTTTAGGCCGTTTCGAGTAGGTTCCACTTCTAGAAAGTTACACGTTGTATGCGGGTCTATATAAAGGGGTGCTCTTACACGGATAGTTCAGTTCTGTTAGCTAAGAAATTACAAAACGAAAAGTGGACCATAAAGGTGGACAGTGCAGTTCAGTCAAGTGCAACGTTTGTACTACTTTGAGTGCCAAGTGATAAATAAAGTTTGTTTCGCAGTAATTCGTGTTCTCATTTCTCTCGCTCTCTCTTCTCATTTCTTCTTAGAGATACTACAATATTTTTTTGTGAAGAGCCTGTAAGATACCCTAAGTGACATAACAAATGAACTACTTGGTGGAAGTAGATGAAGGTGCGGCAGCATGTTGCCAGAGATCTCTCACACAAACGCAGAAAGCTGGACGTCACATGGCGTGAGTGTAACGAGTCAATAGTGGGTCTGGTCCCACAACACGGGACAGTTGACGAAACAGGACAGGACGGTGTGCGGCAATTAGCGAGCTGTTACGGTGCACTGCAGTGGTGTTCCTCATTGCAACATGGACCGTAGACACCATTTGGATGTCTTCATACGGGGACAAATCATCGGGAAACTGGAAGAAGGCCGAAGTGTGACGAGTGTTGCTCAGGAGTTTGGAATTGTTTCACGTGCATGGGGAACCTTCCAAACCACAGGCACTGCTTCCCAAGGAGAGGTAGTGGTCGACCACGTTCAACCACAGCAGCAGATGGCCGCTACATTGTGCAACAGGCAAGAAGGGCTCCACGCCAAACAGCGGGTGCAATTGCAACCACATTTAACAGGACAGCTGGGCACGCAATGTCATGATACACAGTGGCACGGCGACTACACAGAGGTGGTCTCTTTGCCCGACGGCCAGTACGTTGTGTTTCATTGACATCCGCACATCGGCGGCACCATTTGCGATGCTCCCAAGAGCATAAAAATAGGACCAACAAGGAATGGGGTCGCGTGTTCTTCTCGGATGAGAGCAGATTCAATCAAAGTAGTGACTCTCGACGTACCCTCATCTGGCGAGAGGTGTGAACACGTAAGGAGCCCAGGAACATCCTTGAACATGATCGTTTTGGTGGTCCGGGTGTTACGGTTTGGGGAGGCATAATGTTGCATGGGCGCACCGACCTCCAAATCTTTGAACACGGTAGGCTCACCGGTCAACGTTATTGTGATATTGTATCTTTCCTCATGTGCGTCTTTTGAGGGGTGCAGGAAGCCCTGACTTCATTTTTAAGGATGACAATGCGCGCTCGCATGAACAGCGCAGGTGGAGGATCTCTTGGAACGAGAGGATATTCGGCGAATGGACTGGCCTGCACGTTCCCCCTATTTAAATCCCATCGAACACGTGTGAGGTGCTTTGGGGATACGTATTGCAGCACCGACCATCCCACAGTTGTCAACAGCGCTGGTAGAGGAATGGAACGCTCTACCACATGGGAGCACGATGCAGAGCATGCATTGCTGTCCGTGGTAATCATACACCCTTTTAAGCACCATGTGTCTGTTTCTGTAAATCCAGTAGTGTAGTAAAATGTTGTATCTCATACTCTTTACCAGTTATACAAGGGATATTAAGAATTAAGAGGACTTTTAGGGGCATTCCAAGAAAATTCAAGATATAAATTTCATTTGCCATGAAAATATCTTAAACATATGATGTTTTATTCAAAATCGTTAAAGCTGTTTTTGAGTAAATAAAAATTTTCGAAAAAATTTCCAGGTAAAGGGTAGTCTGAAGTGGGACATTTTCTTGAAAATTTTCCTATCGTATCCTTGGAAGATACAATAGTCTGATAATAAGTTTGGTATTTATCCGACTTTTCGTATTTGAGTTATGCTGTTCACAAACAGACACACCACACTCATACACGGACGTGTTTCCAAAAATGCTATATTTGGAATCCGGGGACCTCAAAACAATATTTCAGTGAAATCTCGGTATCGAATTTTTGGGCGGAATGCGATACTTACCCTACTTACTATACGAAGTAGAGAAAAAAAATCTGACGTGTTTCACTCATATGACTTTCTCTTCTCTTGTACAAACCATTTTTACAAACACTTATTATTCATCTATTTCTTATTAACGGAGATAAACATTTGCAGGAAATATCTTTTGACATGCAAAGAGAATTACATTTTACACATAACGACCAGTTCTAAAAATATTTTACTATCGCTTAAGGCGTACTATGTTCCCCTTGTTTTGTATTTGCAAGGGCAATATAGAAATACAGTAGCCTTTAAGCATAGACATACCTCTTAATAGCTGGCTGCTAGGTGCAGCACCATTCTCTTTGCCACAGATTAATACTCTTTGCACATCCAATACAATAAAATGAATAACGAATTCCCATTTGAGAAAATAAGTATTGAATAATTTAAGGAAATAACAAGCAATATCTTGAAACTGGTTCAGTCAACAAAAAAAAATTATATGACATAAATTGTGTATTTTAACGATATCTACATTTTTTGTGTAGTAAAATTTTGTCTATCTCTTATGGTTTAACAGTTATGCAAAAGTCGTTCACAATCAAGAATACTTTTGGAGACATTCCAGGAAATTCAAGATATACATTTTATTTGTCATGAAAATATCTTAAACATAATACTTTAATCAAAATCGTTAAAGCCATTTTTGAGAAAATTGAAGTTTTCGAAAAATGTTCCATGTAAAGGGTAATCTGTGTTGGAGAATTTTCTTGAAAACCTTCGTGTCGCATCTCTGGAAGATACTGAACCTAAATACCAAGTTTGATGCTTATCCGACTGTTCGTTTCTGAGCTATGCTGTTCACAGAAAAACACACACACACGGACATGTTTCCCAAAATCCTATTTTTGGATTCACAGGACTCAAAACATATATTTCCGGTGAAATCTCGGTATCGAATTTTTGGGTGGAATACAATACTTCCCCTACTTACTATACGTAGTAGGGAAAGTAAAAAGCAGTGAGCGCATAATGAAGATCCTTATTTGATTCTAATAATCATCACACTTTTAAAGTAACCAGTCCTCCAACATAAACAAAAATGATATAACCTCTCCCTCTCCTACCCCTCACTTCCAAGAAGAGAACCTTGTGCTATGAATAAAAGAAAAGGAGTAAGTATATGGAAGCAATCTTTAATCCCAATACCCTTAAGGCTGGTGTAAATGGAAGGAGGGTGTGAAATGTGGCCTCGGGGTGCTCTAGTAGTAATGAAGGGTTGTTTGCTCAAGATGGGGTGGTAGCCACAACAGGTAATGCTAATTACGCGAGGACATGATCCTGCACACAAGCTTCTACCTGGATTATATAAGATGCTGGTGGTCTGTTACAGATTTGTTTACTGGCACTAGTAAGGCTTCTCAAAGTTTCCCTTTGACGTCTACTGAAGTTCAATAAAAATGGAATCAATGGAAATCAGGACATATAATACAAAAAATCTAATGTGTTACACTCTCAGGACTTTCTCTTCTCTTGTACAAAGTATTTCTACAAAATCTTATTCTCCATCTATTTCACATTAATCGAGATAAACATTTGCAGAAACGATCTGTTGACATGCAAAGAGAATTACATTTTACACATAGCGGCCAGTTCTAAAAATATTTGACTATCGCTTAAGGCGTACTATGTTCCCCTTGTTTTGTATTTGCAAGGGCAATATAGAAATACAGTAGCCTTTAAGCATAGAAATTTATCTTAATAGCTGGTTGCTAGGTGCAGCACCTGCATTTTTGAAATGAATTTTGAACATGTTTTCAAAAATGCTTTTTACTTTCTCTACTACATATAGTAAGTAGAGGAAGTATTGTATTCCACCCAAAAATTCGATACCGAAATTTCACCGGAAATACATGATTTGAGACCCCCTGAATCCAAAAAAAGCATTTTTGGAAACATGTCCGTGTGTGTGTCTCGCTGTCTGTGTGTCTGTAAACAGCATAACTCAGAAACAAACTGTCGGATAAACACCAAACTTGGTATTTAGGTTCAGTATCTTCCAGAGATGCGACACGAGGGTGTTCAAGAAAATCCCCCACCCCAGACTACCTTTTACATGGAACATTTTTCGAAAATTTTAATTTTCTCAAAAATGGCAAGCGATTTTAATTAAAATATCGTATGTTTAAGATATTGTTATGAGAAATGAAATGTATATCTCGAATTTTCTGGGAATGTCTCCAAAGTATTCCTCGTTGTGAACGACTTTTGCATAACTGGTAAACCATAAGAGATAGACAAAATTTTACTACACAAAAAATGTAGATCGTGTTAAAATACACAATTTATGTCATATACATTTCTTTTGTTGAGTGAACCGTTTTCGAGAAATTGTTTGTTATTCCCTTAAATTTTCCAATACTTATACTTTTTCTCAAATTCGTTATTCATTTTTACTTTCTCTACTACGTATAGTAAGTAGGGGAAGTATTGTATTCCACCCAAAATTTCGATACCGAGATTTCACCGGAAATACATGTTTTGAGACTCACTGAATCCAAAAAAAGCATTTTTGGAAACATGTCCGTGTGTGTGTCTGTCTGTGTGTCCGTGTGTCCGTGTGTCTGTGTGTCTGTGAACAGCATAACTCAAGAACAAAGAGTCGGATAAACACCAAACTTGGTATTTAGGTTCAGTATCTTTCGAAGATGCGACACAAAGGTTTTCAAGAAAATCCCCCCACCCCAGACTACCCTTTACATGGGACATTTTTCGAAATTTTTAATTTTCTCAAAAACGGCTCTAACGATTTTAATTAAAATATCATATGTTTAAGATATTGTCATGACAAATACAATGTATATCTCGAATTTTCTGGGAATGTCTCCAAAAGTATTCTTCATTATGAATGACTTTTTCATAACTGGTAAACCATAAGAGATAGACAAAATTTTACTACACGAAAAATGTAGATCGCGTTAAAATACACAATTTATGTCATATACATTTCTTTTGTTGAGTGAACCGTTTGCGAGATAGTGCTTGTTATTCCCTTAAATTTTCCAATACTTATACTTTTTCTCAAATTCGTTATTCATTTCTATTTTGTCCTGGTAATGCATAGAGAATGGAATACTTTACATAGCAACCACCTCTTAAAACGTTTGACTACCATATTCCCCTTGCATCTACAAGAAAATTAGCAATAAGGTTGACATCTCGATATATCGATTAACATGAAGCATATGTAGAATAAGCGTTTGTAAAAATAGTTTGTACAAGAGTAGAGAAAGTCATGTGAGTGTAACACATCAGATTTTTATGGATTCAGGGGGTCTCAAAACATATATTTCCGGTGAAATCTCGGTATCGAATATTTGGGTGGAATACAATACTTCCAATACTTAATACACGTAGTAGAGAAAGTAAAAATTATATGTGTTGCTTTCAAGTGAGATTCTCTACTCACTCTTCTATAAACTATTCTCACAAAAGCTTGTTTTTCTACCTACTTCTTGTTATATTTTTGAAAATCTGGTGGTTATGTAATGGCTTTGAAATTTCATATTCTTTGCATGACGACGAGAATAAACGAATAACGACCATCACTTAAAAATGCAAGTAATTCAAACTTGAAACAAATAAAACAAATATTTTGGAAATGGCAAACGCCAAAAAAGTTTCACTTGATATAAATTGTGTGCATTAAGGCGATTTACATTTTTGTGTAGTAAAATTTTGTGTATCTCTTACGGTTTACCAAAATTCAAGGCATTCAGAATGAAGAGGACTTCACAGGTTATTACTAGTAAATTCAGGACATACCTTATTAATTACCATGTAAATATGTTAATCATATGGTCTTTTAATAAACATTACAGCCAGTTGTGGAAAATAAAGAATTACGAAAGTTGCTCCATGTAAAGGTTGATTTGTGGTGGGGAGGTTTTCTTGAAGGTATTCTTATCGCTCCTTCAAAGATTATTTTTGTTTGAGTTATGTTGTTCACAGGCGGACATACACGCACACACATGGGCTTCTTATTTAAAATGTTTTTGGATTCAAAGATTGTCAAAAAGTGTTATTCCGGTGAAATCTGGGTATCAAATTTTTGGGTGATTGAATACTTTCTCTCCTTATAGTAGGTAAGTAGCACAGAAACTAAAAGTGACAAGTATTGAAAAATTCAAATCAATAACAACGGATGTCACGAAAATTACTGATGCCATTAAAATGTTACGTAAAATAAATTATGTATTTTAAACATATCTATAGTTTCATGAAGGTAGTTTTTGTATATCTTCTGATTTATCTTTCTTCTTTCTCTGTTTACGTCTCCCGATGTTAGTGCTTGCATCCACCAGGACTTGCAAACGGATTCCTGGAGTCAGACGACTGTCGGGTAGCACGGACTAAGGATGAGAGAAAACAAGCAGGATGTGTGATCAGCCTGAATCGGTTTGACGGCGAGGAAGGAGATGATAGGAAATGACGGTAAGATGAATGAAATGAAAGCTGAAGATGGAGAAATTGGTGGTTTGAATGGCGGGGGAAACCGGAAATATCCGCCCAGATACTGCTGTGCTCACCACAGATCTTGAAGAAGTAATTTTCTGCCCCACGTATGGAACGCCAATTTGAAGATGTATTGTTTGTTACGTTATTTATTAGCAACACGCTTTGGGCGTCAATTTGAAGAAGGTATTTTATTTTATTATAGTTCAACTGTTGGGGAGCCGAACACTTGAAGTAGTTGCAACCGCTAGTATAATAAGCAGTTTCCGGTAGCCTTCACCCCAAATGTACCTTCAGGTGGCCTTCGCCCCAAGTTTAAAAAAAAGATATTAACTTTGTAATTTGACTGTTTCTTTAAATATTATATATTTATGTTTGCCTCGGCTGCGTCAGTATTATTGATAGAGACATGGATGTCTTGGCAGGGTTGTGGTGCGACAAGAATGTAGGCTTGCACAGATTTTAAGTTTTAATTCACTCCGTTTATTAATGCTTGACACGATTTTAAATAACACTTTACTGACATAGAGAGAGCTGTGAGATTGTTTAATTAATTACTTGCACTATTTAACACGTAAACTATTTTCGTCTCACACGATACGTATTAAATTTCTGGAGGACGCGTTTTGCGTCTGGTTAGTAACGTAGTCTGCAACCAACTGAATATTTTTCTACAGCCTACATTTGTAAATTTCTGTATTTCAAGTCTCTGATTGGCTATTCCTAATCCAATAGAATACTTTCATTGAACTAAAGCTTTTTCTGGTTGTTGATTGGCTATTTTATAAACTGTCACTAAAATTATAGTATTGCTTATAAGAATTATAAGCAGCATTATTAATCTCTCATACTGATTATTGCCTCAAGGTTACCTCATTGTTACATCATTGTTAGCAAATTTTAACCTATTATTCTCACCTATTTATTATTAAATTACATAACATATTTACATAACATTATTACACATGGATACAATAATATAAACATACAATGACTGTTACATACACATGTTGCTTTAAGGCGGGCTGTTATTGAATTTATATATTATATACATAGACTGAAATCATTTAAGTGTTAAATATACTGCCTCAATCCGTTCCCTGGAATCGAACCCGGGCAACCTTGGTGAACCACTCAGTCATGGCGCCTTCTGGTTTATCCACTATATAAAATTATGCAACATTCCCTTCGAATGAAGAGAATCTCACAAGTTATTTCCAGAAAACTCAAACATTAAATTTTATTTGTCATGTAAACATTTTAAATGTAAAGTATCTTAATATAACTCGTTTGAGAACATTTTACGAAGATATATAAAAATATCGAAAAACGTGTCATGTAAGGGGTAGTTCTTGTTGGGGAACCGAGCGGGATAGCACAGGCAGTTAAGTATGTGGCTAGCATTCGGGATGTCTTGGGTTCGCGGCCGACCTTCCTGATACATGAGCTTTTTTCGGGCGTTTCCCCAGGTCGCTAGGCGAATGGTGGGCAGGTTCATTATATTCCCCGCAGAAGTACACCGGGCCGAACATTTGAGCCCCTCCCGAAAGAGAGTTGTTCGGATTGGGTTGGACTCGCGGGGCAGTTATTCCCGATACCCATGGGTGATTGGGTACGCCTAGCTAGGTTAATTCCGCCCGGGGTTGTGAGACGCCTCGAGGATCTCCGGCACCAGCCATGAGGGATAGCTGGTAGACGGTAGCTAGAAACTGTCGGCCCCACCGAGGTTGTTCGGTAGTCTCCCCCAGTAGGGTTCGCCCTGCTGGCCTGACGCGCGTAAGTGACGTATCCACTTCCGTCCCTGCTTGGAAGGGACGGTGCGGGAGTTGTCCTTGCTCAATTTCGACCAGGCAGGGGGGCGGTATATAAAATAGGCACCGCTCCTAATGGAAAGCCCCACGAGTTTCTCTTGGGTTTGCGAGGGTGTGGTCTCTGCGTTGGCGGACCCGGTCCCGTATTTAGATTCCCCGTACCTACAATTCACATCCATTCTCATTTCACTTCACCGTCCATTTGCTTGGTCCGTTTCAAGGTTGGAAGTGCCGGTGGTAGTGTTTCGGTGCAGCGTGATAGGGGAAAGGAATACACTTAGTGACTCCCTCCGTCCTTCGGCTTTCGGCACACTTCCGATGTATCCGGAGATCCTTGAGAAGCTTTGGACCCCTCTGTGCGGGGTGGGGTCACCGACCGTAATGTCTCTATCCGGAAACTTAGGGATCTTGCCATCCCTGTGCCGTCACTCCTGGTTCCGGCCGCCGATGTCCCCTCTCGCCTCATCCTTCCTCCCGGGCACTTCCCCTTGTCGGGTGTAGGTACAATATCTCCTATGTGGATCCGTGCTGAGTCCCAACCGAAACCAATTCAATCCAAGATCTGGTGGCAATAGACGGGGTCTCTAAAATGTCCAAATTGAACAACCCCTTCGCATAGCCGCACATCACCCTCGTTCCTGCCTAACCCCATTATCTTGTAAGGTGAAGGGAAACTAAATATGGGAAAATGAGGGACAGTTAAATACTGGGAAGATCACAATAAACCAAAGAACAGTGTAGCCGATCCAACAGGAACAAAGTCCGGGAACTCGCAAAAGTGAACCTGAAATGCTACCGCAAACCATCCTACCCAGTGAGGTATATATACTTACCAACTTCCGAAACCGTAAAACTTTTTTTATTAATATTCATTTAAGGTCGCTTCAACCTAAAGGTCATATAGCGACCATTGTGAAAACAATAACTATACCATTAAACAAATTCTGGTAATCATGCGCGTAAAACTTTATCCTCGTCAAGCAAAGCGTTATATTTTACGATGTCATTACATTTAGTATGCATAAAGCGTTCATTGCGGTAAACATACAAAAATTCCATATAAAATAAATGGAAATTCCGTTTTATAAGAAACCTTGAAGACATGGCAGTACTGAAATTTTTCCTGATACACAATAAACACGTTTTAAAGCAAAAAAACACCACCTTCTAGCTAATACGCAGACTTCTAGTCCATAGTTTACTGTCTAACATCAACTATAAACAAAAACTCTCACAAAAAATGAAAGTTTATCCCACAGCTAGAGAACGCGAATAACAAACAATTTACGATTCATGTCATCTGTTATTAAATATTTGCGCCCTGTATACTAGTGGTGCACGCTATGAATTCTGTTCCAGGCCAATGAAGGGTAACCATGATCATGATGAAGGATAGACTCACAGATAAGCTCTAGTCTATCATAGCACTGTATACCATTTACAAGAGATCACTAGTAGTGCTATACATGTTGTTGCAACCCAGTGAAGGGGTACCATGATCATGATGAAGGATAGACACACAGATAAGCTCTGGTCTATCATAGCACTGTATACCATTTAGTAGAGGCCACTAGTTGTGCTATACATTTTGTTGCTGCCCAGTGAAGGAGGACCATGATCATGATGAAGGATAGACACACAGATAAGCTCTGGTCTATCATAACACTGTATACCATTTACTAGAGGTCACTAGTAGTGCTATACATTTTGTTACTGCCCAGTGAAGGGGTACCATGATCATGATGAAGGATAGAAACCCAGACAAACTCTGGTCTATTATAGCACTGTATACCATTTACAAGAGGTTACTAGTGGTGCTATATATTTTGTTGCTGCCCAGTGAAGGGGGACAATAATCATGATGAAGGATAGACACACAGATAAGCTCTGGTCTATCATAACACTGTATACCATTTACTAGAGGTCACTAGTAGTGCTATACATTTTGTTACTGCCCAGTGAAGGGGTACCATGATCATGATGAAGGATAGACACACAGATAAGCTCTGGTCTATCATAACACTGTATACCATTTACTAGAGGACACTAGTAGTGCTATATATTTTGTTGCAACCCAGTGAAGGGGTACCATGATCATGATGAAGGATAGACACACAGATAAGCTCTGGTCTATCATAACACTGTATACCATTTACTAGAGGTCACTAGTAGTGCTATACATTTTGTTACTGCCCAGTGAAGGGGTACCATGATCATGATGAAGGATAGAAACCCAGACAAACTCTGGTCTATTATAGCACTGTACACCATTTACTAGAGGACACTAGTGGTGCTATATATTTTGTTGCTGCCCAGTGAAGGGGTACAATAATCATGATGAAGGATAGACACACAGACAACCTCTGGTCTATCATAGCACTGTATACCATTTACTAGAGGTCACCAGTGGTGCTATACATTTTCTTGCTGCCCAGTGAAGGTGGACCATGATCATGATGAAGGATAGACACACAGATAAGCTCGGTCTATCATAGCACTGTATACCATTTACTAGAGGTCACTAGTGGTGCTATATATTTTGTTGCTGCCCAGTGAAGGAGGACAATAATCATGATGAAGGATAGACATACAGATAAACTCTGGTCTATCATAGCACAGTATACCATTTACAAGAGGTCACTAGTGGTGCTATATATTTTGTTGCTGCCCAGTGAAGGGGGACAATAATCATGATGAAGGATAGACACACAGATAAGCTCTGGTCTATCATAGCACAGTATACCATTTACAAGAGGTTACTAGTGGTGCTATACATTTTGTTGCTGCCCAGTGAAGGGGTACCATAATCATGATGAAGGATAGACACACAGACAAACTCTGGTCTATTATAGCACTGTACACCATTTACTAGAGGTCACTAGTGGTGCTATATATTTTGTTGAAGCCCAGTGAAGGGGGACAATAATCATGATGAAGGATAGACACACAGATAAGCTCTGGTCTATCATAGCACAGTATACCATTTACAAGAGTTTACTAGTGGTGCTATACATTTTGTTGCTGCCCAGTGAAGGGGTACCATAATCACGATGAAGGATAGACACACAGACAAACTCTGGTCTATTATAGCACTGTACAACATTTACTAGAGGTCACTAGTGGTGCTATATATTTTGTTGAAGCCCAGTGAAGGGGGACAATAATCATGATGAAGGATAGACACACAGATAAGCTCTGGTCTATCATAGCACAGTATACCATTTACAAGAGTTTACTAGTGGTGCTATATATTTTGTTGCAGCCCAATGAATGGGGACAATAATCATGATGAAGGATAGACACACAGATAAGCTCTGGTCTATCATAGCACAGTATACCATTTACAATAGGACACTATTAGTGCTATACATTTGTTTGCAGCCCAGCGAAAGGGTACCATGATCATGATGAAGGATAGACACACCGATAACCTCTGGTCTATCATGGCGCTGTATACTATTTACTAGAGGTCACTAGTGGTGCTATATATTTTGTTGCAGCCCAATGAATGGGGACAATAATCATGATGAAGGATAGACACACAGATAAACTCTGGTCTATCATAGCACTTATACCATTTACTAGAGTTCACTAGTGGTTCTATATATTTTGTTGCAGCCCAGTGAAGGGGGACAATAATCATGATGAAGGATAGACACACAGATAAACTCTGGTCTATCATAACACTCTATACCATTTACTAGAAGTTACTAGTGGTGCGATATATTTTGTTGCAGCCCTGAAGGGAGATAATGATCGTGATGAAGGATGGATACACGGATAAGCTCTGGTCTATCATAGCACTGTATACCATTTACAAGAGATCACTAGTAGTGCTATACATGTTGTTGCAAGCCAGTGAAGGGGGACCATGATCATGATGAAGGATAGACACACAGATAAGCTCTGGTCTATCATAGCACTGTATACCATTTAGTAGAGGCCACTAGTCGTGCTATACATTTTGTTGCTGCCCAGTGAAGGTGGACCATGATCATGATGAAGGATAGACACACAGATAAGCTCTAGTCTATCATAGCACTGTATACCATTTACTAGAGGTCACCAGTGGTGCTATACATTTTGTTGCTGCCCAGTGAATGTGGACCATGATCATGATGAAGGATAGACACACAGATAAGCTCTGGTCTATCATAGCACTGTATACCATTTACTAGAGGTCACTAGTAGTGCTATACATTTTGTTGCTGCCCAGTGAAGGGGTACCATGATCATGATGAAGGATAGAAACGCAGACAAACTCTGGTCTATTATAGCACTGTACACCATTTACTAGAGAACACTAGTGGTGCTATATATTTTGTTGCTGCCCAGTGAAGGGGGACAATAATCATGATGAAGGATAGACACACAAATAAGCTCTGGTCTATCATAGCACAGTATACCATTTACAAGCGGTCACTAGTGGTGCTATATATTTTGTTGCTGCCCAGTGAAGGGGTACCATGATCATGATGAAGGATAGACACACAGACAAACTCTGGTCTATTATAGCACTGTACACCATTTACTAGAGGTCACTAGTGGTGCTATATATTTTGTTGCTGCCCAGTGAAGGGGGACAATAATCATGATGAAGGATAGTCACACAGATAAGCTCTGGTCTATCATAGCACAGTATACCATTTACAAGAGGTTACTAGTGGTGCTATATATTTTGTTGCTGCCCAGTGAAGGGGGACAATAATCATGATGAAGGATAGACACACAGATAAGCTCTGGTCTATCATAGCACAGTACACCATTTACTAGAGGTCACTAGTGGTGCTATATATTTTGTTGCTGCCCAGTGAAGGGGAACAATAATCAT
This sequence comes from Deroplatys truncata, assembly GCA_030765065.1. Taxonomy (NCBI): domain Eukaryota; kingdom Metazoa; phylum Arthropoda; class Insecta; order Mantodea; family Mantidae; genus Deroplatys; species Deroplatys truncata. The sequence goes on along the minus strand of CM060976.1, from coordinate 262,969,666 downwards.
GATGAAGGATAGACACACAGACAAACTCTGGTCTATCATAGCACAGTATACCATTTACTAGAGGCCACTAGTGGTGCTATACATTTTGTTGTAGCCCTGTGAAGGGGGACCATGATCATGATGATGGATAGACACACAGATAAGCTCTGGTCTATCATAGCACTGTATACCATTTACTAGAAATTACTGGTGGTGCTATACATTTTGTTGTAGCCCTGAAGGGAGATCATGATCGTGATGAAGAATGGACACACAGATAAGCTCTGGTCTAACATAGCAGTGTGTAAAATTTACTAGACATTACTAATTAACGCCTTCCATGCCGTACGTTTTTTAGGCAAACTGTAAAAGTTTGAATATAACATGATATAAGCCACTGATATTAGTGAAAGTAAATGCGTAGAGAATGTCGTGTGAGTGTTGTATAAAGAAAAAATGAGTATCAAAGCATTGTTTACAGCTCTTCCAGAGATGACGCACCTTATCAACATAGACTCTGGTCTTTTTTTTGTTACGCTACGATGTAAATGTATGCTACGGCAGGTAATTTTAATTTGATGCTATCCATCATCACAGTGAGATGCGGTACATGTAGCATCGGAATGTTGGCAGCGAATGTCATGGAAATTTATGCGTTCCCTCGCAGCCTTTGGGTTGTATCTGAATGTCCTTGAAGGCTTCTTCATGAAGCTATGCAGGTTTACAGTGCGCGTGACAAATCAGAAATTACTTCCAAATGATAGCACGTGTATTTTACACGTCATACAATATAACTCAATGAGTAACTGCGTCTGGTACTTGTAAAACCAGATTTAGGTTAAGATACTGGATTGATAAACAGTACACCTTTTTATCTGATGCTTTCTCTACCCACTCTTACAAAGGTTTATTCTTTATCTACTTTTCTTAATCGAGATAAGCTTTCATGATAGATTTCTTTGCAGGATACAATAAGGTGATTTTTAAAGATTGTGTCCTATCTGATGGCTTTGAAATTGCATGCTCTTTGTATGAGCACTAGGAAAACAAGTTTGATGTGTTACGATTTTCTTTACCCACTAATGCTTATAAGAGAGTATACAAAGCATTCTTACAAAAGATTATGTTCGTATCTTGTTCATTTTACGAGGTAAACCTTTCCGAAAATAGCTGCACTAGACATTTCGTTATAGATGCAAAGAGAACAGCGATAGTCACATGTTGAACAACTGGACGTTATATGCTGGCCTTAAAATTCCATACTGTTTCCATGACATCACGAGAAACAACTGAAAGTTGAAAGAACTTAAAGAGAAAGGGAAACTATTTAACAATTCGAACCATTAATAACGGATATCTCTGAAATGGTTGATGCCACATAAGTCTTCTGGCCCTAAGCAATTATTATGATAACATTTATATACTTCTGTTTGTGAAAGTTGCCAACACCAACAAGGAAACGCATGAATTTAATAGCACAGGTTAGGTACATGACAAGTAACAAATGATAAACTTTTCAAATCTATACATGACCTTTGAGCCCTAATATTCAGTATTTGGTGTGGCTCCATGCGCTGCAATTAGAGCTGCTATACGGTGGCATTGAATAAAAAAGGTTCTGAATATGTTCCTGAGGGATTTCCCTCCACGCAGTTTGTACTCGAGCCCACAAATCCGTGTCACTGGTTACTAGAGGACCGTGACGCACCAGGTGCCCACCAACCATATCCCAGACATGTTCAATAGGCGAGAGGTCAGTCGAACGTGCAGGCCAGAGAAGCAATGGTACCCCTTGCTCCTCGAAGAAGGCTTGTACATTCCTCGCAATATATGGCCGGGCATTGTCCTGTTGAAATGTGACCTGTGGAGATGCCTGAAACAGGGGAGTATCTCAGGTTCTACAACCACCGTTAGGTACCGGTTGCTGTTCAAAGTGCCCTCAATTCGTAGGAGGCGAGATCGGTTGTTGTAACCAATGGTGCCCCAAACCATCACACCTGGTGTTTGTCCGCTATGCCGCTCAACAATGCAGCCCTCCAGGTTGTACTCACCACGGTACCACCGGACACGTATGCGGTCATCACTGTAGTACACGTTGAAGTGGGGCTCGTCCGAAAAGACTACATTTTGCCACTCAACACCACAGTGGCGGTGTTCACGTGCCCATTGCAGTCGGAGGAACTTGCGGTTTCTGGACAATGGAAGCCGACGTAATGGCATGCATGCAACCAGTCCAACCTACAGCTGACAGCGACGATACGTTGATGCAAACACGTTCACACCTGTTGCAGTGCTCCAGCGTCGAGCCAACATTGTGGATGAAGCTGTACGGTCCGTCATAGCCATGCGGATAAGATGACGGTCATCCCGTGCTGTGGTCCAGTACCCGCTCTTCGCTGCGTACGACCTTCATCTATCCACTGCTTCCATACACGCATCACTGTCGTAGCAGTATGCCCTGTACGAGCCGAAATGTCACGGTATGACAAACCCGCTTCCCGGAGACCAATCATTCTGCCCCGTTCTAAATCGCTTACATGCCGATATGGATCCATTTGACGTCGACGAGACATACTGACACTCACTTTATTGTTTCTACCTTGTTTGACACCTCTGCACTGACTACTTTGGGCACAACACTGATCTTGTCAGACCGACACGAGAGGGCTCTGCTCGACCTATGTGTACTCCATCTCTCTGTAAACCTAATCACTCATTGCTTGCACACTCTTCTATACTTCCACCAAGTTTGGAGTTATTCGAGAAATTCTATCTTGGTGTTGCAATTTTTACAAACGGCAATGTATTAATGTCATGAAATAATAGCCCGCCTACAACTCATTAATAATCTATGTAATTATATACGTGTACAGCACCGTATTGGAAATAATGGTAAAATATTCTTGTGCTATGTATTTACGTGTAGAGAAATTGAAGCTATAAAAATGGCAACAAGTTGTGTGAAGTCAACAGCTATAAAAACAAACCCCAGGGGAAGTAACAATAACGTTAACCTTGGTGTGGCAGTACAATAAAGAGGATGCTTCGAGAAAATTCTTTAACAGGGACCAGCAGAGAATGTTGCTAACATAAGAATTTTGCATACAGTCACGTGTAAGTTAAAACACAATAAGATACAGAAAAACAGTGTTCTGCTAGTAGATAAGTAGACAATGAGAGTGAGACTATAGGATATTTCAAAATGTATAGGGCGATAGGAATAGCGTACTTAAGCCAAGTTAGTTTTATTGGTGATCTCTTATGGTGCAAGCGTATAATACTTTGGTAGTTAAAGCAGTGACTTGAAAATAATTAAGTTCCGCCGAAAATGTAGTCACTAAGGCATGAACATACATAACCTAGTACAAGTGGCTTAAATTATTCAAGTTAGCTAGCGAAGTTCGAATATTCAATGGTTGACTGCACATGTTGGAAATTGCATGTTAATAGTTCGAAATTAAGTTACAGCTCAAACCATCAGCATTTATATGTGAAACAGTGTTTTCTAGGGCTCAGTGCAGGGTGTTTTTATGCATAAAAGTAAAGGTGATTTTATGAAATTGTAAGGTCAATCTTATTATTCGTATGTTACTAGAACTAAACTTTCCTTACCCGTGCCACTCCCTGGTAAGAGTATTGTTTGATCTACTAGGACTGATGCAGCCGAGGCCTCATTACTGGAAATATTGACGAATCCCAAAAAGTAACATACATAAATATTAAATCAATTATAAATTAAACATCTCCGACTATTTATTAATTAGTCAGTACGCTACCCGCACACAAAAAGTTATTTAAAATAAATTGTGTGTTTTAAGGAGCTCTACATTTTTGTGTAGTACGTTTTCGTCCATCGCTTAACGTTTACCAATTATACAAGATTATACAAAATCTTGGGGGTGGTTAACGCCATAATGATTATTTGACATCGTTTGTACGCTTTAATAAGATCTACATTTTATGTGCAGTAAGATTTTGTCTATGTCTTAAGCCTAGTTTACATAAGGACACTTGGTGTACGCAACTAGTTTCGTGAAATCATTTTCGGGAAACTATTTGCACAAGAAGTTGTTTACATGCTGACACTTGTGTGTACTGTAGTTTCATAGATTTTTAACATATTTCTGTAAAATGTACGGGGCGTATTTCAAAACTAAGTTCCGTTTGGTCATAATAATATTACTTTTCTACATAATCGCCATTCACTTGCTGTAAACGCTGCACCAGGTCCTTTAACCCCTCGGCACAGAAGTCTGCCGCCTGGGATTTGAGCCAGGTGGTAACGCTCGTCTTGAGTTCATCACCGGTTTGGAATCGTGTCCACTTAGCCACCGTTTTAAATGCAAGAATAGGAAATAGTCGCTTGGTGCCAGGTCGGGACTGTACGGAGGGTGGTCAAAGAGTTCCAGAGTAAATTTTGAATCTTCTCTTTGGTTTTGGCAGCAGTGTGTGGGCGTGCGTTGTCGTGCATGAGGATGATAAAAAATCAATCAAAAGGACGCCCTTTTCGTCTCAAAACACGGTAGCCATCATTTTACGATTCGTGTACGGCGATTACTTACACTTTTTTTGGTTTTGGGTGAACCGGAACGGCGCCACTGCATTGACTGTTGTTTCGATTCTGCGTTGGTGTCTCGTCGCCCGTAACAAAGTGGGAAAACAAACCATCTCCATCTTATCTATAGCGATACAAAAACTGTCGTGCACTGCGCATTTGTTGCTCTTCGTTTTGGCACCCACCTCGCACAAAGTTTCCGATATCCAAGCTGTTCAGTGACAATCCTGTAAGTGAGGTTCGAGCAACATTTGGGAATTCACAAATTCATTGCTCAACGATGTCTTCGGTCCGAATACTGGGTCTACCAATCCGCTGTTCATCGTGTACATTTGAGGGACCATTTCGAAATTTTTGACACCAGTTTCAAACCTGTTTGTCACTCATTATGTTCGGTCTATTATGAATCATAACTCACGATGGATGTCCGCAGCTGACGATCCTTTTGACAGCAAAAATCTAATCATACCGCGCACTTCCCAACTGAGATCTGCGACTGTCGTGGCCATTGCGATCTGATCTCACCGTCTGGTAAAACTCCTATTGCGTCACACCAATACTGCGGTAGGTTCCTCAGGAGCCGGTAGACAGCGCTGCAGGTGTGAAACACATTGAGGCATACCATCCGTTAAATATTGTTCACTGGACCTTATTTTTGGAATACACCCCGTAGTTTGTAAAAATGGACGATCAAGGTATTGCAGTAGCTAAAGTAGTGTCAGAGATGTTTCTACTGGACTTAAAAACTGAAAGAAGGCGATAGGGACGAATATGGACTAGATCTTGAATTCAGAGGTCATTTTTCGAGTGGTCTGCAACTTTGTTGAAGGAAATAGTAGAGGATTAAAAAAGTTAATACATTAATTTCACAATTATTTCGGAGCAGTTTAGCTTTTTGCTTGGGAAAGTAACAAATAATATAAAGAAGCAAGATACTGTAATGCGTGTAGCATTATCACCAGAGCTGAAATTACAAATTACATTGAGAGATCTTGCAAGAGGCAACTCATAATCATCGCTACAGCTTTTGTACCGGCTCCCAAAAAGTACAATTTCAAAATTTGTTCCTGATATCAATGCAATTACAGTATTCTTACTCTTTTCTATCTTCCTATCTCATTTGTGTGGTCCTTCTTGTGGAATGAATTCGCATTTTAAGTTCTAACGTCATTTCATCCATTTGGACATTTGGAATTATTCTCAAATTAACTGAAGCATGGCAGCACGTTCCACTTTATTACATTCTTTATTACGTATATATGTAGGCAACGTATTGCATTTCACCCCTAAAATTAGATACCGAGATTTCACCGGAAATACATGTTTTGAGGGCTCCCTGAATCCAAAAAAAAGGATGTCTGTTGTGTCTGTTCACAGTATAACTCAAAAAGAAAAGTCGGATAATACCAAACTTGGTGTTTACGTTCCGTATATATCAAAGATGCGATACAAATGTTTTCACGAAAATCTCCATCACTCAGGCTACCCTTTACATGGAATTTTTTTTAAATGTTGATTCTCTGAAAAATGCTTCAACGATTTTGATTAATATATCATATGTTAAGATATTTTTATGGCAAGTGAAATGTATACCATGAATTTTCTGGGAATGTCCCCAAAAGACTTCTTCATTCTGAATGTATTTTGCATAACTGGTAAACCGTAGGAATAGACAGAATTTTACTGCTCAAAAAATGTAGATCTCGTTAAAATAGACAATTTATATCATATAAAGTTTTTTGTCTAGTGAACCATTTCTGAGGTATTCCTTGTTATTTGTATGAATTTTCCAATACTTATACTTTTTCTCAAATGGGAATTCGTTATTCGTTTTTTTATGTCCTGGACATACAAAGAGAATGAAATGCGCCACATAGCAACCAGCTCTTAAAACATTTGACTGTCGCTTAAAGCCTACCAATTCCCCTTGCATCTACAAGAAAATTAGCAACAAGATATCATTAAACTCCCACAAGCACTTCAGCGTTGCATATAAATCCAGGTGTTTAATTATTTCTTCGCTTCCCCACTTCATTCTGCAAATTGCAAGCTCAATACAACCTCAAAATCAAGCGCTAATACTAGTTTCTTTTCACCAGAAGTGCCCAGTGTTGCAACTAAATGTCGCCACTAACTTTCGCGCATGCGCCCTCATATAAAATATAATTGCGAAGCCTAGTGTCATAATGTAAACTAGCCTTTACGGCTTAACAGTTATACAAACGTTCATTCAGAATGAAGAGGACTCTAGAAGCTATTACAGGAAAATTCAATATATACATACATTTTATTTGTCATGTACATATCATAAATATACTGTATTTTAATCAAAATAGTTACAGCATTCAGCTCCGAGATGGCGAAGAATAAGCAACATAGAGTCGCCGAGCCTGTTAAGGCAGGACCTTCTTCTCCTCCGGCACCCACCGAGAACTCGCCGCAGCGCGGGGCAACTTATGCCTCGATCGCCGCTTCGCCTCCATCCTGCGCAGCTTCGCCGCGTCTGCCTCCGCAGTTGCCGCCAACATCACCGGAGTTCACGCCGCCGATTCTGGGAGCTTCCCACCCTGCGCCGATCCAGACTGTGCTTCATGGGAGGTACAGTGTTGTCATACGAGGGGTCCCGAGGGACCTGCGAGTCCGGTTCCTCGTCAGCGCAGCTCACCAGCAGTGGCCTTCAAGTTGAAGGCCACTCGGATCTTCGGAGCACAGGGGCCCACGTCGCTCGTCAGGATCGAGTACGCAGACCCTGGCGACTATGATGACGGGCCTGCCCTTGTTAGGGCGGTGCTTACGAATCGAGGTTAGCCAATTAGAACCCCAGGCACCCTGCAGGCGCTGCTGTGCCTACAGGCACGAGGAATCGACCTGCTCAGCACAACCCAGGTGCCACTACTGTGGCTCCGCCTGCACCACGTCTTCGTAAACCCAGCACGACCTACCCCGCCGACGCCGTTACTGTGCGACCTGTGGAGGGTCAACTCACTTCACCGGCCAGGAGCTCTACCCCCTGCATCCTCGCAGGAAGGCACCGCTGAAGCCACCAGCTCCTACGCCGCAGCCAGTGACAGCTCCACAGCTGCCGACACCAGCACCATCACTCACGCCGATCATCGAGGAAGTCCAGGGCCTACGTGACGCGGTTCAGGATCTCCACGCGGAGTTCCTGAACATGACGACGAAGCTGACAGCCTTGGAGGAACTCATCAGGGACCTTCAAAACTCATCAGCTTCCCAACAGGTTTTCCTGGCTGGGCAGTTCGACAGCACCTCATCGAGACTTACAGCCATCACCGAAGCCATCCGGGTCTCATGTCTTGGACCCAGGTTTTAGAGTAACCCGGAGAGTGTCGCCAACTTCTAGCAGCAATTCCAGGAGTATAGCCAGCAACAGCAGCAGCATCATCATCGTCAGTACCATCCTCAATCATAAACATCCATTCACTTCCAAACCCTCGCCATTCCCACTAGTGTTGCAGTCAGATTTCATAGCTGCAACCTAGTAACTACCTTTACCCGCTTCCGCCCACAGGGCGGCAGCCAACAGCCTTCAGTTACTAACGCGGGTGCTATGTGGGACCGCACAAAACCACGTTATTCCATACTCTCAGTCACACTTATTCCACGAGTCCCACACTCTCAGTCCCGACTCCCATCGGGGATGAGGTCTGTGATTAAATCATTTTCTCCTCCACTCGAAAAATAAAATTAGAAAATAAAAAATAAGAAAATGTTTTGCATGTAAGGGATATTTTGGAATGGGAGAATTTTCTCGAAAATCTTGGCATGGCATCTTTTGAAGATGCTGAACTTCAATACAAAGTTTGGTATTTATGCCGTAAAATATTGATTTGGAATTCTTGGGTGAAATTCAATAATTCTTCTAACTATCAATTACTTTGCAGAGAAATGTCTAAAAATGGAAAATAGGTTCTAAAATATAATTCCCTAATTGAAGTAGAATATTGTTGTGGTTACACCACGTATGGTAGCCCACTGTTGGAGAGTCAAACTTGAAGTTATTTAGACGTACGATACAAAGTTTCCGGTGGCCATCGCCCCATTGTTTAAAAAATCAACTTTGTATTTTAATGTTTATTTAAATATTATATATGTATGCCTCGGCTGTGTCAGTAGTAATTTGCAGAACACGTATCTCTTAGAAGGGGTTTGTGCGGCTAAAGAATGAAGGCTTACACAAATTATAATTTTTATTTCAATCCTTTTATTAATACTTCACACGATTAAATAACGCTTTACTGATGTATCCTACAATAGAGCTGTGATACTGTTAATTGCACTTTTAAACACGTAAACTTTATATTATTCACGACGTAATGAATTATTTATGTCTCACACTGAATACGTACCGAGCGAACTAGGGTCTGGCGCCTGAATCTGCACATTTCATCTATTTTAAATCTCTGATTGGCTAATCCTGCTCCAATATAATACTTTTATAAGTTTTTCTAGTTGTTGATTGGCTATTTATAAACTGTTTTATATTACGTTATTATTCCAAGAATTATTAGTACCCTTTATTAAACTTTCTAATTCATTATTGCCTCAAGGTTACCTCATTGTTAGCAACTTTTGGCCTCTATTCTCACAGCTCCTACATTGTTAAATTACGTAATACACTCACATAACATTATTATACATGCACATAATAATATAAACATAATACAATAACTGGTATATACATTTTATATATTATATTATACACATATTGCTTTAAGGTGGGCTGTTATTATATTTTATATTATATAATTAGACTGATGTCATTCAAGTGATAAAAATACTGTTTCATAATAAAACGTGTGATGTTTCTCGACTTTTGGGTCACTGCAGTGCCTTTGCTACGTAATAAAGTATGTAAAATAATCACATAATGTATTCCAAAACAATTTTACTTGAAGAAGTCAATTCCCTGATGGTCCTGATAGAGAGGTGAGGTGGTTTATGGCAATAGGCGTATCGAATTACCCGAGGACTTGGGGCAGTAAACCAGTAAAGTTCAGAGGAATTTATAAACAAATTATAACGCGTTCAAGCAGCTGCCAGTCCGTCATTATTTCAAGGGGCCAACACACGCATCACTCACCACGACGCGGCGAGGGGATCAGAAATAAAAACAAGGTCAGCACAAGAAATTACTCTCTCAGCAGGGGGGAGGGAGGGCCCTAAACCCCGGCTCACCTACCTAGTTGATAAAACCAGAATTCGTAATGTCTTGTAACCAGTGTTTTTTGTGAGGTTAGGCTAGACAAACAAGAGTGGCAGCACTGACGCCGCCTCGAGCACTTGACCGACACTTTGTTGAGATACGAGGCCCACACATGGCTGCCAGTGTTACCAACGTAACCTCGTTAATGTAGACATTCTAAGGCAACTACAAGAAGTATTGCATTACTTCCAAAAAAAATCGATATCGACATTTGACTAGAAATACACGTTTGGAGTCCCCTAAATAAAATATGTGAGATGTTTTGCATTCACATAACTTTCTCCACTAACTATATTTTTACAACAGTACACTCTTTTTAAAAAGAGGGTCGCTATGTGATGATCTTAAAATTCGGTTTCCTCTGCATCATAACGAGATAAAAATGAAAAGCGAGTAATAAGTATTCGACATTCAAACCTGTCGTCCTCCGTGGACTAGCGGTACTGTGCTAGTCTCTAGTTCCCAAGGTCGCGGTTTCAAACCCAGTGGAGGGCGATGGATTTTTTTTCGGGCGTAAAAATCCTAAGGGAAGTAAAGCCGGTGGTCCCGTGTCGTAGATTTACGGCACGTAAAATAACCTCAAGTCTGATAAAGAGATCTCTAAGCAAAATTCCCGGATGTTTATGCCCAATATAGAATGGGACCCTAAGGACCATAGTAGTTAAAGAGCGTCCATAAATAAAAATCAATTTAATTGAACATTCAAACCAACAAAAATATCTCGGAAATGGTTAATGCCATAATAATTGGTTGCATTGTATGCATTAACGAGATATACATTTCTGTAGTAAGATTTTGTCTGTCTCTTACGCTTTACCAATCATACAGAAGTCATACACGCTGTTCCCTGAGAATTCAAGATATATATATTTCGTTTATCATCTAAACATCTTAAACATACGGCATTTAAATAAAAATTGTTAGAGCCGTTTTTGAAAAAAATGAAAAATAAAGAAAATTTCTCCAAGTAAATGGTAGTTTTGGTGTGAGGATTTTCTTAAAAGTCTTCGTTTTCCATCCTTGGAGGACGCTGAACTTTAATACTAAGTTTGGCATTTAACCGACTTTAGTTTCTGAATTATGCTCTTCACAGATACGCACACACATACATGTACCTTTTTCTAAAATTAGTTTGTTGGGGTCCTCAAAACATGTATTTTCAGGAAACCTCCATATCGAATTTTTATATGGAACTAAATAATTCCTGCAATTACTATAGATAGTAAAACAGAAAGTATAAACTTAATAAAAAGAACCATTATGATACATTCACATGACCTTCTCTACCATTTAATTTTTATTAGTGGTATGCAAAATATTATTACTAATGATTATTTTTCTATATATTTCATTTTAAACCAAATAAACCTTTACAGAAACAGCTACATTACACATTTCGTTATAGACACAAAGAGAAGAGCGATAGTCAAATGTTTAACAACTGGACGCTATATGCTGGCCTTAAAATTCCATACTGTTTCCATGACATCGCGAGAAACATCAGAAAATCGATAGAACTTAAAAAGGATGAAAAGCATTGAACAATTCTAACCGCACAGTCCGTAGAGCAAGTGTCTTCTGTGCAAGGAGTCCTGGCTTCGATTTCAGACTGGGGGGGTGGAAATTTTTCTCTAGCCAGGATTATTCCCTATCCTCCCCAGTGTCTGGAAGTATGAATGAGAGTGTGAATGTGTGTATGATCTGATGATTACGAACCAAAGTGCAAGAAACCCAAGGACAAGAGTTACACTAGTTAACACCATCGCCAATAGGCAATAAGTTCCATAGGAAAGGCCGCCGATAAGACCAATGTAGTTAAATGCGGGTATAAATGGAACTAATAAAAAATCTAACCTTTAATAACGAATATTTTAGAAACGCTTATGCCACAAAAAATTATTTTAAGCAAATTTGGGTTTTAAAGAAATCTACATGTATTGTGTAGTACGTTTTCGTCTATTGTTTAACGTTTACCAGTTATACAAGGTTATACCAAATTCCTTCCGGGTGAAGAGAACTCCATAGCCTCTTCCCAGAAAATTCAAGATATACATTTTATTTGCCATGTAAATATCTTTCCTACACAGTATTTTAATCAAAATCGTTAGAGACATTCTTTAGTAAATCAAAATTTTCAAAAATGTTACATGTAAAGGGTAGTTGGGGGTGGGGAGATTTGCTTAAAAATCTTCGTGTCGCATCCTTGGAAGATACTAAACTCAAATACCAATTTCGGTACATGGAAATGTTTCCGAAAATGCTCTATTTCGATTCAGGGCGCCTTAAAACTTGTATTTCCGGTGAAATCTCGCTATCGAATTTTTGATTGGAATGCAATACTTCCTCTACTTACTATACGTACTAGAGATAGTAAAAACGTAAATCACATGAAAACGCAGAGTTTATCTCATGTAAATTTAGTTGTGCCATTAACCATTTCCGCGATATTCATTTTGAATGGTGCAAATTTTCAAATACTTTGTACTTCTTCTATGTGGTAAACGCTGCTCTTTTGTTTACCGTGATGTCATGGAAAGTGTCTCATAAAGTCATCAGAAATTTAGATGATAAAGTAATTTTGTTTCTTTATGAAATAAAATGTATGCCAAATGACCTTAAAAAATTTGATGTATTACACTCACGTGACTCTTGTACAAAACCATTTTTACAAACGCTTATACTCCATATACTTCATGTTAATCGAGATGTTAATCTTATTGCTAATTTTCTTGTAGGTGCAAGGGGAATATATATTTACAAGGGCAATATAGAACTACAGTAGTCTTTAAACACATACATATCTCTTAATAGCTGGTTGCTAGTTGCAGCACCATTCCCTTTGCCACAGATTAATACTCTTTGCATATTCAAGACAAAAAATGAATAACGAATTCCCATTTGAGAAAATAAGTATTGAAAAATTTAAGGGAATAACAAGCAATATCTCGAAAATGGTACACTCAATAAAAAAATGTATATGACATACATTTGTATTTTAACGCGATCAACATTTTGTGTGTAGTAAACCTTTGTCTATCTCTTATGGTTTACCAGTTATGAAAAGGTCATTCACAATGAAGAACACTTTGGAGACATTCCCATAAAAAATTCAAGATAATCAATTTGTTTGTCATGAAAGTATCTTAAATATACGATATTTTAATCAAATTCCTTAAACCCATTTTTGAGAAAATTAAAATTTTCGAGAAATCTTCCATGTAAAGGGTAATCTGGGTGGGGGATTTTCTTGAAAACCTTCGTGTCGCATCTCCGGAAGATACTGAATCTAAATACCAAGTTTGGTGTTTATCCGACTGTTCGTTTCTGAGTTATGCTGTTCACAGACAGACACACAGACACACAGACACACACACAGACAAGTTTCCAAAAATGCTTCTTTTTGGATTCAGGGGTCTCAAAACATGTATTTCCGGTGAAATCTCGGTATCGAGTTTTTGGGTGACATGCAATACTTCCCCTACTTACTATACTTAGTAGAGAAAGTAAAAACGTGAACAGAAGATGCCAACATAAGAAAATGATATAGTAGATATACAGATCTAGATTGAAATGCTTGCCATGAAAATAACGTCTTGCTGTTATGAAAATTATGATTATTATTGTAGCCGGTTGCCTTATTACAAAACATTGGGTCTTGAAATCTCTCCAAATTATAGTACTCGCCCACCTCTTTCAGAAACAACTAGAAGTACTGTTTTTGCAAAATGCTGCCTTATTTACGAGCATTCGCTTACAGATGATACGTCAGGTATATGGCGGGGATATTACACAAGATCGCCAGGAGATAATGAGAGGCTATTTATGCCTAATTGACATGCAACTGGTGTTTATCTCCTGCTTTTTGTTTCACATCTAAGTACATATTACGTGCTTCAGTTGGCTATACTGCCAGAGTGGAGCTGGGATATGTCTTTCAACAAGCAGGCTTTAACAAGGCTATGCGTTAAGAAGTTCTTTTACTTCATTATTTATATTCCTGGTTCTTGATGACTGAAGATTTTCACATCTCTCGGGAATAAAACGTCATCAGCTCGCCAGTATACCGGACATGCTTTCACAAACCGCTCTATCTGAGATCCAGGCAGCTGAAGCGATTCATATGCTCACATTGAAATCCCATACTCTTTGTATGACACCGGGTGAAACAAAAGAACGCTGACTTAGTAGTTCAAAATTATGTAATATGAATTCTGTGTTGAGATTTTAATTTCTTATTTACCAATTACAAAATTATTCAACAGTCATTAAAAATTAAGAGAACTTTACAGGCTATTCCTAAAATTTTGAAAACATACATACACGCCTTTTTTTAAGAATCAAATGCGTTACATTTACAGGACTTTCTCTATCCACGATAGTGGGTAGAGAAAGTCAGACTATTTAATAGTTTTATTATAGAATTTCGACGGAAAAGGGTAGCCGACATCGTTAAAACACGCGCTCCCACAAACTTAAAGATGGACTGTTTCGGTCACAAATTTCCTTTCATTTCATTTATCATCAGTGTTCACCGCCCGTGGTACTGTGTGCAGTAACAACAGTTCAAAGCTTTACTAAAAAATCTGATGTGTTACACTCACATGACTTTCTCTACTCTTGTACAAACTATTTTTACAAACGCTTATTCTCCATATGCTTCATGTTAATCGAGATGTTAATGTTATTGCTAATTTTCTTGTAGATGCAAGGGGAATTGCTAGGCTTTAAGCCATAGTCAAATGTTTTAACAGCTGGTTGCTATGTGGAGCATTCCATTCTCTTTGTATGTCCAGGACATAGCAAAACGAATAACGAATTCCCATTTGAGAAAAAGTATTGGAAAATTTAAGGGAATAACAAGCAATATCTCGAAACTGGTTCACTCAACAACAAAAATGTATATGACATAAATTGTGTATTGTAATGCGATCTACATTTTTGTGTAGTAAAATTTTGTCTATCTCTTATGGTTTACCAGTTATGCAAAAGTCGTTCACAATGAAAAATACTTTTGGAGACAAACCCAGAAAATTTGAGATATACATTTAATTTGTCATGAAAATATCTTAAACATATGATATTTTAATCAAATCGTTAGTCATTTTTGAGAAAATTAAAATTTTAGAAAAATGTTCCATGTAATAGGTAATCTGGGGTGGGGGGATTTTCTTGAAAACCTTCGTGTCGCATCTCTGGAAGATGCTGAACCTAAATACCAAGTTTGGTGTTTATCTGACTGTTCGTTTCTTAGTTATGCTGTTCACAGACCCACACACTCAGACAGACACACACACGGACATGTTTCCAAAAATGCTCTTTTTGGATTCAGGGGATCTCAAAACATATATTTCCGGTGAAATCTCGGTATTGAATTTTTGGGTGGAATGCAATACTTCCCCTACTTACTATACGTAGTTGAGAAAGTAATGAATCTGATGCATCACATTCAGATGACTTTCTCTACCCTCTATAGCGTTTTAGTAGGTGTACAAATTATTCATATCAAAGTTAATTTTTCTATCTACTTGATTTTAGTTTAAATAAACCTTTGCAGAAATAGCTACATTACACATTTCGTTATAGATACAAAGAGAACAGCGATAGTCATTTGTTTAGAAGTCGAGTCGTTATACGCTGCCTTAAAATTCCCAGCTGTTTCAATGAGAGAAACAACTGTAGTTCAGAAAAAAATCTTATGTGTTACATTCACATGACTTTCTCAGTCCAATAGCGATTATCTTTTACACATTGTCACAAACTATTCCTGCGATGACTTGTTCTTCTATCTCTTCAAGTTGATTGAAATAAAGCTTACTTAAGTAGTTTCACATATTTTTGTAAGTACAGGAGGGTAGAAGAAATGGAATAGATTGTTAGATTTTTAAAAGCGAGTGGCTATGTGCTGGCCTTCAAAATCGACACTCTCAATGATAACGCGAAATCAGTGCTGAAACCAATGTTCAAACCAATAATAACGGATAACTCGTAGCTGGCTCATGCTACAGAAATAAATTGTGTGTTTTGGAGTGTCTGTTCTGTGTAATATGTCTTTGTTATGGCTTGTCCGTTATGCAAAATTATAAAAAAATTATTTCAGTTTGGTAAGACTTTTTAGTCTAAATATCTTAACTCTATGGTATTTCAATCAAAACTGAACACCTTTCTATGCGAACGGTTGTTTGGGGTGGAAATACTGAACCTAATACACACATACCTTCAAATCATGTACTTCCGGAAAACTTCAATAACGAATTTTGGGTGGAAAATGTTATTTTCTCTCTCTAACATGCGCATGCAGTAAGGCAACTCACGTGTTTCAAGATTATACTTTCTGTAACCAAGCAAGTATTACTTAGTCCAGAAGATAGAAAGGGGGTGAAAGTTTTCTCATTAATCCCGGAAATAAACCCCGGATGTGTTTTGAAGAAGCTCAGAGGCTTGGTATGCGTTTATCAAATTATGTTATAAATAATTTGGTAATAATTTTGAATGCGAGGGAACCGTTTTTCGATAAATTATGCAATCTCAGAGCGGAGCACATTAGCCCTGGGCTAAATCCTATCCGGTAACTTCTTCTTCCAGGTTACCTTTTTTTTTAATGGGCCGACATTTTGTGAAGTCACGAGCTTGCTCGAAAAACAAAGAGGATGTTATTCCTCAAAGCCACTGGGTGTCTGGAACAATAGGGTGGTGGTAACAGTGATGGGCCATGGCATACATTGACATGAGTTTATCTTTTAATATTTGTCGAGATTTCAACAAAAATACGTGTTTGGAGGTCCCTGAATTCATAAAAGGATTTTAGAAGGATGTCCGTGTATATGTGCGTCTGTGTGTGTATTTGTAAACAGTATAAATCAAAAACAAAAAGTCGGATAAATATTAAATTTGGTATTTAGGTTCAGTACATTCCAAAAATACGACATAAATATTTTTTTAAAAAATCACCCAACCCAAACTATCTTTTCATTAAAAATATTTTGAAACTTTTTGTTTTCTAAGAATGGATCTAACCATTTTGATGAAATACCATACATTTAAGATATTTATATAACAAATAAAATATATATCTTGAATTTTTTGGGAAAGGTCTGTGAAGTCCTCTTCAATCAGGAGTTCTGGTAAACGTGAAGCGATAGACGATAACGCATTACACAAAAGGTTTAGAAGTCTCTAAAACATATGATTTATTTCAAATACGTTTTTAGTGGCATAAGCCACATCTGAGATATCCGTTTTTAAAGGTTTAAATTCTTAATATCTTGGGCATACTCTTAAAGTTCTGCTCAACATTCAGTTGTTTCTCGCGATGTCATGGAAACAGTATGGAATTTTAAGGCCAGCATATAGCGTCCAGTTGTTAAACATTTGACTATCGCTGTTCTCTTTGTATCTATAACGAAATGTGTAATGTAGCTGTTTCTGTAAAGGTTTATTTGGATTAAAATGAAGTAGATAGAAAAATAAGCTTGTGTAAAAATAGTTTGATACACTAATCAAAGATAGAGGGTGCGGAAAGACACCAGATTTATTCTTTAAGTATTCGTTGTAGTTAATTTGTGACTTTCAGTTCCTTTGCTTGAAAAAACTGCATTCTTGAAAATTTGCTTTTAAACTTTTATGATGGACATGAAGAAATTTAATTCTGGCTTCTCAACCCAGAGGTAGCGGGTTCGATTCCCGCGAAGGAGCGGTTAATTTTCTTTTATCCAGAATCATTCGTTATTCTCCTTATATTTCGTAGTTCAATGTGTGTGCATTTCATGTGAAAGTTATAAACCAATGTGAATAAAATCCTAATTAATAAAGTAAAGAAAATGGTTGCTTCATGTATGGAAAGCCAATTTGAAGTAGGAGTTGTATTGTATTTCAACTGTTGGGGAGCAGAACTTGAAGTAGTTGCAACCGCACGTATGGTACCCAGTAGCCTTCGTCCCAAATTTAAAAATAATATTAACTTTTTAATTTGACTGTTTCTTTAAATATTATATATTTATTTTTGCCTCGGCTGAGTCAGTATTATTGTTAGAGACATGGATTTCTTTGCAAGGCGTGGTGGGCTGAAGAACGTAGGCTTACACAGATTATAATTCTTAATTCACTCCTTTTTATTAATTCTTGACACGATTTAAATAACACTTCACTGATATAGAGAGCTGTGAGATCCTTTTATTAATTGCTTGCACTTTTTAACACGTAAACTATTTTCGTCTCGCACGAAAACGTATTAAATTTCTCGAGGACACATCTCGCGTCCGGTTAGGAACACTGTCTACAACCAACGCGTCCAGTTATGAGCACTGTCTACAAGCAACTGAATTGATTTCTACCGCTTAAATTTGTAAATTTTGCTATATTTCAATTTCTGATTGGCTAAGCCTACTCCAATAGAATACCTTCATTTAACTTAAGCTTTTTTTCTGGTTGTTCATTGGCTATTTTATCAACTGTCTCAAAATTGCTTCCAAGAATTACAAGTAGTATTGTTAAACTTTCAAATTCATTATTACTTCAAGGTAACCTCGTTGTTACCTCATTGTTAGCAGCTTTTAACCTATTATTCTCACAGCTCCTACATTATTAAATTACGTAATACATTCACATAACATTATTACATGTATACAATAATATAAACCTATACAATGACTGCAATATACACCTTTTATGTATTGTAACGTACAAATATTGATTTAAGGCGGACTGTTATATTTTTTTATTATATAATTTGACTGAAATCATTTAAGTGTTAAAAATACTGCCGCAAAAGATACCACCATTGTTTCTAAAGTCAAAGCCACGATATGACCAAATAAGGTAAAGGGAACTATTCAATGGAATAATTAAAAAAAATTAACAAAATAATTTGACAATATAAATAATTTGCATTTGGTTTTGGATCTCCTGTGTCATCATAATGACTCTCACCTCACTGTTTCGATCTAGTTCAATCTTTCCTGTGACCTCACTTTCCTTCGCGCCGTAGCCAAATAATGAAACACGAGCAAAGCAGCCTCTTCTTTGAGCCACTTCACTCGCAGGGGGATCGAACACACGACCACTCTAATCTCTTGCACTCACTGCACTCATAACTATCACTCGCTTGTAGAATTAAACTTGATTTTACACCTACCAAATGACTGACGGAGTGTCTGACTCGCGAGGACCCTCACTTACATAGAAGCTGGAAATTTCCACCGAACATTCTAGAATGTTCTGGACGCGGAGAAAAGGGAAGCTTTCAGAAGATTCTGATTATCTGTCGATAGGGATTCTGGTATTTGCCCGATGCCGACCTCCCGATAACCTTGGTTTATAGCCGCTGTGTCGTAAAATTGTGAATTAGCTGCAATAATTCCTTGTTCTTTTTGTCTTGAATATTTTTGTACAAAGGATTTCCTTGAGAACGACGAAAATTGTATTCACAGGTATCGAGGCGCATTAGATATTTTGCTACTCTGCTACTATCACTTAAAGCGGGTACCCAAATCGATACTGAAATTTCACCGAAAATACACGTTTTGAGACTGGCTGAATTAAAAAAACACAATTTTAAAAAAATCTGATGTGTTACACTCGCATGACTTTCTCTACTCTTGTAGAAACTATTTTTACAAACGCTTATTCTCCATGTGCTTCGTGTTAATGGAGATGTCAATCTTATTGCTAATTTTCTTGTAGATGTAAGGGGAATATGGTAGGCTTTAAACTATAGTAAAACATTTTAAGAGCTGGTTGCTATGTGGAGTATTTCAATCTCTTTCCATTACCAGGACAAAAAAAAAGGAATAACGAATTCCCATTTGAGAAAAAGTATAAGAATTGGAAAATTTAAGTGAATAACAAGCAATATCTCGAAAATGGATCACTCAATAAAAAGAATGTATATGACATAAATTGTATATTTTAACGCGATCTACATTTCTTGTGTACTAAAATTGTGTCTATCTCTTATGGTTTACCAGTTATGCAAAAGTCGTTCACAGTGAAGAATACTTTTGGAGAATTCCCAGAAAATTCGAGATATACATTTCATTTATCATGAAAGTATCATAAACATATGATGTTTTAATCAAAATTCTTAGAGCCAGTTTTGAGAAAATTAAAATTTTCGAAAAAATGTTCCATGCAAAGGGTAATCTGGGGTGGGGGGATTTTCCTGAAACCCTCATGTCGCATCTCTGGAAGATACTGAACCTAAATACCAATTTGGTGTTTATCCGATTGTTCGTTTCTGAGTTATGCTGTTCACAGACAGACACTTACATGTTTCTAAAACTGCTTATTTTGGATTCAGAGGGTTTGAAAACATGTATTTCCGGTGAAATCTCGGTATCGAATTTTTGGGTGGAATACAATACTTCCCCTACTTACTATACGTAGTAGAGAAAGTAATAGAATCACGCACGTACAAAAATATTTAGTTCAGCAGTTTGTGAAGGTGCAACCCGAAGATTTCCAAGATTTCCCACCCCTAACTACCCTTTACTGGGAAAATATTCTTTTTTTTTATTTTTCAAAAACTTGCTCTAACGATTTTTATTAATATACCAAATGTTTAAGATTCTGGCAACAGCCTCTGAAGTCCTCTTCATTCGAAGGGGATTTTGCACGATTGGTAAACTGTAAGTAATAGAATATCTCGGAAATGGTTAACGCTAGAGAACATTTGACATCAATCGTGTGCTTTAACAAGATCTACATTTTTGTGTAGTAACATTTTGTCTATGTTATTGGTTTGAGTTTTGAAATACATGTGGCATGTTGCTATTTATTTTTTGTGTGGCCATACAAAGAGTATGGAATTCTAAAGTCCTCAGGTAAAGAACCACATTTTAAAAATCTGACTATCGCTTTAACCTACTGTATTCTTCTTATATCTACAACGAAATTCGTAGCGAAATCTCTATTAAAAAGAAATAGATAAAAGAATAAGATTTTGTAGAATAGCTTCTAGAAGAGTTAGTAGGGAAGGTTATATGAATGCAGCACCTACTATATTTTATCTCTAGGTGTGTCGTACACTTCTGACCTCGTTCAACGCTGCAGTGTCTTTTTCTGATTGAATTTGAGCAAATCCCTGGAAATAAAGTTTAACCAATGAGCAACAGTGAGAAAGAAGTTACGTGAAAGGGATGAGGGCGAAAGATATGCTATCCCTTCAGCTAAGACGTTCACTTCCGAATGAGAGGAGTAGAGAGGGTGTTTCACTTGTCAGTACGAGCAGAAAAGTCCTTTCTTAAGGAAATAGTATAAAGTCCTATCCGATCAGTTGTAAATTTATTAATTTTACACACATTCTCTGAGAATGAAATTTTTACAAGATGTACATATATGTCTTCTAAGTTCACTGATCTGCTTTTATACAATAAGTTCATGTAGAATTTTTTTTTAATTATACCATTTTTGATTAAAATTTATGGCAGTTGTAATTTTAAAAAGAATGACCAACCATTTTATTATTACTAAAGTAGAGCCCAACAGCACTTACAGGTTGCTTTTCTTATCCTAAAATTTAATTTAACTTCTTCAATAACTTCTGAGAAAAATCTGATATGTTACACTCACATGACTTTCTCTACTCTTGTACAAACTAGTTTTACAAACTCTTATTCTCCATCTACTTCATGTTAATCGAGATAAACATTTACAGACTCTATCTTATTGCTAATTTTCTTGTAGATGTAAGGGGAATATATATTTACAAGGGCAATATAGAAATACAGTAGCCTTTAAGCATATACATATCTCTTAATAGCTGGTTGCTAGGTGCAGCACCATTCCCTTTGCCACAGATTAATAATCTTTGCATATCCAAGACAAAAAAATGAATAACGAATTCCCATTTGAGAAAATATTGAAAATTTTAAGGGAATAACAAGCAATATCTCGAAAATGGTTCACTCTACAAAAACAATGTTTATGACAAAAATTGTGTATTTTAACGCGATCTACATTTTTTGTGTAGTAAAATTTTGTGTATATCTTTTGGTTTACCAGTTATGCAGAAGTCGTTGACAATGAAGAATACTTTTGGAGACATTCCCAGAAAATTCAAGATATACATTTCATTTGTCATGAAAATATCTTAAACATATGATATTTTAATCAAAATTGTTAGAACCATTTTTGAGAAAATTAAAATTTTCGAAAAATGTTCCACGTGAAGGGTAATCTGGGGTGGGGGATTTTCTTGAAAACCTTCGTGTCGCATCTCTGGAAGATACTGAACCTAAATACCAATTTTGGCGTTTATCCGACTGTTCGTTTCTGAGTTATGCTGTTCACAGACACACACACACACACACACACACACATACGGGCATGTTTCCAAAAATGCTTTTTTTGGATTCAGGGGGTCTCAAAACATGTATTTCCGGTGAAATCTCGCTATCGAATTTTTGGGCGGAATACAATACTTCCCCTACTTACTATACGTAGTAGAGAAAGTAAAAAGGAGAAAACTAACTCACATATATCTGCAAAGAAAGAAACCACAAAGCTTAAAAGTGCTACCAATTTCTGGAGCAAATTTTCCCTTAGGGGTTGGGCTAAAGTTTACCTTTCTACTTCAAACTGATTTGTACTTTCTCTACCACGTACATAGTATATAGAGAAGGTATTACATTCGACCAAAAAATACATTTTTGAGGCCCCCTGAAATTAGAAAAAAGTACATTTGTAGCTGTGTGAACAGAATTACTCAAAAACAAAACCTCAGATAAATTGCGACACGACGATTTCAAAAAAATATCCCCCACCTCAAATCACGCTTTCCTTGGAACATTTATCAAAGATTTTATTTTCTAAACAATGGCACTAACGACTTTGATTAAAATACCATACATTAAAGATATTTACAAAAATGTATATCTCGAATTTTCTGGGAATAACCTATTAAGCCATCTTCATTTGGAAGAAGTTTTGTAGAATTTTGTACAACTGGTAAACGTTAAGCGATAGACGAAACCGTACTTAAAATTATAGATCTGTTTAAAACACACAATTTATTCCAAATAACTTTCTTGTAGCATCAGCCATTTCAGAGACATCCGTTATTAATGGTTCGATGTGTTTAATACTTTGTAATTCTTTTCAAAGTCCCGTAATTTGCAGTTGTTTCTCGCGATGTCATGGAAACAGTATGGAATTTTAAGGCAGCATATAGCGTCCAGTTGTTAAACATTTGACTATCGCTGTTCTCTGTGTATCTATAACAAAATGTGTAATGTAGGTGTTTCTGTAAAGGTTTATTTGGATTAAAATGAAGTGGATGGAAAAACTAACTTACGTAAAAATAGAGGGTAGAGAATGCAGAGTACAAAATGACGGATGCATTAGGCATTATTGAAATATAAGCAATGTACTAAAATGATGCAATGTTTATTAATTTAATAAGACTGTCCAAAAGTTACAAATCTCATATTTTGTAAATTTTGGTCATTTAGTCTTCCCTAAAATGCACAAGATTATTTATGCATTAGTATAGCTAAGATAGGTTTGGTTTAATTCTGTGCTATGTCAACTTGAATCAATGGAGTACCTCTAGAGCCTAGTGTTTATTGTAACACAGCGATCATGGTCCAATTTATCGCATACAGGGCATAAAAATTGAATTTTGTTTATGGACGCTCTTTAACTACTATGGTTCTTAGAGTTCCACTATACTGGGTGTGAAAGATCGGTAATTTTGCTCAGAGATCTCTTTATCAGGCTTGAAGTTCTTTTACGTGCCGTAAATCTACGACACGGGACCACCGGTTTTACTTCCGTTCCGAATGAAGCAATGTTAAGGCTTTTTCTCCCGAAAAATCTATCGCGCTCTGCCGGGTTTGAACTCTTGACTTCGTGAACTAGAGGCTAGCATGGTACCCCTAGACCACGTAGGAAGACGTGTAAACGACGTTGTCTTTCTTTCAGTGTCGACCGACCCGAAGAAGAGATAAGTGGACAGAGTAGCGGTCTTAGTATCAGAAGCGCTATCGAGAGATAACCATACATTTCTGGAAGAGTTTCTTCTTCGCCTCCTGCGAACATTCCAGAAACTGTCACACTCGAATATAAGCAAGCGTGTTAGTGAATGAGATAATGAGTTCTTGATGCGACATTAAGTGCTATTCTTCGAGTGAGCTTGCGAGAGATTAAAGAAGGCTTGTGTTCGAAGCCCCAGCGAGTGAAGCGGAGGAAAGAAAAGGTTGCTCCGGCGTACTTCATTACGCCGCTAGGAGCGAGGAAAAGTGAAGTGGTGGCGAAAACTGAACTAAATCACATTAGCGAAGTGTAATTGAAAACTGAAGTAGATCACAAAGTGAAGTTAATTTTAAATATCAACTCGATCACATTAGTGAAGTGATATTGAAAACTGAACTAGATACATATGGGAAGGAAAATTTAAAACTGAAAGAATACATTAGTGAAGCGACAGCGAAAACTGAACTAGATCACAAGAGTGAAGTAATAGCGAAAAGTGAAGTAGATCACACTAGTGAAGTAACAGTGAAAACTGAACTGGATCACAAGAGTGAAGTAATAGCGATAACTGAACTAGATCATAGTAGTTAAGCAACAGTAAAGACATGCAGATCACGTAAGTGAAGTGAATTTTAAATGTGAGCTCGACCACATTAGTGAGTGATATTGAAAACTGAACTAGATCACATTAGTGAAGGGACATTAACAACTAAACTTAATTACATAAGTGAACTGAAATTGAAAACTGAACTAGATCGCATTATTAACATGACAGTGAAAACTGGACAAAATCACATTATGCCTCGAACCCAGACGTTAGGAAGAACAAGGCGACCTCTTTGTTTTGTTTACCCTAAGCGTGTGATTTATCTATGTATTCTTGTACTTGGTAGAACAAGTGAAGTGATCAAGAATAAAGCCACTACCGACGTCCTATGCTACAGACCAGGCAGATAGACATCTCCCTATTGGTGACAAGCACTGCGTGTTCACCCTAACCTTTGCCCGTATCTGGACATGACAATGAAGATGTTATCGGAAACTCTTTCAAGTTGCCGCTGGGTGTCAAAGGCTGGACCAAGTCAACACTACTGAGGTTAGGAAACAAAAGAGTGACGCCAGGTGCACACACTTATCTTGATTTATCTTTCACCCACATTAACGAGATTAAACCTAAGTAATTATCGTCTGTGTTCTGTTGGTATGACTGGATGCAAGGAACTCGACCATACATTGCATAGTTAACAACTGTTCAGCGAAATAGATTTAGGAATAGATTCGCAGTTTTGGCATAACATCACTAGAGATGTGATCATTGTTACTTTTATTAAAACTGGAGAATAAAACCTTAATACTTCTTAATACATTAAACGTGTGATTCAAGGATGAGACACGAAGATTTGCAAGTAAATTGAAGCCGGAATTATAAAGGCAATAATTATCATAATATTCTGAGAAGGATAGCGAAATAAAATAAGTAATAATATATTTAAAATCAGTGTATGTATAAAAAGCAGAAGCATTGTGAAAATTGTTGACCGTAAAAGCGACAGAAAGACCAGACCGGCACAGTTTTGTTAATTAGGGACCAGCCTCAGGTAGAAAGGGTAAATACCATTGAAGCAAGTTTTTCGTGGTAAATAGCCGAGTACAGCTGCACTTAACCTGGTGAAGGCCACCCTAGCATCACGACGCTAAGTTTGATGAGAGTGTTAGAGGGGAGAGAGGGGAATTTTAGGTGTTGGTTTTCCTTGTATTAGCGTGGGTAGATCAGTCTGCCTGAGTGCCTGGTGAGTGCAGGTCGATATTCTCGTCGTGTGGAGAAGATTGGCGGCGAACATGCTAGAGGGTAGAACGCTTAGCTTTGGTTAATATTCTTCGGTCTTGGTAAAGACAAAGTATCATCGTATACATTTAATAGTGATCGGCAAACCTAAAGTATAATTTTAAATAGTGAATAAAAGTGTTCCAAGACAGCGTTGGTGTGTTTCTCTGTACACACCCACGCATACCCTGAGGTTAAGGTTTCATGCTGGAGCAGCCGTGGCAAAAGAAGAACCAACTGGGAGGAGACAAACAGCAACCGTGAGGCAAAGGTATTGCTTCATTGTTGGAGGACGGAGCGTGGCTGCGTCATATTGCGCCAAAACGTGGGGCTGAAAGAATTACCTGCGTCAAAATCCAATCACTTCAACCTGTCCTTTACATGGGAACAACGTCACTAACGGTTTTGATTGAAATTCCATATCTTTAAGCTGTTTTCATTACAAAAATCGTATAATTTGTGGGAACAGCCTGCGAAGTCCTCTTTGTTGGGAATTACTTTTGTATAATTGGTACACTGTAAGAGAGAGACAGAATATCACTACACAAGAAATGTAGATGTCGTTAAAGCACACAATATATATCAAATAAAAAGTTTTGTGGCGTTAAGAATTCGCGAGGTATTCTTTGTTTTCGATTTATATTTTCAAATAATGATGTTTTTCAAGAGATAAGTCGATATTGTGTTACACTCACATGACTTTCTATACTCTTGTAAAAACTATTTTTACAAACACTTATTCTCCATATGCTTCCTGTTAATTGAAATATTAATCTTATTGCTAATTTTCTTGTAGATGCAAGGGGAATTGGTAGGCTTTAAGCGATAGTCAAATATTTTAAGAGCTGGTTGCTATGTGGAGTATTCCATTCTCTTTGTATGTTCAGGACATAAAAAAATGAATAACCAATTCCCATTTGAGAAAAAGTATAAGTATTGGAAAATTTAAGGGAATAACAAGCAATATCTCGAAAATGGTTCACTCAACAAAAGAAATGTATATGACACAAATTGTGCATCTACATTTTTTTGTGTAGTAAAATTTTGTCTATCTCTTATGGTTTACCAGTTATGCAAAAGTCGTTCACAATGAGGAATACTTTTGGAGACATTCCAAGAAAATTCGAGATATACATTTCATCTGTCATGAAAATGTCTTAAACATATGATATTTTAATCAAAATCGTTAGATCCGTTTTTGAGAAAATTAAAATTTTCGAAAAATGTTCCATGTAAAGGGTAATCTGGGGTGGGGAAATTTTCTTGAAAACCTTCGTGTCACATCTCTGGAAGATACTGAACCTAAATACCAAGTTTGGTGTTTATCCGACTGTTCGTTTCTGAGTTATGCTGTTCACAGACACACACACGGACATATATTTCTGGTGAAATCTCTGTATCGATCTTTTGGGTGGAATACAATAATTCCCCTGCTTACTAATAATTACCAAATTTGGTATTTAACAACGTTTCCGTCTAAAGTACTACAGAACCTTCCCTATACCAAGAGAATCAAGGCGTGGAAAGCAGGGTTCTGGAGACTGAATCTGTTGCTAAGAGGCATGGTGGTGGAGCTCAAGAGCGTCCGAGAAGGCTGCTAATCGCATTTCAGATACGACTGCAACAAGTCCCAAGAAATCCGTTCGATTGACGACTCGTGAGCCATTGCTCTACACAGCCCGGATATGTTGAACTGAAATAATGGAGTCTAGTTCTACATACCATCACACCGTTTGTGCTTTTTCACCATTCCTTGCCTTTCTTCAGGGTTTTTCTACAAATTTTTCAGTTTCTTCGGTATTTGTGAACTAAAATAAAAATGAAATGTAAATAAATTGAAAAATCTGATGTGTTACACTCACATGACTTTCTCTACTCTTATACAAACCATTTTTACAAACGCTTATTCTCCATATGCTTCATGTTAATCGAGATATTAATCTTATTGCTAATTTTCTTGTAGATGCAAGGGGAATATGGTAGGCTTTAAGCGATAGTCAAATGTTTTAAGAGCTGGTTGCTATTTGGAGCATTCTATTCTCTTTGCATTAACGGGACAAAAAAATGAATAACGAATTCTCATTTGAGAAAAAGTTAAAAGTATTGGAAAATTCAAACAAATAATAATGAATATCTCGTAAATGGTTCACTACACAAAAACATGTACGTGACATAAACTGTGTGTTTTAACGAGTTCTACATTTTCCATGTAGAAAAATGTTGTCTATCTCCTACAGTTTACCCGTTATGCAAAAGCTATTCAGAATGAAGAGGTATTTTTGTGATATTGCCAGAATATTCAAGATATACATTTTATTTGTCATGAAATTATCTTAAGTATATATATTGTTTTAATCAAAACAGTTGTAGCCATTTTTGAAAAAATCAAAAACTTCGAAAAGTGTTCCATATAAAGAATAGTCTGGGGAGGGGATTTCACTGAAAATCTTCGTGTCGTATCTTTTAAAGAGACTGAACCTAAATACGAAATTTGGGGTTTATCCTACTTCTCGTTTTCGAGTTAAGCTGTTCACACACATATGGAGAATATTCAAAAAATGCCTTGTGGATTCAGGGGGCCTCAAAACATGCATTCCCGGTGAAATCTCTTATCGATTTTTGGGTGGAATGCAATACTTACTATACGTAGCAGAGAAAGGAAAACAAACGAATAACGAATTCCGATTTGAGAAAAAGTAAGGTTGGAAAATTCAAACCAATAACAGGGAATATCTCTGGAATAGGTCACTCACAAAAAAACGTTTATGACACAAACGGTGTGTTTTAACGAGCTCTACATTTTCTATGTTGCAAAATTTTGTTTATCTCTTACGGTTTACCCGTTATGCAAAGGATATTCAGAATGAAAAGGACTTATGGCGACATTGCCAGAAAATTCAAGATATACATTTCAGTTTTCATGAAAGTATCTTAAACATATGATATTTTAATCAAAAAGTTATAGCCATTTTTGAGAAAATTTAAAATTCCGAAAAGTGTTCCATGTAAAGGGTAGTCTGGAGTGGGGGGATTTATCTGAAAATCTTCGTGTGGCATCTTTGATAGATACTGAACCTAAATACCAAGTTTGACGCTATCCGACATTTCTTTTTTGAGTTACCCTGTTCACAGACACACACGGAACTTTTTATAAAAATGTTATTTTTGCATTAAGGGGGCAACAAAACGTGCATTTCCGGTGATGTATCGGTATCAAATTTTAGGGTGGAATGCAATTCTCTACAGCTAATATGCTATCTAACGCCTAAGAAAATTGTCTAGGTCCTTCATTATGTTCACTATAAGTCTTTTAATTAGGGCATTCCTCTCCAACAACCTGCATTGTAGATATATCATTCCAACATTGGGTTTAGTTATCTAAATATCTATTAAAATACCTGAGAGGTAAATTTGCATGGTTTTCTTTAGTAGCTACATAAAAATGATAGCATTTAATTAGCTGCGCTTACTTCGCTGTGAAGGGAATGGTCCCGTATTATTTTGGGATCGAGTTTTGTGCAGAAGCACTTCTATTACTGCTGCGGAGGCGCTTGTGAACTGTTTGTTGGAAATTTGATTGCTAAACTCTGTAACGTGCCGCTGTGGGATTTCGAACCGTACGGCTAATTACAATGTGAGTGTAAATTCGGCAGAAATTCTGCACCAGCTCCGGTACCAACCTCTAAACACTTGAGCTGTACCTGGCTTGCATCATATCAAGGCATATTGTTCTCTTTCCAAGAATTCATACGTTAAATGTTCTCTTCATAACATCCGGAATTACGTGTTTTTCCGTCTCCAAACCAGTGCGTCAAGTTTAACTTTTCCGCACTCCAACAGCAGCATATGAATACATTCGCCTTGCAACGAGCATATGAAACATATGACTGCGTCCAGATCCAATATAATATGCAGTACAGTATTGAAGCCATTCTTGATGTTGGTCCCTGCTTCAAATTTGTTATAACATTTAATATTACCCGCTCTGTTGATAAGTTTTATGATTTCATCTCGTAGTTCGTTGTGCGTTGTCACGTGAGCCAGCTGCTCTAGTGGTATAGCTACGAGTTCTTTATCTCAGGTATGCGTGAGTGTATTTTGAAAGGATAACACCAGTTTAGTTAGACGATAAATTTCAATGTTGACTAAAATGTTCATTTTGAGAACATTTGCCAACTGTTGAATTTACGAATGAATTACTTCTATAAACGAAGCGTCAGTTGCTGTAAGTTGCAGAAATGTTGCTCGAAAAGATCTGTCTCAATAGCTGCTAAATCGTTCTAACACAGGCGCGTTCGTATACGCTACACAACTTAAAAGTTACACACGGGAGTAAAGAATCTCAGAAAAGTCAGAAATATGTCACGAATGTGTGTACGAATGTGTGTGCGAATGTATGCACGAATGTGTGTACGAATGCATGCATGTATGTATGCACGAATGTGTATACGAATGTGTGTACGATGTATGCACGAATGTGTGAACGAATGTATGCACGAATGTGTGTACGAATGTGTGAACGAATGTATGCACGAATGTGTGTACGAATGTGTATACGATGTATGCACGAATGTATGAACGAATGTATGTACAAATGTGTATACGATGTATGCACGAATGTGTGAACGAATGTATGCACGAATGTGTGTATGAATGTGTGAACGAATGTATGCACGAATGTGTGTACGAATGTGTATACGATGTATGCACGAATGTATGAACGAATGTATGCACGAATGTGTGTACGAATGTGTGAACGAATGTATGCACGAATGTGTGTACGAATGTGTATACGATGTATGCACGAATGTGTGAACGAATGTATGCACGAATGTGTGTACGGATGTGTGAACGAATGTATGCACGAATGTGTGTACGAATGTGTATACAAATGTATGTACGAATGTGTATACGATGTATGCACGAATGTGTGAACGAATGTATGTACGAATGTGTGTACGAATGTGTATACGATGTATGCACGAATGTATGAACGAATGTGTGTACGAATGTGTGAACGAATGTGTGTACGAATGTGTGAACGAATGTATGTACGAATGTGTGAACGAATGTATGTACGAATGTATGAACGAATGTATGTACGAATGTGTGAACGAATGTATGTACGAATGTATGAACGAATGTATGTACGAATGTGTGAACGAATGTGTGTACGAATGTATGAACGAATGTATGTACGAATGTGTGAACGAATGTATGTACGAATGTATGAACGAATGTATGCACGAATGTGTGAACGAATGTGTGTACGAATGTGTGAACGAATGTATGTACGAATGTGTGAACGAATGTATGTACGAATGTGTATACGATGTATGCACGAATGTGTATACGATGTATGCACGAATGTGTGAACGAATGTATGTACGAATGTGTATACGATGTATGCACGAATGTGTGAACGAATGTATGTACGAATGTGTGTACGAATGTGTATACGATGTATGCACGAATGTATGAACGAATGTATGTACGAATGTGCATACGATGTATGCACGAATGTGTGAACGAATGTATGCAGGAATGTGTGTACGAATGTGTATACAAATGTATGTACGAATGTGTATACGATGTATGCACGAATGTGTGAACGAATGTATGCACGAATGTGTGTACGAATGTGTGAACGAATGTAAGCACGAATGTGTGTACGAATGTGTATACAAATGTATGTACGAATGTGTGTACGAAAGTATGAACGAATGTATGCATGAATACGTGCAAAAATGTGTCTCTAATTTAGAATGCGTGCTCTTTTCTTACTTAAGGTCCGCCCACATATCAATACTCCTACCACGTTTCTTTTTACGCGAGACAATCTTAAAATCCTACGAATGCGTCTCTTACCGTATTGGTAAGCCGTACCTTTCACTTTTATAATTTACAGAATTTCTGCTTATTCTCACTTCTCACAAGAAACTAAACAAAACTGGTATAAACCACTTTGCAACACACTTATACCAATGTAAATAACAACGAAAATTCTGAATGGATGTGTACGAAGAACGCAATAAGTGGTTCGATCATCCATGTAGTGTCTTTTGCGGGTAAAGTGACGTTTTGTAATTGGGAACCAACATTTACTATTTTATTTCATTATTCCTCGTCACAAAACAAACAGCTTATTATAAACCGTTTTCTAATGAGAAAACAACCTATAGAATGTAGGTACGCATTCAAAAAAATTAAACTGACTCTAAAATGACTCTTATAACGTTCTCCAAATAAAACACGACTTTACTTTCCCCCATAATATTAAGCAAATTTTATTAAAGGACATTTCTTCCACAACACTTAGTTTTGGAGATATTGTACAGTCTCAACTTAAATGATCCACCGTATATAGCACAGTGGGAGAAGCAAGGATGTTATACGCAGCAGGGATATGGGGTTGGAAAGAGGATCGAAAAATGTAGATGTTATACATAGGAATTTTTGCGAAATAACCCTGGGATTAGCAAGAAGTTCACCAAATGCAGTAGTACAAGTAGAAAAACGGAGAGTGGCAGCAAAAGGAAAAATCTGATGTGTTACACTCACATGAATTTCTCTACCCTTGTACAAAGTACTTTTACAAACGTTTATTCTCCATATGCTTCATGTTAATCGAGATGTTAATCTTATTGCTAATTTCCTTGTAGATGCAAGGGGAATATAGTAGGTTATAAGCGATAGTCAAATATTTTAAGAGCTGGTTGCTATGTGAAGTATTCCAGTCTCTTTGTATTACCAGGACAAAAAAAATGAATAACGAATCTTAGATGCACAAGATACCTACAGACAACATTGGAAGAAAAAGGAATGAGGATAACGTGGGCAGAAAGAAAGTAGAACAAGATTGGAGGATATTGAAAAGCAAGAAATTATAAGTAGTTTAAAAGAAGAAAGGTCATAAATAGATTATAAATATTTTAAAACGGAATGGGGAGAGGAAAGATACATCCAAAAATGCAACAAAGGGGCCAGAGTGGAGTATGCGTCGTCGAGGACAGGTGTAATGAATTTAAGTGATCTAACAGAGAGAAGAAGGAGGGAAAGATGTACTAAATGTAATGAATTACATGACAATTGGCATTATATTCTGAAATGCAAGGACACAGATAAGGGAAGAGAGAATTTAATACTAGAGAAATGGGAAAATTTACCAATAGAGCTAAAACATAGGAAGACTTTTTAATAGATTTTTCCCTAAGTTCCTGTACTGTGCGAGGATCGGAACAATACTCTTTGTCTTCTAAAGAACCCCATAAATAAAAATTGCAACTCGTTAGGTCAGTACGAGGGGGCCACAAATCAACATTAATTATTCTGTCATCAAACACCCCTCTTATTGCATGTAATGATTCGACAGCCGTATGTGCTGTTGCAGAATCTTGCTGGACCAATCAAACGTTTTCTCTTCTTCTGTCAGGCGATTGCAAAATGGCCTCAACACTTCTAGCACTTATCGCACACCACACTCCTATTTTCTGATCATTATGAGGCGTTTCATCACAGAAATCCCTGTTGCTCAGTTTCGGAGAGTGAGCGAGAATATTTACACGAGATATGCTGCCTGTTTGAGAGCAGCATCTATTATAAGGTAAGGATTTTAGTCCGCCTCTGCCGGCGTAATTTCCCCGGCGACTGCCGGCTGTCTCGCGCAGTAGAGAGAGGCCGCGAGTGGGTTCGAATATAATTTAACTACCCTCTATTTCTCTCATTATTGTTAAATTAAGGGGAAGATAATTAATACGCCACTTTTTACATTGTATGTAAGGTTTAAAGCACACAACAAGTCATTCATTCTTTCTACTGTATAATTTTCTGTAGATCCTTTTTCCTCAACCTGTAAAAACGACGCAAACATTCAGCAAATCGTTATCTTTTATTTTGGAACAGCCATCAGTTCTAATTATCTGAAGCAACCAAGAGGTAAAAACTAAAACGGGATCTACAATTTAGTATTCATTCCACTTCCAAAGTTTTTTTTTCCCCCTTTGCTCTGTCACATCAAACCTTCAAACTTGTGTTTTTGAAACCCGTACTGATATACGACTTCCTTTCAAAAACGACGGGAAACTTTTTGTTTTATTTGAAGTGAAATGTTAATTGGGAGCCAATACAGGCAATCGCTATTTAGAACAGGTTATTCGTTTCTCTTTTATTTCCCATTGGGAGACCACCCGTCCCCATGACAACCTCTTCATCAGCTGGGAAGTAAAGCTGTCAGTGATCGGCCGTGTGTCATTAACAGCCAGCTCCTTACAAGCGATGCGAACTGCCGTGAAATAAGTCGGGAGGCAGTTTTATAGCCTCGAGATATCTCGGAGTCAACGTTCTTGTCGGCATTCCTTTGTTAATTAACAGGGAACAGTGGTGCCATCTGTGTGGCCTAATGCTTCCAGACAGTGTTACACTCTGTAGCCTCACAAAGTGGCCCATGAATCATCTCAAGCACTAGTGTTTACACTAATGAAACATTAACTAACAGATAAGATAATATGCTCGCGTTATAGCTATCAATTAATACAACGGGGTAGAAGTGCCAACCACCGTGGTGTAGAGATAGCTGCCTCCCTCTTAATTCAAAAACGCCTTATTGCATCTTGCAAAAAAAAAAAGAATTAAAAAAATAAATAAATATACTGCGTAGTAGGTAGGAGTTCCATTTTTTTCATTTTAATTCATATAACACTTTACAGAAACAGCTACATTACACATTTCGTTATAGATACAAAGAGAACAGCGATAGTCAAATGTTTAACAACTGGACGCTATATGCTGGCCTTAACATTCCATACTGTTTCCATGACACCGCGAGAAACATCTGAGAATCGATGAGACTTAAAAAGAATGACAAAGTATTGAACAAATCGAACCATTAATAACGGATATCTCAGAAATAGCGCACGCTACAATAAAGATTATTGCAAATAAATTGTGTGTTTTAAAGAGATCTACATTTTTTGTGTGGTACGTTTTCGTCTATCGCTTAACGTTTACCAATTATATAAGATTACATAAAATTTCTTCGCAATAAAGGCTTTCCCTAGAAAATTCAATATATACATTTTTTATCTCATAAATATTTTTAATATTTGGTGTTTTAATAAAATAAAATAATTCGAAGAATGTTCCTTGTTAAGGGTAATTTTAAAAGGGAGAAGTTTCTTAAAAATCTAGATGTTGCATCTTTAGAAGGTATTGAACCTAAATACCAAGTTTGGTATTGACCCAACTTTCCGTTTTTTAGTGATGCTGTTAAAAACACACTTAAATATACGACACTTTTTTGAAAATGCTTTATTTGGATTCAGGGGAGCTAAAAACATGTATTTTTAGTGAAATCTAGGTATAAATTTTTGGTTGGAATGCAATACCTTCTCTTCCTATTATGTACGTGGAGGAGAACGTAATTAGATACCGAGATTTGAGGCAGTATTTTTAACACTTAAATGAGTTCAGTCTAATTATATAATATATAAATTCAATAACAGCCCACCTTAGAGCAATATGTGTATGTAACAATATATAAAAAGTGTATATTACAGTCATTGTATATGTTTATATTATTGTATACATGTGTAATGATGTTATGTGAATGTATTACGTAATTTAATAATGTAAGAGCTGTGCGAATAATAGGTTAAAAGTTGCTAACAATTAGGTAACAATGAGTTAACCTTGAGGCAATAATGAGTTAGAATGTTTAAATGCTACTGGTAATTTTTGGAGCAACAATAATGTAACTTTTGTGACAGTTTATAAAATAGCCAATCAACAAACAGAAACAGCTTTAGTTAAATGAAGGTATTCTGTTGGACTAGGATTAGCCAATCAGAATCTAAAATGGAGCAAAATTTACAAATTCAGAATTCAGTTGCTTGTAGACAGTGCTCATAACTGAACGCGTTGGTTGTAGACAGTGTTCCTAACCGGAAGGGAGATGGGTCCTCGAGAAATTTAATACGTATTCGTGTGAGACAAAAATAGTTTACGTGTTAAAAAGTGCAAGTAATTAATAAATCTCACAGCTCTCTATATCAGTAGAGTGTTATTTAAATCGTGTCAAGCATTAATAAATGAACTAAAGAAAAACTTAAAATCTGTGTAAGCCTACATTCCTCAGTCGCACCACTCCCTGCTAAGACATTCATGTCTCTTAAAAAAATATAAATGAATAAATATATAATGTTTAAAGGAACAGTAAAATTACAAAGTTATATTTTTAAACTTGGGGCAAAGGCCACCAGAAAATTTTAACCATACGTGCGGTTGCAACTACTTCAAGTTTCGCTCCCCAACAGTCGAAATATAATACATCTACTGGCCTACCATACGTAGCAGCAACCAACCTTCTTCACATTACATTAGACACACATGTTTTTAGGCTCCTGAATCAAGAAATACATTTATAAAAACAGGTTCTGTGCATCTGTCAACTTGACTCCAAAATGAACACTCGCATAAATAGAAAACTTGATTTATAACTTCAGCGCCTTCCAAGAACGCGATGCAAAGAAAACCTCTTTCATATATATGGGTATTACCGACATTTATTCATTTATAAGCATTTCTAAAAATTTTTAATAGAATACCATATATTTAAAATGATTTCATGACAAATGAAATGTATATTTTACATTTTCTGACAATACCTATGACGTCCTCTTCATTCTGAATGACTTTTGTATAATTAGTAAGCCGTACGAGATAGACAAAATCTTATTATACAAAAATCTGATGTGACACGTTCACATGAATTTCTCTACCTCTATCTTTATAAGTGGGTATAGAAACTATTCTTACCAAAGGTTACCTTTCTATCTACTACATTTTAATTCAAATAAACCTTTGCAGTAATAGCTGATTTACACATTTCGTTATAGATACAAACAGAACAGCGATAGTCAAATGTTTAATAACTGGACGCTGCACTAAGTGATCAAAGGTATCGGGACATGAGGCTGAAAATGACGTAAAAGTTTGTGGCGCCCTCCATCGGTAATGCTGGAAGTCAATATGGTGTTGGCCCACCCTTAGCCATGATGACAGCGTTCACTCTCGCAGGCGTTCAATCAGGTGCTGGAAGGTTTCTTAGGGAATGGCAGCCCATTTTTCACGGAGTGTGGAACTGAGGAGAGGTATCAATGTAGGTCGGTGAAGCCTGGCACGAAGTCGGCGTTCCAAAACATCCCAAAGGTGTTCTATAAAATTCAAGTCAGGACTCTTTGCAGGCCAGTCCATTACAGGAATGTCATTGTCGTGTAACCACTCCGCCACAGCCTGTGCAGTACGAACAGGTGCTCGATCGTGTTGAAAGATGCAATCGCCATCCCCGAATTGCTCTTCAACAGTGGGAAGCAAGAAGGTGCTTAAAATATCAATGTAGGTCTGCGCTGTGATCGTGCCATGCAAAACAACAAGGGGTGCAAGCCCCCTCCAGGAAACACACGACCACACCAAAAACCACCACCTCCGAATTTCACTGTTGGCACTACACACGCTGGCAGATGACATTCACCGGGCATTTGCCATACCCACACCCTGCCATCGGATCGCCACATTATGTACCGTGATTTGTCACTCCACACAACGTTTTGCCACTGTTCAATCGTGTAATATTGACGCTCCTTACACCAAGCGAGAAGTCGTTTGGCATTTTCCTGCGTGATGTGTGGCTTATGAGCAGCCGCTCGACCATGGAATCCAAGGTTTCTCACCTCACGCCTAACTGTCATAGTACTTGGAGTGGATCCTGATGCAGTTTGGAATACCTGTGTGATGGTTTTGATAGATGTCTGCCTATTACTCTTTACGACCCTCTCAAATGTCGGCGGTCTCTGTCAGTCAACAGACGAGGTCGGCCTGTACGCTTTTGTGCTGTACATGTCCCTTCACGTTTCCACTTCACTATCACACATTGGACCCAGGGATGTTTAAGAGTGTGGAATTCTCGCGTACAGACTTCTGACACAAGTGACACCCAATCACCTGACCACGTTCGAAGTCCGTGAGTTCCACGGAGCGTGCCATTCTGCTGTTCACGATGTCTAATGACTGCTGAGGTCGCGGATAATGAGTACCAGGCAGTAGGTGGCAGCACAATGCACCTAAGATGAAAAACGTATGTTTGTGTGGATACTTTTGATCACATAGGTATGTGCTGGCCTTAAAATTCCATACTGTTTACATGACCACGAGAAATAAGTGAAACATCTGGAAACTTAAAGCGAATGAAAGTATTGAACAGGTCGAACCTTTAACGACGGAAATCTCAGAAACGGCTTTTGCTACAAAAAAAACATGTGAAATAAATTGTGTGATTCAAAGAGATGCACATTGTTTGTGTGGTATGCTTTGGCTATCGCTTAACGTTTACCAGTTATACAAGAATATACAAAATTCGTTCTGAATGAAGAGGACTTCACAGGCTATTCCTAAAAAATTGAAGATATAAAATGTATTTGTGCTGTAAATATCTTACATATATGCCATTTAAAACAAAATCATTAGCCACTTTTTGCAAAATCAAATTTTTCCAATAATGTTGCGTGTAAAAGATAATTGGGGAAGGGAAATTTTTTTAAAAATCTTCGCGTTGCACCTTTGGAAGATACGGAACTCAAATACCAAGTTTGGTACTTATCCCACCTTTTGTTTTTGAGTTATGCTGTTCACAGACACACAGATATGTTTCCAAAAATACCTTTTTCGATTCAGAGAGTCTCAAAACAAATATTTCCCGTGAAATTTCGGTTTTAATTTTTTCGGCAGAATGCAATACCTTCTCTATCTCTAGCTAAGTGGTAGAGAAGTTGAACATTTATTATATAATAATATAGCTTTAAAAGTTTCCGAAATATTGTTAGTGATCAGTTTTAATTTTCAAATTATTTACACCTCAAGTGCAAATTATATTCTCCCCTCCCCTTTCTTTTACTGGCCATGCAAAGAGGATACATTCCAAAGCCATCACGACCGGCTTTAAAAACCTTTGACTATCGCTTCAATTTGTTGTATTTTTTTATACCTACTAACAGTGGTAAGGTAGTAATGAACGTTTATCTATTATAACAAGAAGTAAGTAGAAGAAAAGGTTTTGTTAAAATACCGCATAGAAGATTGAGGAGAGGTGGTCGTGTGAATGTAACACATCAGATATTTTTTTCCCATCTACTTCATGTTAATTGAGATAAACCTCTGGAGAAACAGCTGATTACACATTTCGTTCTAGGTATAAGAGGGATAAGGCAAATCGAATCAATAGTCAGATGTTTAAAACCGGATGGTTATGTGCAACTCCCACAAAAATGTTATCAGTTATACAAAATGAATTCAGAATGAAGAGAACTTCACTGGTTATTTAGAGAAAACTCTAGATACCTGCACCTTATTTTTCATTTAAACATCTTAAACACATGATAATCAAAATCGTTAGCATCAGTTTTTGAGAAAATTAAAAATCATGAAAAAGTGTGCATGTAAAGAGCTAGGGACGCGTATTCTCTTGAAAGATTTTGAGTTCCATCCTTGGATGATCCTGAACACAAAATCGAAGTTTGCTATTTATCCGACTAACCGGTTTTCTAAAATGTGAAATCTCGATATCCACCTACTGCACATAACTGGCGGAGAAAGTACTGTGGCCAAACCCATATAATACACGATGAAGTCCTTGAGTGCGGGAGATTAGAGAAAGTAAATCTGTATAGTCGGCTAAGATATCGATGAGGGGTTTGAGTGCGGGAGATTAGAGAAAGTAAATCTATATAGTCGGCTAAGATATCGATGAGGGGTTTGAGTGCGGGAGATTAGAGAAAGTAAATCTGTATAGTCGGCTAAGATATTGATGAGGGATTTGAGTGCGGGAGATTAAAGAAAGTAAATCTGTACAGTCGGCTATGATATCGATGAGGGGTTTGAGTGCGGGAGATTAGAGAAAGTAAATCTGTATAGTCGGCTAAGATATCGATGAGGGGTTTGAGTGCGGGAGATTAGAGAAAGTAAATCTGTATAGTCGGCTAAGATATTGATGAGGGATTTGAGTGCGGGAGATTAGAGAAAGTAAATCTGTATTGTCGGCTAAGATATCGATGAGGGGTTTGAGTGCGGGAGATTAGAGAAAGTGAATCTGTACAGTCGGTTAAGATATCGATGAGGGGTTTGAGTGTGGGAGATTAGAAAAAGTGAATCTGTACAGTCGGCTAAGATATTGATGAGCGGTTTGAGTGCCGGAGATTAGAGAAAGTAAATCTGTACAGTCGGCCAAGATATCGATGAGCGGTTTGAGTGTGGGAGATTAGAGAAAGTGAATCTGTACAGTCGGCTAAGATATTGATGAGGGGTTTGAGTGCCGGAGATTAGAGAAAGTGAATCTGTACAGTCGGCTAAGATATTGATGAGGGGTTTGAGTGTGGGAGATTAGAGAGAGTGAATCTGTACAGTCGGCTAAGATATTGATGAGGGGTTTGAGTGTGGGAGATTAGAGAAAGTGAATCTGTACAGTCGGCTAAGATATTCATGAGGGGTTTGAGTGCGGGAGATTAGAGAGAGTGAATCTGTACAGTCGGCTAAGACATTCATGAGGGGTTTGAGTGCGGGAGATTAGAGAAAGTGAATCTGTACAGTAGGCTAAGATATTGATGAGGGGTTTGAGTGGGGGAGATTAGAGAAAGTGAATCTGTACAGTCGGCTAAGATATTGATGAGGGGTTTGAGTGCGG
The DNA here is from genome assembly GCA_030765065.1 of Deroplatys truncata. NCBI lineage: Eukaryota > Metazoa > Arthropoda > Insecta > Mantodea > Mantidae > Deroplatys > Deroplatys truncata. The sequence goes on along the minus strand of CM060976.1, from coordinate 262,929,384 downwards.
GAGATTAGAGAAAGTGAATCTGTACAGTCGGCTAAGATATTCATGAGGGGTTTGAGTGCGGGAGATTAGAGAAAGTGAATCTGTACAGTCGGCTAAGATATTGATGAGGGGTTTGAGTGGGGGAGATTAGAGAAAGTGAATCTGTACAGTCGGCCAAGATATTGATGAGGGGTTTGAGTGGGGGAGATTAGAGAAAGTGAATCTGTACAGTCGGCTAAGATATTGATGAGGGGTTTGAGTGGGGGAGATTAGAGAAAGTGAATCTGTACAGTAGGCTAAGATATTGATGACGGGTTTGAGTGTGGGAGATTAGAGAAAGTGAATCTGTACAGTCGGCCAAGATATTGATGAGGGATTTGTGTGCGGGAGATTAGAGAAAGTGAATCTGTACAGTCGGCTAAGATATTGATGAGAGGTTTGAGTGCGGGAGATTAGAGAAAGTGAATCTGTACAGTCGGCTAAGATATTGATGAGGGATTTGAGTGCGGGAGATTAGAGAAAGTAAATCTGTACAGTCGGCTAAGATATTGATGAGGGATTTGAGTGTGGGAGATTAGAGAAAGTGAATCTGTACAGTCGGCTAAGATATTGATGAGGGATTTGAGTGCGGGAGATTAGAGAAAGTGAATCTGTACAGTCGGCTAAGATATTCATGAGGGATTTAAATGTGGGAGATTAAAGAAAGTGAATCTGTACAGTCGGCTAAGATATTGATGAGGGATTTGAGTGTGGGAGATTAGAGAAACTAAACCTGTATGGTACAGTCGACCAAGGCATTGATTAAAGCTTTGACTGGCTACTCTTCGACAAAGTTCGCAGTTTGGAACACTACGTTAATGTGCATCCCTAGCAGGACACAATCAAATAATAAATGCGGGTTACGAGTTATTTGTAAGTAAAAACTGTAAAACGACACTTGTAACACATTTTGTGTAATAAATAAAACCGGTGTTTTTTATTTGTCGCCGTAAAAGGAGTCAGTTACATTCGCAGTATAAAATATTCAAACGATTTTCGTGTAATATGCATGCTTGTACAAATGACCGCTTACTGCGAGCTTCTCTACCTGTCAATTAGAAAATTACAGTGTTTAACAAGAACCACATGCTTCCGGAGACCGCGCAGGAGTGAGGTCTATCCAAGTTTCTTGCAGATAGTGTTGGAAAGATTCCCGAACACGCCCCGGATATCAGCGATTTCACGAAACTTTGCTGGAGTTTTTTCCATAGCGACAGGTGGTTAAAAACTGATATTTAACGTTAAATGTACTGGAAAATTATGCACTTTTAAGTCACCTGCGAATGTTTTACAAATTCACCATTATTTAATCACCAATAACAAACTGGTTATACAATATACCACTGATATATCAGTGGGACACTTGTCTTTGACACACAGGAAAATCTGCTGAAATAGCTAAATCTGAAGTTTTCATATTACGTTTCCAAAATGTTTCTTAATCTCTGATATGCTAATTTCGAGGAATTGCAAAAATACTTCGATTAAAATATTGAAGTAACATTATTAATGTTATTTATTTGTAATGTTATCGAGCCCCACGTTCTGGGAGCCAATTTGTTACGGTACTTTTTATAATGTTATTACTTGTGATGTTTGTGTATGTGTGTTTACTTCATGTGAAGCCATCTTGTGACGTCATTCATTTGTTCGGTTTGTAGCTCCATCTGGTGTTAGCAATTTGCAGCGGTCTTAGTGTTCGTTTGAAAGAACGCCATTGTTATCTTAATTAAATTTGGTTTACTGTCCTCCGGCTAGCTATTATTTCACGGTCGAACATGTTTCTTGATCAGGGTGTGTAAACGGAAAGGAATCTTTTATCCAAATATAACACTGATGAAGAAATTTGTTTTACACATTTATTGTCGAACACGTTAACTATCACATTTATACATTGATCTTAACACTCGCCAAACTGAAACTGTTATAATAACTTCTTACTGATCACTCTTAATGTGCGTACTTCAACTTTTTTGTACAATTAACCTTACAACACTTTAGATTATTCATAATTCTGCTGCGCGTAACTTGTGAATCGATACCCGACGTTTGCCGTACAAATACTTTCGACGAACTGACTGAGTGAAGACGACGTGTAGTGTACACAGATGTTTGATGAACTGGTGGACTTTACCTCAAACCTACTGCTTTTATACCCATACACACCGATATGCCTAAAGATTATAACTGGTTTACTATTGGCTAATAAAACGCGCCAACATTAGCGTCTATTTTTATATCCAATGAAAATTATAAATACATATGCTCTAGGGAAACATTCCAGAAGGTTCTAAACGAAAAAACGCGCCAACATTACGCAACTTCCTCGTTTCCAATAATGATAAACAGCTCACCCCCCCTCGCTGCATTATTGCGCGCTATTATTGACAGTTTGAGTAAGGCCGTATAAACCTACTTCTCAACAATAATTACAATCAATAAACATCTCAAATCAATGTCACATAAAATGCATATTCATATTACAATCATTATTTAATTTAAGTAATTTGTGATACAAATTACTGCATCAATATATATTTAACATATTTACAACAAAAAAGAAATATATATATATATATTCAATTTTCTGTAAATATTTTGTGAATTCCTCTTCATTTTGAACGACTTTTGTACAACTGGTGAACAAAACATGAAGGGTCCGTTAAGGCAGACAATTCATCTCATATGGACGTTTTCTGTGTAATTAACTATTTCCGAGATATTGTTTGTTATTGGTTTGAAGTTTTAATTACTTATACTATTCTCGTGTTGTAAAAGGTAAAGGTAAAAGGCAAGGACAAACGAAGGGGGCCCGGGAGCAGGGCACCGCACGTAGGATAGCCGGCCCCGTGTGGTTCTACCGTTTATATGTAGAATACATTAAATACATGTTTTGAGGTGCCCTGCATCTAAATAAAGCATTTTTGAAAACATCTCCGTGTATGTGTATGTTCGCCTGTCTGTATGTCAGGCGAACATACAGACAGCATAACTCAGTTTTGAGCATAACTCAAAAACGAAAACTCGTATTTAAATTTGGTATATTTCAAAGATGCAAGATGATGATTTTAAAGAAAATCCCGCCACACCAGAGTACACTTTACATGGAATAGTTTTGGAAAATTTAGACTGTCTCAAAAATGGCTCTAATGATTTTGATTAAAATATCACATGTTTTAGATATTTTTATGACAAATGAAATGTATATCTTGAATTTTCTGGGAATGTCTCCGAAAGTCCTCTTCATTCTGAATGACGTTTCCATAACTGTTAAACTATAACAGATAGACAAAGTCTTATCATACAAAGGATATAGATCTCGTTAAAACCAACAATTTATTTCACATAGTTTTTTTTGTGGAGTGAACCATTTCCGAGATATTCCTTGTTATTTGCTTGAATTTTCCAATACTTATAATTTTTCTCAAATGGGAATTCGTTTCTTTTTATTACATAAAGAAACAAAGAGTATTCCATTCTCTTTGTGTTCTGGAGATACAAAGAGAATGGAATACTCCACATAGTAACCAGCTCTTAAAACATTTGACTATCGCTTAAAGCCTACCATATTCCCCTTGCATCTACAAAAAAATTAGCAATAAGATAGTTGGTACAAGAGTAGAGAAAGTCATGTGAGTGTAACACATCAGCGCAACGAATGCTGAAAAAGCAAAAACTGTGTGGTGGTATGCCAAGTTCAACGACGTTTCCGTTTGAAGCACTACAGAAGCCTTCCCGATAGCAAGTGAATGAAGGCGTGGAAATCAGGTTTCTGAAGACAGGATCTGTTGCTAAGAGGCATGGAGGCGGAGCATCAAGAGCATCAGAGGAGTGATCCCCGGAGAGGAGGGATGTATGGAGAGACCTGAAGGGCGACCGGATCCGGATGACGATGTGTGCAAGTACAGACGGGGTCGCTAATGTTTACAGACTGAACGCCTCCAAAGCCGCCAAGCCTGCTCTATTGGTCGAAAGCATTGAGCCGAGCAATTCCTTAACGACATTAGGATGAAGCTTTCACAGAGCGCACAGCGACCGCCCTGCCGCAACCAACCAAACACCGTTGCCTGGTCCTAAAGTCCTGGAATAGTTGACAAGGAAGATAATGGGTATAGGGAATAGGTGGCAAGAGAGTCGTTGTAGAAGGTGAACCACTCCAGCATTCGACTTTCAACCTGGGGAAACCACGAAAAACTATGAGTTAGATTTGGCGGTCGCCGGGGTTCGAACCCAGAACCTTCCGAATCGAGTCGCACATATTACTTCGGCGCCAACTCGCTGGGTTTTCTCAAGTTGTAAGTCGCTATTCGTTTTTTCTCCTGGTTATACAAAGAGTATAAAGTTCAAAGGCATCACTTAGCGACACTCTCTTTTTCTTTTAAGTCCCATGTATACCTCTAACTATAATATTCTTATAGGCAGCGTTTTCTTTGGAACATACTATTGTCTGTAGGGAATGGTGTTGACTCGTATTTGCTTGTCGTTGGGTTTCTGGTAAACATTGGGTTTTTCATTAGATCATACACACACATTCACACTCTCGTTCATACTTGCAGAATTTGTGGAGGTTAGGCTAATAATCTTGGCTAGGAAAAAACGCCAAATCCCAGCCGGGAATCCAACCAGGACCCCTGCACAGCAGGCAGGTGCTCTACCGACTGAGCCAAGTAGCCTTTGTCTTTCTTATACCTACAACGAAATTGAATGCAACGCATTAGATTTTTCTTTTACATAATGTATTTATGTTTAACATGAGGTAAGTGTTACGCCTACAGAATGTAAATGTAGGCCACTAAAATAAATGAATACATTGAGCAGTTGAAGGTCGTGGATCCGACATTAATATCTGAAACAGGACCTCGCGTGTTTACACGGCCTCCTCTAATTGGCACGGCGATCTTCATAACAAGGCAGGGAGATGAGCAGCAATTTATGTGCCCCGGATACACCTTCACTTTCATGAAATATTGGTAAGCCTATACCTTTGTTATGTGTTACGTGAACGGAAATGCGCGCGTCTTCTTTCACTTCGCTACGGCAATTACATCATTAGTATAATATCGTCATTTGGGTAATTATGTGTGCACTTTGTGTTGATTCCGGTCACTGCGCAACGGTATGATGCTTCTAGAAAAGGAAATATTGCATTATTTGCTTTTTAGTTTTCTATCAGAAGTATTTAAAGTTAAGAAATATGTCGCGAATGTTTCTGTGGGTGCTTTAGAAATAATAAATACATAAAAATTGAAATAAACAAAAGCTCTAATGTGTACGAAGGCAGTACCAGAAGTATCCGACCTGACGTATATATAGCGATTGTTGTTTCAAACAAATGTTTAAAAAATTACCACCCTTATAAAGCTTAAGTTTGAAGTTTGACAATGCTACGTTGTTTACTAATTGTTTGGCAGCCATTAATAGTGAACTCTCTCAGTGAATTTGTAAACATGGATAAAACTGTCCATCGTTATGTGATACAATACTTTCATTTGAAAGGTCTTAGTTCAACTAATATTAAAGCTGAGCTAGATTCTACTCTGGGGGAGTCTGCTCCTTCGTTTACAACAATAAAATATTGGGTGGCAGAGTTTAAGCGAGGCCGTACGAGCTGCCAATACGAACATCACAGTGGTCGATCAAATGAGGTGACCACGCCAGAAATTGTGAAGAAAATGCACAAAATGGTATTGGATGACCGTCGACTGAAAGCACGCGAGCTAGCAGACATCGTAGGCATTTCTAAAATGCTATACATCGCATACTGACTGGAAGTTTAGACATGAGAAAGCTGTGCGCAAGATGGGTGTCGCGTTTACTCACAATGGAATAAAAGTAGTGTAGTGTAGTTTCAGTCGAGTGTTTGGCGGTTTCGCTGCAGTAAAGCCAAGTTTTTGCCTCGATTCATCATAATCATGCATGAAACATGGGTCCATCACTTCACATCTAAGACGAAGGAACAGTCAAAACAGTGGATTGAAAGGGGAGAATCGACTCCAAAGAAGGAAGGCAGTTCCATCTGCAGGCAAGGTCATGGCGTCAGTTTTTTGGGATGCGCGTGGGATAATTTTAATTGATTATCTTCAAAAAGGAAAAGCAATCAATGGTGAGTATTATGCAAACTTATTGTAGCGTTTGAGTGATGAAATGAAGAAAAAACGGCAGCATTTAGGGAAAAAGAAAGTTCTGTTTCATCAGGACAATTCAACAGTTCACACATCCACTATCGCCATGGCCAAAATCAATGAGTTAAAGTTCGAATTGCTTCCCTATGCACCCTATTCGCCAGACTTAGTCCCCTCTGATTATTTTCTGTTTCCAAAGTTGAAGAAATAACTTGGTGGTAAAAGATTTGCCAACAATGAAGAGGTGGAGTTTGCAGTTGATGGCTATTTTGCAGAACTCGACGGTTCTCACTATAAACAGGGTATCGAAGATATTGAACATCGCTGGGAAAAGTGTATCGAGCTGAAAGGAGACTATGTAGAGATATAAAGATGTTTTTTCCCAAAATTGGTGTGTTAGGTCGGGTACTTCTGGGATAGCTCTCGTGCATTGCAACATAGTTCCCTTTACGTACTTCCCTGATGCATTATTACACAATACTGCATTTTTGTACAGTACATTTTCAGTTATCTCTTACTGTTGATACAGTAATTCTTGACAGGAAGATATAAATAACTAAATAAATAAATAATTGTAAGATAGAGAAATACTTGCAATAAATAATTGCTCTATATTAAATCTGTGTATAATGTGAAGAAGATGGTATTTATTAGCCCCAAGTTTAAAAATATTACTAACTTTGTAACTTTGACTGTTTCTTTAAATATTATGTATTTATGTTTGCCTCGGCTGCGTCAGTATTTAATTTAGAGACATGGATGTCTTGGCAGGGTTGTGGTGCGACTGAAGAATGTAGGCTTACACAGAATATAATTTTACGTCACTCTTTTTATTAATGTTTGGCACGATTTAAATAACACTTCTCTGATATAGAGCTGTGAGATTCTTTTATTAATTACTTGTACTTCTTTAACACGTAACTTATTTTTCGTCTCACACGAATACGTATTAAATCTCTCGAGGACGCATCTCGCATCCGGTTTCAAACACTGTCTGCAGGCAACTGAACTGATTTCAACCGCCTAAATTTGTAAATTTCTGTATTTCAAGTCTCTGATTGGATATGCCTAATCCAATAGAATACCTTCATTTAACTAAAGTTTTTCTGGTTGTTGATTGGCTATTTTTATAAACAGTCACTAAAATTCATTATTGCCTCAAGGTTACCTCATTGTTACCTCATTGAAAGCAACGTTTAACCTATTATTCTCACAGATCCTACATTATTAAATTACGTAATATATTCACATAACACTATTACACATGAATACAATAATATAAACATATACAATGACTGCTACATACATTTTACAAATTATTACATACACATATTGCTTCAAGGCAATTTACATATTATATAATTAGACTGAAATTATTTAAATGTTAAAGATACTGCCTCAAATGTAACAAAATGTAATGAGTTAAAAAGTTTTGTCAGGAAAGACGAAGGTAATAAGGAAGTCAGGTTAGCGAAAGTCATTAGAATCAGCCGAGAACTCATTAGCTTAGAAATTCTGGGAATTCAGTTAGGTTATAAGTTTAGTACGTTTGCAAGGTCACGTTGGAAAAATTCTGGAAAGGATAAGTGAAAGGTATTTCCGAGATTTTAGCCAAGCCTCATGGTAACAAAGTTAAGAGGCACAGGTAGGAATTAAGCACTCGTTGCGTGTAAAAAATAACGTTGGTGAGGACTAATGAAGTAGATGCTAAAAGCAATAAAGGCGTGCAATTTTGGATCAGAGAGTTACTTTTGGTAGCACTGGTACTTACAGTCGTTCATGCACACATTGTGCGTACATTGCTCTCTCTGGTACCGTCACCGTTACTTACTGCTCGTGTGATAGTGACACGCTTGTGAGAGTAAGATTTCGCGACTATTGCGAGAGGTAACGGAAGCTACGCTACTAGTTTCTTTTATTGCGGAAACAGCTATTTTCAACCGTAACTGTGATACTGCAGAAGTTAGCAGGTATAATATTTAAGTTGTTACAACTTCGAGTGTTGCGATACAGAATTAGCTTCATTCTTTATCTTCAAACGGTCGACAACTCGTTCAATAGCTCAAGTATCAGATTACATTAAAATTTCCCATTCAATTTAAACTAGGTGTTGTCCTTCCACAACACAACGACGCATACCGTGAGAGAAAGATCGCATATCCATACCACTGTAGCAGCAGAATGAGCTGGGAGAGCACTGCAGCAGGTAAGGTAAACGGGTTCAAAATTGCAGACATTCGTCTTCTGCAAAAGTCATTCCGAATAAAGACCACTTCATTCCCAGGAAATTCAAGATATACATTTTATTTATCATTAAAATATCTTAAGCATTTGGTATTTTAATAAAAATCATTAATGCCATTTTTGAGAAAATATAAAATAACAAACATTTTTCCATACAAAAAGTAGTTTTGTCTGGGGGGATTTTCTTGAAAACCCTGGTATCGCATCCTCAGAAAATACTAAACTCAAAATTTAAGTTTGGAATGTATCGACATGTTTTTGAATTGTGATATTCACAAACATACACCAAACACGGACGTTTATCGAATTGGGGGGGGGTGGTTACGGAGGATTAAAAGTGTATTTCCGATGAATGAGATGAGATACAATATTTACTTTAATTACTACCCATAGGTAACTAGTATAGAAAGTAAAAAGTATTTGAAAATTGCAAACAACGAAAAAGAATATTCGGAAATGGTTAATGCCAGAAAATGTTTTCCAATAAGTTGTGTGGCTTTAATGGGATCTACATTTTTAGTTTCTCTACTACGTATAGTGAGTAGGGGAAGTATTGTATTCCACCCAAAAATTCGATACCGAGATTTCGTTGGAAATACATGTTTTGAGACCCCCTGAATCCAAAAGAAAGCATTTTTGGAAACAGGTCCCTGTGTGTGTATGTGTGTCTCTATGTCTGTGTACAGCATAACTCAGAAACGAACAGTCTGATAAACACCAAACTTGGTATTTAGGTTCAGTATCTTCCAAGGATGCGACACGAAGGTTTTCAAGAAGATCCCCCACACCAGATTACCCTGTACATGGAACGTTTTTCGAAAATTTTAATTTTCTCAAAAATGGTTCTAACGATTTTGATTAAAATATCATATGTTTAGGAGATTTTTATGACAAATGAAATGTATATCTCGAATTTTTTAGGAATGTCTCCAAAATTTTCTTCATTGTGAACGACTTTTGCATAACTGGTAAACCGTAAGAGAAAGACAAAAATTTACTACACAAAAAATGTAGATCGCGTTAAAATACACAGCTTATGTCAAACATTTTTTGTTGAGTGAACCATTTTCGAGATATTGCTTGTTATTCCTTTAAATTTTCCAATGCTTACACTTTTTCTCAAGTGGAAATTTGTTATTCATTTTTTTTATGTCCTGGACACGCAAAGAGAATGGAATGCGCCACATAGCAACCAGCTCTTAAAACATTTGACTATCGCTTAAAGTCTACCATATTCCCCTTGCATCTACAAGAAAATTAGCAATAAGATTAACATATGGATTAACATGAAGCATATAGAGAATAAGCGTTTGTAAAAACAGCTTTACAAGGGTAGAGAAAACCATGTGAGTGTAACACATCAGATTTTTTGTATAGTAAGATTTTGTCTACGTCTTATATTTACAAAATTCATTCCAAATTAAATGCACTTCACAAACTATTACCAGAGAATTCAAAACACACATTTTATCTATGGTATAAGTATTTTAAATATATGTTGTTTTCATTAAAATTGGTAAGAGTCCATTTTCAGAAAATAGAAAGTAGCTAAATTATTTCATCTAGAGTTTACTTTGGGGAAGAGATTATCTTAGAAATCGTGGCGCATCCGTGGAAGACGGGAATTTAAATAACAAGTTTTGTATTTTTCCGACTTTTCGGTTTTTACACGGTCCGTTTTAAATTCCCTATCACATACTTAGTAGATAGAGAAGGTACTGCATTCCACCAAAAAATTCGATACCGAGATTTCGTCAGAAATATATGTTTTTAGGCACCTAGATCAAAAGGAAGCTTTATTAGAAAAGCGTCCGTGCATGTGTCTGCGAACAGCATAACTCAAAAACGAAAAGTGGGAAAAACACCAAGATCAGTATTTACTTTCAATATTGACCAAAGATGCGACACGAAGATTTTGAAGAAAATCTTCCTAACCCAAATATCCTTTACATGCAAGATTTTTGAAATAGTTTATTTTCTAACGATTCTGATTAAAATAGGGTATACTAAAGATATTTACATGACAAATAAGATGTATATCTTGAATTTTGTGCGGATGGCCTATGAAGACCTCTTTATTTGGGAAAAAATTGTATAATCTTGTATAACTACTAAACGTTAAGCGATAGACGAAAACGTACTACACAAATATGTAGATCTCTTTAAAACGCAGAATTTATGTACAATAACTTTGTTGTGGCATAAGCCATTTCTGAGATATGGGTTATTAATGCCTCGAATTGTTCATTATTTGGTCATTATTTTAAACTCCTGTCAACATTCAACATAAATACCTTATTTAACCCGACATGCCCCCTATAAAACCTATTGAAAGAAAACTAACAAAACACGGAACGACATATGTAATTACTGCAATCAGTAAGTAACATCGGAGCGTGTATTATTTGAATATATACATTATCGTAATGAGACAACACCAGAAAGGCAAGCTTTAGGTTGATACCAGCTAGCATATATTTTAAGAAATAAAAAGTTATACATACAACTTGACGTAGTATCTAAACAATCTGATGTGTTACATTCACATGAGTTTCTCCACTCTTGTACAAACCATTTTTACAAACTCTTATTCTCCATCTATTTCATATTAATCGAGATAAACATTTGCAGAAACGATCTTTTGACATGCAAAGAGAATTACATTTTACACATAGCAACCAGTTCTAAAAATATTTGACTATCGTTTAAGGCGTACTATGTTCCCCTTGTTTTGTATTTGCAAGGGCAATATAGAAATACAGTAGCCTTTAAGCATCGACATATCTCTTAATAGCTGGTTGCTAGGTGCGGCACCATTCTCTTTGCCACAGGTTAATACTTTTTGCATATCCAAGACAAAAAAAATGAATACCGAATTCCCATTTGAGAAAATAAGTATTGAAAAATTTAAGGGAATAACAAGTAATATCTCGAAAATAGTTCACTCAACAAAAAATGTATATGACATAAATTGTGTATTTTAACGCGATCTACATTTTTGTTTAGTAAAATTTTGTCTATCTCTTATGGTTTACCAGTTATGCAAAAGTCGTTCATAACGAAGAATACTTTTGGTATACATTTTATTTGTCATGAAAATATCTTAAACATATGATAGTTTAATCAATATCGTTAGAGCCATTTTTGAGTAAATTACAATTTTCCAAAAATTTTCCATGTAAAGGGTATAATGTGGGGGGGAGTTTCTTGAAAACCTCTGGAAGATACTGAACCTAAATACCAATTTTGGTGGTTATCCGACTGTTCGTTTCTGAGTTATGCCGATCACAGACAGACACACAGACACCCACACGGACATGTTTGCAAAAATGCTTTTTTTGGATTCAGGTTGCCACAAAACATATATTTCCGGTGAAATCTCGGTATCGAATTTTTGGGTGGAATACAATACTTCCCCTACTTACTATACGTAGTAGAGAAAGTAAAAAGATTAGCAAAATAGCCTGGGGACCAGATATTGAACAAGATGTAATTGTAGCACTGGTACCTGCAATTAATCGGAGAGAATTCAAATCCCGCGTGCAGCAGAGACACTGATACCGATAATCGTACTTTAGAAATAGGTGTATAAAATCCTGAGGCAAAAGGAAATAATAATTTAAATTAACGGGAGTTAATTGTTCTGGATAATTCCAGGGAGAAAAATTGGGGCTGAAAGTTAGCGAAGGAGAATTGGGGAAGAAGTGAAGAAGAGGAGCTTATAGCAGATAGGAGTGGGAGCCTGTAGCGGGAAGTGTGAATGGAAGAGTTAGGGAAGTTAAGAGCTATGGTTTTGTGCGAGGAGAAGAAGATGGCGGCGAGGGAAAGTGGAGATAAAATGAATGTAGTGGTAAGTGAGTGAAATATTACTTTCAAAGAGAATTTGAAGTAATAGATTCATAGCAGAGCCATAAATATAGTGATTATTGAATTAAGTAAAGTGAAAAATTATAAATAATGTGATTGTTAAGTGAAGTATACGATAAAAATAATAAGGGAAGATAAGCTTAATTCAAAGTGAGTGTTAAGTTTAATAAAATTATTAAGTTTTGTAATTTACTTAAAGTATATTAAAAAAAGAGAATAATTAAAGTATACATTTTGAGAAAAGTGTATCATTAGTTCAAAATGAATACAAATACTAAGTGTTTTTTGGGGTATTGCAATGATTAGAAAGTAGGTTAATTTTGTATTGAATATATTTTACATTTTACTTGTTTAGTTTACTAGGAATTGGAAATTGTTGAATAGCATTTCAATTTCAACTGCAATTATTACATTTGGGATTTCCATTTTATTATTTTTATTTTATTCATTTTATACGTATTTTATTTACAACATTATAAGTCAAAAATCTTTAGAATAATAATGTATAAAACGAAAGAAGTGTTAAATATACCACAAATTTGTAATACACGTCCTAGTGTATGAAACGAGGTACCAGGATGGTGTATTGCAGATTTTATTTATTTATTTTAGCTTCACTATGGGATTTAAAGGTCAGCATGTAGCCTCCAGTTCCGAAAACATTTGTTCCCTTTGTATCTATAACGAAATGTATAATGTAGCTATTTCTGTAAACGTTTATTTCGATTAAAATGAAATGTATAGAGAAATCAGTTTTAGTAAGATAACTTAGTGTACCGGTGATATCTCGGTATCGAATTTTTGCGTGGAATGCAATACTTCCACTACTTACTGTAGGTAGTGGAGAAAGGCGCGCGGGTGTTGAACATGATATGTTTTAAAATGAAATGTTTGGGCACACAGAAAAGTGCTCGACCTGGATGTGTTATGATCGAAGTGAACTGCAAGAAGTACAATATTAGCTTTGAACTGCCCCGGGGTTGGCATAGAAATGTATTTGTTCCCACGATCTGGTTCGCTGAGGTCACAAGAGGTCGGCCGCTGTCTCACTGGGAACAAGAGCGATCTATAGCCACAGCTCAGCGTGTGGTAAATGATATAAAGTAAAACGTGCAGGAGAGATTAACAACTTCCGTAATGGCGTTCGAAACAGCCGCACAACGTTTGTTTGTTACCGACAATTCCCAGTACAATTGTTGTCTGGAATACAATTAAACTGTAAACATTTTTACATTCTCTGCTACCAAACCAGGGTACGTAATAGGAGAGTCGTGATTTCATCGAAAATATATATTTGAAGCCCCTGAACCCAAAATAAGCATTTTTAGGAAAAGTCCTGTGTGTATGTGAGTCTGTGAACAACATAACCATAAAACGAGAAGTTTTATAAATAAACTTGCTACCTCTCAAATATGTGAAATGAAGGTTTACAAGAACCCCCCCCTCAAACTACACTTTACATAGCCGAGAGAAGTGGCGCCGCAGAAATTTGTACGACTCGCATTTGGAGGACCTTTATTCGACCCCCGCGACCCATGGGTTTTTCCAAGGTTTTCCTGGGTCTGCAGCCGAATGCTGGGATGGTTCATCTTCTATCACGACTCTCCTGTCTCTTATTTCCTGTCTCTTACCTGTCATCTGTTTCAGGGTTGTTGGACGAGGCGATAGTATTCCGCGGGTTGCGGTTGGATGATGGCTATCCGCTGTCTAGAGACAGTCGGTTGGATACCCGCTTTGGGACTCCCCGGAGCCTCGGGCCGAATGGTGTGCTCGGGCGGCGATGGAGACGTTCAATCTGGAAACATTAGGGACCCCGCCGGTGCTTGCTTCCGTTGTCATTCGGATCTAGTCACCCTTGTGGTCTCTCTCCTCAGGGCCAATAGGAGCACAAGGAGTCGGACGCTGCGTGCCGTACCTGTTCCAATTTCGGAAGTCCCTTACGTATCTCATTACCTCTATTCTTTACACACACAGAACATTTTTGGACATTTTTATTTTTCTCATACATGTATTTATTTACACAACAAATACTGAGCGGGATGGCGCTTATGTCTGTGACCCACATTCGGGAGATCATGGTTTGGATTCCCGTGGCCGAACTTCCTGGCCCATGGTACGGACCCTGCCCTTTGTCTGTCGTGCCTCTTGGTCCGGCCGCCCTCTGGGTAGGTCAAGGTGCTAAGCCCCCCTTCACTTTTAGTCCTGTCCTATCGATCCCTACACAACATATGATAGGCATGTCTTGAATTTTCTGGGAATACCCTGTAAAGTATACTTACTTCATTCTGAAGATTTTTACTTTCTCTACTACGTATAGTAAGTAGGGAAAGTATTGCATTCCACCCAAAAATTCGATACCGAGATTTCACAGGAAATACATGTTTTGAGGTGTCCTGAATGCATATAAAGCATTTTTGCAAACATGTCCGTGTGTGTCTGTAAACAGTATAACTCAGAAACGAACAGTCGGATAAACACCAAACTTGGTATTTAGGTTGAGTATCTTCCAGAGATGCGACAAGAAGGTTTTCAAGAAAATCCCCCGACCCCAGATTACTGTTTACATGGAACATTTTTCGAAAACTTTAATTTTCTCAAAAATGGCCCTAACGATTTTGATAAAAATATCATATATTTAAGATACTTTCATGACAAATGAAATGTATATTTTGAATTTTCTGGGAATGTCTGCAAAAGTATTCTTCATTGTGAACGACTTTTGCATAAGTGGTAAACTATAAGAGATACACAAAATTTTACGACACAAAAAATATAGATCGGGTTAAAATACACAATTTATGTCATGTACTTTTTCGTTGATGAACCATTTTCGAGATGTTGCTTGTTATTTCCTTAAATTTTCCAATACTTACACTTTTTCTCAAATGAGAATTCGTTATTCATTTTTTTTGTCCTGGTAATGTAAAGGGAATGGAATACTCCACATAGCAACCAGTTCTTGAAACATTTGACTATCGCTTAAAGCCTACCAATGCCCCTTGCATCTACAAGAAAATTAGCAAAATGATTAACATCTCGATATCTCGATTAACTTGAAGCATATGAAGAATAAGCGTTTGTAAAAATAGTTTGTACAAGTAGAGAAAGTCATGCGAGTGTAATGCATAAGATTTTTTTTTAATTTGTGTACCATAAAAAATAGACAAGAAGTATTATACAGAAACTGTAGTCCCCTTTAAAACACACAGCTTAATCAAAATAATTTTCTTGTGGCATTAGCCATTTCGGATAAACCGTTATTATTGACTTGAATTTTTCAGCATAGTCAGAATTGGAATTCCGAGATTCGAGGAGCTACATATAGGGAAAAGGTGAGAGACGCATACGTAGGAGTTTTAAGATTGGAACGCGCGAGAAAGAACGTTGGGAGAGGTAACGATATGTACGCTGAGCATAAGTTAATAAAAGTTGCATTCTAAATCGTGCACACATTGGTGCACACATTTGTACATACATTCCTGCTCAAATTCGTGCGTACATTCGTGCATATATTTCTGCACAGATTCGTGCACACATTCGTGCATACATCCGTGACACATTCGTGACACATTCGCAGGTACATACATGACTCAATTGTGTACACATTCGTAACACATTCGTACATACATAAGCGCATACATTCGTGCACACATTCCTGCATACATTCACGACACATTCGTACATATAATGCCACACACATTCGTGCATATATTCTTGACTCTCCTGTGACTTACTCTCGTGCGTTGTTTCTAAGTTTTGTAGCGCACATCAACGTGCACGCGTTAGAGGAATTTAGCGGCTATTGGTAGGGAACTTTCAAAGTAACATTTCTGCGACTTACACTTAGCGTAATTATTATTATAGAAGTAATTAATTCGTAGATTCAACCGTTGTGGACCCTTCTGAAACTGAATATTTCAGTAAACATTAAAATTTATCACATAACTAAACTAGTGTTATCCTTTCAAAATACACTCACGCATACCCTGAGATAAAGAACTCATAGCTACACCACCAGAGCAGCTGGCTCACGAGACAACGCATAACGAGCTACGAGATGACATAAAACTTATCAACAGAGCGGGTAACATTAAATATTATAAACATTTGAAGCGGGGAGTGACATAAAAGTGTCGCGTCACGAACGTCTTCACACCATTGAAAAATCTGACTATCGCTATACCTACTGTATTCCACAAATGTGAATGTAAATTGTAAGTTTATCTGCATTAAAATGAAGTAGATAGAAGAATAGGAATAGTTGTAGAAGAGTGAGTAGGAAAATGTCATGTGAACGCGACACACATAATGCTTGTTACTAGTATTTCAAAGAGATATCTGCTCCTACTCCAGTAAGGTGTACATCTTTTTAAACACCCGGTGTTATTGGCGCTAACGAAGCGTAAACCACACTTTCCCCCTCGTTTGAGAAAGACCGCACTTACAAATGGGTAGCCGATGACTTTAAGATGAAGGGGGCGTGATGGGTCATAACCCAAGAGTGTGGGGGGGAACCACTTTGTTGTGCCCGTACTACCTGGGTAGCGTCGTTAATTTAAGACAAGAGTTTAACGACAGAAATAAATAATAACAGGTTTGTTAAGTGTTGATTTTTATTAGGGAAACGTTTCATATCTACTTAGAGTGGAAAACTTCATTACCTTCATACAGATGAGAATAAAAAAACAAACGGTGACGTTCTGATACAAAAAACACAAGGATAATACAGAATTAATTAAAAGATTATTCTACATCAGTGAACAATCTAGACCAAAGGATCTTTTTATACTCCCAAGAGAACAATGGAATTCTACCTGCTTCTTGCCTGTAATGTGTGGGACCTGGGTTCGTTCTTAGCGTTGGCAAGCGTATAACGGGGTATACAAATAGAGCTTATTTTTCTATACACTACATTTTAATCCAAATAAATCTTTGCAGAAACAGCCACATTACACATTTCGTTATAGATACAAAGAGAACAGCGATAGCCAAATGTTTAACAACTGGACGCTATATGCTGGCCTTAAAATTCCATACTGTTTCCATGACATCGCGAGAAACAACTGAATATCGACAAAACTTTTAAGACAATGAGTAAGAAATGAAAAATTCAAACTATTAATAAGAGATATCTCAGAAATGGTTTATGCCACATAAAAACTTATTTGAGATAAATTGTGTGTTTTAAAGAAATCTACATTTTTTGTGTAGTGCGGATTCGTGTATCACTTAACGTTTACCAATTGTACAAGATTATACACAATTCCGAATTAAGAGAACTTCACAGGCTATTCTCAGAAAATTCAAGATATACATTTTATTTGTCATGTAAGTATATTCAATATATAATCTTTTAATAAAAGTCGTTATTGTTATGTTTTGGAAAATCAAAAACTTCGAAAAATGTTTCATGTAAAGGGTAGCTTGGCATGGGGGCATTTTATTTAAAATCTTCTTGTCGCATCTTTGGAAGGTACTGAACCTAAATACCGAGTTTGATATCTATCACATTTTTTGTTTTTGAGTTATGCTGTTTCCAAAAAATTCTCTTTTTTGGATACAGGGGGCATCAAAACATCTATTTTTGGTGAAACCTGCATATCGAATTTTTGAGTGGTACGTGAAGGGAAAGCAAAAGCGTGTATATCAACTATGTTTTAAACTCACTGCCTTTCTCTACTCATTATCGTTGACTTTTATCTGTTCTACAAAGTTTTCTAACACAAGTTTATTTTTCTATCTGTTTCAATGTTAATTGAGATAGGTGTTTACACATTTCGTGTGAAGTACAAGGGGGATGCAAAAGGTAGAAGCGATATTCAACGTTTTGGTTTTGAAATGGTGGTTTTGAAATTCCATACTGTTTAAATTACGTTGCGGGAAACAAAAGAATGGTGACTTAGGCTTAAGAAAGTTGAAATTGTATGGAACAATTCAAACCACTGTGGTTTAAGCCACATAAAATTAGTGTAAATTTTATGTTTTAACGAGCTCTAATTTTATTATGAAGAAATTTGTTGTCTATCTCATATGGTTTGCAAGTTACACAAAAATCATTCAGAATGAAGAGGGTTTTACAGGTTATTTACTGGAAATTCAAAATAAAGTTTTTATACTGTGTCGAGCAAAGAAAGTTACACTTGCGAAAAGAAACACCTGTTGAAATGTGTTGTCACTTAGGCACATTGTTAGAACTTGTTTTCATGTGCACCTTGCAAATTCTGGGGTGTTTACTCATCTACAGCATTTTTCTTTCATTTATGTTTCATTCCATTTCCTTTTCATTGTTTAAATGTACTGTCAGGTTTCTTGGTGTGTGATTATTTTCTTGTGACACTTTATTTGATAATTAAATTAGTCCCTCAAATGGACAAATAGTTAACTGGCTATTTTAAGCTACATATAAGAACTCATAATAAAAAAAATACAGAGTTCTGATCTTAATTTTCAGAGAAAAGTTGAGGCAGTATTTTTATCACTTAAATGATGTCTATCTAATTATATAATATACAAAATAATAACAGCCCGCCTTAAAGCAATATGTATATAATATAATATATAAAGTGTATATAAGTCATTGTATTATGTTTATATTACTATGTACATGTATAACAATGTTATGTGAATGTACTACGCAGTTTAACAATGTAGGAGGTTGAGAATAGAAGCAAGTTGCTTTCCTTAGCAAACAAAATTACAAAGTAGAAGTCGAAAGTTGCTAATAATAAGGTAACTTTGAGACAACAATAAATTAGAAAGTTTAATAATGGTACTAATAATTCTTGGAACAATAATATAATATTTAAAACAGGTTAAAAATAGCCAATAAAAGACTAGAAATAGCTTAAGTTAAACAAAATTATTCTATTGGAATAGGCTTAGCCTATCAGAGTTGAAATAGAGAAGAAGTACAAATTCGGGCTGGAGAGCTACAAGACAGCCTTCCCAAACAGTGTAGTTTAGATTGCGTACCCGAGTGGTAACGGTACGGGTTCAGTGTGAGACATAAAACTTCATTCCGTAATATAAAGTTTACGTGTTAAAAAGAACAATTAACAATAATCCCACAGCTCTACAGTAGGATGCATCAGTGAAGTGTTATTTAATCGTGTGGAGGATTAATAAACAAAGTACAATACAATTATAATTTGTGTAAGCCTTGTTCTTTAGCCACACCAGCCCTGCTAAGAGATACTTGTTCCGAAAATTACTACTGACGCAGCCGAGGCATACATATATAATATTTAAATAAACATTAAAGTACAAAGTTGATTTTTTTGAACGTGCGGCGAAGACCACCGGAAAAGTGATCGTGCGGCGAAGGACACCGGAGAAGTAAACATGGGGTGAAGGCCACCAGAAACTTTGTACCGTACGTGGGGCGAACACTCCAAGAAACATATCTCCTAAACGTGGGGCAACAACCCTCTCAAAGTTTAGCTATAAATGAAAATTAGAAGTTATTTTACGATATTTAAATATTTTTTTAAAATTATAAGATTTAAAGCTAGATGAAAAGTCTTTATACCAGTATGCTCAAAAACCCTTCTTTAATGGGCAGTAAGAAGTTCATTCTCCTAGATGGTGTAATTCGAGAGAAAACTGTCTTTCTTTGAATTTCAAAAGAGCGTAAAAATACCCTGCGATCTCTACCAAAAATTATAATTTCACACCCACCCATGCATGACCAGAGAGAAAGATCTCATGTCCATCCACTGTAGCAGCGGGCAACAGAATCAACAGCAGGTATTGAAACAAACGGTTTCACCTATGAACACTAGTGGCTGCCTGTTGGACGGATTGTTTATCGCAACTCCAATGAGACGGGTCTTGGCGAGTCTCTGTGGTCTGTAACCTCCCTTGCTCCTGAGGAGTGGTAGCCGCAATAGATCCCCCATAGGCACAGTACGCGAGGTCTCCCTCCATTGTGTGCACTATATATAAGGTTAGTTCGAGACAGTAATAAACACAACGGTTAAAGAAAGCCACATGAATCCGACACATGAGATTTTGGTTTAGCGACAAACACCAACGCTTTAGGTTTGGTTTCATAGCCAATCTGTATTCTCCAACTTGAAATAATTTCTAGGAAAAACATGTGTCGTGCTAAAACAATAACACCAGTCTGCATTTTCAAACCTTTTTGTCAGATGATTTCTTAAAAGGAGGTGTTCATGAATCAAGTTTTTATGCTGCTTCCAGAAATAACTTCCATTTTTTTCTATCACGTCAGGTTTTTACACAAAATAAGAAGTAATGTTTTGTCAATTTTACCAGTGAGCGTAGAAAAGTATTCAAATACCATTTCACACAAGTTAAGTTTTTATTCAAGAAACAATTTAAGAATACTCTCAAGAACTCCCCTAATTTATTTCATGACTACATTTTAACAAAACAAGAAGCCAAAGTCTTTCATTTAATTTTTTTTCAAACTTCCTCTTCTTTGACTTCCTTGCAGATCCTTGAAGCTGACTGTCCCTCCTCAACATCCAACGGTAGTCGGCCATCATAGTTTCATTCCATCTCCCCTGGTACCTCCTCTCCATTTCCTTAATATCTTGGTGAAAACGTTCACCCTGCTCTTCACTATAATGTCCCAGATTTTTGAAATTTTCCAACATTGTTTCGACAATGGCCTTCCAATTAGGATCTTTGTTATTGACTAAGAATTTTTCAGTAACTAAACGGAAGGCGGTCCATGCTTCTATTTCTCTCTCATTCATTGTCTTCTCAAAATCTTCATCCTTCATCAATTTCTTTATTTGAGGACCAACAAAATCTCCAGCCTTTAATTTGTCTTGTGTAATGAAGGGAAATTGAAGCATGGTCCATCCTGTAGTAGATCCCTTACAAATTGCTTCATCAAGCTCAATTTAATGTGTAGTGGCGGAAGGAATATCTTTATATCTCTATATTTTTGAAGTGAAATTGTGAAAAACCTGTACGCGATAGAAAGAAACTAAAAGCAGCTCTGAAATCAGCATAAAAAGTGAGTCAGAATCGCTTATTAGTTTTTAGTCATCGGATATCATGCAGAGTAGTGTAATTTTTGTATGAATATTGCTATACAAGATATCTCGTAATTGGTAGCGACAATGTATTGCTTTTGTGTTGTAAGTATTAACCCTAATAAGCGCTCTGCTTGGTGGGAAAATGAGGAAGTCTTGTTGTATTTGCGCTACCATTGCAATAAATTTGAATGGATATTAAACACGTCTTTGCCAAATTCGCTTATAATATAGTGGTCTAAATAATAATAATTCACAAATGAAATTAAAAAAACAAGTATATATTTGACGATGAAGACTCCGTGCTTTGTAATGTTAATAGCCGCATTAAAATTCCGACAGATTGGAACCAGTTTGTTGCGTAACAGCCCCCCCCCACGCCCCACTCGCAAAATTATGCGTCATTATGAAAGGAAACGCCAGAAAAATATTAGAGCTGTAGCCTCGGGCTGAGTGCTAAGCGAGCTGAAATGATACGGAAGGACTCTTTATAGTCTCGTTATAGAATTTCTATAGCAGAGGTCTTGGCGCTCCGCCAACAGTTCAGAAAACATCGCTTTCTTTCTTGAGATGTTTCCATCCTTACAACCTTCTTTTGTTAATCTCGTATGTCTTTCCACTTTCCTTACACTAACTTTATTTTGTGAGGTTTTATTTTCTTAGAAATGTGTGTGCAGCAAAACTAAATAGTACAGCGCATGTTAGCTTACGTCCCTAGAGAGTGAGTTAAATAAAACTGATTCCTTTTAGCGGCCCCAGCTCTATTTACAAACGTCTTTAGTCATTTTGAACCGTTACTCATTACTAGGGCTAGGATTTACATGATGCAGCGATGGTAAGATTGATATGTTCCTTAAATAAACAGGGTGGATAATTTAGGCTGAACTGTACAATATCTCCATTACTAAGCCTTGTAAAAACAAATGTCAGAAAAGTAGTCGCTTGATATTTGTAGCGGTTCCTCCTTCGTAGGCCCCAACTCTACGTTATTAGCACCACGCTTTGGGTGCCAAACTTGAGGTAGGTTAATGCCCCACGTATGTACAAACTTTCCGGTGGCTTTCGCACTAGTTTTAAAAAAATACACTTTTTATTTTAATTTATATTTGAATATTATATATTATACCTCGGCTGCGTCAGTAGTAATTTACGGAAACACGTATCTCTTAGCAGGGGTAGTACAGCTAAAGAATGAAGGCTTACACGAACTATAATGGTATTTAACTTCGTTTTATAAATCCTCCACACGATTAAATAACACTTCATTGTTGTATCTTACTGTAGAGCTGTGAGATTATTGGTAATTGTACTTTTTAAAACGTAAACTTTATATTATTCACGCCGTAATGAATTTTTTATGTCTTACACTGAATATGTACCAAGCAAACTGCTCGGGAACGCTGCCTTCTAGCGTCTACCGCCTAAATTCGTACATTTACTCTATTTTAAGTCTCTGATTGGCTAATCCTACTCCCATAGAATACTTTTATTTAACTTTAGCCTTTTCTAGTTGTTGATTGGCTATTTATAAAATGTATTAAATATTACATTATTATTCCAATAATTATTAGTAGACTTTATTGAACTTTCTAATTTATTATCTCAAGGTTACCTCATTATTACCAACCTTAGGCTTCTACTTTACAATTCTGTTTGCTACGGAAGGCAACTTATTTTTATTCTCACAGATCCTACTTTGTTAAATTACGTAATATATTCACATAACATTATTATACATGTACATAATAGCATAAACATAATACAGTGATTGTAACATACACTTTATATATTATATTATACACATATTGCTTTAAGGCGAACTGTTATTATATTTTATATTATATAATTAGACTAATATCATTTAAGTGATAAAAATTCTGCATCACACTCGTTGATGATGATGGATCCTGTATTACGTACCTGTAGGTCGTCTTGATGCCCGTACTCTCGTGGAATTTCTCGACGTTCTCGTAGACTGGAATCTGATGGTCGTATATCTGTATTCTTGTGTGTGTGTTAGTATGTTGTAATTATTATTTTGTAATTGTGTCACGACTGCTGTATTTGTGTCGGAGAGCACTTGTGTCTTGTCAGGGTTGGGTATGGAGAATGTTAAAGTATTTTGCACACAGGTATTATGTTAATCATTTCATTTGTAGTTTAGATAAACCACATGCGATATTCACAATTCACTATCACCTTTGTCATGTTAAAATATGTATAACTGGTAGACTTTAAATACGTAGTTTTAGTGTCTGTTTAGAGACGAGCTTATACACTGTCTTCCTGCTTGAACACTAACAAGCTTCTGTTAGCGTTCCTTTCAACCGTTCTTCTTAACGTAGTATTTGAATTATAGGCATGTATCAATTTACCTGATTGGTATTGCTGTCCAATAACAGTTTATGTTACATATATATGTTTACAGACTTGCATCCTCTTAAATATGAATCCAAGGTTTGTTACATGGTTACGTAGATACTACTGCATTTCTCGTAATTTTATATTACTGGTTATACAGCTAACAATGGTACTTCCCTCTTATATTGTATTTTATATGTTATAACGTTATATACTTTTCTCTACCATGTGTACATTATGAATATATGTGTTTTAACGTCCTCTTAATCATTATACGTACAATATTAGCAAAGAAAATACATAACACTAAAACTTAGAACAAAACATATTAAAGAAAGAAATTATTGATGTGTTTATGCTGAGAAGCTGTGAATTAGATATCTTATTACATTAATGAGTCACTGTATTAGTTTGTCCGTGGCTAGTACTGTATGTTGCTTCAACTTTGCGATTATTCATACACCAACGATAAATAACAACGAAAATTCTGAATGGCTACATACGAAGAGCGCAATGAATGGTTCTACCATCCATGGATGGTCATTTGAGGGTCAAGTTACGTTTCGTAATTGGGAACCAACATTTTTACTTTCTCTACTACGTATAGTAAGTAGGGGAAGTATTGTATTCCACCCAAAAATTCGATACCGAGATTTCACCGGGAATACATGTTTTGAGACCCCTGAATTTTTGGAAACATGTCCGTGTGTGTGTCTGTGAACAGCATAACTCAGAAACGAACAGTCGGATAAACACCAAACTTGGTATTTAGGTTCAGTATCTTCCAGAGATGCGACACGAAGGTTTTTTAAAGAAAATCCCCCCACCCCAGACTACCCTTTACATGGAACATTTTTCGAAAAATTTCAATTCTCTCAAAAATGGCTCTAATGATTTTTAATAAAATACCATAAGTTTCAGACAATTTTATGGCAATGAATTGTATATCTCGAATGTCTCCAAAAGTATTCTTCATTGTGAAAGACTTTTACATAACTCGTAAACCATAAGAGATACACATTTTACTACACAAGAAATGTAGATCGCGTTAAAATACACAATTACTTTCATAAATATTTTTTTTTCGTAGCGTGAACCATTTTCGAGATATTGCTTGTTATTCCCTTAAATTTTCCAATAGTTATACTTTTTCTCAAATGGGAATTTTTTATTAAATTTTTTTTATCCTGGTAATGCAAATAGAATGGAATACTCCACATAGAAACCAGCTCTTAAAATATTTGACTATCGCTTAAAGCCTCCAATTCCCCTTGCATCTACAAGAAAATTAGCAATAAGATTAACATCTCGATTAACATGAAGACTATGGAGAATAAACGTTTGTAAAAATAGTTTGTACATGAGTAGAGAAAGTCATTTGTGTGTAACACATCAGGTTTTGTATTTTATTTCCTTATTCCTCATCACAAAACAAACAGCTTTTTATATACCATTTTCTAATGACATTTTTTCATTTTAAGGACATTTTTTAATGTCCCGCCCGACATACTAAGCGTTGTCGGTGTCTTTTTTATGAAGTAGAGGAAGTGTTGCATTTCACCTGGAAATTCTATATAGATAGTTCACCGGAAATACACGTTTTAAAGTCCGCTGAATAAAAAAACGCATTTTTAGCAAACGTTGTGCACTTGTGTATGCCTATAAACAGCATAACTCAAAATTGATAAGTCGGTTAAATACCAAACTTGGTATTTAAGTTCAGTATCTTTCATGGAAGTGACCGAAGATATTAAAAAAAAATCCCGCACCCCAAACAGCCTATGAAATCCTTTTTATATTGAATGAATTTTGTAAGATACCATTTGATGTAACTGTTAAACCATAAGGGAAAGACAAAATCTTTCCACCCGAAAACTATATACATCATTGAAATATACTGAATTATAGTGCTGCCTCACCAGTCTTTTGTTTCTCGTGATTTCACGCAGAGTATGGAATTTGAAAGCTAGCGTGTAGCTGTTTGCTTTTTAAAGCTTTAGCTATTATTATAGCCTTCTCAGTCCCTCTTATATCTATAACGAAATGTGTAACAAACCATTTTCATCTGGAGTAACATGAAGTAGAACTAAAAGAGAAAGTTTATGGGTTTAATTACACTAAAATACATATTTATGAATTTTGGTTATTTTTGGCCGTTTCCACAGATAGATATCCATAAATGTATCATGGTATTCGTACTGTGTAAATACTTAGGCTAACCCCACATATTACAGGCATAGGATGTTAGAAATTTAACTCCCGTAAAATGTGCCAATGTTGTCGGGAATGTATAATGAACTCCCTTTTGGAGCCCACTACAGGAACATCATATCCCGTTGAAGACAATGCAGTATTTAACGTGTTGGATTGTTAAGAGCTCTGGTGGATGAGATAAAGCATATGGAATCTCATCAGACAATGTTTACACTCACAGCAGGTGTCTGGCAAAGGGAACGCTGTTCCAATTGTTAAGACGTTAAACAAACATCCCAGATTTAAAAGTAAAGATTACTTTGTGAATGCGAACATACCTGGTTGAGTGATATATCATTGTGAGATTCATGGCTTCCACCAGAGCTATGCGCATGCGTGTACACCGCTGTTAGCGCTGCGTAGTGACAAGACTGTAAACTACGCCAAGCACCGTGGTAATTCTAGATTTTGGATAAATATGCAGCTGGCGATGACGTATAATGGCCGATATGAAGCCTGAAATTACATTCATACCTTTTGTAGTACTAAGGCATAGGAAGAAGAAGAAAATTGTGCATGACTTTTTTATTTTTCAGGAATAGCTCTAGGGATTTTGATTAAAATGTTTAAAATATATGCACGACAAATAAAATACATATTGTGCCTTAGTCCAATTTTTCAACGGTCACTTTTCTCAGTTCTGGTTTAGCTTCACTGAAACTTCGCTTAGTTCACTAGTGCATTTTTACAGTCACTTCATATTCTTTGTGACGTGGCCACTTGTTCCGCAGGATTCACATGCTGGGGAGTAGAGCACAAGACTTCCACAATCCCTCACTCCGCATTAGAACTCGCTGCACATCACAGCAGATGTCACCAACTCACTCGGAGAACCGCACTTGATGTCGCAGCAGAAAGTGCTCACTAATTGACTGCTATCGCGAGAGCGGTTGCTTATATAACCAATGAACATTCTAGAATTTTCTGGAGGCCGACAAGAAAACTTCCAAAAGATTCTGGTTATCTTCCGATATTTCTTGTGGTGTTTACGCCGGGCGAGAGCGCCACTTATCTTTGTTTATCATCGACTGTCTGGCACCGAACTCCCTATTACCTTGGGGCATAGCTGCTGCGTCACAATATTTTGGAATTCCTGGGAAGAGCCTGTAGAGTCCTCCGTAAGAGATAAACAAAATTTGAGTACGCGAAAAATGTACATTGTGACATTAATCATTGCCGAGATATTCCTTTGCATGGGTTTCATTGTTGAGGTTGCATTACATTTAGGAACTAATTTGCGGGAGATATGTTTCTAGGAGAGTTCGCCCCAAGTACGGTACAAGTTTCCGATGGCCTTCGCCCCCACGTTTAAAATTTAACTTTTATTGTAATGCTACGTTATTTATTTTACCTATGTATGTAGGTATGTATGTATTATGTATGTACGCCTCGACTTCGCCAATAGTAATTATTAAAGCACGTATCTCTTAGCAGGGCTGGTGTAGCTAAAGAATGAACACTTACACAAATTATAACTGTGTTGTACTTTGCTTACTAATCCTTCACACGATTAAATAACACCTCACTGATGTATCCTTCTATACAGCTGTGAGATTTATAGTTAATTCAACTTTTAACAGGCAAATTTTATATTATTCTCGCGCTATGAAGTTTTATGTCTCACACTGGACCTGTACCGAACCGATCTGCTTGGTCACGCTTCCTTGTAGCGTCTCCCGCCTGAATCTGTACATTTTCTGTATTTCAAGTCACTGATGGCTAAGCCTACTCCTATAGAATACTTTTATTTAATATGAGCTTTTTCTAGTTTTTGATTGGCTATTTATAAACTGTTTTATATATTACAATAATTGTGTTTGCTACAGGAAGCAACTTGCTTCTATTCTCACAGCTCCTACATTGTTAAACTACGTAATACAGTCACATAACATTATTATACATGTACATAATAATATAAACATAATACAATGACTGTAACATACATTTTACATATATTACACACATGTTGCATTTAGACGGGCTGTTATTATATTTTATATTATATAATTAGACTGATATCATTTAAGTGTTAAAAATACTGTCTCGCCTTGCTACTGTACAATATTTTAAACGACAATAGGCAGAGGGGTTTTAGTAAGTAAGCAGAGCAATCCTGGAGTATAGGCGACGTCAGATATGTACTGCGACGGACACACTCCTCCCTTGTCCAACAGCTGGTATGTAATATAACGTAACACAAGGAACGTGTTACATTATTAGAAAAGAACAATGAGAAAACAGTCGTACAGCCTCCTAAACCCAAAATACAAATCAGAATTTATTGAAGATCTGTTTCATACACTAATAAGAGTAAATATTGCTTTTAATGTGTAGAATTTCAAAATGCTTATTTAGTAGCTTTCATAGGGTGTACTGGTTTCAACTACACATCACATCTGTTTGCTGAGAACATTGCAAAGTCACAACCGTTTCAACTTTCCCTCGCCACCAAATCTTAGTAATCTCCTAACTTGATGGTTTACTTACTGAAACCCCTCGGCCTGCTGATAACTCAACAGTCATTTGTTTCTTGTGGAGGTATACCTGCTTCAATTTCCTGCTTCCCTCTTGTAGCTACAGTGAAATACGTAATGAAAAGCCTTCTCGATTAACATGAAGTGTATAGAAAAAAGCTGATGTGTTACACTCACCTGACTTTCTCTATTCTAGTACAAACTATTTTTACAAACGCTTATTCTCCATATGCTTCATATTAATCGAGATATCGAGATGTTAATCTTATTGCTAATTTTCCTGTAGATGCAAGGGGAATTGGTAGGATTTAAAGGATAGTCAAATATTTTAACAGCTGGTTGCTAGGTGGAGTATTCCATTCTCTTTGCATTACCAGGACAAAAAAATGAATAACGAATTCCCATTTGACGAAAGGTATAAGTATTGGACAATTTAAGGGAATAAAAAGCAATATCTCGAAAATGGTTCACTCAACAACAAAAATGTATATGACATAAATTGTGTATTTTAACGCGATCTACATTTTTTGTGCAGTAAAATTTTGTCTATGTCTTATGGTTTACCAGTTCTACAAAAGTCGTTCACAATGAAGAATACTTTTGGAGACATTCTCAGAAAATTCGAAATATCCAATTCATTTGCCATAAAAATGTCTTAAATTATGGTATTTTATTTAAAACCGTTAGAGGCATTTTTGAGAAAATAAAAATTATCGAAAAATGTTCCATGTAAAGGGTAATCTGGGGTGGGGGCATTTTCTTGAAAACGCTCTGGAAGATACTGAACCTAAATACCAAGTTTGGTGTTTATCCGACTGTTCGTTTCTGAGTTATGCTGTTCACAGACAGACGCAGACACACACACACACACACACACACACACACACACACACACACAGACACACGGACATGTTTCCAAAAATGTCTTTTTTCGATTCAGGGGGTCTCAAAACATGTATTTCCTGTGAAATCTCGGTATCGAATTTTTGGGTGGAATGCAATACTTCCCCTACTTACTATACCCACAATCCGTTTTTACTTTCTCTACTACGTACAGTAAGTAGGGGACATATTGTATTCCACCCAAAAATTCGATACCGAGATTTCACAGGAAATACATGTTTTGAGGTGCCGTGAATCCAAATAAGGACTTTTTGGGAAAGTTTTTGTGTATGTCGCTGTATATCAGTCTGTGAACAGCATAACTCAAAAACGATAAGCCCATAAATACCAAACTTGGTATTTAAATTTAGTGTTTTCCAAGGATGCAACAGGAAGATTCTCAAGAAACTACCTTCACTCCCAAATACCCTTTACATGGAACACTTTTCGAAAACTCTTGATTTTCTAAAAAGCGGTGCTAACGATTTGTATTATAATACCATATATAAAAGCTGTTTACATTGAAGTAGATTATTTGTTAGTGTTGTAAAATGCTTCATGTTTATCTGCCCTACGTATGGGAGCCAATTTGTCGCGGTAACTCGTGTTATGTTATTGCTGGGCGCCAGTTATTGTTTTATTATTTTGCATTTTGGGTTCATTGTGCTCCGGCTAGCTATTATTATTTCTCAGTCGAGCATATCTCTTAAACAGGGTGTGTAAACGGAAAGGAGTTTTTACTGAAAGATAACTCTGATAAAAGAATTTGTTTTTACACTTTTATTGCCGTCACACTTTATTCATTACACATTATCTTTTGATACACGCCAGACTGAAACTGTTATGTTTTCTAATGCTATTATAATCACTTATTTGCCGCACGTTATTAATTCGCGTATTTCACTAACTTTATGACGCGAGAGATTTTGTAGAATTGCGCGACGATTCTCTTAAACATTGCGACGTATAACCCACGAATACTTATGTTGAACTGAACGACGTATTACACGCGAATGCTTCTTTTGGACTGTGTGACGTGTAATGCGTGGATGATTCTGTTGAACTGGGCGATACTTGCCTCTGGCTTTAGCTTTTTATACTCCCACACCCTAATATGCCTAAAGATTATAACAGAGCTGCAATTGATTAATAAAACGCGCCAACATTAGCGTCTATATTTATATCCAATCAAAATTACGAAAACATATGCTCTAGGGAAGAAATTCCCGCCATTTCTAAGAAAAGCGCGCCAATCTGACGTCATTTGCTTGTTTCTAATAATTGATAAACAACTCACCCCCTCGCTCATTGTTACCCGCTCCTATTGTCAGTTTCAGTGAGGCCGTGTAAACTTATTTCCTAACAATGCTTATAATTAACAAACATCTCAAATCAATGTCATACAATAATGCTTATTTACACTAAAATAACTCTGGCATTTACATTGTTGTGATATAAAATACTGCGTCAACAGCACAAATAAAATGTATATCTGGAATATTCTAGGAATAGCCTAGAAAGTACCCTTCATTCCGAAGGAATTAGTATAATCTTATATAAGTTGTAAACTCTAAGAGATTGACGAATACGTACAACACAAATAATGTAGATCTCTTTAACACATGCAATTTTTATGGCATATCCGTTATTAAAGGTTGGAATTGTTCATTTCTTGGTCATTCTCTTAAAGTCGTGTCAACATTCAGTTGTTTTGGCAACATTATGGAATTTTAAGGCATTCAGTTGTTAAACATTTGACTATCGCTGTTCTCTTTGTATCCATAACGTAATGTGTAATGTATCTGTTTCTGTAAAGGTTTATTTGGATTAAAATGTAGTAGATCGAAAAAATAAGCTTGAGTAAAAATAGTTTGCACCGATGGCTCAGACGGTTGCGTCTGTTGCCCGCTTTCGGAAGGTCTCAGGATCGATCTCCGGCGACCGTCTCTCTGATCCATGCGTTTTGCGTAGTTTTGCCTGGTCGCAAGGCGGTTCATCTTCTACCGCGACTCTCCTTCCACTCATTTCCTACACCCACTTTTCCTGTCATTTGTTTCAGGGCTGTAAGACGACGGTTAACAGCGCGTTGCGGCTGGGCGGTGGCTTCCGCTCTGTAAAGGATTCTTTCCTGGCGTCGCTGCGGTACCGCTCAGCTAGGTCTCTCCTCACGTGGGGCTCCGCTCCAGGGGTCCCTGGAGATTGGTGACTTGCGGGCAGGGATCGATCGTCGGCAAATGCGTTCTATCTGGAATCGTTACGGACCCTAATCCATGCTTGAGCCCGTCGGCATCCTGATCTGTTACCTCCTCCCATCTTTACCTTTGCCTTTAAGAATAGTTTGTATACCCACTAATAAAGGATAAAGGATAGAGAAGGTCATGTGAATATAACGCATTAGTTTTTGTAGTACCTCTACTTTTACCAGTTATACATAATTCTACAAATATCCTTCCGATTGAAGGGAACTTTACAGAAGATTCAAAATATACGTTTTACACTTTGTTTAAGTATATGGTACTTTAATATAAAGTGTTACAGTATGCTTAGGAAATAAAAAATAATTTAAATATTTTCCATATAAATGACAGTTTGGGGAAGGGAAATGTTCTTGAAAATTTCGCGATATATCTTTGAAAAACACCGAAATTAAGTATCACGTTTGTTACTTCTCCGACATTTCATCCTTGAAGTAGATAGTATCTTTACGTTATTTGCATCACGCTTTAATTTGAAGTAGGTTGTATTGAAAGAGTTGTATTATATTTCAACTGTTGTGGAGCCGAACTTGAAGTAGTTGCAACTGCACGTATAGTACCCGGTAGTCTTTGCCCCAAATGTACTTTTAGGTGGCCTTTGCCCCAAATTTAAAAAAATATTAACTTTGTAATTTGAATGTTTCTTTAAATATTATATATTTATTATGCCTCGGCTGCGTCAGTATTCATTTTAGAGACATGTTGGTCTTAGCAGGGTTGTGGTGCAACAAGAATGTAGGCTAACAGCAATCAGCAATTGAGAACAGGTCGCCCAGGTTCACCTGGGCGGAATGTAATCGCCACAGTACCTAGCGCGTACGCGACTTTACCTGTGCGATAAAAGAGCTTAAAAGAATATACACAAGCTTTTGATGTTTGTCAATCTGTCACGGGCGAGGTTTAGCGTTGTGAGCTACCATGGGCGAACTAGCGACCATGTGGTGACCAAGCCCAATGCTGCTTAACTTGGGCGACCGCTTGTGGGGTCGTCAAGTTAAGCAGGCCGGCATGGCAGCAAAGCAAGATGGGAATGCTAGGTAATGAGATGGGGGTGCCCAAGTTGGCAGCAGGGCGGGTCGCTGCTAGAGCGTCACTCATCCAGCCAGCGACCGGGCCCAATGCTGCTTAACTTGGGGAAGTTTGTGGAATGAGGGATGGGTAGACCTCAGCCTCGGGGACCCAAGCCGTCCTTCGGCAACCGGTAGCTCTTTCTACGCCTTGGCGCCTTGTGGTCATAGCGGCCCAAAGAGTTCACCAGCTGGTTGGTGTGGTAAGTGAGTTTCGTGTACATGGTACGCGTTCTCTCCCGCACCACGTCCACGATGTATGGGAGACCGGAATGGGTGTGTAGGATGTGTGACGGGAATCTACGCCCGGTATCATAGATCATCCGAAGCGCCCTGTTCTGAACCGTTTGTAGCCTGCGGATGGTGGTCGCTGCCGCCGATCCCCATACCTCGCAGTCGTACAGAATCAGGGGCGGGATAATCGCCTGATATAGGTGTAGTTTGAGGCGTATGGGTGTAGACTAACACAGATTATAATTTTATTTCACTCCTTTTATTAATGCTTGACACGATTTAAATAACACTTCACTGATACAGAGAGCTGTGAGATTCGTTTATTAACTAATTACACTTTTTAACACGTAAACTTATATTTCGTCACACACGAATACGTATTAACTCTCTCGAGGACACTTTTTGTGTCTGGTTAGTAACACTGTCTA
The DNA here is from genome assembly GCA_030765065.1 of Deroplatys truncata. Taxonomy (NCBI): domain Eukaryota; kingdom Metazoa; phylum Arthropoda; class Insecta; order Mantodea; family Mantidae; genus Deroplatys; species Deroplatys truncata. Next base: position 262,896,171 of record CM060976.1, on the reverse strand, counting down.
CAGGCAACTGAACTCTAAATTTGTAAATTTTGCTATATTTCAGTTTCTGATTGACAATCCTAGTCCAATAGAATACCTTCATTTAACTAAACCTTTTTTTCTGGTTGTTGATTGGCTATTTTATAAACTGTCACAAAAATTACATTATTGTTGCTCCAATAATGACTAATAGCATTATTAAACTAAGTTACTCATTATTGCCTGAAGCTATCTCATTGTTAGCAACTTTTACCCTATTATTCTCACAGTTCCTGCATTATTAAATTACGTAATACATTCACATAACATTATTAAACATGGATACAATAATATAAAGATATACAATGACTGTAATATACACTTTTTATATATTGTTACATACACATATTGCTTTAAGCCGGGCTGTTATTGAATGTATATATTATATAATTAGACTGAAATAATTTAAGTGTTAGAAATACTGTCTCATCCTTGAGTTACACTGTTCACGGCACACATTTTTCTAAACATTCTTGTTTTTATTCAAGAGGACCTCAAGGAAGTTTAAAACACGGAGCGATGTTTTCCCACCATACACTTGAAGAGAAACCTGATTTAGTCAAGTAGGAATATTAAAAGAAGAATAAAACAGAATACCTGGAAGATAATATTAGCTAATCTGCCTATTCATGAATATAGTTCCTCAGTTGGCCGCATTTCTAGCGCTAGTTTGCATCACAAAGGAACTGGAAAGTCCATGATCATTTGCTCTGGGCTGTGTTTTATGTCTTCATTATTGGATAGTCAGAGATACACAGTATGTTTAATTCATAATATTTTATTACTTTAGCTTCTTGTTTTGTTTTATGCTTATTCTTCTTGACAAGCATCAACGACTTTCAGTATCTGTCCTTCTACAAAACTGAGACAAGTCGAATCTTTGATGGTCACATGCCATCCATAAAAAAAATCTGATGTGTTACACTCACATGACTTTCTCTACTCTTGTACAAACTATTTTTACAAACGCTTATTCTCCATATGCTTCATGTTAATCGAGATGTTAAACTTATTGCTAATTTTCTTGTAGATGCAAGGGGAATATGGTAGATTTTAAGCGATAGTCAAATGTTTTAAGCGCTGGTTGCTATGTGGCGCATTCCATTCTCTTTGCATATCCAGGGCATAAAAAAATGAATAACGAATTTTAGAAAAAGTATAAATATTGGAAAATTTAAGGGAGTAACAAGCAATATCTCGAAAACGGTTCACTCAACAAAAAAACTGTATATGACATAAATTGTGTATTTTAACGCGATCTACATTTTTTGTGCAGTAAACGTTTTGCTATCTCTTATGGTTTACCAGTTATGTAAAGTCGTTCAGAAGGAAGACATTCCCAGAAAATTCGAGATATACATTTAATTTGTCATGAAAATACCTTAAACATATGATATTTTAATCAAAATCGTTACAGCCATTTTTTATGAAAATTAAAATTTTCGAAAAATGTTCCATGTAAAGGGTAATCTGGGGTGGGGGGATTTTCTTGAAAACATTCGTGTCGCATCTTTGGAAGATGCTGAACCTAAATACCAAGTTTGGTGTTTATCTGACTGTTTGTTTCTGAGTTATGCTGTTCACAGTCACACAGACACACACACACACAGACACACACACGGACATGTTTCCAAAAATGCTTTTTTTGGATTCAGGGGGTCTCAAAACATGTATTTCCCGTGAAATCTCGGTATCGAATTTTTGGGTGGAATACAATACTTCCCCTACTTACTATACGTAGTAGAAGAAGTAAAAATTATGTGTTATATTCATACGACATTTTCTATCCTGTATAGTTTATTAGTGGGTTCAGAAATTATTCTTATGCACGTTATTTTCCTATCTACTACATTTTTATCCAGATAAACCTTTGTAGAAACAGCTACATTACACATAGCGATACTCAAGTGTTTAACAACTGAACGCTATATGCTGGTCTTAAAATTCCATACTGTTTCCATGACATCGCGAGAAACAACTGAATGTTGACAGAAGTTTAAAGAGTGACCAAATATTGAAAAATTTGAATCGTTAATAACGAATATCTAGGAAATGGCTAACGGCACAGAAATTATGTGTTCTAAAGAGATTTATATTTTTTGTGCAGTACGTTTTCCTTTGTCGCTTAACGTTTACCAGTTATACAAAATAGCGCATAATTTCTTACAAATGAAAACGACTTCAAAGTCTATTCCCCGAAAATTCAAGATATACATTTTGCCATATAAATATCTTTAATATATTATATTTCAATCAAATTGTTAGAGCTATGTTTTAAAAAGCCAAAAACAAAAAAAAGGTGTTCCATGTAAAGGGTAGTTGGGGTGGGGGAGTTCTCTTGAAAATGTTTGTGTCATATCTTTGCAAGATACTGAACCTAATTGCCAGTTTGGTGCTTTTTCAACTTTGCGTTTTTGAGTTATGCTTTTCAAAGACGTTTTTCTAAAAATTTGATGTAATACATTCACATGACTTTCTCTACCCTGCTCATTTTTCTATCTGCCACATTTTAATCCAAATAAACCTTTTCAGAAGCAGCTACATTACACATTTCGTTATAGATACGACGCGTGTTTTTAAAGTAAGTACCGTTTTAATATTTTGCTGCAGCAGTCGCGGTTTTGAGCATGTGCGATCACTTGCTCCATTCATTAGGAAGCCAAACGCACATGTGAGCGATCGCCACTTTGTGTTTTCCTGTTGTTAGAGCATTTCAAAGTGTTCAAAACAATCTAACAACCCGCCGACTGTGAAAACAGACCAGTGTTTCTTTTTTGAATGCGGGAAATGTTACGTCAGCAAACATTGTTCGTGTTATCTTATTTGCTGAGCGCCTGTTATTGTTTTACTATTTTGAATTTTGGGTTCTTTGTCCTCCGGCTAGCTATTATTACTCAGTCGAGCAAATCTTTTGAACAGGGTGTGTAAACGGAAAGGAGGTGTTACTAAAAGATAACACTGGTAAAAGGAATTTGTTTTTACACTTTTATTGCCGTCACACTTTATTAATTTCACATAATTACTCTTGATACATTCCCGACTGAAACTCTTATATTTTCGAATGTAACTATAATCACTTATTTGCCGCGCATTATTAATTCGCGTATTTCACATTTTATAACTAACTTTACGATGCGAGAGATTCTCTAGAATTGCGTAACGTGAACTTCGTGAATGATTCTCTTAAACTGCGCGACGTGTAACCCGTGAATGATTCTGTTGAACTGCGCGTTACCCGTCTCTGGCTTCAGAATTTATACTCCCTCACCCCGATATGCCTAAACATTATAACAGAGCTGCCATTGGTTAATAAAGTGCGCCAACATTAGCGTCTATTTTAATATCCAATCAAAATTACGAACAAAAATGCTCTAGGGAAGATATTCCCTCTATTTCTAAAGAAAGGCACGCTACTCTGGCGTCATTTGTTTGTCTCTTATAATTGATAAACAACTCGCCCCCTCGCTTCATTGTTACCCGCTCCTATTATCAGTTTCAGTGAGGCCGTGTAAACTTATTTCCTAACAATGCTTATAATTAACAAACATCTCAAATCATTGTCATACAATAATGTTAATTTACACTACAATCACTCTGGCATTCACAGTGTTGTGATATAAAATACTGCCTCAACATTCATCGACAATTGTGCGAGGTTTATGGGGAAACAATATGAGTGACAATTCCTGGCCATACACAGCCAAACAAACACAAGATCTGATCACATCATTTGGTTTGGAACAATTCCCTACAGTCCGAATTTGGCACCGAGCGACTTTTATCTGAATAAATTCCTTGATGGAAAACATTTCAACGACGATGATGTGAAACAAGAAGTGCAGACTTGGTTTTCATCACAGGCGGCACCATTCTTTGACGAAGGCATACAAAAACTAGTTTTTCGTTACAAGTGGCTGAATGACGGCGGTGATTGTGTGCAGAAGTAATGTAAGGTAATGAATGATAATGAAGTTACGTAACACGTCAGGCATAAATTGCCTTCTGTTTAAATATCATCGAAATGACGTAGAAAAAGCAGAATAACGTAAAAAGATTGTTGGTTCGTAGTGAATGACATAGCTCTGCATAGAATAATAAATTTCAAAACTGGTAGCTAGAGAAAGAGAATGAAAAAAAAAATTCTGAAGGTTGAGGATAGAAGTTAATCTAAGAACTTCTTAACTAGGGACAGGATGCTAATGCAAATGCTATTCTCTCTTGTTATGTAAGTGAATTACTAATCTTCTAACAATTTAAATGCTGTTTTATTTTACATATAATGAAATTTTGTCTGTTTTGCTAATAAGTATAACTTTCAGCACTTTATAAATTATGCTGCACATCTGCTTGCTTTACAGGCGTATTTAGTCATTTTATATTCATATTTAATTTAAATATACGATAATAGTATATGCCACCGTGTCAGTCTTGAAACTCGGCAGCACTCACTATAGCTCACACGTGCCGTAATCAATGGTTTACGTCACATCTGGTCGTAGCCGCTCCCTCACGGTATGAAGGTGGCTGTTAAGTTTTTGGAATTGAGTTCAAGTGTGGTGGCTTTACTTATACGTATAACAAATTTAGTTTAAATTGTATTACTTAGTATCTTTTAAACAAAAGAAAGCAATTCAAAACCTTAAAACGTTAATAATTTTAGAAATTCAATTCTGAATATGTTCCTGTTGATTCACAAACGTTTCTCCATTTAAAACCTCAGGTCACTATGATGCTTGTATATGGTGAAGACCTTGTTTTCGTGTAAACATACCAAAAGTAAAAGTGAGTGACAAAGCTAGGATATGGCGATATCCTGACCCTTCAATATTAAATATAGATTTTTGATGAATTAAATACTTCCTATGGTTAATTTTTACTTTCTCCACCACTTACATAGTAGGCAGAGAAGGTATTACATTCCACCCAAAAATTCCATACCGAGATTTTACAGAAAATATATGTTTTGAGACCCCCTGAATTAAAAAAAAACATTTTTGGAAACATGTCCGTGTGTGTGTGTGTGAACAGCATAACTCAAAAACGAACAGTCGGATAAACACCAAACTTGGTATTTAGGCTCAGTATCTTCCAGAAATGCGAACGAAGGTCTTCAAGAAAATTAAATTATTATAAAACAGTCTCTACTTCATCCAACCCTTCATACTAGCCTCCAATTAAAAGACTAATGATTACGCTACCTTTGCACAGTCAATATACTGCGGCCCATCCGATTACTCTTTACATGGAAATTTGTTTTAAAATTTTAATTTTCTCAAAAATGGCTCTAACGATTTTGATTAAAATATCATATGTTTAAGATATTTTCATGACAAATGAAATGTATATCTCACATTTTCTGGAAATGTCTCCGGAAGAATTCTTCATTGTGAACGACTTTTGTATAACTGGTAAACCATAACAGATAGACAAAATTTTACTGCAAAACAAATGTACATCGCGTTAAAAGACACAATTTATCTCATGTACATTTCTTTTTCGTTGAGCAAACCATTTTCGAGATATTGCTTGTTATGCCCTTAAATTTTCCAATATTTATACCTTTTATCAAATGAGAATTCATTATTCATTGAGAGAATGGAATACTCCACATAACAACCACCTCTGAAAAAATTTGACTATCGCTTAAAGCCTACCAATTCTCCTTGCATCTATAAGAAAATTAACAATAAGATTAACATATCGATATGTCGATTAACATGAAGCATATGGAGAATAAGTGTTTTACATGAGTAGAGAAAGTCATGTGAGTGTAACGCATCAGACTTTTTATTTAAAAAGTGGCGCTAGTAATTTTGTTTAAAATCCTATATATTAAAAATATTTGCATTACAAATAAAATGTTTGCCTTGAATTTTTTGGGAATAGCCTGTGAAGTCCTATTCATTCGGAAGGAATTTTATATAATCTTATAAAAGGTGGACCATTTAAGTTGACACTGTACAAATCTCCAAAACTAAGCGTTGTAGAAACAAATGCCTTTGATAAAAGTTGCTTGATATATTGCGGGACAGTAAATGCCATTAGTTGTGTTTTATTTCAAGGAAGTGTGATGGTCATTTAGGATCAATATAAATAGATCTTATTACTTTCTCTACTACGTATAATAAGTAGGGGAAGTATTGTATTCCACCCAAAAATTCGATACCGAGATTTCACCGGAAATACTTGTTTTGAAACACCCTGAATCCAAAAAAAGCATTTTTGGAAACATGTCCGTGTGTGTGTGTCTGTGAACAGCATAACTCAGAAACGAACAGTCGGATAAACACCAAACTTGGTATTTGGGTTCAGTATCTTCCAAGGATGCGACACGAAGGTTTTCAAGAAAATCCTCCCAACCCAGATTTCCTTTACATGGAAGATTTTTCGAAAATTTTAATTTCCTCAAAAATGGCTCTAACGATTTTGATTAAAATATCATATGTTTAAGATTTTTTTATGAAAAATAAAATGTATATCTTGAATTTCCTGGGAATGTCTCTAAAAGTATTCTTCATTGTGAACGACTTTTGCATAACTGGTAAACCATAAGAGATAAGACAAAATTTTACTACACAAAAATGTAGATCGTGTTAAAATACACAAGTTATGTCATATACATTTTTTTGTTGAGTGAACCATTTTCGAGATATTGATTGTTATTCCCTTAAATTTTTCAATACTTATTTTCTCAAATGGGAATTCGTTATTCATTTTTTTGTCTTGGATATGCAAAGAGTATTAATCTGTGGGAAAGGGAATGGTGCTGCACCTAGCAACCAGCTATTAAGAGATATGTATGTGCTTAAAGGCTACTGTTTTTCCAAATTGCCCTTGTAAATATATATTCCCCTTATATCTACAAGAAAATTAGCAATAAGATAGAGTCTGCAAATGTTTATCTCGATTAACATGAAGTAGATGGAGAATAAGCGTTTGTATAAATAGTTTGTTCAAGAGTAGAGAAAGTCATGTGAGTGTAACATCAGATTCTTTTTCGTCAAATTGTCTGATTCTTCATATATACATGCATATTATGGAAGTTTTAAACTCTTAAATACATATTAAAGGGGTTGTTAGAGCATAAAGTCCCTGTCCGTGTTCATTACAAATGTGTCGGGCTATCAGTGAATATTCCCGCAGAGTTAAAGCGCCGATGTGAACACAAGGAATGGGTTACGCCCGGTCGGCGCGGACCTTAATCAAATTTGGGCGCCTACGTATTGCATATCAGTCCACACATCTGAATCCTTTACCAATTAGCTTATGGAATGTAGTGCAGTTGTGGATACACAAGGAAGCCGTTCAGGGGAGGCGTACTGAGTTGAGTATTCGATATTGGGTAAACATTTGCTTCTACTGTGTTTACAAATATACAGTCATTCAACTGCGGCGCAAAAACATCTAATGGTTACATGCACACCTTTCTATATCTTCTATAAACCGTCGTCTTCAATCTAACGAGATAACATTTGCAGATTTCGCTGTAGATACGAGAGAGACATAGTAGGCTGAAGTGATGGTCATACATAGGGTAGATAAATTATATTTGAACCCACTCTCGGCCTCTCTCTACTGCGCGAGACAGCCGGCAGTCGCCGGGAAAATTAAGCCGACAGAGGCGGACTGAAATACTTACCTTATAACAGATGCTGGAAATGTTGACCTTATTCTCTCAAACAGGAAGCATATCTCGTGTCAATATTCTCGCTCACTCTCCGAAGCTCAGTAGCAGGAATTCTTGCGATTTCTTACACAATGTTTTCTCTAAGTTCCTGCAGCGTGCGAGGATTGGAACGATACACCTTGTCTTTTAAAGTACCCCATAAATAAAAATCCATATAATGTGAGGCAGTATTTTTAACACTTAAATAATTTCAGTCTAATTATATAATATGTAAATTCAATAACACCCGCCTTGAAGCAATATGTGTATGTCATAATTTGTAAAATGTATGTAACAGTCATTGCATATGCTTATATTATTGTATCCATGTGTAATAATGTTATGTGTACATATTACGTAATTTAATAATGTAGGAGCTGTGAGAATAATAAGTTAAAATTTGCTAACAATGAGGTAACAATGAGGTAACCTTGAGTCAATAATGAGTATGAAAGTTTAACAGTACTACTTGTGATTCTTGTCGTAACAATAATGTAATTTTAGTGACAGTTTATAAAATAGCCAACCAAAAACCAGAAAAAGCTTTAGTTAAATGAAGATATTGTATTGGAGTAGGATTAGCCAATCAGAAACTGAAAAGGAGAAAATTTTATAAATTTAAGAGTTCATTTGCATGCGGACAGTGTTTGTAACTGGATGCGTGATGCGTCCTAGAGAAATATAATACGTATTCGTGTGAGACGAAAATAGTTTACGTGTTAGAAAGTGCAAGTATTTAATAATAAAAAGAATCTCACAGCCCTCTATATCAATGAAGGGTTATTGAAATCGTATCAAGTATTAATAAAAGGAGTGAAGTAAAATTATAATCTGTGTAAGCCTACATTCTTGTCGCATCACAACCGTGCTAAGAGAAACATGTCTCTAACAATAATACTGACGCAGCCGAGGCAAGCATAAATGTATAATATTTAAAGAAACAGTCAAATTACAAAGTTAATAATATTTTTTAAACTTGGGGCGAAGGCTACCGGAAATACTTCATTTTGGCGTCCATACGTGGGGCTAATAAACAAAACTACTTCAAATTTGACGCCTAAAACGTGGGGCAAATAATTAAATAACGTAACAAAACAATCATTTCTTCAAATGAAGTAATAACTGCACATTGATATCAGAGGTTAATTCTGAGGCCATTTTGCAATCGCTTGGCAGAAGAGGAGAAATCGTACGGTTGGTTCCAGCAAGATTCTGCAACAACACATATGGCTGCCGAATCATTACGTGCAATAAGAGAGGTGTTTGATGACAGAATAATTAGTGTTGATTTGTGGTCCCCTAACGAGTTGTGATTTTTATTTATGGGGTTCTTTAAAAGACAAAGTGTATCGCTCCAATCCTCGCACACTACAGGAACTTAGAGAAAACATTGTGCAAGGAATCACAAGAATTCCTGCTACTGAGCTTCGGAGAGTGAGTGAGAATATTTACACGAGATATGCTGCCTGTTTGAGAGCAGAAGGTCAACATTTCCAACATCTATTATAAGGTAAGGATTTTAGTCCGCCTCTGCCGGCGTAGTTTCCGCGGCGACTGCCGGCTGTCTCACGCAATAGAGAGAGGCCGCGGGTGGGTTCGAATATAATTTAACTATCCTATATTAAAAAGCGTGTCGCTATATGCTGGTCTTAAAATGACATACTGCTTACATGACCACGAGAACCAACTGAATGACAGTTCTGTCACCAACGGAATGGTGACCTAGAACTTAAAATAATTTAGAACCATGGAAAATGCAAAGCATGTATTTCCGGTGAAACCTCGATATTGAATTTCGAATACAATGCAAAACTTTCCCTATTTCCTCTTCTCCTACTATGAGAAACTAAGAAAGCCAAATTTTCCATTTGTGTATCGCAACTCTTTGTGTCGCATCTTCGAAAGATGCTGATTTTAATGACAAACTTGATATTTATTAGCTTCACACACGCACATACACAGTCATCGAGGAAAGTTAAATTTCCTGCATTCAGTACTGATTACCTCCAGCGTGTTTTATCTATTTTACTGCATGTATATGTATCAACTACATCAAATCCTCTTAACTTTTGATATATTTATATTTCAGACATGGAATACAGTCTTATCTTATAGTTGAATTTAACCATTTAATACTTATCTGGGTCTTTGCTACCTTTATATTTGTTAATATTGTAACCACCCTTGGGGTGGACAGCCCCAGGGGTTGCTAGCAACAGCACGGTAGTAGCATCAGAAGGGAGAGGCGGTCGGTACCGGGTTGAGGGTTGTCATTGGGAAGCTAGGGGTCCATGAGAAAGGAACAGGATTTGTAGCGGGAAACAGTTCTGTGCGCTATTTGTAGCGCGAAATCGTCTATCCTTGGGTTGATGTTGTCTGCTGCAGTGTTCTTCCTTGGCTATGGATGCTCGTCGGTTGTTGCGTATTCCATTCCTAACTTTTCTTACCTATTGAAATAATGATGGTCGGCCAGCTTTTCCCATTATTATAATCCCACCACTTTAAGTTAGTCAGGAGCCAAGTTATCTGCACCCGTACTCCCACCCGTATGCACACACGTGCATTTGCTAAGAGCATACCACCTCGTGTCGTCGAAATTCTAGATGAGATCAAGAGAGAGAGTGGGTTCTGGGGCCTTGTTTGCCCTTATATACCTGAGCCTAGTGACGCTCACCTCTGCGTTTAAAAATGTAACGACGGTTCCAATTGGTCCAGATAGTGATCTGCCTCTTTCTGTTTCTCAGTATCGTTACCGGTTCCCTGCTTGTTGGCTTGGTGAAAAGTATGCTCTACTTAGGATTATGCTTTACCTGGAATTTTTGCTAGCTCGCCCGTTTCTTACAATTAGCTCTGTACAAATGTTAGATGTTGAATATTTTAACATTTTACAATTCTTGTATGTATGGTATATCCCCTTTCAGATTCTACAGATCATTGTCTGCTAAATCATTTAATGGATCAAATTAAGGGTTGTAGACCCTCCGAAGGGGAGTCAATAGTACAAGAACTGGGATTATATTTCCATGAATTACTTGGCAGAACCTGAGACACAGAGAATACTGAAGTCTGAGACCCAAAATTAACGTACGTTCTACGTTGCAGCTCCACGCGCGGAAGATTGGGATTGCTGACTCACTTACACGGTCAATAAATACTCGTTGGAGGGACGGATCAGCAAAGTGTCGTCCTTGTTGCTTGGTGTGTTCCCTTTGCAACACTTTTTGAAACCTGATGCAATTTCTCACGCAGGAACGTTACAATGTTCCTTACGATTTAATTCATGCAGCAGCTAAGAGGTACACAGCTGAAATTTGGTCAATATTTAAAAATACTAAAATATTTCATTAAATACTATGGCCTTTACTCTCACAGTCCTTTAAACCTTCAGCACGTAACCATTTAAATGCCCAAGAGTGCAAGGCCCAATGACCTCTATTTAGTTCTAATGTCTTTTACTCGAATTTGACTTAGTAATCAATCTTTTCAGCAGACATTCTAAGAGAATGTACTTAAAAGAACAAAAGGGTGTACTTTTAAATTGCTGAGGATGTGACAGAATTAATTCCACCACTGAGAATAAATTGTTACAAAAACTATATTTAAATGTTTAACAGTTTTTTTTCTCAAACAACAAACCGAGTAAAAAGTGTTCTACATTCAGTTTTGTGTATTAATATTTAAATAGTTTGGTAGTATACAAGGATTTCTCCATCTTGTGCAACGCCTAACTTACTAGTTAAATAAAAGTAAAATAAAATTTTTTCAACAACTATTAAGTATATCTGCATGAATATAATACACACTTCAGCAGTAAGTGTCAAAATGTTAAAACGTTCAGATAAAATGGTAAGATATAGAAATTTCACTAGTGAACAGCCAGTCGTAGAAAATCGGTCGTCAATGTTAACGTTGGTGACACTGTTACTGGAACTACTATATTCAACAGCTGTTAGTAGTTAATTCTATTTTCATTCAAGTACAATTCTTATTATTCACTATCGTCGAACAAATAGGGTGCCGTAACTATCGGCCTCACCTATGGTATAGAAGGGACCGTCTGAAGAGATAAGCCGACGGGATAGTGGCCCCGAGCTTCAACACCGCAAGCGTTATCGAGGGATAATGGGACCTACTGGAACCTTCTTACTTACCTTCCAGGGCATTCTAGAACCCTCTGAAAAACCCCAGAGGCTATAAAAGCATGCTTGCAAGTGAGATAGTGAGTTGTTCCTGATGCAACATAAATTAGTGGTAATTCAATGCGTTCTACGAGTGAGGTTATGACGTGAGTGCTGCTATTGCCAGAAATTAGAGAGGTCCTGTGTTCGATTCCCAGCGAGTGAGTTTTGATTTGTTTTTGGTGCAATATAAAGTGCTGGTAATTAAGTGTATCTGTGACGTACAGTGAGTGAGTGCTGCTCTTGCTAGAGATTAGAGAGGTCTTGTGTTCGACTCCCAAGCGAATGAAGCGGAAGGAAGAAGGGTCGCTTCGCTCGAATTTAATTACACCATGAAGAAAACTGAAGTAACAGGGAAAATTTAACTAGATGACATTAGTAAAGTGACAGTGAGAACTTAGTGAAGTGACCATGAAAATGGAGGTAGATGACATTAGTGAAGTGACAGTGAGAACTAAGTGAAGTGACCATAAAAATGGAACTGTATCACATTAGTGAAGTGACAGTGAGAACTAAGTGAAGTGACCATGAAAATAGAACTAGATCACATTAATGAAGTGACAGTGAGAACTAAGTGAAGTGATCATGAAAATAGAACTAGATCACATTAATGATGTGACAGTGAGAACTAAGTGAAGTGACCATGAAAATAGAACTAGTTCACATTAATGAAGTGACAGTGAGAACTAAGTGAAGTGACCACGAAAATGTAACTAGATCACATTAATGAAGTGACAGTGAGAACTAATGAAGTGACCATAAAAATGGAACTAGATCACATTAATGAAGTGACAGTGATAACTAATAAAGTGACCATAAAAACGGAACTAGATTACAATAATGAAGTGACAGTGATAACTAATGAAGTGACCATAAAAATGGAACTAGATCACATTAATGAAGTGACAGTGAGAACTAATGAAGTGACCATAAAAATGGAACTAGATCACATTAATGAAGTGACAGTGATAACTAATGAAGTGACCATAAAGTGGAACTAGATCACATTAATGAAGTGACAGTGAGAACTAATGAAGTGACCATAAAATGGAACTAGATCACATTAATGAAGTGACTGTAAGAACTAAGTGAAGTGACCATAAAAATGTAACTAAATCACATTAATGAAGTGACAGTGAGAACTAATGAAGTGACCATAAAATGGAACTAGATCACATTAGTGAAGTGACTGTAAGAACTAAGCGAAGTGACCATAAAATGGAACTAGATCACATTAGTGAAGTGACAGTGATAACTAATGAAGTGACCATAAAAATGGAACTAGATCACACTAATGAAGTGACAGTGATAACTAATGAAGTGACCATAAAGTGGAACTAGATCACATTAATGAAGTGACAGTGAGAACTAATGAAGTGACCATAAAATGGAACTAGATCACATTAATGAAGTGACTGTAACAACTAAGTGAAGTGTCCATGAAAATAGAACTAGATCACATTAGTGAAGTGACTGTAAGAACTAAGTGAAGTAACAGTAAAAATTGAACTTGAGTATATTAATGAAGTGACAGTGAGAACTGGACAAAATGACAACAGTGAGCAATACACGTGCGATGAGAGAATTAGAGTATTTTGGGAGGTAGAAATGACTCGACTGCATTTGGTATGTTCAAACTCTGCCTCATTTCCAATAATGCACTTACCTCACTTGTGTCGCAACCACTATTTTTTGAACATTTGTATAAATCTCTTCATTTAACTAAACCTGTCTAGCTTTTTGCGCTGATCACATTTGTTGGGGATATAAAACCAAACCAAAATGAATTCGTATTCCAAACAGATGTATTAAATAAGAAATGAGCACCTTCGTGCAGTGAAGGAACACAAAAGAGACCGCAGCACAAAAACGAAGGAGCAGCGAATGGCTCGTACACACGACATTGTACCAGTTTTTATAGAGCAGCTCATAGCATCACGTACGGGGCTTCCCCAAGGTGATTCTGGACACAGGCAAGCTTCCTTACACGGCCAGGCCAGTGAGATAGACATTCTCATTTACCTAAGTGACACAACGGCGCGGTTTCTGCCACTTCCCAAGGCTGAGTCCGCAATAAAGTGAAAAACCTCTTAATTTGTTGACAGGGTGAGAATTTCTCTGTGGGGAACAGTATTCAAAAGGCAGCAGGCTAAATATACGCTTTAATAATATTGTAAAGAAGTGTTTACCTTCTCTACATCTTACCTATAGTAGGTACAGGAAATATTGCAGTCCTTCAAAATACGATATTGGAGTAGAATATCAATAGAATGTTAACTGATAGGGGAAAGCCCGTAGCAGGAGGCTTTGAAAGAAAATCTTTGGAAATCCCAAGTGCATTCATGCAAAATAAAACGTAGCGAAGCAGTAATAATACAGTAATGTTAGACGCTAGACAAGGCCATCGTATAACATTTTTAGAGCTAATAAGAGAAAAAAGAAGGTAATCAAATAGCAAATAAGAGCTTAGAAAAGTCGCGTGCCTAGAAAAACGGCTGTGCTCAAATAGAATATGGGTGTGAAATAGAAAATTTTCTGTGAGCGGAGTACAGTTTCAGACAGGGGTAACTGCGTTACTTTTTGTGAAAAAGTGGTTCTGTCAGCGATCAAAGAACGCCTGTACGTAATCGACGTAAGCGCTCCAACGAAAACATAGGCGCCGTTCATGAGAGTGTACGCGAGAACGGAAACAAATCGATTGCTCGTCGAGCGCAAGAATTGGGGCTTTCGTCGACCACAACTTGGCGAATTCTGCATCTGGACTTGAAGTTTCACGCTTAAAAAATGGTGTTAACTCAAGTACTAAAGCCCAACGACCATAGGTTGCGCCGTGTATTCGCTGACTGGGCTATGGAGCAATTGGAGGGCTGACCCGGATTTTTGTCGAAAAATCATCTTCAGTGACGAAACCCACTTTTGCATGGATGGTTGTGTTAACAAACAAAATTGCCGCTATTGGAGTAATCAAAATCCAATGCATATTCAAGAACGACCACTTTATCCCCAAAATATTACTGTGTGGTGTGGATTTTAGTATGGTGGAATCATTGGTCCATATATTTTCCAAGATGAAGATGAAGAAGCTCCAACTGTCAATGGAGAAAGATACCGGGCTCTTATAAGGGACTTGTTTTGGCCCGAATTGGATAGTATGGATCTCAGAAACATATGTTTACAGCAAAATGGTGCCACAAGT
The DNA here is from genome assembly GCA_030765065.1 of Deroplatys truncata. Classification (NCBI taxonomy): domain Eukaryota; kingdom Metazoa; phylum Arthropoda; class Insecta; order Mantodea; family Mantidae; genus Deroplatys; species Deroplatys truncata. Next base: position 262,881,113 of record CM060976.1, on the reverse strand, counting down.
CATACTGCTCTCGAAACAATCGATATTTTGAAGGAGAAGTTCAGAGGTTTCATTATTTCCCGTGGTGGTGTTAACTGGTCCCCGAGGTCATGTGATTTAACGCCGTTGGATTAATTCTTGTGGGGTTATGTTAAATTTCGAGTTTATGTCAACAAGCCAGAAACAGTAAATGATATTTTTAATAACATCACGCGTGTTATTCGTGAAGTTGGACCTAATTTACGTTCTTCTGTCATTGAAAATTGTGTCAACCGTATACCGCAACCCAACGAAGTCGCGGCGGTCGCTTAACTGATGTTCTCTTCCACACGTAATGCCATTAATTATGTTCCAAAATAAAAAAGAAACAAACCTCCATCATTTATAGAACGTGTTTTATTTAAGTTCAAAGATAGGACACTCTTGTAGAAAGACCCTATACAACGAAATGCATAATGACACTATCTCAATTAACAGAAGCAGATAAAATAAGCTAATTTAAGAATAGTTTGTGGGGTAGTGGTTAGAGGAAGTCGTGTGTATAGAGGTCTCTGTAAACCTCGTCTGTTCCTTTCAAATACCACAACTTGATAATCACCCGTTAGCAGGACGTAGCGAGTGGAATAGTCAGCTAGGTCATGTTTAGAATTTTTGGCTATCTCCACGTCGGTGCTAAATCTCCACAATACATTCATTTTCCCCGCGGTATGTATTGTGTTTGAGAAGCAGGCCCTGATATATGGTCAAGAGTTTCGGAAACTATTCCAGACGGTGCGCGCTATTTGGACCCACGATAGCAATCTTAATGTGTCTGGGTCACGTGTGGAGTAACTGCAGCTTTAACTGCCTGCTGGGAAAGTAACAGGCATTCTTATAAAGACTACGTGTTAATACGGATACAGGGGCTGAGACAGCGGTCAACTGTTTACAGAGTATATTTCACCAGAGGTCGATGTTGAGATTTAGTCCGAAAAAAGTGTTTTTGAATAAAAAATACGAAAAGCTTCATCCGTGCGCGTGTGTGTGATACCAGTTGGAGATTTGTTGATCTCCTACACGTCACTCTAACGGGCTTATTGTGCAATACCATTGGAAACGATGCCTTTATTGTTTTCCAAAATCTGTTCCCTGAACACGTTGCAGTATTTTGATTCCAATGTCAGCATCCTTTCCTAAATCTTCTCTGATTATAGAAAGAGGCAGTTTTCTCATTCTCTTTGCATACTTTACAAATTCCTTGTAGAGCATTAGTTTACATAGATCTTTCCTGAAGTGACCGTGTTCAGAAGGTAAAGGTACATATCAAGGAGGGGTCCGCGAAACCGGGGCAGTGCATCGCGAGTGGGCCAGACGGCCAATGTGATCCCTGAGAGGGAAGGACGACGGAAGAGTTCCAAAGGCGATCAGGTCTTGATGTCGACGGGCGTCAGCACGGACGGGGATCATAACGTTTCCAAATAGAAGCCATCCGACGCCGCAGGGTTTCTAACCACCAATCTCCAGAATCCCCCGAGCGGAGACCCATGCTGAGGAGAGACCTAACTGAGCGCAAGCCGCCATCCAGCCGCAACCCGCCGAACACAGTCGCCTGGTCCTACAGATACAAGGACGATTATGGCTACAGGAGAGTCGTGGTAGAAAATGACCCACCCCAGCATTTTCCTGGCGACCCGTGGAAGCCACGAAAAACCAATGGGTCAGAGTGGGTGGTCATCGGGGATCAATCCCGGGCCACAGACGTAACTGCTTGAGCTATACCACTGGGTCCATATTCAGAAATTAATGCAAATACTTTGCTTATTCCTGTTCTATCCAATCTCAGAAGAGGCGTGGAAAGAGTATTTCACCGCGTAACATGCGAGGCTCGCACTCGGAATGTCCTAGGTACGATTCCTGGGGCTCTGGACCGTGGCTTTCCCTGGTTGGCAAGGCGAATGGTAGGGTCGTTTCTCTTCTATCAGAATTTCCTTTCCTTCATTTCCTGGCACTGTGCTACTCCAGCGGTTCCTTCCCACATCCGTTTCTCCTGGGGGTCGTAAGCACAATAGCTCCGCGTTTAATCGAGGTGCGAGTTGTCGTAGGAGTAGAGTAGAATTATAGAGTAAAATATTAATTAATTATTTTTATAATATTGTTTAATTATCAGAATGTAAGTTACAGAAGTTTACTTTAAGCTTACTTTTGATTTCCAGAGATTTGTAATAGTAGAAGTAATGTTTTACCGCTGGATTCCAGTGGTTAGGAATTTTACTAATTCATCAAATTGTAATTGGTAACTATTTTGGTTTAGTTATAGTTCGATATCTGGAAAAAAAAAGATGTACAATAATTTTAATAGAAGGGTCTATGAATAATACATCCTGATATTGCTAACCAGGCACCAGGATGATAATATAAAACTATTAGCTAAGGCAGTGCGTCCCCCACCTCTGCCTACAACAAGTGTCATGAGTGGGGTGCAGTGCTGGGGGATGAGATGTGGTTCTTCCCGGTCGGTATATGGGGCCTACGTAACCTGGAGCCACTACTTTTCAACCAATTAGCTCCTCCATTGTACCCCCAGGGAGCCTACGAGGCTGAGTGCAGCCCAGGGTAGGTCTCCCAAGGGGAGAAGGTCCCCTCGCATGTACCGGAAATCGAACCCGGTCCTGCCGCTTGGTAAGCAGCTGCGCTACTAACACGACTGGATAATAGTACAGCAGATTTTATTAATTAATCTATATATTTATTTTTGTCCCCTCATTCACTAGCCATAATCATGGTATTTATGATCAACTTCTAAGCATGCGACACGGAGAGTTTCTCCTAATCCAAACTACCTTTCAATTAGAAAATATTTCAGCCACACGGGTGGCCGAAGTCGTTACAGCGCAAGAACCATCCTCTTTGACGTTTCTTCCAGGTTTTCCTCAGTCTAATTGGCTAATGCCGGGGAGGTAGCTTAAACTTCGGCCAGTGTGTATATTGAGAACGGACATTAAACATTTAAGAGAAAGAAAAAATCGGGTATATTATATTCACATGAAATTCTCCACCCTCTATCGCTTACACAAATTATTCTTACGAAAGTTTATTTTGCTACTTCATTTCAAACCAAATAAACCTTTATAGAAATAGCTACATTACATATTTCGTTATAGATACGAAGGGAACAGCGATAGTCAAATGTTTAACAACTGGACGCTATATGCTGGCCTTAAAATTCCATACTGTTTCCATGACATCGCGAGAAACAACTGAATGTTGATGACAGAAGTGTTGAACAATTCGATCAATTAATCACGAATCCCTCAGAAATGGTTGATGCTACAGAAAAATTTATTTGAAATAAATCGTGTTTTTGAAAGAGATCTACATTTTTTGTGTAGCAGGTTTTCATTTATCACTTAACAGTAATATAAAATTATACAAAATTCCTTCCGAATAAAGAGGACTTCACAGGCTATTTCAAGAAAATCCAAGATCCACTATGTGATCAAAAGTAAGCGGACATCCCCACAAACGTACGTTTTTCATCTTAGGTACAATGTGTTGCTACCTACTGCCTGGTACTCATTATCCACGACCTCAGTAGTCATTAGACATCGTGAACAGCAGAATGGGACGCTCCGTGGAACTCGTGGACTTCGAAAGTTGTCAGGTGATTGGGTGTCACTTGTGTCAGAAGTCTGTACACGAGAGTTCCACACTCCTAAACATCCCTAGGTCCACTGTTTCTGATGTGATAGTGAAGTGGAAACGTGAAGGGACATGTATAGCACAAAAGCGTACAGGCCAACCTCGTCTGTTGACTCACAGAGACCGCCGAGATTTGAAGAGACTCGTAAAGAGTAATAGGCAGACATCTATCCAAACTATCACACAGGAATTCCAAACTGCATCACGATCCACTCCAAGTACTATGGCAGTTAGGCATGAGGTGAGAAACCTTGGATTCCATGGTCGAGCGGCTGCTCATAAGCCACACATCACGCAGGAAAATGCCAAACGAAGCCTCGCTTGGTGTAAGGAGCGTCAACATTACACGATTGAACAGTGGCAAAACGTTGTGTGGAGTGACGAATCACGGTACACAATGTGGCGATCCGATGGCAGGGTGTGGGTATGGCAAATGTCCGCTGAACGTCATCTGCCAGCGTGTGTAGTGCCAACAGTGAAATTCGGAGGTGGTGGTGTTATGGTGTGGTTGTCTTTTTCCTAAAATGGGCTTGCACCCCTTGTTGTTTTGCGTGGCACGATTACAGCGCAGACATACATTGATATTTTAAGCACCTTCTTGCTTCCCACTGTTGAAGAACAATTCGGGGATGGCGATTGCATCTTTCAACACGTTCGAACACCTGTTCATACTGCACGGGCTGTGGCGGAGTGGTTACACGACAATAACATCCCTGTAATAGACTGGCCTGCACAGAGTCCTGATTTGAATCCTTAGAACACCTTTAGGATGTTTTGGAACGCCGACTTCGTGCCAGGCCTCACCGACCTACATCGATACCTCTCCTCAGTTCCGCACTCCGCGAAGAATGTGCTGCCATTCCCCAAGAAACCTTCCAGCGCCTGATTGAAAGTATGCCTGCGAGAGTGAACGCTGTCATCAAGGCCAAGGTTTGGCCAGCACCAGCATTACCGATGGAGGCCTTTACGAATTTGTACGTCATTTTCAGTCAGGTGTCCGGATACTTTTGATCACGTAGTGTATATATTTTAGTTTTTGTATAAATATTTTTAATATATAGGATTTTAATCAAAATCGTTATATCCATTTTATAAAATAAAAACTTTCCAAGATTGTTGAATGTAAAAGATGGTTTGGTTTGGGGGATTTTTTTAAAAATCTTTGTGCTGCATCTTTGGAAGGTACTGAACCTAAATATCAAGTTATTTATCCCACATTTCGTTTTTACTTTCTCTACTACGTATAGCAAGTAGGAGACGTATTGTATTCTATCCAAAAATGTGATACGAGATTGCACCAGAAATACATTTTTTGAGGTGTCCTTAATCCAAATGCATTTTTGGAAACATGTCTATGTGTGTCTGTCTGTCTGTGAACAACATAAGCCAAAAATAAAAAAAGTTGGATAAATACCACATTTAGTATTTGAGTTCAGTATCTTCCAAGGATGAGACACGAATATTTTCAAGAAGATCTCCCCATTGTTGCCTATCCTTTGCAATAAACATGTTTCAAAATTTTTTATTTTCTCAAAAATGGCTCTAACGATTTTGATAAAAATATACGATGTTAAAGTATTTTTGTAGCAAATAAAATGTATATCTTGAATTCTCTGGGAATGTCCCTAAAAGAGCTCTTCATTCCCAATAACTTTTGGTAACTGGTAAACCGTAAGAAATACCCAAAATTGTACTACACAAAAAATATAAATCTCATCAAAACACACAATTTATATCCTATACGTTTTTTGTCGAGTGAAACATTTTCGAGATAGTCATTGTTATTTGTTTAATTTTGCAATACTCAAATGGGAATTCGTTATTCCTTTTTTCATGTCCTGGACATGCAAAGAGAGTGGATTGCTCCACATAGCAACCAGTTCTTGAAACATTTGTCTATCGCTTAAAGCCTACCATATTCCCCTTGGACCTACAAGAAAATTAGCAATAAGATTTACATAAAGTAGATGAAGAATAAGCGTTTGTAAAAATAGTTTGTACTAGAGAAGAGAAAGTCTTGTGAGTGTAACACATCATAGTTTGTTTCTGTTAAGTGTTGCAGAATTCACAGTACAGAATGGCATATGCAGTAACATTTTTACTTTCTCTACTACGTTTAGTAAGTAGGGGAAGTATTGTATTCCACCCAAAAATTCGATATCGAGATTTCATTGGAAATACATGTTTTCAGGCCCGTTGATTCCAAAAAAGTGAATTTTTAGAAAAAGGTCCTATGTGTGTGTGCGCGCGTGCGCGTGTGTCTGTCTGTACACAGCATAATTCACGATTCACTAGTGTGTCAATTTTTTAAAGCACTGTCATTGTTCAGCTGTTTCTGGTGATACGAGGGCAGTCCCAGAAGTCCTCGACCTAACGTATATACAACGGTTGTTATTTCAAACAAATAACTATGGTAGAAAGTACCACCTTTAGAAAGCGTAAGTCTGAAGTTTGAGGATGCTACGCCGTTTAGTAATTGTTTGGCAGCCATCAATAGTGAACGCTCTCAGCAAATTTGTAAACTTGTGTAAAACTGGTCATTGTTATGTGATACAATACTTTCATTTGAAAGGTCTTAGTCCAACTAATATTAAAGCTGAGCTAGATTCTACTCTGGGGGAGTCTGCTCCTTCGTTTATAACAGTAAAATATTGGGTGGCATAGCTTAAGCGAAGCCGTACCAGCTGCCAAGACGAACATCGCAATGGTCGACCAAACGAGGTGACTACGCCAGAAATTGTGAAGAAAATCCACAAAATGGTATTGAATGAACGTCGACTGAAAGTGCGCGAGTTAGCAGACAGCATAGGCATTCCAAAAAGTGCTGTACATCGCACACTAACTGAAAATTTAGCCTTAAGAAAGCTGTGAGCAAGATGCGTGCCGCGTTTATTCACAATGGAACGAAAGCACTGTCGTGAGGATGTTTCAGTCGAGTGCTTGGCGAAGTTTCGTTGCAATAAAGCCGAGTATTTGCGTCAATTCATAACCATAGATATAACATGGGTCCAACACTTCACACCTATTCATAACCATAGATGTAACATGGGTCCAACACTTCACACCTGAGACGAAGGAACAGTCAAAACATTGGATTGAAAGGGTAGAATCAGCTCCAAAGTAGGCGAAGAAAGCTCCATCTGCAGGCAAGGTCATGGCATCAGTGTTTTTGGGATGCGGGTGGAATAATTTTCATTGATTATCTTCAAAAACGAAAAGCAACCAATGGCGAGTATTATGCAAACTTATTGCAGCGTTTGAATGATGAAATCAAGCAACGGCCGCAGTTAGCGAAAAGGAAAGTTCTATTTCATCAAGACAATGCACCAGTTCACACATCCATTATCACTATGGCCAAAATCAATTAGTTAAAGTTCGAATTGCTTCCTCATGCACCCTATTCGCCAGACTTAGTCCCCTCTGATTATTTTCTGTTTCCAGAGTTGAAGAAATAACTTGGTAGTAAAAGATTTGCCAACAATGAAGAGGTGGAGTCTGCAGTTGATGGCTATTTTGCAGAGCTCGACGGTTCTCACTATAAACAGGGTATCGAAGCTATTGAACATCACTGGGAAAAGTGTAATCGAGCTGAAAGGAGACTATGTAGAGAAATAAAGATGTTCTTCCCAAAATTGTTGTGTTTTCTTTGTTAGGTTGGGTACTTCTGGGTCAGCCCTCGTATCATGGAATAGTATGAAATTTTAAGAATAATTATATAATCAATATCTGGCTATGGCTTCCGTTTCTTCTATCCCCATGTACTTACAGCGAAATGTATTCTTACTGAATCTATTTCTGGAAACACTCATATCGATTAAGACGAAGTAGACAGAAAAATAAGCTTTGTTAAGAATAGTTTCTAGAATCTATGCAAAACTAAATTATAGTGGGTAGAAAAAGTCATGTGCATATAAAATATCGTATTCTTACTTTCTTTACTACCTATATGAAGTAAGATAAATATTGCATTCCACCTAGATTTCACCGAAATACACGTTTTGAGGCCTCCTGAATCCAAATAAAACACCTTAGCAAACATTTTCGTCTGTGTGTCGGTGTGCCCGTGTGTCTAAAAACACGATTACTCCTCAAAGATGCAAACGAATACTTTCAAGGAAATCCCCCACCCCAAGCTACCTTTTATATGCAACGTTTTTCGAAATATTTATTTTCTAAAGAATGGCTCTAACGATTTTGAATAAAATAGCATACATGAAAGGTATTTACATGACAAATAAAATTTATATCTTGAATTTTCTGGGAATAGCCTGTGAAGTCCTGTTTATTCGGAAGGAACTTTGTATAGTCTTGTATAACTATATACATTGAACCATACAGGAAGACGTACGTCACAAAAAATTTTGATCTCTTTAAAACACAAATTTATTCCAAATAACTTTGTTTTTTGGGGGGCCTAAGTCATTTCTGAGGTATACACCAAGTCCTTTCAACATTCAGTTGTTTCTCGCGATGTCATGGAAACAGTATGGAATTTTAAGGCCAGCATATAGCGTCCAGTTGTTAAACATTTGACTATCGCTGTTCTCTTTGTATCTATAACAAAATGTGGAATGTAGCTGTTTCTGTAAAGGTTTATTTAGATTAAATGTAGTAGATAGAAAATAGGCTTTCGTAAGAATAGCTTGTATACGCACTAGTAAACGATAGAGGGTAGAGAATGTCATGTGAATGTATCAGATCACAGTTTTTCAAGTGATAAGTCGCTGCAAACAAAGAACATGAAATTTTAAAGTTATCACATAGTGACACACCTTTTAAAAATCTGATTATCACATTATTCTTCTTATGTATGAAAGTTCATTTCGATCAACAAAAATTAGATAGAAGATTAAACTTTTGTAAAAATAGTTTGTAGAAGAGTGAGGAGGGAAACTCTTGTGAGTGCAGCTCTTCAGATTTTCAAGGCATATTTTTGCGACGCGTGTGAAGAACGTTGTTAAACGAAGAAATGATGTTGCAGAGCGTTATTTGAAAATTGCGATAATTTTTCAAGCGAAAATATGCAAATAGAAACGAAGAATAGCATAACACTAAATAACATATGAGAAGGGAAATTAATTCCCTTTGCTGATCTGAGTGTAGGTATATCATGTCGGGAGTGCCATAAAAATAATTCATCGGCACCGAGCCATATATCTTGCTAGCGTTTCAATCCTCGGCGAAAAACGAATGTAGCTGTTTCGCTGCGGAAGTGTTTTAAAGTGGTTTAACATTCAACAAACATGGGCTGTGTTGGGGAGAGGGAGACAGGGAGAGACAAGGACAGAGAAACAGGACACAAAATACATGATAGCAAACGTATAGGGTAAAGAAGTGTTCTCGAGAAGAGAAGACGGGTGAGTACAGTATACGGGAAAAAAAATTAAGAAACTAAAGGCAACAGAAGAGATTATAAAGATGAGATAGGAAAATGAAACAGAAGAAAAGAAAAGCAACGAGAACAGAGAGGAAACGAAAAATAGCTAAAAATGAAAACTGAAAATAAAAATGAACCTAAAGAGAAGGAAAATGGAGAAAACACGGTTAAGTGACAAATAAAATAGAAATGAAAAGTGGTAGCAATAACAGATAATAATATTGAATAAATAAATGCAAAGAGGAACCAACAAATATAACGCAATAATAGAAAATGTAAAGCTGAAAGGCAAAAAGTAGAAGACAAACCCAGAGATTAGAATAAAAGAAAAAGTGAGAACAAAAGGAAGAGGATTAAAATATAGCGAAGCAAAAGTAAAGTGAAGAAATGTAAAACTCTGATCCGAATTCAGGGATCCTCAAAACGTATATTTCTGAAGAAAGGAAAATTAAATACAAGAACGAAACGAAAACAGAAGAAAAGAAAAAATAAACAGAAGCAAATTAAAATGAGAACAGAACAAAAGAAACTAATACATAAAAAAGGGAGAAAAGGTCGACGTAAAAGTGTAGTTGGTTATTTTGTTGTATAGTTATATTTACGTTGTTATTTGCCCCAAGCTTTGGGAGGCAATTTGAAGTAGGAGTTGTACTGTAGTTCAACTGTTGGGGAGCCGAACTTGAAGTAGTTGCAAACGCACGTCCCAAATTTAAAAATATTAACTTCGTAATTTGACTGTTTCTTTAAATGTTATATATTTATGTTTGCCTCGGCTGCGTCAGTATTATTGTTAGAGACATGGATTTCTTTGCAGGGAGTAGTGCGGCTGAGAATGTAGGCTTACACAGATTATAATTTTACTTCACTCCTTTTATTAATGCTTGACAATTTAAATAATACTTCACTGATATAGAGAGCTGGGAGATTCTTTTATTAATTACTTGCACTTTTTAACACGTAAACTAATTTTTGTCTCACACTGAATACGTATTAAATTTCTCGAGGACGCATCTCGCGTCCGGTTAGGAACACTGTCTACAACCAACTGACATCTGAATTTGTAAACTTTGCTATATTTCAATTTCTCATTGGCTAATCCTACTCCAATAGAATACCTTCATTTAACTAAAGCTTTTTCTGGTTGCTCATTGGCTTATTTTATAAACTGTCACAAAATTTACATTATTGCTTCCAAGAATCACAAGTAGCATTAAACTTTCAAATACATTATTGCCTCAAGGTTACCTCACTGTTACCTCATTGTTAGCAACTTTTGGCCTATTTCTCACAGCTTCTACATTATTAAATTATGTAATACATTCACATAACATTATTGAACATGTATACAATAATATAAACATATACAATGACTGTTATATACTCTTTTTATATCTTGTTACATACACACATTGCTTTAAGATGGACTGTTATTGAATTTATATTATGTAATTAGACTGAAATTATTTAAGTGTTAAAAATACTGCCTCAAATGCTGAAAGGAAAGATAAAGTAAAATAAAAATAAAATGGAGAAAACTAATGAAGTAACAAAGTAAATAGGCAAGAAATGTAAAACCAATAAAACAGAACTAAAAATCGAAGAAAAGAAAACAAAATAAGAGATTAAAGCAAAAGAAAAGGTTAGTACAAAGGGAAAGAGTGTACAAGGTAGTAAAGAAAAGAAAAAAAAAGTGAAGAGTCCAAAAATTAAAAAGGTGAAGGGAAGGGAAAAAAGGAAATTAAAGCATAGAGGAGGAGAGAAGAGCATATGATTGTATAACCACACGATGTCAAGCCATCTCCGATATTACCCGGATGAGACCACCAACATTAATCCTGTATTACCAATATATGTATGTAGTCTGCCACATTACCGGCCGTCAAAGCTCCGGGCCCGGAGTTCGATCTTAACCAACATGTGAAATTCAAATGACAATTTGCACAGAACAACACACTAGCTTTAATGTGCGAATACTGTAGGCAATGTTCCATTAATGGTCACATGAATATAACGTGCCGTCGTTATTAGTGGCCTGCTGGAGGCTGTGCGTCCTTCAGTAGTGATATTGTGTTCTTTACAGCACAAGTAGGTAAAAGGTTTGCACGCAAAATTTCTTTACTCACTATAGTTTAGGTTTTATATATCTTCTGCAAATTATTCTTACAAAAGTTTAATTTTCTCTCTACTTCATGTTAATCTAGATAAACATGAAGTAGAAAGAACTGAAGTAGATATTACGAGGGCGATACAGAATTTTTTAGAATGCCATGTTTCTAAAAACAAATCAAATTTGTTTATATTTGATAGCTATGTTCTAACGTTTTTCGAATTGATTACCGTATTTTGTCTAATAGTTTGTTAGATATCTTCCTTTAAAGATTTTATCTTCACCCAAAAATGCATTTGACTAGAGTAAATTTCAGGGCCATAATAGTTATGACTTTTAATCGTTATTAACGCCTAAACAATGCGAAACTCGTCTTAGAAATGCTTTTGGTGAAGGCGCTCCCTCTAAGGCAACAATTTATAATTGGCACAGCAAATGTAAAAGAGATCGGCCATTTCTTAGTGATAAATTTCGTGAAGGACGCCCAAAAACTGCTCTTCCTGATGGAAATATTGTCGCTATAAGATCGACGGACATCTTAGGAATTTATTCTGGTGGCATTGGACATTGGTATGAGTCAAATGTTACATTAACAGTTAGACGTGAGAAAACTTTGTTGTCGATGGATTCCACATTGAGACAGTATTTTTAACGCTTAAACAATATCAGCCTAATTATATAATATAAAATAATAACAGCCCGCCTTAAAGCAATATGTGTATACTATAATATATAAGGTGTATATAACAATCATTGTATTATATTTATATTATTATGTACATGTATTACGTAGTTTAACAATGTAGGAGCTGTGAGAATAGAGGCAAGCTCCCTTCCGTAGCAAACAAAATTATAAAGTAGAAGCCGAAAGTTGCTAACAATGAGGTAACCTTGAGGCAACGATAAATTAGTAAGTTTAAAAAGGGTACTAAAATTCTTGGAACAATAATAATGTAATATTTAAAACAGTTTATAAATAGCCAATAAACAACTATAAAAGCTAAAAGTTAAATAAAAGTATTCCATTGGAGTATGTTTAGCCAATCAGAAACTAGAAATAGAGGAAATGTGCAAATTCAGGCGGCAGACGCTACAAGGAAGAGTAACCAAGCAGTTCGGTAGGGTATGGGTTGACTGTGAGACATAACACTTCATTGCGGTTAGAATAATATAAAGTTTACCTGTTAAAAGTTGAACTAACTATAAATCTCACAGCTCTACAGTAGGATATATCAGTGGAGTGTTATTTAATCGTGAGAAGGGTTAATAAAAAAAATCTGATGTGTTACACTCACATGACTTTCTCTACTCGAGTACAAACTATTTTTACAAACGCTTATTCTCCATATGCTTCATGTTAATCGAGATGTTAATCTTCTTGTAGATGCAAGGGGAATTGCTAGGTTTTAAGCGATAGTCAAATATTTTAAGAACTGTTTGCTATGTGGAGCATTCCATTCCCTTTGTATTACCAGGACAAAAAAATGAATAACGAATTTGAGAAAAAGTATAAGTATTGGAAAATTTAAGGGAATAACAAGCAATATCTCGAAAATGGTTCACCCAACAAAAAAAAAGTATGACACAAATTGTGTATTTTAACGCGATCTACATTCTTTGTGTAGTAAAATTTTGTCTATCTCTTATGGTTTACCAGTTATGCAAAAGTCGTTCACAATGAAGAATACTTTTGGAGACATTCGCAGAAAATTCGGGATATACACTTCATTTGTCATGAAAATATCTTAAATATATGATATTTTAATCAAAGTCGTTAGAGCCATTTTTGAGAAAATTAAAATTTTCGAATAATGTTGCATGTAAAGGGTAATCTGGGGTGGGGCGATTTTCTTGAAAACCATCGTGTCGCATCTCTGGAAGATACTGAACCTAAATACCAAGTTTGGTGTTTATCCGACTGTTCGTTTCTGAGTTATACTGTTCGTTTCTGAGTTTTGCTGTTCACAGACATACAGACACACACACACGGACATGTTTCCAAAAATTTTATTTTTGGGATTCAGGGGGTCTCAAAACACGTATTTCCGGTGAAATCTCGGTATCGAATTCACTATCAATTCCCCTTGCATCTACAAGAAAATTAGCAATAAAATTAACATCTCAATATCTTGATTAACATGAAGTATATGGAAAATAAGCGTTTGTAAAAATGTTTGTACACGAGTAGAGAAAGTCATGTGAGTGTAACACATCAGATGTTTAAATTGTGTTTACGATGCTCTTGTCTAAGATTACGGACTATAAGCAACAAACATGAGATCAAGCAGTGTTAAAACTGCCTTTTTTTCGCTTGCTATTATAAATGTTATTGTTAATATTAGTGCCATCATCTAATGGTACTGTTATGCTGAGTTCGTTCATTGAATAGCTGTTCGAAATTTTGAACTTGTTGATTGACATGATGTTGTAACCTACTCCGTGTTTCCATATGGATGTTTCTGAGAACCGCTGGTGTAGTTATAGTGGGCTTCTAGGGCGCTGTGTTACTTGGAATTGCCCCTTTGAGCTCTGCAACACGAGGGGTTATGTGAATACATCAAATACAGCGCGGTTAGTCCACTACGTATAAGCGAGGGACCTCGTGAGTGACTGAGGGAGTTGTTGCCTTTCTGATGCAACATAAAATACTTGTCTACTACAAGTCAGGTTGCGACGACACTTGCGAGTGCTGCGATTAGAGAGGTGTTGTGTTCGACGCCCCAGCGGAAGGAAAAAGAGCCTACTCCGTGCGTTATTTCATCCTTAAACGGTTCTAAACTTAACCACGCACCTTAGAATTCATTAAAGTTTTAGCTTCTGACTTATACTATTCTTCATACAGACATGCATGCACAAACATACACATACGAATGCTTCCGCGGGATCCTTTTTCTGTTTTTCTTTGGAATTGAGAGGGACTAAAAACATGTATTGTGAAATTCCGATTTAGAATTTTTCGGTAGAATATACCGCATCCTTCACCTATTTCGCGCACGTATTAGAGAAACTAAAAACTGCTAAAACTTCTTAGATACATATTTTGAGGCAGTATTTTTAACACCTAAATGACTTCAGTCGAATTATAAAAGTAAATAACAGCCCGCCTTGAAGCAATATGTGAATGTAATAAATTGTAAAATGTATGTAATAGTCATTGTATATGTTTATATTATTGTATACATGCGTAATAATGTTATGTAAATATATTACGTAATTTAATAATGTAGGAGCTTTGAGAATAATAAGTTAAAAGCTGCTAACAATGAGATATTAATGAGGTAACCTTGAGGCAATAATGTGTAAGAAAGTTTAACAGTACTACTTGTGATTCTTGGAAGCATTAATGTAATTTTAGTGACAGTTTATAAAATAGCTAATCAAGAACCAGAAAAAGCTTTAGTTAAATGAAAGTATTCTATTGGAGTACGATTGGCAAATCAGAGACTTGAAATACAGAAATTTACAAGTTTAGACGGTTGAAAATGACGCAGTATTTTATATCATAACACTGTGAATGCCAGAGTGATAGTGTAAATTAGCATTATTGTATGACAATGATTTGAGATGTGTGTTAATTATAAGCATTGTTATGAAATAAGTTTACACGGCCTCACTGAAACTGACAATAGGAGCGGGTAACAATGTAGCGAGGGGGTGAGTTGTTTATTAATTAGTAGAGACAAGCAAATGACGTCAGAGTAGCGCGCTTTTCTTTAGAAATGGAGGGAATATCTTCTCTAGAGCATATGTGTTCGTAATTTTGATTGGATATAAAAATAGACGCTAATGTTGGCGCGCTTTATTAACCAATAGCAGCTCGATTATAATCTTTAGGTATATCGGGGTGAAGGAGTATAAAAAGCTAAAGCCAGAGACAAGTATTGCTCAGTTCAACAGAATCATTTACGGGTTACACGTCGCGCAGTTTTACAAAATCATTCACAAGGCAAACGTCGCGCAGTTCAACAGAATCATTTACGGGTTACACGTCGCGCAATTCTACAGAATCTCTCGCGTCGTAAGCTAGTTATAAAATGTGAAATACGCGAATTAATAATGTGCGGCAAATAAGAGATTATAGCTACATTCGAAAATATAACAGTTTCAGTCGGGCGTGTATCAAGAGTAAATCTGTGAAATTAATGAAATGTGAGGGCAATAAAGGTGTAAAACCAAATTCTTTTATCAGTGTTATCTTTTAGTAGCAACTCCTTTCCGTTTACACACCCTGTGCAAGAGATTTGCTCGACTGAATGATAATAGCTAGCCGGAGGACAAAGAACTCAAAATTCAAAATAGTAAAACAATAACAGGCGCTCAGCAAATAAGATAACACAACGATACCGCGGCAAAATCTAGTCAGTTGCCTGCAGACAGTGCTCATAACTGGGTGCGTTGCTTGTGCGTCCTCGAGAAATTTAATACGTATTCGTGTGAGCCGAAAAATATGTTTACGTGTTAAAAAGTGTAATTAATTAATAAAAAGAATCTCACAGCTCTCTATATCAGTGAATGTTATTTAAATCGTATCAAGCATTAATAAAAGGAGTGAAGTAAAATTATAATCTGTGTAAGCCTACATTCTTGTCGCACCACAACCCTATCAACGCAGCCGAGGCAAACATAAGTATACTATTTAAAGAAACCGTTTAATTACAAAGTTAATCTTTTTTTTAAACTTGAGGCAAAGGCCACCTGAAAGTACATTTGGGGCGAAGGCTACCGGAAACTACTATACGTGCGATTGCAACTACTACAAGTTCGGCTCCCCAACAGTAGAAATACAATGCAACTCCTTCAATACAAACAACTTCAAATTGACGCCCAAAGCGTGGTGCAAATAACGCAAAGATATACCATCTTCTTCAAACTGGCTTTCCATACGTAGCAGCAACAACGTAAAGACAATAACTATTTCAATTTATCTATCCGAAAGTTGTAAATAGCAAAACTTACTAGAAATATTATGCTTATAAACTTTTCTTATGTAAAACGTTTCTGAAAAGTTAATAAATATCGAAATATTTTCAGATTTTAATTTGGTGCCCTGTTAGTAATGCCTTTTTGGGTAACTAATGCAGATGGCAGATACCTCTTTTCTAAAGGAAGAGGTACGAACGGAGGAACCTCCGAAACCGGGGCAGAGCACCACAAGTAGCCGCAATGTCCCTTTTTGTTTCTACCGGGTCGCCTGGAAGGAAGGAATAGGGGAGAAACAAGAAGGGCGATTGGATGAAGACAACGACACGCTCAAGCACAACGGGGTCTCTAATGTTTCTAGATCAAAGTCCTCCAACGCCGCCAGAGTGTCTGAAGGAGCTACCACCCGAAAGCACCCAGAGGCTGGTTCCAGCTGAGAAGCCCTGGACAACTCAGAAGCAGATGTCAAGAAAGATAGGTACAGAAAGGAGGGGCAGACGAGTCGTGGTAGAGGATGAACCGCCACAGCATTAATCTACCGAGGCAGAGAAACCACTAAAACCCATGAGTCAGAGTGGGCGGTCGCCGGGGTTCGAACCCGAGACCTCCCGAATGCGAGTTACCGCTCGGTGCCTATTTTCTAAGTCGGATCTGAACTATGTTCTCCAATGCAAGCGGAACTGCGGGTTCAACTAGCAGCCGCATGATTTACCAAATTACAGCACTTGAAGCAGGCCAGTAGTTGACCTGCCCATCGCTCACTTGTTTATGTACATTTTAATGAGCTATTGTTATGTACAGTAACTCTCGATAACGGCGCCGATCACCTGCTTTCTGAATATTTATGTGACGCGCGCAGTAATGAAAGACATACAAAGTCCGGATTTGGTCGTTATTATTAATGAAGTGGCCAGTTCAACAAAAATGAGCCGGAAAATGTGACAGCGCTAACAGAAAGTGTCTGAATATAAACCGAAAAAAAAATCCCCAAACAAAGTCACTTATTTTTACTTTCTCTACTACGTATAGTAAGTAGGGGAAGTATGTATTCCACCCAAAAATTCGATACCGAGATTTCACCGGAAATATATGTTTTGAGACCCCCTGAATCCAAAAAAAAGCATTTTTGGAAACATGTCCGTATATGTGTGTGACTGTGAACAGCATAACTCAGAAACGAACAGTCGGATAAACACCAAACTTGGTTCAGTATCTTCCAGAGATGCGACACGAAGGTTTTCAAGAAAATCCCCCCACCACAGATTAACCTTTACATGGAACATTTTTCTCTAACGATTTTGATTAAAATATCATTTATTTAAGATATTTTCATGACAAATAATGCGTATATCTAGAATTTTCTGGGAGTGTCCCCAAAAGTCCTCTTCTTTCTGAATGGTCTTTGCATAACTGGTAAACCATAAGGGATACACAAAATTTGTCTACACAAAAAATGTAGATTTCGTTAAAACACACAGTTTATGTCCCATAGGTTTTTTGAGTGAACTATTTCTGAGATATTCCGTATTATTTGTTTGACTTTTCCAATAGTTATACTTTTGCTCAAGTGGTAATTTTTTATTCGTTTTTAATGTCCTGGACATGCAAAGAGAATGGAATACTGCACATAGCAACCAGCTGTTAAAACATTCGACTATTGCTTAAAGCCTACCGATTCCCCTTGCACATACAAGAAATTTAGCAATAAGATTAACATCTCGATATCTCGATTAACATGAAGCATATGGAGAATAAGTAGTTGCAAAAATAGTTTGTACAAGAGCAGCGAAAGTTATGTGAGTTCAACACATCAGATTTTTTATTTATGTGTTCATAGACACGCAGACACACACACACACACACACACACAATGGATCTTTTTCTAAACATACCTTTTTAGGTTCAGGTAGTCCGAACATGTGTGTTTTCGAGAAATGCCAGTACTGAATTTTTGTTTGGAATGCATTCTTGTACACTCGCTTCCATTTATGCCGTCACCTCAGCTTAGGGAGGCGTTGTACCTTAAATGTTCCAATACTTATACTTTTTCTCAAATTCGTTATTCAATTTTTTATGTCCTGGATATGCAAACAGAATAGAATGCGCCACATAGCAACCAGCGCTTAAAAGATTTGACTATCGCTTATAACCTACCATGTTCCCCTTGCATCTACAAGAAAATTAGCAATAAGATTGACATCTCGATATCTCGAGTAACATGAAGCATATGGAGAATAAACGTTTGTAAAAATAGTTTGTACAAGAGTAGAGAAAGTCATGTGAGTGTAACACATCAGATTTTTTCTTACACAAAAGATCCCGTTTTCGCTGACCATGTGAACATCACGTTTCTACCCTAACTGCAGATTTCAAGACATTCTAAACCTAGTGAAACAGGAACATTATGTACACGACAAATATTACATTATACAAAAATTACTATTTACATTGTTTTCGCATTGTACACTTATATAATTTATAGATTAAATTAAACACTGAATAAATTAGCACATAATAAAATTAATTCCAGCACATTCTGTCTCAATATATTACGAATATATAACTAAATTAAACACAGTGTTGCTAAATATCTCCACGAAAAAGTATTTTTAATGAAAATATAATGTAAAAGTGGAGTAAATTGTACCTTTTACTCTCAAATATTACTTTAATATTCTGTCCAATCCCCATTCTTCTCCAATACCTGGACAAAAATGGACGTGCTGGACAAGAATCCAGTTTCCACGGATTAAAATAATCCTATTAAATATGTGCTCTTTGAGAGTAAAAAGTATAATGTATTTCATTTTCGGATTATGTTGGCTTTAAATTTTATTTTCGTGGAGATATTGTGCAAAATAGAGTTTTATTTAGTTGTATTGTGCCGTTTTGACGTTGCTCCCTCACCGTGAGACACGTCGCCAGGTCAGGAATGTTCTAGAAGAATGGCGTCATATCTGACGTAGCGCTGGTAGAATCACGAAATGGTCATCCAGTGCTACTATTGGCTGGCTTGTTCACGTCAATGGTCGATAGCGCTCTCCTAGTCCTAAGGAGGAACGTGAACCTCCCGGGCAAGAGGAGAAGTCAGTCATCCACAAGGGAGAAGATGGGGAAGAGAAAGACACGCCGAACCGCCAGTAGAAATCACCGCTGACCCTCTTGCATCCGCCGAAGGGAAAGCCACCACGCCGATCGCTGCTGGAGCTACACCGGGACTTGCCGCCGCTGATTCACCGGCCGCTCCCCTGGCATCTGCCGGGAGCGCCGTCTCTACGCCGCCGGTGGCTGTGCCTTCATGGGCAACGGTCGCTGCTTCGCCCCGGTATCTACAGCAACAGCAACCAATCTATCTCCAGTCAACACCACACCTTACCTCCCACCGCCGCAGTCGACAACACCAGCCAAAAATCTACAACCCGCGCAGCAGCCAACAGCAGCACCTTCATCACCAGCGACGCTGTATCCATGATGCAGCGCCGTGATATCAGGAGTACCCCGGGACCTTCCATCACGATACGTTCTCACCGCCGCACAACACCGGTGACCTTCAACCTCGAAGGCCACAAGGATCATCACATCCCGGGGACCTTCAACTCTGGTTCGTCTGATTTTCGCTGACCCGGCCGACCGCGAGGCCGCCTTGAGTTCCGGCCTGCCCTCGCTAGGGCAGGTCCTTCGAGCTGAGGCTAGTCGAACGGAAGGCCATCAGCCTTGCCGACGATGCTGCTGCTATGGACACGACGCCTCTTCCTGCGCTGCATCTCCCAGGTGCCATTACTGCGGTGCCACAACTTTAACTGCACACTGCACCAACCACGACCTCCGCCGAAACCGCAGGTACTGCGCCACCTGTGGTGGCTACGGCCACTTTACAGGCCAGGCGCAGTTCCCGCTCTATCCGAGGGCAACAGCAACTCCTCAACAAACAACGCCGCCAGCTCAACCACAAAACCTTCCAGCACCATCAGCGCCAAACCACACCAAGCAGCCAACAGCTTCAAGTACTTCAGCTTCACTTCATTAGCACGTGCCTTCCTGCGCTTCCACAGCATCCAACTTCCAGAACGCTGTGGAAAGCATTCAACTCAGCCTGCGGGACATTGGCCTCCGCCTCGAGGCGCTGCAGCGGTCTTCGAGTGCACGCCTGGCAGCAATGGAGGCCAAACATCGCACAACCATCCGATACCTCTCAACGATTGCCTCACAGTTCCTGCGACTTCGACAGAACGCCCAGGACAAGCAGAACCCAGTAGTCAACTCGTGTCAGCGCAAGCTGGCACGTCGAAACTCACCTCCTGGAATCAGATGACGCCACAGACAGCAGCTGCAACGACCGGCCCATGCGACTGGGAGCACTAGAGGCCGCCATCGCTGGGCTTAGAGAGCAGCACCAGCAATCCGAAGCCACTGTTCTTCAGAAGCTCCAGCTACTGGAGGAGAATTATCACAAATTGGACCAAAGCAACGCACTCATAGGCACGTTTATAGAAACACATCTACTTCGCCAACCGCTTTCACAACGACGCTTCAACCGCTGAAAACACACATAACAACGCAGATTCAAATAAATGTTTACCATAGACTTCCCAGGTGACAGTCGGGGACTAGTGCCATGGCTGTCCACCTGAACTCAATTATGCGCCTGACCGGCACCGCCGGCAGCAACCAACACTACGAACAATGACGGAGGTGCTTATGCGGGACTCCACCATTCTTTCCCTCACTTAACATTCCTATCTACCACCTGGACTTCCCTACCTAACCAGGCGAAATAAGCCAAATCTATCTTCCCTTCCAACTCTACAACTATCTTCCCTTTCCAAAAAAAAACACACACAAGGGACAGGGCGAGCAAGCAAGCAGAGCACTTACCTCTGTTTTGGCTTCGGCGAGGTTTCGTCGTAAAGTTACCAAGTTAAGGTTCTGCCATTTCTAAATTGTATTATATCACTTCAGTAAGCGATTCAAAATTTATCTCTTTACCCTTGGTCTTCAAAATTAATCTCGCGGGAGAAGCATTCTTTATCCGTGTTTTGCATTTATATTGCATTTTGCAATAGCAGGAAATAATATACTTCTAACATTGTAAACCAGCTTAAATGGTGCAAAAATGGTAAAAGAGAACACACGATAATATTGTACTTGAAAGGTATTAATTAACCTTGGAGTTGTTAATGTTTAAAGATACTGCAACCTTTACTGAAACTTTATAGAGATGTTAAACATATGCGAGGTTTCTATAATAAAGTTATTACATTTACTGTGAATGAGTTGCGATATGACTAATATGTTTAAAGCGACTATAAACTTAAAAAAAGTTCAGAGTATTATTCTACATTGTAAGATTTTGCTTTCAATGTACTTTTTAGGTAATAATAAACGTTTTTATGTGAAACAAGACAGCTAGTTTTATTCACCTTCCCCTTTAATTGCGATCATAATGTATTTATTCAAATTAATGAGCAGTAATGTACACACACTTCCTCCTTACTATACATACTCCACCTGTGAAGGCCAGTAAAATGCTGCCGGAATGCTGTAGTGATAGCATAAATGGAAGCGAGCGTAATTACTATATGTACACTATGTGATCAAAAGTATCCGGACACAACACAAACATACGTTTTTCATCTTAGGTGCATTGTGCTGCCACCTACTGCCTGGTACTCATTATCCGCGACCTCAGTAGTCATTAGACATTGTGAAACAGCAGAATGGGACGCCCCGTGGAACTCACAGACTTCGAACGTGGTCAGGTGATTTGTTGCCACTTGAGTCAGAAGTCTGTACGCGAAGTTTCCACACTCGTAAACATCCCTAGGTCCACTGTTTCTGATGTGATAGTGAAGTGGAAACGTGAAGGGACATGTACAGCACAAAAACGTACAGACCGACCTCGATGTTGACTGGCAGAGATCGCCGACATTTGAATAGGGTCGTAAAAAGTAATAGGCAGACATCTATCCAGACCATCACACAGGAATTCCAAACCGCATCAGGATCCACTCCAAGTACTATGACAGTTAGGCGTGAGGCCAAAGGACGCCTCGCTTGGTGTAAGGAGCATCAACATTACACGATTTAACAGTGGGAAAACGTTGTGTGGAGTGACGAATCACAGTACACAATGTGGCGATCCGATGACAGGGTGTGGGTATGGCTAATGCGCGGTGAACGTCATCTGCTAGCTTGTGTAGTGCCAACAGTTGGTGGTCTTATGGTGTGGTCGTGTTTTTCCTGGAGGGAGCTTGTACCGCTTGTTGTTTTACGTGGCACGATCACAGTGCAGGCCTACATTGATATTTTAAGCCCCTTCTTGCTTTCCACTGTTGAAGAGCAATTTGGGGATGGCGATTGCATCTTTCAACACGATCGAACACCTGTTCATACTGCCCGGGCTGTGGCGGAGTGGTTACACGACAATAACATCCCTGTAATGGACTGGCCTACACAGAGTCCTGACTTGAATCCTATAGAACACCTTTGGGATGTTTTGGAACTCCGACTTCCTGCCAGGCCTCACCGACCTACATCGATACCTCTCCTCAGTTCCGCACTCCGTGAAGAATGGGCTGCCATTTCTCAAGAAACCTTCCAGAACCTGATTGAAAGTATGTCTGCGAGAGTAAACGCTGTCATCAAGGCTAAGGGTGGGCCAACACCATACTGAGTTCCAGCATTACCGATAGAGGGCGCCACGAACTTTTACGTCATTTTCAGCCAGCTGTCGCCTGAAAGTAAAAGTGACAAAGTATTGGAAATACCACCCAGTATCAGGAATATCTAGCAAAGTAGCTACTGAATTGTAAAGTTCGCTTTTCCGTGCTGTTCTCAGTTTAAAGAAAGAAAAAATTTGATCTACAGTTATGGAGTGTTTTCGCTAGAGTGTATTTGCGGTTTTAGTTTGTAGAGTTGGTGTACCTGTTGACGACATTTCTCTCGGCCAGCAAAGA
The DNA here is from genome assembly GCA_030765065.1 of Deroplatys truncata. Taxonomy (NCBI): domain Eukaryota; kingdom Metazoa; phylum Arthropoda; class Insecta; order Mantodea; family Mantidae; genus Deroplatys; species Deroplatys truncata. The sequence goes on along the minus strand of CM060976.1, from coordinate 262,858,096 downwards.
CTAAATACTTAACGAGGGCCGCGGTGTAAATCCAACAGAAGACAGGAGCTTGTTGTTAATCTCAATGAATGTGAAATACGAGCTCTTAGCAACGTTAAATGGGCGGTAATTCAGTTTTATAAATAATGAAGCAATAAACACGTGTACTGAGCCAACATTTCTCTCTCTTAATTCTCTTCATTACACTGCAGATGGTGCTGGTTTTGTACTAGCAAATACAAGGTGTAAACGATATTGGAATACAAACTTTCACGTACCTATACGTAATCATAAAAGTCCTTATGAGCTTCGTTCTCTAACAGAGTAGGTAGGGAAGATATTGCATTCCATAAAAAAATCTATTGTGTTACACTCACATGACTTTCGCTACTCTTGTACAAACTATTTTTACAAACGCTTATTCTCCGTATGCTTCATGTTAATCGAGATGTTAATCTTATTGGTAATTTTCTTGTAGATGCAAGGGGAATATGGTAGGCTTTAAGCGATAGTCAAATATTTTAAGAGCTGGTTGCTATGTGACGCATTCCATTCTCTTTGCATATCCAGTACGTAAAAAATGAATAACGAATTCCTATTTGAGAAAAGGTATTGGAAAATTTAAGGGAATAACAAGCAACATCTCGAAAATGGTTCACTCAAGAACAAAAATGTATATGACATAAATTGTGTATTTTAACGCGATCTACATTTTTTGTGTAGTAAAATTTTGTCTATCTCTTATGGTTTACCAGTTATGCAAAAGTCGTTCACAATGAAGAATACTTTTGGAGACATTCCCAGAAAATTTGAGATATACATTTAATTTGTTATGAAAATATCTTAAACATATGATATTTTAATCAAAATCGTTGGATCACTTTTTGTGAAAATCAAAAGTTTCGAAAAATGTTCCATGTAAAGGGTAATCTGGTGTGGGTGGATTTTCTTGAAAACCTTCGTGTCGCATCTCTGGAAGATACTGAACCAAAATATCAAGTTTGGTGTTTATCCGACTGTTCGTTTCTGAGTTATGCAGTTCACAGACACACACACAGACACACACATGGACATGTTTCCAAAAATACTTTTTTTCGATTCAGGGGGTCTCAAAACATGTATTTCCGGTGAAATTTCGGTATCGAATTTTTGGGTGGAATACAATACTTCCCCTACTTACTATACGGAGCAGAGAAAGTAAGAATAACGAATTCCCATTTGAGAAAAATGGTAAGTAATGGAAAATTCAAATAAATAATAAAGTGTATTTCCGAAATAGTTCACTCGACAACAAAATGTACATGACATAAATTATGTTTTTAACGAGATCTACATCTTTTGTGTAGAAACATTTTATCTATCTCTTACGGTTTAACGGTTAAGCAACAACCATTCACAATGTAGAGCACTTTTGGACACATTCCCACAAAATTCAAGATATGATTTCATTTGTCGTGAAAATATATTAATCATATGATATTTTAATCAAAATTGTGAGAGCCATTTTTTGAGAAAATCAAAATTTTCTAAAAATGTTTCATGTGAAGGGTACTTTGGGGTGTGGAAATTTTCTTGAAAATGTTAATGTCGCATCTTGCAAGATACTAAACTCAAATACCAAGTTTGGTATTTATCCTCCTTTTTGTTTTAGAGATATGCTGTTCACAGATAGACACACACGGACATGTTTCCAAAAAAGTTTTTTTTTGGATTCAGGGGGTCTCAAAACATGTATTTCCGGTGAAATTTCGGTATCGAATTTTTGGGTGGAATACAATACTCCCCGTACTTACAATACGTAGTAGAGAAAGTAAAAAGGTTTAATAAGAATACTTTCTATATACTCACTAATAAAGATAGAGGGTCGAGAATGTCATGTGAATGTGTCACATGATTTTTTATGTACTTAATGTTAATCCAGAAGTGTTTACGGAAATACTTGTGGTGGCCTTGAAATCCATACGCTTTACATAACTTCGCAAGAAACAACTGAATTGCGACAGCACTTCAACAAATGACAAAGGATTGTAAATTTCAAACCAATGGTAACGGGTGCCATTAAAAATTGTTAGAAGTAAACTGTATTTCAAAGGACCTATATCCTTTATGTAGCCCTTAACGTCTTATTTGTCATCAAAATATCTTACATATATGGTATTTTAATAAAATCCTTATATCCTATTTGAGAAACTCAACATTTTCGAAAAGTGTTCCATGTAAAGGGTAGTGTGTGATGGGGGATTTCCTTGAAAAATATCGCACCTTTGAAAGATACTGAGCCTAAACACTAAGTTTGGTGTTTATCTGACTTTTCGTTCTTGAGTTATGCTGTTCACAGACACACACACGGACCATTTTCTAAAAATCCTTTTTACTTTCTCTGCTACGTATAGTAAGGAGGGGAAGTATTGTATTCCACCTAAAAATTCGATACCGACATTTCAACGGAAATATAAATGTTTTGAGACCCCATGAATCCAAAAAAAACCCTTTTTGGAAACATTTCCGTGTGTTTGCCTGTATGTCTGTGTGTGTGTGTGTGTGTGTGTGTGTGTGTGTGTGTGTGTGTGTGTGTGTGTGTGTGTGTGTGAACAGCACAACTCCAAAACGAACGGTCGGATAAACACCAAACTTGGTATTTACGTTTAGTATCTTCCAGAGATGCGAAGGTTTTCAAGAAAATCCCCGCTTTACATGAAACATTTTTAGAACATTTTAATTTTCTCAAAAATGGATCTAACGATTTTGATTAAAATATCATATGTTTAAGACATTTTCATGACAAATGAAATGTATATCTCGAATTTTCTGGGAATGTCTCCAAAAGTATTCTTCATTGTGAATGACTTTTGCATAACTGGTAAACCATAAGAGATAGACAAAATTTTACTACACAAAAAATGTAGATCCCGTTAAAATACACAATTTATGTCATATACATTTTTGTTGTTGAGTGAACCATTTTCGAGATGTTGCTTGTTGTTCCCTTAAATTTTCCAATACCTTTTCTCAAATAGGAATTCGTTATTCATTTTTTACGTACTGGATATGCAAAGAGAATGGAATGTGTCACATAACAACCAGCTCTTAAAATATTTGACTATCGCTTAAAACCTACCATATTCCGCTTGCATCTACAAGAAAATTACCAATAAGATTAACATCTCGATTAACTTGAAGCATATGAATAATAAGCGTTTGTAAAAATAGTTTGTACAATAGTAGAGAAAGCCATGTGAGTGTAATACAACAGATTTATTTGGATTCAAGGGGCCTCAAAATATGTATTTCTTATGAAATCTCGGTATCAAATTTTGGAGTAGAATGGAATACTTCCCATAGTTTCTATATGTAGTAGAGAAAGCAATATAGCATAGTGGGTAGAGAAAGCCATAGAAAATGATTTCTTTGTTAGTTGTAAGTTGTTTCGCTCTGGATGCTCTCCCTTAGCAAGATTTGAACTCGAACCTCCTGAATAGAGACAGAACACAACTCCCATATTTGTGTTTTCTGACGAATAGTATGTTAACCATAGATTCAGAGCATTTTTAAAGTGTGCAATAAAATAATTGAGTAGGGAACAAACAGTCACAAGGCACAAAAAGGGAGCTCCATCTGATTAATGTCCCATGCAATGAAATCATCTATACACGTCAGCCCCTGATGAATACCAGCCCAACAAGAGAAAAAGGAAGGGTGCGTTCTTCACACACAAAAGGCGACCTTATGTCTACGTACGGAACAATTGAAAAGCGTTCCGGTTTCAATAGAACAGAAGTTCTTTCAGGGCCGAGGTTCCCACTTGCTGGGTGTTTTATATTAACGCTACCATTAGCGTCAAGCCAGTTTAAATTTAATTCCTAAACACTCTTTTCAACATTAGGGTGATACCTCCCCTACAAAATATTCTTACATAAACTTCTTACCTTCACCATAACGTACCTGTATAAGGTATACGAAGTCATTGTTCCACTTAAATATTCCATATCGATAACTCACTGGAAATATTTGCTTTGAGGTCCCTGGCAAAGTATAAAAATCCCAAATCACTGGATAGAGGCACTTGTAATAAACATGTTTAAGAAGGGTTATAGGAGACTGTGCAATAACTACAAAGAAATTGGTTTGTTGAGTGTAGAATATAAAATATATGCAAAAAAATGAAAAAATCTCATGTGTTACATTCATATCACTTCTCTAATATGTATCGCTTATTAGTGGATATACAAACTATTTTTACATAAGCTTATTTCTAAAATGTATCTAATACATTTTAATCAAAATAAACCTTTACAGAAACAGCTGCATTACACATTTCGTTATGGGTACAAAGGGAACAGCGATAGTCAAATGTTTAACTGGACGCTATATGCTGCCTTAAAATTCCATACTGTTTCCAGGACATCACAAGAAACAACTGAATGTTGACAGGACTTTAAAGAAAGACCAAGCAATGAACAACTCCAATCTTTAATAGCGGATATCACGGAAATGGTTTATGCCACAAAAAAGTTATTTGAAGTAAATTGTGTGTTTGTAAAGAGATCTACACCTTTTGTGTAGTACATTTACGTTCTACCACGTAAAGTTTACCAGTTGTAAAAAATTATACAAAATTCCTTCCGAATGGAGAGGACTTCACAGGCTATTCCCAAAAAATTCGAGATATGGATTGTATTTGTCACTAAACATATTAAACGTGTGTTACTCTAATTAAAATCGTTAGAGCCATTTTTGAGAAAATTAAACATTTCGAAAAACTTTCTATCTAAAGGGTAGTTTGGGGATAATCCCTTGAAATTTTTCGTGTCGCATCTTTGGAAAATACTGTACTTAAATACCAAGTTTGGTATTTATGCGACATTTCGGTTTTAAGTTATTCTGTTCACAAACACAAACACACACACACACACACACACACACACACATACCTTTTTTGTACTTTCTCTGCTACGTATGGTAAGTATTGCATTCCACCCAAACATTCGATACCGAGATTTCACTGGAAATACATGTTTTGAGGCCCCCTGAATCCAAATAAGGGTACTTTTAGAAAAAGGTCCGTGTGTCTATGTATTGTATGTGTGTGTATGTGTGTGTGAACAGTATATCTTACAAAGGAAAAGTCGGATAAACACCAAACTTGGTATCTATGTTCAGTATCTTTCGAAGATGCTACACGAAGATTTTCTAGAAAATCTCTCCACCCCGGACTACCCTTTACATGGAATTTTTCGAAAATTTTGATTTTCTCAAAAATGGCTCCAACGATTTTAATTAAAATGTCATATATTTAAGATACTTTCATGACAAATAAAATGTATGTCTTCTGTGAATGTCCCCAAAAGTTCTCTTCTTTCTGAATGGCATTTGCATAGCTGGTAAACCGTGAGAAATATATAAAAAATGTAGATCTCGTTAAAAGACACAATTTTGTATCCTAAGCATTTTTTTTTCTGGAGTGAACCATTTTCGAGATATTCCTTGTTATTTGTTTGAATTTTCCAATACATATACATTTGCCCAAATGGGAATTAGTTATTCGTTTTGTTTCATTTCCTGGACATGCAAAGAGAATGGAATGCGCCACATGGTAACCAGCTCTTAAAACATTTGACTAACGCTTAAAACCTACCAATTCCCCTTGCGTCTACAAGAAAATTAGCAATAAGATTAACATCTCGATTAACATGAAGCATATGGAGAATAAGCGTTTGTATAAATAGTTTGTACAAGAGTAGAGAAACTCATGTAAGTGTAATACATCAGAATCGTTTTGCTAAAAATTCGTATTTCCAGTGAAATCTCGGTATCGAATTTTTTGGTGGAATGCACTAAGTACCTTCTCTATCTACTATGCACGTTGCACAGAAAATAAAAAGGCAGCATGTACTTACAGAAAGTACTGAGAGTTTTGCACATGAGAACTGCTGCATGGGACGAATCTGATGGACCGGCCAGGCACGTATCAAACCCCCAACCCCTGGTGCACGTTTGGGTCGGTTTATTAATTCATAGCTGAACGTGTAATGGACCCCCTCAGTCAAATTCCTGACGACGTTTAATATTTGTTCCGTGCGCCACTCGCCGTTTTATTGACCGACCAGCACAAGTGGCAATTATTGCGATGTACAGCCTCATTCGCATATCCCAGGGTTGCGCACTTTTACAAGTCGCTTTTTGTGGGCCAAACAACACAATTACACCATCTCGAGAATTCTTACAGCAACGAATCGGTCAAATTGGTATGCCAAAGAAAATCTGTACAGTGAAACATGTTCAAGACGGCAGTGACGTAATCCTAATTTGTTCTTTATTATTCAGATATTCCGGATAGGGATTTGGACCCCTACGGTTTCCGTCCGGTTGTTGTAATCAATTGAGCTACCATGGTAACATGTCTGTACGACACCAAATTCTCCAACCAACTTGCATTTTTTCCGTTAACCACAAGAAGATCTCAAATTATTTTGAGATGACATACTCTTACAATGTCGTAAGTGCTTGAACTGCCGGTCTTCATAGTTTAACAAACTGTTAGGTCAATCTGTAAGGGAATATATACCCAGTAGAGTGGAATATTGAAATATTAGGAATAAGTAACAATGTAAAATAATATTGAGAAATACTTTTACCGCAATGTAACTTGTAGCACAGAAAGCAATTAATGTGAAAGCAAGCATGTAAAGGACAGTGTAATTAGTAACTAACAGGCGAGCGAGTAGCAGGTGTAAAGTCCACACGCTAATGCACACAGGCAAAGTCACAAAAATAGAGAGGTTCGATATTAGAGTGAGGCAGAGGACAAGAGAGTTGGTTAAACAGAAAGAGAAACGAGAGTTGTAAAGTGGGTTTTACCAGAGAAGTCAAATTTGAACATTTTATTTTCATAGCACGCTAAGCAGATATAAATGAGAATAGTTGTTACATATAAAGGCGCGAATTCTAGCGTCATAGTAGGAAGGTATAAGAAAGGGAGGAGGTCTTAAGTTACACACTCTCTGAGTTTACTCTCACGATGTAACACATGTGAGTCAGGGGGGAAAATTGTGTGCGGTAGCTGCATGGGGAAATATTGTGTGATGTAGTTAGATAGGTCCACGTAAAGAATTCATAGTAGCGGGAAGCTTAAATGTACAGCTTTGTATCATTTTGTATCAAGTAAGGGAAAGTTACTAGCCGCCTCAATGGGCATTATATTGTGAATAAATTATGCTGTTTAAGGTGTAGCGCGAAATTGTCGATCCTTGGGTTGTTGTTGCCTGTTGCGGTGTTCTTGTTCCTCGGCTATTGACGCTCGTCGGTTGTTCCGTATTCCATTCCTAACTATATCTAATTATTAATTCTCAGGTTATAGTGGGTGAGGCAAGCTTAAGAATACACTGCAATTTTCCCTTAATAAATGAGGTTTATTCACAATTGAAATAATTCTGGGCGGCTAGCTTTTCCCATTATTATAATCCCACCACTTTAAATTAGTCAGGAGCCTAGCTATCTGCACACGCCCTCCCACCCTTGTGCACCCACGTGCATCTGTAGCACCTCGTGTCGACGTGAATCCTAGAAAATCAGTTAGAGAGAGAGAGAGTGGGCTCTGTTATTTTTTGGGGGAGGATAGGAATAAAGTTCTGAGGAAAAACAAGAATATGTATATAGGTATTAGGAAGGAAAAAGGAAGAGGAATAGAAGGATTTGTTGCTGTTGTGGTACTATTTAATTGGGGCATACTGGTGATCATGGTGGCTGGTACCGCCGAAGCAAATCCGCTGATTGTAGGTGAATACATAGATGAGGTGGAGTTCTCCGCTGTGGAGGTAAGGTATCAGTCATGGCCGAAGCCCGACAGGGACCTGTGAACGGTGGTGACTTAACAGGAAATGCATGCTCCAATCCCGGGCCTGTTACCTTGACGTTGTTGTGCTGGGCGAGGTTGCTGATGCAGTCTATCGAAATGTGCTAAGGTTTCAGGTATTGTCTCATTGATGCGTGTGTTCAGGTCGTCGTAGTGTCTCTTCGTGGTGTTGAGGACCTCTTTGAACTCATAATTAATTCGGAGTTCCAAGTTTGAGCATTGTCTGTCTATTCGTTCCAAGCATTCTTGGCGTTCATTGAAGTGACTGTTGATGTTGTTGAGGATGCGTTTCTTGGTTACGTCGTGGGATTCGTCAATGATGTCGGTGACTCCAGTAAGCTGCACGCTGAGATGCTCCTCCAGCGTGCTGAGCCTGCCAGCTAGGTTTAACACCTCAGCATGGAGGTCCTGGATGGCATCAATGATGGTTGTGTTGCCTGCGGGGTGTTGTTGTAGGAGTTGATTCGTAGCTGCTATCTGTTCCTGGATCTGTGATGAGACGTTGGATGAAGTGAAGTTCTGTGGTGTGTCTGTGATGTGCGGAGTAGCTCTACGTGGGTAGAGTGGGCAGACGGCCTGGCCAGTGTAGTGCCCCTTGCCCCTACAGGAGGCGCAGAAGCGGCGGCGGTGTGACAGGTCGTGTGCCCTGCAGTCTGAGGTGAGAGTCCCGTTACCACAGTAGTGGCAGCGGGGAGCGGCGTCGCATGACGCTTCGGTATGCCCGTATAGGCAGCAGCGTCGGCATGGTGTTGGGCGCACACTGCGATTGGCATCGAGCGCAAGGGTTTGCCCTAACAAGGGCAGTCTCGCGCCGAGGGCCGCCGAGTATTCCCCTCGTCCAAGAATGTGAGGCGGACCAGCGGTGTTGGACCTCTGCGAATCCGCCAAAAGCGCTGGGCGGCGGTGAGCAGGAGCGTGTCAGGGAGCTGACGATGTAGTCCCCGGACCACTGCGGAGTAGCTTGCTGGCACGCTGTTCAGCGGCGATTGACTGGCTGCTGGCTGGAGAGATGGCGCTGGGCGCTTCGGCTGGCGGCGGTGAAGAGGCGGAAGGCTGATTTTCTTCGGCGGCGCTTGTTGTGACTACCTCGCTAGGAGGAAGCTTGGAGGCTGCAGTGTTCTTCTTGCTTCCCATGTTCTTCGCAGGAGATGTGACTTCCAGGAGAGCTCGAAGCGAAAGACCGGCTCCGAAGCCTTGTCTGCCCTTATAGACGGGAGCCTAGTGACGCTCAACCTCTGCGTTTAAAAATGTAACGACGTTCCCTATTGGTCCTCAGACCGCGTTTCCTTAACATGCATGAGAATGTGTGGCTTCAGATCCGTGCGCTTTAGCGCCATCTTGTAGCGTTGTGGAGCCAGTTCCATATCTCCGTCTCCTTCTTTTTTCTAACTATCTCTTTCTATTTCTCCGTATCGTTACCGGTTCCCTGCCTGTTGGCTTGGTGAAAGGTACGCTCTTTATGTTTTTTTGGAATTTTGCTAGCTCGCCCGTTTCTTACAATCAGCTCTGTACAAATGTTATATGTTGAATATTACTGTACAATTCTTATAGGAAGAACCCTGCAGAAGACCACAGCAACCCTGGAACGATGATTTCCCGCTACAAATGTCGCCCAACGACTATTTCCCGCTACAAATGGAAAGTCGGTTTGTTGTTTGCCTTCACCTAAATAAAATTCTGAGAAGTATAAAATTAGCTAGCTAGAATAGGAATTTCTCCTCAGCTCTGTGACAAGCAACGGGCAGAGAGCTTCAAGGAACTTCGGAGATCAGAGGCAGCATCTACATGAGATTGCACTAGTACGTGCGAGCACATCACCTCATACAAATCCATGGTAAAATTAATATTACTTACTTCGGATATTGTACAGTATCTGTCAATACGCCCGCGTTCGCTATACTAACACTCACACATCTGAAATAATTCTGAATGCTCAGTATGAGTAAATAAACATAAACACACACATTCCTTGTTTGCACAGTTTTACACATTGGAATACAACATAATTAATACAAACATGCTCGCTAACGTAGAAAATGGCCACCATAGGCGTCTCATGCACACATATTCCACCCGAGGCACTATGGGAGCTTTCCTTATATTACCAACATTGTAGATGAAAACACAGCTACCACAGCAAGCGGGTCGCATGCGTTCCTTAACGATATTTATGACATAAGAGTAGGTTTCTGATTCACGGGAGGTTAGGTTTAGGTTAGTTTTATCTTACACGAACTTAGGTTAATTAATAATCAACGGTTACACCAAAGCACGCGAGCGAAGCGAGCACAACCTACCTACAAATCTGATGTCTTACACCCACATGACTTTCCCTACTCTTGTACAAACTATTTTTACAAACGGTTATTCCCCATATGCCTCATGTTAATATAGATGTTAATCTTATTGTTAATTTCTTGTAGATGCAAGGGCAATTGGTAGCCTTTAAGCTATATTCAAATATTTTAAGAGCTGGTTACTATGTGGATTATTCCTTTCTCTTTGCATTACCAGGACAAAGAAAATGAATAACGAATTTGGGAAAAAGTATAAGTATTAGAAAATTTAAGGGAATAACAAGCAATATCTCGAAAATGGTTCACTCAACAACAAAATGTATATGACATAAATTGTGTATTTTAACGCGATCTACATTTTTTATGTAGTAAAATTTTGTCTATCTCTTATGGTTTACCAGTTGTGCAAAAGTCGTTCACAATGAAGAATACTTTTGGAGACATTCCCAGAAAATTCGAGATATACATTTCATTTGTCATAAAAATATCTTAAACATATGATATTTTAATCAAAATCGTTAGAGCCATGTTTGAGAAAATTAAAATTTTCGAAAAATGTTCCATATAAAGGGTAATCCGTGGTGGGGGATTTTCTTGAAAACCTTTGTGTCGCATCTCTGGAGGATACTGAATCTAAATACCAAGTTTGGTGTTTATCCGACTGTTCATTTCTGAGTTATGCTGTTCACAGACACACAGACACACGCACGGACATGTTTCCAAAAATTCTTTTTTTGGATTCAGGGAGTCTCAAAACATGTATTTCTAGTGAAATCTCGGTATCGAATTTTTGGGTGGAATACAATACTTCCCCTACTTACTATACGTATTAGAGAAAGTAAAAATGTCGCCAAATTTTTCTGTATAAGCAAGTCAACTAATCTGCACGGATGGATGGACCAAACGACTTCGTCCAGGCAACATCTCCTACTAAATGAATGAGTTTCATCGATTCCGTAAGTATTATACATGTTAAAGCCTTATTGACACATACGATACTGGTGCCCTTACTTCGTCTTCATGGATTAGGCCATTAGCCTGTTCCGACCTCACAGTATCTCTTCATAGGTTGACCAACATTTCTTTTTCCTTTAGTAAATGATGTTAATGATTGAGATATAATTAACAATATTTATTAATAATTTATTGCTATTAATTATTACTTAAGTGTTGATTAAAATTAATTTAGTTATTATAATTGTTAAATTAATAATTGATTAGTAATATTAATTACCACTGATTGCCTTAATAGTTGATTAAGATATGAAGCCCAGGTCTTAAAGTACTTACGACAGTGTAGTATTAGGAATAGGATCAGGTTTCAACGTGAGAAGGTCTGCACGCCGATCTACATAGTCCATTCTGTATAGTCCATTTGATAATTACACTGACATTGCAGCGAACTCTGTTCTCGCCAATGATGGGTGTCATATTGGTTCATTGTTACTCCCACTCTATCCAGTAGAAATTCATTCATATCTAACTTAGCCAATCAAAGCCAACAGAACATCTTCTCCAGGTAGAGTAAATCACGTGGTAGCAGTTGGTTCCGCTTTACTCCTGTGAACACCTTTAATGGGATGTCAGTCTAATTATAAAATGTACTATACCTATGCCCCGCACAGGGCGCCCCCTTGAGGGAGAGATTAGATAAGAGGAGACCTGGACCAGAAGGCACGACAGGGCAGGATCCCTACCATTTATAGAGTTAAACTACCCAGATGGACACTGGTACAACTGGCTCCCCTCTCCCTTGTGGACTTACACATTCCGGACGACGGTTTACTCAAAGCATTATTTTCCCCTACCATGCGCATGCCGAGACTTCACGCCGACACTTGTAACCTAGAAAGAAACCAAGCAGATGAAAGGTGAAGTGAAATCAGAATGGAAGTGAAATGGGGGACAGGAAATTCAGGGATGTAATGAACCTTCCCAGCATTCGCCCAGCGACCTGGGGAAACCGCCAAAGAAACCCATGGATCAGAAAGACTGATGTGCTTTAATACTACATATTTTGATTTTAAACAGTTCAGAAGCCTTCTGTTTCCGCGTTTCCATAATATTCAGGAAAAATTACGCCGGGACATAACTTTTTTTCCTAATTAGACGCAACACCGGCTTATTTAGTGTCCAGTTTGGACGATTTAATTGTATCTTGAATTTTCTGGGAATAGCCTGTGAAATCCTCTCCATTCCAAATGATACTTGTATAATTGGTAATCTGTAAGAAATAGATAAAGTCTTAGTACACAAAAAATGTAAATCTCGTTGAAGCACCACTTTATTTCAATATGTGTGTACGTTAGCCATTTCCGAGATATTCTTCGAACATGAACAAAGAACATGACATTTCAAATGCACCACATAGTGATCCGCTTTTTAAAAACCTGACTATCCTTTAGCCTACTTCTTATATTTACAACGAAATGTTTGAATGTATAATGAACATTTGTGTCGATTAAAAAGAACTGATTATGCTGTTCACAACCGAGCTCGCATTCAGGAGGTCGCGGGTTCATCCCCGCCCACTCTCACCCACAGATTTTCGTGATTTACCCGGGTGAACAAGCGAATCCTGGAGTGATTCATCTTCTGACCCCCATTTCCTGTACCCATCATCTTCCTTGTCGTCCATCTCAGGGTTGTAGGCAACGGTGTTCGGCGGGCTGTGGCTGGGCGATTGCTTTGTGCTCTGTGGAAGTTTCATGATGACGTCATCAAGGGACTGCTCGGCTGAAACCCGCCTCTCTGTCTTCTAGCGGAAGCTCCTTTGGGCCCAATAGGATCGGTTCGGGTGCCGTTGGAAGCGTTCAAACTGGAAAAATTAGGACCCCATCTGTCTCACCCCTTATTCCTCCCTCCCTCCCGCCCTTCCGTGGTCACAGTAGAAGCACAAGGGACCGCTTGCACTGTTCTGTCCCTTTCGTCCGTCCTTTACGTTTATGCTGCTCATTTTGTCCAGAAATAGAGCCAGCAAACAAGGGCTTTGCTTGACTCAGGCTGGGATCATGGCGAGCGATCAGAGTCATTAACAAAGAAGGCATAAGACTCTGTCCCTGGTGAAGAGAGGAAGAAACTTGGATTCATATACTGGCGCATTGTACTAGACGGCACAGTTAAGGAGAAAGTACCTGCCAGATTCCTTTGTTAACTCAAGGAGAGGATTACAGCATGTAGGACCGTGCTGGATGGGAGGGGGAAGAAGGTCAAGGGTGGAAGTGGGAGGGTTATTGGCTTACGGACCGGTATTCTGTTTTGTAAACAATAGCGTGTGCTTGCGAACAAGTTTTTTCTCTTCTTCTTGTGTTTTGTTTGTAAATAGCATTAACTTTAAAGTTCAGTATGATAATAGTCTGAAAATGATGAACTACTGTGTACGAGGGCAGTGCTAGAAGTACTCGACCTGATGTATAGATAGCGGTTGTTTCAAACAAATGACTGTGGTAGAAACTACCAACATTATAAGGCTTAAGTGTGAAGTTTTTACGATGCTACGTCGTTTGGCAGCCATTATAGCGAACGCTCTCAGCAAATTTGTAAACATGGATAAAGCTGGTCATCGCTATGTGATACAACAGTTTCATTTGAAAGGTCTTAGTCTAATTAATATTAAAGCTGAGTTAGATTCTACCCTGGGGGAGCCTGCTCCTTCGTTTACAGCAGTAAAATATTGGGCGGCAGAGTTTAAGCGAGGCCGTACGAGCTGCCAAGACGAACATAGCAGTGGTCGACCAAATGGTGTGACCACACCAGAAATTGTGAGGAAAATCCACAAAATGGTACTGGATGACCGTCGACTGAAAGAGCGCGAGCTAGCAGACAAAGTGCTATACATCCTATACTGCCTGAAAATTTGGACATGAGAAAACTATGCGCAAGATGGGTGCCGCGTTTACACACAATGGAACAAAAGCAGCATTGTGAGGATGTTTGCGTCGAGTGTTTGGCGATGTCTCGCTGCAATAAAGCCGAGTTTTTGTGTCCATTCATAACCATGGATGAAACATGGGTCCATCACTTCACACCTGAGACGAAGGAACAGTCAAAAAAGTGTACTCAAAGAGGAGAAGCGGCTCCAAAGAAGGTGAGACAGTTCTATATGCAGGCAAGGTCATGGCGGGAGTTTTTTGGAATGTATGAGGAATAATTTTCATTGATTGTCTTCAAAAAGGGAAAGTAATCAATCAAGTATTATGCGAATCTATTGCAGCGTTCGAATGATGAAATCAAGAAAAAAAAGGCTGCATTTAGTGGAAAAGAAAACTTTTGTTTCATCAAGACAATGCACCAGTTCGAATTGCTTCCTCATGCACCCTATTCGTCAGATTTAGCCCCCTCTGATTAATTTCTATTTCCAAAGTTGAAGAAATAGCTTGGTGCCAAAAGAATTGCCAACAATGAAGAGGTGGAACCTGCAGTTGATAACTATTTTGCAGAACTCGACGGTTCTCACTATAAACAGGTTATCAAAGCTATTGTACATCGCTGGGAAAAGTGTATCGAGCTGAAAGCAGGCTATGTAGAGAAATAAAGATATTTTTCCCCCAAATTTTTGTTTTCTCTTTGTTAGGTCGGGTACTTCTGGGACAGCCCTCGTATTATACAAGCACGCACCGTCTTTCTGACCCGTGCGATGTATGAGTTTTGACGTATAAAATTTTAAGACCAGTAAATACACCACTCTACAGTGCTCTTATGCTGTTCGCAGACACATACACACGCACTCACACAGGCCTTTTTCCAAAAATGTGTTTTTGTATTTAGGTACCTCAAAACATGTGTTTTTTGGACATATTTTGGTATCGAATTTTTGGGTGGAATACAACATTTCGACTACTTTCTATAGGTAAGTAACAGAGAAAATAAAACCATTAAGACATTTGATGTTAACATGAAAGCCCTTGTTTGTTTGGTTAACCTCGACAGCTCTGCTTTAATAATTTGTAGTGCAGATTTTGTTAATTGACGTTTAATATCCAATGAACCGTTTGCAAAGTCATGTTAAGGGAAATTTGCGATTTAATTATCCCACGTGAGATACAACAATGATGAACCAATGTGATTACATAGCTAACTTAATTAATTAATGGAAGCCGTCATTGCTTTGTTTCATTTTAGCAAAGAGAATAGAACACCAAAAGGTTCGGTAATGATTATTATAATTATCGGAACGCGGCAGTGATTGAAGTACGGCAGTCCCACTTACTTTATTTGTGTCTGTGCGTTTTTGAAAGCTAATTTTGGACCACAGCTGGGATGATTAAAATAATTGATTAGGATGCTCGAAATAACCATTGTTGTCATCATCAATTGTGGAATAAGCAGCGTATGACGTCACTTTCACGTAACTGTCAACATTAAAAAGTGCAGCCAAAGATAAGTATTTTAAGTTATTATCTTTAGTAAAGAAAATTTACTAGTCAGGGTCCGAAATTTTATATCGAGCACATACACGAGGATTATTGTTTCAAGTTGTATTATGTCCAAGGAAACAGAACTTTATAGTAGAAGCAAACAACTTTATTGCTGCTAACCTGGGTAAATTTTACTTTCTCTACTACGTATAGTAAGTAGGGGAAGTATTGTATTCCACCCAAAAATTCGATACGAGATTTCACCGGAAATACATGTTTTGAGACGCCATGAATCCAAAAAAAGCATTTTTGGAAACATGTCCGTGTGTGTGTCTGTGTGTCTGTGAACAGCATAACTCAGAAACGAACAGTCGGATAAACACCAAACTTGGTATTTAGGTTCAGTATCTTCCAGAGATGCGACACGAAGGTTTTAAAGAAAATTCCCCCACCCCAAATTACCCTTTACAAGGAACGTTTTTGTAAAATATTTATTTCTCAAAAATGGCTCTAACGATTTTGATTAAAATAGCATATGTTTAAGATATTTTCATGACAAATGAAATGTGTATCTTGAATTTTCTGGGAATGTTTCCAAAAGTATTCTTCATTGTGAACGACTTTTGCATAACTGGTAAACCATAAGAGATAGGTAAAATTTTACTACACAAAAAATGTAGATCGCGTTAAACTACAGAATTTACGTCATATACATTTGTTTTTGCTGAGTGAACCATTTTCGAAATATTGCTTGTTATTCCCTTAAAGTTTCCAATACTTATACTTTTTCCTAAATAGGAATTTTTTATTAATTTTTTTGTCCTGGTACTACAAAAGAGAATGCAATACTACACATTGCAACCAGCTCTTAAAACATTTGACTATCGCTTAAATACTACCATATTCCCCTTGCACCTACAAGAAAACTAGCAATAAGATTAATATCTCGATATCTGGATTAAAATTAAGCATACTGAGAATAAGCGTTTGTAAAAATAGTTTGTAAAAGGGTAGAGAAAGTCATGTGATTGTAACACATCAGATTTTTTTTATTAATTTCTGTTCATGTTTCGAGAACGTTATAACAAATCATGATTTCTTTCCGAATGCACTAGAAATTCGATTTGCATGCTATAACAAGTAACAATTTGTGTCTTAATGTAATTCACATAATTAAGTTAAGGGAAGTGGCACTTCCATGCCAAACTATCAGTTCTCGTTAAATTTACTAACCATAAGAAGTACCTTCAAGTGGCAGGATTTGAAAATGGGTCCTTCACCACTGAAGGCCAACGCACACTGTTTCGCTACGAGTGCATGTCACAGCATGCGCAGCGGTGCAAAGTAGTCATTTCGGCGTAATTGATATGACGATGCAGTGGACAGTGTTTACGCCATAGGCTGTACATCACCTGGACTGCATAACTTCTCAATCCGCAGGCTGAGCAGACTCACCCGGTATAGTCAAACTATGAGTTGACCTTCTCTAGGCTGACATCGTGGTGTGAACACGGTCATATCGGTGTCTTTATCGGATTTCCTACAAAAACAATTGGAAGAGGGTCTTAAACCTAATGTTGACTTACTACTGTATTAAATTATAGGATTACAATGTTCATTAAAATGTTGGTTAAGTATGATTAACAGTTGTGGCGAGACTTAAAAATCCAATACTCTTTTTTACTTTCTCTATAGTATAGTAAGTAGGGGAAGTATTGTATTCCACCCAAAAATTCGATACCGAGATTTCGCCAGAAATACATGTTTTGAGACCTCCTGAAACCAAAAAAAGCATTTTTGGAAACATGTCCGTGTGTGTGTCTGTGTGTGTGTGTGTGTCTGTGTGTGTGTGTGTGTCTGTGAACAGCATAACTCAAAAACGAACAGCCGGATAAGCACCAAACTTGGTATTTAGGTTCAGTATGTTCCAGAGATGCGACACGAAGGTTTTCAAGAAAATCCCCCCACCCCAGACTACCCTTTACATGGAAGATTTTTCGAAAATTTTAATTTTCTCAAAAATGGCTCTAACGATTTTGATGAAAATATCATATGTTTAACATAATGTCATGAAAAATGAAATGTATATCTCGAATTTTCTGGGAATGTCTCCAAAAGTCATCTTCATTGTGAACGACTTTTGCATAACTGGCAAACCATAAGAGCTAGACAAAATTTTACTACACACAAAATGTAGATCGCGTTGAAATACACAACTTATGTCATATACATTTCTTTTGTTGAGTGAACCGTTTTCGAGATATTGCTTGTTATTTCCTTAAATTTTCCAATACTTATACTTTTTACTTTCTCTACTACGTATAGTAAGTAGGGGAAGTATTGCATTCCACCCAAAAATTCGATACCGAGATTTCACCGGAAATACATGTTTTGAGACCTCCTGAATCCAAAAAAAGCATTTTTGGAAACATGTCCGTGTGTGTGTCTGTCTGTGTGTCTGTCTGTCTGTGTGTCTGTGAACAGCATAACTCAAAAACGAACAGTCGGATAAGCACCAAACTTGGTATTTAGGTTCAGTATCTTCAATAGATGCGACACGAAGGTTTTCAAGAAAATCCCCCCACTCCAGACTACCCTTTACATGGAACATTTTTAGAAAATTTTAATTTTCTCAAAAATGGCTCTAACGATTTTGATGAAAATATCATATGTTTAAGATAATGTCATGAGAAATGAAATGTATATCTCGAATTTTCTGGGAATGTCTCCAAACGTATTCTTCATTGTGAACGACTTTTGCATAACTGGTAAACCATAAGAGATAGACAAAATTTTACTACACATAAAATGTAGATCGCGTTAAAATACACTACTTATGTCATATACATTTCTTTTGTTGAGTGAACCGTTTTCGAGATATTGCTTGTTATTTCCTTAAACTTTCCAATACTTATACTTTTTCTCAAATTCGTTGTTCATTTTTTTTATGTCCTGGACATGCAAAGAGAATGGAATGCGCCACATAGCAACCAGCGTTAAAATATTTGACTATCGCTTAAAACCTACCATATTCCCCTTGCATCTACAAGAAAATTACCAATAAGATTCACATCTCGATATCTCGATTAACATGAAGCATATGGAGAATAGGCGTTTGTATAATTAGATTGTACAAGAGTAGAGAAAGTCATGTGAGTGTGACACATCAGATTTTTAAAGTTTACTTTTACCTAGCTTGCCTTGCACTCACATTTAAGTTGATGGGCATGCTTCGTTTCGTTTTCCCTCTTGAATTATCACTACAACAACTCTTTCTTCCATAATCAAAACAGTTCCTTTACACATAAGTCACAAGCACTGCCTGAGACGGATAGCTTTGCGTTTGTTTATCCGTGGCCAAATGAGGAACTACAAGTGTTGTGAGTGATGGCTTACCAGCCGCTAAACACGATAACAACGACACCAAACCGAGCGCAAAGAAAAGCGCGCTGGTTGTCAGCATAACTAACTGAATAAAGCAACTATCAGTTTCATATAGTATTAATGTTGGATACAATATAACTTGAAAACACAATAGAGGACTGAATATTATTTGAAACAACAGCCAGTATTTAGTAGCTGTTTATGAATACGATTTGTTAAAATCTTACTTCAGAGTATGAAAGATCGCTTGGGAAGCTATACGATAACGTATCAAACTCAATTTCATTATAGGCTGTCCTCAACTTAAAAAGCAAAAACAACAGGGCTCTATTTCAAACAATATGGAAATATTTTAGAATGCAACTTAATGTATAAATATTATCAGTTTTGTAAAATCTACCATAATGTATAAATTTATCTAGGAACCTAATGTATGTGGTCGCGATATGACTGTAAAGCTCAAGCGACTTATAAAAGTAAAATTAAAAATCTGATGTGATACATTCACATGACCTCTATCTTTATTATTCGGTATTCAAACTATTCTTACTAAAGTTTATTTAATCCAAATAAACCTTTACAGAAACAGCTACATACACATTTCGTTATAGATACAAAGAGAACAGCGATAGTCAAATGTTTAACAACTGGAGGCTATATGCTGGTCTTAAAATTCCATACTGTTTCCATGACATCGCGAGAAACAACTGAAAATCGATGGGACTTAAAAAATGACAAGTACTGAACAATTCGCAACTTTAATAACGTATATTTCAGAATCAGTTTATGCCACAGAAAAACTTATTTTAAGTAAATTGTATGTTTTAAAGAAATCTATACTTTTGTGTGATACATTTTCGTCTATCGCTTAACGTTTACAAGTTATGCAAGATTTTACAAAACTCTTTCCGAATGAAGAGGTCTTCTTAGGCTATTCCCAGAAAATTCAAGATACGCATTTTATTTTTCATGTAAATATGTTACACATGCGGAATTTAGTAAAAATCGTTAGAGCAATATTTTAGGAAATCAAAATTTTCGAAAAGTGTCCCATGTAAAGGATAGTTGGGACTGGGCTATTTTCTTGAAAATCTTCCTATTCCATCCCTAGAAGGTACTGAACTTGAATACCAAGTTTGGTAATTATCTGACTTTTCATTTTTGAGTTATGCTGTTGCATACAGGAGGCACCAAAACATGTATTTCTGGTGAAATCTCGTTATCGAATTTTTGGGTGGAATACATACTATATGTAATAGAGAAAATAAAAATAGTCCAACATTTCATTTCTACCTTCTCTACCACCTACATAGTGGATAGATAAGGTATTGTATTCTACCTAAAAATTCGATACCGAGATTTCGCCGGAAATACATGTTTTTAAGCTCCCTGAATGCAAATAAGCATTTTTGGAAAAATGTGCATGTGTGCCTGTGAACAGTATAACTCAAAAACGAAAGGCCGCATAAATACCAAACTTGGTGTTTATGCTCAGTATTTTCCAAAGTTACGACACGAAGTTTTTCAACATGAAGGTTTTCACCCACCCAAACTATTTTTCGAAATTCCTGATTTTCTCAAAAATGTCTCTAACGACTTTTATTAAAATACCACATATTTAATATATTTACATGACAAATAAAATGTATATTTTGAATTTTCCAGGAATATCTTATAAAATCCCCTTTATTTGACTGAATCTTATATAAATTCGTATTGCTAGAAAACCAGAACAGATTGACAAATATTTGCTTCAGAAGAATTGTAGAGCTCATTAAAACACGCATTTCGTGTTCAACAATTTTTTCGTAGCATTAGCCGTTTTAGAAGCATTCCATATTTTAATTTTACACTTTTCCGAATTGTGTCATCTAAAGGACATACATCAAGTTGTGCGATCCTCCTTTGTTTTCAACGCAGGCGCTTGTTACTACTAATGAAACATTTGAATGTTCATAATGAGAAATCAATTTACTGATGTGATTTTGTCAACAAATATAAACATCTATGCTAACTTTATAACAGATGTAGTTTTTGGATCTTCTTTCAGCCCTTTTTGCTTCTAAGGATTGCTGATTGAACCAGTTTCATAAGACTGTTTCATTTTATTAATTCATAGCCTCTGTTACAGTAACATTTTCAAGTTGCCTTATTTTAGTTACTGTTCTTTGTTTACGTTGCTTACATTCTAAGAATTTTCGTTATGTCTGGCAAGAGACGAATCAAGTTTAATTTTAATAGTAAGAAGTGTTTTTCCGTGATAGTCAGCCAAAGTGATTGTAGCTTTTATGAGTCAAAATAAAGATATGTTTGGTGAGGTTAAAAACCGTCTCAGAATGCCTGGAATCCTTAATGACACTGGCTGAACACAATAAGGTTCAACTTATGTGGATGCCAGGACACATAGGTATACCAGGCAATGAGAAAGCAGATGAAGCAGCCAAGATTGGCAGTGAAATCCCATTTTTTGGTCCGGAGCCTGTACTGGGAGTGTCCTACGGACCAGTGAAACAGCCTATTAAGTGCTGAGCTCAAGCAGAACACAAGAACTACTGGAACTCCATTGAGGTTTGCAGACATTCCAAGTTGTTGATTACAGACCTGGATAACAGCCGGGCAAAATACTTGCGCGGTCTTAGTAGAAGAAGACTTGCATGGGCAACAGGATTCATTACAGGACACTGTGCCCTAAAGTTTAATCTATACAGAATGGGATGTTTAACAACCCTATCTGTAGTAGATGTCTAGAAGGAGATGAGGCTGTTACTCATCTACTATGTGATTGCCCTGCTCTTGCGAGTCAAAGAGCAAGTACTTTTGGCAGTCACTATCCAAAGATAGATGAATTATCGAAAGCCTCAGTTAGCAGTCTGGTTAAGTTCATATCGAGCAACAGACTACTTAACTGATGAAAGGGGGGATGCGCAATAGATCTTAAGGTCGCAGTGCTTGGGCATAAAACCCACCCCTTCTCTAACTAGAACTAGAGGTTAAAAACACACATTGCTTTAGTACGAATAGTTTGTACAGGTTGGACGAGAAGACCCCGCATCACCTAGTATCGAATTTTTAAGTGTCCAATATATCTGTATGTTCTCCAGCATGCTGTAAATACAGTTTTATACGCCTTCATCTTCTTCTTGACATATTCTTGAGCAAGTCCGGTGTTATAGTGTGAAATGCAATCTCAACAGCATTGTGCAGTTCATCATTAGTAGCATAAAGACGTGCATATACATGCGCCTTTATTACTCCCCATAACGAGTTGTCAGGTGTGGTGAGGTCAGCACTTCCTGGGAGCTGGTGTTGCTGGTGAACCACGTCTATCCACCGTCCTGGAAAGCGTTCATTTAGGAACTGGTGCACTGCAAGAGCATAGTGAGGAGGTGCTCCATCTTGCTGCAACCACATGCATTCTGTGAGGCCCCTTTCCTCAAGCTGAAGTATTAACCATGTTTGTAACATGTGTAAATAATTTGCACCACTCACAGTCCCTTCAAAAAAGTACGGCCAAACCGACGTGATGTCATCACTGCCCATATTACGTGAGGCGGGTTCCTTTAACTCGACTGTGTAATGAGGTTTCTCTTAGGTCCAAAAGACAATGTTTCTAGCACGTGAGCTGCGACAAAAAACATAACCTTGCCACAGTTCACTGCACTTGGAAATTGAGTTAACAAAGCAGGGCAAGCTAAAACGCGCTCATTCCGGTCTCTATCCGATAACTCGTTTACAAACCTTGGTCGAAAAGGTCTTTTTTCATGTGATCCCGCACTGCTGTCCTCCAGCACGTTTACGTGTCGACTTTCTGGCAGTGTTTTATATCACAACAATGTAAATGCCAGAGTGATTGTAGTGTAAATAAGCATTATTGTATGACATTGATTTGAGATGTTTGTTAATTATAAGCATTGTTAGCAAATAAGTTTACACGGCCTCACTGAAACTGACAATAGGAGCGGGTAACAATGAGTGAGGCGGTGAGTTGTTTATCAATTATAAGAGACAAACAAATTACGTCAGATTAGCGCGCTTTTCTTAGAAATGGAGGGAATATCTTCCCTAGAGTATTTGTGTTCGTAATTTTGATTGGATATAAAAATAGACGCTAATGTTGGCGCGCTTTATTAACCAATAGCAGCTCTGTTATAATGTTTAGGCATATCGGGGTGAGGGAGTATAAATTCCGTGCCAGAGACGGGTAACGCGCAGTTTGACAGAATAATTCACAACGTAAACGTCGTTCAGTCCAACAGAATCACTCGCGTCGTAAAGTTTGTTATAAATGTGAAACACGCGAATTAATAATGTGCAGTAAATAAGTGATTATAGTGATATTAGAAAATATAACAGTTTCAGTTTGGCGTGTATCAAGAGCAATTATGTGAAATGAATAAAGTGTGACGGCAATAAAAGTGTAAAAACAAATTCTTTTATCAGTGTTATCTTTCAGTAATAAATCCTTTCCGTTTACACACCCTGTTTAAGAGATTTGCTCGACTGAGAAATAATAGCTAGCCGGAGAACAAAGAACCCAAAACTCAAAGTAGTAAAAGAATAACAGGCGCTCAGAAATAGATAACACGACGATACCGCGACAAATTGGCTCCCATACGTGGGGCAGATAAACATGAAGCATCTTCCAACTACCAACAAATATTCTACTTCAACTTTATAGGTGATTGTTCAATCGAAGCAGAGACTCCGGCACGGACTCTCTTTAATACTGCCAGAAGTAAAATCACGTCTTTCCCAATCCAGAAGTGTAGCTTTTCGCGGTGGAGCATTATTAAATGTTCATATAATCTGTCTCATTGTCTGCCCTGTTCCTATACCCACACACTGGTCACTAAACCTCCTCGAGAGTGTAACTATAACCACTTACATTTAAAATAAACTGTGAAAACATGTAACCATGAATTCCAACAGTTGATAAGAATTGAGTTTTTTTATTTATGGACTCTCTTTAACTGCTGTGGTCCTTAGCGTCCCATTCTATAGTGGGCGTGAAATACTGTAATTTTGCTCAGAGGCCTCTTTATCAGGCTTGAGGTTATTTTACATGCCGTAAATATACGACACGGGTTCACCGGTTTTACTTCCCTTCCGAAGGAAGCCATGCTAAGGCTTTTTACCCCCGAAAAAAAAATCCATCGCTTTCCGCCGGGTTTGAACCCGTAATCTGGGGAACTAGAGGCTAACATGGTAACCGCTACACGGAGGACGATAAGAAGTAACAGCTACATAGCATAATAATATTTGACACTCACAGGGGTACGGGCACTTCTCGCACAACATGTATATGTACTAATAAACCATAGAGGTTAGAGAAAGTCATGTGAATGACTCAATCAGATTTATTTTTAACTATTGTGGCTTTCAGTGGGTCAATGGATCGTCTAGCACTTTTGTGACGATAGAAGGGGCCTACCATCGGCTTCATTTCTGTTCACTGTAGATAGGGAAGGTTTTATTCAGTTCTTTGTCTTTATGTCTTCTTCTAAATCATGGCTTTAGGCCGTTTTTGCCTGTTCCGGCTCCAAAATCTTGTTGTGTCTATCTCTTTTTTGGTCGTCTTGGGTCCCTGTATCTTAGGAGTCTGTAGTTATATGTTGCTCGGGGTATCCTATTTAATGACATTCTTTCTAAGTGTTGTTTCTAGTTAGTTATATATTCGATTATTACTTTATTTAATTCTTCTATTTTTAACTTTTGTCTTATTTCGTTGTTTGGCTTTTTATCCAGTCTTGTGTATCCTGCTATAGGTCTGAGAAATTTCATTTCCGCTCTCTGTATCCTTCTTTTATTTTCTGCTGTTACTGTGCATGTTTCAGACTCATAAGATACTGTGAAGATGGCTATTGCTTTATACAGTTTTATTATTGAGTCTTTTCTAATTTTATTTTTAGTATTCTCGTTATAGTTCCCATATGTTATTTCACATCCTAGAAAATGAAATATTTTCACTTGTACTATACTTTTATTTTCTATAATTGTTTGGACAACCGAGTGAGTACCTTTAAATGCCATAACTTTAGTTTTTTCGGTTAAAATTTCCATGCTGTATGTTTTTAGATATTAAATTTAGTTTATATGACATCCTTTGAACTTCCTCTTCACTTTACACTATTAATAACTGGTCATCTGCGAAGACCACTGTCGTTACTGTTCTTGACCCCAAATTCATCCCTCCTACTGTTTGTTGCTTCCATGAGCTAATCATGTCGTCAAAATATAGATTAAAAAGAGTGGTTGATACTGGGTAACCTTGTCTAACACCTTTTAGAATTATTATGGGTTCTCGATTATCTATTACAATTTTAGTTTTCACATATAAATTTCTAATTACATTTATTAAGTGTACTATTGCCTTTATGTTTAACTAGTAAATGTGGAAATATGTGCAGTAGGCATTACAAATATGTTAACATTTTTACCCCTGGTCAGTGTTTACTGCGTCATCTGATGGAAGATACTTGAAAGTTTGCGATTATTCTTCTTAATTTTGCTAGCATCTACTGATTTATAGTAGATACAGGAAGTATTGCAGTTCCTCAAAAATTTATTGTCGAGAGTTCAATTCAAATACATATGAATATCTCCTGAATTTAAAAACTCTGATGTGTTGCTCTCACATGACTTTCTCAACTCTTGTAGAAACTACTTTTATAAACGCTTTTTCTCCACTACTTCTTATTGCTAATTTTCTTGTATGTGCAAGAGGAATATGGTAGGCTTTAAGCGATAGTCAAATGTTTTAAGAGTTGGTTGCTAAGTGGAGCATTCCATTCTCTGTGTGTGTCCAGGACAAAAAAATCTTATGTGTTTACTCACATGACTTTCTCTACTCTTGTACAAACTATTTTTACAAAGTCTTATTCTCTATCTACTTCATTTTTATCGAGATAAACATTTTAAGGCTCTATCTTATTGCTAATTTTCTTGTAGATGTAAGGAGAAAATATATATACAAGAGCAATATAGAAATACAGTAGCCTTTAAGCACATACATATCTCTTAATAGCTGGTTGCTAGGTGCAGCACCATTCCCTTTGCCACAGCTTAATACTCTTTGCATATACAAGACAAAAAATGAATAACGAATTCCCATTTGAGAAAATAAGTATTGAAAAATTTAAGGGAATAACAAGTAATATCTCGAAAATGGTTCACTCAAAAAAAAATGTATATGACATAAATTGTGTATTTTAACGCGATCTACATTTTTTGTGTAGTAAAATTTTGTATATCTTTTATGACTTATCAGTTATGCAAAAGTCGTTCACAATGAAGAATACTTTTGGAGACATTCCCAGGAAATTCAAGATATTCATTTTATTTGTCATGAAAATATCTTAAACATATGATATTTTAATCAAAATCGTTAGAGCCATTTTTGAGAAAATTAAAATTTTGGAAAAATCTTCCATGTAAAGGGTACTCTGGGGTGAGGGGATTTTCTTGAAAACCTTCGTGTCGTATCCTTGGAGGATACTGAACCTAACTACCAAGTTTGGTGTTTATCCGACTGTTCGTTTCTGAGTTATGCTGTTCACAGAAAGACACACACAGACACACACACAGACACATACACGGACATGTTTCCAAAAATGCTTTTTTTGGAATCAGGGGGTCTCAAAACATGTATTTCCAGTGAAATCTCGGTATCGAATTTTTGTTTGGAATACAATACTTCCCCTACTTACTATACGTAGTAGAGAAAGTAAAAACGAATAACAAATTCCCATTTGGAAAAAGTATAATCATTGGGAAATTGAAACAAATAACAAGGAATATCTCGGAAATGGTTCACTGAACAAAAAATGTGTATATGACATAAATTGTATGTTTTAACGAGATCTGTATTTTTTCTATAGAGAAATTTTGTGCATCTCTTACGGTTTACTTGTTATGCAAAAACCATTCAGAAAGAAGAAGTCTTTTGAGGACATTCCCAGAGAATTCAAGATATATATTTTATTTGTAATGAAAATATCTTAAATATATGATACTTTAATTAAAAGCGTTAGAGCCATTTTCCATATAAAGGTTAGTACGGGGTGGGGATTTTATTTGTGTCGCATTTTGAAAGATATTGAACCTAAATACCAACTTTGGTATTTATCCGACTTTTCGTATTTGAGTTATGCTGTTTACAGACACATACACAGACACACACACGGAAGTTTTTCTAAAAGTGCTTTTTTGAATTCAGAGGGCCTCAAAACATGTATTGCCTGTGAAATCACGGTATCGAATTTTTGAGTTGAATACAATACTTCCCCTTCTTACTATACGTAGTAGGGAAAGGAAACACTTTTAGCAAAAGGGCCATGTGTCAACAAGTGCATCTATCTCTGAAGAGCATAATTCTACGCCCCCTACCTCAAACTACACGTCATATGGAAAAAAATTTAGTTACCTTTTATTTTCTCAAAAGTGGCTCTAATGATTTTGATTAAAATACCATATCTTTAAGACGTTTACATAACTGAAATGTATATCTTGAATTTCTGAGAATAGCCTATTAGGTCCCCTTCATTCTGAATTACTTTTGTATAATTGGCTAAGCCTAAGACATAGAGAAAATCTTCCTACACAAAACCGTAGATCTCGATAAAGGACCTAATTTATGTCAAATAAAATTATTTGTGACATTAAGCATTTGCGAGATATTCTGTATTATTAGTTTCAATTTTCAAATAATTATACCTTTTTCAATTGGTAAGGTGCTATGTGGTTTTTATCGTTTTCATGCGATGAGCGTCGAAGTTTGAACCCATTAATAGCGCCATGTTTAGCCTACTGTATTTTGCATGTACCTATAACGAAATATCTAATTGTATAGTGAAGCTTTATCTCGAATAACAAGAAGAAGATATAGAAATAAACTTTTGGAGAAATAATTTCTAGAGGAATGTATAGAGTGGTACACATATAATAAGTACTGCAACAGTAATCAAATATTGATTATTTTTATGAATATCTGGTGAAGTCCATTCGTTCTGAAAGAAATTTCTGCATTTCTATTTAGCTAATAAACATCTCTGGTTAAATTTTAGAATAGATAACGCATCTTCTTTAATTTATGATGGTGTTATGGAAAGAGGATGAAATTTCAAAGTAAGCTTATAGGGACCATTTTTTTAAACATTTGACAATCGCTTCAGTCTCCTGTGTCCCTTCTGTAGATACATACAACTAAATCTGTAATGTAACTATTTTATCTCGATTAACATGGAGATGGAAGAATAGATATAAAGATAGACGATAGTGAGTAGAGAGGCTTGTGAATGTAATACATCCTTTGTTTATCTCAAGTAACCAGTTAGGATGCAAGTCGCTGTACCAAGGTCAGCGCAAATTAATTGGTAAAGTCCACATACACAAGAGACATTTGATCACGTTTCCAAGGCCCTCTGTAATTCAATTAGGTAGTCTTTTGTTCCAGGTCAGGAATTCCTGCTGTGATTTTGTTAAGGTATTGATCTTGTTTGTACGGGCTCATTCAGAAACCGGGCAGGTGTTCGTGTACAACACGTGCGTATTTCCTTTGTGAGAGTACGCAGATTTCAGCTGGACCAGTTTACCAACGAGTCCGATCGTTGCTCTAACGGTTGTCGTCAAATTACGGCGGGAAAACATCGAATAGTAGAAAAAGTTACTGAAGCAAATTTAGTGAAGTGTTAATTCCAATATTTTATCTGTGGTTTGTATATTTAAGAAAATTTGTATATATTTGGCAAATATTCAAGTAGTTTCGTGCTTTTTATTCATTCTTTTGCTGTTAAATAAAATATTGTGTGTTTATTTCTCTCACAAATATAGCCATTTTAAAAGAGGCTATGCTTCCTTAGTAACAATATTATTTATCAACTAAAACTATAAACAGGGAATTTATTTTATATAACGTTGGAAAAAATTCACTGTATTTTATATTGCATTCCAGCAAAACATTCGATACCGAGATTTCACCGGAAATACATGTTTTGAGGCCCTCTGAATCCAAAGCAAAAACGAAAAGATGGATAAGTACCAAAGTTGGTATTTACGTTCAGTATCTTTCAAAGCACCAACACCAAGATTTTCAAGAAAATCGCCCAACCCCAGACTACCCTTTACATGGAAAAACGTTTCCAAAATTTTGATTATCTCAAAATGGCTCTAACGACTTTGATTAAAATATCACATGTTTAAGACACTTTTATGACAAATGAAATGTATATCTTGTATTTTCTTGGAATTTTCCTAAAAGTCCTCTTCAGTGTGAAAGACTTTTGCATAACTGGTAAACCGTAAGAGGTAGCTAAAGTGTTTGTACACCAAAAATGTGGATCTCTTTAAAACACACAATTTATGTCACATAAATGTTTTTGCGGAGTGAACCATTTCCGAGAAATTCCTTGTTATTTGTTTGAGTTTTCCAATACTTATACCTTTTTCTCAAATGGGAATTCGTTATTCCTTTTTGTAAAATATTTGACTATCGCTTAAAGTCTACCATATTCCCCTTGCATCTACAAGAAAATTAGCAATAAGATTGACATCTCGATTAACATGAAGGATATGGAAAATAAGCGTTTGTAAAAATAGTTTGTACAAGAGTAGAGAAAGTCATGTGAGTGTAACACATAAGATTTTTTTGTTTACTTTCAGACAGATACCTATATAAACATATCGAGATTTCACCGAAATATGTGTGTTGAGACCTTCTTTCACGATTATTCCCTTCTCTGTAGGACTAAGAAGTCAATGTCTTGAATCAGTAGCTTGTGGAGGAGCAAGCAAACTCTGGATCACAGCATCTGGTGCGACACTTTTGAAACCGTACCCTTTGCCTCAAATTTTGATGCTGATATCTCGTGGGTGCACCAGCTTAGAGAACATTTAACATTACTCCTTTGTTCAGTTCTACGATGTAGTCATCTCCCGGCTCGTTCTATGTTGTCTAGTCTGCCAGCTGCTTCAGTGGTATAGCTATGAGTTATTTATCTCAGGGTAAGCGCGAATGTGTTTTGAAAGGATAACACCAGTTTAGTTAGATAATAAATTGTAATGTTGACTAAAATGTTGAGTTTGTTAAATTTACGAATTAATTACTTCTGTTACAATAATTAAGCGAAGCGATAGTTACCTAAGTCGCAGAAATGTTGCCCAGAAAGATTCCTCCCAATAGTGCTAAATCCTTCCAGCAAATCCTTCATGTGCGCTACACAACTTCTAAAATATCTGATGTGTTACTCTCACATGACTTTCCCTACTCTTGTACAAACTATTTTTACAAACGCTTATTCTCCATATGCTTCATGTTAATCGAGATGTTAATCTTATTGCTAATTTTGGTAGCTTTAAGCTATAGTACAAAAATGAATAACGAATTCCCATTTGAGAAAAGGTATAACTTTTGGAAAATCTAAGGGAATAACAAGCAATATCTCGAAAATGGTTCACTTAACAAAAAAATGTTTATGACATAAATTGTGTATTTTAACGCGATCTACATTTTTTGTGTAGTAAAATTTTGTCTATCTCTTATGGTTTACTAGTTATGCAAAAGTCGTTCACAATGAAGAACACTTTTGGAGACTTTCCCAGAAAATTCGAGATACACATTTCATTTGTCATGAAAATATCTTAAACATATGATATTTTAATCAAAATCTTTAGAGCAATTTTTGAGAGAATTAAAATTTTCGAAAAAGGTTCCATGTAAAGGGTTATCTGGGGTGGGGGGATTTTCCTGAAAACCCTCGTGTCGCATCTCTGGAAGATACTGAACCTAAATACCAAGTTTGGTGTTTATCCGACTTTTCGTTTTTGAGTTATGCTGTTCACAGACACACACACACACACAGACACACAGACACACAGACGGACAGGTTTCCAAAAATGCTTTTTTTTGGGATTCAGGGGGCCTCAAAATATATATTTTCGGTGAAATCTCGATACCGAATTTTTGGGTGGAATACAATACTTCCCCTGCTTACTATACGTAGTAGAGAAAGTTAAAACGTATGTATTGAATTTTCTGGGAATAGCCTGCGAAATCCTCTTCATTGGGTAGGAAGTATGCATTACTGGTAAACGTAAAGGAATTAAAATAACCTTCTACACAATGAAGGTAAATCTATTTGAAACACATTTGTTTACCTACTAGCTGAAATACCCGGAGTAGCACGTGGCTTCACGGTTTATCCCTGCAACATTAATCTTAGGTTGCGTTCGGCCCGGTAGCCTTGCGTTACTTTGCGAGGCTGTTAACAATTATTACAAGATACTTAACAAAGGGTTAATTAATACTCCCAGGACACTACAAAGAACAAAAGAAATAAAACCACTGACAAAACCCTATGCAAAGCACTGTTGAACAACCAACAACAAAGTTCGTAAAGATGATTTCGTCTGAATGTTGCTAGATGACTTCCATGTTGTCACATTCGCGCTGCCTCGTTATCTATAGAAAATGTCTGAGTTGGGAAGAAGTAGCAGTAGTTTATATAACATCAATATAGCTTTGCTTATTTTCAATCACCATCATATCTACATAAAACTACTAAGAAAGACAAAACAAAAGAATGGCCAAAATTAATAACAGAAGAAGAAGAAATTATACTTCGCCTGATTTGATGCTATTGCTCTTATTCACTCTCACTATCCTTTTTATGTCACTCAGTTTTTGTATTTCTGCTTAGGTAAGGTTTAGAAGCCTGTAAGGAACACACACAAACACTGACATATATTAAAATACACCACGAGATCAAAAGTATCCGGACACCTGGCTGAAAATGACGTACAAGTTCGTGGCGTCCTCCATCGGTAATGCTGGAAGTCAATATGGTGTTGGCTCACCTTTAGCCTTGACGACAGCGTTCACTCTCGCAGGCATACTGTCAATCAGGTGCTGGAAGGTTTCTTGGGGAATAGCAGCCCATTCTTCACGGAGTGCGGAACTGAGGAGAGGTGTCGATGTAGGTCGGTGAGGCCTGGCACGAAGTCTGCGTTCCAAAACATCCCAAAGGTGTTCTATAGGATTCAAGTCAGGACTCTGTGCAGGCCAGTCCATTACAGGGATGTTATTGTCATGTAACCACTCCGCCACAGCCCGTGCAGTATGAACAGGTGCTCGATCGTGTTGAAAGATGCAAGCGCCATCCCCGAATTGCTCTTCAACAATGGGAAGCAAGAAGGTGCTTAAAATATCAATGTAGGTCTGCGCTGTGATCGTGTCACGCAAAACAACAAGGGGTGCAAGCCGCCTCCAGGAAAAATACCACCACACCAAAACACCACCACCTCCGAATTTCACTGTAGGCACTACACACGCTGGCAGATGACGTTCACTGGGCATTCGGCATACCCACAGCCTGCCATCGGATCGCCACATTGTGTACCGCGATTCGTCACTCCAAACAACGTTTTGCCACCGTTTAATCGTGTAATGTTGACGCTCCTTACACCAAGCGAGGTGTCGTTTGGCATTTTCCTGTGTGATGTGTGGCTTATGAGCAGCCGCTCGAACATGGAATCCAAGGTTTCTCACCTCACGCCAAACTGCTGTAGTACTCCTGATGCTGTTTGGAATTCCTGTGTGATGGTCTGTATAGATGTCTGCATATTACTCTTTACGACCCTCTTCAAATTTCGGCAGTCTCTGTCAGTCAACAGACGAGGTCGGCCTGTACGCTTTTGTGCTGTACATGTCCCTTCACGTTTCCACTTCACTACCACATCAGAAACAGTGGACCTAGGGATGTTTAGGAGTGTGGAAATCTCGCGTACAGACTTCTGACACAAGTGACACCCAATCACCTGACCATGTTCGAAGTCCGTGAGTTCCACGGAGCATCCCGTTCTGCTGTTTCACGATGTCTAATGACTACTGAGGTCGCGGATAAGGAGTACCAGGCAGTAGGTGGCAGCACAATGCACCTAAGATAACAAACGTATGTTTGTGGCGGTGTCCGGATACTTTTGATCAGATAGTGCACATTTTTGTCTGGTATGTCATTTTCCAAATATCCATTACTATTGATGTGAATTTTTCTATACTTAATTTGTTTTTTTGAAGTAGTGCCAATCTTCACTTGTTTCCCGCGAGGTCCTTTAGAGAAAATGGAATTTCAAAGCCAGCATATAAGGACTTTTTAGTATCGATTTTAGTATTACTTCAGTCTCCTCTTGTATCTACAACGAGGTGTGTAATAAAGCTATTTCTGTAAACGCTTATCTCCATTAACATATGGTAAATAGAAAAATAAGCTTTCATAAGAATTCCTGTAAAAGAAACAATGAAACAATCGATAGTGGGTGGAGAACTCATGTGAATGTGACACATCAGGTTTTTGATAAGAAGGTATAAAACAAAGGAAACTGGGCTCCCATTTCCGAAGCCCCCTATAATTCGGAACTCCTTTGCAATGGACGGGAACCAATTCGCGGGAGTGTTACCTCATTAGTGCGGTAAATGCAAGAGAGGAAAAACTGCAGCACACGTGGCGTTATGTGTATATAGTAATTAGTATTTGCATAGTGTAATGACATCGGTCGTGTGGGAAATTAACCAAATGACATTTCGGTAATTTGATGGTGCTATGTTGGTCAGAGATCCCACAATGCAAGAAGTCACTCTATCGATACATAACACCAAACGTGTAACTTATTTCTTTACATAACCATTGTGGGGAATACTGTCCAGCAATTTCAGTTTTAGAACCACGCTATAATATTCATAATTATAGAAACTACAGTTTACAATGGATGTTTATACTTTTTACGTATATAAAAAACTGCATATCCTTATATTCAAGTTTTTAGTGACTTCAGAAAGAATACGTCTACATTTTAAAAGCAAAACTGTAGTAGCCAAAGAAATTCAGAGAAAAGTATAACCTTTAAAATTTAAAAAAATAAACGCCATTAACTTTATATGTTCTGGTGTTTTTCCAGGTTTTTCATTCTGTTACTTTTATATAATTCTACGCTCTTATGAGGATTACACCGATTTTTCAACTTTTTTATGTCTGGTGTTTAGAAAATTATTTTATCACCATTAACCAGAGCATTGCGGTGAAAACATGTTTTAATTTGACTCAGTACAAAACTGGGAGGTCAGGAATTATTAATGTGTTTACTGCATGTCTTTATTTTAAGTCAGTTGGCGTTGACAGTGTTTGGCATTTTATAAAAATATATAAAATTAGTAATATGAACTTATGCTGTAATTTTTATTTTCCTTACAACGTAACCGGTAGGTAGAGAGCGTATTGCATTCCAACCAAAAATTCATATCGAGATTTCACCCGAAACATGCTTTGAGAAACCGGAATAAAAAAAATTTTTAGCAAATGATTCTGTGCGTTGAAGTAGGTTAATTTTATGGTGTAATGTATTGTATTTCGACTGTTAGGGAGCCGAACGCTTGAAATAGTTGCAACCGCTCGTATGCTACCCGGTAGCCTTCGCCCCAAGTTTAAAAATATTAACTTTGTAATTTGACTGTTTCTTTAAATATTATATATTTATGTTTGCCTCGGCTGCGTCAGTATTATTGTTAAAGACACCTTTCTCTTAGCAGGGTTGAAGAATATAGGCTTACACATATTATAATTTTACTTCACTCCATTTATTAATTCTTTAAGCGATTAAAATAACACTTCACTTATATAGAGAGAGAGAGAGAGCTGTGATATTATTTATTAATTACTTGCACTTTTTAACACGTAAACTATTTTCGTCTCAAACTGGATACGTATTGAGCTCCTCGAGGACGCATCTCGCGTCCGGTTAGTAACGCTGTCTGCTAGCAACTGACTTCTGAATTTGTACAATTTGCCCTATTTCAGTTTCTGATTGGCTAATTCTACTCCAATAAAATCCTTTCATTTAACTTAAGCTTTTTTCTGGTAGTTGATTGGCTATTTATAAACTGTCTCAAAATTAACATTATTGTTGCTCCAATAATGACCAGTAGCATTATTAAACTTTCTTACTCATTATTGCCTCAAGGTTACCTCATTGTTAGCAACTTTTAACCTATTATTCTCACAGCTCCTACATTATTAAATTACGTAATACTTTCACATAACATTATTGAACATGTACATAATAATACAAACATTAATACAATGACTGTTACATACATTTTATATATTATATGCTGTTATTATATTTATATTATAGAATTTGACTGAAATCAATTAAGTGTTAAATTTACTGCCTCAGTGTGTGTCAGTGAACTGCATAACCCAAAAACAAAAAATGGGAACAACACCAAACTTAGTATTTATGTTCAGTATTTTCCAAAGAAGAGACTCGATTTTCAAGAAACTCCCCCACCAAAAACTACCCCTTACATGCAACATTTTTCCAAATTGTTGGTTTTCTAAAAAATGGCTCTATCGATTTTGATTAAAATGCCATGTATTAAAGAACTGGAAGTAAAATGTATATTTTGAATTTTCTGGGAATAGTCTGTGAAGTCCTCTTCATTCGGAAGCAATTTTGTATAATCTTGTAAACGTTAAGCGATAGACAAAAACGTACTACGCAGAAATGGCTGATGGAACAAAAAATAGTTATTTGAAATAAAGTGTGTTTTAAAGAGGTCTACATTTTTTGTGTAGTATGTTTTCGTCTATCGCTTAACGTTTATCTTTTATATAAGATTATACAAACTTTCTTCCGAATGAAGAGGACTTCGCAGGCTATTCCCAGAAAATTCAAGATATACGTTTTATTTGTCATGTAAATACTATAGGATATGGTATTTTAATCAAAATCACTAGAAACATTTTTTAGAAAATTTAAGTGTTTGAAAAATATTCCATGTAAAGTGTAGTTTAGAGTGGAGGTGGTTTTTCTAGAAAATCTTTTGTTTTTCACAGATACAAACACACAGAAGCACACACAAGGTCTTTTTTTAAAAGTGCTTTTTTGGATTGAAGAGGCCTCAAAACGCGTATTTCTAGGGAGATTTCGATATCGAATTTTTGGGTGCAATGCAAGATCCTAGCTACCTATTATGTATCTAGTACTAGTATAGGAAATAAAAACTAATAATTTTAATAAATGTTAATCATATGATAGGCGGCGCCGTGGCCGAGTGGTTAGACCACTCGCCTCCCACCGAGGCGGCCCGGGTTCAATCCCAGGGACCTGCGAGTGGGATTTGTGGTGGACGAAGCGGCGTCTGGGCGGGTTTTCTCCGGGATCTCCGGTTTCCCCCGCCATTCATTCCACCAACTGCTCCATCATCACCTTTCCTTTCATCCTTTTCACCAACATTTCGTTTCATCTACTTCCTTCATCCCATACCAGGCATCGGGCTGATCACCCATCCTGGATGTTCTGTCTGATCCATGAGTGTCTGCTCCTCGACGGGCCTCTGACCCCAGGCACCCGCTTGTAAGTCCTGGGGGGTGTAAGTCCTACATAAGAGGAGGGTAAACAGATAATGAATGAATGAAAATTAATCATATGATGTGTAATTAAGAAAATAGTCATATCTTCCTTAATAAACAAACTTCATCTATGAAAATAAATCAGTTTACTTAGAAAACATTCATCTACATCCTGTAAGAATTTTAGTCTCATATCTTAAATAGCTTCTAAGATAATGGGTCATGAATTTAGAGAATGGTGGAGTAAGAGTTTAGTATGTCATAAAGTATAACTAGTAATTTTAACCCTGATAATGTGGCAAGGGTTAATTAAAAGAAAAAAGCGTGTATTGTTTTGTTAATACTGGAGTAATTTACGCGTTTCTGAGAAGTGGAAATGAGTGCGGTTTCATAAAGCTACGTAATACCACATTATCAAACCTGCTTTTAATACAGAGCATTTACTCCAGTAAAGAAGGTAATTAAATTTTCCCTGCACAGTTTCCTTAATAGAAAGCTTATAAAAACCAGAAAATTACAGGTTTTCTAAAAGTCTCAGAGTTAAATGGATATAAAAAGTTTTATACCTATTTTGTTTTTTAAGGAAAGTGCCCTTAAAGCAGACTTCAGCACCCCGTACAACCCCTCATTTTGTAATTTTCACTTGATACTGGAGAGAAACCTGGCATCAAATGAATGTAACGTTGCGTGTCCGTAGGCAAGTGGGTGAGAAAGACAAATGAGAAACGTTAAGGAGCCAGAGGCTGACAGTAACAGTGACTGTGTATAACCTCAGGATCAACTTTCTGACCTACCTTATTTCATAATACAGGTATAAAAGGAATATAGCAGAAAAATGTAACGCAATCAATCAATCGCTTTCTCCACCAACAACATATACGAGGGAAGTCCCAGAAGTACCCGACCTGACGTATAGATAACGGTTGTTGTTTCAAACAAATACTATGGTGGAAAGTATCACCCTTATAAAGCTTAAGTTTTAACTTTGACAATGTTACGTTGTTTAGTAATTGTTTGGCAGCCATCAATAGTGAACTCTCTCAGCGAATTTGTTAACATGGATAAAACTGGTCATCGTTATGTGATACAATACTTTCATTTGAATGCTCTTAGTCCAACTAATATTAAAGCTGATATAGATTCTACTCTGGGGGAGTCTGCTCCTTCGTTTACAACAGTAAAATATTGGTGGCAGTGTATAAGCGAGGCCGTACGAGCTGCCAAGACGAACATCGCAGTGGTTGAACAAATGAGGTGAAAACGCCAGAAAGTGTGAAGAAAATCCACAAAATGTTATTGAATGACTGTAGACAAAAAGTACGCGCTCTAGCAGACATCGTAGGCTTTCCATAAAGTGCTGTACGTCGCACACTAACTGAAAATTTAGACATGAGAAAGCTATGCGCAAGATGGGTGCCGCTTTTACTCACAATGGAGCAAAAATAGCGTCTTGAGGATGTTTCAGTCGAGTGTATGGCGATGTTTGTTTTTGCAATAAAATCGAGTTTTTGCGCTGATTCATAACCTTGGATGAATTATGGGTCCATCATTTCACACCTGAGACGAAGGAACAGTCAAAACAGT
The DNA here is from genome assembly GCA_030765065.1 of Deroplatys truncata. NCBI lineage: Eukaryota > Metazoa > Arthropoda > Insecta > Mantodea > Mantidae > Deroplatys > Deroplatys truncata. Next base: position 262,820,244 of record CM060976.1, on the reverse strand, counting down.
GGAGCGAAAGGGCAGAATCGGCTCCAAAGAAGGCAAAGACAGTTCCAACTTCAGGTGTCAGTTTTTTGGGATGCGCGTGGAATAATTTTAATTGATTATCTTCAAAAAGGAAAAGTAATCAATGACGAGTATTATGCAAACTTATTGTAGCGTTTGAATAATAAAATCAAGAAAAAAACGGCCACATTTAGCGGAAGAGAAAGTTCTGTTTCATCAAGACAATGCACCAGTTCACACATCCATTATCGCCATGGCCAAAATCAATGAGCTAAAGTTCCAATTGCTTCCTATGCACCCAATTCACTAGGCTTAGCCCCCTCTGATTACTTTATATTTCCATAGTTGAAGAAATAGCTTGGTGGTAAAAGATTCACCAACAATAAAGAGCTGGAGTTTGCAGTAGATGGCTATTTTGCAGAACTCGGCGGTTCTCACTATAAAAAGGGTATCAAAGCTATTGAACATCGCTGGGAAAAGTGTAGCGAGCTGTGTGTTCTTTTGTTAGGTCGGGTAGTTCTGGGACAGCCCTCGTACACATATCAGTATTCACATAGAAGTGATTCTTATATCCATGTTTTCCGTATTTCACGATATGGTCCTGACTAGAACTAATCCCAAGTTGAGCAATATGCAAAAGGTGAAGTTACTAACGAATGGAGGTTCCCTTCGAAACCGGGGCAGAACACTGCACCAGACATCCGGCCTGTTGTGCTCCCTGGGAGGGCGGAGACCCGAAGGACGACCAGATACGGGTCGTGACGGGCGCAAGCGAGGACGGGGTCCCTAATGTTTCCAAGTTGAACGCATCCAGCGGTTTCAGGGCCATCCCAAAACCGCTAACACCCGGCGGTCCATCGAAAGGCGCCCGCCCGGGAGCACCCACAGGCATGTCCTAACAGAACTGTCCTTGGAGCGACGTCAGAAGGAAATCTCAACAGAGCGTATATCCAGCGCCCAGCCGCAACCTGCCAAACACAGTCGCCTGGTCCCACAATCCTCAAACACATGGTGGGTAGAAGAAAGTAGAGGACCCGGGGAAACCACGGAAAAACATATGGGCCGAGGATCGAACCGGGACCTCCCGAATGCAGACCACAGACGCCTTCACCTGAGTCAGCCCGCTTGGTAAGGGTAACAGTACACACCATGAAGCTTGCTACTTGCAGCAGAATGCCACTCATGTGTTATAACTCTTTTTATAAGGATAAGGAAATCTTGATGGGCAGTTTTTGTCATCTATTACAGGGGTTCTTTTTTCCCTACTACTAGTAGCAAGTTTTAAGGTGCCCTGAATTCAAATAAAGCATTTTTGGAAACATGTCTGTGTCTGTCTGTGTGACTGGGAACAGCATAACTCAAAAGCGAAAAGTCGCATAAATACCAAACTTGGTATTTAGGTTCAGTATCTTTCTAAGATGCGACACGAAGGTTTTCAAGCAAATCCCCCACCCCATATTACCCTTTACATGGAATATTTTTCGAAAATTTTGATTTTCTCAAAAATGTCCCTAACGATTTTGATTAAAATATCATATGTTTAAGATATTTTCAAGGAAAATGAAATGCATATCTTGAATTTTCTGGGAATGTCCCCAAAAGTCCTCTTCATTCTGAATGACTTGCATAACTGGTAAACCGTAAGAGATATGCAACATTTTACTACACAAAAAAGTAGATCTCATCAAAACACACAATTTAGGTCATATAAATATTTTTTGTCCAGTGTGAACCATTTCCGAGTTATTTCTTGTTTGTTTGAATTTTCCAATACTTGTAGTTTTTCTCAAATGGGAATTCGTTATTCATTTTTGTAGGTCCTGGTAATGCAAAGAGAATGGAATTCTCCACATAGCAACCAGCTCTTAAAATATTTGACTATCGCTTAAAGCCTACCAATTCCCCTTGCATCTACAAGAAAATTACCAATAAGATTAACATCTCGATTAACATGAAGTAGATGGAGAATAGGCGTTCGTAAAAATAGTTTGTACAAGAGTAGGGAAAGTCATGTGAGTGTAACACATGAGATTTTTTATGTTGTTCACAGACACACACGCAGATGGGCCTTTTTCTAAACAGACCTTTTGTGGGATTTAGGGAGCTTCAAAATAATATTTGTGATAAAATCTCAGTATAGAAGTTTTAGTGGAATGTAATACCTTCTCTATCTATATAATGTTAGGGCAAAGTATGATTTTGACCCATTTAAATTTACTTTCTTTACCAGGGAAGAATGTTATAGTAAAGTTATTTACTGTACCACTTACTGAGGTAGAGGAAATATTACATTCCACTCAAAAATTCTATATCTATATTTCATCGAAAATACACATTTTTAAGTCCCCTGCGTCCAACAAATGGTCTGTGTGTGTCTATGAAACGAATCATAGAACAGGATACAGGTAACACGATGGGTGAATAAAGTTATAGAGATCATTTTATTTCATTCTGTTTGAAAGTTTCAAACGGTTTCAGTGTTCTGGATCAAAACGTGGATTTAGTTTTTAAGACTCACTTTACATTCTCCTGATTGGGAAACTATAATAAGATGTCCTCTCAATATCTCACAATGTTTTTAATGTCTATAAAACTTGATTTTCTTATAACTAGTATCTCCCAGATCTTATTTCGCTTGTTTTATTTTTTTTCTCATTAAGAAAGTTCTTAATTAGTAAAAAGTTAATTTAAAATCTCATCCAGTTGAATATAATGAAAGAATCTTCCAGAAATTCTCGCTTGTTTATCTGATCTTCAGTTATTATCAGATTTCTGCTTCTGACGGAATTAAAGTCCTAAAGCTATAAGATACTTTAATTCACCTTTCCCATCTAACATAGTAGACAGAAGAACTATGGTTTTAAGGTCTCCTGAACACCAACTCCTGAGTGCGACTCGCATTTGGGACACTGTCCACTTTGATCCATAGGCTTTCCGTGGTTTCCCCGGGTCGATAGGCGAATACCGGTGTAGTTTCTCTTCTAACACGACTCTCCTGTACTCATCATCTTCCTTGCCATTTGTTTCAGGGTTGTAGGATCAGGCGGCAGTGTTTATTGGGTTGCGGCTGGGGTGGTTGTGCATTATGTGGAAGGTTCATCCTGATGTTGTTTGGGTACTGCTCGGCTGGAACCCAGCTCTAGGTGCGGGAACTCCTTCGGGGGGGGGCTTCGGAAGGCTCAGTGACTTACAGAGTGGGCTTGGATGCGTTCGATCTGGAAACATTAGTGTCCCCGTCTATGCTTGCGCCCTTTTTCTTTCGAGTGATGGAGAAAATGATTTAATGACTAACCCCAGTACCGAAATCGGTATACCCACTAAAAACTCATCCACCAGATTGAAAGGAGAAGGTTTGCTGCGGTACCGCCTCAAGCACCCGCGCATTCCAAGGTGATGGTTGAAACTGGGCCGCAGTGCGGTCGCCAGAGGAGTAAGGATGTGTGCTGGGAGACAGGCTTGACCAACGCCCAGCCTGCCCCCTCAGCGAAGTTAAGGTGAGTATAAGAGAGGATTTCTGGTGGTAGTGGTAAAGGTTAGTGACGGTGATACCTTCTGTTCGGCGGCGTTTGAAGTTTGCTGCCAAGCTCTCCACGGCGTAGAGGCGGTCGTAGACTTTCTGTAGCCGAGCTGAAACTTCGATGGCGAAGGTCTGATGGTTATTTCCACGAGTGTTTGGAGACATTGAAGTTCTTGGAGTTGCTGTGCGATGTCTGCTATCTTCTCTTCCAGAGCGGCTAAACGGGCACCGAAGTTCAGCAACACAGCATGAAGATCCTGAATGGCTTCCCGCGTCGCCGCTCCGGTCGAGTGTGCTGGTGATGATTCCGAGGTCACTGCTCTAGTCTGTAGTGTTGGTGATGGTGTCAGCTGCGGTGGCCTGGAAGGAGCACGCGGTTTCGGCGATGCCTTCCTGCGAGGATGCAGGGGACAGAGCGGTTGGCCGGTGAAGTAAGTCGTCCCTCCACAAGTTGCACAATAACTGGCAGATCATGCTGCTGCAGGCGCCACAGTAGTGACACCTCGGTTATGCTATGTAGGACGTCTCACTGTGTCCGTAGGCACAGCAGCGTCGGCAGGGAGCCTGGCGTTCCACTCGGCTGGCCTCGATGCGCAAGCACCGCCCTAACAAGGACAGACCCGCCTTCAAGGCCGTTTCGTAGTCGCCAGGGCCTGAAAACTCCATCCTGAAGAGCGACCTGGGTACCTGTGTTCCTGGTGGCCTTCAAGTCCGGATCTGGTCGTCTTTCGGGTCACCTCATCCCTCCCTCCGTCCCTCCTGGGATCCCCGGTATAAGCACAAGGGACCGCTTGGCCTGCTTGCTGTGCTCTGCCTCGGTTTCGCGAACCCTTTCGGTTCGTCCGTACCTTTTTCCCTTTATCCCTAAACCCCAAAAGCCGTTTTGTGCAAAAGTATGGGTGTATGTCTACGAACAGCATAACTATAAAACGAAAAGACGGTTAAGTACGAAAATTGGTATTTACGTTCAGCATCTTCCAAGGATGTGGAGCTAACAATTTTATGAACATCCCATCTGTCCTGCCAGTGAAAATAGCAGGCGATCCATGTGAAATTTACAGGTAAGTAACACCGTGTTGCGTAGCTTGCATTATCACTATCTGTATCACTTGCGTGTAGCAACTAGAACAAGTATTGCGGAGCGCTAAAAGTTCCATACCGAGGTTTGGCTGGAAATATAAAGTTCTGTCACAGCCTGTAAGAGCCATACTCAGAAGCACAGATCTGTCACAGCCTGTAAGAGCCACACCCAGAAGCACAGTTCTGTCACAGCCTGTTAGAGAAATACTCAGAAGCACAGATCTGTCACAGCCTGTAAGAGACATACTCAGAAGTACAGATCTGTCACAGCCTGTAAGAGACATACCAGAAGCACAGTTTTGTCACAGTCTGTAAGAGCCATACTCAGACGCACAGGTTTGTCACAGTCTGTAAGAGCCATACCCAGGAGCACAGTTTTGTCACAGTCTGTAAGAGCCATACTCAGACGCACAGGTTTGTCACAGTCTGTAAGAGCCATACTCAGAAGCACAGTTTGGCACAGCCTGTAAGAGCCATACCCAGAAGCACAGTTTTGTCACAGCCTGTGAGAGCCATACCCAGGAGGCCAGTTCTGTCACAGCCTGTAAAAGCCATATCCAGGAGCACAGATCTGTCACAGTCTGTAAGAGCCATACTCAGACGCACAGGTTTGTCACAGTCTGTAAGAGCCATACCCAGGAGCACAGTTTGTCACAGCCTGTAAGAGCCATACCCTGGCGCACAGTTTGCCACAGCATGTAAGAGCCACACCCAGGAGCACAGTTTGTCACAGCCTGTAAAAGCCATACCCAGGCGCACATTTTGTCACAGCCTGTAAGAGCCATACCCAGGCGCACAGTTTGTCACAGCCTGTAAGAACCATACCCAGGAGCACAGTTTTGTCACAGCCTGTGAGAGCCATACCCAGGAGCACAGTTCTGTCACAGCCTGTAAGAGCCATACCCAGAAGCACAGTTCTGTCACAGTCTGTGAGAGCCATACCCAGGAGCACAGTTTGTCACAGCCTGTAAGAGCCATACCCAGAAGCACAGTTCTGTCACAGTCTGTAAGAGCCATACCCAGAAGCACAGTTTTGTCACAGCCTGTAAGAGCCATACTCAGAAGCACAGATCTGTCACAGCCTGTAAGAGCCATACTCAGAAGCACAGATCTGTCACAGCCTGTAAGAGTCATACTCAGAAGCACAGTTCTGTCACAGCCTGTAAGAGACATACTAGAAGCACAGATCTGTCACAGCCTGTAAGGGCCATACTCAGAAGCACAGTTCTGTCACAGCCTGTAAGAGCCATACTCAGAAGCACAGATCTGTCACAGCCTGTAAGAGACATACTAGAAGCACAGATCTGTCACAGCCTGTAAGAGACATACTCAGAAGCACAGTTCTGTCACAGCCTGTAAGAGACATACTAGAAGCACAGATCTGTCACAGCCTGTAAGAGCCATACTCAGAAGCACAGATCTGTCACAGCCTGTAAGAGACATACTCAGAAGTACAGATCTGTCACAGCCTGTAAGAGACATACTAGAAGCACAGATCTGTCACAGCCTGTAAGAGACATACTCAGAAGCACAGATCTGTCACAGCCTGTAAGTGCCATACTCAGAAGCACAGTTCTGTCACAGCCTGTAAGAGGCATACTAGAAGCACAGATCTGTCACAGCCTGTAAGAGCCATACGCAGGAGCACAGTTTTGTCACAGCCTGTAAGAGCCATACGCAGGAGCACAGTTTTGTCACAGCCTGTAAGAGAAATACTCAGAAGCACAGTTCTGTCACAGCTTGTAAGAGCCATACCCAGAAGCATAGTTCTGTCACAGCCTGTAAGAGCCATACTCAGAAGCACAGTTCTGTCACAGCCTGTAAGAGCCATAGCCAGAAGCACAGATCTGTCACAGCCTGTAAGAGCCATACTCAGAAGCACAGATCTGTCACAGCCTGTAAGAGCCATACTCAGAAGCACAGATCTGTCACAGCCTGTAAGAGCCATACTCAGAAGCACAGATCTGTCACAGCCTGTAAGAGCCATACTCAGAAGCACAGATCTGTCACAGCCTGTAAGAGCCATACTCAGAAGCACAGTTCTGTCACAGCCTGTAAGAGCCATACTCAGAAGCACAGTTCTGTCACAGCCTGTAAGAGCCATACTCAGAAGCACAGTTCTGTCACAGCCTGTAAGAGCCGTACTCAGAAGCATAGTTCTGTCACAGCCTGTAAGAGCCATACTCAGAAGCACAGATCTGTCACAGCCTGTAAGAGCCATACTCAGAAGCACAGTTTTGTCACAGTCTGTAAGAGCCATACTCAGAAGCACAGTTCTGTCACAGCCTGTAAGAGCCATACTCAGAAACACAGATCTGTCACAGCCTGTAAGAGCCGTACTCAGAAGCACAGTTTTGTCACAGTCTGTAAGAGCCATACCCAGAAGCACAGTTTTGGCACAGCCTGTAAGAGCCATACTCAGAAGCACAGATCTGTCACAGCCTGTAAGAGCCATACTCAGAATCACAGATCTGTCACAGCCTGTAAGAGCCATACTCAGAAGCACAGATCTGTCACAGCCTGTAAGATCCATACTCAGAAGCACAGATCTGTCACAGCCTGTAAGAGCCATACTCAGAAGCACAGTTCTGTCACAGCCTGTAAGAGCCATACTCAGAAGCACAGTTCTGTCACAGCGTGTAAGAGCCGTACTCAGAAGCACAGTTTTGTCACAGTCTGTAAGAGCCATACCCAGGAGCACAGTTTTGGCACAGCCTGTGACAACCACATCTACATGCGGACAACAATTGTCATTTTATTTTCTCTCAAGTGAGACTGCTGTGAGAGAAGGAGCGGGTTCAACTTTCCACGCCGCGGCGCTTTGTTTCTCCGTCTCTTTCCTCGCATCTGTCTTTGTCATGTTGTTCTCATGACAGTTCTCTTTCATTCTCGCTGTCTTCATCTTCTTTACTCGCCGGTCACGTAGAGTGGCTACGTCACTACTCGCGTCGCGACGCTAAGGAAATACACCAACAAATTTATCTTCCACTGACTAATTAAGATTTTCCTTTTGGTGGCTACCTAACATTAGCCCCCTCCCCCCACACCACGGTGGCGCTTTACGAGGGTTAAACTCACCCCTGAGACGGAAATTCACAGGGTTGGTTTAGAGAATCGCAATCTGTTCCTCTTTATTAAATAATAACACTCCACAGCAGACGTAATGGCAGACAGGGACAGAAGCCAAGAGACAGATGCTTCCACCAATAAGGTGTTTGTTCAGCCCAAGAGCTCGTGGGTGCAAATCTTATTTACCATTATATTTGACTCGATATTTTCATGGTTTACCTCAGTCACTAAGCTAAATCCGGGTTGTATATTCAGAAACACAGCACAGACCTTCATCTACAGAATAAAAAATCTGATGGGTACATTCACATGCCTTTCTCTACCCTTTATGTTTATTATTGGGTATACAAACCATTCCTAATAAAGTATATTTTACTATCTACTGAGTCAGTGTTTTTAACACTTAAATGATTTCAGTCAAATTATATAACACGTAAATTCAACAACAGCCCTGAAGCAACATGTGTATGTAATAATTTGTAAAATGTATGTAACAGTCAATGCATATGCTTGTATTATTGAATCCATGTGCAATAATGTTATGTGAATGTATTACGTAATTTAATAATGTAGGAGCTGTGAGAATAATCGGTTAAAAGTTGCTAACAATGAGGTAACAATGAGGTAACCTTGAGGCAATAATGAATTTGGGAGTTTAAGTACTACTAGTCATTATTGGAGCAACAATAATGTAAATTTTAGTGACAGTTTATAAAAATAGCCAATCAAAAACCAGAAAAAGCTTTAGTTAAATCAAAGTATTCTACTGGAGTAGGATTAGCCAATCAGAGACTTGAAAAACACAAATTTAAAAGTTTAGTGATTGTAACCGGATATGTGTTGCGCTCTCGAGAGATTTTATACGTTTTTCGTGTGAGACGAAAATAGTTTACGCATTAAAAAGTACAAATATTAAACAAAAACATCTTACATCTCTCTCTTTATATCAGTGAAGTGTTATTTAAATCGTATAAGTATTAATAAATGGAGTGAAGTAAAATTATAATCTGTGTAATCCTACATTCTTGTCGCATCACAACCCTGCTAAGAGAAGCGTGTCTCTAACAATAATACTGACGCAGCCGAGGCAAACATAAATGTATAATATTTAAAGAAACAGTCAAATTACAAAGTTGATATTTTTTTTAAACTTGGGGCGAAGGCTACCGAAAGCTGTTTACCATACGTGCGGTTGCAACTACTTCAAGTTCGGCTCCCCAACAACTGAAATACGATACAACTCCTAATATACTCCTTTCTCAAATTGGCTTGTCATACGCGTGGCAGAAACAAACCAACACCTTTTACTACTACATTTTAATCCTAATAAACCTTTACAGAAATAGCTACATTACACATTTCGTTATAGATGCAAAGAGAACAGCGATAGTCAAATGTTTAACAACTGGACGCTATATGCTGACCTTAAAATTCCATACTGTTTCCATGACATCACGAGAAAAATCTGAAAATCGGTGGGACTATAAAGAATAAGTATTGAAGAATTCGAACCTTTAATAACGGATACCTCAGAAACGGCTTATGCTACAAAAAACTTATTTTAAATACATTGTGTATTTTAAAGTGATCCACACTTTTTGTGTAGTACGTTTTTGTCTAACACTCGTTTACCAGCTATACAATATTATATAAAATTTCTATCGAATGAGGAGGACCTCCTAGGCTATTCCCAGAGAATTCAAGATATACATTTATTTGTCACGTAAATATCTTTATAATATGGTATTTTAATCGAAATCATTAAAGCTATTTTTTTATAAAATCCAAATTTTCTTATGTTCCACGTAAAAGGTAATTGGGAGGGGGGATTTTCTTAAAAGTCTTTGTGTCGCATCCTTGGAAAGTACTGAAATCAAATATCAAATTTGGTTTTTATCCGACGTTTCGTTTTTGGGTTATGCTTTTCAAACACACACACACACGGACATGTTTACAGAAATGCTTTTTGGATTCAGTAGGCCTCCAAACATGTATTTCCGGTGAAATTTTCTAGTGTGTGAGTTTGATATGTTTTCAAATAGTCAGGAAAACGTTTTATAATGAATGCGATTTTTACAATTCAATAGCAGTGAATAAAGTAAATTCTAGAGAAACGCAGGGAATATAACCTTGAAACTCACATGGGATTCATTAACTTAGAGAAAAGGTTTGTAATGCGGCGCATATTACAGAAGAGAGGCTATTCAAAGCTTATATTTAAAACAAACATAGTTATTGAAGTTAATGGCAAACTAACCAAAAATAGAGATAAGCTGTCGTCTAGAGCAAGCTTGTAGCCTATCTCCAATCCTTTATACCTTCTATACCACTACTTAGGAGGTAGAGAAGGGATATTGCATTACACCAAAAAATTTGATACCGAGATTTCACCGGAAATAAATGCTTTGAGGCCCCGTGAATTAAAAAATAAGCATTTTTATAAAAAGGTCCGTTTGAGTGTGTGATTTTGAACAGCATAACTCAAAAAAGAAAAGTTGGATAAATACCAAACTTAGCATATAGATTCAGTATCTTCCAAAGATACACACGAAGTTTTTCAAGAAAATCCCCAACCACACTAACCTTTACATGGAACAAAATTTGAATTTTTGTATTTCCTAAAAATGGCTCTAAAGATTTTAATTAAAATAACATATATTAATGATATTTACATGACAAACAAAATCTATATGTTGAACTTTCTGGGGATAGCTTTGAAGTTTTATTTCTTAGAAAGGAATTTTATATAATCTTCTATAACTAGTAACCGTTAAGTAATGGACGAAAACGTAGCACAGAAAACATATAGATCTCTTTAAAACACACACTTTATTCAAAATAAATTTTTTGTAGCATAAGTTGTCTCTGAAATATCCGTATTAAAGGTTCGAATTGTTCAATACTTACTGTTTTAAGTGACCTCGATTTGCTGCTGTTTCTCGCGCTGTCATGGAAACAGTATGGAATTTTAAGACCAGCATATAGCGTCCAGTTGTTAAACATTTGACTATCGCTGTTCTCTTTGTATCTATAACGAAATATGTAATGTAGCTGTTTGTGTAAAGGTTTTTTTGGATTAAAATTAAGTAAGTAAGAATAGTTTGTGTACCTACTAATAACCATAGAGAGTAGAGAGAGATATGTGAATGTAACACATCAGAATTTTAATCAATATATTGACGAAATTTTTAAAGAATGGAAAATTGTTGAAATCTTTACTATTTGCAGACGATGTGGTTTTAATATTTGACATAGAAAATTGAATACAATATGCCGTACACAACTAAATGAAATATGTAAAAACCTTAACATGAGGATATCTATAACCAAAACAAAAGTAATGGCATTCCATGGAAGTTATCCTCTAAGGTCAAAGATTATAATTGAAGACATTACAATAGAACAAGTGTGTTACTTCCAGTATTTAGGGTAGATATGATGTAAAATATGGCGAAGATAATGATATAAACAAAACAAATCTTATGTGATACATTCATATGGCCTTCTCTACCCTCTATCTTGTATTAGTGGGTATACAAGCTATTGTTAATAAAACTTATTTTCCTATCAACTACATTTTTATCCAAATAAACTTTTGTAGAAACAGCTACATTACACATTTCGTTAGGATTCAAAGGGAACAGCGATCGTCAAATGTTTATGAAGTTGACCCTATATGCTGACCTTAAAATACCATACTGTTTCCATGACATCGTGAGAAACAACTGAATGTTGAAAGGATTTTAAAGAATGACCAAGAAATGGACAATTCGAACCATTAATAATGCGTATCTCAGAAATGACTTATGCCACAAAAATAAACTACTTGAAATAAATTGTCTGTTTTTATGGAGATCTACATTTTTTCTACAGTACGTTTTCGTCTATGGCTTAACGTTTGCTAGTTACACAAAAGTCATTCCAAATGAAAAGGACTTCACGGGTTATTCCCAGAAAATTCAACATATATGTACGGTTTATTTGTTATATTAGTATTTTTAATATGTAGCATTTTAATCAAAATCGTTACAGGCCATTTTTTTGAAAAACAAAATTTTCGAAAATGTGTCTTTGGGTACTTGGGTTGGGGAATTTTCATGAAAATCGTAGAGTTATGCTGTTCACAAGGACGCTAACAACACATGGAAATGCATCCAAAAATGCTTTCTTTTGGATTCAGGGGGTCACAAAACATGTATTTCCGGTGAAATCTCGGTATCTAATTTTTGGGTGGAATACAATACTTCCCCTACTTACTATACGTAGTAGAGAAAGTTAAAAATGAAACAATACCAAGCACTTCATGGAACAATTCAGAAAGCTAGAAATGAGACCAAGCTTAGAAATTATTCAAATATGCCGTACCACAGAGCGGAATGGCTCAGGCTGTAACGTCTTTGGCCCGCATTCGGAATGTCCAGGGTTTAATCCTCGGTGACCGCCCACTCTTTGGCAGGGGTTTTATCGGGTCGTCAGTCGAATACTGGGGTGATTGGTTTCATCCCCAGAATTTCTTGTCCCTCCATTTCGTTCCATTAATTCTTTCATTCATCCTTCACCCTGTTTGGTCAATTTCAGGTTGGAAGTGTCGTGGATGGTGTTTCGGTGCAGCATGGCAGGGAAAAGGATGCTCTCTAAGAACTTTCTCCGTCACTCAGCTTTCGCCTAGTTGTCGGGGTATAAGGACCGCCCTCTGGGGGTGTATGGTCCCTGTGTGTGTCGGAGTCCCCGGTCTACCTGTGCAATTGCCGGAGCGTCTATATCTGGAAACTGAAATTGCAGTGCCGTCACTCCTGGTCCCGGCCGCCCAATGTCTCCCTTCACCTCTTCCCTCCTCGTGGGGCTTAGGTGGATTGATACCGAATCCCCTCCGCCTCACAATACAATCCTAACTTATTGAATCATAATAGACATATTCCTTATTACACTACTTAATAACAATATTGCAATGAATTTTGAAGATCTGTAATGTGACTTGCTCTCCATTTACCAATTTCTGAAAATTAGGTGTACTTTTACTTTCTCTACTACGTATATTAAGTAGGGGAAGTATTATATTCCACACAAAAATTCGATACCAAGATTTCACCGGAAATACCTGTTTTTTTGGAAACATGGCCGTGTGTGTGTCTGTGAACAGTTGCAAAAACACCAAACTTGGTATTTAGGTTCAGTATCTTCCAGAGATGCGACACGAAGGTTTTCAAGAAAATCCCCCCACCCCAGGTTACCCTTTACATGGAACATTTATCGAAAACTTTAATTTTCTCAAAATTGGCTCTAACGATTTTGATTAAAATATCATATGTTTAAGATATTTTCATGACAAATAAAATGTATATCTTGAATTTTCTAGCAATGTCTCCAAAAGTATTCTTCATTGTGAACGACTTTTGCATAACTGGCAAACCATAAGAGATAGACAAAATATTCTTAAAACATTTGGCTATCGCTTAAATACTACCATATTTCCCTTGCATCTACAAGAAAATTAGCAATAAGATTAACATCTCGATTAACATGAAGCATATTGAGAATAAGCGTTTGTAAAAATAGTTTTTACAAGAGTAGGGAAAGTCATGTGAGTTTAACACATCAATTTTTGATATACACAGAACATGCATATTAGCAAGATGCAACAGTTGAACGTTTGAGTCAAATTGTATACGAGCCTTAGAGCAAGATAGAGAATTCCAGGATACCGGTCTGAAGGGACATATTTGTAAAACTCAGTCAAATTAGAAGTGGGATATACAATGCTATTTAAATTAACATACATCTTTCATATTCGAAAGAGAACTTTGAGCTATCATTGAACCATTCAAAACGTCCTGACGAGCATTGCTTGGTTCGCGAGCCTAGGGTTTGCCGCCCCTCTGTTACATTATATCGTAGTATTCGTCTTAAATCCCATCTCTAGAGATTCGATTTTCCTTCTCCTTTCTCTATTTAGAGCGCAGTTCTTTTTCTGTCGTGTCTTAAATGTGGTTCCACTATAACTTTGTAAAACTGAATCTTGTCTTATTTTGGTTTTCAAAGTTCTGTAAATATTACTACACATATACTGAAATTTGGATAATTCTGGTTCTACACTGCCGTTTGTGAAAATTGCAACTCCAAGAAGGAAACGCATGAATTCAATACCAGAGGTTAGGTACATGAGAAGTAACAAATGATAAACTTTTCAAATCAATACACACCTTTGAGCCCTAATATTCAGTATTAGAGGTGCTATACGCCGTGGCATTGAATCAAAAAGGTTCTGAATAAGTTTCTGAGGGATTTACCTCCACGCAGTTTGTATTCCAGCCCACAAATCCGTGACGCACCAGGTGCCGACCAAACATATCCCAGACATGTTTGATGGGCGACATGCCAGGCGAACGTCAGGCCAGGGAAGCAATGGTACCCGTCGCTCTTCGAAGAAGGCTTGTACATTCCTCACAGTATGTGGCCGGGCATTTCCTGTTGAAGTGTGGCCTGTGGAGATGCCTGAAGCAGGGTGAGTACCTCAGTCTCTACAACCACCGTTAGGTATCGGTTGCTGTTCAAAGTACTCTGAATTCGTAGGAGGCGAGATCGGTTGTTGTAACCAATGACGCCCCAAACTGTCACACCCGCTCAACAATGCAGCCCTCCAGGTTGTACTCACCACGGTACGATCGGACTCGTATGCGGCTATTACTGTAGGACACGTTGAAGCGGGACTCGTCCGAAAAGACTACATTTTGCCACTCAGCACCCCAGTGACGGTGTTCACGTAGCCATTGCAGTCGGAGGAGCTTGTGGCTTCTGGACAATGGAAGCCGACGTAATGGCGTGCATGCAACTAGTCCAACCTGCAGTAGACGGCGACGAACCATTGATGAAGACATGTTCACATACGTTGCAGTGCTCCAGCGTCGAGCCAATACTGTGGATGAAGCTGTACGTTCCGTTATGACCATGCGGACAAGATGACGGTCGTCCCGTGCTGTGGTCCAGTACCCGCTCTTCGCTACGTACGACCTTCATCTATCCACTGCTTCCACACACGCATCACTGCCATAGCAGCATGCCCTGTCCGAGCCGAAATGTCACGGTATGACAAACCCGCTTCCAGGACACCGCTCAATCTGCCCTCACTCACATGCCGATACGGCTCCCTTTGACATCGACGAGGCATGCTGGCACCTACGTTTTTGTTTCCACCTTGTTTGTCAGCTCTGCAATGACTACACTGGACGCAACACTGACCTTGTCGGACCGACACGAGAGGGCTCTGCTCGGCCTACGTATACACCATTTCTCTGTAAACCTAATCAATTATTGCTTGTACACTCTTCTACACTTCCACCAAGTTTGGAGATATTCTGGAAATTCTTTCTTGATATTGCAATTTTCACAAACGGCGATGTAATCACGTTCTTCATCAAATGAAATTAAACATCCCAGATAATTAAATGTGTCCAGGTGTACTTCCATTTAGTTCCATTTTCGTTCTAATAGGGACTTTCCTCTAAAAGACATTACTTCGGGGTTTACTTTAGCGGAAGTGTTGTATTTAACCAAAAAAACTCGATATTGAGATTCCACTGGAAATTGCGACAGTATTTTTATCACTTAAATGTTATCAGTATAATTATATAACATAAAATATAATAACAGCCCGTCTTAAAATCAAAATGTGTATGTAATAATATATAAAGTGTATGTAACTGTGATTGTATTATTACTTTCTCTACTACGTATAGTAAGTAGGGAAAGTATTGCATTCCACCCAAAAATTCGATACCGAGATTTCACCGAAAATACATGTTTTGAGACCTCCTGAATAAAACAAAACATTTTTGGAAACATGTCCGTGTGTGTGTCTCTGTGTGTGTGTGTGTGTGTGTGTGTGTGTGTGTGTGTGTGTGTGTGTGTGTGTGTCTGTGTGTCTGTGTACAGCATAACTCAAAAACGAACAGTCGGATAAACACCAAACTTGGTATTTAGGTTCAGTATCTTCCAGAGATGCGAAACGAAGGTTTTTAAGAAAATCCCTCCACACCAGACTACCCTTTACATGGAACATTTTTCGAAAATTTTAATTTTCTCAAAAATGGCTCTAACAATGTTGATGTACGTAAATATCATATGTTTAAGATAATGTCATGAGAAATGAAATGTATATCTCGAATTTTCTGGGAATGTCTCCAAAAAAATTCTTCATTGTGAACGACTTTTGCATAACTGGTAAACCATAAGAGATAGGCAAAATTTTACTGCACAAAAAATGTAGATCGCGTTAAAATACACAAGTTATGTCATATACATTTCTTTTGTTGAGTGAACCGTTTTCGAGATATTGCTTGTTATTTCCTTAAATTTTCCAATACTTACAGTTTTTCTCAAATTCGTTATTCATTTTTTGTATGTCCTGGACATGCAAAGAGAATGGAATGCGACACATAGCAACCAGCGTTAAAATATTTGACTATCGCTTAAAAGCTGCCATATTCCCCTTGCATCTACAAGAAAATTACAAATAAGATTGACATCTCGATATCTCGATTAGCATGAAGCATATGGAGAATAGGCGTTTGTAAACATAGATTGTACAAGGGTAAAGAAAGTCATGTGAGTGTAACACATCAGATTTTTTTGTCTTGGATATGCAAAGAGTATTAATCTGTGGAAAAGGGAATAGTGCTGCACCTAGCAACCAGCTATTAAGAGATATGTATGTGCTTAAAGGCTAATGTATTTCGATACTGCCCTTGTAAATATATATTCCCCTTGCATCTACAAGAAAATTAGCAATAAGATAGAGTCTGCAAATGTTTATCTCGATTAACATGAAGTAGATGGAGAATAAGCGTTTGTAAAAATAGTTTATACAAGAGTAGGGAAAGTCATGTGAGTGTAACACATCAGATTTTTTATATTATTATGTACATATATAATAACGTTATGTGAATGTATTACGTAGTTTAACAATGTAGGAGCTGTGAGAATAGAAACAAGCTGCTTTCCGTAGCAAACAGAATTACAAAGTAGAAGCCGAAAGTTGCTAACAATGAGGTAACCTTGAGGCAATAATAAATTAGAAAGTTTAATAATGCTACTAATAATTCTTGGAACAGTAACGTAATATTTAAAACAGTTTACAAATAACCAATACAAAACTAGAGAAGCTTAAACGTAAATGTGTTCTATTGGAGTAGGCTTAACCAATCAGAGACTTTAAATAGAGAAAATATACAAAGGCGCTACAAGATTGTGTACCCGAGCAGTTAAATTTGGTATGTGTTCAGTGTGAGACATGAAAGTTCATTGCGGTGAGAATAATATAAAGTTTACGGTTAAAAGCTACAATTAATCGCACAGCTGTACAGTAGAATACATCAGTGAAGTGTTATTTAATTGTGTGAAGGATTAATAAAACAAAGTACAATACAATTATAATTTGTGTAAGCCTTCATTCTTTAGCCACACCAGCCCTGCTAAGAGATACGTGTTCTGAAAGTTACCACTGACGCAGCCGAGGCATACATACATAATATTGAAATAAACATTAAAATACAAAGTTGATTTTTATACGTGGGGTGAAGGCCACCGAAAACTTTGTACCGTATGTGGGGCGAACACTCCTAGAAACATATCTCCCGCAACAAAAATTAAACACTTTCAAGTTTGGCTCTCCAACAGTGGGGCTGCAACGACTGCAAAATGCATGTTTTGAGACTTCGTGAATAAAAAAAGCATTTAAAAAATAAGACGTTTGCGTGTCTATATGAGTGTGTGTGTGTGTGTGTGTGTTTCGTTATGTCTGTGTATGTGTGCCTTAGTTTCTATTTAGAAGCTTTACAAGTTAACACATTTTTATTGTGAAACAGAGTTTACAAACATTTGTAATATTTTCCTTGTTATTTGTAAATTGTAAATATTGTAAAACAGGGTCCTGGTCTCTAGAGAATCTTGAAGTCGTATTTGTACCTCAGTTCGTGTCAAGGTTTAGAAAGCAAATGTTGAGACCCGCCCCATTCTGTGAAGAACCCTGGAAAGGGAAACACGAGAGAGATGGGAGAGAAGGGCTTATCTGACACGAAATAGCCACATTCACCCTTCCGTACGTCTGTCTGTGCTCTTCAGGATTTAGACAAGATTTACGTGGACCTGTGTACATAATATAATACAGTAAGCGTTTTATCTGCAACCCTCTCTCCCCCTTCCTGGACCTCAGCAAGCGCCTTTTGTTCAACATTCGCCAAAAGGAAGAACATCGTCACGGCTTTAATGCACATTTCTGTCTGCTACAGAAAGATAGCGCCCACTTCGCGCAAAGGTGCGTTTTAATAAACGCGCCGAAGCATTATCTTGTTCTTCGCATTTTACTCTCGGAACAAAAGATTTGAGTCTATCCCGAATTATGATGTGCTACATTCACATGAAGTTCTCTACCCATTCTTCTATCTACTTCATGTTAATACATTTGTAGAAGCGGTTTTATTACGTCCTTATAGGTGCAAAGTGAATAAAGGAATGCAGTAGGCTTTAAGCGATAGTCAAATGTTTTACAAGTGATGGCTTTGAAATTTCGCCCTCTTTGCGTATCCACGGTAGAAAAAAATCATATGTGTTACACTCACATGACTTTCTGTACTCCTGTTCAAACTATTTTTACAAACGCTTATTCTCCATATGCTTCATGTTAATCAAGATGTTAATCTTATTACTAATTTTCTTGTAGATGTAAGGGAAATTGGTAGGCTTTAAGCGATAGTCAAATGTTTTAAGAGCTGGTTGCTTGTGGCGCATCCCATTCTCTTTGTATGTCCAGGACATAAAAAAATGAATAACGAATTCCCATTTGAGAAAAGGTATTGGAAAATTTAAGGGAATAACAAGCAATATCTCAAAAATGGTTCACTCAACAACAAAAAAGTATATGACATAAATTGTGTATTTTAACGTGATCTACATTTTTTGTGTAGTAAAATTTTGTCTATCTCTTATGGTTTACCAGTTATGCAAAAGTCGTTCACAATGAAGAATACTTTTGGTGACATTCCCAGAAAATTCCAGATATATATTTCATTTGTCATGAAAATATCTTAAACATATCTATGATATTTTAATCAAAATCGTTAGAGCCATTTTTGAGAAAATTAAATTTTTCTAAAAATGTTTCATGTAAAGGGTAATCTGGGGGTGAGGCACTGTTACATACTGGGGTGAGGGCCAAAAGGTTTTCAGCAAAGTGTTATATTTTAATCACCCCAATATGCACATGGGGAAGGTAGCTACAGGTACTGCGTGAGGACCAGGACCTTTATGTTCAATTCAGCTGAAGGCGTGGGATTTTTTATAACAAAATACACAAATTTCACATTACATACAAAGAAAAGTAACGCTAAACAATTCCCCCCTCTCTCTCCACCTCTAGTTAGGCTTGCCAGCTAGGGGCGGGAGTCGCCATGTCAGACGGAACTTCAAACACAAATACTGAATTACTCCCAACAATGCTGTTACCAATGCGACGCAATAATGTGTCTGGCATGACAATAGCTACTAATGCACCACAGTACGAACGGAGAGACCCTTGTAACCGGGGCAGACCACCGCAAGTAAGCCGCAAACGGCCCATTTTGCTTCTTCTGAACACTGGGAGGGAGAGATGAGGGGAGAGAACCGAAGGGCGACCAGATCCGGAGGATGATGGGCTCAAGCATGGACGGGGTCTCTAACGTTTTCAGATCGAACACGCCCGGGCTCATTCAACCCCTAGTGGAGCCCACTGGGAGATGAGTCCTAACTGAGCAGTTTTTTACAGCTATGCCAGTGGAGAAACCGCGTACAAAGCGTACAGCTACCCTCCAGTCGCAACCTGGCCAACACCGTCACCTGGTCCTTTAAACACGAAACAGATGTCAAGGATGGAGATGGTAGGTGCAAGAAATGAGGGGCAGGAAAGTCGTGATAGGAGAAGAACTACCCAGGCATTCGCCTACCAACCCGGGGAAACTCGAAAAACCAATGGATCAGATGGGCAGGCGCTGGGATCAAAATCAGGACCTCCCGAATGCGAGTTGCACACGTTACCTCAGCGCTACCGCGCTCGGTGGAGTAACCATATGCGTAGCTTTAAGTAATGATGGCGTATACAATTTTTTGAGTCCATCACTCGCAGAAGTGCCCAATTTTTGTAACATCAGTAACTTTCCAAACGTTTCCTTTAGTTTATTTGAATTCTTCAGTATTTTGACCACTTCATTTGTTTCACACGGGCTCATGAAAAGACAATTCAACATTAAATGAGCATATATTGACGTTATCGCAGTTCTCAATGGCTTGTGTTATCTTATTGGTTGGGCGCTTACTATTTAATTATTTTTTACATTTGGGTTGTTTGTCCTCCGGCTAGCTATTATAACTGTCGAGCACGTGTCTCTAAGCAGGGTGTGTAAACGGAAAGGAGTTGTTGCTAAAAGATAACACTGATAAAAAAAGTCTAAATCTAGAATTTTATTGCCGTCACACTTAATTAATAATTGACACGTTTAATCTTTACACACGCCTGACTGAAAATGTGTTGCCGCGCACCAATTTCCTCGCGTACTTTACATTTTTTTTGTAACTATCTCTGCGACGTGCACCTCGTGAGAGATTCTTCAGAACTGTGCGATACTTGCTTATGGCTCGAGAATATATACTCCTTCACCTCGAATTGACTAAACATTATAATAAAACTGCTATTGGTTACCAAATTGCGCCCATTTTAGCGTCTGTTTTGGTCAGCCAATCACTACTACTAACATATATGCTTTAGGGAAGATATTCCGTCCATTTCTAAAAAAAAAAAGACACGTTACCCTGACGTCATTTGTTTATCTCTTCTTAGTGATAAAAAACTCACCCTCTCGGTTTATTGTTACCCACTTCTATTGTCAGTTTCAGTTAGGCCGTGTAAACTTATTTCCTAACAATACTTATGGCTAACAAACATCTAAAATCCTGTACATACAATAATATTAATTTACACTACAATCACTCTGGCGGCATTCACAGCATGTTATGATATAAAATATTGCCTCAACGTGCTTTTTAAACAGTTGAATGTCATTTCAGACTTCTAACACAAGAAGTACATAGTAATATAAACATGTCTATGAATAATTTGGAAAAGATCTAGGAAATGAAATGATATAATATTAATATAAACAAACAAGTATGCTTAAGATCTCTACTTTATAGTACGAAAGAAAATTTCCCTTTAAGAAACTTCCGTAGGGGTGACCAACAAGTTATACCGTCAGTGGAATAATGAAAGGGTTGGCAGCCCTGGCGGGTTGAGATATAACTCGAACTGAATTCTTCTTCTCAGTGTTTTCTGTCTGTACCCAAATTAAGTTCTTCACTACTTTGGTGTGAATTACTTCCTCTTTTCGCCGCGAGTCTTCTTCATATTTTTCATCCTTCCCTCCACCATCTCCAATATTCTGATTAAATTTGCAATGAAAGTGCCCTAAAGGAAGAGTGGGGAGGGATCTTTTATTTCCACTACTACACCGTAACCCAATTTTCTTTCTTAATGATTTCGTTTAAAAGTTTTGGCTGGATAGAATTTCCCTCGACCTTACTATTGCTAATTCCTGTCTCTTCTCCCACAATGCATCACTTCTAGGTTTTGGAATCGGTCGCGCATTGCCAATTAGACTTGGCATGCATCACCTTTCTGGTGGCTTAGGATCATTAGCGACCTTAACGGCTTAATATTGCAGCGTGTTTACTTCAGTGTAAAGCAAATTTGCAAACTTTACTTTCTCTACAACCCGCCTTAAACTTCTATATCGACATTTCAACGAATAAATACTTGTTGTAAGGTACCTTGAATACTAATACCCTTTTAGAAAAATCTTATTTGTTTGTATTTACATGACTTCCTCCACAAATTCTTCTACAAACGCTAAACTTCATCTTAAACATGGTGACCTTTGCAAAAATTGTTTCAATGCAAGATACAGAAGGTGAAGTGAAATTCAAGTCTTAGCATGGGTGTCGTCACTATGTGATGGCTTGAACATTTCACTCTTTGCACGATCACGAGAAAAGACAAATAGCGTCATAAGCGCTTGAAAAAACTAAGTATTTCTAAATCAAACCATAACACACAATATTTAGCAAATGATTAACGCCACAAAAAATATACGAGGGCAGTCCAGAAAGTCCCAGACGTTTTGGCCTATCGTGGCAATGAGTAGGGCTAAAGCCGCCGTCTTGATGTCAGAACGTTCCTACATTCAGTATGCATCCAGCTGTGGTAGCGTGAAGACTGACTTCCTTACTGTGTTCTCTGTGAGTTGTTAAACTGTGTTGTTTTTGTTGACTAAAAAGAACAAAGCAATTGAAATTTAACGTCAACTTTGTGATGTTTACGGGCAGGGAATAATGAGTGAAAGCCGAGTCAGGCAATGGTGCATTGATTTTAAAAATGGCAGTACCAATGTTCACGACGAGGATCGCAGTGGTAGGCCTAGCCTTATGACTGATGAACTGTCAATGCAAATCAATGACAAAATTCGTGAAAATCGTCGTTTCACGATTACAGAACTTTCGGAACGTTTTCCCAAATTTCACGGAGTTTGGTGCATCAAATTAATACTTTGATACTGACGCTAAACTCCATGCCGGTGTAAACCAATGGTTGAAGTCGTAGGTGGCAGATTTCTACAGAGAGGGCATTGAAAAACTTGTGGTACGGCACGATAAATGCCCTAATTTGAATGGCGAGCTTAAGAGTGCACCTTTCAAATGTAGACAATACACGTTGATTTTTGCATTTTGTTAATCGTTTATTTCAAAACATGTGCGACTTACTGTATTACCCTCCTATATTTGACAAAGCATGCACTTTAATGAAATCTACATCTTTTTGTGCAATAAAATTTTAGCAAACACTTTGAGTTTAGCAATTATACAAAAGTAATTTACACTGGAGAGAATCCCACAGGTTAGTCCCAGAAAATTCATTAAAATATCTTAAACACGTGGTATTTTAATCGAAAACGTTAGTCGTTTTTTTAGAAATTGAAAAAAATAACGAACATTTTTCCATATAAAAAACAGTTTGGTTTTCGCCATGCTTTACATGGACAATTTTTCGTGCTGTTTGTGTTTCTCAAAAAGTGCCTTATCGATTTTGAATATACGATATGTTTAGATATGTAGATGATAAAAAAATGTATATCTTGAATTTTTTGAGTTTGAATTTTCACCATTATATCAATCACTGTTAATTAATTATTTTTTCACATATAATGTGTATGTAGGATATATCTATAGGTTATAAGGTTGTGCAACGGAGGGGCACACCTCAGCACCGCAACCTACAGAGACCTATTGTGCCTATCATCCTCCAGGAGGAAGGGATCAAGTACCACACAGAAGGCCACAGGCCGTAGGCAGACAGGCCCCAGAGACGCGCGGAAGTCCCTAACATCTCCAAGCTGACTCGTGCGTCGCCGCCGGAGCCGCCGAGAGAGAACGATGAACGACCCACCAGTCAAGCGACCCTGGTGTCCACGGGGATTATCCTTTCCAGTGAGCATGTATCCACACCATCTATCCGGTACCGTCCTACACCATGAAACCTATAAACAGACCAGAAAGATGAGTAGGTGAGAGTGTTATAGCCCCACTGTTGGAGAGCCAAACTTGAAGTTGTTTATTGCTGTTGTTTGCACCACGTACGGTACAATGTTTCCGGTGGCTTTCGCCCCACGTTTAAAAAATCAAATTTGTATTTTAATGTTTATTTGAATATTATATACGTATGCCGCGGCTGCGTCAGTATTTTTTTTAGAACACGTATCTCTTAGCAGGGGTGGAACGGATAAGAACAAGGCCTACACAAATATGGTATTTAACTTTTTAATTTCTCTAATACGTATAGTAAGTAGGGGAAGTACTACACTCCAACTAAAAATTCGATACCGAGATTTCACAAGAAATACATGTTTTGAGGTGCACTGAATGCATATAAAGCATTTTAGAAACATGTCCGTGTGTGTGTGTGTGTCTGTGAACAGCATAACTCAGAAACGAACAGTCGGATAAACACCAAACTTGGTATTTAGGTTCAGTATCTTCCAGAGATGTGACACGAAGGTTTTCAAGAAAATCCTCCCACCCCAGATTAACCTTTACATGGAACACTTTTTGAAAATTTTAATTTTCTCAAAAATGGCTCTAGCGATTTTGAATAAAATACCATAAGTTTAAGACATTTTTATGGCAAATGAATTGTACATCTCGAATTTTCTGGGAATGTCTCCAAAAGTATTCTTCATTCTGAACGACTTTTACATAACATAAGAGATGGACAAAATGTTACTACACAAAAAATGTAGATCGCGTTAAAATACACAATTTATGTCAAATTTTTTTTGTTGAATTAACCATTTTCTACATATTGTTTGTTATTCCCTTAAATTTTCCAATACTTATACTTTTTCTCAAATGGGAATTCATTATTCATTTTTTTTTGTCCTGGTAATGCAAAGAGAATGGAATACTCCACATAGCAACCGTCTCTTAAAAGATTTGACTGTCGCTTAAAGCCTACCAATTCCCCTTGCACCTACAAGAAAATTAGCAATAAGATTAACATGAAGTATATGGAGAATAAG
This sequence comes from Deroplatys truncata, assembly GCA_030765065.1. Classification (NCBI taxonomy): domain Eukaryota; kingdom Metazoa; phylum Arthropoda; class Insecta; order Mantodea; family Mantidae; genus Deroplatys; species Deroplatys truncata. The sequence goes on along the minus strand of CM060976.1, from coordinate 262,795,929 downwards.
CGTTTGTAAAAATAGTTTGTACAAGAGTAGAAAAAGTCATATGAGTGCATCACATCAGATTTGTTTATATATCTTTCACACGATTAAATAACACTTCACTGATATATCCTACTATGGAGCTGTGAGATTATTGTTAATTGTAGTTTTTAAACACGTAAACTTTATATTATTCTCACCTCAACGAAGTTTTATGTCTCACACTGAACACGTACCGAACTGCTCGGGTACGCAATCTTGTAGCCTGAATTTGCAAATTTCATCTATTTCAAGTCTCTGATTGGCTAATCCTACTCCAATAGATTACTTTCATTTAACTTTCAGCTTTTCTAGTTTTTGATTGGCTATATTGTTGCCTCAAGGTTACTTTGTTGTTAGCAACTTTCGGCTTCTACTTTATAATTCTGTTTGCTATCGAAAGCAGCTTGCTTCTATTCTCACAGCTCCTACATTGTTAGATTACATAATACAATGACTGTTGCATACACTTTATATGTTATTACATACACATATTGCTTTAAGGCGGGCTATTATTACATTTTATGTTATGTAACTAGACTGAAATCATTTGTTAAAATACTGCCTCAAAGGAAACGGAATGAAAGGGATATGACGAAAAGGAAATCGTGGTAGAGAAGAAACTACCCCAAAAGTTTCCTATGGACACCGGGTGAAACCGCATGGGTCGGAGTAGGCGGTTGCCGGGAATCGAACCCGTGACCTCCCGAATGCGGCTGTGTATTTAAAGGTTGGAAAGATAAAATAACACTGGAAACTTCAATGTCATAGCTGGTTTTCGAACCAGCTACCATGGCAACCTGAATGACAGGACTTTAAATTTCTCAACTGACTAACACGTCGCCATGGTGGTTTAGCTAGTTAGAACAACGGCACGGAAAGCGGACGATCCGTTGTTGAAATCCCGGCTATGGCATTGAATTTTTCACTGATTTGATCGTACCTTTGCCAAAACTGTACTACTCAATACTGTAGGTAACTCACGACTTTCAGAAACCTCCCCTGTTGGACCCCTTCTTATTTTAATTGCAAGCCAGCAATATCGCAGTGTTAATGATCTTGGCTTCTGAGTTTATGGGATCAGGGGATATTGTATGCGTATCAAACAGTTGCTGGTCTGCCGCATATCTCAACCACCAGTACCAAGATCGATACCCTATAAGCCTGGGAAACTCGCAATTGGTTGCACACACACACACACACACACACACACACATCAGCTAACACAACTGCTTACAGCTTACGCGGCAAATTGTAAAATCTCATAATTTACAATATTACTCCACCCACAACAGTTTTTAACCTTCTCCACCTCGTTTAAAGTAGCTAGAGAAGGTATTGTATTCGACCCAAAAATTCCAGACCAACATTTCACCGGAAATAAATATTTTGAACCCCCCTAAATTTAAATTGAGCTATATTTATAGACGCTCTTTAACTACTGTGGTTCTTAGCGTCCCATTCTATATTGGGCGGGCGTGAAAGACTGGTAATTTTGCTCAGAGGCCTCTTTATCAAGCTTGAGGTTCTTTTACGTGCCATAAATCTACGACACGGGACCACCGGCAATACTTCCCTTACGAAGGAAGCCATGTTAAGGAATTTTACACCCGAAATAAAATCCATTGTCTCCGACCTCGGGAACTAGAGTGGTACCCTTAGACCACGGAGGACGTCTTGAAGCCCTCTGAATAAGAAAAACAGCATTTTTAGAAAAAGGCGCTTGTGTGTGTGTCTGTGAATGGCATAACTCAAAAACGAAAGAAACCTTCCAAAGTTGCGTCATGAAGGTTTTCAAGCCAATTCCCCACTCCAAACTACCCTTTACAAGAAACATTTTTCGAAATTTTTCATTTTCTAAAAATGCTTAACGATTTTGATTAAAACACAATACATTAAGGATATTCACATGACAAATAAAATAGATATCTTGAAATTTCTGGGAATAGCCTGTGAAGCCCACTTCATTAGAAGGAATTTTGTATAATCTTGTATAACTGGTAAATGTTAAGCGATGGACGAAAACGTACTACATAAAAACATGTATATCTCTTTAAAACACACAATTTATTTTAAAAACTTTTCATGGCATGAACCATTTCCGAATTACAGTTAGAGCTGTTCAATACTTAGCCTTTCTTTTAAAGTACTGTCGATATTCAGTTGTTTCTCGCGATGTCATGGAAACAGTATGAAATTTTAAGGCCAGCATATAGCGTTCAGTTGTTAAACATTTGAATATCCCTGTTCTCTTTGTATCTATAACGATATGTGTAATGCGGTCGTTCCGAAAAAGTTTATCTCAATTAAAATGTAGTAGATAGCAAAATAAACATTTTTAAGAATAATTTATATACACACAATTCCTGAAACTGTTGTTTTTATATATGTTTCATTTTAATCAGGATAAACGTTTATAGAAATAGCTTCATTACACGTTTAATTGAGGTGCAAAGGCCTCAAGAGATAGCCAACTGTTGTGCTTATGCCTGCCATATATTACATACTCTTTGAATCATTTCAGAACAAATTCAACAGTTCCCAATAGTTTCAAAACGACCTATGCTACACGTGGAAGATTCTTTAAAAATGTCTTACCTTCTCTATACTTACCTTAGTAAGAAGGGGAAGTATTGTATTTCAGGCGATATTTAGATTCCCATGAAACAAATAGGTCCGTAAACAGCGTTAAAACGAAGGATGGACTAAATACCAAACTAGGCTTTTAAGTTCAGCTTCTTCTTAGGATGCGGCACAAAGATTTTCAAGAAAATCCCCCATTCAAACTACAATTTATATAGAACAATTTCATGTGCTACACCACATGGCTTTCTCTACTCTTGTGCAAAATACTTTTTTAAACGCTTATTCTCCATATGCTTCGTGTTAATCGAGATGTTAATCTTATTGCTAATTTTCTTGTAGATGCAAGGGGAATTGGTAGGCTTTAAGCGATAGTCAAACATTTAAGAGCTGGTTGCTATGTGGAGTATTCCATTTTCTTTGTATGTCCAGGACATAAAAAAAACCAATAACGAATTTGAGAAAAAGTATAAGTATTAGAAAATTCAAACAAATAACAAGGAATATCTCGGAAATGGTTTACTCCACAAAAAAGATGTATGTGACATAAATTGTGTGTTTTAACAAGATCAACAGTTATTGTGTAGTAAAATTTTGTATCTCATACGCTTTACCAGTTATACAAAAGACATTCAGAACGTAGAGGGCTTTTGTGGACATTCCCAGAGAATTCAAGATATACATTTTATTTGCCATTAAAAATATCTTAAACATATTATATTTGAATTAAAATCGTTAGAGCCATTTTTAAGAAAATTAATATTTTCGAAAACCGTTCCATGTAAAGGGAGTTTTGGGGAGGATTTTGTTGAAAATGTTATGTGTAGCAACTTTGGAAGATAGTAAATTCCAGCATCAAGTTGATATCTATCCGAGTTTTCGTTTTTGAAGTATGCGGTTCACAGACTGGCCGACAGACACACGCATGTTTCCTTATTTGGATTCAAGGAACCTCAAAACACGTGTTTCCTGTGAAATTTCGGTACCGAATTTTTGGTTGTAACGCAATACTTCCCCTACTTACTATACGTAGTACAGAAAGTAAAAATAGTTGTTATTTTTTATCTTCTTAAAAATGTGTCCTGTGATTTTGATTTAAATGCCTTATGTTTCAAATGACAAGTAAAATGAATATCTTGAATTTTCTGGGAATACCCTGTGAAGTCCTCTTCATTCTGAATGTCTTTTGTGTTGAGGCAGTATTTTTAACACTTAAATGATTTCAGTCATATTACATAATATGTAAATTCAATAACAGCCCGCCTTGAAGCAATATGTGTATGTAATAATTTGTAAAATGTATGTAACAGTCATTACATATGCCTATATTGTTGTAAACATGTTCAATAATGTTATATGAATGTATTACGTAATATAATAATGTGGGAGCTGTGAGAATAATAAGTTAAAAGTTGCTAACAATGAGGTAACAATGAAATAACCTTGAGGCAATAATGAATTTGAAACTTTAAATGCTGCTAATCATTATTGGAACAACAATAATGTAAATTTTGAGACAGTTTAAAAATAGCCAATCAACAACCAGAAAAAGCTTTAGTTAAATGAAGTTATTCTATTGGAGTAGGATTAGCCAATCAGAGACTTGAAATACAGAAATTTACAAGTTTACACGGTTGAAATCAATACAGTTGCCTGCAGACAGTGTTCATAACTGGATGCGTTGCTTGTGCGTCCTCAAGAAATATAATATGTATTCGTGTGAGACGAAAATAGTTTTTACGTGTTAAAAAGTGTAATTAATTAATAAAAAGTATCTCACAGCTCTCTATATCAGTGAAGTGTTATTTAAATCGTATCAAGTATTAATAAAAGGAGTGAAGTAAAATTATAATCTGTGTAAGTATACATTCTTGTCACACCACAACCCTGTCAAGACATCCATGTCTCTAACAATAATACTGACGCAGCCGAGGTAAACATAAATATATAATATTTAAAGTAACAGTCAAATTACAAAGTAAACATTTTTTTAAACTTGGGGCAAAGGCCACCTGAAAGTACATTTGGGGCGAAGGCTCCCGGAAGCTGTTTACTATATATGCGTTTTCAACTACTAGAAGTTCGGCTCCCCAAAAGTAAGAGACAGACAAAATCTTGCTACACAAAAATGTAGATCTCGTTATAGGACAGAATTTATGCGAAACAAATTTTGGTGGTGCTAACCTTTCCGTGATATTCGCGTTGTTAATGGTTTAGATTCTCAAGTGTTAAGCAGGATTAGGATTAATTCGACGGAGGGGACACCTAGCACCTCGACCCACACAGGGAACCTTTGTGTATACACCCCGGGAGGAACGGATGAGATGAAGGATCCATAGATGACGTCTGGACTGCAGGACCGGCCGGTACAGAGTTCCCTAATGCTTACTGGCTTGACCACCCGGCCGGAGAGCGCTCGGCGGCGACCCGCCCAAGCCACTGGAGAGCGGCTTACACGCTCCCCTCCAGCGGACACCGGGGAAAGGTCAACCCAGCAGTGCAGGCTCAAACGACTACCGTCTGACGGGGCCAAGGAGTTCCAAAGCACAAGCCCCTGCGCAATCGGTCCGTCGCCGACCGACACACAACCCCGGAGTCAAGCTGCGAGGTGAAAGAGAGGAAATGGGGGAGAGAGAAGAGTAAGGTAGAAGACACCACTGCAGCATTCGCCTTGTCAACCAGAAAGAAAAACCCATGTTCAGAATGGGTGGCACCAGAATCGAACCTGGGACCTCCCAAATGTGGACCAGAGACGTTGCCCCTGAGCCATTCCGTTCGATTAGTGCTAAGTAAGGATTTCAAAGACATGACATATTGACCCGCTTTTAAAATATCTGACTATCGCTTTAGCCTACTGTATTATAGCAATGAAAGTATCTGGATTAACAAGACGTAGACAGAATGATAGGATTTACTCTGGTTCCCGGGATGTAAGAGCTCCCCTTCTGGTGATGTCTCGACATCCAAGGCGGTAGACATGGTGAAAGTATTGCCTCAGACAGAAACTCTTCCCTTGAGATATTTAAACCCCTGTTCTACGGCCGAGAAGCGCCGCTTTAACGTGCGTGCGAGAAACCCATGTGATATATCCCCGCATGTAGAGATAAATAAGTACAAGCAGCAGTGGTGCCAACTGTGAGGACGAACACAGTTAAGCTTGTTTTGTCTCGATGCTGCAACAAGAAAGTCAGGGAGGTACGGCGGATGCAGCGCCTCTCGTGACAGGCCGTTTGTCTATCAGGCTGACACCTTTTGGAAAACCGCTTAATCATTCGGCGCAAATTGAAACAATTACCAAAGTTAAATAAGTTTATATCACCAGAAGATACGTCTGAGAAAACAACGCGAGTCTGAGCTTTGTTCCTGCATTTTCAGCTTCCACTGCGGGGATAAACGCAAAATAAAAACCTCTCCATTGTTTTGGTCTGGAACAGAAGCCTTATAATAATCCCTTTAATGCCTTGAAAACATCGATAATATACATATATAAAAATCTGATGTTTGGCACTCACACGACTTTCTCTACTCTTGTACATACTATTTTTACAAACGCTTATTCTCCATCTACTTCGTGTTAATCGAGGTGTTAATCTTATTGCTAATTTTCTTGTAGGTGTAAGGAAGTATTTGAAAATTCTAACAAATAATAAGGAATATCTCGGAAAAGGTTCACTCGACAAAAAAAATGCATATGTATAAATTGTGTGTACATCTTTGTGTACAAAAATTTTGTCTATATCTTACGGTTTACCAGTTATGGAAAAGCCATTCAGAAAGAAGAGGAGTTTTGGGGACATTCGCAGAAAATTCAAGACATGCATTTTATTTGTCATAACAATATCTTAAATATATGTTATTTTAATCGAAATCGTTAGAGCCATTTTTGAGTATATAAAAAATTTTGAAAAATGCTCCACGTAAAGGGTAGTCTAGAGTGCGGGATTTTCTTTAAAATCTTCGTGTCGCATCCTTGATAGATACTGAACCCAAATACCAAGTTTGGTATTTATCCGACAGGTCGTTTTGAGTTATGCTGTGCACAGACAGATATCCACACAGAGGCACACAGAATTTTTTTTCTAAAAATCCTTTTTTTGGATTCAAGGGATCTCAAAACATGTATTTCCGGTGTAATCTATGTATAGAATTTTTGGGTGGAATGCAATACTTCTCCTACTTACTAAACGTACTAGAGAAAGTAAAAATTACTAAGTTATATTGCTATAAAATATAAGCATATTTGTTGCACTCGCATGAATTTCTCTACTCACTCTTCTACACACTATTCTTAGAAAAGCTTATTATTTTATCTACTTCTTAATCAAGATAAAAATCTGCAAAAATTGTCTAATTGCATACTTGCTTAAGTTACAATGAGATTAGGGGAACACAGCAGGTTTTAAGCGACTGTCAAATGTTTTAAGAGCAGCTGGCTATATAATGGCTGTGAAACTCTGTTCTCTTTGCATGTCCAAGAGAGAGAGGGGGGAGGGGGAGAAGAAAAAATGAATAATCACTTTTCATTTGAGAAAAGCATAATTATTTTAAAATGCAAACCAGTAACAGCGTATATCTCGGAAAAGGTTAACGGCACAAAGTATGTATGCTTACCGCCGAGGTGCGCCACGGTAACGTATGCGCTACGCATTCGGGAGGTCCGGGTTCGATCCCTGGTGACATCCACTTGATCCATGGTTTTTTTTGTAGTTTCCCATGGTCGTTAGGCGAATGCTGAAATAGTTTCTTCTTTACCTTCACATAATTTCCCTTTCTTTCCGTTTTCCTCTCATCGTTAGTGTGCTTCTAGGTTTCATAGGAGATGGCGCGGATCTATGCTCAATGGAAAGATTATTCCCCTTGGATACCAGTGGGCTGCTTGATTAGTGAGTCGTTCATCACCCTCTCTCGGCGGCTCCACCAATGGCACGGTCTGCGAGCTTGGATTTCCGCGCGTCTCTGTGGCCTGTCTACCTACGACCTGTAGCCTCCTGTATGGTTCCTTCATTTCATACCTTCCTCCTGAGGGACGGTAGCCACAATATATCTCTGTAGGTCGCAGTGTGCGAGGTGTCCCCCTGCGTTGTATAACCTATTGACGTCTCCAATCTCTAATGTTGATTCTGCTGCCGGCTGCTACACTGGTTGGCTATGAGTTCTTATCCCAGGATATGCGTGGGCGTAGTGTAAAAGGATAACACCAGTTTAAATTTGAAAGAAGGTTCATTTTAGGAGGAGTTGTATTGTAGTTCGACTGTTGGGGAGCCAAACTTGAAGTAGTTGCAACCACGTACGGTACATAGCTTCCGGTGGCCTATATATCTGTGTGTGTGTGTGCCTTGGCTGCGTCAGAATTAATTTGTAGAAACATGTATCTCCTATCAGGGTGTGACACAGGTAAAGAATGAAGGCTTACACAAAATATAATTTTTACTTCACTCCTTTTATTAATTCTTCACACGATTAAATAACACTGCACTTATATTTAGGGAAGTGTGAGATTATTTATTAATTACTAGCACTTTTTAACACGTATAATATTCTCGCCGTAATGAATTTTCGTCTCACAATGGATACGAACTGCTTGGGTACGTTGCCTTCTACTGCCGTTTACCGCTTAAATTTGTAAATTTTTCTAATTCAAGTCTCTGACTGGCTAATCCTACTCCAATAGAATACTTCTATTTAACTTTCAGCATTTCTAGTTTTTGATTGGCTATTAATAAACTGTTTTAAAATATTACATTATTGTTTCCAAGAATTACTAGTAGCATTTTTAAACTTTCTAATTCATTATTGTCTTTAGATTACCTCATTGTTAGCTACTTTCGGCCTCTATTCTCACAGCTTCAATATTATTAAATTACGTAATACATTCACATAACATTTTTAAACACGTACATAATAATATAAACATTAATAAAATGACTTACATACATTTTATACATATTGTAGTATACACATATTGCTTCTAGACGGGCTGTTATTATATTTCGTATTATATAATTAAACTGAAGTCATTTAATTGTAAAAAATACTGCGTCAAATTGACTGAGAAATTTAATTTCATCTATTGAAGGTAGTTGCCGTCCATTTGAAGATAAAGAATCTGATTATGAATAGTAGCACTTGAAACTATTGCCGTGAGTCGTTAAAATGCATACCGGCAAAACCCCTCGCGATGGCCGTTAAGTAGCTGATAATCCAGCGCGGCCTTAGGCGCTATGATCTACCGATTACCGTAAAAGATTGTAAGCCCCTAAGACTGTACAGGAAAGAAAATAATATACTAATTTTAGCAATACACGCTTGTTTGTTAACTTAAGTCTCACCTAGTTTACAACTACCACACTTCTCGCGTGGGGCCAATCTTAAACTGTTATGTATGCTTTCTGACACTGTAAGTATCCCATAATTTCATTCCCTTTCTCTTTTACAATATTTCTGTCTATGTGGCTCTACAAACGTAGTGAACTTATCAGCTTAACTGCATTTCAGGAATCTTTATACTAATGCATTCCTTTCTCAGCTATTACTAATTACGTTGCTCGCTAATGACCTTTTTCTCCAACAAGTCTTTTCAACTCAGGCTTCTTACATTATACATTGATTTAATATACAGAAATTGTTTATTGCAGTAATTTCTCTGTCTTGCTATCATTTCTTTATGTAATTATTTATACGAGGGTCACTCTAAACGTTTTTAGAATAAGCAACAATGAGTAGTGGTAAGACAAAGCAACGTTTCCTATCTTCAGAGTTGAGAGAGCAACATGTGCAAGTCTGGGCGCGCATCCTCAACACCGCGTGTAACATACGCTAGGATGGATCTCAAGTGAGAGTATTTCCGTGCTATGATCTTCTATGCTTTCAAAGTCGTTTGGGGCATAGAGAATGCCTTGAAGTACTGCATCATGCATTTGGGGAGGTTTGTCCTTCGCACTCCAATATTTATCGATGGTATGCAGAGTTTAGAAGAGGAACGGATTCCCTCGAAGATGAGGACCGAGCAGGACGGCCGGCTACAGCAACAAAGGATGAAAATGTGGTGAAAGCAGAGCGCATGTTGCGGGAAGAACATCGTTGCATGTATGGTCAGATTCAAGAAGTCCTAAATATTGGATCGGCAGCAGTGAAAACAATCCTGAAAGAAAAACTTGACGTAAGGAAGCTCTGCAGTCGCTGGATCCACCACTACTTCACAACTGAGCAGAAACAAGCACGTGTGCAATGGTGCCAGGAAATATTGAAAAATTCAATAGAGGAAGATCCAAAAATATATTTAACATTGTAAGAGGTGACGAAAGATGAATTTACCAGTATGATCCAGAAACTAAACCAGTCACCGGTCTGGGTCTTCCCAGGACAGCATCCCCAATATAAGTGAAGCGAACGAGAAGTGTTGGCAAGAAGATCTGTACCTTTTAAGCAATAAACAGTACTATCCACGGAGAAACCAATACAATAACTTATTAATGTATTAAGATATGTAATTCACAGCTTCTCAGCTTCAACACATTAATAATTTCTTTCTTTAACATTTCTAATTATATAATATATAAATTCAATAACCGCCCACCTTAACGCAATATGTGTATATAACAATATAAAAAGTGTATATTAGTCATTGTATATGTTAATATTATTGTATACATGTTCAATAATGTTATGTGAGTGTATTAGGGAATTTAATAATGTAGGAGCTGTGAGAAATAGGTCAAAAGTTGCTAACAATGAGGTAATTTTGAGGCAATAATGAGTTTGAGACCTTAACAATAGCATTTCTGATTCTTGGATGCAATAATGTAATTTTTGTGACAGTTTATAAAATAGCCAATCAACAACCAGAAAAAGCTTTAGTTAAATGAAGGTATTTTATTGGACTAGGATTAGCCAAACAGAGACTAAAAAGAAGCAAAATTTACAAATTCAGAAGTCAGTTACTACTAGACAGTGTTCCTAACCGGATGTGAGATGCGTCCTCGAGAAATTTTATACGTATTTTATGTGAGACAAAAATAGTTTATGTATTAAAAAGTGCAAGTGATTGATAAACAATTCTCACAGCTCTCTCTCTGTCTCTCTCTCTCTCTCTCTCTCTCTCTCTCTCTATATATATATATATATATATATATATATATATATATATATATATATATATATATATCGGTGAAGTGTTATTTGATGCAGTAATTTGTATCACAAATTACTTAAATGTAAATAATGATTGTAATATGAATATGCATTATTATGTAACATTGATTTGAGATGTTTGTTGATTGTAATTATTGTTGGGAAGTAAGTTTATACTGCCTTACTGAAACTGACAATAATAGCGTGCAATAATGCAGCGAGGGGGTGAGCTGTTTATCATTATTAGAAACGAGGAAGTTACGTAATGTTGGCGCGTTTTTCTTTTAGAATCTTCTGGAACATTTCCCTAGAGCATATGTATTCATAATTTTCATTGGATATAAAAATAGACGCTAATGTTGGCGCGTTTTATTAGCCAATTGCAGTTCAGTTATAATCTTTAGGCATATCTGGGTGTAGGAGTATAAATAGAAGCTAGGTTAGAGGTAAAGTCCTTCGGTCCGTCAGTTCATCAAAATTCTTTGTACACTACACGTCGCATTCCCCCCAGTTCATCAAAATTCTTTGTACACTACACGTCGCATTCCCGTCAGTTCGTCGAAAGTATTTGTACGGCACACTTCGGATATCAATTTGCAGGTTACGCGTAACAGAGTTATGAAAAATCTCAAGTGTTATAAAGTTAATTATACAAAAAGTTGAAGTACGCGAATTAAGAATTATCAGTAATGAAGTTATTATAACAGTTTCAGTTTGGCGAGTGTCAAGATCAATGTGTAAATGTGATAGTTAACGTGTTCGACAATAAAAGTGTAAAACAAATTTCTTCATCAGTGTTATCTTTGGATAAAAGATTCCTTTCCGTTTACACAACCTGTATATAGAGAAGTGCTTGACCCAAAAGGATAATAGCTAGCCGGAGGACAAAGAACCAAAATTAAATTAAATAACAGTAGCATTTTTTAAACAAAAAAACTAATACTGCCGCAAATTGCTAACACCAGATGGAGCTAGCAAACCTAAAAAATTAATGACGTCACAAGATGGCTTCAACGCGTGAAGTAAACACAAATACACAAACATTATAGGTAATACCACCGCAAATTGGCTACCACAACGTGGGGCTACAATAATGTTAAATAAATAACATTATAAATAATAACTACCGCAAATTGGCGCCCAACGTGGGGCACGATGACCAGGAAAGGAGCAGAATGACCGGGAAAGAGCAGAATGAACCAGGACGTGGAGCGAATGGAGCAGTGAACTGAACTACAAGACGCAGATTCCAGAAACAACTATAGGAACGACAGACGACGCGGATGATTGGACATCGTAATTCCGAGATTAAAAGGCAACAAGGGAATTCAACTATACAGAACACCAAGACGACGTAGATTCGTAGATTCATCATAATACGACGCAGAAGCAACATATAATCTAGGAGAGAACGGTAGACAGCTGGACATCAAAGTAACATCAGCAGATAGCATCAGAAAGGTTAGAAAAGTGTGATTTTAATTCTAAAAAATGTGTAAAACAAGAAACAATGATGGAGGGGGAGAGTGTAAAAGTTAGCTGTAATTCAATACAGGTTACAGAAAATAGCTTGAACAATGTAGGATTTGAGGGAGAAAATGTTAGTGCAGAAAGTGAGAATAGAATAGCAGGAAATGTTAATTTTGATGCTAGAATGATGATGGAAATGATAAGAAATTTTTTTGAAACGTTAAGGCAAGATATGCAAAAGAGTCATATGGAATTGAGAGAAGCTATAAAAAAAAGATCATAGGAAATTAATGGAAAATATTGGTAGGAGTAATGAGATATTAGAGCAAAAAGTAGATCAAAGCAGTGATGAAATTGAAAAGAAAGTTATGAAGCTAGATAGTAGTATGCCAGAAATGAGTGATGAAAATGAGGAAGTAATAGCAAGTGAGATAGGAGAAGTTTCAAAGAAAATGCTAGACATGAGCAGGGAAATAGGTAACAAAAAAATGAGGTTAATACTAAAAGTGAACATGTTGATGTAGAATGTACAGAGTCAGGTATGAGTAACATTTCAAATGAGATAAGAGAGATGAAAGAGGTTATGAATGTAGATGTGAATCAGGCGCAAGTTAATTTCAGAGGGGAGATATTAGAAATACAGAAGGAGTCAGTAATGCAAAGAAATAAATTGTACGAAGAAGTTAAAGTTTTGCCTGTAAATAATCAAAAGCTAATTTCTGAAGTTAACAAGTACCAAGCTGTTCAGAATGAAAACTCCAATCCAGTGCAGTTTATTACAGATTTGTCAGAGTACTTTCAAAGTAAAGAGATAGTAGAAGAATCGAAAATGACAGTTGTTCAAAGATGTGTTGTTCAGGAAACTTTAGATTGTTTTCAAATGTTATCAGGGAACGAAATATCATATGAATCCTTTAAGAGGTTATTGATGAACAAATTTTTGAAGGTTAGGATACGGCTACGAGTAATGCTTAGCTACAGACAATTTGATCCAGGAGGATAAATAACAATGAGATGTAAAGTTGATGCTGGATAGTTAAAGATGAGCTGCAGAGAAATGTATTGGAACGTAAGAGGGTTAATTATTTATATATGTCATGAGAAAACAGAAATAAATTCAGAATAAAAAAAAATTAAATATTTAAAAGGGAAAATAACATTTTTTTTAAGTAACTGTAACGGCATTTGAAATTAAAACTTAATGTTATACTAAAGTAAAGTACGTAGATATAATTCCAAGAGTATTGTGAATATACAGTACAAAACAACAAAAATGGGGTAAAAGTAATTAAAACAAATATTTATGTAGCAAACAGAACATGTGAAACAGTGCCTAGATTTAAGATATGTAAATATATTTGTGTAGAGTGTGAATATTTTAGTAAATATGTATAGTAATTACAAAAATTCTTAAATGCACAAATTTTTGTCAACAACTTAAGAAAGTAAACAATTTTGTAACAGTAATTAAATAATTCAGGGTACAGTATTTGCTATAAAAAAATTGTAATGTCAGATTAAAGTCTAAAAACATTAAACCAGAGCCAGTAAATAGTGGCAAGATAAAGACAAAACATATGTCGTGTGTTAAATGCGTGTGAAGTGTTAAGTGAAAGTGATAGCGTGTGTACCAAGATTTAGGAGACTAAAAACTCAATTATAAAATTTCCAAAGAAGTTGTAAATATTTATAATTATGTTTCTAGTGGGCCATATGATGCAGTAATTTGTATCACAAATTACTTAAATGTAAATAATGATTGTAATATGAATATGCATTATTATGTAACATTGATTTGAGATGTTTGTTGATTGTAATTATTGTTGGGAAGTAAGTTTATACTGCCTTACTGAAACTGACAATAATAGCGTGCAATAATGCAGCGAGGGGGTGAGCTGTTTATCATTATTGGAAACGAGGAAGTTACGTAATGTTGGCGCGTTTTTCTTTTAGAATCTTCTGGAACATTTCCCTAGAGCATATGTATTCATAATTTTCATTGGATATAAAAATAGACGCTAATGTTGGCGCGTTTTATTAGCCAATTGCAGTTCAGTTATAATCTTTAGGCATATCTGGGTGTAGGAGTATAATTAGAAGCTAGGTTAGAGGTAAAGTCCTTCGGTCCGTCAGTTCATCAAAATTCTTTGTACACTACACGTCGCATTCCCCCCAGTTCATCAAAATTCTTTGTACACTACACGTCGCATTCCCGTCAGTTCGTCGAAAGTATTTGTACGGCACACTTCGGATATCAATTTGCAGGTTACGCGTAACAGAGTTATGAAAAATCTCAAGTGTTATAAAGTTAATTATACAAAAAGTCGAAGTACGCGAATTAAGAATTATCAGTAATGAAGTTATTATAACAGTTTCAGTTTGGCGAGTGTCAAGATCAATGTGTAAATGTGATAGTTAACGTGTTCGACAATAAAAGTGTAAAACAAATTTCTTCATCAGTGTTATCTTTGGATAAAAGATTCCTTTCCGTTTACACACCTGTATATAGAGAAGTACTTGACTCAAAAGGATAATAGCTAGCCGGAGGACAAAGAACCAAAATTAAATTAAATAACAGTAGCATTTTTTTAAACAAAAAAACTAATACTGCCGCAAATTGCTAACACCAGATGGAGCTAGCAAACCTAACAAATGAATGACGTCACAAGATGGCTTCAACGCGTGAAGTAAACACAAATACACAAACATTATAAGAAATACACTCGCATATTTAATAAAAGGAGTGAAGTAAAATTATAATCTGTGTAAGCCTACATTCTTGTCGCATCACAACCCTGCTAAGAGAAACGTGTCTTTAACAATAATACTGACGCAACCGAGACAAACATAAATATATAATATTTAAAGAAACAGTTAAATTACAAAGTTAATGTTTTTTTAAACATTTTTGCGGCAAAGGCTACCTGAAAGTACATTTCGGGCAAAGGCTACCGGAAACCGGGTACCATACGTGTGGTTGAACTACTTCAAGTTCGTCTCCCCAACAGTTGAAATATAATATAACTCCTACAATACAAACTATTTCATGTTGTACATATAATAATTAAGAGGATGTTAAAAGCATATATATTCATAATGTACACATGGTAGAGAAGAAGTATATAACGTTATAACATATAGAATACAATATAGGAGGGAAAAACCATTGTTAGCTATATAACCAGTAATATAAAATTACGAGAAATGCAGTAATATCTACGTAAGCATGTAACGAACCTTGGATTCATAATTAAGACAATGGAAGTCTGTAAAGATATATATGTAACATAAACTGCTATTGTATTGTAGCGTTAAGAAGAACGGTTGAAAGGAACGCTAACAGAAGCTTGTCAGTGTTCAAGCAGGAAGATGGTGTATAAGCTCGTCTCTAAATAGACGCTACCTACGTATTTAAAGTCTACCAGTTATACATATTTTAACATTATAAAGGTAATAGTGAATTGTGAATATATACATGTGGTTTATCTAAAATAAAATAAAAGTGAAATAATTAATATAAAATGTGTGTGTCAAAATATTTTAACCTTCTCCATACCCAACCCTGACAAAACACAAGTGCCCTTCGACACAAATACAGAAGCCGTGACACAATTATAAAATAATAATTACAACATACTAACACACACACAAGAATACAGAAATACGATCACCAGGTTGCAGTTCAAGATACGTCACGAGAGTACGGGCATCAAGACGACCTACAGGTACGTGATACAGCATCCATCATCAGCGTAGTGGGGTCCTACCAAGGGAACCGTTCTAAGACTGATCTGCGTTTAGTTTTGTTGCACCATAACAATTCCTCTGTTCACACTGCACAAGAAACAACACAGTTTCTTCAGGATACAGGAATATTTGTCCCATCTTCCATACAGTCCAGCTCTGGCTCCATGCGACTTTTTTCTATTCCCCAAAATGAAAGAAAAAATATGATGTGTTACACTCACATGACTTTCTCTACTCTTGTACAAACTATTTTTACAAACTCTTATTCTCCATCTATTTCAAATTAATCGAGATAAACATTTGCAGAAACGACCTTTTGACATGCAAAGAGAATTACATTTTACACCTAGCGTCCAGTTCTAAAAATATTTGACTATCGCTTAAGGCCTACTATGTTCCTCTTGTTTTGTATTTGCAAAGGCAATACAGAAATACAGTAGCCTTTAAGCATAGACATATCTCTTGATAGCTGGTTGCTAGGTGCAGCAATATTCCCTTTACCACAGATTAATACTCTTTGCATATTCAAGACAAAAAATGAAAAACGAATTCCCATTTGAGAAAATAAGTATTGAAAAATTTAAGGGAATAACAAGCAATATCTCAAAAATGGTTCACTCAACAAAAAAAAGTATATGACATAAATTGTGTATTTTAACGTGATCTACATTTTTTGTGTAGTAAAATTTTGTCTATCTCTTATGGCTTACCAGTTATGCAAAAGTCGTTCACAATGAAGAATACTTTTGCAGACATTCCCAGAAAATTCAAGATATAAATTTCATTTGTCATGAAAGTATCTTAAATGTATCATATTTTAATCAAAATCGTTAGAACCATTTTTGAGAAAATAAAAATTTTCAAAAAATGTTCCATGTAAAGGGTAATATGGGGTGGGGGATTTTCTTGAAAACCTTCGTGTCGCATCTCTGGAAGATACTGAACCTAAATACCAAGTTTGGTGTTTATTCGACTGTTCGTTTCTGAGTTATGCTGTTCACAGACAGACACACACACGGACATGTTTCCAAAAATGCTTTTTTTGGATTCAGAGGGCCTCAAAACAAGTATTTCCGGTGAAATCTCGGTATCGAATTTTTGTGTGGAATACAACACTTACCCTACTTACTATACGTAGTAGAGGTCAACGATTTGAGACACCTGAGGCCGCAGTATCTGCTTACGTAGAAAGTATTTGCATTCTCTCCAAAGAAGAATGACGTTCAGAATTTGGAAAGTCGTTAGAAGGGATGAGAATATTTTGAAAAGCTGCAATAATGAGATCTAATACTTCATTGCGTCCATTGTCAAAACTTTTGGAGTGACCGTATATATATCTTGCTGTCAATAATTACGGTATCAACTGGTAAGTATGTAGGAAAATAAACCTTCATCTCAATATTTTGTAGAAAAGGTATGAAAATAAAAGGATAATTGCTAGAGTGGATCCTGTGATTGTCAATCACATTTCTAAGTGAACTAGATTTATACAAGGATATTTAGAATTATTGTTCTGTGTGTTTAACTATTTGAGAAACACACTGTTGCCAAAGAGATAATGACCATCTGCTTGCATAATGCATTTCAATTATAATTTTATTTTCTTTACTTTAAAAGAACGTACTTTCCTGACGAGGTGTTCTGCTTATTCATTAAAACTTTCTTTGAATTTAGCAACGCAAAGAATACGAAACGCTGCATTACCTGAAAAAAGGAGATAAAAAGAATATATTAAAGCTGTTAATGTTCTTAAACAAAAAAATAAAGGAAGAGAAGATGAGCTGGAAAATAAAATGAGTATAAAATATGCGAGTTAAAGAAACCTTTTCAAGCGTTCCTTGAATACATCTGCGGTTTCAATGTGTGGCTTTTGAAAAGGTCACTTGAAGGTTTCCGCCCTCGTGTAACACAAAATTACTGTAGGATAGCCATAGAAATAGAATAAAGTGCTTTATTAAATACATCATGTGAATTACATATTTTTTCTACCCTTTACAAATCCGCAGGCGAGGATTATTAAAATGATTATTCTATCCGTTACGTTATTGTGACTTTGTACAGTTTTTCAACTGTCACTTCTCAGTTCTTCCCTCGCTGGGGAGACGAACACAAGACTTCCTTAATCTCTCACACCCCAGTAGCACTCACTGCCGTCACTAGCTCGCTCGGAGAATTGCTCTTGATATTGCACCAGAAACGTGCACATTAACTCGCTCATTGAGTGTCTCAAATCACACTTGACTCGACTGAGTGCTCTCGCGAGATCGCTCGCTTATATACGCTGTGCAATCTTTCACAAAACATTCTAGAACTATTTCGACACACGTTCTGGTGGAAGGGGCAGGAACATCCAGAAGGTACCGACTTCCGATAACCTTGCAACCTTCCAATGAAGCAATATGACTAAATTAATACAATATACAGATTCAAAAGTTTATCAGAAGCATGGACGACTAAATACTGATCTCTTAACAAAGAAAGAGAAAAATCTACGTATCACATTCACATTACATGTGTTGCATTCTTACAATATCTTTTTTCTTTATCCACTTCTTAATCGAGATAAGTTTTCATTAAACATTTCGTTGTAGGCATAAAAATAATACAGTAGGCTAAAGCGATAGTCAGATTTTTTAAATGTGGGTTAGCTATGTGATAGCTTTTGAATTCCACGCTGTTTGCATGATCGCAAAAAAAAAGCAACCCACCACCTGAAAAAAAAGTGTTTGACAATTCAAGTCAATAACAAGCAATATCGCAGAAATGGTGTACCCTAAAGAAATTCAATTGTTTACTTTCTCTGCTATGTATAGTAAGTAGGGGAAGTATTGTATCCTACCCAAAAAAGGAAGTGTCAAGATTTCACAGGAAATATAAGTTTTGAGACCCCTGAACTCCCCCCACTCCCCTAAAAGCAATTTTACTTCTTCTACTACGTATAGTAAGTAGGGGAGGTATTGTATTCCACCCAAAAATTCAATATCGAGATTTCACTGGAAATACATGTTTTGAGACCCCTGAATAACACCTTTAAAATAAAATCCGTATGTGTGTCTGTGAAGAGCATAACTCAAAAACGAAAACTCGGATAAATAACAAGCTGGCTATTTAAGTTCAGTATCTTCCAAGGATGCGACCCGAAAATTTTCAAAAAAATACCCCCATCTCAGACTAACAGTCTTTTGAAAATTTTGATTTTCTAAAAATGGCTCTAAATTTTTTTATTAAAATATCATATATTTAAGACATTTTCATGACAGATAAAGCGTATATCTTGAATTTTTTGGAACTGTCCCCAAAAGTCCTCTTCATTCTGAATGACATTCACTTAACTGGTAAACCGTAAGAGATAGACAAAATTGTTCTACACAAAATGTTAGGAAATAAGTTTACACGGCCTCACTGAAACTGACAATAAGAGCGGCAACAATGAGCGAGGGGGTGAGTTGTTTTTCAATTATAAGAGGCAAGCAAATGACGTCACAGTAGCGCGCTTTTCTGTAGAAATGGAGGGAATGTCTTCCCTAGAGCATATGTATTCGTAATTTTGATTGGATATAAATATAGACGATAATGTTGGCGCGTTTTATTAACCAATAGCAGCTCTGTTATAATGTTAAGGCATATTGGGGTGAGGGAGTATAAATTCCGTGCCATAGACGGATAATGCGCAGTTTGACAGAATAATTCACAAGGCAAATGTCGTTCAGTCCAACAGAAGGATTCGCGGGTAATACGTCGTTCAGTCCAACAGAATCATACAAAGGTTATACGTCGCACAGTTTAAGAGAATCGTTCACGCGTTATACGTCGCGCAATTCTACAGAATCTCTCGCGTCATGAAGTTAGTTATAAATGTGAAATACGCGAATTAATAATGTGCAGCAAATAAGTGATTATAGTGATATTAGAAAATATAAGAGTTTCAGTCGGGCTTGTGTCAAGAGTCAATATGTGAAATTAATTAATTGTGACGGTAATAAAAGTGTAAAAACAAATTCTTTTATAAGTGTTATCTTTCAGTAACAAATCCTTTCCGTTTACACACCCTGTTCAAGAGATTTGCTCGACTGAGTAGTAATAATAGCTAGCCGGAGGACAAAGAACCCAACATTTAAAGTAGTAAAGCAATAACAGGCGGTCAGCAATAAGATAACACGAAGTGACCGCGACAAATTGGCTTCCATAAGTGGTACAGATAAACATGAAGCATCTTCCAACTACCAACAAATATTCTACTTCAATAAGCTTTTGTACGCTTTTTTATGTCCTGGGCATGCAAAGAGAATGTAATGCTCCACATAGCAACCAGCTCTTAAAACAGTTGAGTATCGCTTAAAGCCTACCATATTCCCCTTGCACCTACAAGAAAATTAACAATAAGATAGTTTCTGGAAATGTTTATCTCCATTAACATGAAGTAGTTGGAGAATAAACGTTAGTAAGAGTAGTTTATATAAGAGTAGAGAAGGTCATGTGAGTGTAACACAAGATTTTTAATATGTGTGGATGTCCGTGTCTGTATGCCTTTGATCAGTAGTTCCCGAGGACGCGGGTTCAAACCCGGCGGAGGGCGATGAATTTTTTCGGGCGTAAAATTCCTTAGCATGGGTTCCTTCAGAAGGGAAGTAAAGCCGGTGGTCCAGTGTTGTAAATTTACGGCACGTAAAAGAACCTCAAGCCTGGTAAAGAGGTCTCTGGGCAAAATTTCCGGTCTTTCACTCACAATATAGAAGGAACGCTAAGGACCACAGCAGTTAAAGAGCGTCTGTAAATAAAACTCAATTTAATTTGATCAGCATAACATAAAAACGTAAAGTCAGATGAACAACTAACTTGGAATTTAGACTCAGAATCTTCTAAGGAAGCGACACAAGATTTTTAAAATAAAAAAACTGATGTGTTACACTCACATGACTTTCTCTACTCTTGTACAATCTATTTTTACAAACGCCTATTCTCCATATGCTTCATGTTAATCGAGATATCGAGATGTCAATCTTATTGGTAATTTTCTTGTAGATGCAAGGGGAATATGGTAGCTTTTAAGCGATAGTCAAATATTTTAACGCTGGTTGCTATGTGGCGCATTCCATTCGCTTTGCATGTCCAGGACATAAAAAAATGAATAACGAATTTGAGAAAAAGTATAAGTATTGGAAAATTTAAGGACATAACAAGCAATATCTCGAAAACGGTTCACTCAACAAAAGAAATGTATATGACATAAGTTGTGTATTTTAACGCGATCTACATTTTTTGTGTAGTAAAATTTTGTCTATCTCTTATGGTTTACCAGTTATGCAAAAGTCGTTCACAATGAAGAATACTTTTGGAGACATTCCCAGAAAATTGGAGATATACATTTCATTTCTCATGACATTATCTTAAACATATGATGTTTTGATCAAAATCGTTAGAGACATTTTTGAGAAAATTAAAATTTTCGAAAAATGTTCCATGTAAAGGGTAGTCTGGGGTGGGGGGATTTTCTTGAAAACCTTCGTGTCGCATCTCTGGAAGATACTGAATCTAAATACCAAGTTTGGTGTTTATCCGACTGTTCGTTTTGGAGTTATGCTGTTCACAGACACACACACACACACACACACACACACACACGGACATGTTTCCAAAAATGTTTTTTTTGGATTCAGGAGGTCTCAAAACATATATTTCCGGTGAAATCTCGGTATCGAATTTTTGGGTGGAATGCAATACTTCCCCTACTTACTATACGTAGTAGAGAAATTAAAAATCCCCCATTCTCTAACTACGCTTTACATGGAATATTTTTTGAAATTATTTATTCTTTAAAAATAGCTTTAAATATTTTGATTAAATACCTATATTAAAGATATTTAAGGAAAAATAAAGTCCATATCTTAAATTTTCTGGGAATAGCCTGTGAAGCCTCTTCATTGAGAAGAAATTTTCTACAGTCTTGTGTAACTGGTAAATGTTAAATGATAGAACAAAACGTATCACACAAAAAGTGTTGATCTCTTTGAAGCACACAATTTATTTCAAATAAGTAAATGTAGCTGTTTCTGTAAAGGTTTATCTCGATTTAAGTTAATTGTACAGGAGATTAGAATTTCGAATAAATGATTTGTGTATGCGCTAATAAGCGATAGAGGACAGAGAAAGTTGCGTGAATGGAACACACAAGATTTTTTGTGTAGTAAGACTTTTTCTATGTCTTACGTTTCACAAATTATACAAAACTTGTTCAGAATAAAGAGGGCTCTACAGGATATTCCCAGAAGATTATAGATTGAGAAAGGATTATTTTAGGAGCTGTATCGTATTCCAACTGTTGGGGAGCGAACTTGGAAGTTTGTTTGCAATCGTACGTATGGTACCCGGTTTCCGGTAGCCTTCGCCACAAATGTACATTCAGGTGGCCTTTGCCCCAAGTTTAAGAAAATTAACTTTGTAATTTAAACTGTTTCTTTAAACATTATATATTTAAGTTTGCCTCGGCTGCGTCAGTATTTATTTTAGAGACACGTTTCTCTTAGCGGGGTTGTGGTGTGAGAAGAATGTAGGCTTACACAGATTATAACTTTACTTCACTTTTATTAATGCTTGACACGATTTAAATAACACTTCACTGATATAGAGAGAGAGCTGTGAGAGATGTTTTTATTAAATACTTGCAGTTTTTAATACGTAAACTATCTTTCGTCTCACAAGAATACGTATTAAATCTTTCGAGGACGTGTCTCGCGTCCGGTTAGGAACACTCTTTGCAGGCACCTGAACTGATTTGAACCGCCTAAACTTGTAAATTTCTGTATTTCAAGTACCTAATTGTTACCTGATTGTTAGCAACTTTTAACTTATTATTCTCACAGCTCCTACATTATTAAATTACGTAATGCATTCACATAACATTATTACACATGGATACAATAATATAAACATATACAATGACTGTAATATGCACTCCTTATATACTGCTACATACACATATTGCTTCAAGGCGGGCTGTTATTGATTTACTTATTATATAATTTGACTAAAATCATTTAAATGTTGAAAATACTGCCTTGAGATATAAGTTTTATTTGTCATTTAATATTTTAAACATATATGTTATTTTAGTTAAAGTCATTAGATGCATTTTTGAGAAAATAACAAACGTGTTGGAAAGGGTGTTTCGACTGAGGGATTTTCTCCAAAATCTTCTTGTCGCACTCGCATACACACACACAAAGTGTTTTTTGGGGGTTTATGAAGACTCAAAACGTATATTTTTGGTGAAATCTCTGTTTCAACTTGTGAATGGAGCACCATACTTGCTCTACTTGCTATAGGTAACAGCTGAGGAGGTAAAGATAGACATTTTAAGAGATTTGCAGCATCAGAAGCAGGATAATGGCTGTGGTGTATTCTCAAGCAGTAAGCAAGGGTGCATGTTTAGCCGCGGGGGATAAAAGCTTATTATCATGTAATTTACTGCCTCACCCTCTGCATACATAAAAACATCTGACAGCAAGATAACGGAGAACTCTCTCACAGCATGCTACCTTAACGTGTAACAGTCATACGACTTTCTCCAGACACTATCATTTACTTCCTCTTTTTGTCGAGATAAGCCTTCGCAGAAATGCTTTCGTTACATATTTTTTGCGGGTACAAGAAGATAGTCAAATGTTTAAAAAGCGGGTTGCTGTATGCCTGCCTTAAAATATTCCTCCTTGCGTTATATCTTGAGGGAAAAAAGAAGGGTGATTTAGAATTCGAAAACTGATAAAGTATTGAACCATTAACAACTATTTAGAAATGGTAGATGATGGAAAATTGTTTGAAATAAATTGTGTGTTGTAAACAGATCTATAATTTATTGCGTAACAGATTTCTCTATTCCTTATAGTTTTCTCATTATACAAAATTATATAAAGTTCCTTCTGAATGAAGAAGAATTTACATGCCAATCTAAGAAAATTCAAGGTATGCATTTTATTTGTCATATAAATAACTTAAATACTGTGTGTATATAAAAACACCGACAACGTTTACTATGTTAAGCGGGACATTAACGTGAACATTTTTCAAGAGGGTACCCAGTCCAGAAATACATGTTTGGACGCTGTGGGGCGCACAATTCTGCACAACATTCATGTTTGTGCAGACGTGCGCAAGTGGTTAGAAGCAACCATTACAGGTTCAGTGTGAATGTATGGCCTGGGACGACCAGATTATTGGTCCGTTTTGCAAGGGTTTATTTGGATTAAATGTAGCAGATAGAAGAATAGGTTTTAGTAATGATACTTTATATACCCACTAATAAAGATAGAGGGTAGAGAAAGTCATGTGAATGTATCTCAACAGATTTTTTTCTATCTACTACATTTTAATCCAAATAAAACTTTACAGAAATAGCTACATTACACATTTCGTTATTGATACAAAGAGAACAGCGATAGTCAAATGTTTAACAACTAGACGCTATATGCTGGCCTTAAAATTCCGTACTGTTTCCATGACATCGCGAGAAACAACTGAATGTTGAAAGGTCTTCAACAGAATAGCTTATTTCAATGTGCATTACGTTTTCGTCTATCGTTTAACGCTTACCAATTATACAAGATTATACAAAATTCTTTCCGCATGAAAAGCACTTCAAAGGCTGTTCCCAGAAAATTCAATATATAGTTTTTATTAATCATAAATATATCCTATTTTCATGAAAATCGTTGGAGTCATCTTGCACCACTTGGCCTCTTCACACCCAGAGTTGTTAAACATTGTGGAAATTACTACTACGTAGAAACTAGGAATCGAAAAGAATCACCGGTATATACAATTTATTATAAAGGTTTTGTATTTGTTAACAATTTCATCATCAGCTTGCTTTAACATTTTACATGCTTCTGAATTACAAATAATATGCTCGAAGACAATAGCGTAATATACTCTTTCACCTTTTTGCAATTTAAGTTACACTACATATCGAGAGTATTTCTGAAACAGTGAATAATACAATGCAATATTACATGAGCTGAAAAGTATAAATGCTTCTCCCGTGAATGTAAACTTAGAAACACTAGGAGTAAATAGGTTAAATTTTGAAAATAATTTAGAAAAGCGAAAGGTTATTCTTGGTGATTATGCCGAATCTCGCCGTCACGAAACCAGAACACGAGTCTGGGTGTCATCCACTCGGTCCCTGGCCATAGAGTGAGTTTGCTGCCTGCCCAGAAGTTGATGTTGACCACGAGCGTGTTAGCGCTGGCGCCACTAGCGTAAAGCGAACCAGCCAAAGGTAACTCTGCACGACGCTTTGAGTTGTGCAATGCTGAATTACGCCATGCATGACGACATCTTTTTCGAAGTTTCGGTTGTTAATTGTTTCGCTCGATGACCCACGTCATTATTTACGAAGCATTGGGCCGTTCTTGAGCTGGTTGCATAAGCCATGACCAAGGGGGAGCGGCGAAGGTTGTAAAGGTTAGTTTGAGATGGGGGGGGATTTTCCTCAAAATCTTTTCAAGGTACTGAACCTAAATATCAGGTTGTTACTTTCTTTGCCACATACATAGTAGATACAGAATGTATTGCATCCTACCTAAAAATTTGATGCCGAGAAGCAGAAATACATGTTTTGGACCCCCCCCGAATCCAAAAAAAGCATTTTTAGAAAAAGATCCGTGTAGTGTTTGTGAGTTATGCTGTTCATAACACACAGACATACACGAACATTTTTTCTAAAATTGCTTTTTGGGGATTAAGGGGTCTCAGAACAATATTTCTATTGAAATTTTGGTATTGGATTTTTGGGTGTAATACCTATGGTATGTCGCAGAGAAAATGGAAAGGAGTGCCTAAATTCGAATCTAAGACTCCGCCCGCTATATTCTTCTTCTATGTGTGTTTGTGACAACTGCTTATGAAGTATAGTGGTTGCCATGGTCACCAATAACTCAGTGCAATCAGCAGTTTGAGAAACACCGGGTTAAAGAACTTGGCACAGATAACCTCGTACAGAGTAATTACAGGCCTGTTGGTTTTCCCGCGTTATAAGAGCATTGCCTGTGGTTTATATTTCACTTGAACTCACAAAAGCGCCTCTTACACAAGCCCCTTCTAATCATTAACCTCTTGTCTATAAATTAAACAGGCTTTGTTGGTTTGAACTATAGAGTTAAATATAATGCTTCATACTTCGGTTTCAGTTCCTTCGTTTTTACTTTCCCTACTATTTCGCTATATTAAGTAGAGGAAGTGCTGAATTCCACCAAAATATTCCATAACAAGATTTCTCTAGAAATGTATGTTTTTAGGCTCTCTGAAACCAAAACATCTAATGTGTTACATTTTTTAACTAGTGTCTCTATTTACTACATTTTAACACAAATAAACTTTTTAGAAATAGCTACATTACATACTTCGTTATAGATACAAAGAGAACAGCGATAGTCAAATGTTTAACAACTGAACGCTATATGCTGGCCTTAAAATTCCATACTGTTTCTATGACATCGCGAGAAACAACTGAATGTTGAAGGGTCTAAAGAATGATCAAGCAATCAACAATTCTAACCATTAATGACGAATATCTCGGAAACGGCTGTGGCCACAAAAAGGTTAGTTGAAACAAATTGTGTGTTTTAAAGAGATCTACATTTTTGTGTAGTAGGTTTTTATCTATCGCTTAACGTTTACCAGTTATAGAAGATTACACAAAACTCCTTCCCAATGAAGAGCACTTTTCTCAGAAAAGTCAAGATATCCATTTTAATTGTCACATAATATCTTCTATGTGTGGCGTTTCAATCAAAATCGTTACAACCATTTTTGAGAAAATAAAAATCTTCAAAATATGTTTCATATAAAGGGTAGTTTAAGTGGGGGATTACCTTGTAAATCTTCGTATCGCATCTTTAGTAGATACTGAACCTAAGTATCAAGTTTGCTGTTTAAGCGAATCTTCATTTTCGAAATTTACTGTTCACACACATACAGATACACACCACTATTTTACTTAAAATGCCTTTTTGGATTTAGCGAGACTCAGAACATGTATTTCGGTAAAATCTCGGTATCGATTTTTTGGATGCAATGCAATACCTTCACTACCTATTACACGTGGTACAGAAAGTACAAAATGTGATGTGATACATTCACATACTTTCTCCACTACGTAGAGTAAGTAGGGGAAGTATTCTATTTCACCACCCAAAAATTCCATACCGAGATTTCACCGGAAATAAATGTTTTGAGACCCCCTGAATCCAAAAAAAGCATTTTTGGAAACATGTCCGTGTGTCTGTGAACAACATAACTCAGAAACGAACAGTCGGATAAACACCAAACTTGGTATTTAGGTTCAGTATCTTCCAGAGATGCGACACGCAGGTTTTCAAGAAAACTCCCCCACCCCAGATTACCCTTTACATGGAACATTTTTCGAAAATTTTAATTTTCTCAAAAATGGCTCTAACGATTTTTATTAAAATATCATGTGTTAAAGATATTTTTATCACAAATAAAATGTATATCTCGAATTTTCTGAGAATGTCTCCAAAAGTATTCTTCATTGTGAACGACTTTTGCATAACTGGTAAACCATAAGAGGTAGACAACATTTTACTACACAAAAAATGTAGATCGCGTTAAAATACACAATTTATGTCATATATATTCTTTTTGATGAGTGAACTATTTTCGAATTATTGATGCTATTCGCTTAAATTTTTCAATAATTATTTTCTCAAATGGGAATTCGTTATTCATTTTTTTTTGTATTGGATATGCAAAGAGTATTAATCTGTGGCAAAGGGAATGGTGCTGCGCCTAGCAACGAGCTATTAAGAGAGATGTATGTGCTTAAAGGCTACTGTATTTCTATATTGCCCTTGCAAATACAAAACAAGGTGAACATAGTAGGCCTTAAGCAAGAGTCAAATATTTTTAGAACTGGTCGCTATGTGTAAAATGTAATTCTCTTCGTATGTCAAAAGATCGTTTCTGCAAATGTTTATCTCGGTTAATATGAAATAGATGGAGAATAAGAGTTTGTAAAAATAGTAAAGAAAGTCATGTGAGTGTAACACAATCAGATTTTTTAAAATAAATTGTGTCTTTTAAATAGAACCTCATATTTTGTGTAGTAAGGTTTAGTCTAATGTTTAATGTTCACCACTTACACGAGATCATACAAAACTTCTTCAGGATGAACACGGCTTCATAGGCTATTCCTCCAAAACTCAATATTTACATTTTATTTCTTATGTGAATATCTTTCATGTATGCTATTTTAATCAAAATTGTTAGGGCCTTTTTTAGAAAATTAAATAATTTGTAAAATGTTTCATTGAAGCGGTAGTTCGGGGTGGGGGATTCTGTTTCAAACTTCGTGTCGCATCTTTGGAAGATTTGGTATTTATCTGACCTTTCGTTTTTGAGATATGGTGTTCACAGGCATACTGACAGAGACACACGGGAACGTTTCCAAAAATGCTTTATTTGGAAGTTGTTTTTGTTGTATTGTTATTTGCCCCACGCTTTGAGAGCCAATTTGAAGTAGGAGTTGTAATGTAGTTCAACTGTTGGGGACCGCACCTGTGGTACCCGGTATCCTTCATTCCAAATTTAAATATATTAACTCTGTATTTTGACTGTTTCTTTAAATATTATATATTTATGTTTGGCTAGGCTGCGTCAGTATTATTGTTAGAGACATGGATTTCTTTGCAGGGCGGCTAAGAACGTAGGCTTACACAGATTATAATTTTTACTTCACTACATTTATTAATCCTTGACACAATTTAAACAGCACTTCACTGATATAGAGAGCTGTGAGATTTATTTAATTATTTGCAGTTTTTAACACGTAAACTATTCGCGTCTCACACTGGATATGTATTAAATTTCTCGAGGACGCATCTCGCGTCCGGTTAGGAACACTGTCTACAACCTCGCCTCCAGTTATGAGCGCTGTCTACAAGCAACTGAACTCTGAATTTGTAAATTTTGCTATATTTCAGTTTCTGTTTGGCTAATCGTAGTCCAATAGAATACTTTCATTTAACGTAAGCTTTCTTTCTGGTTGTTGATTGGCTGTTTTATAAACTGTCTCAAAAATTACATTATTGTTGCTCCAAGAATTACCAGTAGTATCATTACTTTCCAATTAATTATTGCCTTAAGGTTACCCCATTGTTAGCAACTTTTAACCTATTATTCTCACAGCTCCTATATTGTTAAACTACATAATACATTCACATAACATTATTACACATGTATACAATAATATAAATATATACATTTACTGTAATATACACTTTTTATACATTGTTACGTACACATCTTACTTTAAGGCGGGCTGTTATTCAATTTAGATATTATATAATTAGACTGAAATCATTTAAGTGTTAAAAATGCTGCCTCAGTTTGGATTCAGGAGCCTCACAACATGTATTTCCGGTAAAATCTCTGTACCGAATGTTTTGATGGATGCAATACTTCTCTTACTTAAGTACCAGACAAAGTAGAAAGGGTTTTTGTGTTTGTGTGCCTCTCTGTGTATGACTGTGTTTGTGAACAACATAACTCAAAAACGAAAAGTGTTGTAACTATAAAACTTGCTGTTTAATTCAGTAGTCTTCAAAGGTGCGACACGAAATCGCACAAACCATGGAACATATTGTCACGCAGCGGCTATGACTCAAGGTTATCGTAAGCTGGTCGCTGGGCACTCGGAGATAAACAACGATAAATAGCGCTCGCCAGCGTAAACACCGGAAGTGCTACCGCTAGATGACCAGAATCCTCTGGATGTTTCTCTTTTTAGAATGTTCAAGAACCCTATGGAAATATATGCAAGCCTTCCTGCGGGAACATTCAGTTGAATTGCGTCAGTCAGTGAGCGAGCGAGTTGGTGGGCAACGAGAGTTACTGCGGAACAAGAGATTAAAGAAATCTTGTGTTTGATTCCGGAGAGAGTGAAGAGTGCGGAAGGAGAGACCAGGTCATGAAAAAGTGAAGTGGTGGGAAAGTTGAAGTAGATAAAACTCAGTTGGAACTGAGAGAAGTGACAGTTGAAAAACTCAACAAAGTCACAATATTTCAAAATTTTTATTTTCTCAAAATTTCTAACAATTTTGATTAAAATACCATATATTAAAGATACTTACATGTCAAATAAAAAAATATATATATATTGAATTTTCTGGTAATAGCTTTTGAAGTGTTCTTCATTCTGAATGGCTTTTGTATAAATGGTAAACCTTAAGAGATAAACAAAATCATACTACGCAAATGTAGATATCGTTAAACCTTACAATTTATACTAAACAGAATTTTTGTGACATTAAGTATTTCCGAAATATTCATTGTTATTGATTTGAATTTTCTGAGGAGTAAAATTGCTACGAGTATTCCTGTCAAATAAAGAGAACGGAATTTCAAAGCCATCTCCTAGTGACCCGCTTTGACTATCGTTTAGGTCTACTCTATGCCCCTATTCCCACTGTTCTTAGGAAATGTATGATAATACCATTTCTGCAAATGTTTACCTCAAATAAGATGAAGTAGATAGAAGAATAAGATTTTTTAAGAATGTTTTGTTGAATAACGGGTAGAGAAAGTCATGTGAATGTAATATCCGAAAATGTTGTTGTAGACATTGTGAACTTTAATTGAACTTTGTTCCAAGCTTATTATGTGGTTATCAACCCAATCCTACAAATATATAATTATTTTAATATATAAAATTTGGTTATTAAAGCGCGCGCGTTGTATGATTTTTTTTCAGGGGACTACGTAGTCTTTATTTCCTGTGAAAGCTCGATGTTGAATTTGTTATTGGAATATAAGATTTTCTATAGGTAAGTAGTAGAAAAGGTAAACGGGGGAGGAAACAGAAAGGATCCCATATTTGAAAGGCAATGAAGTATCTATGACCTTATTTGCTGATGCTAATAGCCTCTTCATTAGAGGAAACTGCAGGGAAAGCCTCAAAGAAACTGTTTAATTGGTTTATATCTAACAAGCTAGTGGTGAAAGAAAATAAAACTGTATCAATGACGTTCCGTCATAAAATATTCAAGACCTTTGAGAACTGTGATGATGTGGCGTGTATGTGTGTGTATTGTCACGCCAGATACATTATTGCGTCGTTGGCGACAGCATTGTTGATGTAATTCTTTTGGCTGGGGTTTTGAAGTTCCGTCTGGCATA
The DNA here is from genome assembly GCA_030765065.1 of Deroplatys truncata. Taxonomy (NCBI): domain Eukaryota; kingdom Metazoa; phylum Arthropoda; class Insecta; order Mantodea; family Mantidae; genus Deroplatys; species Deroplatys truncata. The sequence continues at coordinate 262,764,792 of CM060976.1, read as the reverse complement.
GCTGGTGATCATAGTTAGTGGTGGAGAGCGGGAGAAGTGAGCGTTACTTTTTTGTGTGTTGTGTGGTGTGCGTCACTTTTGGTCGACTGTTGAGCCTGAAAGGTTGTATGTGAATCGTTTGAATGTAACCTCGTGTGTGTAGCATCTCCCCTAAATTTCTTCCTTTATCTTTTGTGTGTGATGTAGGGGCACCGAGCTTATATTGAATAAACCACAGGTAATGTGACTAATGAGAAACTCTGTGTATTTTTATAACTATCCCACGCCTGCTCTGAAATGTGTTGTTTAAGATTATGGTCCTCTTGCTGCCTCTGCAACTATGCCTCCCAATGTGCATGCAGGGGTAACTAAAATGTAATATTAAGCTGTAAACTTTTTGGCCTCACCCCAGTATGTAACATTTTCCCAATTGGGTCTAAACTCATGAAAAACGAAACCCACACAAAGTATTCTGTCCTAAGGATTGACAATAATTTAATTTGGAACAATCATATTGAAAAACTGGCCATTAAACTGAGTAAAATAAATTTTCTTCTGTATCTATTAAACAAAAGGGTTTCTAAGATGTATCAGAATGCCTACTTTGCATAGTTCTGCTCCCAAATGTCTTATGGGATTGTATTGTGGGGTCATTCAGTTAATAGTAATACAATATTTAGATTGAAACAAAACAAAATGTAATCAGGATAATTTTTCCCCTCTATTTAACTCTCGCATTAACTCCTTGGCCATATCGCGATGGATCTGTTGGTCGATAACTCTTAGAACGATAAGTGATGGACAGTTAGCGTTCTAGGTCTCATCCCTGTAACCACCTGCTTCATGCCGTGCAGATGGCATTAGGGTGGCTTCCAGTCCAACCGCCGCCCTCACAGAGAAAGGCAGACAGTTAGCCTTCTAGGTTCCATCACTGTAACCACCTACTTCATGCCGTGCAGATGGCATTAGGGTGCCGTCCAGACCAACCGCCACGTACATTTAGCCTTCTAGGTCTCATCCCTGGAAAATGCCGTCTTGCTTCGTCACGTGCCCACAGAGACCGCCAGTTTATGGAAGCCGGATCTTCTGCTTCGTGCCGTGCAGATGACGTTAGGGTGCCGTCCAGTCTAACTGGTTACATTGTCCGCGGATAGATGGCATAGCTTTCGCTATTACCACTTATTTTTCATTTTACTATTGTTGTAGACTTAAGGTGGAACTTTGGATTTTGGTATTAAATATCCAATCCGGTATTTACCTTGGCGACTGAGGAAAACCACGAAAAACCTCACACAGATTGGTCGGCCCACGGGATTTGAACCCGGGACCTCCCGAATGCGGGCCACATACTCTACGGCCTGAGCCATTCCACTCGGTTCAGAATAATTGTGGGGATGCCTAGTTTTAAAAAATAAAACATACTGGCACTACCATGTGAGTATTTGAAACAGTTATTTGTGTAAAGAGAAATATGCCAAGTCTAACAACCAATTCTGAATTACATAACCGCAACACTAGAAATAAAACTGAATTGCAAGTCAGTTTTCTTAAAACGATCTTCTTTGAGAAATCATTTAAACCTACTGGTACTAAATTATAACTAATATGATTTTCCGGGCTGTTATCCCGTGGTCTGCTGAAGAAAGATTTCCCAGACGTTTCGTCCACAACTGCGGTGGACATCTTCAGTGGCGCGGACGAAATCTTCTCGGTGAAAGTATCGCAGCGTCTGATGCGTTGGCCGTTAGTGCCGCTCTCTTTATAGTGTGGGCGCTCTCTGCTGATTGGCCCGCTGGTATGAGGGGGCTGGCGCCGGCTGTGTTGTTGCTCTCTTCTGATTGGCTCGCAGTGTTTTTCGGTTTAGTATGACCTTTCTTGTTTTTGATGACTAGATGCCAGTTACTGTTGAGTTTCAATGCTTCTTCTTTCCTATTGAAATTATTGGGATGTTTATAAATCTCTATTGCTTCGCGTTGTAGCCGGGTATGGTAATGCTTTATGGAGGAAAGAATGTTGGTGTCCTGAAATCTAATAATGTGTTCGCCCTCGGCTTCAATGGCATGTTCGGCGACTGCCGATTTTTCTGTATGGCCCAGGCGGCAGTTTCTTTTGTGTTCGCTCAGTCTGGTGTTAGCGCTCCGCTGTGTGGTACCAATGTACACTGAACCACACGAACAAGGAATACGGTAAACACCGGCCGATGACAGGGGGTCTCGGGGGTCTTTGGAAGAGCTCAGTAGGCTGTTTAATTGTCTTGTAGGTTTGAATACTGTTTTGACGTTATGACGTTGAAGTATATGTTCAATACGGTCAGTGACATTTCTGAAATATGGCAGAAAGACGATGGACTTGCTTTTGGGTTGGTCCTGAGTAGCCGGTCGGGGCTTGGCCGGACGGCAGGCTCTTCTCACCTCTTGGACTGAATAACCATTTGATTGTAGAGCTGTTTCTAGGTGTCGGATTTCTTGTGGAAGTAAGTGGTTATTCAGTATTCAGTCCAGGAGGTGAGAAGAGCCTGCCGTCCGGCCAAGCCCCGACCGGCTACTCAGGACCAACCCAAAAGCAAGTCCATCGTCTTTCTGCCATATTTCAGAAATGTCACTGACCGTATTGAACATATACTTCAACGTCATAACGTCAAAACAGTATTCAAACCTACAAGACAATTAAACAGCCTACTGAGCTCTTCCAAAGACCCCCGAGACCCCCTGTCATCGGCCGGTGTTTACCGTATTCCTTGTTCGTGTGGTTCAGTGTACATTGGTACCACACAGCGGAGCGCTAACACCAGACTGAGCGAACACAAAAGAAACTGCCGCCTGGGCCATACAGAAAAATCGGCAGTCGCCGAACATGCCATTGAAGCCGAGGGCGAACACATTATTAGATTTCAGGACACCAACATTCTTTCCTCCATAAAGCATTACCATACCCGGCTACAACGCGAAGCAATAGAGATTTATAAACATCCCAATAATTTCAATAGGAAAGAAGAAGCATTGAAACTCAACAGTAACTGGCATCTAGTCATCAAAAACAAGAAAGGTCATACTAAACCGAAAAACACTGCGAGCCAATCAGAAGAGAGCAACAACACAGCCGGCGCCAGCCCCCTCATACCAGCGGGCCAATCAGCAGAGAGCGCCCACACTATAAAGAGAGCGGCACTAACGGCCAACGCATCAGACGCTGCGATACTTTCACCGAGAAGACTTCGTCCGCGCCACTGAAGATGTCCACCGCAGTTGTGGACGAAACGTCTGGGAAATCTTTCTTCAGCAGACCACGGCATAACAGTCCGGAAAATCATATTAGTTATAATTGTGACACCGGCCGTGAAAACCTACGTTCTTACACTACTGGTACTAAGTTATACAATCAGCTTCCTATATATTTAAAAGTCTAAATTCTGAACTCAGATTCAAAAACAAAATCCTCAATTTCTTATTAATTCATCAGTTTTATTCAAACAATGAATTCAGGAATCGCTGCATAGGAATGACTTAAAGTGAGGCGAATGTTATCATATCTACCCGTATTTAACTATTCAATTATAGCTAGGAAAATTCTAATGCCTGTTTTACGTACTCTGATATATGTGACCGAGACCTGAGACGTTAAATCAGTGGACAGGAAGACGCAAGGTCCGCCTCCAATGGTAGTAAAACTGAAAACTCGTTGAATATATACCAAGAATGCTATTAATACTTCGTAATAATTAAAAACGGTTAATATTTTGAGCATTGCATTGTAAACTTATTGATCTTAGTAAATACTACTGAAAATGATGTTTGACGTGTCCTGCACTGTATTAATATAACTTGGGAATTAAATAAATTACAATTACAATTCTCTTCTCTTAAGGGAAAATGGGAAAGGGGAAATTACATTTTAAACTTTTTCAATAGTCTTATTAATTGGAATTTCTTGTTTAATTTTTATGTAAGAGTCATTTAAATGAAACCCGTTCACTTGTATAAAGTAATGGTAACGATTTTATTAGCTCAAAAATAGTCACCAAAACTGTTGGTACATTTATCCCATTGCGACACTAGCCGGTTGATTCCATCTTTGAAGAAGCTAGTAGACTGCTGTTGGACCCATTCACACACTTCATCGTCCGTCGTGAATCGATGTCGTGAATAGCTTGTTTTAGAGGTCCTTAAACATGAAAGTCACACGGTGAAAGGTCTGGACTGTACGGTGGATGTTCCAGCATTTCCCATCGAAACTGCTTTATAACGTTGCCTTCACCGTATTGGCAGTGTGTGGGCGGGCATTATCATGCAGGAGAATAACCCCATTGGACAACACGCCCGGGCGTTTCGACTTGATGGCTCGTCTAAGGTTCTGTAAAGTGGCCTGATAACGCTGGGCATTGATGGTGGCTCCCCGTTCCAGCAACTCGACAAGCAGTGGACCCTTGTGGTAAAAAAGGACATCATGACTTACCAGGAGTAGTGTGCACGGTCTTTGATTTCTTTGGAGGTGGTGAAGTCGCATGTTTCAACTGCTTGCTCTGACACTTGCTTCCCGTTCAAAATAGTGACACCATGTTTCTTCACTAGTGACAATATGCGACAGAAAGCCGTATTCCTCCTCATGATAACGTCGCAGATGACTCAAAGACACGCCATTCGAGTATTGTGCTGTTCGGCGGTCAGCTGGTGGGGAATCCACGCGCACAAACTTTTCGAAATTTCAAGTGTTGATGCATTATGGTGTAAATGGTGCCCACGCTAATACCCAGTAACCGATGGATCTCGTCCACGGTGATTCTGCGGTTGTCCAAGACTAAACTATTCACTTCCGCAATAATTTCAGATGTGATGACACGATGAGCCTGTCCAGGACGAGGCATCGTCTTCCAGTAACTCGCGCCCCTCAAGGAATCTTTTGCATCATTCCACCACACTTAATGACACAGGCTGTACTCACCGTGCACAGCCATCATCCGTTGATACATTTCATGGCCTCCAATTCTCTCCGCCGCTAAAAATCGAATCACTCCTCGTTGTTCCTGCTTACTCGCCTTCATGTTCAGTAGTGGACGATAACTTGTGACACCGCCTTCTCTTCGGCGTGAAACCTCACCGTCAAACGTTGCACATGCAGCAGTCGATCTACCAAAAGATGGTGCCACCATACACGCAGTTACGTGGTGCTACCTTACGTGTAATGCAAAGTTAGACGCACTGGCCAGGTTTCATTTGAATGCCCCTCATACACTACGTGATCAAACGTATCCGGACACCTGGCTGAAAATAACGTACAAGTTCGTGGCGCCCTCCATCGGTAATGTTGGAAGTCAATATGGTGTTGGCCCATCCATAGCCTTGATGAGTGTTCACTCTCGCAAGCATACCTTCAATCAGGTGCTGGAAGGTTTCTTGGGGAATGGCAGCCCATTCTTCACGGAGTGCGGAACTGAGGAGAGGCATCGATTTAGGTCGGCGAGGCCTGGCACTAATTCGACGTTCCTAAACATCCCAAAGGTGTTCTATAGGATTCAAGTCAGGACTCTGTGCAGGCCAGTCCATTACAGGGATGTTATTGTCGCGTAACCAGTCCGCCATAGTCCGTGCAGTATGAACAGGTGCTCGATCGTTTCGAAAGATGCAATCGCCATCCCCGAATTGCTCTTCAACAGTGGGGAGCAAGAAGGTGCTTAAAATATCGATGTAAGTCTGCACTGTGATCGTTCACGACCACACCATAACACCATCACCTCCGAATTTCACTGTTGCCAACACACACGCTGGCAAATGACCTTCACCGGGATTTCTCCATACCCACACCCTGCCATCGGATCGCCACCTTCTGTACCGTTATTTGTCACTCAAGACAACGTTTTGCCACTGTTCAATCGTGTAATGTTGACGCTCCTTACACCAAGCGAGGTGTCGTTTGGCATTTTCCTGCGTGATGTGTGGCTTATGAACAGCCGCTCGACCATGGCATCCAAGGTTTCTCACCTCACGCCTATCATAGTGGATCCTGATGCAGTTTGGAATTCCTGTGTGATGGTCTGGATAGATGTCTGCCTATTGCTCTTTACGACCCTCTTCAAATGTCGGCGGTCTCTGTCAGTCAACAGACGAGGTCGGCCTGAACACTTTTGTGCTGTACATGTCCCTTCACCATCATATCGGAAACAGTAGACCTAGGGATGTTTAGGAGTGTGAAAATCTCGCGTACAGACTTCTGACACAAGTGACACCCAATCACCTGACCACGTTTGAAGTCCGTGACTTCCACGGAGCGTCCCATTCTGCTGTTTCACGATGTCTAATGACTACTGAGGTCGCGAATAATGAGCACCAGGCAGTAGGTGTCAGCACAATGCACCCAAGATGAAAAACGTGTTTGTGGAGATGTCCGGATACTTTTGATCACATAGTGTATATCTTATCATTCTAGTCACAATATTTATACTTTGAATATATTTTAGAAATGTTACTACCTCTGTCTTTTTGTACTGTAAATTCTGCAAAACGCTACCTAAAAATCATAACTGTTGCACACTTTTGAATAATCAAGACATGTGGTTTTCTTTCTTTGCAAATATATGTGAGCTCTTTTCTCCATTGTTTGCTTTGAACAGCTTTTTTTTTCTGTGAATGACAATTTCTGCATAAATGATCTTTTTCTCAGAAATTATTGAAGATGGATAAATTCAATTTTAGGATAATAAAACATATACGTAAGTGCTGTTGTGGATGTGTTTTGGTGTCACTAAGTTGGATCTTTATTTTTAAAGCAAATGCTTTATAAATTTTAATCAAAATAAGCTATACTTAAGAAAATAACCCCATTTTCCTTAATAAACAAACATACTGCATGAAAGTAGACCAGTGAACTTCCGAGACAGTAAAAACTTCTGTCTCAAATGTCATGAATTAATTTCCCCTGAAACTATAAAATTCCAAATAACAGATAGCACAAACAATTTTGGATAACATAGAGCTTGAGAATCTGTCTGGCTGTAAGCTGTTGAGCAGGCCTGCTCGAGAGAGTGCTGACTGAAATATAATTAAACACCAACCCTCGAGCGGTTTACAAGAAGGTAATTATGTCGACGTTAGCATTGCTTTCTTGCACGCGGGGTGATTAGCTATGTATTCACAATAACATTATGAAGTGTACGGGAGATAGATAAATGATGTGTGGTCCTTAGAGAGCCTGCCGAGCCTGCCTAATGTGGGCCTACTGACTCTTTGTGGGGCCGCATTCCAAACATCACAAGCATTTCAATTCACAGAGTTGTTTACAACACACGTGAGGTAACTAACAGGGATCCTTTGCTTGCATGTAAACACTTCTTAGCTTAAGGTTACTATAACATTTGAAAGTAACCATACGTTCCAAAAATGTAATGTGTGGCATTTATACTACTTTCTCTACTCACTCTTCTACATAGTATTATTACAAAACGTTATTATTGTATCGGTATAACTAAAATACAGTAGGCTAAAGCGAAATTGAAATTGAGTTTTATTTGTGGACGCTCTTTAACTACTATGGTCCTTAACGTCCCATTCTATATTGAGCGTGAAAGACCGGTAATTTTGCTTAGAGGCCTCTTTATCAAGTTTGTGGAGCTTATACGTACCGTAAATCTACGACACGGGACTACCGGCTTTACTTCCTTTCTGAAGGAAGCCATGCTAAGGATGTTTACGCCCGAAAAAAATCCATCGTCCTCCGCCGGGTTTGAACCCGCGACCTCGGAAACAAGAGGCTAGCATGTTAACCACTACACCACGAAGAACGACAGGCTAAAGCGATAGATAGTGTATTATGTGCATAGGTAAAGGAAGTATTGTATTCCACCCAAATATTATATATCGAGATTTCATTGCAAGTATATGTCTTGAGGCTCCCTGCAATCGAGCTCAAAAAAGCATTAGCCTGCGTTAGTCTGTATGATGTGTGAATAAAAGAGTAGGTACATGTTCTAATACTCAACGTGGTATTTATGTTGAGTATCTTCCAAGGATGCGACACGAAGATTTTCAAGAAAATTCACCCACCCCAGACTATACTTTATATGGAACGCTTTTCGAAAATTTTTAATTTCTCAAAAATGGCTCAAAGGATTTTGATTAAATTATCATATGTTTAAGATATTTTCATGTCAAATTCAATGTATATCTTGAGTTTTCTGGGAATGTCCCCAAAAAACCTCTCCATTCTGAAAGGTTTTTGCATTACTGGTAAACGGTAAGAAATAAACCAAATTTTAGTACACAAAAAGTATAAATCTTGTTAAAACACACAGTTTATGTCACATACAATTTTTTGTGAAGTGAATCATTTCCGAAATATTCATTGTTATTTGTTTGAATTTTCCAATACTTTACTTTTTCTCAAATGGGAATTCGTTTTTGGTTTTTTTTTGTCCTGGATATGCAAAGAGAATGGAATGCGCCACATAGGAACCAGCTCTTAAAATATTTGACTATCGCTTAAAGCCTACCATATTCCCCTTGCACCTACAAGAAAATTAGCAATAAGATGGAGAATAAGCGTTTGTGACAATAGTTTGTACAAGAGTAGAGAAAGTCGTGTGAGTTAAACACATCTCATTTTCTTTTTTGTTCATTTGGATTTTCAAATTCTTATACTTTTTTCAAGTAGTCATACAGAGCTTGGATTTTAAAAGCCATCACCCACTTTTTAAAATATTCTTATACCTACAACGAAATATGTAAATGTATAATGAAACTTTATCTCTATTGGCAAGATGTAAATGTTATAATTATGCCTGTTAATGTAGCTGATGTGTCTCCTAACAATTCCAAACATAATTCTTATTGCTGTCATACTGGTCGTGATATGGCCTTGAAGTTAAAGCGACTTTATACAAAACAAAGATCTTTTAAAAGCTGATTCCTATGTGCAGCATTCCATTCGCTTCACATGTCCAGGACATAAAAAAACAAATAACGAATTCCCATTTGAGATAAAGTATAAGTATTAGAAAATTCAAACAAATAACAAGGAATCTTTCGGAAATGGTTCACTCGACAAAAAAAAAATGCACGTGACATAAATTGCGTATTTTAATGAGCTCTAAATTTTACCAGCCATGCAAAAGTCATTCAGAATGAACAGGACCTTTGGGGACATCCCAGAAAGTTCAAGATGTAGATTGCATTTGCCATGAAAATATCTTAAACATATAATATTTTAATCAAAATCATTAGAGCCATTTTTGAGAAAATCAACATTTTCGAAAAAAATGTTCCATGTAAAGGGTAGTCTATGGTGTGGGGATTTTCTTGAAAATCTTCGCGTCTCTTCCTTGGAAGGTACTGAACTCAAATACTAAATGTGGTATTTATCCGACTGTCCATTTTGGAGTTATGCTGTTTACAACCAGATAGACACACATGGACATGTTTCCACACCTCAAAACATGTATTTCCGTTGAAATATCAGTACCATTTTTGGGTAGAATGCTATACTCCTTCTACTACTATACCTAGTAGACAAAGTAAGTATTAAAAATAGTAATAAAGGAAATAAAGACGTAGGTAGAAAAATAAACTATTATAAGAACAGTTTGCAGAAGATTGATAGAGAAAATCTGGCCACGGCAATACATCAGATTCTGAGGTAATATGTCACCATTCCTTCGCTTCCATGATATCTATACAAAGAGTATGTAATTTTAAAGCCAGCATATAGCGACCAGTTTTTAAACATTTGACTGTCACTTCACTCTCCTGTATTCCTCTTTGTAAACTCTACAACAGAATGTGTAACACCTCCGGTACTTTGCATTTCAGCCAAAACTTTATCACGATTACTTTTAAGACTTAAACACTGCATGAAATAGGTGTTGAATACTCTACTGCTTTGTTGGGCATAGGAAACATTAGAATGGAGATATAGTACAGAATCTGGTGCTGAAACAACCCTCGCCAGAGTAGAATGAGAACTTTTTCAGAGAGCCTTTACGTCGTCTCTTTATGCCGGTGACGTACTCAAGCTGAAAGCTAATGACACAGAATGCATCAATAAATCAGCTCTTAAAAGCACTCGATGGAACAAAATTAAATAAGAGCTCCTTTAGCTCCGGCAGTAAGTCCTTGTTTTACATCCGAGCTCCGTTGCCTTGGCAACCGAGATACAGTACTGGGAATTATGACGAACCTAAAGCTATAGCATTGTTTACTTAGTGGTACTGGCAGTTAAGTTTAAACCCTCCTTCAATCGCTGCATATTGGGCACTCTCCTCACATTTCTAACCTATTAGGGAAGATAGGCTTGAATGCCTGTTTAATTTGAAAGGGGATATATTATACATATATAAAGGAATTGTACACATGAAAAGGGGAATCATACATATAATAATTGTACAGTAATAATTTAATTCACTAACATGTTAAAATATTCAACACCTAATATTTGTACAGAGCTGGTTATAAGACACGGGCGAGCTAGCAAGAACTCCAAGAAATCATAAAGACCGTACCTGTCACCGAGCGGTACAACGCTACATGATGGCGCCTAAGCGCACGGATCTGAAGCCACACATTCTCATACATGTCAGGGTCACGCGGCCTGAGGGCCAATATGAAACGTCGTTACATTTTCAAACGCAGAGGTGAGCGTCACTAGGCTCCCATATATGAGGGCAGACAAAGATTCAGAGCACACTCTTATTCTGAATCTAACTCATCGAGAAGCCACGTCTACACGAGGTGCTACAGATGCACAAGGGGAGGTGCGTGTGAATATAGCTAGGTTCCTGACTAACTTAAAGTGGTGGGGTTATTATTATAATAATGGGAAAAGCTAGCCGCCCATAACTATTCAAAGTGTGAAATAAACTTCATTGATTAAGGGAAACTTGCAGTGTATTTATAACTTGTCTCACCCACTAGAACCTGAGATTCAATAATTAAATATAACTAGGAATGAAATACTCAACAACCGACGAGCACCAATAGATGAGGAAGAAGAAAACTGAAACAGGCAACAACGACCCAAGGATCTTCGACCCAAGGATTCACCTGAAATACATATCGGTTTCTCTACATCTGTATAATCACGGCAGCCTAATTCAATTCTTCAATTCTTCCTTGTATGTAATTATTAGGTTGTCTCATAGGTAATGTCGGCTTTTAAGTTTGGTGTTTCATAAGAATTGGTTTTCTTTGGTTCGCCAATGCTATTTATAGGATGGCATGGATTTACGGGATGAATGCGTCAGTCGTCAATTGCTAATACACAATCACAAAATGGAAGTAACCAAGTTTATGATTATAGTCCTTCCTAAACACTACTGGAAACAAGATTATAAAGCTGCTGCCGCGGCTCGAAAAATATGTGAAGTAGAAGGAGAAGGTGTCGTTAGTGAGCGTGTGGCACAACCATGGATCCAACGTTTCAACACTGGAGAAGAAATCACTAAAGATTTACCGCGTTCTGGAAGACCTAAATATGGCATATAGAGAATACATGCAGAGCTTTGGAAGAAAATCCGCAAAAAAAGCTTATACGCTTTCAGAATAACTTGGTCCATCAAAGGACATACATCGCCAGATTAAGAAGCTTGGAAAACCAAACAGAAGCTGTAGATCTGTACCTCATGAATTGACACCTCAACAGGCTCAACGTAGAGTGAACATCTGTCCTCATCTTATCGGTAATCCTATGGATGATAGATATATCAGGAGAATCGTCACGTGTGATAAAAAAAACGGGTCCATTACTGCAACCCTGACGTCCCGAAACAGTAGCTCAGCCCCCTTCAACATGCCAAGGTCATCGTTATAAATCACTTCTGCCCCAAAGTAATGTTATGTGTCTGGTAGAATTTTGAGGGAGTGATGCACTGGGAGTTTGTTACAAACGGGCGTATAGTCAATGCGGATCTCTTTCTCAACAACTGGAACCAAATCATGAAATTTTGACAGGAAATACCCAACATTAGTTAGAGTTCTCTTGCAGCAGGACAATGCAACACCCCATACTGCACGTACAACCATGACAAAAATTCAGGAATTGGAAAGAGTCGAACTGCAACCGCACCCGTCATACAGCCCTGATCTTGCGCCTTCAGAGTACCATCTGTTTCGATCCATGATCCATTTCTTACGAGGAAGAAAGCTGTTAAAGGTGTCTCACGGAATTCTTCGCATCAAAATCCAGAGACTGGTACCGTCGCGGAATAATAAACCTCGCTGAAAGATGTCCAAAGACCGCAGAATCTGATGATCTCTGCTTTGAGGAGCAGTTTAATTTCTTGTCGAAAACGTTCCATATCAAGTTTTGCTTAAAAACCGACATTACTTATGAGACATCATCTATATTTAATGGTGGTTTGACATAACTCTTCAATTTTTCTATTTTTAAGGTATAAGGGAGGCTGAGGCAACGCTATACCAGGTGCCCAACAGCATCATATTTTACGTGTGCAGAAATCCCTTCGTGCGTTAATAGAGTTGCAAAGCTCAACGGAGCAATTACAAGTATACACAGGTCGTGGGGAAGTGGCGCATTAGTATGAGCAACTTTTGTACTACTCCTCTTGCTTACTAGGGAAGGCTGTGAGCGGTTCGCGCTCATTGAGAGGCAGTTCCCAAGCTTACACTAGAGTGTAAAGTCAGTGATGATAGAAAACAACAGTGGCTGCTTATAGACCGAAAGGTTTACGTTACTTCAAGTTACGTAACAGTTCGAGGAATAAACTCACTTTTTAAATTCGCAATTAAAATGCCTTTATTTGGCCAATCAGTATCTGCCCATAGGTATTTTTACCTTCTCTACCAGTACCTAGTAGGTAGAGAGCGTACTTCATTCCACCCAAAAATTCGATACCGGGATATCACCGAAATACATGTTTTGAAACTCCCTGAAAAAAAAATTTAGAAAAAGGTCTGTGTGTGTTTGTGGACAGCATAACTCAAAAATGAAAACTCGGATAAGTACCAAACCTGGTATTTAGGTTTAGTACCTTCCAAATATGAGACAAGACGATTTTTAAGTAAATCTCCCACCCCTACTACTTTTACATGGAACGTTTTTTGAATTTTTTTATTTTCCAAAAAATCGCTCCAACGATTTCTTGAAACACCATATTTTAAAATATTTACATGAAGAATAGAATGCATATCCTGAATTTTCTGAGCATAGCCTGTGAAGTCCTCTTCATTCTGAAGGAAGTTTGTATGATCTTCTTTAACTGGAAAACGTTAAGCCATGGACGAAAACTCGGGATTTTACCGGAAATATATGTTCTGAGAACCCCTAAATAATAAAAAACATTTCTGGAAACACGTACGCGTGTGTGTCTGTGTGTCTGTGAACAGCATAACTCAGAAACGAACAGTCGGATAAGCACCAAAATTGGTATTTAGGTTCAGTATCTTCCAGAGATGCGACATGAAGGTTTTCAACAAAATCCTCCCCCCATAGATTACGCTTTACATGGAACACTTTTCGAACATTTTAATTTTCTCAAAACTGGCTCTAACGATTGTGATTAAAATGACATTTTTAAGATATTTTCATGACAAATGAAATGTATATCTCGAATTTTCTGGGAATGTCTCCAAAAGTATTGTGAACGACTTTTGCATAACTGGTAAACCATAAGGGAGAGACAAAAGTTTACTACACAAAAAATGTAAAAATAAAATACAAAAAATACAAATACAAAATTTATGTTATATACATTTCTTTTTTCGTTGAGTGAACCATTTTCGAGGTATTGCTTGGTATTCCCTTAAATTTTCCAATACTTATACTTTTTCTCAAATGGGAATTCGTTATTAATTTTTTTTATGTCCTGGACATACAAAGAGAATGGAATGCGCCACATAGCAACCAGATCATAAAATATTTGACTATCGCTTAAAACCTACCATATTCCCCTTGCATCTACAAGAAAATTATCAATAAGATTAACATCTCGATATCTCGATTAAAAGGAAGTATATGGAGAATAAGCGTTTGTAAAAATAGTTTGTACAAGAGTGGAAAAAGTCATGTGAGTGTAACACATTCAATTTTCTGGATAAGTACTTCTTTTATTATTCTCCCTGCTGCTTCTGTAATTTCACCTGGCTCCTCCATTTCAGTTTCTTCTAAATACATATAATCCTTATGTATGTTAGATGGATCAAAAATAACGTTTTAGATCAAAGAAAGCTGCCAATATAACATATAGTTTAACTCTTCAACGAATTGCGATAAATTGAAGATGAAGGTTTGTATTGTGAACAGATAATGCGACCGTCATTAGAAATTGTCGTCTCCGTGGTGTAGTCCTCTAGTTCCCGAGGTCGCGGGTTCAAACCCGGCGGAGGGCGATGGACTTTTTTCCGGCGTAAAAATTCTTAGCATGGCTTCCTTTCGGAAGGGAAGTAAAGCCGGTGGTCCCGTATGGTAGATCTTTCACACCCAATATAGATTGGGACGCTATGGACCATAGTAATTAAAGAACGTCCATAAATAAAACTAAACTTTATTTTTTTATGCCGTGAGAAATTAATCATGTAAAAAGACATAATGAACCGTTGAATATAATCAAACCAAGTCTAGTTATTAAACATGTTCAAATACCAAAGATAATTGTCGTGACTTGAAACCAAAGTTGCTTACAATAAAGATTATCACAATTGTGCAATAATCTAAACCGTTTAGCCAGTGTGCACTGTGTTAGAAGTGCTACTTTTAGGCCATGCTGTTCTGGAGATATTGTACAAAACAGTGTTTTATTGAATTATATATTTAAACATGGTTATTAAGGTGCTGAAGAATAAAGATATTGCTTAAAGTTATATATTTATAATATGTGAATAATCTAGAATTAAGTACGTAAAACAGGACACCACTGCAAGCGCGAAAAGGTAAACATACACACACCTCCTCCTTGCTATACATACTCCGCCTGAAGCTGCGGTGAAGGCATAAATGGAAACGAGTGCAGATTGATCCATACACTCTAAGGTGTGCTATTTTAAATGTCCATGAGTTTACCTTTAACATTTCCTTTTATCCGTAATCAGGGCTTTTTATCTACATTAAGCGAAAGCATTATCATAATAAATTCTTGTACAAGAGTTAAGGCCTTCATTAATTTTCTCTGTTTTCCCAAACTCTATGAATATATAAATATTTAAATAGGTACCAATTAAATTAAATGCTGAACCCCAAAATATATCAGTATATTTCAGAGCTGGATGTTTTTCCCATCCCTTGTGATTGCACGGAGTATGGACCTTGTTAAAAGAAGAGAATAATGAACAGATGGTCTCAGTGTTACGGCCTGCCATTAGGACCTTTTATAGCATTCTCCCTCTTTCGTGAGGCAGTAAAGACCTCTACACCTTCCTTCAGGATGCCTTTATAAGTCCGCGACGCGGATACATGAACATCTGCACATAAAGTACGCAATTTCTCTGCAATCCGCCACTAGTTGATGTATCTACAGCCAAAGAGTAGAGTTCTTTATAAATATGGCTCTGTTACGAGAAGAATCTGATTTTTAACAATATCACAACTTTCTCTGCCACTTACCTATGGCAGGTATAGGAAATATTGTATTCCACTCAAAGTTTCGATATATAGATTTTAATGAAAATAATCGTTTTGATGTCCGTAAAATTAAAGCCAAACTTGGTATTTAAGTTCACCAATTTCCAATGATATGGCACGGGGACTGCCAAGATGACCCCCCACCATAAGCTACATTTGAGGCAGTATTTTTAACACTTAAATAATTTCAGTCTAATTATATAATATGTAAATTCAATAACAGCCCGCCTTAAAGCAATATGTATGAAATAATTTGTAAAATGTATGTAACAGTCATTGCATATCTTTATATTATTGTAAACATGTTCACTGATGTTATGTGAATGCATTACGTAATTTAATAATGTAGGAGCTGTGAGAATAATAAGTTAAAAGTAGCTAACACTGAGGTAACAATGAGTAAGAAAGTTTAACAGTACTACTAGTGATTCTTGGAGTAACAATAATGTAATTTTAGTGACAGTTTATAAAAATAGCCAATCAACAACCAGAAAAAGCTTTAGTTAAATGCAAATATTACATTGGAGTAGGATTAGTCAATCAGAGACTTGAAATATAAAAATTTACAAGTTTAGACGGTTGAAATCAAGTCAGTTGCCTGCGGACAGTGTTTGTAACTGGATGCTTGTTGCGTCCTCGAGAAATATAATATGTATTTGTGTCAGACGAAAATAGTATAAGTATTAAAAAGTGCAAGTATTAAATAAAAGAATCGCACAGCTCTCAATATCAGTGAAGTGATATTTAATTTGTGTCAAGGATTAATAAAAAGGAGTGAATTACAACTTAAAATCTGGGTAAGCCTACATTCTTGTCGCATCACGCCCTACCAAGACATCCATGTCTCTAAAATAATACTGACGCAGCCGAGGCAAACATAAATATATAATATTTAAAGAAACAGTTAAATTACAAAGTTATTATTTTTAAACCTGGGACAACGACCACCTGAAAGTGGGGAGAAGGCTACCGGAAACTGGTTACTATACATGCGGTTGCAACTACTACATGTGTTCCGCTCCCCAACAGTTGAAATATAATACAGCATCTACAAACTGACTTTCAATACGTAGCAGCAACTAACTACTTCAAATTGGCGTCCATACGTGGAGCTAAATAAATAAACAACTCCAACGTAAAGACAATATCTTCTTCACCCTTTACGACTAATAAAATGGGATCTTGAATTTTCTGTGAAGATCTTTCGTTCTGTACGACATTTGTACAACTTTCTATCATTGGTTAACCGTAGGAGATAGAGGGAAACATACTACATAAAAATAGTATGTACTGCATTCACATTACTTTCTCTGCTCAGTCTTCTACAAACTTTTCTTTCAAAAACTTATTATTCTTGTTAATTGAGAGAAGCTTTCATTAAACATCTCGTTGTAGTTATAAACTTTCTATGGTTTATTACTGGGTATGCAAATTATTCTTATTATTTTTATCTACTACATTTTAATCCAAATAAACCTTTGCAGAAATAGCTATATTACACACTTCGTTATAGATACAAAGAGAACAGAGATAGTCAAATGTTTAAAAACTGGACGCTATATGCTGGCCTTAAAATTCCATACTGTTTCCATGACATCGCGAGAAACAGCTGAATGTTGACAAGGCTTACGTAATGAACAATTCGAACCATTAATAACGGATACCTCGGAAATATTTGATGCCACAAAAAATTATATGAAATAAAATGCGTCTTTTAAAGAGGTCAACATATATGTTGTGCAGTACGTTTTCGTCTCTCACTTAATGTTTACCAGTTATACAAGATTATACAAAATTCCTTCCGAATGAAGAGGAATTAATATGCTATTCCCTGAAAGTTCAATATATACATTTTATTTTTACTTTCTCTACTACGTATATAAGTAGGGGAAGTATTGCATTCCACCCAAAAATTCGATACCAAGATTTCGTCGGAAATACATGTTTTGAGACCTCCTGAATCCAAAAAAGCATTTTTGGAAACATGTCCGTGTGTGTGTCTGTGTGTGTGTCTGTGTGTGTGTGTGTCTGTGTGTGTGTCTGTGAACAGCATAACTCAAAAACGAACAGTCGGATAAACACCAAACTTGGTATTTAGGTTCAGTATCTTCCAGAGATGCGACACGAAGGTTTCCAAGAAAATCCCTCCACCCCAGACTACCCTTTACATGGAAGATTTTTCGGAAATTTTAATTTTCTCAAAAATGGCTCTAACGATTTTGATGAAAATATCCTATGTTTAAGACAATGTCATGAGAAATGAAATGTATATCTCGAATTTTCTGGGAATGTCTCCAAAAGTATTCTTCACTGTGAACGACTTTTGCATAACTGGTAAACCATAAGAGATAGACAAAATGTTACTACACAAAAAATGTAGATCGCGTTAAAATACACAACTTATGTCATATACATTTCTTTTGTAGAGTGAACCGTTTTCGAGATATTGCTTGTTATTTCCTTAAATTTTCCAATACTTATACTTTTTCTCAAATTCGTTATTCAATTTTTTTATGTCCTGGACATGCAAAGAGAATGGAATGCGCCACATAGCAACCAGCGTTAAAATATTTGACTATCGCTTAAAAGCTACCATATTTCCCTTGCATCTACAAGAAAATTACCAATAAGATTGACATTTCGATATCTCGATTAACATGAAGCATATGGAGAATAAGCGTTTGTAAAATCAGATTGTACAAGAGTAGAGAAAGTCATGTGAGTGTAACACATCAGATTTTTAATATAAATGTCTTTAATATATGGCATTTTAATCAAAATCATTAGAACGATTTATTTAAAAAATAAAAACAGTGTTCCATGTAAAAGGCAGTTTGGAATTGGTGTATTTTCTTGAAAATCTTTGTGTCGCAACTTTGAAAGATAGTCAACCTAAATACCAAGTTTGGTATTTACCCAACTTTTAGTTTTAGAGTTATGCTGTCCACAGACACTCACTCACACACGGACGTTTTTCTAAAAATGCACTATTTTTTTAATTTAAGGAGCCTCAAAATGTATTTCGGTAAAACATCAGTATCGAATTTTTAGGTGGAATGCAATACCTTCTTTATCTACTGTGTACGTATTGGGGAAAGTAAAAAAGCGGATCGGTTTGTGATGGCTTTGAAATTCCATGCTCTTTGATGACCTTGGAAAGAAACCAATTGAGAACTTACCGCTTGAAGAAAGAAGTAGGTACAAGACGTAGGAAATTCAAACCAGTAGCAAAGAATATCTTGGAAAAGATTAACGCAAAAAATATTTATCTGTGAACAGCATAACTCAGAAACGAACAGTCGGATAAACACCAAACTTGGTATTTAGGTTCAGTATCTTCCAGAGATGAGACACGAAGGTTTCAAGAAACTCCCCCCCAGATTACGCTTTACATGGAACATTTTTCGAAAACTTTAATTTTCTCAAAAATGCCTCTAAAGATTTTGATAAAAATATTACATGTTTAAGATATTTCATGACAAATGAAATGTACATGTCGAATTTTCTGGGAATGTCTCCAAAAGTATTCTTCATTGTGAACGACTTTTGCATAACTGGTAAACCATAAGAGATAGACAAAATTTTGATACACAAAACATGTAGATCGCGCTAAAATACACAATTTATGTCATATACATTTGTGTTGTTGAGTGAACCACTTTCGAAATATTGCTTGTTATTCCCTTTAATTTTCCAATACTTATATACTTTTTCTCAAATGGAAATTTGTTATTCATTTTTTTTATCTTGGTAATGCAAAGAGAATGGAATACTCTACATAGCAACCAACTCTTAAAACATTTGACTATCCTTAAAACCTATCATATTCCCCTTGCATCTACAAGAAAATTAGGAATAAGATTAACATCTCGATTAACGTGAAGCACATGGAGAATAAACGTTTGTAAAAATAGTTTGTACAAGAGTAGGGAAAGTCATGTGAGTGTAACACATAAGATTTTTTTCTATCTGTTACGATTTACTAACTATACACAAGTCATTAGGATGCATATTAAATGCTATACACATTTTGGTTAGAGCTGTTTGGAGAAAATAAAAATATTTGAAATGCTTCCATGCAAAGGGTAGCTTGGTGTGGGTATTTTCTTGAAAATATTCGGATCATATTTCTGGAATATGCTTAACTTAAATACCAAGTTTGGTTTTTATCCGTCATTTTGTTATTGACCTATACTGTTCACAACCTTTCTCTAAAAATGCTCGTTCTTGGATTCCCGGGGGTTGAAAGATGTACGTATTTCAGTGAATCACGGTGTGAAATTTACACATTAGGTTGCTGGAAGAGAAAGTAAAAACCTGACTCCTGTTTCCGCACTTATTACCTCGCAGTGTTAATTTGGTTGGCTGAGTATTGCTACCAGACTCGAAGTCACGTTTACGAAGGCGGTAGAAGGCTCGGCTTGCACCAGGAGTCCTGCTACCCTTGGGCAAGGACTACCTTCTTTGTTCTTGTTTCATTCCTGACGCGATGTGATGAATGTGGTTGAGACCTGCTAATTGAGGGTGATTCCGTCCTGACCCTCCAGGCGGCAGCCTTGTAACACGTACTCACTTTGATCCAAGCGCTAGATGTGACCTGCACTGCTTTGGGCCCACCAAATAGTTACATTTTACTGGGCGTTTCGGAGAGCTTTGGAAACGACCTCAAGCTGATACGCTGAGGAGAACAAAAACTGTTGGATGTGTTAATGAGGTAGGGATTATTTAACCTCAAGGTGACCAAAACCAAAGTATTCCACTGAGCTTTTTGAACTTTTACATCTTATGTCAGTATAAAGAACTGCTGATTTTAAAACAATAGCAAATGCTCTTAGAGTGGTAGTGATCACAGAGTATTTTTACGACTTTTTTGCAATTGAAAAATCCAGTTTTCTTTAGAATTACACCATCCAGGACAATGAACTATTTACTCCTTATTAAATAAGAACATTTTCTGAGTATAGTGTTAACAAGATTTTGTTTAACTAGCTTTAACTCTGTTAATCATAAAAATGTTTAAATATAGTAAAGTAATTTCTAAAAGAAATTCACTTTGATTTATTGGTACACTTTTCTGTGAAAATAAAGATCATAACTCCGCCAAATTTATATTATTAGCTTTTATAAGTAGTTTAAGATAGCCGATTAGCTATTTGTCCTTTTGAGGCACTAATTCAGTTTTTAAAAAATATGATGTGTTACACTCATATGACTTTCTCTACTCTTGTACAAAGTATTTTTACAAACGCTTATTCTCCATATACTTCATGTTAATCGAGATGTTAATCTTATTGTTAATTTTCTTGTAGGTGCAAGGGGAATTGCTAGGCTTTAAGCGATAGTCAATTATTTCAAGAGCTGGTCGCTATGTGGAGTATTCCATTCTCTTTGTATTACCAGCGCAAAAAAAATGAATAACGAATTTCCATTTGAGAAAAGGTATAAGTATTGCAAAATTTAAGGGAATAACAAGCAATATCTCAAAAATGGTTCACTCAACAAAAAACGTGTCTATGGCATAAATTGTGTATTTTAACGCGACCTACATTTTTTTGTAGTACAATTTTGTCTATCTCTTATGGTTTACCAGTTATGCAAAAGTCGTTCACAAGGAAGAATACTTTCGGAGATATTCCCAGAAAATTGGAGATATACATTTCATTTGTCATGAAAATATCTTAAACATATGATATTTTATTCAAAATCGTTAGAGCCATTTTTGAAAAAATTACAATTTTCGAAAAATGTTCCATCTAAAGGGTAATCTGGAGTGGGGGGATTTTCTTGAAAACCTTTGTGTCGCATCTCTGGAAGATACTGAACCTAAATACCAAGTTTGGTGTTTATCCGACTGCTCGTTTCTGAGTTATGCTGTTCACAGACACACACACGGACATGTTTCCAAAAGTGCTTTTTTGGATTCAGGGTGTCTCAAAACATGTATTTCCGGTGAAATCTCGGTATCGAATTTTTGGGTAGAATACAATACTTCCCCTACTTACTCTACGTAGTAGAGAAAGTATTAACATTTACGAGTAATGGCAAAAAAACAACAACAACAAGCTGAGCACATTGTTACATATCGTATTTTGTTTTACGTTTGTAAATAAAGCCATTTGATGATTCCAAATGAAAGCGCTGCAGGTAGTTTTTAATTTTTCCGTATTCAGTAATGAATTGTATAAGAATATACTTTGATATGAAATACTTGTAATAGATGCTTAAAAACTGAAGGTAAAAATAAAGTTCTTGTTAGTTATTCATTTAATCTGCTTAACGAGAGGTTATCTTATATTATCTTCCGTAACGGATGAGATTCGTTACCGATACACTGGTTATTGTATCTAAGCTCCAGGAGGGGCGTCCCCGAGAGGAAGGTGGAGGCGGGATGAGACACCGGCCGACCGATCCAGGAGCGACAGTACAGCAATGAGAGGGTCTCTAAGTATCCAGGTAGAGACACACCGGTAGACGGACAGGCAGACCGGGAAGAGATCCAACGCCCCTCAAAGGGTTTCAGATTTTCCCGGAAGCCAGCCGAAAATCAAAGGACGGAGAGAGTTCACAGAAAGTGTCCTTTTCCCCTGCCACACTGCACCGCAATACCTCATCGACACTTCCGACCCTTAAAGAGACCAACGGATAAAGGAGGAATGAAATGCAGGGATACGAATTCGTGGGCTGAAAGAAACCATTCCAGCATTCGCCTTACGACCCGTGAAAATCCCCGAAAAGGCTTATGGGACGGAGGGATCGGTCGCCGAGGAACCTCCCGAATGCGGGCCACAGATGTCCCTGAGGCATTATTATCCGTTAACCAGTGGTTATTGCACTTTTCCACTATTTCTTTCTTTAGAACATGTTTTAAATATGTATTTGGACACAACGAACATTTAAATTTGAGGCAGTATGTTTAAAACTTGATAATTTCTATTAAATTATATAATATGTAAATTCAATAACAGCCCGCCTTGAAGCAATATGTATGTAATAATCTTTAAAAAATGTATGTAACAGTCATTGCATATGCTTATATTATTGTAAATGTGTTAAATAATGTTTTGTGAATACATTACATAGTTTAATAGTGCAAGAGCTGTGAGAATAATAAGTTTAAAGTTGCTAACAATGAGGTAACAATGAGGTAACATTGAGGCAATAATGAGTTTGAGAGTTTGAATACTAGTAGTCATGAATATAGCAACGATAATGTAAATTTTGTAACAGTTTAAAAATAGCCAAGCAACAGCCAGAAAAAACTTCAGTAAAATGCAGGTATTCTATTGGACTAGGATTAGCCAATCAGAGACTTAAAATACAGAAGTTTACGGGTTTGGACGGTTGAAATATGATCAGTTGCCTGCAGACCTTGGTAGTAACCGGATGGAAGATGTGTTCTCTAAAGAAATATTACTTATTCGTGTGAAACGAAAATTAGGTATATGCATTAACAAAGTGGAAGTATTAAATTAAAGAATCCCACAGCTCTTAATATCAGTGTAGTGCTATTTAATTATAAAAAGAAGTGAATTTAAACTTAAAATCTGTGTAAGCCTACATTCTTGTCGCACCACGCCCTGTCTAGGAGATGCGTGTTTCTAAAGTAATACTAAATCAGCCGAGGCAAAAACAAATATATATAATATCTACAGAAGCAGCTTAATAACAAAGTTAATATAATATTTTTAAACTTGGAGCGTAACAACAAAAACACATCTTCAAAATTGACGTCCATAAGTGGAGATAAATAAACAACTCCAACGTTAAGACAATATCTTCTTCAAGTCGGCTTCCCAAGCGTGTGGTTAACAACAACAATTACGCAACAATATACCTACTTCAAGTTGGTTCCCAAAGATGGGGATAACAACAGCACAAAAACACCTTCTTCAAATTCCAGGTTGAATTTGGCAGAAATGTTTGTGATATGATTATCTTCCGTTTTCAATAATTCCAGCATGCCCTGAAACCACGATAGACAAATAAGTTTAATATTTTGAATAATACTCATTTTAATTTTATTTGTAACATGATTGTCGCTTTACTTAACTTGAATGACTAGAAGAGAGGTGTTTGAATCACTGTGAACACGTGCGCTAAACTCCATCTTATAGCTTGGTCCAAAACAAACATTTCTGTTTGAAAATGGAAAGTTAGGAACTAGATGAAATCCTTTGCTGAACATTTCTGCAGTTGTAAACCACGAAAGTGCATCCTACGTAACTGGTTTTATCTGCTAGTATCAACTTTCGTGAGCCTTCGGTAAAGATACCAATGTCGTGAATATCGTTACTATAGTTTTAGCTTAAGTAGTTCACAGTGTACACCAGTGGCGCCGTGGTAACGTGTGCGACTCAGATTTGGGGGGTCTTGGGATCGATCCCCGGCGACTGCCCAATTTGACCCATGGGTTTTTCGTGGTTTCCCGTGTCAGAGTCAAATGCCTTCTACCATAGCTCTCCTGCCGCTCGTTTCCTGTACCCATCATCTCCGTTGTCATCTGTTTCAGGGTTGTAGGACCAGGTGACGTGTTCGGGCTGGAGGGGGTGGCTGTACGCTCTGTAGAGTTTTCTTCCTGACGTCGTCCAGGAACCGCTCGGTTGGGTATCCGTCTCTGGGTGCGTTCCACCAGGCGTTCCTTCAGAGATCTTCCAGAGCTTCGGGCCCCAATTGATAGGCTCGCGGCGGCGTTGGAAGCATTCAATCTGGAAACATTAGGGACCCCTCCGTAGGTCTCTCTCCTAATTCCTCCCATCTTAGGGGTCACGGTAGAAGCACACTGGGCTGGATGCCTGCGTGCAGTGCCCAGCACCGGTTTTGGGGCCCTCTTCCGTTCGTCACTACCTTCATCTTTTACACCAGATGCCCAGGAATGGACCTCCATCCTCGATAACATCGGTGTACCTTCTGATAATTCGCGATGTGAATCCTCGCTGAATTAGATAAATATTTTTAGCCCTTTTTTGACAAGTGTGTCCTGAAACGTCGCAGAGAAATAAAATATGAGCTGTTAACAGCTCTACGATATATCACTTTTAGTGCAGAAGAATTAAGACCCCAGGTTAGTGCGTGGCAATTACTAAACCATTCAGAAGCTTAATGGCTTTAAGTTGAAACGAGTAGAAGTGTTTTGGAAGTTTGAGTTTCGAGTATATAATAACTCCTAGATACCGTAGTTTATTGGTGATCTTTACTAGTTAATAGATGCCTAGAACCTCTCCTGGTGACTACCATAATGCTGGTCTTCATTGCATAAAAGGCTAGTGTATTCTCTCACCGACACTCTTTAATTTGTTTGTTGACTATATACCGGAAGAGTTGAATTCAGCTTAACCTGATGATCCTAGTATAGAAGATATCCCTATACCAGCTCTACCATATTCTGAGCCAGTATTTTTAACACTTAATGATTTCAGTCAATTTATATAATAAAAATATATAATAACAGCACGCCTTAAAGCAATATGTGTATGTAACAATATATAAAAAGTGTATATTACAATCATTTAAATGTTTATAATATTGTATACATGTGTAATAATGTTATGTGAATGTATTACGTAATTTAATAATGTAGGAGCTGTGAGAATAATAGGTTAAAAGTTGCTAACAATGAAGTAACAATGAGGTAGCCTTAAAGCATTAATAAATTTGAAAGTTTAATAATACTACTAGTGACTCTTGGAAACAATAATGTAATTTTATTGACAGTTTATAAAATAGCCAATCAAAAACTGAAATATTGCAAAACTTACAAATCTAGAAGTCAGTTGCTTGTAGACAGCGCTCATAACTGGACGTGTTGGTTGTAGACAGTGTTCCTAAGCGGATGCGAGATGTGTCCTCGAGAAGTTTAATACGTATTCAGTGTGAGACGAAAATAGTTTACGTGTTAAAAAGTGCAAGTAATTAATGAAAAAAAATCTCACAGCTCTCTCTATATCAGTGAAGTGTTATTTAAATCGTGTCAAGCATTAATAAAAGGAGTGAAGTAAAATTATAATCTGTGTAAGCCTACATTCTTCAGTCGCACCACTCCCTGCAAAGACAATCATGTCTCTAAAAAATATATATAAATGCTGACGCAGCCGAGGCAAACATAAATATATAATATTTAAGGAAACAGTCAAAATTACAAAGTTAATATTTTTTTAAACATTTTTGGGGCAAAGACCACCGGAAAGTGTATTTGGGGAGAAGACACCCGGAAACGTTTTACCATACGTGCGGTTGCAACTACTTCAAGTTCGGCTCCCCAACAGTCGAAATATAATACATCTTCAAACTGGCTTTCCATACGTAGCAGCAACAAACCTTCTTCAACGTTTATAATTATAATTCATGCTTATTATTAGTTTCTCTATTACGTAAGTAGGGAAGTATTGCATTCCACCCAACAATTCGATATCGAGGTTTCACCGCAAATACATGTTTTGAGGTGCTCTGAATTAAAAAAATGTAATAAAGAATCGTGTGTGTTTGTTTGTGTGTGTGTGTCTGTGAACAGAATAACTCAAAAACGAAAAGTCGGACAATACCAAACTTGGTATCTTTAATACCTCTCAAAGAAGTGACACGAAGTTTTTCAAGAAAATTCCCCACCCCAGATACACTTTATATGGAACACTTTTCGAAATGTTTCATTTTCACAAAAATTGTTCTAACGATTTTGATTAAAATATCATATATTCAAGATACTTTAATGACAAAATGCATATCTTGAATTTTCCGGTAATGTCCCAAAAGTCCTTTTCTGAATGGCTTTTGCATAACTGGTAAACTGTAAGAGATGGACTACATTTTTCTACACCAAAAATGTGGATCTCGTTAAAACACACAATTAATGCCAATAAACCTTTTTTTTGTGTCATGAACCATTTCCGAGATATTTCTTGTTATGTGTTTCAATTTTCCAATACTTAAACCTTTTCTCAAATAGGAATTCGTTATTCGTTTTTCATGTCCTGGACAAGCAGAGAGAATTGAATACTCCACATAGCAACCAGCGCTTAAAACATTTAACTATCGCTTAAAAGCTACCATATTCCCCTTGCATCTACATGAATATTACCAATAAGATTAACATCTCGATATCTCGATTAACATGAAGCATATGGAGAATAGGGATTTGTAAAAATAGTTTGTACAAGAGTAGAGAAAGTCATGTGAGTGTAACTCATCAGAATTTTATCCTTTTTTTCTTTCTTTTTACTTTCTCTACTACGTATAATAAGTAGGGGAAGTATTGTATTCCACCCAAAAATTCGATACCGCGATTTCCCACGAAATATATGTTTTGAGACCCCCTGAATAAAAATAAAAAGCATTTTTGGAAACATGTCCGGGTGTGTATCTGTGAACAGCATAACTCAGAAATCAACAGTCGGATAAACACCAAACTTGGTATTTAGATTCAGTATCTTCCAGAGATGCGACAGGAATGTTTTCAACAAAATCCCCCCACCCCAGACTACCCTTTACATGGAATATTTTTCGAAAATTTTAATTTTCTCAAAAATGGCTAACGATTTTCATTAAAATATCATATGTTTAAGATATCTTCATGCCAAATGAAATGTATATCTCGAATTTTCTGGGAATGTCTCCAAAATCATTCTTCATTGTGAACGAATTTTGCGTACCTGGTAAACCATAAGAGATGGACAAAATTTTACTACACAAAAAGGTATATCGCGTTAAAATACACAATTTATGTCATATACATTTTTTTGTTGAGTGAACCGTTTTCGAAATATTGCTTGTTATTCCCTTAAATTGTTCAATACTTATTTTCTCAAATAGGAATTCGTTGTTCATTTTTGTCTTGGATATGCATAGAGTATTAAATCTGTGGCGAAGGGAATGATGCGGCACCTAGCAACCAGCTATTAAGAGATATGTCTATGCTTAAAGGCTACTGCTTTTCTATATTGCCCTTGAAAATACAAAACAAGGGGAACATAGTACGCCTTAAGCGACAGTCAAATATTTTTAGAACTGGTCGCTATGTGTAAAATGTAATTCTCTTTGCATGTCAAAAGATCGTTTCTGCAAATGTTTATCTCGATTAATATGAAATAGATAGAGAGTAAGAGTTTGTAAAAATAGTTTGTACAAAGTAGAGAAAGTCATGTGAGTGTAACACATCAGATTTTTTCCTTCATTATGTTTATATGTAGTTACCAAACGTAACGAGATATATTTAGTATTATACATTTATTGTAAGATTTTAGGAACAGGAAAAGGCATGTACGGTCATGAGACCACGTGATTGCTGTATTTTATAAGGGTAGACACACTGTTAATAATGAATGTCCTACTACTACTGTCTAGACACCCATAACATTTTACATGTTGTGGTTTTTATTGTTCATAAAATGGAATTGTGTATTTACAATGTAATAATATGGCAGCTACCTGGGTTTCCTATTTGACTTTTTCCTTGAAACTGGGTATTTGGATGTAAAACTCTAGTTTGTATATATACGCAATTGTTTGTGGGTAGTTTCTTCCATGTAGATAAACAAAGCTGTCCTAACTGGCTCACTGGAGAAACAAACACACATAAAAACGGAGTGAATGTTATAAATTTCGCAATTACCGACGTATTTACCTCGCTTGTGAAAATATACATCACTGTTTACTAGATGAGTAAATATTTCTTGCAAGTGTCCACGTTTATTCACCATGCCAGGCCATATTGCATAGTGAAAAACCATTTAACTCAACACATCACCGAGTTCCTATTCAACATGTAGATTGTTCCACTAATCTGCAATGCAAATATTTGTTGTTCCTTTTTTTTCCCCGTCGCTACACGTCGCACGTCATTTCACTCGAACAAATTCCAAACACATTTTCCTGCGTAACTAAAGGGGATTCTGCCACTTTATTGCGTTTAAAGTCAGCGCCGTGCTCTTGTAAACTAATTAAAAAACCTATTCTCAACTTCACATATTGTATTTGTTTCGGGAAATCCCTT
The DNA here is from genome assembly GCA_030765065.1 of Deroplatys truncata. Classification (NCBI taxonomy): domain Eukaryota; kingdom Metazoa; phylum Arthropoda; class Insecta; order Mantodea; family Mantidae; genus Deroplatys; species Deroplatys truncata. The sequence continues at coordinate 262,736,276 of CM060976.1, read as the reverse complement.
GTTTTCGCCTCGCACCCTCGGGAACATCAAGTGTGAATTTTAATTGTTTACATTTGCCTTGTTTTGAAATTTTGGATAGAGAGTCTGGCCTCATAAAGGAGAATAAAGAACGAAAATTTCCAAAAAATGACATTTTTAGTTTTCTGTGCTACCTTAATAATTGGAATTTCCACTATAATTAACTACCTATAACTGTAGCTACAATTCCAAGATTTTAAATACATTTTTAAAAATGGTACTGCATCTCCCATTTTATACCGTCACTATCACTTCATAGAGAACAAATCGGATATTTTACATTCACATGACTTTCTCTGCCTATTCTTAAACAAAATATTCCTACGAAAGTTTATTTTACTCTCCACTTTACATTAATCGAGATGAAAATTTGCAGACATAGCTTTATCACATATTGTTATACACCGGGGTGAGGCCGAAAGGTTTGCAGCTGAAATATTAAATATAGTTACCCCGGCACAAACATTGGGGAACGTAGCATCTGTGGCACACGAGAGATACCAAAAACCTGCTGCACAAAACTAAGTGGGAGTGGGATATTTAGAACATTTAAAAATCTGATTTGTTACACTCACAAGACTTTCTCTACTATTTTTACAAACGCTTATTTTCCATATGCTTCATGTTAATCGAGATATCGAGATGTTAATCTCATTGCTAATTTTACTGTAGATGCAAGGGTAATTGGTAGGCTTTAAGCGATTGTCAAATATTTTAAGAGCTGGTTGCTATGTCGAGTATTCCATTATCTTTGCATTACCAGGACAAAAAAATGAATAATGAATTCCCATTTGAGAAAAAGTATAAGTGTTGGGAAATTTAAGTGAATAACAAGCAATATCTCGAAAATGGTTCCCTCAACAAATAAATTATATAACATAAATTGTGTATTTTAAGGCGATCTACATTTTTGTGTAGTAAAATGTTATGGTTTACCAGTTATGAAAAAGTCGTTCACAATGAAGAATACTTTCGGAGACATTCCCAGAAAATTTGAGATATACATTTCATTTCTCATGAAAATAACTTAAACGTATTATATTTTATTCAAAATCCTTTGAGCCAATTATGGGAAAATTAAAATTTTCGAAAAATGTTCAATGAAAAGGATAATCTGGGGTGGGGGGAATTTCTTGAAAACCGTGTCGCATCTCTGGAAGATACTGAACCGAAATACCAAGTTTAGTGTTTATCCGACTATTCGTTTCTGAGTTATGCTGTTCACAGACACACACATGGACATGTTTCGAAAAATGCTTTATATGCACCTCAAAACATGTATTTCCGGTGAAATCGCGGTATCGAATTTTTGGGTGGAATGCAATACTTCCGCTACTTACTATACGTAGTAGAGAAAGTAAAAATACATATATTTACACTTAAATTCTCATTTTGCTTAAGTTTATTATAAGGCGACATACATTGTACACAAAAGTTACAGAAGAACACTGGGTGAGATGCCCCACGCACACGCCTCCATTCCCTTTGAAGACCTACATTAGACTCTCACTATAATGAAACCAAGCCACACACAAATAGGCTATTCCCTCGACTTGCCTTCACCCCCAACTAGGAAGATGGAACTGCCGCGCCGGACAGGAACTTTACACACAAACACAACAATTAGCTCAACAACATTATACGCAGCAATAATGTGTCTGACGCGACAATGCACACACATACGCTACAACATATCCTTGTATGTACAATGGATTTGGGGGATTATGGTAAGCTTTAAGCGATAGTCAAATCTTTTAAGAGCTGGTTGCTATGTGGAGTATTCCATTCTCTTTGCATGTCCAGGACAAACAGCAGAATAACGAATTCCCATCTGAGAAGAGCTATAAGAATTGGAAAGTTCAAATAAATAACAAGGAACATCTCGAAAATGGCTCCCTCCACAAAAAATCTATCATAAATTGTGTTGTTTAACGAGATCTACATGTTTGTGTAATACGTTTTGGTCTGTTAATTAACGTTTATCAGATATAGTAGAAAATTATATAAAATTCCTTCTGAATGAAGAGGACTTCACAGGCTATTCCCAGAAAGTTCAAGATGTACATTTTATTTGCAACCTAAATATCTTTAATATTTTTAACACTTAAATGATATCAGTCTAATTATATACTATAAAATTCAATAACAACCCGCCTTAAAGCAATATGTGTATGTAACAATATTTAAAATGTGTATATTACACTCATTCTATATGTTTATATTATTGTATCCATGCGTAATAATGTTGTGCGAATATATTACGCAATTTAATAATGTAGGTGCTGTGAGATATTAGCTTAATGGTTGCTAACAATGAGATAACAATGAGGTAACCTTGAGACAATAATGAGTTTCATTCATTCATTCATTCATTATCTGTTTACCCTCCTCTCATGTAGGACTTACACCCCCCCAGGACTTACAGGCGGGTGCCTGGGATCAGAGGCCCGTCGCGGAGCAGACACTCATGGATCAGACAGAACATCCAGGATGGGTGATCAGCCCGATGCCTGGTATGGGATGAAGGAAGTAGATGAAGCGAAATGTGGGTGAAATGGATGAAAGGAAAGGTGATGATGGAGCAGTTGGTGGAATGAATGGCGGGGGAAACCGGAGAACCCGGAGAAAACCCGCCCAGACGCCGCTTTGTCCACCACAAATCCCACATGCAGGTCCCTGGGATTGAACCCGGTCCGCCTCGGTGGGAGGCGAGCGGTCTAACCACTCGGCCACGGCGCCGCCCAATAATGAGTTTGAGAGTTTAAATGTTAGTTGTGATTCTTGGAAGCAATAATATAATTTTAGTGACAGTTTATAAAATAGCCAATCAACAACTAGAAAAAGCTTTAGTTAAATGAAGGTATTCTATTCGATTACGTAATAGCGAATCAGAGACTTGAAATACAGAAACTTACAAGTCTAGACGGTTGAAATCAGTTCAGTTGCCTGCAGACAGCGTTTGTAACCGGATGCAAGATGTGTCCTCGAGAGATTTAATACGTATTCGTATGAGATGAAGAATAAGTTTACGTGTTAAAAAGTGCAAGTAATTAGTAAAAAGAATCTCACAGCTCTCTATGTATCAGTGAAGTGTTATTTAAATCGTGTCAAGCATTAATAAATGGAGTGAAGTAAAAAAACCGATTTACTTCAATATATGATATTTTAAACAAATATGCTAGAGCCATTTTTGAGAAAATAAAAAACATCGAAAAATCTTCCATGTAAATTGTAGTTTGGAGTAGGGGATTTTCTTGAAAACCTCCGTATCGCATCTTTGAAAACCACTGAACCTAAATACCAAGTTTGGTATTTATCCTGCTTTTCGTTATTGAGTTATGCTGTTCACAGGTATATAGGCACACACGCGGACGTTTTTCAAAAAATCTGATATGACACATTCACATGACTTTCTCTATCTCCTATAGGTTGTTAGTGGGTACACAAACCATCGTTTCTAAAGTTTATTTTTCTGTCTCCATTTTAATCAAATATATCTTTGCACAAACAGCAACATTATATATTTCGTTATAGATACAAACAGAACAGCGATAGTCAAATGTTTAGGAACTGGACGCTCTATGCTGCCTTAAAATTCCATACTGTTTCCATGACATCACGAGAAACAACTGAATGTTGAAAGGTCTTTAACAGAATAAGCAATAAATGAACAATTCGAACATGTGGTGCGTTATACCACAAGAAACCCATTTAAAGTAAATAATGTGTTTCAATGAGATCGACACCGTGCAGTAGTTTTTCGTCTATGTGCAAGATAATAAAACATTCCTTCCGAATGAAGAGGGCTTCACAGTCCATTACCACACAATTTTATTTGTACATTTTATATGTAAATGCCTTTCATATATGGTATTTTAATCAAAATCGTTAGTCATTTTTATAAAATAAGAAATTTTGATAAATGTTCCATGTATAGGGTAGTTTGGGGTTGGAGGATTCTCTTGAAAATTTTCGTGTCGCATCTTTGGAAGATACTGAACTTAAATACCATGTTTGCTATTTAATAGACTTTTCACTTTTGAGCTACGCCCCTCACAGGCACAATGATACACAGACACACACGGACCTTTTTCCAAAAATGTTTTTTTGGATTCAGGGGGCCTCAAAACATGTATTTACGGTGAAATCTTGGTATAGAATTTTTGGTTGGAATGTAATGCCTTCCCTACCTACTATGTACGTGGTGGAAAAAAATGAAAAAGAAAGAAATAAAGAAATAAAAAACGAAGAAGTACTATCCATTTGAGAAAATCTCTCTTATGGTTTACCAGTTATTCAAAAGTCATTCAGAATGAAGAGGACATTACAGGCTAATTCAAGATAGAATACGTTTTATTTGAAAAGTAAGTATCTTTAATATACGGTATTGCAATCAAAGTCGTTAGTCATTTTTTAGAAAACGAATATTGTAAATCTTCCAAGTAAAGAGGAAATGGGTGTAGGAATTTTCTTGAAAATTTGCGTGTAGTATCTTTTGAAGGTACTGAAACCAAATATCGAGTTTGGTGTTTATCCTGCTTTTCGTTTTTGAGTTATGCTGTTTACAGACACACACTCAAATCTTCCCTACTTAGTATGTACGTGGCAGAGAAATTAAAAACAAAAACAAAACAAAAAGTCATGTGAAGGGAAGTTTGGGGTGGGGGATTCTGTTTAAATCTTCATGTTATTTAACCGATTTTTCGTCTTTGAGTTATTTCTCCACAGACATACAAAGAACTCTTTCTAAATATGTAGGATTATTCAAAAAGAAGGAATAGATTTTAAATATTTATCTCTAATGAACGACAATAAATAGCCACACATCATTGAATGGAGGAAAGTTCGAAGTTTTAAGCCCCACCAACTCGTATTAGTTCCATTGAGTGCCTTCAACGACGCTGTGTTTGTTTACGAGAAAATGGCGAAGCCACAGAAAAAGTCGTTTTGTGTGCTGAATTAGAAAAAGAGTGTATCCATTGTTACATTGCAGCGTACATTTCGTTGTAAGTTCAACAACGAGCCGCCTCGTCCTAAAAAATTAACAATTGATACAATAAATTCGTAGAAGATGGTTGCGTATGCAAACGGAAAAGCACTGATCGTCCTCGCATAACAAATGGTGCTCATTTTGAACACATAAAATAAAATTTTGAACTTTTTTCTATTCAGCGATGTATCACATGTATCGCCATCTATTGTCGTTCATCAGAAATAAATATTTAAATTCCGTTCCTTCTTTTTGAATAACCCCGTGTTTGTTTGGATTTGAGGGTTCTCAAAACAGATATTTCCATTTAAATCTGGACGATGGATTTTTGGGTGCAATACAATACTTGCTCGACGTACCCAATCGCTGGGTTGTCTTACATTTTACAGACTGAAATATATCATTAAAAGTGTGTTTCTTGATCATTAAATGTTCCAGATAAGATTTTTATTTGCATTGAGAGTTCCCTCAAAGGAAATATTGTTTGAATCGAACATGTCTCTTTGCCAAAACAAACAAACTTTTGAGGGATTATAAACGCAAAGCTGTGTGTTTAATTAAATCTCTTTAAGCACTTAATTAGAAATGTAGTCTGAAATAAAATAAACCGTTTAAACAGGAGTATGCCTTTTAGAATCACGTTTCTAGTACTTGGAAATCCTTTTCCATGTTATGTATGCTATTAAGCTTCAAAGTGAAGTGCATACAGAGACATCTATGAACTACAACCGGCTTTTATCTATAAAACAGTGCACATTTAAACACAAAGCATGTATAATTTTCTGTGTTCGCGTTCTTTATATGTTGTAATAATGAAGTGTTTTAAAATATAACTTTAGTTAACCTGATGTTATATGGGGTGCAGAAATACGATATTGGGAGACAGAATGGTCTACACAGGAAAATATTTCACTTCCTGAAAAGAATTCCCATAAATGTAACCTGTGATTCTCGTATTCAGGAGATCCCGGGTTCGTTTTCCTATCCGGTATGATTTTCGTTGGTTGGTAGGTGAATGTCGGGATGGGTTCTACTGTGACTGCGCTCGCAAAACACCTACGAACCAGTAGTGCGAGGGCTTTCCGCGTCGTCTACCTGGCCGTCGGTGGCGTTAATTGCCGGCCCCCACCAGAATAATAGGCGTGCGGAAGAGTAATCCATTTTATACCGCTTCCTCGCAACATAGGAAGGCCATTTCAAGTAGGTTCCAGTTCTAGAATATTGCGCATTATATCGAAGATTTATATAAGGGGCAACCAAAGTGACTCAAATGTAACATTTGTGCGAAGTTTCGTGCCTAGTGATAAATAAAAATTCGCAGTAACTGCTGTTCTCACTTGTTTCAATATAGTGCCGCGATTTTTCCCAACTCCCATTTCCTTGTCAGACTTCTGGGTCGAAAGATTAGGCGAGTGGACGGCGGGCGAGGCGTGTTTCAGTGGGGTTTGCTTTGTGGAAATCCTGGGGTTTCATTTTGGACAGAATCTCAGAGAGGCCCCTCCGTGGGGGAGCGGTACGTTTGTTGGGGATCCCGTCTGCGTCAGGATGTAATACTTTCAGGCGTTGGGGAACCACCTGCCGGCCCAGATCTGTCGTCCTCAGTGTCCTTCACTTCATCTCTACTTCGTGGAGGTTTCCACAAACACAATAGGCGGTTGTGCGGGGAGGCCGGACGTAATATCTGCAGACGTTAGGGACCCCGCTTGTGTCAGACTGTGTCACCTCGGATACACACATGACATATTTCCATGCATCGCGAAAAACAAAGGAATGCCAACCGATATCTCAGAAATGGCTTACGCCTCAAAAAAGCTTATTTGAAATAAATTGTGTGTTTTAAACAGATCTACTTTTTTTTGCAGTGCGTTTTCGTCTATCGCTTAATGTTTACCAGTTATACAAGGTTATACAAAATTCCTTCCAAATAAGAGGACTTTACAGACTGTTCCCAGAAAATTCAAGTTATGCATTCTAAAATGTTTAAAACGTGGAGGAGAGGGAGGGAAGATGATCTTGAACATTCTGGTATCACATCCTTGTAAGATATTCAACTTAAATACAAAACTTGGTATGTATTCGGCTTTTCGTTTTTGAGTTATGCTTTTCACCATCACCCACACGTACACACGGATCTTTTTTGTAAAACTGCTGTTTTTGGATTCAGGGGGTCTCAAGACACGCATTTTCGGTTAAATGTCGGTATTGAATTTTTGGGTGGAATTTAATACCTTCTTTACCTACTGTGTACGTGGTAGAGAAAGTAAACATACAAATATTTGAGACTTTAAACCAATAACAGTAAATGCCATAGAAATCCCTGATGCCTCACAAATTTATTTAAATTGTAGGCTCTAACGAGATCTACAAACTCGGGCGGTAAAGTCTGTGGCCCGCATTCGGGAAGTTCCGGGTTCAGATCTATTTGAGGGTTTTTCGTGGTTTTCCTCAGTTGCCAAGGTAAATACCGGATTATACATTTAATACCACGACCCCAAGTTCCACCTCAAATCTAAAGCAATAGTTAAATGAAAAATAAATGGTAATAGCGAATGCTATGCCATCTATCTACAGACAATGTAAGCAGTTGGACTGGACAGCACCCTTACTCTGCATGGCACGAAGCAGAAGATCAGGCTGCCATGCGCTGGGGGTCTTGTTGGCACGTGACAAAGTAAAATGGCATTTCCAGGGATGAAACCTAGAAGGCTAATTGTCCGCCTTTCTGTGTGAGGGCGGCGGTTAGACTGGACGGTACCCTAATGTAATCTGCACGACATGAAGCAGGTGGTTACAGGGATGAGACCTAGAAGGCTAACTGTCCGCCTTTACATGGGAGCGGCGGTTGGACTGGACGACACCCTAATGTCGTCTGCACGGCACGAAGGAAGAGATTCGCTAGGGTCTCTGTGACACGTGACGGAGCGGGTGGTTACAGGAATGAGACCTAGAAGGCTAACTGTCCATCACATATCGTTCTAAGAGATATCCACCAACAGATCCGACGCGATATGACCAAGGAGTAAAAGCGACGTAAAATAAAAGAGAGAGAAAGATCTACATTCTTTTGTGTAGTAAGAATTTGTTTCACTCTTACGATTTACCAGTTATGCAAAGGGCATTCAGAATGAAGAGTACTTCACAGGATATTTCCAGAAGATTCAACATACATTATGATGTTAAGGATTTTTGGTGAAATTGGATTGGTTGAAATTTTCACCGCAAGGAGTTGTTTGAACATTTTCATTAATTCGAGAAGTCTATTATGAGAAAAACTACCTTCAATGTTTGAGGTATGACTTATTGTCTTTAAAATTGTCATTTAAATTGCCACATGACAAGCGTTTAGGGGTAACTAGTTGAAAATAATATTGGCATACTAATCTATAGGAACCAAAGTTTATTAATGTGCAAAACTTCTAAAATCGATATTTTTACTTTCTCTACTACGTATAGTAAGTAGAGGAAGTATTGTACTCCACCCAAAAATTTCATACAAAGACTACCGGAAATACATACTTTTAGACTCCTGAATCCAAATAAAGAATTTTTAGAAAGGTGACAGTCTGTGTGCCTATATGTCTGTGAATAGCATTACTCAAAAACGAAAAGTTGGATAAATACCAAACTTGGCATTTGAGTTTAAAATCCTCCAAGGATGCGACACGAAGATTTTCCAGAAAATCCCACATCCTCAGACTACCCCTTACATGAAAATTTTTTCGAAAATGCTTATTTTCTCAAAAATGGCCACATGGCTGTAACGATTTTGATTAAAATATACATTTCCATGCGAAATGAAATAAAGGTGCAAATGGATAAATGTGTTACGTAAATTTTGAGATAAATTGAGTTAAAAAAGCTGGATAAAGGTGTCATGTCCCGTTCTTACGATTAAAGGCAGTTTTATTGCCTTCATAACCGGTATATCTCCCATTTATTGACACTCAGCCATAAAACTGCCTTTAATAGAATGGGACATAACACTTTGAGGCAGTATTTTTAACACTTAAATGATTTCAGTCAAATTATATAATATCTAAATTCACTAACATCCCGCTTTAAATCAATATGTGCATGCAACAATATATAAAAAGTGTATATTACAGTCATTGCATATGTTTATATTATTGTATACATGTAATAATGTTATGTGAATGTATTACGTAATTTAATAATGTAGCAGCTGTGAGAATAACAGGTTAAAAGTTGTTAACAATGAGGTCACCTTAAGGCAATAATGAGTAAGAAAGTTTAAATGCTACTAGTCATTACTGGAGCAACAATATTGTAAATTTTGTGACAGTGTATAAAATAGCCAATCAACAACCAGAAAAAGCTTTAGTTAAATGAAGGTATTCTATTGGACTAGGATTAGTCCAATTAGATTGAAATACAGAAATTTACAAATTTAGGCGCTAGAAATCAAGACAGTTGCTTGTAGACAGTGTTCCTAACCGGACGCGAGATGTGTCCTCGAGAAATTTAATACGTATTAGTGTGAGACAAAAATAGTTTATGTGTTAAAAAGTGCAAGTAATTAACAAAACAATCTCACAGCTCCCTCTATATCAGTGAAGTGTTATTTAAATCGTGTCAAGCATTAATAAATGGAGTGAAGAAAAACTTAAAATCTGTGTAAGCCTACATTCTTTATTCGCACCACCTCCTGCTAAGACACACATGTCGCTAAAAAATATAAATACTGACGCAGCCGAGGCAAACATAAATATATAATATATAAAGAAACAGTCAAAATTACAAAGTTAATATTTTTAAACTATTTTTTTTTTTTGGACGAAGGCTACCGGAAACATTTTACCATACGTATGGTTGCAACTACTTCAAGTTCGGCTCCCCAACAGTCGAAATATAATACATCATCTTCAAGCTAACTTTCCATACGTAGCAGCAACAAACATTCTTCAAATTGGCTCCCAAAACGTAAAGACAATAAAAACGTCTTCAACTTTTATCCAGTCATCTAATTAAATTTTTGTGAAAACTTTACATAACACCTCCATCCACTTGTCCCTTCAAATGTATATCTTGAATTTTCTGCAAAGGTCCCCTAAAGTGCTCTTCATTCTGAGCGACTTTTGTATAACTGGTAAACTGTAAGAGACAGACAAAAGTTACTACACAAAAAACGTAGAGGTCGTTAAAAGCCACAGTTTGTCATATACATTTTTTTTGTCGAAAGAACCATTTTCTAGATATTCCTTGTTATGTGTTTGAATTTTGTAATATTTATACTTTTTCTCAAATGGGAATTCATTATTCATGTTTTATGTCCGGGACATACAAAGAGAATGGAATACTCCACATAGCAACCAGCTCTTAAAATATTTGACTATCGCTTAAAGCCTACCAATTCCCCTTGCATCTACAAGAAAATTAGCAATAAGATTAACATCTCGGTATCTCAATTAACATGAAGCATATGGAGAATAAGCGTTAGTAACAATAGTTTGTACAAGAGTAGAGAAAGTCATGTGAGTGCAACACATCAGATTTTTTAACGGTTTTTACACAATTTCCATAATTTGGAGCCGTTAAGATACAATTTTACTTGCAATATAATTACGCAATGATATCTAGAGAGGGATTATCTTTGTTGAGCGTAGTGTTTCCTTGTGGGCATCCCCGCAACAAAAGAACACCATCTTAATCCCGTAAGCTCGGCAACACACACAACCCCGGGGTTAAACCGCACCACGTTTTTAATGGCCATTTTAAATTTCATGGACTTAAGGACAGTGTTGCTGCTGGATGAAGCCCTGACGACTTTTTAAATATAAATAACGAGACAGACATAGTTCCCTCAAATATATCATAATAGAGGTGCTGGTGCATTTGTGAAAATGGAGTTGGAAAAGACGCGACAGTGGCGGCTCGTACAGAAGTCAACTGTTCTCCATAACTTAACAGTATTTTATACTATTTATATAATACCTGATTTCTCCAACCATGTTACGTTACTCACTGTGTGTTATGCTTCGGAATAATTTCAAATTAAGGGTATCCCTTATTTCAGAAGCTATTTAAAATATCAGACTGAAATTTTTATGCGATATGGATTAATGCCACATAATTTCAATGATTTACATTTATTTTCTTAATTATAACAATATTCGATTACATTTTATCATCAATTACATTATTAAAAATAATCACAATGATATTAACACCAAATTTGGTCCATAACAGCATCATACTAAAATTTAATTTACTTCTCTAGAATAGTTTTTCATAACACGGATCACTTACATCATTCACAGAAAAAGCTGTTCAAAGCAAAAGATGGAGAACGCAAGCTTGCATATATTTTCAAAAAAATTACACATTACTAGCAAACAGAAGCTGTCCTACTTAACAACAGCACGAATATGGTCTAAAGTTTACCACTCTAATGTTTTTCTCTAAGTGACGCAAGATTCCCAGTGAAAAAATGCTAGATGCCGTAGCATTTTAAAAGTATATTTAGGACATAGATATTGTGTCTACAGTTTTAAAATAGATACAAAATTAAAGAGCAAATTCCAATTAACAAGATGGCACAAAAACTATTACTGTCGTTTTTGGCAACTTTTGCCATTTAGACTCCCCCTTAAATAAGAAGGGCTTGTTTAAGTACAACTTACTGAAATAACATTAAAATATTTATTGTTGGTAACAAACTCTTGTGATGGAAAGACAGATAAAATAAAATTATAACAAAATTTTGTACTTTAATGATCTTTTAATTTTTCCTGCGCTAAACGTTTGTCTATAACTAATGCTTTTTTGGTATACCAGATCAAAATAAAAATCTATAAAATAAAATAAAATTTCTAGATAATTCAATAATACATTTTTATACTTCTGTAAAAATTCTGTAAAGTTGGTGCTTTAGTAAAAAATTTTAGAGCTTTTTTTGTTGTTGAGAAATTAAAGGTATTGAAAATGGCTAAATAAAAGGTAGTTTTAAGTGAGGAATTTTCTTGAAACAATTAGTGTGGCATCCTTGGAGAATGCTGAACTTAAATACCAAGTTTGATGTTTAATTTTGTTTTGACACACACGCACAGAGACGGCCGTTTTTCTATGAATGATTTTGTATTCACGGGCCTCAAAGTATATTTCTGCTGAAACCTCCATATATAAAATTTGTGGATGGAATATAATAATTCATATATAGATACAGATATGTAGTAGAGAAAGTAAAAAGTAGGTCAGAAGCATGATATCGTGATAATTCGATAATCTGTGGTATCGAAGTTTGTCTAAGAATTTATATTATTCAAAGCTGTTGCATTTAACTTTGTACTAGATAAGGAATGGAAGGACTCGAGACTTCATGCTATTACCTCGCATGTGTTCCCAAAGAGTTGCTGGAATATAGTTCTTGATAGACCTAGACTGCGTTTTCTGTGGTTGAATTAATGTAATATTCCATAGATTTTTGTGTCTAAATGAAACCATGCAAAATAACGGGGAAAGGATGGAGGTAATATGTAACCTGCAGCGTTAACTGAGTTGTGAATGAAGCACTAAATCACGTTTCTACAACATCCTGATTTGGTGACTGAGGCAGTATTTCTAACACTTAAATGATTTCAGTTTAATTATATAATATATAAATTTAATAACAGCCCGCCTTGAAGCAATATGTATATGTAATAATTTGTAAAATGTATGCAACAGTCATTGTATACGTTTATATTATTGTATATATGTGCAATAATGTTATTTGAATGTATTACGTAATTCAATAACGTTGGAGCTGTGAGAATAATAGGTTAAAAGTTGCTAACAATGAGGTAACAAAGAGGTAACCTTGAGGCAATAATGAATTTGAAAGTTCAATACTAACTGTGATTCTTGAAAGTGACAGTTTATAAAATAGCCAATCAACAACCAGAAAAAGCTTTAATTAAACGAAGGTATTCTATTGGATTAGGAATAGCCAATCAGAAACTGAAATATAGCAAAATGTACAAATTTCGGCGGTAGAAATCAAGTTAGTTGCTTGTAGACAATGTTCCTAACCGGACGCAAGATGTGTCCTCGAGAAATTTAACACGTATTCGTGTGAGACGAAAATAGTTTGCGTGCTAAAAAGTGCTACTAATTAATAAAAGAATCTCACAGCTCTCTATATCAGTGAAGTGTTATTTAGATTGTGTCAAGAATTAATAAATGTAGTGAAGTAATAAAAATTATAATCTGTGTAAGCCTACATTCTTAGCCACACCACTCTCTGCAAAGAAATCCATGTCTCTAACAATAATACTGACAGCCGAGGCAAATATAAATATATAATATTTAAAGAAACAGTCAAATTAAAAAGTTTATATTTTTAAACCTACGACGCGAAGGTTACCGGAAACTTTTTACCATACGTGCGGTTGCTACTACTTCAAGTTCGGCTCCCCAACAGTTGAACTACAATACAACTCCTATTTCAAATTGGCTCCCAAAGCGTGGGGCAAATAACAATGTAAAAATAACAATAACGAAACTATACAACAACTTCATGATTCATTCTCAACCATTACATTTACTACTCTAGTGATATAAAATCTGTGAATCCAGTAGAAACAAATCAGAACTTAAGATGTGAGGTAATACCGCGCGTAGAAATATTTGTTCCTTCCATCTGTTAGTTTGTGTTTACGTAAGTCAAACTTGGGTCACGAGCGTAGCTTACAGGTATACCGTACGACTAATTTCCTTAGTAAGGATAAAAAATTCTTTAAAGGAAGGATTTCCCACAAAATATACATACATAAAAAGGGAAGCAAAGAAATTATTATTATAATTATTATTATTATTGACTAACGGTAGGGAATACATAATCTGTGACATTCTCAACATAAAAAACTGCTGCCTACTGTAGAATGCCAAAGAGGGACAATTTTGGAATTAGCATACGATACAATATTGTTTACGTGCGTTTATAAAAAGAAAACTAAGTATTCATAAATAGTGGTATCGTGCTATCACTAGTAAAAACTGATGCAAAAAAATCGAAATTTAAGGCCTTATTATATCACAATTATAATAAGAACATTGCTTACAAAGCAGCCGTGCAGAATTCGCCCAGCCTTGACATGTGTAAAGACGCGTTTTCCTCACAGTTCGCAGTTTGGTTTTGACCGAGCCGCCACTGATAAACTGCGGCCTGCTTACAAAGGTGGAAAGAGGAAGCGTTGAAATTGTAGGCAGAGCTTGCATTACGCATTCTGCAACGAGCGGCAGAAAATGAAGAAAAGAATACAAAAAAGAAATTTGAGTCATAAAGTTTTCATGGCATGTGCCGCGCGCAGCCGCAAGCAGGAATGCATCACTATCTAATATATAGCGGAAACGAAATAAAGAATTATTTGCGCGCAAAGAAAAGATTGCAAACACTTCACGTACTTTGCCTGTAAATCACGTTTATTTTTGCATGAAATGTGTGACGCCTTGTTTCCCGTGACCCGCTACGCTATTGTCCACGAGCGTTTTAAAGTCGCGCCTCTATACACACGTAGCTTTTCGTTCTGGGGCGGGAGAGGGGGGTCTTTGTCCATTTGTTTTCTTTCCTGACTTGGAATTATGGCACACATTATCAGACGCATGCCGAGGGATAACGTGCGAGGCTCGCATTCGAGAGGTTCTGGTTCCATTCCTGGGGCGGCCACTCTCAGAGGGCAAGATAGCTCCGGGCGAGGCTCGCATTCGAGAGGTTCTGGTTCCATTCCTGGGGCGGCCACTCTCAGAGAGCAAGATACCTCCGTGGTAACGGGCAAGACTTGCATTCGAGAGGTTCTGGTTCCATTCCTGAGGCCGACCAGTCTCATCGAACGAGATGACTCCGTGGTAACGGGCAAGGCTCGCATTCTGGAGGTCCTGGGATCCATTCTTGAGATCGGTCACTGTTACCGAGCGAGATGTCTCCGAGTTCGGTAGTTCCTAAGTTCGATTCCTGGGGACGACGGGGTTTTTCGCGGTTTCCTTTGGTTGGTAAGACGAATGATACGGTGGTTTTCCATCGTTTCCCTCATTTCCTATTATTTCGATTCCACTTTCATGTTTCAGGTAGGCCTAAGGGCTGTGCAGTAGATGGCTTGCAGGTTGCCAAGTTATTCTCGGCTCTGCCAGATGGCAGCCTCCTCTGAACCATTTCAACTGGGTTGAGTTCTCTCCGTTTCCGCCAGAGAGAAGCCTTCTGTTTTATTTAGTGGGGGAAATAAATGTTACTTACACCAGTGTGGCAGGTACAGTGGGGCTCGCCAGGATGGCCCTACCCATTAAAACCCCTACACTGCAAATGAAGAAGGATAATGAAGGGAAAGAAACTAAAAGGAGACGGTAGCACGGTGCCGCATAGCACCCGCATTATCCGACAAAAGATAGTCGCGACCAAATGGGTGGGAGCGGGTGAAAGATACGTTCGTGACCTACAGCGTTGACTGCAGCCTAGAGGTTAGATGCTGAGAATAAGGATGAGATAAGCTGAATAATGTTCGCCTACGTTACGTTTCCTGGTATAGTGTCCGCCATTTGTCAGGAGAGGTTCATGTTCTGGTGGACAGTAATCTGCGTGAACTTGTGCTTTATTGCGATGAGCTGGTTGCTGGTATCATCTTCCAGGACCTACAGGCTGATGTTGTTGATGTCTAGTCATACTGTCAACTTGGCGGCGATGGTTACTTGGAGGTCCTAGAGCTTCGCAGGGATATTGACGGAGAGTGTCTCTTCTAGGGCGGCTAAACGGGCACCGATATTAAGTTCCTCAGCATGGAAGTTCCGCACCGCATCCCTAGGACGGGGTACCCCGGAAGAGAGGAGCAAAGTAATAGGAAACAGAGGGGGCCGGACCAGAGGGTCGGCAGGGTAGAGGGCAAGGTCCCTACCTTCTACAAATTGAAACTCCCCTGGTGGCAGATGGTGCAACCGGCTCCCCTCTGCTCTGCAGACTTGCACATCCCATTGGGGGGGGGCCGCGTGTGTGCTTAGTGTTTCAATTGGCAGCGTGGATTCGCATGATAAGGTCCTCTGATGTTACAGTGGTAGCATATACCATAGTCTTCATGGTACCCACAGAAAATAGTCAAGAGGTATAAGATCAGGTGACCGTGGTGGCCATGACACAGGACCTCCTCTAATGTTATAGGTGTAGCATATACCATAGTCTTCATGGTACCCACAGAAAATAGTCAAGAGGTATAAGATCAGGTGACCGTGGTGGCCATGACACAGGACCTCCGCTAATGTTATAGGGGTAATATAGTCTTCATGATACCCACAGAAAATAGACAGGAGGTATAAGATCAGGTGACCATGGTGGTCATGACACAGGACCTCCTCTAATGTTATAGGGGTAATATAGTCTTCATGATACCCACAGAAAATAGTCAAGAGGTATAAGATCAGGTGACCGTGGTGGCCATGACACAGGACCTCCTCTAATGTTATAGGGGTAATATAGTCTTCATGATACCCACAGAAAATAGACAGGAGGTATAAGATCAGGTGACCGTGGTGGTCATGACACAGGTCCCCCATCCGTTGTGGTATAATGTGGCGTCCAGGTGGTGCCGAACATTTGCATGAAATTTTGGAGCTCCGCAGCGTTGTAGCTACATTATGTGACTAACCTCAAGTAGAGTAGGAATTACATCTCTCACAAAAGTAAGGTATGTCAGTCCTGCTATTCTGGTTGGCAGAATAGATACGCCCAGATGATTTGGTCAACCCAGCCCATACGTTTACACTGAACCTGCATTTTTTACCTCTAATCATTTGTCCACGTGGATTTTCTGTCCAAACAATTAAGTTTTGCAAACCTCCACGCCGCTCAGAGTCCAAGCATGTGTTTCCAGAAATGGGTTCCCACTCCAAGAATGCTCACTTTAATGTCCCGCCCAACATACTAAGCGTTGTCGGTGCTTTTTCTATGCACACTGTATATCACCTAAGCAACAGAGTGAGGGGAAAAACTCGTTGACTGAGGTAGCCCATGAATCAGACCCTCTACTATCAGTCTATGTGTGTGTTAGCCATATTAATAAGTAGGTTAAGCTGGTTTAAAAAAAGCAACTTGTTAGCCCCAAAGATGATTTTCTGATGACATGTTTGCTGGTTTGAAAAGCCGAGGTGTTGGTACGACAGAGAATATTTTCCTTGGATGGGGCCGGAGAAATAAAAGCCGGAGTGTTTCCTACTGCTTCCCAACGGATGTGAGTAACGTTCCTCCCGGACACACACAAAGGTCAGACAGACTTTCTGCAAACTCAGCAGTTAATTCAACGGGGTCACAAAGGATCGTTTCCGATGAAGATTTCAAAAGAAATATCACAGCAAGGGTTTAAAACCGCTCCTATGTGTGTCAATCTGACCCCACTAATTTCTGAGTTATACTTTCTTTACCAGTAACCTAAGGTATATAGAGGATATACTACTGCATTCCATTACAAATGATAATTCGAGATTTTTACGGAAATGCATGTTTTGAGCTCCCTTGAATTTATAAAAGGAATCTTGAAAGGTTAGCTGGTATTTGCATGTATTTTGGCCGTTAAGCTTCCAACCCAAACTAACTTTTATACAAAAAAGCTTCGTCATTTTTACTTTCTCTACTACGTATAGTAAGTAGGGGAAGTATTGTATTCCACCCAAAAATTCGATACCGAGGTTTCACCGGAAATATATGTTTTGAGACCCGCTGAATCCCCCTGAATATTTTTGGAAACATGTCCGTGTGTGTGTGTGTGTGTGTGTGTGTGTGTGTGTGTCTGTCTGTGAACAGCATAACTCAGTAACGAACAGTCGGATAAACACCAAACTTGGTATTTAGGTTCAGTATCTTCTAGAGATGCGACACGAAGGTTTTCAAGATCCGCAAATTATCTTTTACATGGAACGTTTTTCGAAAATTATAATTTTCTCAAAAATGGCTCTAACGATTTTGATTAAAATATCATATGTTTAAGATATTTCATGAAAAATAAAATGTATATCTCAAATTTTCTGGTAATGTCTCCAAAAGCATTCTTCATTGTGAACAACTTTTGCATAACTGGTAAACCATAAGAGATAGACTAAATTTGACTACACCAAAAATGTAGATCACGTTAAAATACACAATTTATGTAATGTACATTCTTTTGTTGAGTGAACCATTTTCGGGATATTGCTTCTTATTCCCATAAATTTTCCAAAACTTATACTTTTTCTCAAATGGGAATTCGTTACTCGTTTTTTTATGTCCTGGACATACAAAGAGAATGGAATGCTCCACATAGCAACCAGCTCTTAAAACATTTGGCTATCACTTAAAACCTACCATATTCCCCTTGCATCTACAAGAAAATTAGCAATAAAATTAACATCTCGATTAACATGTAGCATATGGAGAATAAGCTTTTGTAAAAATAGTTTGTACAAGAGTCAGAGAAAGTCATGTGAGTTTAACACATCAGATTGTTATATTATATATTGATTGTGGATACTTTAGTAAAGGGGAAAATTATAACTGTACACTGTATTCAAGAGTGAAAAATGCTTTAAAATATACATTTTCCCCTGGAATATGCATTTATATACATTATAAAACACTGCTGAAATTGGCTGTGAAAGTATACATTTAAGGGGACAAGGTACTCTGAAATGGTCAAAAATCACATTGTTTGTTTTAGGAACTTATACAATCTTATTTCTAGTTTCAGAAAATGTATACTTTTTGGGGAGTTAAGCGGTCTTTAAGACATAAAAATACCATTTAAATGATAGTCTTCATTCCTTTAAAGAACACGCAGCGCCCCTTTTTAGAACATTTTTGTATCTTTCAACAACAAACATCTATATCATGCCCAGCGAGCAGTTCAGCAATTAACAAAAGAGGCCAGGACTAAGAGAAGGCAATCAGAAAAGCTGAAGCAATCCAGGAATGAAGTTGCAGTTGATTATGACCCTGGAATATACTGAAGTGTGTCAGAATTTTAATGTTCAAACTTTAAATTCAGTTTTCTCAAAACAACGTTTTTGGATACTTATGTACCTTTTTCTCAGAAAGTATGAGAGGGAGAGAGCTAAAATTTTCAGTATATATAAACAACGCATAATTTAACTTTCTGAACCACAATCATAACCGTATGATATATAATAACGATATTAAGAAAGCAACAACATTGCAAATTTTCCACATATTTACATTTTTGGTTTTGCAAAACCTTTTTATTCAATTTCGAGAGAACGGCTATATATAACTAAGTAAATGAGGTTCGGAAGATAGCTGATTATACTAAGAATAAGCATGCAAGAGTGTGATGTTGTATTGCAAGTAGTATCAGAGAAAAAGGAACATGAATTGACATGTTTTAAGAGTAAATTTTATTATTTTTCTGCTGAATGAAATAATGTTTACGGACTCAACTACATAAGATATCAATGCAAGCAACCACTTGAAATAATTGTCATGATTTATAGACTAATTCATAAAAATTTCAGGAAAAACCATTGAGAGCAGTGGTATTTAACACACTTGAGGTGTAATTTCCATGTCTTCAGACTACCTTGTCCCCTTAAAAGTATAAAAAGGACATATTCTGCACACAAACACCACTAAAACGCACATTATATTATTATTATTATTATTATTATTATTATTATTATTATTATTATTATTATTATTATTATTATTATCATTCCGAACTGAACCCTTTCTAACTACTTGCTTCACAGCCCCTATTGTTATGTGGTACCAGACTTTATTTTGTTCTCCCAGTTTCTATCTTAGGTCAGGAAAACCCCTTATTAAAGCCTGTACCTTGACTAAAATGGGATTGGAACTCGTGTCCTCGGCTTAAAAAGAGAAGTTTCACCACCATATCTTAATTATGTCATTGTAGTTTTGTTAAAGTATACAATGTTGAACGTCGCCCTCAATGTTGGCTATTCTGGGGTAGATTTGTGCGGTTTGCTGCGCAGCTATTATTTCTTCCCTGAGTTCTTATCCTGTGTATGGCTTCGCCTCAGAAAAAACAAAGCGAAGAGACAGGCAGGCGGAAACACGCTGACGTATTCTCGCGAAAGGGAAACAAAATAGAAAAGAAAATGCCGGCTCCATGACGACGCGTCTCGACGCCCTAACAAAGAAACGGCGCTCGACTTGTCACATCGCTTTTAGCTTCTGACAATGCAGATATTTTGTTTATTTCTGGGGCATTTAATGCCGTGTTTGTTATTTAAATTCTACGGACTGATTACATATTCAGAATACTTGGGAACATCGTAAAAACGTGTTCAATTACTTCTTTCTCTCCCCTCTTGTTCCTAAGGTAGCGTGTATGCTAACAAGAACGTTCAAATAAATACCACAACCAAATTTCCCCGGATTTCACCGGAAATACAATTTTTGAAGCCCCTAAAAACAACAGCAAATAAAAAACATTGTGTATGCCTGTGTGCATCATAACTAAAAAACGAAAAGTCGGATGAACATCAAACTTGGTATTTAGGTTGAATACCTTCCAAAGATGCGACACTAAGATTTTCAACAAAATTCTGCCATACCAAACTACCCTTTACATGGAATATTTTTTTCGAAATCTTTGATTTTCTAAAAAATAGCTCTAACAATTTCGATTAAAACACCATATATTAAGGATATTTATATGTCAAATAAAATGTATATCTTGAATTTTCTGCAAATAGCCCTTGAAGTCCTCTTCATTCGGAAGGATTTTTATATAATCTTGTATAACTGGTAAACGTTAAGCCATAGACGAAAGCATACTATACATGAAGTGTAGATCTCTTTAAGAAACACAATATATTTTAAATACCTTTTTCTGTAGCATGAGCGATTTCCGAGATATCCATTATTTGTGGTTCGAATGGTTCAATACTCCTTCTTTTCAAGTCCTGTCGACTTTCAGTTGTTTCTTGCGATGTTGTGGAAAGAGTTTAAGACCAGCGTGTAGCGTCCAATTCTAAAACATTTGACTATCATTGTTTCCTTTGTATCTAAAACGGCTATTTATGGAAACGTTTATCTGGATTAAAATGTAGTAGATAGAAAGATGCCCACTAATAAAATATAGAGGTTAAAGAAGCTCATGTGAATGTAACACATCAGATTCTTTTAATTGGAACATTGTTTCAGAAAGTATATACTCATTTTCTTTAATATACTTGGGAAAGACAGTACAAGCATTTTGAAACAAATTAGTACAAAATTGCATTATGTGCAGCATTTAAAGTCTGAAGAAAAAGTTCGTGATAAAACAAGATTTAAAGTTGGGCGTGTCTATTCATAAACATGAGTATGTCCACTTATAGCTTGAGTTAATTGGTAGTTTAAATGAGGCAAGTGGAGAAAAAACTGTACGCTTTCTAATTTAGAATTTATGTTATTTTATTATGAAAAAATAAAGTTTTTTAATTCTTCACAATTTATGGTCAACCTTTATAGATGCATTAATTACCTAAGACAATATGTAATAGCATATTACGACACAATTGAGGTAAGTGCTTCATTGGAAAACAAGGAAGAGTGAAGATACGAGACGAGATCGTTTATTTTATACTTGCAAGATACTGAAATGAATTCAAGTATGTACACTGTATACTAATTTTTCGGCGATAATAAATAATATAAATAGTACTTACACGCAAATAAAATTAATTACTGACAGCTGTTGAACATGCTGATTCTACTATCAAGGCTCACCAACATTAACATTGATGGTAAGCTGGTGTATGATCATGCACATCTGGTTGTTGGCCGTAACAAATTAATAACTTACCGCTTCATGAATTAAATTCAAGTAAATATTAACAAAGTAAAGAACAGGTGAGGTTTAAACGGTAGCTTTCAACTATCAAATATGATTATATTTTTAACTGCAATAATATATAAAAAGTTATAGAATTTAATGTAGTTCATGCTCATACGTGAAGTAAAATAGACAAAACACTTAGGTACGTTAGTTTGGCAGCACTGATTCCAGGAAATTAAACTTCCTAACATGACCACATGAACGGGAAGTGGATTAAACAAACACTCTCATCCAGAATATAGCTTAAGCCACACTATAACGTAGCGAATAGAAGAATCACTTTTTACTGTCTCTACCACTTACCTAACATGGGGAAGTAAATCATTCCACTCAAAAATTCAATATAGGGATTTCAGATTAGCCTAAAAGGTATGTTTAGAATAAGGTCTGTGTGTGTGTGTTTTTGAAATGAAATGTCGAAAAAATACGAAACTTCATAAAGTTCACATCATCTAAGGGTAAAGAGATGAAGATTTTCAAGAAAATCCCTCACCACAAGCTACCTTATAAATAGAACAATTTTTGTAATGTTCATATTTCATTAAAAAGGCTCAAACCAGTTTGATTAAAATACGATAAGCCTAAACATATTTGAATACAGAGCGCGATAGTTCTGGCGGCATGGTCAGTGTCCCGCAATCGGGAGGTTCCGGTTCGATCCCCGGTGATCATTTACTCTGACCCATGGGATCTTGTGGTTTCCCTGCGATCGGCAGGCGAATGCTGGGGTGGTTTCTTCTTTACCACGATATCCTGTCTGTCATTTTACTTTCATTCCATTTGCTTTCCATGTTTCAGGCGTGCTTCTAGATCTCAAGGTGTAAGCCGGTGCCAGACAGATGGCGCGGATGCTGCGAGTTGATACACGAGTCTGCGAGCTTGAAAAGGTTAGACACTTCCGCGTGTCTCTGGGGACTGCCTGCCTACGGCCTGTAGCCTCCTGTGCGGTTCCTTCACTTTCCTTCCTCCTGTGGCGTGGTAGGTAGAATAGATTTCGAGGTGTGCCCTTCCGTTGAGCAACCTATTACATATCTGTATGACTAAATTTAGCTCTTAAACTTTCTGGTAATAGTCTGTGAAGTCCTCTTCATTCTGAATGATTTTTGTATAACCGTAAGAGATGGGCAGAATCATTGAACAAAAAATATAGATATTGTTAAAACACACAAGTTATGTAAAATGAAAACCTTGTGGCGTTAATTACTCTCGAGATATCCTTTATTATTGGTTTGAATTTTCAAATATTGTGACTGCGTGCTCGAAGATCCTGAGGGCATTCCGGCGCGGCACCTGTGTGGGACCATTGGAGCAATAGCCAGTACGGAATAATAGCTCTTTTTAGAACATTCATTTCGGCACGTTCTAGTAGCATCCCTTTCTATAACATTACGCTCTGTATGCGAGGGTATATAAGGGACTGCTCTTGCCCGGGCGTTAGAGCTGAGTTAAATTAGTTGGGTAGTTACGAAGCTAAGCGCAATCAAGAATTCGAAGAGTTAAAAGTGCAGTTCAGTTGTTAGTTGTGACTCAGGAGTTCAGTTGTGATTTGATTCGACGGTTCAGTTGTGTTTTGTTCTAAGTGTGTCAAACGTATCTCAAGTGTAAAGTTTGTGTTACAATGGGCATCTAAGTGACAAATAAAGTGTGTTTAGCAGCAACTGGTGTTCTGATATGTTACAATATTTATATATTTTTGCACTTCTCGTGGTGGCATGGAATTTTAAATAATTCACTTAGGGACAGGTTCTTAAAATACTGGCTGTAACTTAACCTTCTGTATCAGTGGAATGTGGAAATGTCTAATGAAAGTTTTATCTGAATTAACAAGTAGATAGAACAAGATTTTGTAGGTATGTCTGCCCTATCATGGAACGAACTGGGCGGGATGGCTAGGCGGCAACGTCTGTGACGCGCATCCGAGAGGTCCCGGTGATCGCCCACTCTGACCATGGGTCTTTCGTGGTTTTCCCTGGTCGCCAAGGCGAATGCCGGGGTGGTCCTTCGGCGCTGGCAGTGCCGGAGATGGAATAGATCATGCGCATTGGAATGATTTCTCCCTGTGAACGCCAGAGTGAGCTGTTCGGTCCGTTAGGGACGCCCTCTTGAGATTACTAGCCACTGAAGCGCGTGTGTTCAAACTGGCACTACTAGGAACTTCTGCGTGTCTCTGTGGGCCTGTCTGCCTAGGTCATGTGACCTCCTGCGGTTCCTTCACCTCATCCCTGGGGTGTATCTAAGATGGTCGCACTGCGGGAGGTGTCCTCCTACGGTTCCTTCACCTCATCCCTGGGGTGTATCTAAGATGGTCGCACTGCGTGAGGTGTCCTCCTACGGTTCCTTCACCTCATCCCTGGGGTGTATCTAAGATAGTCGCACTGCGGGAGGTGTCCTCCTACGGTTCCTTCACCTCATCCCTGGGGTGTATCTAAGATAGTCGCACTGCGGGAGGTGTATTCCTACGGTTCCTTCACCTCATCCCTGGGGTGTATCTAAGATGGTCGCACTGCGGGAGGTGTCTTCCTACGGTTCCTTCACCTCATCCCTGGGGTGTATCTAAGATAGTCGCACTGCGGGAGGTGTCCTCCTACGGTTCCTTCACCTCATCCCTGGGGTGTATCTAAGATGGTCGCACTGCGGGAGGTGTCTTCCTACGGTTCCTTCACCTCATCCCTGGGGTGTATCTAAGATAGTCGCACTGCGGGAGGTGTCCTCCTACGGTTCCTTCACCTCATCCCTGGGGTGTATCTAAGATAGTCGCACTGCGGGAGGTGTCTTCCTACGGTTCCTTCACCTCATCCCTGGGGTGTATCTAAGATGGTCGCACTGCGGGAGGTGTCCTCCTACGGTTCCTTCACCTCATCCCTGGGGTGTATCTAAGATGGTCGCACTGCGGGAGGTGTCCTCCTACGGTTCCTTCACCTCATCCCTGGGGTGTATCTAAGATGGTCGCACTGCGGGAGGTGACCTCCTAAGGTTCCTTCACCTCATCCCTGGGGTGTATCTAAGATGGTCGCACTGCGGGAGGTGTCTTCCTACGGTTCCTTCACCTCATCCCTGGGGTGTATCTAAGATAGTCGCACTGCGGGAGGTGTCCTCCTACGGTTCCTTCACCTCATCCCTGGGGTGTATCTAAGATAGTCGCACTGCGGGAGGTGTCTTCCTACGGTTCCTTCACCTCATCCCTGGGGTGTATCTAAGATAGTCGCACTGCGGGAGGTGTCCTCCTACGATATTCAAATCCTACATCTTACCCTACCGTGAATACACCCCAAAAAGGCTGAAAACCGCATCCAAGTGGCAGAAATAAAATTTGTACGAACTATTAGGGGATGTAACAGGAAGGACAGAATACCAAATCAGATAACAATTAAATATTTATGCAATAAATGTAAAATCTTACGGTATAGGAAAATTGGAGGGGATATCTGTAACAAATGGAGGAAGCTCACATCCCGCAAATGGGCTTGAAATATCGGCCCTCAGGAGAAGTATCGTGGGACGACCCAGAAGGAGATGCAAATGAAACCGCAACAGGCCGGAGGGCCCTAATATTTGCAACAAGGAAGAAGAAAAGTTTACAGAAGAGTGAGTAGAAAAACTTTACTTTTTCATTCATCTTTTTCACATATAATCACATCGTAAAAGGATGACAGCTATAACCCCTTCTCCCGGGTATTGCTGGTGTATGTCGATAAACATGTATGGAGAAAAAAAAGGTACTGATGCGTAAAATTGCATTTTACGCACTGTTTATGGTTTGTAAATAAGTGAGAACGCGAGCACGACTTTCCTGGCGATATGAACATAACAGTCTCGACCCCAGCACCACCTGTAGGGAAGCTAATACGCCACTGTACGCAACAATAACGCACGTACGCGCACACTCTGGCGACGTGAGGGTGAAGTAATTGAATCTTAGCGGTTGAAGGAAGATGTGCTCAGTGGAAAGGAGTGAACCTAACTCAATAGAACGGGCAGTAAGTGGCAAAGAGGTCTGGATAAAACGAGGGGGGAAAAGATAGGGAGAGAGGGAATGAAAATAATTCCCCGTTTTTTTCTTTCTTTCAATCCTTGTTGCTAAAACTAAAACTTCAGGGATAACATTAACAGCAACCAATATCAAATATGGCGATAGATTTTACGATTGTTAACAAAACTGTTTTTTTTCCAAAACATATTATCAAAATCAGAGATATCTTAGTCGAAAATAAAAAAGACAAAACGTATTTTCAGACTTGCACATACATGTGTGGCTTCTGTTCCCAAAACATTTAGATACCAAACATTTTTCTTTGCTCAGTTCAAGGGTTCTATGTTTAACAACCTTATTATGCATAGAGTTAGGCTGATGCATAAGTTCGTAGCGTTTTGAACCTTTCAGTGAGATGTAATGCCAAATTGCTCACACCGGCCGGGATGGCTCCGCGGTAATGTGAGACTCCAATTCGGGAGATTGTGGTTCAAATCACGCCAGGACCGTACTGCCTAACTGAGGTTTCTTTCAGGCTCTATTCAGCCATCAGAACTGGCAAATGAGGTGCATTAAAATTAGGCCTGGAACGTTCTTATCCCAAATTTATTTTCCAGTTATGACTTAATTTCAAGCTCTATTCGTGGCTACCGCCTGTAGTGTCGTATAAAGTAGAATCAGACGTTAAACACTGCTAAAACAGCTCGCGTAAATGTGGCCGTTTTAAAATCTCAGCTCTCACAATTTAGGCGGTATAAATGGTAACTAGTTTGTGTACACAAACTTGTGTCTCTTCCTTATGTTTGTCATGTGACAGGAACTATAATGTTTATCATGGTAACTGGTTTATATACACAAACTTGTGTCTCTTCCTTATGTTTGTCATGTGGCAGGAACTATAATGTTTCTCATGGTAACTGGTTTATATACACAAACTTTGTCTCTTCCTTATGTTTGTTATATGATAGGAACTATACTGTTTCTTGTGGTAACTTATTTATGTACACAAACTCAGGAAGTATACTGTTTTGTAAGGTAGCTGGCTTATGTACACGAAAAATAGTAACGAAAAATTACTTTAACTTATTAAATATTAATTCTGTTAAATTTTGTAAATAACAAAATGGTTAAATGTTGAATATATAAGCTGGGTATTTTAAGGTTGACGCCTTGTTTAGCTTTGACTGTTCATAATGTGTACTATGTTCTGTGGTTGATGACCATCACCTGAGAAGTAATTCTGATTTACATAAAAGGATGCAAATATGCTAAGATTCAAAATTCTTACGGGAATGGCTTGCCTTAATTAGTTTAATATACTGCCTAGTAATACTAAAAGCTATGTGTTTAATCTTTTAAGATGTCAGTGAAGCGCACTTTATTGTCAAATCCCTTTAATTGTCACAATGAAATTTAAGCTAAAGCTATTTTTATTCACTTCTGTATTTAACGTTGCTATGCAATATGCTTGTTTTGGCAGATAATTAACCTACCTATCTACTTACTTGTCTATTTGCCTGTCTGCCTACTTATCCGTCCGTTCATCCAGGCATCGATATATAGGGTAGTTAAATTATATTCGAACCCACTGGCAGTCTCTCTCTACTGCGCGATACAGCCAGCAGATGCCGGGGAAATTATGCCGGCAGAGGCAGGCTAAAATCCTTACCTTATAATAGATGCTGGAAATATTGACCTTCTGCTCTCAAACAGGCAGTATATATCGTGTAAATATGCATTCATTTTATCGAGAAATTTTACTAAAGGGATTCCAACTGAAATTTAATTAGACTGTTTCACGAATATATTATAAACTATAGCCGAAACTTTGCGGTTATTTTGGATGTTGGATGATGATTGATATCAGTAAGATATACTCGAATCCAAAAGTCACACTTTTAAAACCTTTTCATTTATTACTTGCTCCCAAGGAAGTTTTAAATAGGCACGAAATTATAAAAGCAGCTAAATATTTTGATTAGTATACAGGATGTTTGAGAATTATTAGGCAAACAGACAATCAAAGAGACAGACAGATAAAGGGTAGTTAAATTATATTCGAACCCACTCGCAACCTCTCTCTACGGCGCGAGACAGCCGGCAGTCGCCGGGGAAATTACGCCGGCAAAGGTGGACTAAAATTCTTACCTTATAATAGATGCTGGAAATGTTGACCTTCTGCTCTCAAACAGGTAGCATATCTCGTGTAAATATTCTCGCTCTCTCTCCGAAGCTCAGCAGCAGGAATTCTTGTGATGAAAGGCCTCATTATGATCAGAACATTGGAGTGTGATATGCGATAAGTGCTAGAAGAATAATTGTTTATTTGATGAAACAATAAATGCAGAGCGATATCAGAGGTTAATTCGGAGGTCATTTTGCAATCGCTTGACAGAAGAAGAGAAATCGTATGGTTGGTTCCAGCAAGATTCTGCAACAGCACATACGGCTGCCGATTCATTACATGCAATAAGACAGGTGTTTGATGACAGAATAATTAGTGTTGATTTGTGGCCCCCTCGTTCTCCTGACCTAACGATTTTTTATTTTTATTTATGGGGTACTTTAAAACACAAAGTGTATCGCTCCAATACTCGCACACTACAGGAACTTAGAGAAAACATTGCGCAAGAAATCACAAGAATTCCTGCCTGCTGAGCTTCGGAGAGAGAGCGAGAATATTTACACGAGATATGCTGCCTGTTTGAGAGCAGAAGGTCAACATTTCCAGCATCTATTATAAGGTAAGAATTTTAGTCTGCCTTTGCCGGCTTAATTTCCCCGGCAACTGCCTGCTGTCTCGCGCCGTAGAGAGAGGCCGCGAGTGGGTTCGAATATAATTTAACTACCCTTTATCTGTCTGTCTCTTTGATTGTCTGTTTGCCTAATAATTCTCAAACATACTGTATACTAATCAAAATATTTAGTTGTTTTTTATAATTTCGTGCCTATTTAAACCTTACTTGGGGGCAAGTAATACATGAAAAGGTTTTAAAAGTGTGACTTTTGGATTCGAATACATCTTACTGATATCAATCATTATCCAAAATCCAAAATAACCGAAAATTTTCGGCTATAGTTTATCATTTATTCGTCAAACAGTCTAATTAAATATCAGTTCGAATCCCTTTAGTAAAATGTCTCGATAAAATGCATGCATCTTGTGAGCCTGAAACAAATGAATACGTAAGCTTGTTGATTGGCCTCATTTAAAAACAAACAGTATTTATATCTCTTCATCCAGATTTACTACACGCTGTAGCCGGCGCCATCACAATACAAATCGGTTTAAACAAAACAATAGATGAATTATATTGTGATTACTAATTTAGAGTTAAACATTCCTGTTAAATATTTACTGACTCCTATTAACGATACCATAATATTTTGTTTTCTCTGGCGCTGCTTCCGCCGTCTCGTATAAAATATGACAGATTAGTTTACACACTCTCATGCAAATAAACTGAATTTACACTGCAGCGGATCGCTGCATTCTTTTGTTTGTAGCAACTTATGCGTTTTGTGTTGAATATTCACGTGACTTGCTGGCATGCGATTTAAAATAATGCTGCATGCAGAATTTTGTTTTATATCGGCCAATTATCGTTATTTTTGTTTACTCTACCATCTACCTATGGTAGTATTGTATTCCACCCAAAAATTCAATACCGAAATGTTACTGGAAACATGTTTTGAGACCCTCTGAATACAAAGCATATTTAGAAAAAGGTCTGTGAGGGTGTTAGTGAACACCATAAATACCAAACTTGGTATTTTAAGTTCAGAATCTGTCAAAAATACGAAACAAAGGTTTTAAATAAAAATTAATCTTCTAAAAAGACATAATGAAACGTAAAAACCTAATCAAACCAAGTCGAGTTATTAAACATGTGCAAATATAAAGAGCAATTGCATAGTGATTGGATTTGAAAACAAAGTTGGTTACACTAGTTTGATAATCTAAAGCTATTAGCTTGTGTGCTCTGTGTTAGAGGTTCTGTCTAGAAGTACATTTAAAATAAAAACCCAAAATATAAGACACTCATTCATAATTTTTGCTGCAAAATGCACTTAGCGTTAAAAATGCACTGTATTTCACTAAGCTACACTACGTGATCAAAAGTATCCGGACACCTGGTTGAAAATGACGTACAAGTTCGTGGCGCCCTCCATCGATAATGCTGGAAGTCAATATGGTGTTGGCCCACCCTTAGCCTTGATAACAGTGGTCATTCTTGCAGGCATACTTTCAATCAGGTGCTGGAAGGTTTCTTGGGGAATGGCAGCCCATTCTTCACGGAGTGCGGAACTGAGGAGAGGTATCGATGTAGGTCGGTGAGGCCTGGCACGAAGTCGGCGTTCCAAAACATCCCAAAGGTGTTCTATAGGATTCAAGTCAGGATTCTGTGTAGGCCAGCCCATTACAGGGATGTTATTGTCATGTAACCACTCCGCCACAGCCCGTGCAGTATGAACAGGTGCTCGATCGTGTTGAAAGATGCAACCGCCATCCCCGAAATGCTCTTCAACAGTGGGAAACAAGAAGGTGCTTAAAATATTAATGTAGGTCTGCGCTGTGATCGTGCCACGCAAAACAACAAGGGGTGCAAGCCCCCTCCAGGAAAAACACGACCACACCATAACACCACCATCACCGAATTTCACTGTTGGCACTACACACGATGGCAGATGACGTTCACCGGGCATACTTTTGAACCTGTCCATAGTTCCGCACTCCGTGAAGAATGGGCTGCCATTCCCCAAGAAACCTTCCAGCACCTGATTGAAAGTATGCCTGCGAGAATGAACGCTGTCAAAAAGGGTAAGGATGGGCCAACACCATCTTGATTTGCAGCATTACCGATGGAGGGCACCACGAACTTGTACGTCATTTTCAGCCATGTGTCCGGATAGTTTTGATCACGTAGTGTATATAATATTTTGCCTAACATTAAGATTTCGAAACATTTACTGAGTGGAAATTTACTTTGATGTGCCATTTACGCAACAAGTTTGAAAGTGAGTAATCCACTGTTTACTTAACTCTTACCTACTCGCAGTAACTAGAGAACTTATTGTATTTCACCCAAAAATTCGAGGTAGAGATTTCACAAGCAATACACGTTTTGAGACCCCATGAAAGCATTCTTAGAAAAAGGCTAAGTGTGTGTATCTATTTGTGTGGATCTCTGTCTGTCTCTCTCTTTGTGTGCGTGTGTGTCTGTCTGTCTCTCTCTTTGTGCGTGTCTGTCTGTGTGTTTGTATGTCTGTCTGCCTGTTTGTCTGTCTGTGTATGTGTGCCTCTGTGTGTCTGTGTATCTGTGAACATCATAGCTCAAACCGAAATCTTCGATAAATACCAAACCTGATATAAGTTCAGTATCTTCCATATGGGAAGAATTTCAAGAAATTCGCCGCACCCCAACCTACCTGCTGGAATATTTTCAGAATTTGTTATTTTATAAAAAAATGGCTCTGACGATCCTAATTGAAATATCATCCATTTAAGCTATATACATGACAAATAACATATATATTTCAATATGTGGGAATAGTCTGTGAAGTCCTCTTTCTTCGAAAGGAATTGTGTATAATTTTATATATTTGATAAACCATAAGACATAGACAAAGACGTACTACACAATGTAAATCTCTTTAAAATATCAATTTATCACAATCTTATATTTGGCTTCAGCTATTTCTAAAGTATCGTTATTTTTGGTTTGAATTTTTCAATACTGCCGCAATTCAGTTGTTTCTCGTGATGTCATCGAATGAGTATGGAATTTCAAGGCCAATATTAACGACTCGCTTTTAAACGCATGACTATTGATTCGGTTTCCTCTGTCTCCCTAGTTCCACAACAAAAAAGTGTAATGAAACTCTTTCTTGCAAACGTTTATCTCGATTACGTAACGCAGATAGAAAAAATACAACTTTTGTAGCAATAGAATGCAGAAAAATATTTAAATATACAATAATGGGAGAAAATCCTTTAGATGTAATGCAGAAGATTTTTCTGAAACATTTTCAAAAGTTCAGCATCAGGTAGCATTAAGCTATCAACCTTTGAAGGAATGGTTTGAATCTGGTGAATAATTTTGAACATACGTTCGAACAAAAATTGCTATAATATTTCGTTTTTGTATAGTTATAATAAATGAGAAACTTCGTAGCGTTAAAAGTTCTAAATATTTCCTAAGTGGAAATTTACTTTGTGTGCCATTTATTTCACATGTGATGTAAACACTGTTTCCATATCTTGTAATTAATGCAAAGACATGCCAGTGTAATGGATACGGACAGTGCTGCGAGTTGCAGAAATATTTTTGCTTGTAACTGAACATAACTTTTTCAAAGTAAGTTCCAAGCTTGGCTTACATAAATGTCACTAAAATTAGCAACATTTTCACCGCACCTAGCCGCAACAGTAACGGTTTCTTACGTACGTGTTTCTAACAGCAGATTTTCCTCGCCCGTACCTCATTCTCGCAGTAAACCGCCGAGTGAAAAGAAAGAAAAAAAAAGTGGCACGAATCTCTTTTGTGTTTGGGCCCCGGTCTGAGTTTTGATGTACGGGTGTGACGACAGCACTTGCCCGTTGTCATGGTGACCAGCATTGGGCTTATGCCTGATTTACAGCGCACTCATGTATCATGAGAGTGCACAAAAGGGAGAGAAAACACAAAGTGGGAAACGATTTCGGACATTTATCAAGGTAAGGGAGTGAAGAAAAACAATATCTATTATGTACAAGTGATTTTTATTGGCGGCAGGTTCAAACAGAAACGAAAACAATCTACGTATACAATACGTAGCGAAGGTATAGATTTCATCGGAAATACAAGTTTTGAGACCCCCTAAATCCAAAAAAAGAATTTTTGGAAACATGTTCGTGTATGTGTCTGTGAGCAGCACAACTCAGAAACGAACAGTAGGATAAACATCAAACTTGGTATTTAGGTTCAGTATCTTCCAGAGATGCGACACGAACGTTTTCAAGAAAATCCCCCCACCCCAGATTACCCTTTACATGGAACATTTTTAGAAAATTTTAATGTTCTCAAAAATGGTTCTAACGATTTTGATTAAAATATCATATGTTTAAGTTATTTTCATGACAAATGAAATGTATATCTCGAATTTTCTGGGAATGTCTCCAAAGTATTCTTCATTGTGAACGACTTTTGCATAACTGGTAAACCATAAGAGATAGACAAAAATTTACTGCACAAAAAGGTAGATTCCGTTAAAATACATAATTTATGTCATATACATTTTTTTTGTTGAGTGAACCATTTTCGAGATATTGCTTGTTATTCCCTTAAACTTTTCCAATACTTTTTCTCAAATGGGAATACGTTATTTATTTCTTTATGTCCTGGACATGCAAAGAGAATGGAATGCGCCACATAGCAACCAGCGCTTAAAACATTTGACTATCGCTTAAAGCCTACCAATTCCCCTTGCATCTACAATAAAATTAGCAATAATATTAACATCTCGATTACATGAAGCATATGGAGAATAAGCGTTTGTAAAAATAGTTTGTAGTGTGAGTGTAACAGATCAAAATTTTTTCTTGTTTTTGTGTTTCACATTTCCTGGAGCTAAATATATGAAGTACCTAAAAATGCCTAAATGAGAGCGAATATTCCAAACCGATGTTTTCAGCTCTTCAGATGATTATTTACCCGTTCCACTACTGTTGTTTCCCTTGCATATTTCACGGCACATTTATAACGAAAAGCTGTTCTCTGCTTGGAAAACGCTACTCTGCCACTCAGAGAGACTTTGGGTATCATTGGCAAGAAGTGCCCGGACCAGTGGGTGTTACATTTTCTAGGGAAGTGGCAGAGAATTATTAAACTCGACCTGGCAGTGAAGACATAAAGCTGATTTGTTCAGTACGGAAGGGAGAAAAATAATGCTGCCATGCTCTGTGGAGAACAACCGTTCAACCTTTGTTCATACAAGAATGTGTTAAGTCATAATAGGAAATCGTTCATGCCAGAAAAATTCTGATGGGTTACACTCACATGACTTTCTCTACTCTTGTACAAATTATTTGTACAAACGCTTATTCTCCATATGCTTCAGGTTAATCGAGATATCGAGATGTCAATCTTATTGGTAATTTTGTTGTAGGTGCAAGGGGAATTGGTAGGCTTTAAGCGATAGTCAAATGTTTTAAGAGCTGGTTGCTATGTGGAGTATTCCATTCTATTTGTATTACCAGGACAAAAAAGATGAATAAGGAGTTTCCATTGGAGAAAAAGTATGTGTTGGAAAATTTAAGAGAATAACAAGCAATATCTCGAAAATGATTCACTCAACAACAAAAATGTATATGACATGAATTGTGTATTTTAAAGTGATCTACCTTTTTGTGTAGTAAAATTTTGTCTATCTCTTATGGTATACCAGTTATGCAAAAGTCGTTCACAATGAAGAATACTTTTGGAGAAATTCTCAGAAAATTCAAGATATACATTCCATTTGCCATGAAAATATCTTAAACATATGATATTTTAATCAAAATCGTTAAATCCATCTTTGAGAAAATTAAAGGGTAATCTGGGGTGGGGGAATTTTCCTGAAAACCTTCGTGTCGCATCTCTGGAAGATACTGAACCTAAATACCAAGTTTAGTGTTTATCCGACTGTTCGTTTCTGAGTTATGCTGTTCACAGACACACAGACACACACACGTACATGTTTCCAAAAATGCTTTTTTTGGATTTAGGGGGTCTCAAAACATATATTTCCGCAGAAATCTCGGTATCGAATTTTTGGGTGGAATACAATACTTCCCCTACTTACTATACGTAGTAGAGAAAGTAAAAATATCCTATGATGTCTTCTTCATTCTGAAGGAACTTTATATAATCTTGTATAACTTATAAACGCTAACCGATACACGAAAACGTAGTATACAAAGTTGTAGATCTCTTTAAAACACACAATTTATTTCAAATCACTTTTCTGTATCGTAAGCCATTTCTGAGATATACGTTATTAATAGTTCTAAGTCCTGTAAGAGTGGATGACATAGAAAGAACAAGAGATTTGGGGAAGCTTAGAGAATAAAAAATCACTAGGGTTCTATAGATTAGTAAAAAGGAAAATTTGGAAGAGAAGGGTATGTGGATTATTGTAATAGAGCTGTAAAAGAAGCGTTTGCATGGATGAGAACAGGATCAATGTACCTGAGAGGGCTAAGAGGCAGAAAAGCGGAATTTGTGAACTATGTGGAGGTAGTGAAAGCACAGAACATTATATTACAGAATACAAAGAATTAGTAGAATGGAGACAAGAAGTATGTGAGGAAAAAAGGGAAAAATGGATGGAAAAATAGTAGCAATTAAAATGTTAAGAAGAAAAGGAGAAAAGCAAAATAAGAATATGGGGTAGTTCTTAAAGAAAGTAAAAGATTACAAAAGTTTGAGAGATAAGAGGTAGAAAGGCAAACGGAGGAAGGAGAGGATGGGCAATAGGGATTAAGGGTAGCAAAGGATGCTCAAATGAGCCAGAAGGCCAGGGTGCCAGGCAAAAAGAGCGGCATACCTTGCAAGAAAATTTATACATAGGTTAAGTTACTTTATAAGTGGAATATTGTAAAAAGAATTGCGTATAAAAATGTACAAATAAAGTTATCTATCTATCCAAGTCCTGTCGACATTCAGTTGTTTCTCGCGATGTCATGGATACAGTATGGAATTTTAATGTCAGCATATAGCGTCCAGTTATTAAATATTTGACTATCGCTGTTCCCTTTGTGTCTATAACGAAATGTGTAATCTAGCTGTTTCTACAAAGATTTATCTTGATTAAAATGAAGTAATTCATAAGATTCTTGTTACTCTATTTTATTTTACGCCGCTTTAACTCCTTGGTCTTATCGCGACGGATCTGTTGGTGGATATCTCTTAGAACGATATGTGATGGACAGTTAGCCTTCTGGGTCTCATCGCTGTAACCACCCGCTCCGTCACGTGTCACAGAGACCTTAGCGAACAGCTAACGAATCTTCTGCTTCGTGCCGTCCAGTCCAACCACCGCCCCCATATAAAGGCGGACAGTTAGCCTTCTAGGTCTTATCCCTGTAACCCATGTTTTATGCCGTGCAGATGACATTAGGATGCCTTCAGTGCAAACGGCGCCCCCATATAAAGGTGGACAGTTAGCCTTCAAGGTCTCATCCCTGGAAAATGCCGTCCTTCTTTGTCACGTGCCCACAGAGGCCGCCACCGTATGACAGCAGGATCTTTTGCTTCGTACAGTGCAGATGGCGTTAGGGTGCCGTCTAGTCCAACTGCTTACATTGTATATACTCATTTTTCATTTCAAAGTGGAGCTTTGTGTCGTGGTATTAAATATCTAATCCGGTATTTATCTTGGCGACCGAGGAAAACCACGAAAAAACCCCGGACAGATTGGTCGGCCCATGGGATTTGAACCCGGGACCTCCCGAATGCGGGCCACGGACTTCACCGCCTGAGACATCCCGCTCGGTTCATAAGAACTGTTTTTATAGCCAGTAATAAACTGTGGAAAGTAGAGAGAGTAATGTCATATTTTTTAATACTCTAGTTATTCGTTGATTTCTCTCATAACATGGAAAAATAATGGAAATTCGAAGCTTGTATGAATTATAATAGTTGCGAAGCTGAGAGTGTATTTAACACATCTATTTTTATTTAAGTGAATATTAGTGGGCGAGAAAAATGGACTGAAGGGCGATTGACTAACTGGTAGATAAACTGACAGATAAATCAGTGTTTTCACTAACGAACGGAACTTCTATACAATCTCCTGTCTGTGCAGAAATGCTATTTAAACTGAGCATTTTACAAAATCTATGACAAAATTGATCTGGAAGCTGGAATGAGGTCAATCCGTTCCTTTTCTCACACCGCACATATTCCATTACGTTCTTCCAATTTCCTCACGTCATAGCTTTGAATTCTTCTTCTCCTTCCAGAGAATATTCCACTTCATACCAAAGTCAATTTAATTTTTTTCCTCTATTTATAGTTTCCGTCTCAGCAAATCTGGGATTTCTGGTTACATCGTCTTCCGTAGTCCATTCTTAAGGGTAGTTGTCTTAGCCTCACTTTCATTATTACATCAAAATGAAAGAAAAAGAAAAGAATTTATTCACCTGATTTATGCGCCAATATTAGAACACTGCAGTAGCAGAGTTTCTGAAAATAGGTTATCATAAATTTATGAGTAAAAATTGTTGCATTCAAATTACTTTTTATAGAAACTATTGTTCATATTTCTCTACCACATACCTGGTTGGTAGAGCGTTATGGCATTCCGAGATTTCACTGTAAATACAGTGCCTTCGTTTTATGCCAAGGCCACAGTCTACTACACTGCGGGGTCTTTTGTTATGTAACTCCCGCGTTACTTACTCACGAGTGTTAGTAACATATGTAACGAGTACTAACATTGTTATAAGTGTTGTTGAAAGTGTGTCCGACTGCGAGAAGACATTCTTGACATCGTCGGATGAAATTACCATTCACACGCATAAGTTCTTGCGTGATCTTCATAATTTCTGCTTCTATATTGTTTTTGAGTTCTTCTATGGTGTGGGAATTCTTCCCATAAACTTGACTTTTTATCGTTTAGCGATCCCGTTGTTCTAAATTTATTGATCAAACATCTCACAGTGTCTCTACCTGGAACTGAATAACCAGTGAGGCAGTATCTTTAACACTGAAATGATTTGAGTCTAATTATATAAATTTAATAACAGCCCAACTTCAAGCAATATATGTATGTAACAAGATATAAAAAGTGTATATTACAGTCATTGTACATGTTTATATTATTGTATACATGTGTAATAATGTTATGTGAATGTATTACATAATTTAGTAATGTAGGAGCTGTGAGAAATAGGACAAAAGTTGTTAACAATGAGGTAACAATGAGGTAACCTTGAGGCAATAATGAATTAGAAAGTCCAAATGCTACTAGTTATTATTGGAGCAACAATAATGTAATTTTTGTGACAGCTTATAAAATAGCCAATCAGAAACTAAAATGGAGCAAAATTTACAAATTTAGAAGTCAGTATTGCTTGTAGACAGTGTTCCTAACCGGACGCGAGATGTGTCCTCGAGAAATTTAATACATATTTTGTGTGAGAGAAAAATAGTTTACTTGTTAAAATTGGAAGTAATTAATAAAAAAAATCTCACAGCTCTCTCTATATCAGTGAAGTGTTATTTAAATCTTGTCAAGGAAAAGTAAATCTTGTGAAGTAAAATTATAATCGCCTACATTCTTCAGTCGCCCCACTCCCTGCTAAGACATTCATGTCTCTAAAAAATATAAATACTGACGCAGCCGAGGCAAACATAAATATATAATATTTAAAGAAACAGTCAAAATGACAAAGTTAATATTCTTTAAACATTTTTTGGGGGCAAAGGCCACCGGAAAGTACATTTGGGGCGAAGGCTACCGGAAACGTTTTACCATACGTAGGGTTGCAACCACTTCAATGTGTTCGGCTCCCCAACATTCGAAATACAATACATATTCTTCAAACTGACTTTCCATATGTGTCAGCAACAAACCTTCTTCAAATTGGCTCCCAAAGCTTGGGGCAAATAACAATACAACAAAATAACATTTCACCAGGAAATTGCTGCTGAATTTGTCTACACACCTATCTACATGATTCAGTTTTCACGTATCCTCCTAAAAATACGTGTTCAACCGTGAATTTGTTGGCAGGCACTTCCGTGGACTAGTAAGAGAATAACATTTCTAAGGAAATGACACACAACACATGTGTTGTCAAAACAGTTCACAATACTAAAACAAAGCAACGACTGAGAGCTCACAGGTGTACCTTTTGGCACGTCCTGCGCTACTGCTTTGCTGTGGTATAATACCGAGGTCACTGCCGTCTCGGCGGATACGCATATAAGACGGTTGTGGCCTTGGTATAAAACGAAGGCACTGCACATGTTTGAGGCACCCCGAATCCCACCCCCCAAAAGCACTTTTAGTATAACGTCTCTGTATGTGTGAACAGCATAGCTGTAAAACGAAAAGTCGGATAAAGAAAACTTGGGATTTAAGTTCAGTACATTCTAAAGATGCGACACGAAGATTTTCAAGAAAATCCCCATCCCAAACTACTCTATAGATTAAAGACTTTTCGAATTTTTTTATTTTGTAACAAACGGCTCTAACGATTTTAATTGGAGTTCCATATATTAAAGATATTTACATGACAAATAAACTGCATATCTTGAAATTTCTAGTAGCCTGTGAAGCCTTCTTCATTGGGAAGGAATTTTGTATAATCTTGTATAAGTGGCAAACGTTAAGCGAGAGATGAAAACTGCTACAAAAATGTAGATCTCTTTAAAACATACAATTTACCTAAAATAAAATTTTCTGGCATGAGTTATTTCCGAGATATCCATTCATAATGATCGAATTGTTCAAAACTTTTAATTCCTGTCAAAATTCAGCTTGTAGTGATATTTCCACCTGATTACACCTGCACAAAAAGGTATTCTTAAATAATTATAGTTTATGAATTATTAATAATGAATTAATACACAATTTATTAATTTTCTACAGCTTTAGAGTAATTTGATTAAAAACTACATTAATCAAGAGCTCTTAAACAAGTGTAAATATGTTCTAAGTTCCATTAATATTTTAAATAAATAAAGACGTAATTGCATAAGAAAGTCTGCAAGATTTGTGAGAAATTGAATTGCTTGGCTTCAAAGTGTTCATTGTATTTTTCCGAGCGTGGGGCCATAAACATCCAACGTTTCTTTGTACTTCGAGGGGAAGAATCAAGTTTCAAGAGAAAGTAGACGCTGTAGGCAACGGTCACTTCTTACCGTTTACGCTTCGAATTTTCAACCGTAGAGCCAATAAAGATGCAGAATAATTGTTAGAACCAATGAGAAGGTAGGAAGACGTGGTTGTGTGTACAGAAATCCAGAGGCTAGTAATTTACATATATAAACGTAGGCGTGGATTTCACAGTGTGTCGTGGTTCTTCGATAAGGTAACACGTAGTACTCCGACTCAGAAAAGGACGCTAAGCTCCGAAATTTGCTAAGTGCCGTGCAAATATGTAAGTATAAAGTGATATATGTGGAATACTTTGCTAATATGCTCATAGTATTCGTGGAGATAATTTCATCCAAGTTCATAAGCGATTTAATATTGTCAAATGACTACTTCAAGTTTGTGCAAATCTAAAGAACGGTGATAGAGTATTATAACTTAGTGGCAATCACCTTAGTGGCAATATTGCAAGGAAAATAACTCACCATTGCAATAAATAAATGCGGAGACAGGATGGGTCGCTGTGGCACACCTCTCTTGGGTAATCAAACAATCTTATTTCCAATGAAAGTGCGATAATTTCGTAAAGGTAAGGTCGAACGGAGGGGGACTCCGAAACTGGGGCACAGCACTGCACGCAGCCAGTTGTCCCATGTACATCTACCGTGACACCAGTGACGGAATAATTAGGGAAGAGACCCTAAGGGCGATCAAATCCGGATGACGGCGGGCGCAGGCACAGGCGGGGTCTGTAATGTTTCCAGACTGAACGCCTCCAACACCCGTGCCCACTCTATTGGTCCCCAAACCTCCGGAGGTCCCTCGAAGGAGCTTCTTCCCCTAAGCATCCAGAGGTGGGTGCCAGCCGAGCATTTCCTGGAAGACGCCAAGATGAAACTTCCACAGAGCGCACAGACACGGCCCAGCCGCAACCTGCCGAACACGTCGCCTGGTTCTACAGATGACAAGGAATATTATGGGTACGGGAAATGGAGGGGAAGAGTGTCGTGCTAGAACATGAACCAAACCAGCATTCTCCTACTGACCCGGGGAAACCAGGAAAAACCCATGGGCGGTCGCCTGGGATCGAACCTGCGACCTGCCAAATACGAGGTCTCGCTCGGACCGATAATTACGTAATGAAAGTGAAAAATAAAAGCAAAAGCCAGTTCACCAGAGGAAACCCACGAAGTGAGAGTTTTCAAAATGAGGCATATCTTCTACTAAAACTTTCTTAATGCCCACAGCCTCCCACCAGATCCTTTTGGCTATTTATAATAGCTTTCCTCTTCTGTTAATCGG
The DNA here is from genome assembly GCA_030765065.1 of Deroplatys truncata. Lineage (NCBI taxonomy): Eukaryota > Metazoa > Arthropoda > Insecta > Mantodea > Mantidae > Deroplatys > Deroplatys truncata. The sequence goes on along the minus strand of CM060976.1, from coordinate 262,695,343 downwards.
ATGAATCGTCGTCGCTTGTTTCTCCTCTCGTGGCTTTGGGCGAATAGAAAAATGAGGAAAATACACAAACAATAAAAGAAACGCAAGGATCTATACGCTTGCAAGGGTTTTACTCGCTATCTTAATTAAAAGTTGTGTTTTCTCTCTCTCTCTCTCGGGGTATGTTCTTAAAGCAAGATCACCAAGAAGAAGATTCTGTGGTTGTCCCCAGGTTTTGTTTTCACAGGAAACAAAGCCTGCCTATTCTTACCTCGGGGAGAAGATTAAAATGATCACCCTTGTGTATTTAATTTCCTACCTGACGCTCTTTTGTTTTCATTTAATCCCTGCCGACTTTTCGCACTTTCTTTAATTAATTTCCATCGTTACAGAAACGGCATTTCTCAAATTTAGGGCCCCATTTATGGTCCGTAATTAAATTCAAAGGGACAGGAATTACACGCGATTGTAATATTCAGTTACAGATTTGTAAAAAAAACTAAAAGAGGAACTTCTAACAGAAGGCACACGAGTTAAAGGCACCCCTTGTATTTGCACGTGTTTAACAACTCGACTTGGTTAGATTATGTTTTGCTTTTCATTATGTATTTTTACATAATTAATTTCTCATGGCCCTCGCATTATCTGTTCACAATACAAATCTTCATACTTCAATTTATCGCAATTAGTTGTAGAGTTAACCCATACGTTATATTAGGAAACTACATAAAGATTAATTGCTGGAGATTATGAATTCAGAAGAAACTGAAATGGAGGTGAAATTGCACATGCAATAGAAAGAGTAACACTAGAAGTACTTATCTAAAAATCCAGAGAGCAATATGATATAGCATTTAGCAGCTTCATTGCCTGGTGTAAGGCAAAATATGTTGAAAGCAATTTCACTGAAAATGACTGCTAGTGAATCAACAAAACATCTGACATCTCGATTTTTTAAGTCATTTCTAGTCACGTTCTAAACGTGATCTCTGATAGTCTTAGGAATCAACATTAATATTATTAATATTTTACAAATTCGAGCTCTTACGTGAGGCAGTATTTTAACACTTAAATGATTTCAGTCAAATTATATAATAAAAAATATAATAACAGCCCACCTTAAAGCAATATCTATATGTAACAATATATAAAAAGTGTATATTGCAGTCATTGTAAATGTTTATATTATTGTATACATGGTAATAATGTTATGTGAATGTATTACATAATTTAATAATGTAGGAGCTGTAACAACAATAAGTTAAAAGTTGCTAACAATGAGGTAACAATGAGGTAACCTTCAGACAATAATGAATTTGAAATTTTAATACTACTTGTAATTCTTGGAAGCAATAATGTAATTGTAGTGACAGTTTATAAAATAGCCAATCAACAACCAGAAAAACCTTTAGTTAAATGAAGGTATTCTATTGGAGTAGTATTAGCCAATCAGAAACTGAAATAGGGCAAATTGTAGAAATTCAGAATTCAGTTGGTTGTAGACAGTGTTTCTAACTGGACGCGAGATGCGTCCTCGAGAAATTGAATACGTATTCAGTGTGAGACGGAAATAGTTTACGTGTTAGTGCAAGTAATCAATAAAAAAATCTCACAGCTCTCTCTATGTCAGCGAAGTGTTATTTAAATACTGTCAAGCATTAATACAAGGAGTGAAGTAACATTATAATCTGTGTAAGCCTGCATTCTTCAGTCGCACCACAACCCTGCGAAGAGAAACATGTCTCTAACAATAATACTGACGCAGTCGAGGCAAACATAAATATATAATATTTAAAGAAACAGTCCAATTACAGAGTTAACATTAAATTTGGTACGAAGGCTACCGGGTACCATATGTGCGGTTGCAACTACTTCAAGTTTGGCTCCCCAACAGTTGAACTACAATACAACTCCTACTTCAAACTGACTTTCCATACGTGAAACAACAACCTACTTCAACACTCACATGACTTTCTCTAATCTTGTATAAACTATTTTACAAACGCTTATTCTCCATATGCTTCATGTTAATCTTATTGCTAATTTTCTTGTAGATGCAAGGGGAATTGGTAGCCTTTAAGCGACAGTCAAATATTTTAAGAGCTGGTTGCTATGTGGAGTATTCCATTCTCTTTGCATTACCAGGACATACAATAACGAATAAGGAATTCCCATTTGAGAAAAAGTAACTATTGGATAATTCAAACAAATAACAAGGAATACCTAAGAAATGGTAAACACACAGATGGATATGATATAAGCGAGCTCTACATTTGTTTGTAAGGAAGAGGACTTTTGGGGACATTCGCTTAAAATTCAAGATTACATTTAATTTGCCACGAAAATATCTTAAATATATATTTTGATCAAAATCGTTTTAGTCATTTTTGAGAGAATCAAAATTTTCAAAAAATGTTCTATGTAAAGGTTAGTCTAGAGTGGCAAGATTTTCTTTAAACTCTTCGTGTTGCATCTTTGAAATATACTGAATCTAAATACAAAGTTTGGTATTTATCCGAGTTTTGTTTTTGAGTTATGCTGTTCACAGGTACACACACGGTCCTTTTTCTAAAAGTGCTGTTTTGGATTCAGGGGGTCTCATACACTATCATAAACTACTATTATTACTTTCTCTACTGCTTAACTATAGACCAAGTATTGTATTCGAGCCAAGAATTCGATATCGATATTTCATCGGAAATACACTACGTGATCAAAAGTATCCGGGCACCTGGCTGAAAATGACGTACAAGTTCGTGGCGCCCTCCATCGGTAATGCTGGAAGTCAATATACTGTTGGCCCACCCTTAGCCTTCATGACAGCGTTCACTCTCGCAGACATACTTTCAATCACGTGCTGGAAGGTTTCTTAGGGAATGGCAGCCCATTCTTCACGGAGTGCGGAACTGAGGAGAGGTATCGATGTAGGTCAGTGAGGCCTGGCACGAAGTCGGTGTTCCAAAACATCCCAAAGGCGTTCTACGGTATTCAAGTCAGGACTCTGTGCAGGCCAGTCTATTACAGGGATGTTATTGTCGTGTAACCACTCCGCCACAGCCCGTGCAGTATGAACAGGTGCTCGATCGTGTTGAAAGATGCAATCGCCATCCCCGAATTGCTCTTCAACAGTGGGAAGCTTAAAATATCAATGTAGTCTGCGCGTGATCGTGCCACGTAAAACAACAAGTGGTGTAAGCCCACTCCAGGAAAAACACGTCCACACCATAACACCACCACCTCCGAATTTCACTGTTGGCACTACACACGCTGGCAGATGACGATCACCGGTCATTCGCCATACCAACACCCTGCCATCGGATCGTCAGATTGTGTACCGTGGTTCGTTACTCCACACAACGTTTTGCCAGTGTTCAATCGTGTAATGTTGACGCTCCTTACACCAAGCGAGGCGTCGTTTGGCATTTTCCTGCGTGATGTGTGGCTTATGAGCAGCCGCTCGACCATGGAATCCAAGGTTTCTCACCTCACTCCTAACTGTCATAGTACTTGGAGTGGATCCTGATGCAGTTTGGAATTTCTGTGTAATTGTCCGGATAAATGTCTGCCTATTACTCTTTACGACCCTCTTCCAATGTCGGCGGTCTCTGTCAGTCAACAGACGAGGTCGGCCTGTACGCTTTTGTGCTGTACATGTCCCTTCACGTTTCCACTTCACTATCACATCAGAAACAGTGGACCTAGGGATGTTTAGGAGTGTGGAAATCTCGCGTACAGACTTCTGACACAAGTGACACCCAATCACCTGACCACGTTCGAAGTCCGTGAGTTCCACGGAGCGTCCCATTCTGCTGTTTCACGATTTCTAATGACTACTGAGGTCGCGGTTAATGAGTACGAGGCAGTAGGTGGCAGCACAAAGCATCTAAAATGAAAAACGATGTTGGTGGGGGTGTCAGGATACTTTTTATCACATGGTGTACATGTGCTAACACCAGGTCCGTCTCTGAACAGCAGTACTCGTAAAGGAAACCTCGGATAAATATCCAACTTGGTGTTTAGGGTACTATAGCTTATACAAGGGGGACATATCGTCCACTGTACGCTTCGAGTTTCTGTTCAACGCTTATTACAACACGCTTTCTTCTTGCCGACATCTTAAACACAAATAAACCACACTGACCAACACCAACAGCAAAATCCACGTACAAGCAGTTAGTACTTGTTATAATCGTACAATATTTTGTGGAATGTGCGATAGGGTATGAGGATTAACTCCATAAAATACCAAGTACCTGTACTGAAATATAGGGTTGGGGCGAAAGGACGTTGTCAATTGTCGCAGCAACTTTGCGACCTTGAATTTGAGTTTATTGTATTTTTTCCTTAATTCTTTCTTACGTTTTCCTCCTACTCCGCCGTATCGCTTAAATGCAGTTCGCAGAGTTTTACTGTATTTGAGATATTTACAAGACAAAGTATAAAATGCAACCTTCTGGAATAGCCTGTGAAGTCCTCTTCATTCCAAAGGAATATAACTTCTAAATCATAAGAGGTAGACAAAGACATACTACACCAAAGGTAGATCTGGTTAGAACACGCAAATATTTTTTTTAGTATCAACCCTCTCTTAAATATCCGTTATGATTGTTTTGAATTTTTCAAAACTTGTCATTTTCTTAAAGTGCTGTAGCTATACAGTTGTTTCTCGCAATGTCATGGAAAGACTATAGAATTTAAAGGCCACAAACACCAATAAAGTATAATGTTATACATTCATATGACTTTCTCTGCACTCCAACCAATTATCAATATCGGATATCTCATAAGTGACTTATGCTACAAAAATTTTATTGAAAATAAATTAAAATAAAATGTTTTATAGAGATCCACATTTCTTCTGTACCACAACTTCATCTAATTCTTAACGTTTACTAATTATGCAAAATTATATAAAGTTCCTTCGAAATGAAGAGGACTTTATATGCTATTCGAAGAAAATTCAAGATACATATTTTATTTGTTATATAAATAACTTTAAATTGGGGTATTTTAATAGATCCATTTCTTAAAAAACTAAAAATTTCCTAAAATGTTCCATGTAAAGGGTAGTTTAGGGTAAGGGAAGTTTATTGAAAGTCTTCTTGGCGCATTTTTGGAGGGTACCGCACTTAAATAACTTTCAGACCTTTTATTAGGTTGGGGAGCCGAACTTGTAGTTGCAACCGTACGTATAGTAAACAGTTTCCGGTAGCTTTCGCCCCAAACGTATTTTCAGGTAGCCTGGCCCCAAGATTAAAAAAAAATATTAACTCTGTATTTTTTTACTGTTTATTTAAATATTATATTGATGTTTGCCTCGGCTGCGTCAGTATTTTTGTTAGAGACACGTTTCTCTTAGCAAGGTTGTGGAGCGACTAAGAATGTAGGCTTACACAGATTATAATTTTTAATTCACTCCTTTTATTAATGCTTGATACGATTTAAATAACACTTCACTGATATAGAGCTTGAGATTCTCTTAATTAATTACTTGCCCTTTTTAACACGTAAACTATTTTTCGTCACACACGAATATGCAGTATACTTCTCGAGGACGTATCTCGCGTCCGGTTAGAGACGCTCTTTGCAGGCAACTGAACTCTAAATTTGTAAAATTTTCTCCTTTTCAGTTTCTGATTGGCTATTCCTAATCGAATAGAATACCTTCATTTAACTAAAGCTTTTTTTGGTTGTTGATTGGCTTTTTTATAAACTGTCACTAAAATTACATTATTGCTTCCAAGAATCACAAGTAACATTTAAAACTCTCAAACTCATTATTGCCACAACGTTATCTCAGTGTTAGCTACTTTTAACTTATTATTCACACAGCTCCTACATTACTAAATTACGTAATACATTCACATAACATTATTGAACATGTATACAATAATATAAACATATATATTGACTGTAATATACACCTTTTATATATTGTTACATACACAATTGCTTTAAGGCAGGCTGTTATTGAATTTATATATTATATAATTGGACTGAAATCATTTAAGTGTTAAAAATACTGCCTTACAGGGGAACATGTTTTTCCTATGAAATATCGGTATCCTATGTAAGTGGTAGAGAAATTAATATGCTCATATAACAACAGTTTGTGGAATAGTGGAGAGAGAAAGTCATGTGAACATAAATCTAGTATATTCATGTTTGCAAGTCTTAAATTGTTATTTTAGCCATTAAGCTGATAGGATATTATAAGGATGAGCAGATGTTGAAACAAACAAGCGAGCAGCGGGCGGGTGGATATTGCAGCGCCCTCTGTGCTGAATTGCGGTAACTCTTGATGTTCATATCAACGTAATAATCTGCTTGGGTTAACTCCCGCTGGGACAACGGTTGTGGTGAGGATAGCACTGTCCTTTATGCAGAGATAACTTACTCAGCACAAATAAGTTACTTATTTTAGGCTTCTCTGTATGCAAATGTAACATCGCTATTGAAATGCAAATATCGTTTTATTCAAGTGTAGTATTTTTTTTTCCGTACAAAACAACAAGAAGCTCTAAAAGCCAAACAACGTGCCGTTCATAAATTAGCTTTAAGGGTACTCAATACTAAAAGTTTGACAAAGAAGGGGTTTTCCTTTGATTTTTATGGAACATTAATTTGTTCTTTTCCACCTTGGGCTGCTTAAATGAAACTAAACATGTTTCTGGAAATACAGCGTGTAATTTCGAAACATGAATCTTGTTCTCATCAGTTTTGTTACCTTAAAATGTCCCTTATGCAAACTTTGTTCAGGTTCTTCCAATTTTGGTTTTCATAATTTAACATGTGACTGTTTCTAACATTATTTTGTATAGGTGACCATTTCACGTGTGAATTAATTTTCATTCTTACTTTCACTACTACGTATAGTAAGTACTGCATTCGACCCAAAAATTCGATACGGAGATTTCATTGGAAATGCATGTTTAGAGGCCCCTGAATTAAAAAATCTGATGTGTTACACTCACATGGCTTTCTCTACTCTTGTACAAACTATTTTTACAAACGCTTATTCTCCATCTACTTCATGTTAATCGAGATAAACATTTGCAGACTCTATCTTATTGCTAATTTTCTTGTAGATGTAAGGGGAAAATATATTTACAAGGGCAATATAGAAAAACAGTAGCCTTTAAGCACATACATATATCTTAATAGCTGGTTGCTAGGTGCAGCACCATTCCATTTGCCACAGATTATAACTCTTTGCATATCCAAGACAAAAAATGAATAACGAATTCCCATTTTAGAAAATATTGAAAAATTTAAGGGAATAACAAGCAATATCTCGAAAATGGTTCACTCAACAAAAAAAATGTATATGACATAAATTGTGTATCTACATTTTTTGTGTAGTAAACTTTTGTCTATCTGTTATGGTTTACCAGTTATGCAAAAGTCGTTCACAATGGAGAATATTTTTGGAGACATTCCCAGAAAATTCAAGATATAAATTTTATTTTCATAGAAATATCATAAACATATGATATTTTAATCAAAATCATTAGAGCCATTTTTGAGAAAATTAAACTTTTCGAAAAATCTTGATTGGGGAGATTTTCTTGAAAACCTTCGTGTCGCATCTCTAGAAGATACTGAACCTAAATACCAAGTTTGGTGTTTATCCGACTGTTCATTTCTGAGTTATGCTGTTCACAGACAGACACACAGACAGACATGTTTCCAAAAATGCTTTTCTTTGGATTCAGGGTGTTTCAAAACATGTATTTCAGGTGAAATCTCGGTATCGAATTTTTGGGTGGAATACAATACTTCCCCTACTTACTGTACGTGGTAGAGAAAGTAAAAATAATGTATTTTTATAAAAAAGGGTCATGTGTGTGTGTCTGTGAACAGCATAGCTTAAATATGAAAAGTTTGATAAATACCATACTTGGTATTTAAGTTCAGTACTGTCCAAAGATGCAACACTAAGATTTTCAAAAAAATGCCCGCACCCCAGACTATCGTTTATACGGAACGCTTTTCAAAAATGTTTGATTTTCTCAAAATGGCTATTACGATTTTAAGTAAAATATTGTATGTTTAAAATATTTTCATGCTAAATGAAATGAATATCCCGAATTTTGCGGGAATAAGTTTTGAAGTTCTCTTCATTGGAAGGAATTTTGGTAAACGTTAAGCAATAGTCAAAAACGTATTACACACGAAGTATAGGCATCTTTAAAACACACAATTTATTACAAATAGATCTTTTGTGGGCATCAGCCGTTATTAAAAGTTCGAATTGTTCAATACTCAGTCATTCTTTTAAAGTCCTGTCAACATTCAGTTGTTTCTCGCGATGTCATGGAAATAGTATGGAATTTTAAGGCCGTTTTTAAACATTTGACTATCGCCTTTCTCTTTGTATCTATAACTAAATGTGTAATGTAGCCATTTCTGCAAAGGTTTATTTGGATTAAAATTAAGTAGGTATAAAAAAAAGTTTTTGTAAGACTAGTTTGTGTACCCTCTAACAAACGATAGAGGGTAAAGAAGGTCATGTGAATGTATCGTATAAGATTTTTGCCTTCTCTACTACTTACGTATAAGCATAGAATGTATTGTTCTCCATCCAAAACTTCCATGCTCATACATTGCGAAAATACACGTTTTATGTGTGAACTGCATAACTCAGAAAAGTCCGTCAAACCCAAACTTGGTAATTAAGTCCAGCGTCTTTCATGGATGCGATACCAAGACTTTCAAGAAAATCTCTCAACCTCACACTACCCTTTAAACAACAAATTTCATTATTTCAGGTTTTATTTAAAAATGACCAGCGTTTCTGTTTAAAATTCTGTATGTTGAAGATGTTTGTATTAGAAGTAAAATTTCTTGAATTTTATGAGCATATCCTGTGAAATTCTCTTCATTCTAAATCACTGGCATAGATGGTAAGTCAAAGTGATAAACAGAATCATACCACACAGTAAATATAGATTTCGTTTAAAGACACAATTTATGTCAAATAACTTTTTTATGGCATTAACAATTTCCGGGATATTCTTTATTATTAGTTTGAATTTTCAAATACTTTATACCTTATTAGAAATTTTATGTCCGTATTCATTTTTTTCTGATGGGCATACAAAAAGAACGAAGTTTCAAAGGTATCACATAGCAATCCGCTTTTTAAACATTTTACTATAGCTTCAGTTTCCTGTATTCTTCGTGCATCTACAATGAAATGTGTAATAAACCATTTATACAAATGTTTGTCTCGATTAATGTGAAGTAGATAGAAAAATAAGCCTTTGAAGAAGAGTGGGTAGAGTATTGCAGAAGAGGGGATAGAGAAAGTCTTGCGAAAGCAACCTAATATATTGTTATAACTGTATCGCTTAAATCTGTGTCAAAAACTGCAACTGAACTGGTTCTTAATCATAGAAACCAGCACTTTCAGTAGCGAATATAAGAATATGCTATTATTTTTGCACAATTTATTCTATTTCATATGTTCGACGCCATAAAATTTTCAGCTTGAAATCTTCCAAAGAGCTCATCGGAAGGAGCTCATAAGATCCTTAATAACTGCACTAACAAATATTTATATTATAAAATAAGTGATTTTTAACTTGATATGTGATAATGCTGCACCATTGAGGCCTGAGTGCGCGGTATAGTCCTCCAATTGAGCCATAAAGTAAATTAATGATGAATGCTGAATGAGCAAATACACATTTTGAGATTCCCTACATAAGACAGTATTTTTATAAAAAGGTCCCAAGAGAGAGCGAGAGATAGAGCAGCAGCCAGTAATAACAAATATCCGATAAATAGCTTACAATTTCTGGCACGAAGATTTTAATCAAAATCATACTATCCAAACTATTTACATTAAAAAGTTTTCGTTATTTTTTATTTTTTCAAAAAATGACTATTGATAATGCTTACAGTTGCATACATTTATAGACATTTAGATGACTATTATAATGCATACTTTGAATTTTCTGTAAATACCCTTTGAAGTCCTGTTTATTCTTATTTACATTTTGTATAATTTTTTACTACTGGTAAATTGGCGATAAAGTGCTAAGTCAGCATTCATTTGTTTTCATGACGTCATACAGAGAGTGTGGAATGTCAAAGCCAATATATAGCGATATGCCTTTTAAAGACTTGATTATCACTTCAGTCTCCTGAATGAAAAGCGTAATGAAACTATTTCTGTAAACGTTTATCTCGATAGAGCTGTAAGCAAATAAACGTAGTGAACGCATGGAATCCCCAACAGTTTAGGCTAGGCCTGTATCAGCTGATAGAATGAGCAGTTGACAGACACGAGCTGCCTCCCCTCCATGTTTTTATTATTATTTATTATGGACGATGTTGTCACATCAAATGTTGGTAATGATCCCATCATAGAAGCTCACCACAAATGCATGTGTGTTAATGTGATTGCCTATGTAGTGGGGGATGAACTGTTAAAACGGTTCCAATAAAACAGTACATAAATCGAGTAATTGAGTGCGCCCTTTTAGCACATTGTGCGGGGCGATGAGTTTTTGTACTTGTGCTGAAAAGTTGGTAATTCTGTTGGCCAGCAACAAAGCGATGGTATCACGTTCAAAGTAGGAGTATTTGCCTTTGATACGACGATCGATAAATACTATATAGAAGCGAAATTCCTCTGTCCTTCTATGCCAACAGATTTTAATATGGCACATGCCTTAGCTGTCCAGCGATGTTTAAAATCTGATGACTTTCTCTACCCACTGTCGTTGATTTTTATACCTAGTTCGTGTTCATCGAGAAAAACGTTTATAGAAATAGCTTCATTGTATTTACGACAGGAATACAGGAGACAGAAGCGATAATCTTTAAAAAGCGTGTCACTATATGCTGGCTTTCAAATTTCTCATGCTTTATAAGACATAAAAGAAAAAAATCAGATATGCTACACGCACATGACTTTCTACTAATCTTGTACAAACTATTTTTACAAACGCTTATTCTCCATATGCTTCATGTTAATCGAGATATCGAGATGTTAATCTTATTGCTCATTTTCTTGTAGGTGCAAGGGGAATTGGTAGGCTTTAAGCGATAGTCAAAGCTTTTAAGAGCTGGTTGCTATGTGGAGCATTCTATTCTCTTTGTATGCCCAGGATAAAAAAACGAATAACGAATTCCCATTTGAGAAAAAGTATAAATATTTGAAAATTCAAACAAATAACAAGGAATATCTCGGAAATGGTTCACTCCACAAAAAATGTATATGACATAAATTGTATTTTTTAACGATGTCTACATTTTGTGTGTAGAAAACGTTGGTGTAACTGTTACGGTTTACCAGTTATACAAAATTCTTAAATGTATGTTATTTTAATCAAAATCGTTACATGCATTTTTGAGAAAATCAGAATTTTCGAAAAATATTCCATGTAAAGGATAGCCTGGGTAGAGGAATGTTCTTAAAAATCTTCATGACGCATTTTTGAAAGATACTGAACCTAAATACCAAGTTTGGCATTTATCCGACCTTTTATTTTTGAGTTACGCTGTTCACAGACACACATCCACAGGGACACACACACACACATGGACCTTTTTCTAAAAATACTTTTTTACTCTTTTTTGGATTCAGGAGGTCTCAAAACCTGTATTTCCTGTGAAATCTCGGAATATTTGGGTAGAATGGGTTACTTCCTCTACTTACTATACGTAGTAGAGAAAGTAAAAATTAGATTGCTACATTCACATGAGTTTATCTAGCCTCTAGCGCTTATTGGTGGGTACAGAAATTACTCTTACCAAAGTGTGTTTTCTTATCTACTACATTTTAACCCAAATAAACCTTTACAGAAATATCTACGTAACACATTAGGTTATAGATAGAAGGAGAACAGCGATAGTTAAATGTTTAAGAACTGGACGCTGTATGCTGGCCTTAAAATTCCATGCTCTTTACGTGCTATCGCAGAAATAACAGAATATCGAAAGGACTTGAAAAGAATAACAAAGTATTGAACAATTCGAATAGCGTATATCTTGGAAATGGCTTATGCTACAAAAAAGTTATTTCAAATAAATTGTAAGTTTTAAAGAGATTACGTTTTTTGTGTAGTACATTTTTGTCTATCGCTTAATTGCATCAACCAGTTATACAAGATTATACAAAATTTCTTCCGAATGAAGTGGGCTTCACGGGCTATTCCAGTAAGATATTCATTGTTTGTCATCTAAACATCTTTGATATACAGTACTTTAATAAAAATCGTTAGAGCCACGTTTTGGAAAATAAAATATTTAGAAAAATATTCCATGTAAAGTTTAGTTTTGGTTGGGAAAATATTATTGAAAATCTTTGGAGGGTACTGAACTTAAAAACCAGTTTGCTATTTATCCTACTTTTCGTTTTAGATTTATTTGTTGAGACACCACAAAACACACACACACACACACACACACACACACACACAGAGGGGGAGAGAGAGAGGGGGGGGGCACAGAAGGAGCTCTTACTAAAAATGCTTTTTTAGATTCAGGGGACCCGAAAACATGTATTTCCAGTGAAATCTAGGTATCGAAAGTTTTGGGTGAAATGCAATACCTTCTCTACCTGCTAGGTACTTGGTAGGGAAAGTAAAAATGTACACAGCACTTCAAAAAATGACGAAATATTAAAAACTTAATAAAATATTAAGGTATATCTTGTAAATGGCTCATTCCTTAAGAAGTTTGATGTGTTCCTGCATATGGTTTTCTCTACCCAGGATTTTTTTTTTACAGAATCTACAAGCTATTGATGCAAAAGTTTATTTTCCCATCTACTTCAAGTTAATTTAGATAAATTCATGCATAAACAGTTTCGTTACAGGTACAAAAGGGATAGCTATAGTCAAATTTTTAAATTCTGGTCACTGCATACTGGCCTTGAAATTACATCGCGAGAAGCAACTGCATAGCGATAGCACTTGAAGGTATTGTAACAAATGAGAACGCCAGATGTTGCTAAACACGTTATTTGTCACTTAGATGCTCAGTGCAGCACAGACTTTACATTGGGGTCACTTTTGAAAATCACTCAGAACAGAACACAACTGAACCGTCGAATCGAATTACAACTGAATTGCACTCGGTACTATTCACTTTTAACTGTCCAAACGCTACGAATTCTTGTCTGTGCTTAAGTTAATTCAGCTAGTGAAGAAGTTATGAAGTTAACTGAACTCACTGGGCAGGGCAGACTCGCATACAAAGCGGAATTTTCTAGAAGAGGAACCTACTCGAAACGGTCTAAAGGAATCCGCTGGAGGGAGAAGCAGCACGTAGTCAGCTATTATTCCGCACAGCTAGTGTTCTGAAGGTACCAATATTAGGCCAACATGCAGAGGGTAGACGACCCGGGAGACGCTCGCACCGCCGATCCTTAGGCAATTTTGCCAGTGTGACAATAGTGTTAAAAATTCAAAGCAACTATAACGAATATATCCGAAATGTCTGATGCCAGCATTACATTTTTTGTACCTCTTACAACAAAATTATACAGTATGCATTCCGAATGAAGAGGGCTTTACAGGTTATTCCAAAAGAAATTCAGACACATATTTTGTTAATCATGTAAATCTCTCAAAGATATATGTTAATAAAATTACTAGAGCCATTTTTCCATGTGAGGGGTCACTTTGGAAAGGATGTGAACTTAAAATGTGAGTTTGGTATTCATCCGTCATTCTTTTTTTGAGTATACTATCCACACGCACACATATATAGATCATTTTCTACAAATGCCTTTTCTGGACCTCAAAAAATGTGAAATGTGGATATCGAATGTTTGAATATAATACTTCCTTTACAGATTCTAAGTGGGTGCTAGAGAATGTAAATATTTTAGTTTATTTAAGACGTACGTTTAAGATTTCAAAATATCCTAATTGAATCTGGGAAAGTTTTAGTGCACACCCGTGAATATTTCAAAAATATTTAATTTATCAAAATTATATACTGTAATATATATTGTATATTTTATGGTGTACTAGTTATTGAATATGTTTTTACTCGTATGTGTTATACCAGGTGGCCCAGGTGGCCGTATTTCAAGTGTGTAGATATCCCTTCGTTCTTCGTAATTCCAAGCAAACACAGGTCAGCGAGGAACCGGTGAATTAGGGTGAGGTTTTTCTTCATTTAAAACTTCCATTTATACCACATCTTTCAACTAAAATGATCCCATCGGCGGCCTATCCTTTGGAAAATATTGCCCATAGACAATGCTGTTAATTCGTATTTGCTTGTTTTGGGGTTTCTAGTAAACACAAGCGCAGTGTTTTCGTACTGAGTGTGGGTGGCGGTTTTAAGTTGATCCTATCTACGCCTTCACCTCCGACTTGCTCAGGTGGAAATTCCGCAAGGCCCAACGTCCACGGTAAAAGCTGTAGGTCCTCTCATCCAACCTCCATCCTCATCATCAGCCTATAATCGAAGACAAAGGATGCCTCCACCTCAGAAATGGTTCCAGTCATCGTATGGGGAAGTGGAGTGACCCTGAAGGCCTTAAGGAAATGGGCGGCGTTTAGGAAGGACTTTCTCTACCACATACCTACCTATTAGGTAGAAGAAGTATTGTATTCCCTCCAAAAATTCTATATGAATTGCTTTGAGGCTTCCAGAATAAAAAGCGTTTTTGAAACAGGTCCGGTGTGTGCATGTATGTGTATGAACAGCATAAATAAAAAACTCTGATGTGTTACACTCACATGACTTTCTCTACTCTTGTACAAACTATTTTTACAAACTCTTATTCTCCATCTATTTCACTTTAATCGAGATAAACATTTACAGAAACGATCTTTTGACGTACAAAGAGAATTATATTTTACACATAGCGACCAGTTCTAAAAATATTTGACTGTCGCTTAAGGCGTACTATGTTCCCCTTGTTTTGTATTTTCAAGGGCAATATAGAAATACAGTAGCCTTTAAGCATCGACATATCTCTTAATAGCTGGTTGCAAGGTGCACCACCATGAATAACGAATTCCCATTTGAGAAAATAAGTAGTGAAAAATTTAAGGGAATAACAAGCAATATCTCGAAAATGGTTTTCATTCAACAAAAAATGTATATGACATAAATTGTGTATTTCAAAGCGATAAAAATTTTATGTATAGTAAAATGTTGTCTATTTCTTATGGTTTACCAGTTATGCAAAAGTCGTTCACAATGAAGAATACTTTTGGAGACATTCCTAGAAAATACGAGCTATACATTTCATTTGTCATGAATATATCTTAAACATATGACATTTTAATCAAAATCGTAAGAACCATTTTGGAGAAAATTAGAATTGTCGAAAAAAGTTCCATGTAAAGGGTAATCTGGTGTGGGGGGTTTTCCTGAAAACCTTCGTGTCGCATCTCTGGAAGACACTGAATCTAAATACCAAGTTTGGTTTTTATCCGACTGTTCGTTTCTGAGTTATGCTGTTCACAGACACACACACGGAAATGTTTCCAAAATTTCTTTTTTTATTCAGGGGGTCTCAAAATATATATCCCGGTGAAATCTCGGTATCGAATTTTTGTGTGGAATACAATACTTCCCCTACTTACTATACGTAGTAGAAAAAAGTAAAAAGTTGAATACCAAACTTTGTTTTTAAGTTTGGCACCTTACAAGAATGCGTTACGAAGTTATTCAAGAAAATCTTCCCAAGATAAAACCACGCGTTAGATGGACAAATTTTATTTTTTATGTTCTCAAAATAGCTCTAACGATTTTAATTAAACTGCTAAACATCTTTGTATGATAAACAAGACGTATATCTGAAATTTTCTGGGAATAGCCTGCAAAATCCTTTTCATTTGGAAGGAATATAATTGGTAAACTTGAGGAATGATTTTTTATTAGATCAACGTATGAACGCCAATTTGAAGAAGGTGTTTGTTTGTTATTTTAGCACCACGGTTTCGGCGTCAATTTGAAGTAGGTGGTTTTTAGAAGAAGTTGTATCATATGTCGACTGTTGGGGAGCTAAACTTGTAGTTGTTGCAACGCACGTGTAGTAAACAGTTTCCGGTAGCCTTCGCCCCAAATGTACTTTCAGGGGCCTTTGCCCCAAGTTTATAAATATTATCTTTGTAAGTTGGCTGTTTCTTTAAATGTTATATATTTATGTTTGCCTCGGCTGCGTCAGTATTATTGTTAGAGACATGAATGTCTTAGCAGGGCGTGATGCGACAAAATGTAGGCTTACACAGATGTTAAGTTTTAATTCATTCCTTTTTATTAATCCTTGATACAAAATTAAATAGCACTTCACTGATATAGAGAGCTGTGAGATTGTTTTTATGAATTGATTACACCTTTTAACACACAAACTTGTTTTTTGTCTCACATGAATACGTATTAAATCTCTTGAGGACGCACAAGCGACGCATCCAGTTATGAGCACTGTCTGCAGGCAACTGAACTGATTTCAACCTCCTAAACTCGTAAATTTCTGTATTTCATGTCTCTGATTGGCTATTCCTAATCCAATAGAATACCTTCTTTTAACTAAAGCTTTTTCTGGTTGTTGATTGGTTATTTTATTAAGCTATCTCAAAATTTACATTATTGTTGCTCTAATAATGACTAGTAGTATTATTAAACTTCCTTACTGATTGTTGCCTCAAGTTTACCTCATTGTTACCTCATTGTTACCTCATTGTTACCTCATTGTTACCTCATTGTTACCTCATTGTTACCTCATTGTTACCTCATTGTTACCTCATTGTTACCTCATTGTTACCTCATTGTTACCTCATTGTTACCTCATTGTTACCTCATTGTTACCTCATTGTTAGCAACTTTTAACTAATTACTCTCACAGCTCCTACATTATTAAATTACGTAATGCATTCACATAACATTACTGAACACGTTTACAATAATATAAGCATATGCAATGATTGTTACATACATTTTGCAAATTATTACATACACACACTACTTCAAGGCGGGCTGTTATTGAATTTATATATTGTATAATTTGACTGAAATCATTTAAGTGTTAAAAATACGGCCTCAAGCTGCAAGAGATAGAAGGAATCTTACTACACAAAAAATGTAGATGTTGTTAAAACACACAGTTTATGTCAAACTTTCTTTTTGTGTCTTTAATCATTTCCGACACATTATTTATGATTGCTTAGAATTGTGAATCCTTTTATAATATTTCAAGCTCATAAGTGACTACTGGTTTTACTTCGTGGTCAAGCAAAGTCATCACATAGTGCTCACCTTTTTAAAAATCTGACTATCACTTTAACCTACAGTACTTTTCTTATACCTACAAAAAAATATTTAATGTAAGTTTATCTGTATTAACAAGAAGATAGAAGGATGCGCTTTAGTGAAAATAATTTGTAGAAGAGTGTGTAGAGAAAGTCATGTGAATACAACACATGTTGCTCTCTAGAAGTAACATTTATGAATAAATAAACTCTTTGAAATCTCACGGTAGGCGTAGAGAAGCCTAAGCAGAGATCGCTGATGGATATTTTAGAACAATTTTGTAAGCGATAAGCCGGGTCTGAATATGTAAGGTTGGGGGATCGCATGTTGAAGATTTACGTCATGTACATTTAATGAGACATCCGTCCTTCAACCTGATGGAGATAACAAGGCTGACATGTCTTACGCCACCAAACTTCGTCCTTAAATGATGTGACGCTCCACATTAATTAAGTGCGAGTTTATTAATCAAGGTTTACAGACGAGCCTCACAAATTTGAAGCCACTCACTCGTGCGTGTAATTTCAAGAATTTGGTATCAGATCAGAGCGAATGCATTTTGTAACTCTCAAAGTAAGGCGGACAGATACACGCTTGCTTATGCCGAGGGACACAGTGATGCACAAACTCTGGAAGGAACGTGAAGTATATTCTGTGACTTTACCAGGTTTTTTAACTGCTACTCCTCACTGGTTTTACTTAATTATTTTGTTTTTATCTACGACGCGTGTTTTTAAAGTAAATTCCGATAATTTTTGTAAAAAATAACAGAGTATTATTATTATCATTCATTACCTTACAGTACTGCTCCACATAGCCACCGCCGTTACTCAGGCACTTGTCGTAACGGGAAACAAGTTTTTGTATGCCGTCGTCAAAGAATGATGCCGCCTGTGATGAAAGCCAAGTCTGCACCTCTTGTTTCACAACATCATTGTCGTTGAAATGTCTTCGACCAAAGAATAGCTTCAGATGAAGAAACAGATGAAAATCACTTGGCGCTAAATCCGGACTGTAGGGAGGGTGGTCGAACTGTTCCCAATCAAATGATGCCGTCAGATCTTGAGTTTGTTTGTCGGTGTGTGCCCCGGCATTGTCACTCATTAGATATTGTTTCCCCATAAACCTCACGCAAGTGATGGCGTATGCTCAAAATCGTGACTGCAGCGGCAAAATATTAAAACGATACTTATTTTAAAAGCACGCCTCGTAGTTCAACTTCACTGGGAGTTCACTTCATTCTGCCACTTTACTAAGGTGAACTAGTTCAACTCTCCGTCACTTCAATTCCTTCGTGATGTAGCATGGGGATTCGAGCACAAGACCTCCAAATCCCTCGTTCCACAGCAATACCGCCTTCTCCACAATCATCGCCACAAACTCGGTCGGAGAACGGCACCCGCCAACTCGCTCAACTGTCTAACACACACCCTTCGCGAGAATGTTCACCAGTGGAATCTTCCACAGAACATTCTAGAAATATCTCGACCCACGTTCTGAAGGCGGGAGAACGAAACGTCTAGAAACTACTGGTTATCTACAGGTAGTGTTGACGCGGGCGCGACTTATCTTTGTTTATCTCCAACTGCCCGGCGCTGATCCCTCTGATCCTGAAAACAAATGTACAAACATGTATGTGTTTGTGTGTTGTCAGATTAATTCAAAAACGAAAAGTCGGATAAACTTGATACTTAAGTTTAGACGGTAACGCCTGTGGCCTGATTTGGAAGGTGGAGGATTCGATTTCCATAGCCGACCTTCCTGACCACTCTTGGCGAGTGCTAGAAATGTTCATTAAGTCCCCGAAAAATTTATGTCTCTGCATTTCACCTACATTTGAAGAAGTTATGCCCCAAGTATGGGAACCAATTTGAAGAACGTGTTTTGTTTAAGTAATTTATTTACGTAATGTATTATCCCCACGCTTGGGAAGCCAACTTGTAGTAGATTGTTGTTTAGTAGGAGTTTGCAACACGCTTTGGGCGTCAATTTGAAGAAGATTGTTTGTTACGTAATATGCTGCTATGTATGAAAAGCCGATCTTTAAAGATGTTGTATTTTTATTGTTACGCTCCAAGTTTTAAAATATTATATTAACTTTGTTATTAAAATGCTTCTATAGATAGTATTTATGTTTATGTTTGCATCGGCTGCATCAGTATTGTTTTAGAGACACGTATCTCTTAGAAAGGTCGTGGTACGACAAAAATGTAGGCTTACACAGATTTTAAGTTTAAATCCAGTTCTGTTTTTATTAATCCTTGACACAAATTAAATTGCATATACTGATATCAAAAGCTGTGAGGTTATTTAATTTAAAACTTGTACTTTTTTATCACGTATACTTAATTTTCGTTACACACGAATACGTAATATTTCTTTAGAGAACACATCTTCCATCCGGTCACTACCAAGGTCTGCAGGCAACTGAACATATTTCAACAGTATAAACCTTTAACTTTTTGTATTTCAAGTCTCTGATTGGCTAATCCTAGCCCAATAGAATACCTGAATTTAATTAAAGCTTTTTCTAGCTGTTGATTGGCTATTTTTAAACTGTCACAAAATTTACATTGTCGTCGCTCTAATCATGACTAGTAACATTTAAACTCTCAAACTCATTCTTGCCTCAAGGTTACCTCATTTTTACCTCACTGTTAGCAACGTTAAACTTATTATTCTCACAGCTCTTACATCATTAAAGTATCTAGCTAATGTATACACATAACATTATTAAACATGTTTACAATAATATAAGCATTTGCAATGCCTGTTACATACATTTTTACTAATTATTACATACATATTGCTTCAAGGCGGGCTGTTATTGAATTTGCAGATTATATAATTTAATTGAAATTATTCAAGTGTTAAAAATATTGCCTCACATTCGCATTTCACTACACGTTTCATCAGCTTGACTGTTTCAGGATTAAGTGTCGGCGGGAGTCCTGGCATTGCATGGCAGGGAAAAACGATGCTCTATGTAATACTTCCTACATCGGAATCGGGCCACTCTCCGAGTCCAAGGCCCCCGAGTGGTAGCTCTAAGCCTGCAGGGGGGGGCGGATTTTAGCAAGTGCATTTGGAAAATGCAGGCACCCTAGCCTCTGTCCTGTAATGCCATGCCTCCTAATCTGGCCGCCTTATGTCTCATGGCACCTAACACCTCAATCCTCCTGAGAACGCTCCGTCTTGGGCTTAGGCACAAAAGATCTTCGTAGATCAAGGCGTTAAATCCCCATCCGACCCTAGTCCTAGTCAGTGAATTCGAAGAATGCTACTTAAAAATATTGAAGAAACCCTCCCCATCCAAAATTATCTTTACTGCATTTAACGATTTTCATTAAAATATCATCTGTTTAACATATTTACATGAAACATAAAAAGTACATCTTGAATTTTCTGGTATGTATTCTTCATTCTGAATGACTGGTGAGATATAGATCTCGTTAAAGCACACAATTTATGCCAAACTTATTTGTGGAGCCAACATTTTCCAAGATATCTCTTACTATTCTATGAATTTGTCAATAAAAGTTTGAAGTAAGTCGCCATTGAACCCACTTTTTAAAGATCCCTTCAGCCTCATGTTTCTTACTGCCTACAACGAAATACGTAAATGTCTATCTCAATTGACATGAAGTATATAGAAAGACGAGTTTTTTTGAAGAATTATTTGTAAAAAAAAGTAATGTGAACGTAACACATAAGACTTTTAAATGCAAAACCAATGAGATACTGAGAGTTTTTTTTTATTCTATTTTTATTTTACGTCGCTTTAACTCCTTGGTCATATCGTGACGGATCTGTTGGTGGATATCTCTTAGAACGATATATGATGGACGGTTAGCATTTGTAGTAACATTTTAATGTTATTTATATTTAACATTATTGTGTAGCCCCACGTTGTGGTAGCCAATTTGTAGTGGTATTAATGTTATTATTTATTTATTGTTGAGGCCCACGTTTGGGAGCCAATTTATAGTGGTATTACTTGTAATGTTGTTTATAACCCACGTTGTTTGTGTATGTATGTTTACTCAACGTGTTGAAGCCATCTTGTGACGTCATTCATTTGTTCGGTTTGTAACTCCATCTGGTGTTAGCAATTTGCGGCAGTATTAATTTTTGTTTGAAAGAATTTTAAACTTTTATTTTTTATTTAATTCTGTTTCATGTCCTCCGGCTAGCTATTATCTTATTTTGGGTCGAGCACTTCTCTTTATACAGATTGTGTAAACGGAAAGGAATCTTTTAACCAAATATAACACTGATGAAGAAATTTGTTTTACACTTTTATTGTCGAACACGTTAACTATCACATTTATACATTGATCTTAACACTCGCCAAACTGAAACTGTTATAACAACTTCTTACTAATCACTTTTAATCCACGTACTTCAACCTTTTGTATAATTAACTTTACCATACTTGAGAATTTTCATAACTCTTATACGCGTAACCTGCAAATTGATATCCGAAGTGTGCCGTACAAATACTTTCGACGAACTGACTGACTGAAGGCGACGTGTACTTTACAAATATTTTCGATGAACTGATGGGAATGCGACGTGTAGTGTACAAATAATTTTGATGAACTGACGGACTTTACTTCTAACCTACCCTATTTATACTCCTACACACCGATATGCCTAAAGATTATAACTGAACTGCAATTGGCTAATAAAACGCGCCAACATTAGCGTCTATTTTTATATCCAATGAAAATTATGAATGCATATGCTCTAGGGAAACGTTCCAGAAGATTCTCAAGGAAAAACGCGCCAACATTACGTAACTTCCTCGTTTCCAATAATGATAAACAGCTCACCCCCCCGCTGCATTATTGCGCGCTATTATTGTCAGTTTCAGTAAGGCAGTATAAACTTACTTCCCAACAATAATTACAATCAATAAACATCTCAATCAATGTCACATAAAAATGCATATTCATATTACAATCATTATTTACATTAAGTAATTTGTGATACAAATTACTGCATCATATGCCCCACTAGAAACATAATTATAAATATTTACAACTTGTTTGGAAATTTTATAATTGGGTTTTTAGTCTCCTAAATCTTGGTACACACGCTATCACTTTCACTTAACACTTCACACGCATTTAACACACGACATATGTTTTGTCTTTATCTTGCCACTATTTACTGGCTCTGGTCTAATGTGTTTAAACATTAATCAAACATTACAATTTTTTATAGCCAATACTGTACCCTGAATTATTTAATTACTGTTACAAAATTGCTTACTTTCTTAAGTTGTTAACAAAAATTTGTACATTTAAGAATTTTGTAATTATTACACATATTTACCAAAATATTCATCCTTTATACAAATATATTTACATATCTTAAATCTAGTCACTGTTTCACATGTTCTGTTTGCTACATAAGTATTTGTTTTTAATTATTTTTACCCATTTTTGTTATTTTGTACTTTATTTTAACAATACTCTTGGAATTGTATTTACGTACTTTTACTTTAATATCATATTAAGTTTCAATCTTTGCATTCTTAATTTTCAAATACTGTTATAGTTAAAAAAATCTGATGTGTTACACTCACATGACTTTCTCTACTCTTGTACAATCTATTTTTACAAACGCTTATTCTCCATATGCTTCATGTTAAACGAGATATCGAGATGTCGATCTTATTGGTAATTTTCTTGTAGATGCAAGGGGAATATGGTAGCTTTTAAGCGATAGTCAAATATTTTATCGCTGGTTGCTATGTGGAGCATTCCATTCTCTTTGCATGTCTAGGACACAAAAAAATGAATAACGAATTTGAGAAAAAGTATAAGTATTGGAAAATTTAAGGAAATAACAAGCAATATCTCGAAAACGGTTCACTCAACAAAAGAAATGTATATGATCTAAGTTGTGTATTTTAACGCGATCTACATTTTTTGTGTAGTAAAATTTTGTCTATCTCTTATGGTTTACCAGTTATGCAAAAGTCGTTCACAATGAAGAATACTTTTGGAGACATTCCCAGAAATTTCGAGATATACATTTCATTTCTCATGACATTATCTTAAACATATGATATTTTCATCAAAATCGTTAGAGCCATTTTTGAGAAAATTAAAATTTTCGAAAAATCTTCCATGTAAAGGGTAGTCTGGGGTGGGGGGATTTTCTTGAAAACCTTCGTGTCGCATCTCTGGAAGATACTGAACCTAAATACCAAGTTTGGTGCTTATCCGACTGTTCGTTTTTGAGTTATGCTGTTCACAGACACACACACAGACACACACACACACACAGACACACACACACACAGACACACACACGGACATGTTTCCAAAAATGCTTTTTTTGGATTCAGGAGGTCTCAAAACATGTATTTCCGGTGAAATCTCGGTATCGAATTTTTGGGTGGAATGCAATACTTCCCCTACTTACTATACGTAGTAGAGAAAGTAAAAAATGTTATTTTAAAAAAATTTAATTATGTCCAAAATGTTATTTCTCCTTTCACATGACGTACATATTTATTTAACCCTCTTACGTTCCAATACATTTCTCTGCAAGTCATCTTTAACTATCCAGCATTTACTTTACATCTCATTGCTATTTACCCTCCTGGATCAAATTGTGTGTGGCTAAACATTACTCGTAGCCGTATCCTAACCTTCCAAAATTTGTTCATGAATAACCTCTTAAAGGATTCATATGATATTTCGTTCCCTGATAACATTTGAAAACAATCTAAAGTTTCCTGAACAACACATCTTTTAACAACTGTCATTTTCAATTCCTTTACTATCTCTTTGATCTGAGAATACTCTGACAAGTCTGTCATAAATTGTACTGGGTTGGAGTTTTCATTTTGAACAACTTGGTACTTGTTAATTTCAGAAGTTAGCTTTTGATTATTTACAGGCAAAACTTTAACTTCTTCGTACAATTTGTTTCTTTGCATTTCTGATTCTTTCTGTATTTCTGATATCTCCCCTCTGAAATTAACTTGCGCCTGATTCACATCTACATTCATAACCTCTTTCATCTCTATTATCTCACTTGAAATGCTACTCATTCTACTTCTTAACTCTGTACATTTTACATCAACATGTTCACTTTTAGTATTAACCTCACCTTTTTTGTTACCTATTTCCCTGCTCATGTCTAACATTTTCTTTGAAACTTCTCCTATCTCACTTACTATTACTTTTTGATTTTCATCTCTCATTTTTGGCATACTACTATCTAGCTTCGTAACTTTCTTTTCAATTTCTTCACTGCTTTGATCTACTGTTTGCTTTAATATCTCATTCCTCCTACCAATACTTTCCATTAATTTCCTATGATCTATTTTTATAGCTTCTCTCAATTCCCTATGACTCTTTTGCATATCTTCCCTGTTTTGATCTATTTTCTTTTCTAATTTCTCATTATTCATTTCCATGTTCTGAGTTAGTTTTTGTTCTAATTTTTCATTATTCTGAGTTAGTTTTTGTTCTAAACTCCTATCAAAATCTTCCCTCAATTTTTCTATATTCTTTTCCATATTCTCATTCATATTTCTCAGCATTTCCATCATCATGCTAACATCAAAATTTACATTTCCTGCTGTTCTATTCTCACTTTCTGCACTAACATTTCCTCCCTCAAATACTACATTGTTTGAGCTATTTTCTGTAACCTGTATTGAATTACAGCTAACTGTTACATTATCTCCCTCCATAATTGTTTCTTCAGTATTATTAGTAGACATTGCTTTCTTTATCCTACCGCTCCTTTTGATTGTTACAATTTTGTTTTAAAAAAAATTACTTTGTGATGCTGTCTGTTGCTGTTACTTTGATGTCCAGCTTCCTGCCCCTCTCTCCTAGATGTATATGTCGCCTCTGCGTTGTATTATGATGAATCTGCGTTGTCTCGATGTTTTTGTGTCCACTCATCCGCATCGTCTGTCGTTCCTCTAGTTGTTTCTGGAATCTGCGTCTTGTAGTTCAGTTTACTACTCCATTCGCTTCACGTCCTGGTTCCTTCGCCCCTTCCTGGTTATTTCACTCCTTTCCCGGTCACTCTGCCCCACGTTCTGGGCGCCAATTTGAGGGTTGTTTAATGTTATTTATTTAACATTATTGTAGCCCCACGTTGTGGTGGCCAATTTGCGAGTGTATTACTTATAATGTTTGTGTATTTGTGTTTACTTCACGCGTTGAAGCCATCTTGTGATGTCATTCATTTGTTCGGTTTGTAACTCCATCTGGTGTTAGCAATTTGCGGCAGTATTAATTTTTGTTTGAAAGAATTTTAAACTTTTATTTTTTATTTAATTCTGTTTCACTGTCCTCCGGCTAGCTATTATCTTATTTTGGGTCGAGCACTTCTCTTTATACAGATTGTGTAAACGGAAAGGAATCTTTTAACCAAATATAACACTGATGAAGAAATTTGTTTTACACTTTTATTGTCGAACACGTTAACTATCACATTTATACATTGATCTTAACACTCGCCAAACTGAAACTGTTATAACAACTTCTTACTAATCACTTTTAATCCACGTACTTCAACCTTTTGTATAATTAACTTTACCATACTTGAGAATTTTCATAGCTCTTATACGCGTAACCTGCAAATTGATATCCGAAGTGTGCCGTACAAATACTTTCGACGAACTGACTGACTGAAGGGGACGTGTACTTTACAAATATTTTCGATGAACTGATGGGAATGCGACGTGTAGTGTACAAAGAATTTTGATGAACTGACGGACTTTACCTCTAACCTACCCTATTTATACTCCTACACACCGATATGCCTAAAGATTATAACTGAACTGCAATTGGCTAATAAAACGCGCCAACATTAGCGTCTATTTTTATATCCAATGAAAATTATGAATGCATATGCTCTAGGGAAACGTTCCAGAAGATTCTCAAGGAAAAACGCGCCAACATTACGTAACTTCCTCGTTTCCAATAATGATAAACAGCTCACCCCCTCGCTGCATTATTGCGCGCTATTATTGTCAGTTTCAGTAAGGCAGTATAAACTTACTTCCCAACAATAATTACAATCAATAAACATCTCAAATCAATGTCACATAAAAATGCATATTCATATTACAATCATTATTTACATTAAGTAATTTGTGATACAAATTACTGCATCACCTTCTAGGTCTCATCCCTGTAACCACCTGCTTCATGCTGTGCAGATGGCATAAGGGTGCCGTCCAGTCCAACCGCCGCTCTCACACAGAAAGGCGGACAGTTAACCTTCTAGGTCTCATCCCTGTAACCACCTGCTTCATGCTGTGCAGATGGCATAAGGGTGCCGTCCAGTCCAACCACCGCTCTCACACAGAAAGGCGGACAGTTAGCCTTCTAGGTATCATTCCTGTAACCCCTGCTTCGTGCCGTGCAGATGACATTAAGGTACCGTCCAGGCTAACCGCTTACATTGTCTGTAGATAGATGGCATAACATTCGCTATTACCACTTATTTTTCATTTTACTATAGTTTTTAGACTTAAGTTGGAACTTTGGGTCGTGGTATTAAATATCCAATCCGGTATTTTCCTTGGCGACTGAGGAAAACCACGAAAAACCTCGACAGATTGGTCGGCCCACGGGATTTGAACCCGGAACTTCCCGAATGCAGGCCACAGACTTCACCGCCTGAGCCATCTCGCTCGGTATTTTTATTATTGATTTTTTTTTTAATTTTAGTTTCCTGAAATGATTTTCATAGCAGACGTCCTTGTATTTAAACTCCAGTATATTATGCCACACTTCAGGTCGCCTGCAGGGACCACGTGATGTGACTGTAACACATCAGCAAATCGTTTCAGTTTTTTGTAATCAAGTGACGGTGAACTCAAGTGCCAGTTTTTCTGCCTCGCGTGTTTTTGATACACGTTAAGAATTTCGCGTGCAGAAGAAACACGTTCTTGGCTAATGAATGGGCGGCGAGTTAGTTGTTCACACTCTGGTAGACGCCTTGTGGAATTTTTGGGGAATAATACGTCTAGATGGCAGTTCTGTCACTCACATATCTCATAATCGTCCAAATGACCTCTACTCACTACCACTTAGGTATTATAGATAGAAGATGGCCTTAAAATTCCATACTCTTTCCATGATATCGCGAGAAACAACTACAACGACAGGACTTGAAAAGAATAAGTATTGAACTTTCGCATTATTAACAACGTATATCTCGGAAATGGCTGATGCCACAAAAAATATATTTGAAATAAATTGTGTGTTTTAAAGAGATCTACATTTTTTGTGTAGTACGCTTTCGTCTATCGCTTTACGTTTACCAGTTATACAAGATTATACAAATTACCTTCCAAATAAAGAGAACTTCAGAAAATTCAAAACATAAATTTTATTTGTCATGTAAATACACTGCCATTTGTGAAAATTGCAACACCAAGAAGGAAACGCATGAATTTAATACCACAGGTTAGGTACATGACAAGTAACAAATGATAAACTTTTCAAATCTATACATGACATTTGAGCCCTAATATTCGGTATTTGATGTGGCCGCTATGCGCTGTAATTAGAACTGCTATACGCCCTGCGTTGAATCAAAAAGGTTTGGAATAAGTTTCGGACTTCCCTCCATGCAGTTTGTATTCGAGCCCACAAATCCGTGACACTGGTTACTGGAGGACAGTGCCGCACCAGGTGCCGACCAACCATATCCTAGACATGCTCGATAGGCGACATGTACAGGCCAGTGAAGCAATGGTACCCATCGCTCTTCGAAGAAGGCTTGTACATCTCTCGCAATATGTGGCTGGGCATTGTCATATTGAAATGTGGTCTGTGGAGATGCCTGAAGCAGGGGAAGTACCTCAGGCTTTACAACCACCGTTAGGTACAGGTTGCTGTTCAAAGTGCCCTCAATTCGTAGGCAGTGAGATCGGTTGCTGTAACCAATGGCGCCCCAACCTGGTGTTTGTCCGCTATGCCGCTCAACAATGCAGCCCTCCATGTTGCGCACACCACGGTACC
Source organism: Deroplatys truncata (assembly GCA_030765065.1). Lineage (NCBI taxonomy): Eukaryota > Metazoa > Arthropoda > Insecta > Mantodea > Mantidae > Deroplatys > Deroplatys truncata. Next base: position 262,667,114 of record CM060976.1, on the reverse strand, counting down.
GCCGGACACGTACGTCCGAAAAGACTACATTTTGCCACTCAGCACCCCAGTGACGGCGTTCACGTGCCCATTACAATCGGAGGAGCTTGTGATTTCTGGATAATGAAAGCCGACGTAATGGCACGCATGCAACCAGTCCAACCTGCAGTAGATGGCGACGAACCGTTGATGCAGACACTGTGGATGAAGCTGTAGGTACTGTCCGTTATGGCCATGCGGACAAGATGACGGTCATCCCGTGCTATGGTCATGTTCCATCGTCCAGTACCCGCTCTTCACTGCGTACGACCTTCATCTATCCACTGCTTCCACACACGCATTACTGTCGTAGCAGCATGCCCTGTACGAGCCGAAATGTCACGGTATGACAAACAGACCGATAATTCTGCCCCGTTGCAACTCCCTCACATGCCGATATAGCTCCCTTTGACGTCGACGAGGCATACTAGTACTCACTTTATTGTTTACACATTGTTTGACAGCTCTGCACTTACTATACTGGTCGCAACACTGACTTGTCGGACCGACACGAGAGGGCTCTGCTCGGCCTACGTGTACCCCATCTGTCTGCAAACCTAATCACTTATTGCTTGCACACTCTTCTACACTTCCACCAAGTTTGGAGCTATTCGGGAAATTCTTTCTTGGTGTTGCAATTTTCACAAACGGCAATGCATCTGTAATATATGGTATTTTAATCAAAATCGTTAGAGCCAATTTTGTGAAAATAAAAAACTTAGAAGTTTGATGTTTATCCAACTTTTAGTTTTTACTGTTCACAGACAGATACATACACATATGGATATTTTTCTAAAAATGCTCTTTTTGGATTCAGGGAGTCCAAAACGTGTATTTATGGTGAAATTTTGGCATCAAATTTGCCTATTTACGTGGTAGAGAAGCTAAAAATACAGGCAGTACTCGCATTGTTTCTTTAACTACGAAGATCCATTTCTTCTTCTTCTTCTTGTTCATTTCCTTCTCTATGCACTAAATTTTATGTGAACTCACGGAAACAAAAGTACAATAGAAAAACTTGGGAGAAGTTTATGGACCTAGAGGCGATATTTTGGAAATGCCACAATATATTTTTACCATTACAATACGAAATTTACATTAGATATTTCAAGGCTGAGAGGTTATAAGATTACAACCTTGTGATCACAAATAATTTTGTTTTCCTCCAATGGACTGTTGTATTCACAGAGATGTAACATCACCTTCACTAAGCTTGCTTCTAAAATAAAACAGCAAGGCCACCTGTCTGCTCTTGCAAAGGGAGGAAATGACGAAGGCCATGGAAGAAATCAAAAGAAATGATTTGTAGGACTGCTTTATGTTTTGAACTGCCTAAGGGTAACTGCGCAGTTGAGTGCTGGTCTGTGTGGAGGTAACGTCGCTTTTCAAGTATAATTATTGTTTATAACTTGGGGAACACTGGTTCGTAAATTAAATTTGAAAACATTTTACGTTTGCTGAACATTAATTTGTTTAAAGCTGTATTCAACATTCGTTTTTCTTTCCTGGACATTATCACTGCTTCTTAAAGGTAAAATAAAAATAATCACCCCTCAGTGAAAATTTACTAAAACCATTTAAAAACAACACCTCAGGTTTTGGAAACCTAAAAACATGTGTGTTTTTCTGTCTCTTATGCTGTATAATTTGCAGTTTTTACTTTCTCTAGTACAGGTTCTACCACAAATTTTAGGACACCTATTAAAATTTTTAAAACTTTTATTCTAAGAACACATCACATTATAAATTATTACATATTTGTTACGTATTGCTTTAAACTTACATTGCACTTGTTTTTAATACTTTATTGATCCTCCTTTGGCTTTCAAACAAAGTTTTATTCGTTTGGGCAAGCTGTTCACAAGATTCCTACACTCTTGTACGGTAATATTGCTCCAAGATACGGACAATGCCTCTCGAAGTTCTTGGCGGTTTTTCGGTCTGCAGGCAGCCACTCTTCTACCAATTATGTTCCACAGGTTCGCAATAGGATCAGGGCTTGGCCATCCAAAAAGTAGTATTTCATTGTTTGGAACCATTGCGTTGTCATTGCTGATTTGTGGCAGGATGCATTATCCTGCTGATACACAAAGTATCGGCCATGGAGCTTTTCTGTAGAAGGGAACATGTTGTCCTACATTGTAGAAATGTACTCTCTGGAGTCCATGGAGCCGTCAACGAATCATAAAATCCCAGTTCCATTTGCAGACATACATCCCCAGATCATAACTGCATCACCACCACCTTGAACAGCTGGCGACAAACAGGCTGAGAGACATCTCTCAGTAGTTGTACGCCTCACACGAACTCTCTGGTTGGGATAAAGCTGAAACCGAGACTCATCACTAAATAAAATCTTACCCCATCTTTCCATTCCCCAGATCTTCTTACTTCTGCATCAAATCCTTCGATTTTGGCGAGAAATTTCAGACAGAAGAGGTTTCTTTAGGTCCACGTAGAAATCAAGACCTTGTTCCCGAAGTCTACGAGAACAAGTCATTGGTGAGACTGTTTTTTCAGTTCTTTCTTGATATTGCCTCTGTATTTTTGGGAATAGAAGCCTGCCGATCAATGGTGGAATGCAATGCCTTCTCTACATTTTATGTATGTGGTAGAGAAGATAAACACGTAACTATCACTTCAGCCTGTTGTACACCTTTTATATCTCCAAAGAACCTGTAAATGTGTAATGAACGCCATGTAAATGAAACACGTCAGATGTTGTTATCTTCATGGTATCTAAAAGCACGTATTTTGAAAAGGTTAAATTGCTGTAGTTGTTGCAGCACGGTAGATATGCTTCTAGGAGACTTCGCCCCATCGTACGGTACAAACTTTCCAGTGTCCTTCGCCCCACGTTCACTTTTCCTGTGGCCTGCGCCCCAACGTTTAAAAAATCAACTTTGTATTTTAATGTTTATTTAAATATTATATATGTATTCCTCGGCTGCGTCAGTAGTAATTTTCAGAACACGGATCTCTTAGCAGGGCTGGTGTGGCTAAAGAACAAGGCTTATATAAGTTGTAACTATATTGTACTTTGTTTATTAATCCTTCACACGATTAAATAACACTATCCTACTGTATAACTGTGAGATTATTGTTATTTGCACTTTTAACAGGTAAACTTTATATTATTCTCACCGCAATAAATTTTCATGTCTCAAATTGAACCTGTGCCCTACCAATCGGGTACGCAATCTTGTAGCGTCTATCGCTGGAATTTGCACATTTACTTCATTTCAAGTCTGATTTGCTAATCCTACTCCAATAGAAAACTTTTATTTAATTTAAGCTTTTTGTAGTTGTTGTTGGCTATTTATAAACTGTTTTAAATATTACATTACTGTTCCAAGAATTATTAGTAGTATTATTAAACTTTCTAATTTATTGTTGTCTTAAGGTTACCTCATTGTTAGCAACTTTCGGCTTCTACTTTACAATTCTGTTTGCTACGGAAGGCAGCTTGCTTCTATTCTCACAGCTCCTACATTGTTAAATTACGTAATACATTCACATAACATTATTATACATGTGCATATTAATATAAACATAATACAATGATTCTTACATACTTTTTATATATTATTACATACAAATATTGCTTTTAGGTGGGTTGCTATTATATTTTATATTATATAATTAGACTGATATAATATAAGTGTTAAAAATACTGCCTCAATTTACGGCGAAGTATAGATATCGAATTTTTGTGTTTAATCCAATAGTTCGTCTCTCTATTACCGATAAGTGGTTGATAAAGTAAACAGCTAAGTGTTGTTTCAACCTTCTGCATACAACAAACACAAGGTTATTGGTTTGTAATAAGCGCATATTTAGGATCCAGAGGGTGCAGGGTAAGTGCTTGTCAGCACATATTGGCGGGGGTAGCTCGCTGAGAGCTTGGAATAACCCTCATATATCATACACCCTCTCGTTCGTTTGGCGCGAGTCTTATCAATCCATTTGGACCTTGTTCAAGAAGCTCGGCCGCCATTTCGGTTCCCACACAACTTCCCCCCAAGTATTTCCACCAATATCTGCGTTATTTTGTCACGAATCTCTCACATATACAAAGTAGTTTAGAATTTGTTTTACTGCTGTCAGTGAGTAACATAGTGGGTATTCACAAACGTTTAGAGTCAATTAGCCGAAAATATAAATAGTATCTTATGCTTAATAGTTCTGATGTGAACAAATTGATACAAATAAAACCACTTCTAATAATAATAATAATAATAATAATAATAATAATAATAATAACAATAACTTGCATGATAAAAGAAAGGTTATTTTTAATTTCACTACCACGTACATAGTAGGTAGACAAGGTTGTGCATTCCACCCAAAAATTCAATAGCGAGATTTCACCGGAAATGCATGTTTTAAAGCCTCTAATTACAAAAAAAAAATTTTATAAAAATGTTCGTGTTTGTGAATAGCATAACTCAAAAACAAAAAGTAGGATAAACACCAAATTTGGTATTTAAGTTCAGTACTCTCCAAGCATGCGACACGAAATTTTCAAGAAAATAATTAACGTGACATTCTCCCTTTTGTATAAACTATGTTTACAAACGTTTATTCTCCATCTTATTGCTATCTTTTTTGTAACTATTGCTAACTATGTGCAGCATTCCATTCTCTTTGTATGTCCAGGACATAAAAAAACGAATAATGAATTCCCATTTGAGAAAAAGTAAAGTATTGGTAAATTCAAATAAATAACAAGGAATATGTCGGAAATGGCTCACTCCACAAAAAAAAAACTGCACAGGAAATTAAAGTGTGTGTTTTAACGAGATCTACATTTTTTGTGTAGTAAAAGTTTGTCTATCTCTTACAGTTTACCAGTTTTGCGAAAGTCATTCAGAATGAAGAGGGCTTTTGGGGAAATTCCAAGAGGATTCAAGATATACATTTCATTTTCCATGAAAGCATATAAAAGATATGATATTTTAATCAAAATCGTTAGAGCCATTCTTGAGAAAATGAAAATTTTGAAAATGGTTCTCTAAAGGGTAGTCTAGGGTGGAAACTTTCCTGAAAGTCTTCCGTGTCGCATGCTTAGAATATGTTAAACTTAAATATGAAGTTTCTCGTTTTTGAGTTATGCTGTTCACAGACATACACACGGACGTGTTTCCAAAAATGCCTTGTTTGGATTCAGGACACCTAAAAATATGTATTTCCGATTAAATCTGGGTTTAAAATAATTTTGGGTGGAATGCAATACTTCCCCTAATTACTATACGTAGTAGAGAAGGTAAAAACGTATATTGTGAATTTTCGATGAACATTCTGTGAAGTCCTCTTCATTCTGAATGGCTTTTTTATAACTGGTAAACCGTAAGGTATAGACAAAATCTTACTACACAAAACATGTAGATATGTTAAAGCATACAATTTATGACAAATGAAAATGTTTGTGGCGTAAATCTATTCCAAGATATTGGTTTGAATTTTCAAATATTAAATTCTAATTGAATTTTTTCTACTACTTACCTAGAGTAGGTATTGTATTTCATTCAAACATTTCAATACGAAATTCCCTGAATATAAATAAGCAATTTGAGGCAGTATTGTTAGCACTTAAATGATTTCAGTCTAATTACATAATACATAAATTCAATAACAGTCCGCCTTAAAGCAATATGTATATGTAACAATATATAAAAATGCATGTAACAGTCATTGTATTAATGTTTATATTAATATGTATATGTTTAATAATGTTATGTGAATGTATTACGTAATTTATTACTGTAGGAGCTGTGAGAATAATAGGTTAAATTTGCTAACAATGAGGTAACAATGAGGTAACCTTGAGGCTATAATGAATTAGAAGGTTTAATAATGCTAGTTGTGATTCTTGGAAGCAATAATGTAATTTTTGTGACTGCTTATAAAATAGCCCATTAACAACCAGAAAAAGCTTTAATTAAATGAAGGTATTCTATTGTACTAGGATTAGCCAATCAGAAACTAAAATGGAGCAAAATTTACAAATTCAGAAATCAGTTGCCTGTAGACAGTGTTTCTAACCGGACGTGAGATGCGTCCACCAGAAATTTTATATGTATTTTGTGCGAGACGAAAATAGTTTGTGTTAAAAAGTGCAAGTAATTAAAAAACCACAAATCTGACATCTCTCTCTCTATATCATGGAAGTGTTATTTAAAGCGTGTCAAACATTAATAAAAGGAATCAAGTAAAATTATAATCTGTGTAAGACTACATTCTTCAGTCGCACCACTCTCTGCTAAGTACTGACGCAGCCGAGGCAAACATAAATATACAATATTTAAAGAAACAGTAAAAATTACAAAGTTAATATTTTTTGAACAATTTTTGGGGCAAAGGCCACCGGAAAGTACATTTTTGGGGCGAAGACTACCGGAAACTTTTTACCATACGTGCAGTTGCAACTACTTCAAGTTCGGCTCCCCAACAGTCGAAATATAATACATCTTCTTCAAACTGAATTTCCATACGTAGCAGTAACAAACCTTCTTCAAATTGGCTCCCAAAACGTGTGGCAAATAGCAACGTAAAAATAACATAAAGACAATAATAGCTTCTTCAAGTTCTAGAAAACGGTCCATGTGTGTCTGTGTGCGTGTCTGTATATGTGTTCGTCTGTTTGTAAACAGCATAACTGAGAAACAAACGATACCCACTAAGGATACGACACTCACATTTTTTTATTTTAATTCCCTATGCTAAACTACCCTTTACTTGGAAAACCTGTCGAGATTTTTTACATTATCAAAATGACTATTACGATTTTGATTAGAATGCTATATGTATAAGTGCGCAATTAGAACATTTATTTTAAATTGTCTGGGAAAATTTTGTAGAATACTCTTCAAGAAATGTTACGTAATGCAGTATAACGGGTAAACGTATAACACAGAATAGAAATGTAGATCTGTTTAAAACACCTAATTTATTTAAATCATTTTTCAGCCATATTTCTTATTATGGGTTTGAAACTTTCAATACTTTTGACATTCTTTGAAGTGCTGTCGCTGTTATGTTGTTTCTCGAAATCATGGAAAGAATGTGTAGTTTTAAGATAACCATATTGTGACATATGTCTAAAGATTCTGTTTTCAGTAACCGCCTTGTAGCTAATCGAGGTGTAGTGAAAGTATTTCTGCAACGGTTTATATAAATTAACACGAAGTAGACTAAAAAATAGGCTTTCTTATGAATAGTATAGCAGTTATATAAACATAAGTGATAGTGGGTAAAAGGTAAAGGTGCTGACGAACGGAAAGGGGGGACCGAGAAAAGCACCGCACGCAGGCCATCCAGGCGCTGGAGGGGAATGTCTCGAAGGGCGACCAGATCCGGATGATGAAGGGCACAACCACGGACGGGATCCCTAACGTTTCCAGATTGAACGCCGCCTCATGTGATGTGATGTGGTTTAAGTGCGCTAAACAGCTAAGGTCATCAGCTCCCTTACAAGGTATAAAATTTAAAATCTGAAGTAGATTATTTGTTTGTAGTTGGAAGATGCTTCATGTTTATCTGCACCACGTATGGGAGCCAATTTGTCATGGTCACTTCGTGTTATCTTATTGCTGGGCGCCTGTTATTGTATTACTACTTTGAATGTTGGGTTCATTGTCCTCCGGCTAGCTATTATTATTATTCAGTCGAGCATATCTCTTGAACAAGGTATGTAAACGGAAGGGATTTGTTACTCAAAGATAACACTGATAAAAGAATTTGTTTTTACACTTTTATTACCGTCACAATTAATTAAGTTCACATATTGACTCGTGATACACGCCAGACTGAAACTGTTATATTTTCTAATATCACTATAATCACTTATTTACTGCACATTATTAATTCGCGTGTTTCACATTTATAACAAACTTTAAGACGCGAAAGATTCTGTAGAATTGCGACGTGTAACTCGCGAACGATTCTGATGAACTAAGCGACGTTTAACTTCTGAATGATTCTGTTGGACTCAGCGACGTGTAACGCGTGGATGATTTTGTTGAACTGGGCAATACTTGCCATCTGGCTTTAGCTTTTTATACTCCCTCACCCGATATGCCTAAAGATTATAACCGAGCTGCTATTGGTTAATAAAACGCGCCAACATTAGCGTCCATTTTTATATCCAATCAAAATTACGAACACAAATGCTCTAGGGAAAATATTCCGGCTATTTCTAAGAAAAGCGCGCCAATCTGACGTTATTTGTTTGTCTCTAATAATTGATAAACAACTCACCCCCTCGCTCATTGTTGTCCGCTCTTATTGTCAGTTTAAGTGAGGCCATGTAAACTTATTTCCTAACAATGCTTATAATTAACATACATCTCAAATCAATGTCATACAATAATGCTTTCTCACACTACAATCACTCTGGCATTTACATTATTGTGATACAAATTACTGCCACAAATCCAAAACTAAAATCCGCTTAGTCTAAAACACTAAAAATAAAACAATAAATTCTAAATTACACCACACTAAAACGATGGTAAATAAAACAAGAAAAGAGTAAAACGTGTTAAGAACTGTAGAACGCAAGGGACATGAGGTAACCTTGAGGCAATAATGAGTTTGAGAGTTTAAATGCTACTAGTCATGATTAGAGCAACGATAATGTAAATTTAGTGACAGTTTAAAAATAGCCAATCAACATCCAGAAAAAGCTTTAGTTGAATGCAGGTATTCTATTGGACTAGGATTAGCCAATCAGAGCCTTGAAATACAGAAGCTTACGGATTTGAACGGTTGAAATATGTTCAGTTGCCTGCAGACCTTGGTAGTAACCGGATGGAAGATGTGTTCTCTAAAGAAATATTACGTATTCCTGTGAAACGAAAATTAAGTATACGCATTCACAAAGTGCAAGTATTAATTAAAGAATCTCACAGCTCTTGATATCAGCGAAGTGCTATTTAATTTGTGTCAAGGATGAATAAAAAGAAGTGAATTTAAACTTAAAATCTGTGTAAGCCTACATTCTTGTCGCACCACGCCCTGATTAAGAGAAACGTGTCTCTAAAGTAATACTGAAGCAGCCGAGGCAAAAACAAACATTGAGACAGTATTTTATATCACAACATTGTAAATGCCAGAGTGATTGTAGTGTAAATTAACATTATTGTATGACAAGGATTTGAGATGTTTGTTAATTATAAGCATTGTTAGGAAATAAGTTTACACGGCCTCATTGGAACTGACAATAGGAGCGGGTAACAATGAAATGAGTTGTTTATCAATTAGAAGAGGCAAACAAATGACGTCAGAGTAGTGTGCCTTTCTTTAGAAATGGAGGGAATATCTTCCCTAGAGCATATGTGTTCGTAATTTTGATTGGATATAAAGATAGACGCTAATGTTGGCGCGCTTTATTAACCAATAGCAGCTCTGTTATAATGTTTAGGTATATCGGGGTGAGGGAAGACAGGTAACGCACAGTTCAACAGAATCATTCACGAAGTACACGCTACGCAATTCTACAGAATCTCTCGCATCGTAAAGTTAGTTACAAAAATGTGAAATACGCGAATTAATAATGTGCGGCAAATAGGTGATTATAGTTACATTCGAAACTATACCAGTTTCAGTCGGGCGTGTATCAAGAGTAAATATGTGAAATGATTGAAGTGTGACGGCAATAAAAGTGTAAAAACAAATTCTTTTATCAGTGTCATCTTTTAGTAACAACTCCTTTCCGTTTACACACCCTGTTCAAGAGATTTGCTCGACTGAGTAATAATAGCTAGCCGGAGGACAAAGAACCCAAAATTCAAAATGGTAAAACAATAACAGGCGCTCAGTAAATAAGATAACACGAATCGATACCGCGACAACATAAATAATATCTATAGAACCAGTTTAATAACAAAATTAATATATTTTTTTTAAACGTGAAGTGTAACAACAAAAATACATCTTCAAGTCGGCTTTTCATACTTAGCAGCATATTACGTAAAAAAACAATCTACTTCAAATTAACGCCCAAAGCGTGGTGCAAACTTCAACAACAAAACACTTTCTCAAATTGGTTTTCCAAGTGTGGAAATAAATAAATAAACAACGTAAAGAACAATTCTTCTTCAACAAATCTGACTATCGCTTTACCTACGCAATTCTTCTTATAGATACAACGACATAAGTAATGAAAGTTTATCTGTATTAACAGGCGGACGATAGAAGACTAACCTTTTATAAGACTAGTTTGCTTAACAGTTCGTAATGTTTGAATTTTGTATTCTCTGTATAGAGTGCCTAAGACGCGCTAAGATTAAGATGACGAATGTTTTGGGGGCATGTGACCAAGACGAGAAGCTTCATGCAGTATGGATGAGTCCCTGAAGAAAATATCTCCCCCATCAAGCTAGAGGTAAGACACTGTGTAATCATTTATGTAAAGCTGTAGTTTATATTTTAATGTGACGTCAGAGGAAGGCTTGATGACGTCAGAAACAACAATAACAGCAACGTGTAACTGTCAGCAGCGCCGCACCACAATAGAGGTCAGGAGTGGAACATAATTCATGAACACGGAGAGCACCTTCAAGATTTCACGTGTATACACAGAACCAGTCTTGCCTGTCACTTCTGGTCTGTTTCACGGGATGCAACGTTGCCAGTCAATATTTCACTCTATTATCCCACACTATTTATTGTTAGCGACGAATATGGGATATTTATCGTTGGCAAACACGAAGCTTGCTGGGTGGACTTTAGCTCAGCTAATTGCCACCAGATGGAAGTGTGTAAACGGGCGAGGTTATTAACACAGCTTGCAAAAATAAGGGCCTTAAAAAGTGCTTTCAAAATATTTGTTACTTGAAATGGTGTGGAGAATGAGTATTTTTACTTTCTCTACTACGTATAGTAAGTAGGGGAAGTATTGTATTCCACCCAAAAATTCGATACCGAGATTTCACCGGAAATACATGCTTTGAGACCCCCTGAATCCAAAAAATCTGATGTGTTGCACTCACATGACTTTCTCTACTCTTGTACAAACTATTTTTAAAAACGCTTATTCTCCATATGCTTCATGTTAATCGAGATATTAACCTTATTGCTAATTTTCTTGTATATGCAAAGAGGAATTGCTAGGCTTTAAGCAATAGTCAAATATTTTAAGGGCTGGTTGCTATGTGGAGTATTCCATTTTCTTTGCATTACCAGGACAAAAAATTTGAATAACGAATTCCCATTTGAGAAAAAGTATAAGTATTAGTAAGTTTAAGGGAATAACAAGCAATATCTTGAAAATGGTCCACTCAACAAAAAAAATATATGACATAAATTGTGTATTTTAACGCGATCTACATTTTTTGTGTAGTAAAATTTTGTCTCTCTCTCTCTCTTATGGTTTACCAGTTATGCAAAAGCCGTTCACAATGAAGAATACTTTTGGAGACATTCCCAGAAAATTCGAGATATACATTTCATTTGTCATGAAAATATCTTAAACATGTAATATTTTAATCTAAATCGTCAAGAGCCATTTTTTAGAAAATTACATTTTTCGAAAAATGTTCCATGTAAAGGGTAATCTGGTGTGGGGGATTTCTAGTGGGTGAGGCAAATTAAAAATACACTGCGAGTTTCCCTTAATCAATGAAGTTTATTTCACATTTTAAATAGTTATGGGCGGCTAGCTTTTCCCATTATAATAATTCCACCACTTTAAATTAGTCAGGATCCTAGCTATATTCACACGCACCCCACCCTTGTGCTCCCACGTGCATCTGTGGCACCTCGTGTTGGCGTGACTTCTCGATGAGTTAGATTCAGAATAAGAGCGGGCACTGAGACTTTGTCTGTCCTTATATACGGGAGCCTAGTGACGCTCACCTCTGCGTTTGAAAATGTAACGACGTTTCCTATTGGCCCTCAGGCCGCGTTACCATGGCATGTATGAGAATGTGTGGGTTCAGATCCGTGCGCTTGGGCGCCATCATGTAGCGTTGTACCGCTCGGTGACAGGTACGGTCTTTATGATTTCTTGGAGTTCTTGCTAGCTCGCCCGTGTCTTATAATCAGCTCTGTACAAATGTTGGATGTTGAATATTTGAACATGTTAGTGAATTAAATTATTACTGTACAATTCGTATATGTGTGGGTCCCCTTTTCATGTGTACAATTCCTATATATGTATAATATATCCCCTTTCATGATGCTGTGCAAGTGAACGCTGTTAGAGCACTGCTGGAAGAACACCGTTGTTGGTCTTGTATTGTAAGTCGGATTTGCTCCCGGTACGATTCTTCACATGCCTAACTGAGGAATGTCTACGCCCAGTGGGTTCCACACGGTCTTGAAGAGGAGAACATGTGGCGAGATTGCAATTAGAACGCTATGAACGTGAAGGCGAGAGTTTCCTTCGAAGTATCATAACTTAAGATGAAACCTGGGTTCAAATCTAACAACCAAAATTGAAGAGACAATCAAATGAGTGGCGGCACAAGGATTTTCTACAGCCAATAAAGTATCGGCAAGAACAGGATCCACTTAAAGTCGTGTTCATAGTTGCTTATGACTTTGACGGTTCCTTGTCACTCATTCGGTTCCTGCGGGAAATCGTGTGAATGGTGCATATTACAGTTACTTTCTGGAACATCATTTCCGACTAGTTGTGTGTCATAAACGTTGAAATCTTCTAAATTCTCATCGTGTTGTATTACATGATGGAGCTCGCTCTCATATAAGTGTTTCTGTGTTTAATTTATTTCGTAGATGGAACTGGAAAAGTTCTTAAGCATCCTCCATACTCCCCAGATATGAGCCCATTTGATTTTGACCTTTTCGCGAAAATGAAATTACCACTTAGAGGAGTTTGGTTTAGAACCAGACAGGTAATTAGCAGTAGAGCAGTCTGTTCTAAGATTAGTACAAGACGCTGTGGTTGGCATCCGTCTCTCCCTGAAGTGTGGAGGGAGGGAGGGGCATTTATTCACGTTGGAGGAGGTTACTTCCAAGCACAGTAACAATGTGACTGTTCCAAAAAAATGTTTTATTTCTTGTTAATTCAAATGTTGCCACTAATTATTGAATGAACCATGTATATAAGGTCTTTTGTAAAGTATTAATCTGTAGAAACGGACCTTTCTTTATAATGGATTTTCTCATCCCAAATTTTGGAACTATTTCTCTTGGTATTTCAAACCTCTATTGAAAACGAATACGCCTGAATTAAGCTTTGCATAAGCAGGTTTCAAATACTCTTAGTGATACAAACCGTAAGGTTTAGAAAATATTGTTAAGTACAGGGTCATTCAAAAAGAAGCAACAGATTTTAAATATTTATTTCTAATGAAGGGCAATAGATGGCGACACCTGCAATACATCACTGAATACAGACAATTTCAAAATGTTATATTATGTGTTTAAAATGAGCACTATTTGTTATGCGAGGACGACCAGTGCTTTTCCGTCTGCATACGCAAACCTCTTCTATTGTAAATTTTTTATGACGAGGCGGTTCGTTGTTGAACTTACAACGAAATGCACGCTGCAATGAAACAATGGATTCACTCTTTGTTTACTACAGCACACAAAACGACTTTTCCTGTAGCGTCGCCATTTTCTCGTAAACAAACACAGCGTCGCTGTAGGCACTGAATGGAAATAATAGGTGGGGCTTAAAACTTTGAACTTTGCTCTATTGAATGATGTTTCATATGTATCGCTATTTATTGTCGTCCATTAGAAATAAATATTTAAAGTCCGTTTCTTCTTTTTGAATAACCCTATATTAGAAGATTTAGAATTTGCAATAGTGAAAACGTTGAAAGAAAAATCGTTACCAGTAATGGATCAGCACAGAGCGCGCTGAAACGGAACCAATCGCGCGACTTTTTTAATCACACTAAATCCAATTTTATGTAGCGAGCTCTCTCGGCCAGAAAGCAAACTACAGCGGAACAAAATCGCATCGTTCACGCGGCTAATGACAGGTGTAAACTGTCAATGTAATTTTTGGCTGTTTATCCTTCTAGCTCGAAATAAGCTGACTAGCCCCGCGTTCCCATAGGAACGTGGCGTGAAACAAATGATGGACGCTTATAAACGTCAAAAACTATTTTATCTAAAACTGAAACTAATGAGAAATGTGACGTGGTGTATTTTTAGTGTAATAAGCCCTCGGTTTCGACACCCCAGCAACTATTTCCCCATAAAATACAACTTTGTATTATATTAGAAGCTAACGTTACAATCTCTTCACGTTTCGTTAGTTCAGAAAATGGCAGAATTGGAGCGGAAAAGATGTGATTCAGTTTTGAGCCCCCCGCGCCCCGTCAGGTGACGCAACAAGGGTAGTTTAGGGTGCGGCTAAGCGTGTCAAGGTATATTACACTGGCAGAAAATCTAATTCCCAGAACGCGTCTCTATTTACATATTAGTTTTGTTTGCTCGCCAGCCCCGCAAGCGTTATATATAAACCAGGAGGGCCACGGTTCGAAACCACGCGATCAATAGTCGTTTGTTTGTTACAAGGTTTCCTAATAAACGCGGGCAGCTGTTTCAAAATGAAATTATAAACAATAGAGAACCAGTGGACCGAATCTTCTCCGCCTGGCGTTGTGCATTTGTCTATAAGAGAGAGCCAAACGTACCAACTCTGCTAATAAATATAACCACACAAATATGTTCAGGTTAGAAGATAAATCCCCTAATTTAATTATATTTGAATACACGACACAGAAACACATTATTTTGACTTTCTCTAAAGCTTGGATATCTAAACGAAAATACACATAAATTGAAATCCTCAGAAAACGAAAAGGACGAGGAATTCAAAACTTCACATGAACTTCTCTACCCACTCTGCTAACAGAGCGAGGTGACGCCGCGGTTGTCTAGGTTTTCCCGAGTCTGCAGGCGAATCCTAGAATGGTTCATCCTCCACCACGACGCTCCTGACCCTCATTTCCTGCACCCATCTATTAGGGGAGGTGTTCGGCGGGTTGCGGCTGGTCGGTGGCTCTGCCCGACTGTTCGAGTGGATACCCTTCTCTGGGTGCTTTCGGGAAGGCTCTCCTTCGGGGACTTCGCCCCCGGAGGCTCGGGGCCTATAGGTTGGGCTTGGGCGGCATTGGAAGTCTTCAATTTGAAAACATTAAGGATCCGTCGTGCTGGCGCCCGTCATCATCCAATATGGTCGCCCTTCGGGTCTCTCACCTAATTCCTCCCAACCGGGGGTCACGGTAGAAGCACAAGGAGTCGGCTGACCCGCGTGTGGTGCTCTGCACAGGTTTAGGGGGTCCGTACCTTCCCACTCTTCTATGAAATGTTCTTACAAACGCTTATTCATCTATGTACTTGTTAATCGAGATACATTTACATTTATAATATCCCTGTATAATACAGTAGGCTAAACTGGTAGTCAGATTTTTACCTCCTCTACTACGTATATTAAGTAGGGGAAGTATTGCATTCCACCCAAAAATTCTATACCGAGATTTCACCGGAAATACATGTTTTGAGGCCCTCTGAATAAATTAATGCATTTCTAGAAATAGTTCCGTGTGTGTGTGTCTGCGAACAGCATAACTCAAAAATGAAAAGTCAGATAAATACTAAACTTGGTATTTAGTTTAAGTGTCTTTCAAAACGTGCAAGACAAAGATTTTCAAGAAAATCCCCCCATTCCAGACTACCCTTTACGTGGAAAATTCTTCCAAAGTTTTGATTTTCTCAAAAATGGCTGTACAGATTTTGATTAAAATACCGTATATTTATGATCTTTTCATAAGAAATACAATGTATATCTTGAATTTTCTGGGTATGTCCCCAAAATCCATCTTTATTCAAAATAGCTTTTCCTTAGCTGGTAAACCGTGAGAACTAGACAAAATTTTATTTCACAAAAAATGTAAATCTTATTAAAATACACAATTAATATCAGATTTTTTGTGGAGTGAACCTTATCCAAAATATTCCTTGTTATTTGTTTGAATTTTCCAGAACTTGTATTTTTTTCTCAAATAGGAATTCGTTATTCGTTTTTTTATATCCTGGACATGCAAAGAGAATGAAATGCTCCACATAGCAACCAGCTCTTAAAATATTTGACTATCGCTTAAAGCCTACCATATTCCCCTTGCACCTACAAGAAAATTAGCAATAAGATAGTTTCTGAAAATGTTTGTCTTATTAACACGAAGTAGATGGAGAATGTAGTGTTTATAAAAATAGTTTTTATAGTTTGAAATTCTATTCTCTTTGCATGACCACAAGAAAAACAGATAGCGGTTTATGACTTCAAACCAATGACAACGGAAATGTCTGAAGTGGCTGGTGGTACAAAAAAGCTATTTGAAATTAACTGTGTAATTTAAAAGGTCCACATTTTTCCTTCCTATACCACGTACCTAGTAGACAGAGCAGGTATTGCAATCCAACCAAAAGTTCTATATCGAGATTTCAACGAAAAACAGAGGCAGTATTTTTAACACTTAAATAATTTCAGTCTAATTATATAATACATATAATTCAATAATAGCCCGCCTTAAAGCAATATGTGTATGTAACAATATATAAAAAGTGTATATTACAGTCATTGTAAATATTTAAATTATTGTATACATGTTCAATAAGATTATGTGAATGTATTATGTAATTTAATAATGTAGGAGCTGTGAGATTAATAGGTTAAAAATTGCTAACAATGAGGTAACAATAAGGTAACCTTGAGACAATAATGAATTTGAAAGTTTAAATGCTACTAGACATTATTGGAGCAACAGTAATGTAAATTTTCAGACAGTTTAATAAATAGGCAATCAACAACCAGAAGAAGCTTTAGTTAAATGAAGGTATTCTATTGGAGTAGGATTAGCCTATCAGAGACTAGAAATACAGAAATTCACAAATTTAGGCGGTAGAAATCAATTCAGTTGCTTGCAGACAGTGTTCCTAACCGGACGCGAGACACGTCCTCCAGAAATTTAATACGTATTCAGTGTGAGACGAAAATAGTTTTGCGTGTTAAAAAGTGCAAGTAATTAATAAAAAAAATCTCAACTCTCCCTATATTAGTGAAGTGTTATTTAAATTGTGTCAAGCATTAATAAAAGGAGTGAAGTAAAATTATAATCTGCGTAAGCCTACATTTTTCAGTCGCACCACAACTCTGCAAAGAGAAACATGTCTCTAACAATAATACTGACGCAGCCGAGGCAAACATAAATTCATAATATTTAAAGAAACAGTCAAAAATACAAAGTTAATATTTTAAAGCTTAAGGCGAAGGCTACCAGAAATCGGATACTATACCTGCGGTTGCAACCGCCTTCAAGTTCGGCTCCCAACAGTTGAAATATAATACAACTCCTTCAATACAACCTACTTCAAATTGATGCCGAAAGCGTGGTGCTAAAAATACGTAAAAATAATTATCTACTTCAAAATACAGGTACTGAGGCCCCCGAGTTAAATTAAAGTATTTTGGAATTGCCCGTGTGTGTGTGTCTGTGAGCAACATAACTCAAAACCGAAAAGTCTATATAGGTTCAGTACCTTCCAAAGATACGAAACGTGGAGTTTCAAGAAAATTCCTTCCCATCCCAGACTACTGCTTACATGGACGATTTATCAACATTTTTTATTTTCTGAAAAAGGGATCTAACAATTTTGATCAAAACGTGCAATTTAAAGACATTTACATTACAAATAAAATGTATATCTCTAATTTTCTGGTAATAGCATGTAAGGTCCACTTCATTCGGAAGAAATTTTATATAATCTTGCATAACTAGGAAACGTTTAGCGATAGACGAAAACGTACTACACAAAAAATGTAGATCTGTTTAAAACGCACAGTTTATTCCAATTAAGCTTTTTGTAGCATTAGCTATTTCTGAGATATTCGTTATTAAAGGTTGGAATCGTTAATTTGTTGGTCATTCTTTTCAAGCCCTGTTAATATTCAGTTGTTTCTCGCGATTCCACTGAATTCCAGTTGTTAAACATTTGACTATTGCTGTTCTCTTTTTATCTATAACGAAATGTGTAGTGTAGCTATTTCTACAAAGGTTTATTGGGGATGAACTGAAGTATACAGAAAAATACCTTAAGTAAGAATAGTTTCTATATATCCAGTAATAAACGATAGGGTGTATCACATGCTGAATTTTCCTTTTTGAATTATACTGTTAATGCAGACACACTTACGGACCTTTTCCTAAAAACGTTTTTTTCTTTCTTATACACTCAGGAACCTCGAAATTGGGCTTTCCGGTAAATCTCAGTACCAAAGTTTTGGATGGAATGCAATATTTGATCTATTTATTATCCGTAAATATCAGAAAAAGTAAACATTTTCCTGAAATTTATTTTATAAATTTATTTGAATTTTTTAAATTTAAATTTTAATTTACACTAATTTTCAATTGAAATATTTTAAATATTAAAACGAAATATAAAACTTTTGTTAAAAGCGAGCACGAACTTGGAGGTGAATGTTCGCTCTTGGTTTGTGTATATTTTATTCACTAGGGAGGTAGGCTACCCTAATGAATAGCAGTGGACTCAGCATGGTCACGGTAACCAGGAATAAGTTGATAAGACTTCGAGAACCGCAATTTTACGATAATGCAAGGAACCATATCTAAGCA
Organism: Deroplatys truncata; assembly: GCA_030765065.1. Classification (NCBI taxonomy): domain Eukaryota; kingdom Metazoa; phylum Arthropoda; class Insecta; order Mantodea; family Mantidae; genus Deroplatys; species Deroplatys truncata. The sequence goes on along the minus strand of CM060976.1, from coordinate 262,648,473 downwards.
AAAACTGCCTTTTCTAGAGCTGCAATTCCCCAGGCTTCTCTAGCACAATTTCCTCTCCGTCTTTTATTATTACGTTCGGAAGCCTTTTAAATGGTCTCCATTTGGATTTCAAGTGCTCTGGCTGTTGAGATCAATTCTTTCATCTTCTGATCTTAATGTCATACTGGGGATGACGTCATGATAGGGAAGAGAGGTTTAAAAAGTAGCTTATTCAGGAAGAGAAATCTTAATACTTGTGCAAGTATAGAATCCGTTATGGTATCACACGACATTCTCTGCCCACTATCGTTTATTTTTATATCCCTTCTACAAGTTATTCTTACAAAAACTTGTTACTCCCTCTACTGCTTACGGGTATAGGAAGTACTGTATTGCACCTAAAACGTCCTCAAGATTTCACCGGAAATACATGTTTTGAGGTCCCCTTAATAAAAATGTTATAGCAAAAATATGTGTGTGTGAACAGCGTAACTCAAAAATGAAATCTCCTGGTATGACCTGAAGATTTTAAGGCAAATGTTCCCTCCCTAATCTATCATTTGCATGGAGCATTTTTCGAAATGTTTTATTTCCTTAAAAGTGGCTTGATGCAGTAATTTGTATCACAAATTATTTAAATGTAAAGAATGATTACAGTATGAATATGCATTTTTATGTGACATTGGTTTGAGATGTTTGTTGATTGTAATTATTGTTGAGAAGTAAGTTTATACTGCCTTACTGAAACTGACAATAATAGCGTGCAATAATGCAGCGAGGGGGTGAGCTGTTTATCATTATTGGAGACGAGGAAGTTACGTAATGTTGGCGCGTTTTTCTTAAGAAATTGCTGGAACATTTCCCTAGAGCATATGTATTCATAATTTTCATTGGATATAAAAATAGACGCTAATGTTGGCGCGTTTTATTAGCCAATTGCAGTTCAGTTATAATCTTTAGGCATATCGGAGTGTATGGGTATAAAAAGAGTAGGTTAGAGGTACACCCCGTCAGTTCGTCAAAAATATTTGTATGATACACGTCGCCTTCAGTCCGTCAGTCCAGCAGAAATATTACACGTCGGCTATCGGTTCGCAAGTTACGCGTATCAGAGTTATGAAAAATCTCAAGTATTGTAAAGTTAATGATACAAAAAGTTGAAGTACGTGAATTAAGAATGATCAGTAAATAAGTTGTTATAACAGTTTCAGGGTAAATTGTCATACTGTTTCCCTCGTTTGTGTCACTTTTGCCCGCATTAGGTCTTACGCTGCTCTAACGTAATGCTGTCAACATATGAATAATGCCACCGAAGCCGGTAAGATACTCAGCCTCAAAGCGTAGCCGAGGGATGTTTTTTAGAAGGAGAGGAGTGCAGCAAGTTGCGGCCGATAGAAGCGACGACAGAGCGTAGCCCAGGGATCTGCGCGTCTAAAACTCCAATGATTCACGTTCACAAAACAACAGCACATCGCATATTCAGTGCATTTCACTGATTATTTAGGTTGGCAGTACCCACTTTGCATGGAAAAATGGCTACGTTTGTTTGCTTCCTAACGCTATTTGCCTATATAAATAAAACACTTAAAACGGGTGGATAGGTGGGTACTAGATATTGGAGAGACCACATCATGTTCTAAAATCACTCCTAAGGTAAGTAATTTCATTGCTTTTTCACTTCCTTATTCCTAATTTAGGTGGGCAAAAGAAAGACCTAATGCGTGCAAAAGTGACACAAACGAGGGCAACAGTATGACAATTTAGCCCAGTTTCAGTTTGGCGAGCGTCTAGAACAATGTGTAAATGTGATAGTGACTGTGTTCGACAATAAAAGTGTAAAACAAATTCTTTAATCAGTGTTATCTTTGGATAAAAGATTCCTTTCCGTTTACATAACCTGTATAAAGAGAAGTGCTCGACCCAAAAGGATAATAGCTAGCCGGAGGACAGTAAACCAAAATTAAATAAAATAACAGTAGCATTCTTTCAAACAAACACTAATACTACCGCAAATTGCTAACACCAGATGGAGCTACAAACCTAACAAAGAATCATGTCACAAAATGGTTTCACCATGTTGAGTAAACACATACACAAATAACATTATAAATTTACCATCGCAAATTGGCTCCCAAATGTGGGGCTAACAAATACAAACATATACAAATAATGTTACATCAAATTGGCTACAACAACGTGGGGCTACAATAATGTTAAATAAATAATATTCATAATACCACTTCAAATTGGCTACCACAACGTGGGGCTACACAATAATGTTAAATAAATAATATTAATAATACCACTTCAAATTGGCTACCACAACGTGGGGCTACACAATAATGTTAAATAAATAACATTAAAACACCCGCAGGCTCTAACGAATTTGATCGATATACATTTGTATTTAAAACATTTAAATAAAAAACAAAATGTACATTTTGAAGTTTCTGGGAATATCCTGTGAAGTCCTCTTTATTCCAAATTAATTTATATAACTGGTAAACAGTAGAAAACAATCTACACCAAAGATGTATATCTGTTTAAAATACACAATTTATTGCAAGTGAGGTTTTTATAGCATTTCAGTTATCTCCTGTTACTGAATTGAGTTTTTCAACAGCTTTCATTCTTTTCTAGTTCTGTTGATTTTCGGTTGTTTCTCGCGATGTCATGAAAACAGTATGGAATTTTAAGGCCAGCATCCAGTTGTAAAACACTTGACTATCACTATTCCCTTCCTATCTATAACAAATGTTTATTTATACACTAACTACTAGGTTCTTAGCGTCCCATTCTATATTGGACGTGAAAGACTGGAAATTTTACTCAGAGGCCTCTTTATCAAGTTTGGGTGCTTTTACGTGCCGTAAATATATGACACGGAACCACCGGCTCTACTTCCCTTCCGAAGGAAGCTGTGTTAAGGATTTTTACGCCCGAAAAAAAATCCATCGCTCTCCGCCGGGTATGAACTGGCGACCTCGGAAAGTAGAGACTAGCTTGGTTACCCAAGAACACGGAGGACGACAACGAAATATGTAATATAGCTAGGTATTTCTGTATACGTTTGTATCAATTAACCTTAAGCAAATAGAAGCATAGCGTTTTCAAAGTTAGTTTGTTTAACGTTTGTAAAAAAAAATCTGATGTGTTACACTCACCTGTCTTTCTCTACTCTTGTACAAACTATTTCTACAAACTCTTATTCTCCATCTATTTCATATAAATCGAGATAAACATTTGCGGAAACGATGTTTTGACATGCAAAGAAAATTTTACACATAGCGACCCGTTCTAAAAATATTTCAATATCGCTTAAGGCGTACTATGTTCTCCTTGTTTTGTATTTGCAAGGGCAATATAGAAATACAGTAGCCTTTAAGCACATACATATCTCTTAATAGCTGGTTGCTAGGTGCAGCACCATTCTCTTTGCCACAGATTAATACTCTTTGCATATCCAAGACAAAAAAATGAATAACAAATTCCCATTTGAGAAAATAAGTATTGAAAAATTTAAGGGAATAACAAGCAATATCTCGAAAATGGTTCACTCAAAAAAAAATTATATGACATAAATTGTGTATTTTAACGCGATCTACATTTTTGTGGAATAAAAGTTTGTCTATCTCTTATGGTTTACCAGTTATGTAAAAGTCGTTCACAATGAAGAATACTTTTGGTGACATTTTCAAAAATTCAGGATATACGTTTTATTTGTCATAAAAATTTCTTAAACATATGATATTCATTGTAAAGTTTAATCTGGAGTGGGGGATTTTCTTGAAAACTTTCGTGTCGCATATCTGGAAGATACTGAACCTAAATACCAAGTTTGGTGCTTATCCGACTGGTCGTTTCTGAGTTATGCTGTTCACAGACACACACACGCGGACATGTTTCCAAAAATGCTTCAGGGGGTCTCAAAACATATATTTCCAGTGAAATCTCGGTATCGAATTTTTGGGTGGAATACAATACCTCCCCTACTTACTATACGTAGTAGAGAAAGTACTAAAGTATAGTGTGTAGAGAAACTCGTATGAATGTAACACACAGAGTTTTGCATTTAGGGTTTCGAAACCTGTGTTTGCTGCGACATTGAATTTATAGATAAAATGGAATTATTTTCTGCCTACAACAGGTAGTTAAATATAGGTTATACAACGGAGGGAAACACCTCGCGAACTGTATAGATCTATTCTGGCTGCTACCTTCCAGGAGGAAGGAATGATGTGAAGGAACCACAGGAGGCTACATGCCACAGTAGTCCCTAACAGTGTCAGGCCAGAGCTGCTTAGAGAGGGCGATGAACCACCCGTTGACCAAGCAGCTCTCTGGTGTCCGCGGGGAGTACTCTTTCCTTTGCGCAAGAATCCACACCATCTGCCCGAAATCATACGCCATGAAGCACACCTGAAAGATGAGAAGGAATCGCAAGGAAAGGGAAATGATGGAAAGGAAACCATGCTATATGAGAATCTACCCCAGCGTTCATCTACCGAGCGAAAAACTCAAGGACATTGTGGGCGATTGGGCGATCGACGTGAATCGAAACCAGGACCTACGGAATGCGAGTCTCACACTCACACACACACACACACACACACACACACACACACACACACACACACCTCACTCGGTTCTTTAGGTAAGTAGTAGAGAGAATAAACACAATTTCTGTGTGACGTAATGGATCCGACGTAACGGTGATGTCGACGCCGTCAGCGCCCCCGAGAGAAGAGAGGACGTAGCAGAGAATGACATTGAGAGGGTTACAGGTTGCGGTAGCTGGAAGGGTGGTAAAAGGGTAACATTATCTTACATGTAATTTCTGTTGCCAATCTAATTTCAAAACTACATTTTAGAGGGAAATAATGAGACAGCTTGTGGGTTTACCTGGTGTACGGAAGAAGCCCGACTCCCCATCTTCGTCGTGCCTGAGATATACGTCATAAGGAACTGACCACCGCAGGGTCCTGCTAGGCAAGTGGTAGGCCGGGAGACCGCCGTCAAAAAAATCGTAAGTTAAATACCCGACAGAGTGCTGATTAGTGCCTTGCTAGTAACTGATGTAAGCGTATGTCAGCAAAAATTACATAACTCGCCCACGAGTCGGAAATGAAGTGATTTTTACTCTAAACATCATGCCAATTTCATGGATGTACTTAACCTTTATCCAAAATATTCAAAAATTTAGAAACCATATTTATTACAAACCTTCAAAACAAAATTATATTCATCAGAACCTCCACCGCGCAAGAAAACCTAGCTGTCCACATCTCTGATAAAACCTACCAAGAAAAATCTGATGTGTTACACTCACATGACTTTCTCTTCTCTTGTACAAACTATTTTTACAAACGCTTATTCTCCATATGCTTCATGTTAACCGAGATATCGAGATGTCAATCTTATTGCTAATTTTCTTGTAGATGCAAGGGGAATATGGTAGGCTTTAAGAGATAGTCAAATGTTCTAAGAGCTGGTTGCTATGTGGCGCATTCCATTCTCTTTGCATGTCCAGGACATAAAAAAATGAATAACAAATTCCCATTTGAGAATAAGTGTAAGTATTGGAAAATTTAAGGGAATAACAAGAAATACATAAAAAATAGTTCACTCAATAAAAAAATTATATGACATAAATTGTGTATTTTAACGTGATCTACATTTTTTGTGTAGTAAAATTTTGTCTATCTCTTATGATTTATCAGTTATGCAAAAGTCGTTCACAATGAAGAATACTTTTGGAGACATTCCCAGAAAATTCAAGATATACATTTTATTTGTCATAAAATATCTTAAATATATATCTTAATCAAAATCGTTAGAGCTATTTCTGAGAAAATTAAGATTTTCGAAAAATGTTCCATGTAAAGGGTAATCTGGGGTGGGGGGATTTTCTTGAATACCTTCGTGTCGCATCTCTAAAAGTTACTGAACCTAAATACCAAGTTTGGTGTTTATCCAACTGTTCGTTTCTGAGTTATGCTGTTCACAGACACACACACGGACATGTTTCCAAAAATTCTTTTTTTTTTTTTGCATTCAAGGGGTCCCAAAACATATATTTCCGGTGAAATCCCGGTATCAAATTTTTGGGTGGAATACAATATTTCCCCTACTTACTATACGTAGTAGAGAAAGTAAAAAGATTATACATTTATACTGAGATTACATTTGATGTGCCGGGCAGAACGGATAGCTAAGATAAAGTAAGAATGGTGATGGGAGGAAGGGACAGAAATAACCTTCACGCGGGGAAAGGAAAGGGAAGAACACAAGTGAACTCAGTAGTATTCGCCACGACAAAGCGACAACAATCCAGTTGCTATTACAGCAAGCACGTGAAAATCCGTGAGAAGCACACCTATACAAACTTCAATCCTTAGGAAGTCAATTCCACAGGAAATGTAAACTATATGTTTCCTATATCAACATTTTAAAGATATCGTGTTTAAATCCCAATCGTTGGAATTATGTTTTTCTGTATAATAGTTATTGTGAAGTGCATGTAACATCAGCTTTGTAAATTTTGGTTTTTGAAGTAGATACAGACACGGATATTTCATCTTGTACAGTGGATATACCTCTTGATATTTCTGATTGTTGATTGAATGACTCGACCCACACGGCTTGTATGATCTAGAACAAACACTTGCATCGTCGTCACAGTTGTTTTGTCAAATAACAACGTTGTTAATGCCAAATGTTGCAAAATATTTGTTTAAGTGCAGCGTTCTCAATGAGGTGATGCTATGTTTGTTGTATAACATAATCCTGGACATTACACAAACACTGACAAGGGTTGACCTTGAATATATGTTCTTTTGCGCGTTTTAATCTTAATATATAAAAGTCAGTGTACGTATGTATGTGTTATTTATGGGCTTCTGAATTGTTAATCCGATTACGATCAAACTTGATTAAGATAATCTTTGGCACAGGGTAAAGCTACTGTGTATTGCAGCACAACAACCCATTAATATAATAAGATATCTAATTCACAGCTTCTCAGCATCAACACATTTATAATTTCTTTCTTTAATATTTTTGTCCCAAGTTTTATGTTTTATGTATTTTCTTTGCTAATATTATACGTATAATGATTAAGAGGATGTTAAAACATATATGTTCATAATGTACACCTGGAAGAGAACAAGTATATAACTTATAACATATAAAATATAATATAAAAGGGAAAGGTCATTGTTAGCAATATAACCAGTAATATAAAATTACAAGAAATGCAGTAGTATCTACGTAACCATGTAACGAACCTTCGATTTATAATTAAGACGATGGAAGTCTGTAAACATATATATATATTATATATATAAACTGTTATTGTATAGTTGCACCAATCAGGTACATTGATACATGCCTATAATTCAAATACGTACGTTAAGAAGAACGGTTGAAAGAAACGCTAACAGAAGCTTGTCAGTGTTCAAGCAGGAAGATAGTGTATAAGCTCGTCTCTAAATAGACGCTACAACTACGTATTTAAAGTCTGCCAGTTATACATATTTTAACATAACAAAGGTGATAGTGAATTGTGAATATCATATGTGGTTTATCTAAAATACAAGTGAAATGGTTAACAGAATACGTGTGTGCAAAATACTTTAACATTCTCCATATCCAACCCTGACAAGACACTAGTGCTCTCCGACACAAATACAGCAGTCGTGGCATAAATATGAAATAATAATTACAACATACTAACACACACAAGAATACAGATATACGATCATCAGATTCCAGTCTATGAGAACCTCAAGATACATCACGAGAGTACTGGCATCAAGACGACCTACAGGTACGTAATACAGCATCCAGCATCAACGTAGTGGGGCTTACCAAGGGAACCGCTACAGTATCTTAGATTTATGAAATTTTGACTCATTTCACACGATTATTTATTTCATTTTATGTGATGCCTAAAAGAACTCGCAAGACCATCTATAGCTTTCTCAAGGGTAATAGTAATAACTAAAACATTACTAACATAGTAATAAAATAATAATAATAATAATAATAATAATAATAATAATAATAATAATAATAATAATAATGATAGTTTAGGTCTCATAGCCTCACAAAATAACAATCTCTTCTCTGACATGGATAAGGGAGCCAAATATATAATTACAACAGCTATGTCACTTGTGTCTATGCTTGCGCAAATCTAGGGGGGCTGTAATTCCTTATTATTATTATTACTATTATTATTAATTTCATATTATTTTTGTGTATTGTTATACGAGGAGCATTCAATAATGATAGACACTATATTTTTTGGGTCCACAGCAACCATTTACTGAACAAAGAAATACAGATTATATTACAGGTATTCCCCGCCAACGTCTGTGCACTTTTGCCATCGTTCTGGCAGCTTCCGTATTTGCGTGGCAAACCATTCTTTGGTGGTATCCCGGCGCCACTGGTGAACAACTGCATGTTGTCATTGGTGGTGAAATTCTTACCCCTCATGGCCTCTTTCATTGTGTCGAATAGAGCATAGTGCCAGCAGCCTGATCCGGCGAATATGGAGGATATGGCAGCACTCTAAACCCTAGTTCACGCACGGTGGCAATGGTCTGGCGATAGCATGTGGCCGAGCATTGTTGTGTTGGAGAAGAACGTCACGGCTCCATTTTCCGTGGCGGCGTACTTGAATACGTCGCGGAGTTGGTGAAGTGAACTGCAGTACCGAATAGTGTTGATGGTCGTATTGGGAGGGAGCCACTTTACCAGAATTATCTCTTCTTGAGACCAGAGCACCAGCCGTGACATCTTGGAACAAGGGTTCCCTCCGTTTCTTTTCTGGAGTCTCGTGGAAGAACCATGACTCGTCGATGGCGACCAGACGTTCAAAGAACTCGATTTACGCTGTACTGTTGCACCAACTGTTGGCGTATCTCCACACGCTTCTGTTTCTGCGCAGTGGTGAGTGTAAGTGGTGAGTGTATGGGGCATCCATTGTGCACATACCTTCATCATCAAATCCTCAGGATGGTGGTGTGGAGGGTTCCCCGTCATGGACTTGTTGCCTTCCTAGTTCAACAAAAGTGATTCACCTGTCTCCATAATTAAGCCATTGACACACTGGGGCACTGTTTGGTTTGTGTGCAGTTGCTGGAACGTCTAGTGCTTTTGCGTTTTTCAGCACAGTCCCTTCCGTCTTTGAACTCGGATACTGTAGTGGGGATAAAATAAGGTTTTCTTGGTGGCGGGTTTATGACTCGGAAGGATTTGTTTTGCCGGCTGCTCAGGTAGAGGGTGAACGGTTGGATATGAGATCTTATCTCAGGGAGTGTGGATAGAAGGTTAATGACACTCTCATTTTTCCTTCACTGGCCCGTTTATTGTGATGATCCACACTGTGTTCCTCTTACCGAATCCCCGTCACACAAGACTTAATTCCGCTTATCACTCCTAGCTCTCATTTACGTACTTCCCCTTTCTATTTACCTTCTTACGGTGAAAAGTATAAAGTTATTATTTCTGTCAACCGGAATTTATTCATTTCTATACGCCTTTCCTGACACTAATTTGATACTAACTTTCACATATATTCTGCCTCGACGCTTCACATGAAGCCCCCTTCACAGTTCGACACGAAGTGATCCATGTTACCCCTGTCTCAAACTCCTCGGCCTCTTAGATAATTTTCCCTTTCTCTGCCTATTTATGTGGCAGTAATTTGTATCACAATAATGTAAATGCCGGAGTGATTGTAGTGTAAATAAGCATTATTGTATGACATTGATTTGAGATGTTTGTTAATTATATGCATTGTTAGGAAATAAGTTTACACGGCCTCACTGAAACTGACAATAAGAGCGGTTAACAATGAGCGAAGGGGTGAGTTGAATATTAATTAGAAAATACAAAGAAATGACGTCATATTGGCGTGCTTTTCTGTAGAAATGGAGGGAATTTCTTCCCTAGAGCATATGTTTTCGTAATTTTTTATTGGATATAAAAATAGACGCTAATGTTGGCACGTTTTATTAACCAATAGCAGCTCGGTTATAATTTTTAGGCATATCGGGGTGTGGGAGTATAAAAAGCTAAAGCCAGAGGCAAGTATTGTCCAGTTCAACAAAATCATCCACGCGTTACACGTCGCTGAGTCCAACAGAATCATTCAGAAGTTAAACGTCGCGTAGTTCATCAGAATCGTTCGCGAGTTACACGTTACGCAATTCTACAGAATCTCTCGCGTTGTAAAATTAGTTATAAATGTGAAACACGCGAATTAATAATGTGCAGCAAATAAGTGATTATAGTGATATTAGACAATATAACAGTTTCAGTCTGGCGTGTATCATGAGTCAATATGTGAAATTTATTAATTGTGACGGTAATAAAAGTGTAAAAACAAATTCTTTTATCAGTGTTATCTTTCAGTAAAAACTCCTTAATCAAGAGATATGCTTGACCGAGAAATAATAGCTAGTTGGAGGACAATGAACCCAACATTCAAAGTAGTAAAACAATAACAGGCGCTCAGAAATAAGATAACACGAAGTGACCGCGACAAATTGGCTCCCATACGTGGTGCAGATAAACATGAAGCATCTTCCAACCAACTTACAAAATCCATTTCATTTTCTAGTTTCATTCCTCCTTTTTACTATTCATGTGACTTTTCTATCTTCTCGTTGGTCACTTTTCTAAGTTTTACGCCGCTTCCAATTGCTTTGCTATATTTTAAAGTTGACCTTCACCGCGTCTAACATTACCGTCTTATTTCCGACTGATTACCTTTTCTGTGCGGTTGACTGCATCTGACTTCCCGTCTGTTGTATTCACAAATTCTATGTAGCTTAAGTGCTCGCTAATGTCTACCCTGTTTGCTTGTAAAACACTTCGCATTTTTACAGTTTGCTAGCCTCTTTCGCTCTGAAATACGCGGATTCATACATTTGATTTCCATGCATTTTATTTAAGTTCATTTTATTTATTAGTGTCTGTTCTTTACTTAATCTCCGTCGTTATGATTTTATTCCTCCCTTTCCTAGTCCTTCAAATTATCTTTATTCTTCTTTCTTATTATTGCTCTTCCCATCCTTATTATTATGATTATGATGATTTATCATTATCGTTATTATTATTATTTCTCTTCAGGCAGATTTTATCACTTCAATACCCAACGAAATACGGATCTGCGATTTGGTGCTGTGTCCCCACATTGGACTACTAACCTCTTATGGATGTTTGAAGCAGTCACTCCTTCCCGCCAAGGAAACGACACTGTCCACTGCTGACCATGCTTGTATACTTAGTCGCAAGCCGGAACAATTGCTCCAAATGAGAAACAGAAGAATCATCTGGTGACAATAGTCGGTACTGTAATCGATCTTCACGCATACATCGATATTCATTTCAAAATGTTACTTTGCAGGAGTTATAGGAGGAGCGCTAATCAATATTGAACAAAGTAACCAAAATGTCACAAATGCGTTGAGCATAATCGGATTGATTATTGTAATGCTTGAATGATTTATATTTTACTCTACGCAACTACTACCAAATTTGTACTAATAAAGCGAGAATAATGCTGAGTTGACAATAATCATAGCAAGCTTAACAGTGACAAACTTTGATATTTATTGTCTGCCCAGAAGGTATGGTATCCTAAGTGGTACAAAGAAAAGTCTTTGTTAGTTTATCATAATATAGCTTTAAAGCTTTCTAACAAACATTTACTGGAATTTTGAATGTAATTCAAATAGTAAATCTAAAACTTCGATTTGACTTAGTAGATTTCCCGTTTTCACTTGACAACTACAACAGTACGACTTTAAAAATCTCATGTTTTGCTATCAAATGATTTTCTCTGTTCTTGTAACACTATTTTTACAAACGCTTAATGTCCATCTACTTCATATTAATCGAGATAAACATTTAAAGAAGCACTATCACTATCACATTGCGGACTATTCCCTGCCCCTCTTGCGAAGCTTCCAGAAACTCTCAGAGTTGTATATAAGCAATCGAGTTCATGAAGTAAGTTGTTATTCATGCGACATAAACTGCTATTCTACGAGTGAGGCTGCGGCGGACAGTGAGTACTACTACTGCGAGAGATTGGAGACGCAATCTAGTCGATGTCCAAGCGAGTAAAGCGCAAGGAAGAAGAGGCAAATAATTCATTACGCCGCTGTTAGCAGGGAAACTGAAAAATTGAACCAAATCACAATATGTTATCTTATGAAAATAGTTATAGCCATTTCTGAGGGAAGTAAAAAAAATTTTTTTCCATGTAAAGGAATCTTTAATTTTAGGTATAAGAGACCTCAAAAGCTGAAAATAAGATGCATTCTAAATATCTACAATTATAAATGTAATGAAAGAAAAACAAACAAACAAACCTTCTTTATTTTCTTTTAATTCAGCTAAATTACAAATGTGGGTTTCAGAAAGTATATTTGAACCTATCTTTACTTTCTCTACTACGCATATAGTACATACAGAAGATACTGCTTTCCACGAAAAAGTCGATATCCAGATTTTACCGGAAATACATGTGTTAAGCCCTGGAATAAAAAAACGCATTTTTAGAAAGAAAGAAAGAAAAAAGGGGGCCGTGTCTGTGAACAGCATGCCTCAAAACAAAATCTCATGTGTTACACTTACATGACTCTCTACTCTTGTACAACTATTTTTACAAACGCTTATTCTCCATCAATTTCAAGTTAACCGAGATAAACATTTATAGGTGCAAGGAAAATATGGTAGACTTTAAGCGATAGTCAAATGTTTTAAGAGCTGGTTGCTATGTGGAGTATTACATTCCCTTTGCATGTCCAGGACATAAAAAATGAATAACGAATTCCCATTTGAGAAAATGTACAAGTATTGGAAAATTCAAACGAATAACAAGGAATATTTTGGAAACGGTTCATTCCACAATAAAAATGTATATGACATAAATTTTGTGTTTTAGCGAGATCTACATTTTTTGTGTAGAAAATTTTTTGTATCTCCTATGGTTTACCAGTTATGCAATATCCATTCAGATTGAAAGTGACTTTTGGGGACATTCCCAGAAAATTCAAGATATACATGTCATGAAAATATTTTAAATATGTGATATTTTAATCACAAACGTTAGAGTCATGTTTGATAAAATATAAATTTTCGAAAAATATTCCATGCAAAGGATAGTCTGGGGAGCGGCGATTTCTTTTAAGTCTTTCTGTTACATCTTTGTAAAATACTGAATCCAAATGCAGTTTTTAGTATTTATCTGACTTTTCGTTTTTTAGTTATGCTGTTTACAGACATACACACAGATACACGCACAGACCTTTTTCTAAAAGTGCTTTTTTAGACACAGGGGACCTCAAAACATACCGGTGAAATCTCGGTATCCAATTTTTGGGTGGAATGCGATAGTTTTCCTACTTACTATACGTAGTAGAGAAAGTAAAGTTTAGATCTCCTTAAAAAATACAATGTATTTCAAATAACTTTTTTGTGACATCAGCCATTTCCGAGATATTCATTATTAATGTTTCGAATTGTTAAGTAGTTTGTCATTCTTTAGAATCCTTACGAAATACAGTTGTTTCTCGCGTTGTCATGGAAACAGTATGGAATTTTATGGCCAGCATATAGCGTTCAGTTGTTAAACATTTGACTATCGACGTTCTCTTTGTATCTAAAACGAAATCTGTAATGTAACTATTTCTGTAAAGTTTTATCTCGATTAAACTGAAGATAGGAAAATAAGATTTGTTAAAAATAATTTGTGTACTCAGTAATAAGCGGTAGGGGGTAGAGAAAGTTATGTGAATGTAACACATCCGATTTTTTGGACGAATGCCATACTTTCTCTGCCTTAATCACACTGTAGAGAACGACAGAAAACATTGTAGTTCTAGTTTTTATTGTTACAAAGCGAATTGATAGCGTGTAGTGAGCGTTGCCAAGTGAAACAAACGCGCCTATTGTGAGGCATTGAGGCGATACAAATCCTGTTTGAGTCGCTTGTTAAGACGAATACCTCAGCCAAGTTCGTCAAGAAGTTCACCGAGATGAATGCAATGTTCCCGTCAAGCTGCTCAACGCTAATTTCTCTCAAGTAACATAGTTCCCTTGGTCTAACTTACAACAGAGCTAACTTTGGGGAGCTGGCTCCAAAAACTTGGCAACAACCTAATTCGGGAAACCTCATTCCTTTTGCTTCTTGTTTATCTTCGTAATATAACCTCCCTTATCCCAGCTTACGTTAACTATTACTAGACTATACCACTAACAATCTATTTCTACAAAAAGTTATTTTCTTGTTACTTCTTGTTAATACAGACTACATCACTCGTGCCGTAAATGCGAGATATTAATCAATCAAGTTTAAACGAACCATGTTTTCGAACCAATCATGGCCATACTACGTATAGTAAGTAGGAGAAGTATTGTATTCCACCCAAAAATTCGATACCGAGATTTCACCGGAAATATATGTTTTGAGACTCCCCTGAATCCAAAAAAAAAGCATTTTTGGAAACATGTGCGTGTGTGTGACTGTGAACAGCATAACTCAGAAACAAACAGTCGGATAAACACCAAACTTGGTATTTAGGTTCAGTATCTTCCAGAGATGCGACACGATGGTTTTCAAGAAAATTCCCCCACTCCAGATTACTCTTTACATGGAAAAGTTTTCGAAAATTTTAATTTTCTCAAAAACGGCTCTAATGATTTTGATTAAAATATCATACGTTTAAGATATTTTTATGGCAAATGAAATGTATATATCTCCAATTTTCTGGTAATGTCTCCAATAGTATTCTTCATTGTGAACGAATGTTGCATAACTGGTAAACCATAAGAGTTAGACAAAATTTTACTACACAAAAAATGTAGATCGCGTTAAAATACAAAATTTATGTCATATACGTTTTTTTTTTTTGTTGAGTGAACCATTTTCGAGATATTGCTTGTTATTTCCTTAAATTTTTGAATACTTATTTTCTCAAAAAGGAATTCATTATTCATTTTTTTATGTCCTGGACATACAAAGAAATTGGAATGCGCCACATAGCAACCAGCTCTTAAAACATTTGACTATCGCTTAAAACCTACCATATTCCACTTGCATCTACATGAAAATTATCAATAAGATTGACATCTCGATATCTCGATTAACATGAAGCATATGGAGAATAAGCGTTTGTAAAAATAGTTTGTACAAGAGTAGAGAAAGTCATGTGAGTGTAATATATCAGATTTTTTAATACTCGTAGTAAGTCCGCTACCGACAATCAATGCCGCTATGTTTAAATATAAAAATCTGATGTGTTACACTCACATGACTTTCTCTACCCTTGTACAAACTATTTTTACAAACGCTTATTCTCCATATGCTTCATGTTAATCGAGATAAATGTTTGCGGAACCTTTAGACTTCAAGAAAATCCTCTCCCCCAACTGCCCTTTACATGGAGCATTTTTCGAAAATTTTGATTTTCTCAAACATTTGTATTAAAATATCATATATTTAGGATATTTTTATGACAAACAGAATGTATATCTAGATTTTCTGGGAATTTCTCCAAAAGTTATCCTCATTCTGAATGACTTTCGCATAACTGGTAAACCGCAAGGGATAGAAAAAATGTTTCTACACAAAAAATTATATCTCGTTAAAACACACAATTTATGTCATATACATTTTTTGTGGAGTGAACCTTTCCGATGTATTTCTGGTTATGCGCTTGAATTTTTCAATACTTATAGTTTTTCTCAAATGAGAATTCCTTATTCGTTTTCTTATGTCCTGGACATACAAAGCGAATGGAATGCGCCACATAGCAACCAGCTTTTAAAACATTTGACTATTGCTTAAAGCCTACCGTATTCTCCTTGCAAAATTAGCAATAAGATAGTTTCTGAAAATGTGTATCTCGATTAACATGAAGTAGATGGAGAATAAGCATTTGTAAAAATAGTTTGTACAAGAATAGAGGAAGGCATGCTCTCGCGGTCATGCAAAGAACATAGAATTTCAAAGCCATCACATAGCGATACGCTCTTTAAAAATCTGACTACTAATGCTTATAGCTACAAGGAAATGAGTAACGAAAGTTGATCTCAGTTAACAAGCAGCAGATGGAGGAGAAGCTTTTGTGAGAATAGCTTTTTAGAAGAATGAGTCTAGAAAGTTGTGTGAATGCAAAACATCAGGTTTTTTCTGCCAGCATAAATAAAGATATAGGGTTAAAGTGTATTTATAAACGCCTAGTGGCTTTATAATCTGGTTAGGCACTGGTTTCGTGGCAAGGCTTGAATACAAATGTGTGTTTCTCTTCCGTGTAACCTCACTAGTGAAATAAATAGCACAGACACACTTAACCTCTTCCTCTTTTGTCTTATTTTCCTTTTTCTTGTACCTTTGTCTTGTTATTCAGTGTCCCGCACTCCATTTCATACTGTTATTGCACCTTAGAACCAAGTTATACTCTGAATCTCGTATTATCTTGGCTGCGGTATCATTTCTAGCCTTCCTTATTCCTGCAGGGCATTGCATCG
Source organism: Deroplatys truncata (assembly GCA_030765065.1). Classification (NCBI taxonomy): domain Eukaryota; kingdom Metazoa; phylum Arthropoda; class Insecta; order Mantodea; family Mantidae; genus Deroplatys; species Deroplatys truncata. Next base: position 262,631,940 of record CM060976.1, on the reverse strand, counting down.
TCGAACTTTGGCAAAAATGTGGAAATTTTGGATTTCTTCTTTGATATTTATTACGTATAGATACTTAAATTTTTATTTTCTCTACTACGTGGATACCGAGATTTCACCGGAAATATATGCTTTCAGACCCCCTGAATAAAATAAAGCACTTTGGAAACATGTCCGTGTGCTTTTTTTGTGTCTGTGTGTGTGTGTGTGTGACTGTGAACAGCATAACTCAGAAAAGAACAGTTGGATAAACACCAAATTTGGTATTTAGGTTCAGTATCTTCCAGAGATACGACACGAAGGTTTTCAAGAAAATCCCCCCACCCAAGATTACACTTTACATGGAACATTTTTCAAAAATTTTAATTTTCTCAAAAATGGATCTAACAATTTTGATTAAAATATCATTTTTATGTCCTGGACATACAAAGAGAATGAAATGCTCCACATAGCAACCAGCTCTTAAAACATTTGCCTATCGCTTAAAGACTACCATATTCCCCTTGCACCTATAAGAAAATTAGCAATAAGATTAACATGAAGCATATGGAGAATAAGCGTTTGTAAAAATAGTTTGTACAAGAGTAGAGAAAGTCAGTGAGTGTAACACATCAGATTTGTTTCAAGATGTTACACTATTACCAGAATGTATAATTTGAAATACACAGTAGACCTTTAGAAATTACGGATTTAAAACTGTTGTGCTCTAATTAAAAATATTAAATAGCTTGGCTTAAATTAATTACTTTCCATAACATACATTGTTGCGGTTGAAAAATTCAATAACAATTATACAAAAATGTTTTTTCTCTTAAGCTAATTAAAATGAATAAAGTCCTGCAATACAGTGAAACAGCATACAGTATTAGTCACGGACAAACAAATACAATAACTCATTAATGTAATAAGATATCTAATTCACAACTTCTCAGCATCAACACATTAAACATTTCTTTCTTTAATATTTTTGTTTTAAGTTTTAGTGTTATGTATTTTCTTATCTAATATGGTACCTATAATAATTATGAGTATGTTAAAACACATATATTAATAATGCACACATGGTAGAGAATAAGTATTTAATGTTATAATATATAAAATATAGTATGAGGAGGAAAGGACATTGTTACCTATATAACCAGTAATATAAAATTACCAGAAATGCAGTAGTATCTTGAGGCAGTATTTTTAACACTTGAATAATTTCAATTAAATCATATATGTAAATTCAATAACAGCCCACCTTGAAGAAATATATATGTAATAATTTATAAAATATATGTAACAGTCATTGCATATGCTTATATTATTGTAAACATGTTCAATAATGTTATTTGAATACATTACGCAATTTAATAATGTAAGAGCTGTGAGAACAATAAGTTTAAAGTTGCTAGCAATGAGGTAACAATGAGATAACACTGAGGCAGTAATGAGTTTGAGAGTTTAAATACTACTAGTCATGAGTAGAGCAACGATAATGTAATGTTGTGACTGTTTAAAAAAATAGCCAATCAACAGCCAGAAAAAGCTTTAATAAAATGCAGGTATTCTATTGGTCTAGGATTAGCCAATCAGAGGCTTAAAATACAGAAGCTTACGTGTTTGGAGGGTTGAAATATGTTCAGTTCCCCGCAGACCTTGGTAGTAACCGGATGGAAGATGTGTTCTCTAGAGAAATATTACGTATTCGTTGAGACGTAAAATAAGTATACGAGATAAAAGAAGTCCAAGTATTAAATTAAAGAATCTCACAGCTCTTGATATCAGTGTAGTGCTATCTAATGTGTGTCAGGGATTAATAAAAAGAAGTGAATTTAAACTTAAAATCTGTGTAAGCCTACATTCTTGTCGCACCACGCCCTGATTAAGAGAAACGTGTCTCTAAATTAATACTGAAGCAGCCGAGGCAAAAAAACATAAATAATATCTATAGAATCAGTTTAATAACAAAGTTAATATTTTTTAAAAAAAAAACTTGGAGCGTAACAACAAAAATACACCTTCAAAATCGGCTTTTCATACTTAGTAGCATATTGCGTAACAGAAAAACATTTACTTCTTCAAATTGACGACCAAAGCATGGTGCAAAAACTCCAACAACAGTAACTCCTACGTAAACAATATATCTACTTTCTCTATCTACGTAAGCGTGTAACGAACCTTGGATTCATAGTTAAGACGATGGAAGTCTGTAAACATCAAACGTTATTGGATAGTAGCACCGATCAGGTACATTGACACAAGCCTGTAACTCAAATACGTACGTTAAGAAGAACAGTTGAAGAGAACGCTAACAGAAGCTTGCCAGTGTTCGAACAGGAAGGCAGTGTATAAGCTCGTTTCTAAATAGACGCTAAAACTACGTATTTAAAGTCTACCAGTTATACATATTTTAACATAACAAAGGTAATATTGAATATTTGCATGTAGTTTATCTAAAACACAAGTGAAATGTGCAAAATATTTTAATCTTCTCCATACCCAACACTGACAAGACACAATTGCTCTCCAACACAAATACAGCAGCCGTGGCACAATTATAAAATAATAATTACAACATACTAACACACACAAGAATACAGATATACGATCATCACATTCCAGTCTACGAGAACCTCAAGATACATAACGACAGTACGGACATCAAGACGACCTACAGGTATGTAACACAGCATCCATCATCATCAACGTAGTGGGGGGGGGGCTATCAAGGAGGTACCACTACAACAGTTTCTTTATGTTTATTTACTCAGCTTAAATTAAAGCGTAGGGTCCAACCAACATTTCATGTTACCAGGTATAAGAAAACATGGTGTCATACCTTTACATTTCCTTTCATACCCACTATCGATAATTCTTTACAGCTATTACTAACTATTTTTACGAAAGCTTTCTGCTTTCTCTACTACGTATAGTAAGTAGGGGAAGTATTGTATTCCACCCAAAAATTCGATACCGAGATTTCACCGGAAATATATGTTTCGAGCCTCCCTGAATCCAAAAAAAGCATTTTTGGAAACATCCGTGTGTGTGTGTCTGTGAACAGCATAACTCAGAAACGAACAGTCGGATAAACACCAAACTTGGTATTTAGGTTCAGTATTTTCCAGAGATGCGACACGAACGTTTTCAAGAAAATCCTCCACCCCAGATTACCCTTTACATGGAGCATTATTCGAAAATTTTAATTTTCTCAAAAACGGCTATAACGATTTTGATTAAAATATCATATGTTTAAGATATTTTCGTGATAAATGAAATGTATATCTGGAATTTTCTGGGAATGTCTCCAAAAGTATTCTTCATTGTGAACGACTTTTGCATAACTGGTAAACCATAAGAGATAGACAAAATTATACTACACAAAGACGTAGATCGCGTTAAAATACACAATTTATGTCATATACATTTTTGTTGTTGAGTGAACCATTTTCGAGATATTGCTTGTTGTTCTCTTATATTTTCCAATACTCGTACTGTTTCTTAAATGGGAATTCGTTATTCATTTTTTTGTCCTGGACATGCAAAGAGAATGGAATACTGCACATAACAACCAGCTCTTAAAACATCTGACTTTCGCTTAAAGTCTACCAATTCCCCTGGCATCTACAAGAAAATTAGCAATAAGATTAACTTCTCGATTAACATGAAGCATATGGAGTATAAGCGTTTGTAAAAAGAGTTTGTACAAGAGTAGAGAAAGTCATGGGAGTGTTACACATCAGATTTTTTTTCATTTACTGCATGTATAGTTTGACGTAAAATTGATGACACCATGAGCGCCTTCACCAGAACTTACGCAAAGCATGTGGACGTAGCAAAGTTTGATATCCAGAGGGTTCAAGGTGCTGTAACTGAAAGGCTGGTGAATGTATGTCACTATCAGACATGTTATCTATTCTCAAGAGAAACTTTAATTTTTCTATTAACAAACTAAGCTACATTTCACGAGGGAGATAGTTAAACAGCTTGTGGATATGTCTGGTGAACAGAAAAAGTCCGGCGTCCCATCTTCGTCGTGCTTGGAGCCTACGTCGATGTTGCAAGTTAGCACAAAATAAACTTAATGCACTGACCAGCACAGGGTCCTGCTAGGCAAGTACTAGCCGAGCCCCTGGCATCAAAAAGCTCTAAGTTTAAATACCCGCTAGAATGCTAATTAGTGCCTAGCTAGTAACTGACGTAAGCGTATGTCAGCATAAATTATATAACTCACCCACATGTCGGACATGAAGCGAACTTTCCCCTCAACATTATGCAACTAAACCTCTGCTTACTTTAGCATCCGTGGAAATGGCTTGCAAGAAATCTAATCTTTGTTTACCTAAACAAAGTTTGTCTTGAATATCTCGAACTTTATAAAATTATATTTATCATATGCTTTAAAAAGCTAAAACTATAACCGTCACAACTTTGAAGTAGGTGTTTTGTTGTTTTGTTATTTGCCCCACGTATGGAAATTAATTTGAAGTAGATAGTATCTTTACGTTTGGAAAGCCCATTTTAAGTAGGAGCTTTGCTTTCTTTCACACAATTTTCTATTTCTTTAGTTACATCATTTTAATACTAGATAGCTCTGTATTTGTTTCAGTTAACTTATTATTAAATTCTTTACTTAATTCTACTCTCAGCTCTGTACTAGTTTCAATTATCTTATTATTATTTTCCTTTAACTCTCTTTTTAGCTCTGAATTACTTTCAGTTTTTCCTTTTAAAAGGCACATAAATTGTTGTTGTGAGAAGTTTTCTTGCTCTTGTTTACTAGATGTTTGGGGGATAGGTTCTCTTTCTATATCTGACTGTGAATTTATAGATAACTGTTCTTCTACATCTAACCCATTTGTTTCCTCTATCTTTGATTCTAAATTTACATTGTAAGCTGCAATGGCTGATCTATCCTCTCCTACTTCCATATTTCCATTGTTTTCTGTTTCCATTTTATTGTGTACATTTTGTTTTGTTATTTTTGGTTTTGAATTGCTCAATTTTAATTTACCGCTTCTTAGCAGCATGAAATTATCTTCATAACAATATATTTTTCTTAACTAACTTGACAATTATTATACATATAATACTGGAATTTTCTGACCTTTTGTTCTGGCTGTTAGTAAACCTTTTTATTCTGGTGTTCCCTCATAGATTGTTGTTGAATTGTTGACTGCGTGCCCCGTACTCCACTAAAGAATTGTTGCTGTCCTTGGATACTGTTGATGATTCTGAAGTTCTCTGAAGTTTTTCTGAAGTTCTCTGTTGTTCTCTGGAGTTTTCTGAAGTTCTCTGATGTTCGTTGATCTCTTCTTTTCAGTTGTCGTCAATTCTTGTCTCTTCGAGCTCCACGCAGCTGGGCGCCAATTTGAAGAATTTTGTTTTCTTTACGTTATTTGCCCCACGTTGGGTGCCAATTTGAAGTAGATAGTATCTTTACGTTTGGAAAGCCGATTTTAAGTAGGAGTTGGGAGTTTGTTTGCAACCGCATTTATATTATATAATTAGACCGATATCATTTAGGTGTTAAAAATACTGCCTCAACTTCCGCCATGCCAGGAAGAACCAGCTGTCCGTAGTTGTGATAGAATCTACTAAGGGAAAATAAATCATACAAAGGTAAGGGTGCCTAACCTGGGAGGAGAAAAAGAAACATACATAATTAATGTTGACATTATATTTGATGGGCTGGGCAGAACGGATAACTGAAGATAGGGTAAAAACGGTGATGGGATGGGGGACAAAACAGCTTTCTCGCAGAGGAAGGAAAAGGAAAGCTATGGAAGAACACAAGTGAACACAGTAGTGCTAGCCATGACAAAAAGCGAGATCACTCTAGGCGTTGTTACAGCACGCACATGAAATTCCTGAAGAAAACACCTAAGCTCACCGGTAGATATGGCCAAGGATCAGAACAAATGTGTTGCTTCTGCTACAGCCACTGTGCATCGATGGCTTTCTTACAAAAGCAATAAGATAAGTCCGTCGTTGAGGCACTTATAGAACATAAGATAAATCTTGAAGGAAAGTTTCTGAGGTATACTTCATAATTAACACGTGAGGAAAACAACATATGTGCAAACATTGAAACGTCTGTGTAGGCAGGGAGACGTAGGGTCCCCTGTTAAACAGCGAGCGAGGGAATAGAGGAGTCCTGTGTTAAACAGCGAGAAAGGGAATATAGCAGTCCTGTGTTAGATAGCGAGCGAGGGAATACAACAGTTGTGTGTTAAACAGCGAGCGAGGGAATAGAGGAGTCCTGTGTTAGACTGCAAGCGAACGATAGAGGGGAGTCCTGATTTAAACAGCGAGCGGTAGAGAGGGATCCTATGTTAAACAGCGAGGGAGGGAATAAGGGAGTCCTTTGTTACGCGTGATAGAAAGCTGTCTTGTGTTAGGCAGTGAGCGAACGGAAGAGAGAAAAGAGCCCTGTGTTCGATACTCCAGTTAATAAAGCTAAAGAGAGGAATTCTGGACAGCTAGTCAGCATCTAGAAGAGAGAAAAGAGTCCTGTGTTCGATACTCCAGCTAATGAAGCTAAAGAGAGGAATTCTGGGCAGCTGGTGAGCGTCTAGAAAAGAGAAAAGAGTCCTGTGTTCGATACTTCAGCTAATGAAGCTAAAGAGAGGAATTCTGGAAAGCTAGTGAGCGTCTAGAAGAGAGAGAGAAGAGTCCTGTGTTCGATACTCCAGCTAATGAAGCTAAAGAGAGGAATTCTGGACAGCTAGTGAGCATCTAGAAGAGAGAGAAGAGTCCTGTGTTCGATACTCCAGCTAATGAAGCTAAAGAGAGGAATTATGGACAGCTGGTGAGCGTCTAGAAGAGAGAAAAGAGTCCTGTGTTCGATACTCCAGCGAGTGAAGCGAAAGTAAAACAGGCTGTTTCGCGCATGATTCATTATTCCGCGCAAAGAAAAGTGAAATTACAGTGAAAACTAAACTATTAAGTGCTATATTTTGAAACCATGTGAGCAATTTTTGAGAAAATAAAAATATAATGAAATTTTTCTGTAATAAAATATTATTGTATGTGTGGAAAAGCCTTAATGTAAATTTTCGATTATCATACTTGAGTGTATTTATCAAATGTTTCGTTTTTGAGCTACGCTGTTCGTTCATTAATATATATGCGTTATTCTAAAGTGCAATTTTTTCATTCACAGGAACTCAAAACGCGTATTTCCAGTACAAGCATAATATTGGAGTAAGTAAAACTAGACAAGAATATCTGACAAGGAATGGTAGCTGAACTTATTGGACTGAAATACCAAAAGTCGCATTGGATAAAGTTTGTCAAATTCTAACGCGAAAGGCCCTGGAATCAATATGAGAGTTCTGAATAACTTAAAGGAAGGACATCTAAACTTTCATCTTTCGCCTGTTTTGAGGAATTACTTCTTCGGTGGAAGATTTTCAAAGCAGTGAAGAGGACCCACGAAGTGAATGTAATGTGGACGTGAATTTGGTAAACAGAATTCCTGCGAAAGTTTCGTAAGGTAAAAACAGACGACCATCTTGAAAACTAGAGCCTATAGATACCGTTCTGGTATTGAAAATAGTAGTCTATGCGTGGCACTCAAGAGGTGCGGGTTTATATAACATCTACCAACCAATTCATTCCTATTCGTTCCTACAAAAGTTTATGTTTGCATCTACGTCGTGTTAATAGAGATAAACGTTTGTGGGAATGGTTTAATTCCTTGAATGTGTTGGCTTGAAATGTCATACTCTTCGCATGACATCGCGAGAAACGAAGGAATGGTGACTTAGCACTTCAAAATAAATATGTTAAGATATTAGAATATTTCAAGAACTAACAATATCTCACATCTCATACGCAAGAGGGTTTAGTAGGCTATTCAAAATATACCTGCCATTAGTGATACAAATACCTTAAACGTATTGTCACTTTGTCCAGTATTTCAACTGTCACTGTTTTGTTTTTATCTAGTTCAACTTCACATTCATTTTCACTCCGTCACTTCATTTCCTTCGTGGTGTAGCCACTTGTTCCGGACGGTACACTCGCTGGGGAGTCGAACACAGGTCTTCCACATTCTCTCACTTGGAGTAACACTCGCTACAGTAATCGTCACAAACTCGCTCGGAGAATCGCACTTAATGTCGCACCAGGCACACCCTGAGTGTTCTCGCCAGAACGCTCGCTTCTATAGGCAGTTGAATCCTCCCAGAATATTCTGAACTATTTCCACACAGTTCTGGAGTAGGAAGAGAAGAAACTTCCAGAAGGTTTTGGTTATCTGTCGATAGCGCGTCTGGTGTTAACGCTGGTCCCTAGCCGCTGAGTTACGGTATGGTAATTTATTTAAAGCTTATAGTCGTTTAGAAAAAAACCCTTTTTGAAAACACTCACCTGGTATGCAGGAGTATCTTTTAGAGTACATAGGTTCCAACCTTGTAGTATGGTGAACTTGAATACGTTTACAAATTAATCCCACATTTCGTTTGTGAGTAATGCTTTGTACCCACCTTTTCCAAAATAAATCTTTTTTATGAAAAGTGTGTATGTATGAACAGCATAACTCAAAATCGAAATGTTAAATAACACACTTTGTTTGCTAAAACGAAGATTTTCAAGGAAATCCCTTTCCAAACTATATATCTATTGGAGAATTCCAGGTTGTTTGACATTTTTTGCAGAAATGGCTCTATGGGTTGAAATTATAATATCATATATTTAAGATATTGCCGTATACAATGTACATGTTGTTAAAACATACAACCCAAATGTTTAATGCCATTAACAGTTTCTACATGCTTTTATCTTATTGGCTTGAACTAGATGGAGAAAACATCTGACGTGTTACGAGCAAGTTCAGTTTTAATATTTTGCCCCTGCAGCGTTACAGTCGCGATTTTGAGCATACCCGATCACTTCTTATATTCATTACGAAGCCAGACGCAGCCCCGAACGATCGTCACGTTGTGTTTTCCTGCTGTTAGAGCGTCTCGAAATGTTCAAAACAATCGAACGATCCGCCTACTGTGAAGACGGATCAGTGATTCGTTTCTTGATGCGAGAAATGTTACGTCAGCAAACATTCATCAACAATTTTGTGAGGTTTATGGGGAAACAATAATGAGTGAAAGAGCCCGGCCACACACAGCCAAACAGGCTCAAGATATGAACACATCATCGGTTGGGAACAGTTCGACTACCCTCCCCACAGTCCGGATTTGGCACTAAGTGATTTTCTTTTCATCTGTTCCTTCATCTGAAGAAATTCTTTGGTGGAAAATATTTCAACGTCGATGCTGTGAAACAAGAAGTGCAGACTTGGCTTTCATAACAGTCCGCATCATTCTTTGACGAAGGCTTCCCGTTACAAGTGCCTGAATAACGGCGGTGATTATATGGATAAGGAGTGTAAGGTAATGACTGATAGTAAAGTATTTGGAAAATCGCGTTCTGTTATTTTTACTTTCTCTACTACGTATAGTAAGCAGGGGAAGTATTGCATTCCAACAAAAATTCGATACCGAAATTTAACTAGAAATGCATGTTTTGAGGCACTCTAAATACAAATAAAGCATTTCTGGGAAAATGTCCCTATGTCTGCATCGGATAAATACCAAACTTGATATTTGGGTTCAGTATCTTTATATGGAACATTTTTCTAAAATTTTGATTTTCTCAAAAATGGCTCTAAAGATTTTTATTAAAATAGCGTATGTTTAAAGTATTTTCGTGACAAATGAAATGTAAATCTTGAATTTTCTGTAAATTTCCACAAAAATCATCTTTATTCTGAATGAGCTTTGTATAACTGGTAAACCGTAAGAGATAGAAAAAATTTTACTGCAAAAAAATTAAGGCCTTGTTAAAACACACAATTTACAACACATACAATTTGTTTATGAACTGAACCATTTCCGAGATATTTCTCGTTACTTGTATGAATTTTCCAATTCGTTTTTTTTTTTCTCAAATGGGAATACTTTATCTTTTTTTTATGTCCTGGACATACAAAGAGAATGAAATGCACCACATAGCAACCAGCTCTTAAAACATTTGACTATCGCTTAAAACCTACCATATTCCCCTTGCATCTACAAGAAAATTAGTAATAAGACAGTTTCTGCAAACGTTTATCTCGATTAACATGAAGTAGATGGAGAATAAGCGTTTCTAAAAATGGTATGTACAAGAGTAGACAAAGTCATGGGACTGCCATAAATCAGATTATTTTTTCTGTAGTTTCTATAAACTATTCCTACAGAAGTTTATCTTTCTATCTTCTACTTGTTAATCTAGATAAACATTTACAGAAATAGTTTCATTACAAAAATTTCGTTATAGATACTAGGGGGCTACTTGGGATGTTTAAAATTTATTCAATATGATGGACTTAAAATGTCTTACTCTATCCATGATTACCAGAAACAACTGAGTTGGCAGTTTTGAAAAATTCAAGCAAAAAATAATGGATATCTCGGAAATGGCTGGTGCTAAAGAAAAATTGTTTGAAATAAACTGAACTAAACTACTAAGTTTGGTGTTTATCAGACTATTCGTCATCAGTCTCACTCACACACACACACACACACACACACACACACACACACACACGAGGAGAAGCATCTGATGTGATATATTCACATGACATTCTCTATCCTCTATCACTGTTCAGTGGATATACAAATTAGTCTTAGAGCTTATTTTTCTTCTACTTAATTTTAATCCAAATAAACTTTTACAGAAATAGCTACATTACACATTTCGTTATAGACACAAAGAGAACAGCGATAGTCAAATGTTTAACAACTGGACGCTACATGCTGGCCTTAAAATTCCTTACTGTTTCCATGACATCACGAGAAACAATTGAAAATTTACAAGACTAAAACACTGGCCAAAAATTGAGCAATTCGAATCATTAATAAAGGGTGTTTTGGAAACCTTCGTGCCACAAAAAAATTTGTTTAAAATAAACTGTGTTTTAAACATATCCACAATTTTTGTGATGTACGTTTTCTCTGTGGTTAGCATTTACCAATTATACGAGGGGCGTAAGTATCGCTATTTTATAAAAAAATATGATGTGTTACACTCACATGACTTTCTCTACTCATGTAAAAACTATTTTTATAAATGCTTATTCTCCATCCAGTTCATGTTAATGCAGATAAACATTTGCAGACTCTATCTTATTGCTAATTTTCTTATAGATGTAAGGGGAATATATATTTACAAGGGCAACATAGAAATACAGTAGCCTTTAAGCACATACATATCTCTTAATAGCTGGTTGCTAGGTACAGCACCATTCCCTTTGCCACAGATTAATACCCTTTCCATATCAAAGACAAAAAAATGAATAACGAATTCCCATTTGGGAAAATAAGTATTGAAAATTTTAAGAGAATAACAAGCAATATCTCGAAAATGGTTCACTCAACAAAAAAATATGTGTGACATAAATTGTGTATTTTAACGCGATCTACATTTTTTGTGTAGTAACATTTTGTCTATCTCTTATGGTTTACCAGTTATGCAAAAGTCGTTCACAATAAAGAATGCTTTTGGAGACATTTCCAGAAAATTCAAGATATACATTTTATTTGTCATGAAAATATCTTAAACATATGATATTTTAATCAAAATAGTTAGAGCCATTTTTGACAAAATTAAAATTTCCGAAAAACGTTCCATGTAAAGGGTATTCTGGGGTGGGGGATTTTCTTGAAAATCTTCGTGTCGTATCTCTGGAAGATACTGAACCTAAATACCAAGTTTGGTGTTTATCCAACTGTTCGTTTCTGAGTTATACTGTTCACAGACAGACACACAGACACACACACACACTGACATGTTTCCAAAAATGCTTTTTTTGGATTCCGGGGTCTCGAAACATATATTTCCGGTGAAATCTCGGTATCGAATTTTTGGGTGGAATACAATACTTCCCCTACTTACTATACGTAGTAGAGAAAGTAAAAAACATTACACACAATTGACTATGTTGAATTAATTTTATTTATATTGTAAAATTCTTCTGTTACTTCTCTGCACAGTCAACATGTTTTTCCAAGCATTTTTGTGGACGTGACACAAGTTTCTCCAAGCCAGTGTTGTACCAGGTCGGGTCCTGTGCTCGCAACCAGCTGTTCACTGATTTGACTGCATCATCGGTGTTAAAAGTGCTTCACTTCATGGGGCAAGCTCCGGTGAATACGAGAAAATTTCCAAGTTGAATCTTCACCCAGGTGGAGCTCAGAAGATTCAACTGAGAAGTTTTCTCGTATCCTCCATATTCACCGGAGCTTGCCCCAAGTGATTTTTACATGTTCCCCTGACTCAAAGGTCATCATGAAGGTAATCATTTTAATGCCGTGACGAAGATCAATCAGAAGTGAACAGCTGGTTACGAGCACAGGACGCGACTTCTGGTTCTGTGGTAATGTATTAGATAAAATAGGGAAACTTATTTACTGAACGCCCCTCGTAGAAGACTATACAAAATTCCTTCTGAATGAAAAGGACTTCACAGACTGTTTCCAGAAAATTCAAGATATACAATGTATTTGTCATGCAAGTATCTTTAATATTGAGGCAGTATTTTAACACTTAAATGATAAGAGTCTAATTATGTAATATAAAATATAATAACTGACCGCGTTAAATCAGTATGTGTATAATATAATATATAAAGTGTATATTACAGTCATTGTATTATGTTTATTTTATTATGTACATGTTATGTGAATGTATCACGTAGTTTAACAATGTAGCAGCTGTGAGAATAGAAGCATGATACCTTTCGTAGCAAACAGAATTAGAAAGTAAAGGTTACCTCATTGCTATCAATGAGGTAACCTTGAGACAACAATAAATTAGAAAGTTTAATAAAGGCCACTAATAATTCTTGGAACAATAATGTAATATTTAAAACAGTTTATAAATAGCCAATCAAAAACTAGAAAAAGATTAAGTTAAATAATGGTATTCTATTGGAGTAGGCTTAGCCAATCGTGGAGGAAATGTGCAAATTCAAGCGGGAGATGCTACAAGACACCGTTCCCAAGCAACCAGTTATATTTCTACGTGTTCAGTGCGAGACATAAAAATTCATTGCCGTGAGAATAATATAAAGTTTACATGTTAAAAAGTTCAATTAAACAATAATTTCACAGATCTATAGTAGGATACATCAGTGAAGTGCTATTTAATCACGTGAAGGATTAATAAACGAAGTAAAATAAAATTATAATTTGTGTAAGCTTGTTCTTTAGCCGTACCTGTCCTGCTAAGAGATACGTGGTTTACAAATTACCAATGACAAAGCCGAGGCACACATACATAAGTAAAATAAATGAAGTAACATTAAAATAAAATTTAAAAAGTTGATTCTAAAACGTGGGGCGAAGGCCACCGGAAAAGTAAACGTGGAGCGAAGGTCACCGGAAAGTTTGTACCGTACGTGGGGCGAACACACCAAGAAACATATCTCCCGCAATACGTGGTGCAAACAGCAACAATAAACATCAGGTTTGGCTCCCATACGTGGGGCAACAACACAATCAATATATAGTACTTTTATTAAAATCGTTAAAGCTATTATTTAGGAAATCAAAACTTTAGAAAAATCTTCCATGTAGGGGTAGTTTGGGGCAACTTTCGTGTCGCATATTTGGAAGAAATTGAACTTACTAAATAACATGTCGTATTTATTCGACTTTTCGTTTTTCAGTTATGCTATTCACAGGCACAAACACACACGGACATTTCTCTAAAAATGCTTTGTTTGTGTCAGGTTGAGAAGATGGTTTGTTGCATTCTTATTTGTCCCACGCTTTGGAAGCCAATTTGAACAAGGTTTGTTGCTGCTACGTATGGAAAGCCATTTTAAAGAAGATGTATTATACTTGAAGTAGTTGCAACGCACGTATGGTAAAAAGTTTCCGGTAGCCTTCGCCCTAAATGTACTTTGCAGTGGCCTTTGCACCCAAAATGTTTAAAAACGTTAACTTTGTAATTTTTACAGTTACTTTATATATTATATATTTATGTTTGCCTCGGCTGCGTCAGTATTTATATTCTTTAGAGACATGAATGTCTCAGCAGGGAGGTGGTGCGACTGAAGAATGTAGGCTTACACAAATTATAATTTTACTTCACTCCTTTTATTAATCCTTCACACGATTTAAATAACACCTCACTGATATAGAGACAGAGGGCTGTGAGATTTGTTTTTTATTAAGTACTTGCAAATTTTAACACGTAAATTATTTATGTCTTACACAAAATACGTATTAAATTTCTCGAGAACGCATCTCACATCCGGATAAAAACACTGTCTACAAGCAACTGAGTTTTGAATTTGTAAATTTTGTTCTACTTTAGTTTCTGATTCGCTAATCCTAGTCCAATAGAATACTTTCATTTAACTAAAGCTTTTTCTGGTTGTTGATTGGCTATTTTATAAGCTGTCACTAAAATTACATTATTGTTTCCAAGAACTACCAGTAGCATTATTAAACTTTCAAATTCATCATTGCCTCAGGGTTACCTCATTGTTAGCAACTTTTAACCTATTATTCTCACAGCTCCTACATTATTAAATTACGTAATACATTCACATAACATTATTACATGTGTATACAATAACTTAAACATATACAATGACTGTAATATACACTTTTTATATGTTGTTACATACACATATTGCCTTAAGGCGTGCTGTTATTGAACTTATATAATATATAATTAAACTGAAATTATTTCACTGTTAAAAATACTGCCTCAAGGTGGCCTCAAAAGATGCACTTCTGGTGAAATCTCGGTATTAAATTTATGGGTGGAATACGATACTTGTACTGCTGGTAGTTAGGTGTTTGTTAATGCAGCTATCAGATTTGAATCTCTGAACGGAGAGTCAGCAGAGAGATGCAAGACGTAAAAAGCCCCAAATGAAAGCCTGGGAATGTTTAAACGAGACAGACAACACAAACAGTTCCAGCTGCCAAATGTGGTCACACTGTCACAGTGTGTAGCTGTCATTTCTCACTACTCGGACCCCATGTGTGTGTAGTGTTCCACTAATTATTACCCCGCAACATGTCCGCCTAAACCTCAAATATTTATATCACTACATTCGCACCACTTTCTCTATTCACTCTTCTACTAACCATGCTTACGAAGGTACATTACTTTCCTACAATGTACTAGTGGGTAGAGATGGTATTGCATTCCACTCAAAAAACCGAGATTTCATCAGAAATACATGTTTTGAGACCCCTGAATCCAGAAAAAGGTCCATGTACGAGGGCAGCCCCAGAAGTACCCGACCTGGCGCATATATAGCAGCAGTTGTTTCAAACAAATGACTATGGTAGAAAGTACCAACATTATAAAGCTTAAGTTTGAAGTTTGACGATGCTACGTTGTTCAGTAATCATTTGGCAGTCATCAATAATGAACGCTCTCAGCAAATTTGTAAACATGGATAAAACTGGCCATCGTTATGTGATACAATACTTTCATTTGAAAGATCTTAGTCCAACTAATATTAAAGCTGAGCTAGATTCTATTCTGGGGGAGTCTACTCCTATGTTTACAACAGTAAAATATTGGGTGGCAGAGTTTAAGCGAGACCGTACGAGCTGCCAAGACGAACATCGCAGTGGTCGACCAAATGAGGTGACAACGCCAGAAATGAGGAAAATCTTCAAAATGGAATTAGATGAAAGTCGGCTGATAGTGCTATACTCGCATACTGACTGTAAATTTAGACATGAGAAACCTGTGCGAAAGTTCGGTGCCACGTAAACTCACAATGGAACAAAAGCAGCGTCGTGAGCATGTTTCAGTCGCGTGTTTGGCGATGTTTTACTGGGAATGTCCCCAAAAGTATTCTTCATTGTCAACGACTTTTGCATAACTGGTAAAACATAAGAGATAGACAAACTTTTACTACACAAAAAATGTAGATCGCGTTAAAATACGCAATCCACATCATATACATTTTTGTTTTTGAGTGAACCATTTTCGAGATATTGTTTGTTATTCCCTTAAATTTTCCAATACTTAAATTTTTTCTCAACTGGGAATTCGTTATTCATTTTTTTTTGTCCTGGTACTTCAAGGAGAATGGAATACTCCACATCGCAACCAGCTCTTAAAACATTTGACTATCGCTTAAAGCCTACCAATTTCCTTTGTATCTACCAGAAAATTAGCAATGAGATTAACGCCTCGATTAAAATGAAGGAAATGGAGAATAAGCGTTTGAAAGAGAAAGTCACGTGAGTGTAGCACATCAGATTTTTTTTAAAATTCAGTTAAAACTTGAACCAGGCAAACTCAAACACAACGATGTATATTTGGAACAGTCTAGTGTTACGAATAAACTGATTTGGTACTAAATCCAAGCTTTTGCTACACTACAGTCGGTTTATGCTGATGACACGAATAACATGTGCTCCGCACGCTGTCTATTGCACTGGGTATTTCGTTGCGTAACTCCCGCATTACTCACTAGTGATAGTAACATACACTATAATGTGTACTAACCTTGTTATAAGTGGTGTCCATCTGTGTGATAACATTCCTGGTATCTTTGTTACATAACTCCTGTGTAACTTACTCACTAGTGATAGTAACATGCACTATAATGAGTACTAACCTTGTTATAAGTGGTGTCCATCTGTGTGATAACATTCCTGGTATCTTTGTTACATAACTCCTGTGTTACTTACTCACTAGTGATAGTAACATACACTATAATGAGTACTAACCTTGTTATAAGTGGTGTCCATCTGTGTGATAACATTCCTGGTATCTTTGTTACATAACTCCTGTGTTACTTACTCACTAGTGATAGTAACATACACTATAATGTGTACTAACCTTGTTATAAGTGGTGTCCATCTGTGTGATAACATTCCTGGTATCTTTGTTACATAACTCCTGTGTTACTTACTCACTAGTGATAGTAACATACACTATAATGAGTACTAACCTTGTTATAAGTGGTGTACATCTGTGTGAAAACATTCCTGGTATCTTTGTTACATAACTCCTGTGTAACTTACTCACTAGTGATAGTAACATGTACTATAATGTGTACTAACCTTGTTATAAGTGGTGTCCATCTGTGTGAAAACATTCCTGGTATCTTTGTTACATAACTCCTGTGTAACTTACTCACTAGTGATGGTAACATGCACTATAATGAGTACTAACCTTGTTATAACTGGTGTACATCTGTGTGAAGACATTCCTGGTATCTTTGTTACATAACTCCTGTGTTACTTACTCACTAGTGATAGTAATATGCACTATAATGAGTACTAATCTTGTTATAAGTGGTGTACATCTGTGTGAAGACATTCCTGGTATCTTTGTTACATAACTCCTGTGTTACTTACTCACTAGTGATAGTAATATGCACTATAATGAGTACTAACCTTGTTATAAGTGGTGTACATCTGTGTGAAGACATTCCTGGTATCTTTGTTACATAACTCCTGTGTTACTTACTCACTAGTGATGGTAACATGCACTATAATGAGTACTAACCTTGTTATAACTGGTGTACATCTGTGTGAAGACATTCCTGGTATCTTTGTTACATAACTCCTGTGTTACTTACTCACTAGTGATAGTAACATGTACTATAATGAGTACTAACCTTGTTATAAGTGGTGTACATCTGTGTGAAGACATTCCTGGTATCTTTGTTACATAACTCCTGTGTTACTTACTCACTAGTGATGGTAACATGCACTATAATGAGTACTAACCTTGTTTTAAGTGGTGTACATCTGTGTGAAGACATTCCTGGTATCTTTGTTACATAACTCCTGTGTTACTTACTCACTAGTGATAGTAATATGCACTATAATGAGTACTAACCTTGTTATAAGTGGTGTACATCTGTGTGAAAACATTCCTGGTATCTTTGTTACATAACTCCTGTGTAACTTACTCAAAAGTGATAGTAATGTGCACTATAATGAGTACTAACCTTGTTATAAGTGGTGTACATCTGTGTGAAGACATTCCTGGAATCTTTGTTACATAACTCCTGTGTTACTTACTCACTAGTGATGGTAACATGCACTATAATGAGTACTAAGCTTGTTTTAAGTGGTGTACATCTGTGTGAAGACATTCCTGGTATCTTTGTTACATAACTCCTGTGTTACTTACTCACTAGTGATAGTAACATGTACTATAATGAGTACTAACCTTGTTTTAAGTGGTGTACATCTGTGTGAAGACATTCCTGGTATCTTTGTTACATAACTCCTGTGTTACTTACTCACTAGTGATAGTAACATGTACTATAATGAGTACTAACCTTGTTTTAAGTGGTGTACATCTGTGTGAAGACATTCCTGGTATCTTTGTTACATAACTCCCATGTTACTTACTCACTAGTGATGGTAACATGCACTATAATGAGTACTAACCTTGTTTTAAGTGGTGTACATCTGTGTGAAGACATTCCTGGTATCTTTGTTACATAACTCCTGTGTTACTTACTCACTAGTGATAGTAACATGTACTATAATGAGTACTAACCTTGTTTTAAGTGTTGTACATCTGTGTGAAGACATTCCTGGTATCTTTATTCCATAACTCCTGTGTTACTTACTCACTAGTGATGGTAACATGCACTATAATGAGTACTAACCTTGATATAAGTGGTGTCCATCTGTGTGAAGACATTCCTGGTATCTTTATTCCATAACTCCTGTGTTACGTACACACTAGTGATGGTAACATGCACTATAATGAGTACTAACCTTGTTATAAGTGGTGTGCATCTTTGCGAAGACATTCCTGGTATCTTGGTTACATAACTCCTGTGTTACTTACTCACTAGTGATAGTAACATGCACTATAATGAGTACTAACCTTGTTATAAGTGGTGTGCATCCTTGTGAAGACATTCCTGGTATCTTTGTTACATAACTCATGTCTTACTTACTCACTAGTGATAGTAACATGCACTATAATGAGTACTAACCTTGTTATAAGTGGTGTGCATCCTTGTGAAGACATTCCTGGTATCTTTGTTACATAACTCCTGTGTTACTTACTCACTAGTGATAGTAACATGCACTGTAATGAGTACTAACCTTGTTATAAGTGGTGTACATCCTTGTGAAGACATTCCTGGTATCTTTGTTACATAACTCATGTCTTACTTACTCACTAGTGATAGTAACATGCACTATAATGAGTACTAACCTTGTTATAAGTGGTGTGCATCCTTGTGAAGACATTCCTGGTATCTTTGTTACATAACTCCTGTGTTACTTACTCACTAGTGATATTAACATGCACTATAATGAGTACTAACCTTGTTATAAGTGGTGTACATCCTTGTGAAGACATTCCTGGTATCTTTGTTACATAACTCCTGTGTTACTTACTCACTAGTGATAGTAACATGCACTATAATGAGTACTAACCTTGTTATAAGTGGTGTACATCCTTGTGAAGACATTCCTGGTATCTTTGTTACATAACTCCTATGTTACTCACTAGTGATAGTAACATGCACTATAATGAGTACTAACCTTGTAATAAGTGGTGTACATCCTTGTGAAGACATTCCTGGTATCTTTGTTACATAACTCCTCTGTTACTTACTCATTAGTTATAGTAACATGCACTATAATGAGTACTAACCTTGTTATAAGTGGTGTGCATCCTTGTGAAGACATTCCTGGTATCTTTGTTACATAACTCCTGTGTTACTTACTCACTAGTGATAGTAACATGTACTAACGTTGTTATAAGTGGTGCCCATCTGCGTGAAGACATTCCTGGTATCTTTGTTCCATAACTCGTGTGTTACTTACTCACTAGTGATAGTAACATACAGTATAATGAGTACTAACCTTGTTATAAGTGGTGTACATCTGTTTGAAGACATTCCTGGTATCTTTGTTCCATAACGTGTGTGTTACTTACTCACTAGTGATAGTAGCATGCACTATGATGAGTACTAACCTTGGTATAAGTGGTGTCCATCTTTGTGAAGACATTCCTGGTATCTTTGTTCCATACCTCCTGTGTTACTTACTCACAGTGATAGTAACATGCACTATAATGAGAACTAACCTTGTTATAAGTGTTGTCTATCTTTGTGAAGACATTCCTGGTATCTTTGTTCCATACCTCCTGTGTTACTTACTCACTAGTGATAGTAACATGACTATAAGCAGTACTAACCTTGTTATAAGTGTTGTCTATCTTTGTGAAGACATTCCTGGTATCTTTGTTCCATACCTCCTGTGTTACTTACTCACTAGTGATAGTAACATGTACTAACCTTGTTATAAGTGGTGTACATCTGTTTGAAGACATTCCTGGTATCTTTGTTACATAACTTGTGTGTTACCTACTCACTAGTGATAGTAACATACACTATAATGAGTAATAACCTTGTTATAAGTGGTGTACATCTCTTTGAAGACATTCCTGGTATCTTTGTTACATAACTCCTGTGTTACATACTCACTAGTGATAGTAACATACACTATAATGAGTACTAACCTTGTTATAAGTGGTGTACATCTGTTTGAAGACATTCCTGGTATCTTTGTTACATAACTCCTGTGTTACTTACTCACTAGTGATAGTAACATACACTATAATGAGTACTAACCTTGTTTTAAGTGGTGTGCATCTGTTTGAAGACATTCCTGGTATCTTTGTTACATAACTTGTGTGTTACTTACTCACTAGTGATAGTAACATACACTATAATGAGTACTAACCTTGTTATAAGTGGTGCCCATCTGCGTGAAGACATTCCTGGTATCTTTGTTCCATAACTTGTGTGTTACTTACTCACTAGTGATAGTAACATACACTATAATGAGTACTAAGCTTGTTATAAGTGCTGTCTATCTTTGTGAAGACATTCCTGGTATCTTTGTTCCATAACTTGTGTGTTACTTACTCACTAGTGATAGTAACATGTACTAACCTTGTTATAAGTGGTGCCCATCTGCGTGAAGACATTCCTGGTATCTTTGTTCCATAACTTGTGTGTTACTTACTCACTAGTGATAGTAACATACACTATAATGAGTACTAACCTTGTTATAAGTGCTGTCTATCTTTGTGAAGAGTTTCCTGGTGTCTTTGTTCCATAACTTGTGTGTTACTTACTCACTAGTGATAGTAACATGTACTAACCTTGTTATAAGTGGTGCCCATCTGCGTGAAGACATTCCTGGTATATACGAATGAAATTTCTATTCCCACGTATCAGTTCTTGTTGTGTAATATTCGTAATTTCTATTTTTATATTGTCCTTAAGTTCGTCTGTGGTGTGGGGACTGCTACTATAAACTTTTTTTTTAGGGTTCCCCACAAATAGATGCACCTAATTCGTCAATATTTTTTCGGTTAGAACATCTCGTTTTCGCTTCCTAGGTTTACTCTTTAGCGATCTAGTTGTTCTAAACTTATTAACCAGACGTCTAACAGTTTCTCTACCTGCAACTGGAATACCAGGAAATTGTCTACAGACCTGTCTACAAGATTCGGTTTTTACGCGTGTATCGTACATAACAATGCATTGTTGAAGCGTGAATTTGTCGGCAGGCATCGCAGTGGACTAATAAGAAGACATTAACACTCTCAAGTAAATCACAAACAACACAGATGTCTTGAATAAACGTTCGCCTTTCAGATACACAACTCTCTTTACAGCACTAACACATCAGCAACTAAAACGCAGCTGATAAAGGTAACCTTTAACGCGTCATGTGCTGCCAGTTGGGCATCGGAAAAATAGTGAGGCCGCTGCAATACAGCCCGCTACCGATCTGTTCCCTCACCTTAAAACGACCGCACTGCCATTTCTTCTGCATTAAGCGCATATAAATTTATTTAATTCTATAAATTATTCACCACTAATAATAATACTGAAGAGAGTGTTATAAGCCACTTTGAGGCAGTATTTTTAACACTTAAATAATTTCAGTCAAATTATATAATATGTAAACTCAATAACAGCCCGCCTTGGAACAATATGTGTATGTAATAATTTGTTGTAACAGTCATTGCATATGCTTATATTATTGTACCCATGTGTAATAACGTTATATGAATGTATTACGTAATTTAATAATGTAGGAGCTGTGAGAATAATAGGTTAAAAGTTGCTAACAATGAGGTAACTTTGAGGCAATAATGAGTTTGAAAGTTTAAATGTTACTTGTGATTCTTGTAAGCAATAATGTGATTTTAGTGACAGTTTATAAAATAGCCAATCAACAACCGGAGGGGGTTTTAGTTAAATGAAGGTATTCTATTGGAGTAGGATTAGCCCACCAGAGACTTGAAATACAGAAATTTAGAAGTTTAGATGGTTGAAATCTATTCAGTTGCCTCCTAACAGTGCTCATAACTGGATGCGTTGCTTGTGCGTCCTCGAGATATTTAATACGTATTCGTGTGAGACGAAAATAAGTTACGTATTAAAAAGTGCAAGTATTAAATAAAAGAATCTCTTAGCTCTCGATATCAGTGAAGTGTTATTTAATTTG
This sequence comes from Deroplatys truncata, assembly GCA_030765065.1. NCBI lineage: Eukaryota > Metazoa > Arthropoda > Insecta > Mantodea > Mantidae > Deroplatys > Deroplatys truncata. Next base: position 262,609,423 of record CM060976.1, on the reverse strand, counting down.
TGTCAGGAATTAATAAAAAATTTGCGTAAGCCTACATTCTTGTCGCATCACGCCCTGCCAAGACATCTATGTCTGTAACAATAATACTGACGCAGCCGAGGCAAACAAAAATATATGTAATATTTAAATAAACAGTTAAATTACAAAGCTATTATTTTTAAACTTGGGGCAAAGGCCACCTAAAAATCATTTGGGGCGAAGGCTACCGGAAACTGTTTACTATACGTGCTGTTGCATCTACTACAAGTTCGGCTCCCCAACAGTTGAAATACAATACATCATTTACAAACTGACTTTCAATACGTAGCAACAACAAAACTTCAATTCCCAAAAGTTCATACATGAAACATTTTAAACGAAATCGTTAAACGCTTGCTGAGAAAATAGTAAATAACGAGAGGAAAGGCGCTACAAACTAAAATGGTAACCTTTAACTAACATGTGAGTCATGGCGTGTCTGTAACAAACATTTCTGAGCGATAAAGTATATGATAGAGCACTAGTGAGGTAAAGTTTATGCTGACCGTATCGTATCACATGGGAAAGCCTGGCTATTGTATTAATACACCTGTCATTTTCCATCTCTGAGGTACATCTCGCACACAGGATGCTGGGCTGGTCTGTTTCCTGGACCATTGCATCCTGCATGAAGCTCTCTGTGGGAGGTGACTTGCTATTCTCGACCGGATATCGTCTTCTGCACGACAGGAAACAATTGCAAGGTTTTGTCTTGCACACCCAGGCACTCCCAAGAGCTTCTTGGGGAGGATATTACATCATGGTCCAGTAATCAGCATGGTACATGAACCATATTCATCTTATGTGTAACAGTCATACCGCTTTCTATAACCATGCAATTATCCGTCCTCTTCTTTCCCTCGCGGGTATTTCATAATCAACAATAAAGTTAGCGATGTCTCAGATATCGACCAATCACAGTCGCTTTTCTTATTATATACTTGCAAGCATGCAAATTTTGATTTTCTTTGATGCTTACCCGAAGAATTCAATATCGAGATGTCACCGAAAATACATGTTTCGAGATTCCCTGACTTAAAAAAAATTAGAAAAACGCCTGTGTCTGTGAACAGCATAACTAAAAAATCTGATGTATTACACTCACATGACTTTCTCTACTCTTGTACAAACTATTTTTACAAACGCTTATTCTCCATATGCTTCATGTTAATCGAGATGTTAATCTTATTGCTAATTTTCTTGTAGGTGCAAAGCGAATTGGTAGGCTTTAAGCGATAGTCAAATATTTTAAGAGCTGGTTGCTATGTGGCGCGTTCCATTCTCTTTGTATGTCCAGGACATAAATATGAATAACGGATTTGGGAAAAACTATAAGTATTGGAAAATTTAAGGGAATAACAAGCAATATCTCGAAAATGGTTCACTCAACAAAAAGATGTATATGACATAAATTCTGTATTTCAACGCGCTCTACATTTTTTGTGTAGTAAAATTTTGTCTATCTCTTATGGTTTACCAGTTAGGCAAAAGTCGTTCACAATGAAGAATACTTTTGGAGATATTCCCAGAAAATTCGCGATATAACTTCATTTGCCATGAAAATATCTTAAACGTATGATATTTTAATCAAAATCGTTTGAGCCATTTTTGAGAAAATTAAAATTTTCGAAAAATGTTCCATGTAAAGGGTAACCTGGGGTGTGGGGATTTTCTTGAAAACCTTCGTGTCGCATCTCTGGAAGATATTGAACCTAAATACCAAGTTTGGTGTTTATCCGACTGTTCGTTTCTGAGTTATGCTGTTCAAAGACACACAGACACACACACACACACACACACACACACACACACCGACATGTTTCCAAAAATGGTTTTTTTTGTGGATTCAGGGGGTCTCCAAGCATATATTTCCTGTGAAATCTCGGTATCGAATTTTTGGGTGGAATGCAATACTTCTCCTACTTACTATACGCAGTAGAGAAAGTAAAAATGAAAGTCGGATAAATACCAAAGTTAGTATTTGAGTTCAGTATCTTCCAAGATATGGCACAACGATTTTCAAGAATCCCCAACCACCTTATATATTGTATATTGTTTAAAAAAATTATTTTCTCAAAAATAGCAGTAACGATTTAGATTAAAATACCATATATTAAGTATTGTGACGGTCATAGTTTTATTTTAACAGATTTTTTTATAAATATGAGGTTATAAATTTTGAGATGTTCAGGACAGACGTGGTTGACGTAACTACGGGAAATTGTCTTTACATTTCTTGCTAGTCATTTCCCGGATGTCGATGTAAACAGAGTTCGGGTGATATAAGGTTTAGAGACACAGTTCACCTTTTCTCTGGTACAAGTGGAGTAAATTCTGTTGACAGACACACCTTCAGCTATTAGTATGGGAGCGATGGAACATTCGATGGGAATTTATACAGATGGGCTTTTGACACTGTCTTCTTGACCAACTACGTGCCTAGCAGGAATCTGTGCCGGTTAGTTCGGAAATTCATTTTTAATTTACAATCCATACGTAGGCGCTGGGTTGACCACGATGGACCGCCAGACCTCCTCTACAGGCTCAGGTTGAAGTTATTTTGTTGTATTGTTATTTGCACCACGGTTTTGGCGTCAATTTGAGGTAGGTTGTTGCTTCACGTATGGAAAGCCAATATATCATAGGAGTTGCATTATAGTTCAACTGTTGGGGAGCGAACTTGAAGTACTTGCAACCGCACGTATGGTAAAAAGTTTCCGGTAGCCTTCGCCCCAAGTTTAAAAAAATATTAACTTTGTAATTTGATTGCTTCTTTAAATATATATTTATGTTTGCCTCGGCTGCGTCAGTATTATTTTTATAGACATGTTTCTCTTTGCAGGGTTGTGGTACGACTGAAGAATGTAGGCTTACACAGATTATAATTTTACTTCACTCCTTTTATTAATGCTTGACACGATTTAAATAACACTTCGCTGATATAGAGAGAGCTGTAAAATCTTTTATTACATACTTGCACTTTTTAAACACGTAAACTATTTTTGTCTCACACAAAATACGTATTAAATTTCTCAAGGACGTATCTCACGTCCATTTAGGAACAATGTCTACAAGCAACTGACTTCTAGATTTGTAAAGTTTGCTGTATTTCAGTTTCTGATTGGCTAATCCTAGTCCAATAGAATACCTTCATTTAACTTAAGCTTTTTCTGTTTGTTGATTGGCCATTTTTAAACTCTCTCAAAATTTATATTATTGTTGCTCCAATAATGACCAGTACCATCATTAAACTCTTTTACTCATAGTCTCAAGGTTACCTCATTTTTACCTCATTGTTAGCAACTTTTAACCTATTATTCTCACAGCTCTGCATTATTAAATTACGTAATACATTCACATAACATATTACACATGTATACAATAATATAAACATATACATTGACTGTAATATACACTTTTACTTATTGTTACATACACATATTACTTTAAGGTGGGCTGTTATTATATTTTTATTATATAATTTGACTGAAATCATTTAAGTGTTAAAAATACTGCCTCAAGGTAAATACACCATGCGTCTAATTCTTTCTTTTCTTCCTTTTGGAAACGTAGTTTAGGTTAAATTAGATAAATTAGAGATTAGAAAGGATTAGAAACAGCAATTCACCACCCTTGTTACCGTAGCCTACAACCGTAGTGAAACAATCCTGTGCTACGCTCCCCCATCCTTTACGCGACGTCTGATAATGGCGTCATCGGTACCGGTACGTCACATCTGGCGGAGGCGCCGGGCTTATGTCACATCTGTTGTAGGCGTCAATGATGTTAAAACCACTGCATCACAAGATATTTACATGAGAAATAAAATGCGTATCTTGAAACTGGTAAACGTTAAACGATGGACGAAAATGTACTACATAAAAACTGTACATATCTTTAAGACATACAATTTATTTCAAATAAGGTTCTTTGCGGAATTAACCATTTCTGAGATTTTCTTTACTAATTGCTCGAATTGTTCAATACTTTGTCATTATTTTCAAGTACCATCGAGTTTCAATTGTTTCTTGCAATGTCATGGAAACAATATGGAATTTTAAGGGCAGCGTATAGCGTCCAGTTGTTAAACATTTGACTATCGCTGTTCTCTTTATATCTATAACGAAATGGGTAATGTAGCTATTTCTGTGATGATTTATTCGGATTAAAATGTAGTTGATAGAAAAGTAAGCTTTAATAAGAATAGTTTGAATATCCAGTAATAAAAAATAGAGGATAGAGAAAGTAATGGGAATGTAACAAGTCAGTTTTGTTTAATTAGTTTCCATTATTTATATTTTTGAGTATTTTGATGCTTGCAGCTGCAGACGCAGTGGGGTTCAAATATTGCATGTTTTTGGAATTAGCTTCGTTTACAGAAATGTGCTTATTCTGCGGACAAGCTGTGGGGGTGGGGTGAATACCGCGCCCTATTTTCTGTCCGAGCCTCTGATATATATGTACACACAGTGGTCATAATTTATATAACTGCGCGTAAATGATACGGCAGTCCTATGCCACATTCACAGACAATTGCCTCAATCGGCGTGTTTTCATCCCGTTGCAAGATTCAATAAAACACACTCAGGACTGTGGGCTACACAATGAAAATGTATTACATTCATACGACGTTCTCTACAAGCCTATCGTATGTTTTTTCATCCTCTGCCTATAGTAAGTAAACAAGGTTGTACCCAAATATTCGATACCGGAAATACAAGTTTTCAGGTTCTCTGAATAAAAAAAATCTGATATGTTGTACTCACATGACTTTCTCTAATCTTCTACAAACTATCTTACAAACGTGTATTCTCCATCTGCATGTTAATCGAGATAAACATCTACAGAAACTATCGTTTTGCTAATTTTCTTGTAGTTGCAAGGGGAATATGGTAGGCTTTAAGCGATAGTCAAATGTTTTAAGCGCTGGTTGCTATGTGGCGCATTCCATTCTCTTTGTACGTCCAGGACATAAAAATGAATAACAAATTCCCATTTGAGAAAAAGTATAAGTATTGGAAAATTCAAACAAACAACAAGGAATATCTCGGAAATGAATCATTCCACAAAAAAATGTATATATATTAGTTGTGTGTTTTAACGAGATCAACATTTCTTGTGTAGTAACATTTTGTCTATCTCTTACGGTTTACCAGTTTTGCGTAAGTCATTCAGAATTGAGGGGTCTTTTGGAGACATTCCCAGAAAATTCAAGATACACATTTCATTTGATGAAAATATCTTAAACATTTTCTATTTTAATAAAAATCGTTACAGCCATTTTTGATAACATCAAAGTTTCCGAAAAATGTTCCATATAAAGTGTGCTCTGCGGTGGGGGGGATTTTCTTGAAAACCTTCGTGTCACACGCATCCTTGGGAGATATGTATTAAACTCAAATACCAAGTTTGGTATTTATCCGATTTTTCGTTTTTGAGTTATATTGTTCACAGAGAGACAGGCGCGCGCACCACCCCCCCCCACACACACACACGCACACGCACACGTACACGGTTTCCAAAAAAATTTATTTGGAATCAGTGCTCATCAAAACATGTATTTTCCTGAAATCTTTATATCGCATTTTTGGATGGTGTGGAGTACTTCCCGTACTTATATACATATATAGTAGAGACAGTAAAAATGTGTTTTTTTTTAATTTGGAGAGTCTCCAAACGTGTATTTCTTGTGAAATATCGGTATCGAATACTAGGGTGGGGTGAAATACTTCCTCTAGTTACTACAGGTAGTAGAAAGAGTAAAAAAGCACTTTTTGGAAATTTAGAGGGTCTCAAAGCATGTATTTCTTGTGAAATATCCATATCGAATCTTTGGGTGGGGACAGTTATCTAAAGCTAGCCTATGACGAAGCGTGTCTGTTGCTAGGTTACATACAGCTGACTTCACACAAATAGTTTTTCAGTTGTTCGCTAGGGGCGCTGTTTCCATGGTTACCAAGCACTTGACCTACCAGAAAGGTAGTAGCTATCACTTTAATGGAAGCTGGAAACAATTATAACGCTTTAAACCACTTGAGTGAAAATGGCGAAGTTGAGTGATCGGAGGGAGGGAGAGAGGGAGAGAATAATTCCCTTCTAAAATCATAACAGAGACCCGGTCTGAGTGGATTATAGTCGGAGGTGGAAAATAAGGTCGCACGGTTCGTGGATTTTAGAGAGATGCTTCCAAAGTCCCTGGCCCCGGGGGTTAAGGGGGTAGGCTTAGGCAGTTTAACGATAGCCTCTAATTGCAAATCAAGTTTTGGATCAATGCTGAAGAAGATGCTCCTCTTTTCCTGCCTTAAACGTACATGTTATATCACTAACATTTCATTTCAGAACTTCGCAGCCTGTCTACTTCATTAAAAGACATTCCTCCATTCATGTTATTCACGTGTTTGAGTAGAAGCAATCCCAAATTAAATAGTGCAGGCATAACACGCAAAGTAAAACATAACTTTTCACATTCAAGTGAAAGGAAGAATCGCGTAAGATTCTTTAAGGTCCATTCACAATGAAATGTAAGCGCAGACGCAGTATAAGAGCAAGACTTTGCTTTCATGTTATTTAATGCAAACCATTCATTTCTGCATTTCTTTCTCTTTGCATTGCCTGCCAATAAGTAAGTTTGCCTATTTTATAAATAACATTTCACCCAATTGATCATGTTGAGTTAATTTTATTTATATTGTATCCTTCTGTTGCTCTTCTACATAGTCAACATGTTTTCCCAAGCACTTCTGGGGACGCGACACAAGTTTTTCCAAGTCAGTGTTGTACCAGGTCGCGTCCTGTGCTCGCAACCAGCTGTTCACTGATTTGACTTCATCATCGGTGTTAAAAGTGCTTACCTTTGAGTTGGAGGAACATGTGAAAATCACTTGGGGCAAGCTCCGGTGAATACAGAGGATACGAGAAAACATCCAAGTTGAATCTTGACCCAGACGGAGCTTAGAAGATTCAAGTGGGAAGTTTTCTCGCATCCTCCATATTCACCAGATCTTTTCCCAAGTGATTTTCACATGTTCCCCTGACGCAAAGGTCATCTTGGAGGTAAGCACTTTAACATCGCGACGAAGAGCAATCAGAAGCGATTATACAAAATTCCTTCCGAATGAAGACGACTTCATAGGCTATTCCACGAAAATTCAGGATATACATTTTATTTCCTTTAAATATCTTGAAGTATGAAGTTTGTACCTCACGTCTGGAAAGTCAGTTTGAAGTAGGAGTTGTATTGTAGTTCAACTGTTCGTTGCAACCGCACGTATAGTACCCGCTTTCCGGTAGCCTTAGCCCCAAATGTAATTTCCGGTGGTCTTTCCCCCCCCCCCAAAAAAATGTTTAAAAAAATTAACTTTGTAATTTTGACTTTCTTTAAATATTATATATTTATGTTTGCCTCGGCTGCGTCAGTATTATTGTAAGAGATACGTTTCTCTTAGCAGGGAGTGGTGCGACTGAAGAATGTAGGCTTACACAGATTATAATTTTACTTCACTCCTTTTATTACTGCTTGACATGATTTAAATAACACTTTACTGATATACACAGCTGTGAATTTTTTTTTAATTAATATCATTTTTTAACACGTAAACTATTTTTCGTCTCATACTGAATACGTATTATATTTCTCGAGGGCACATCCCTTACGAGCGCTGTCTACAAGCAACTGACTTGATTTCTACCGCCTAAATTTGTAAATTTCTGTATTTCAAGTCTCTGATTGGCTAATCCGAGTCCAATAGAATACCTTAATTTAACTACAGCTTTTTCTGGTTGTTGATTGGCTATTTTATAAACTGTCACAAAATTTACATTACTGTTGCTCCAATAATGACTAGTAGCATTTAAACTTTCTTACTCATTATTGCCTCAAGGTTACCTCATTGTTATCAACTTTTAACCTATTATTCTCACAGCTCCTACATTATTAAATTACGTAATACATTCAAATAACATTATTACATGTATACAATAATATAAACATATACAATAACCGTTATATACACATATTGCTTTAACGTGGGCTGTTATTATATTTTTACTTTCTCTACTACGTATAGTAAGTAGGGGAAGTATTGCATTCCACCCAAAAATTCGATACCGAGATTTCGCCGGAAATATATGTTTTGAGACCTCCTGAATCCAAAAAAAGCATTTTTGGAAACATGTCCGTGTGTGTGTCTGTGTGTGTGTCTGTGTGTGTGTGTGTGTGTCTGTGTGTGTGTCTGTGAACAGCATAAGTCAAAAACGAACAGTCGGATAAGTACCAAACTTGGTATTTAGGTTCAGTATCTTCCAGAGATGCGACACGAAGGTTTTCAAGAAAATCCCCCCACCCCAGACTACCTTTTACATGGAAGATTTTTCGAAAATTTTAATTTTCTCAAAAATGGCTCTAACGATTTTGATTAAAATATCATATGTTTAAGATAATGTCATGAGAAATGAAATGTATATCTCGAATTTTCTGGGAATGTCTCTAAAAGTATTCTTCATTGTGAACGACTTTTGCATAACTGGTAAACCATAAGAGATAGACAAAATTTTACTACACAAAAAATGTAGATCGCGTTAAAATACTCAACTTATGTCATATACATTTCTTTTGTTGAGTGAACCGTTTTCGAGATATTGCTTGTTATTTCCTTAAATTTTCCAATACTTATACTTTTTCTCAAATGCGTTATTCATTTTTTTTATGTCCTGGACATGCAAAGAGAATGGAATGCTCCACATAGCAACCAGCGTTAAAATATTTGACTATCGCTTAAAAGCTACCATATTTCCCTTGCATCTACAAGAAAATTACCAATAAGATTGACATCTCGATATCTCGATTAACATGAAGCATATGGAGAATAGGCGTTTGTAAAATTAGATTGTACAAGAGTAGAGAAAGTCATGTGAGTGTAACACATCAGATTTTTATTATATAATTCGACTAAAATCATTTAAGTATTAAAAAGCCTCAATTATTAATATATGGCAATTTAATCAAAATCGTTACTGCCACTCTTTAGCAAATCAAAAATTTAGAAAAATGTCCTATGTAAAGGGTAGTTTGGAGAGGGGGATTTTGTTGAAAATGTTTGTGTCGCATCTTTAAAAGCCATTGAACCTAAATACCAAAATTAGCATTTATCCGACTTTTTGCGTTATGGTGTTCACAGACACACTGACACTCACAGATATGTTTCCAAATGCTGCATTTGGATTCGGAGACCTCAAAATTTGTACATATTTCGGGTGAAATCTCAGAATCGAATTTTTGGGTGGAATGCAATATTTCCCTAACTTACTGTACCTAGTTGAGAAAGTCAAAGAAAAATGTATATCTTGAATTTTCTGTGAATACTGTGTGAAGTCCTCTTCATTTTGAATGCCTTTGGTTTACAAAAAGCACTAAACAACAAATGCAGATCTATTTAAAACATACAACTTATTTCAAACTTTTTTTGTGGCATAGACCATTTCCGAGTGAGAAAGCTTGTTTGCCTCACGTATGGTATACCAATTTGAAGGGGAACTTGTATTGCATTGTTGCAATTGAAGAGCCAAACTTGATGAAGTAACGTATGGTACAAAGTCTCCGGTGGCCTTCGCCCCAATGTTCACCTTCCAGTAGCCTTCGCCCCAAGTTTACTTTCCGGTGGCCTTCGCCCCAACGATTAGGAATGAACTTTGTATTTTATGTTTCTTTAAATATTATGCATATTTAGGTTTGCCTCGGCTGCGTCAGTATTAATTTATAGAAACATGTATTTCTTAACAGGGGGTGGTGCGTGTAAAGAATGTAGGCTTACACAATTTATAATATTAACTTTACTCCATTTATTAATGCTTCACACGATTAAATAACACTTCAGTTATATAGAGAGCTGTGAGATTATTTATTAAATGTACTTTTAAACACGTAATCTTTATTAATTAATTTTGAATATTTAGAAGCTAGTAACAGTGATGTGTTATAATTTAAAAAAGAAGATAAAAAAGTTTGAAAGACAGAAATACATCCAACAAACGACTACTTTACTCAGAGAACAAAAACCACAAGCATATAGGAAATTCACTTATCACCCTTGGACACATCATAAATTTCAAAGGATTTTCAAGAAATACAACATCACCCTGTCTACACAGAATAACCACAATATACAGAAACTACTATACAACAGAACAAAAGACCCTATCCCCAACGATAAATCAGCTGGTATATATCAAATTGTTTGTAATGACTGTAATCTGGTATATATAGGAAGAACCAAAAGAAATCTTGAAATAAGACTTAAAGAGCATATGAGATGCATTTACCAAAAGCAGCCAGATAAATCAGCAGTAGCACATCATTTCTGGTCTTCAAACCATGATATCACTCCGATCAACAGCAGCAATGAATTGGACATCTGGGAAAAAATACATATCGTCAAACACAGGAATCACCTAATGAATTTCGAACTGCTGCAGCCTTTGGAGGTTCATCAGCCCAGCACCAGAAAACTCCCCAGACAATAACCAGCAAAATCAGTTGGAAACATGCTGACGATGGAAGCAAACCGTCTCCCGAAACGTGTTCAAGTAAGAACATTTTAGTGATGTAGTGTAACAGCCTTCAACTCTATTTTAAACGTAACCTTTATATTCTCGCCGTAATGAATATTTGTCTCACACTGGATACGGTTACGAATGCTGTCTACACGCAACTGAATTCTAGCGCTTGAATTTGTAAATTTTTTTTATTTCAAGTCTCTGGCTAATCTTACTCCAATAGAATACTTTTATTTAACTTCCAGGTGTTCTGGTTCCTGATTGGCTATTTAAAAACTGTCTAAAATTACATTATTTTTGCTCCAAGAATTACTAGTAGCATTATTAAACTTTCCAATTCATTATTGCCTCAAGGTTACACAGTTGTTACCTTATTGTTAGCAACTTTCGGCTTCTATTCTGAGAAGTAGTATTTTATTAGCTCCACGTATGGACGCTAATTTGAAGAAGTTTGTTAGTATTGTAATTTGTTTGCAACACGCTTTGGGCGCCAATTTGAAGTAGTTTGTATTGAAGGAGTTGTATTATAGTTCAACTGTTGGGGAGCCGAACTTGTAGTAGTTGCAACCGCACGCATAGTAAACAGTTTCCGTTAACCTTAACCCCAAGTGTACTTTCGGGTGGCCTTTGCCCCAAGTTTAAAAAAAAAATAACTTTGTAATTAAACTGTTTCTTTAAATATTTAATATTTATGTTTGCCTCGGCTGCGTCAGTATTTATTTTAGAGACATGAATGTCTTAGCAGGGTTGGGGTGCGACAAGAATGTAGGCTTACACAGATTATAATTTTACTTCACTCCTTTTATTAATACTTGACACGATTTAAATAACACTTCACTAATATAGAAATGTGAGATTCTTTAATTAATTACTTGTATTTTTAAACACGTAAACTTATTTTTCGTTTCACGCGAATACGTATTAAATCTCTCAAGGACGCACAAGCAACGCATCCAGTTATGAGCACTGTCTGCAGGCAACTGAATAGATTTCAACCGTCTAAAGTTGTAAATTTCTGTATTTCAAGTCTCTGATTGCCTAATCCTACTCCAATAGAATACCTTCATTTAACTTTCAGGTTTTCTGGTTGTTGATTGGCTATTTAAAAACTGTCTCAATAATTACATTATCGTTGCTCCAAGAATTACAAGTAGCATTATTAAACTGTCCAATTCATTATTGCCTCTACGTTACCTATTGTTACCTCATTGTTAGCAACTTTCGACTTCTATTCTCACAGCTCTTACATTATTAAATTACGTAATACATTCACATAACATTATTACACATAGATGCAATAATATAAACGTAATACAATGACTGTTACATACATTTTTATGTTATTTTTAGATACACATAATGCTTTAAGGCGGGCTGTTATTGAATTTATATATTATATAATTAGACTGAAATTATTTAAGTGTTAAAAATACTGTCTTACGAGCTATTCGTTATTAATGGTTCGCATGGTTCAATGGTTGACCATTTTCTTGAGGCTGTCGACATTCAGTTATTTCTCACGGTTGTGCAATGGAATTTTAAGGCCAGCATATAGCGTCCTGTTGTTAAACATTTGACTATCGCTGTTCCCTTTGTATCTATAACGTAATGTGTAATGTAGCTGTTTCTGTAAAGGTTTATTTGAATTAAAATGTAGTAGATAGAAAAATAAGCTTTAGTAGGAATAGTTTGTGGAAGAAATACAACAATAATTAAACGATAACAGGTAGATAAGGTCATCTGAAGAATTTTCCCGACCTTTATGTCCAAAATCGAGTCAAAGCAGTAACCCAGAATGTTTTACATTTTTCATCCCTCGAATTACTTTTGGAAAACACGATAAATTTGCCGTTATTCAATGAAACTAATACGAGAGGTCCTTCAGCCCATCTCAAGGGCCTAATGAAAGGAATACGCGAAGCAAGAAATGCAGGGTTAACAAGAATAAAATCCCGAGTAAACAAATATAGAAAGCTTTGAGAAGGACGGGGTTAAAAACCCTGGAGAGGCAAGTGTCTGTGAGTAATAGCTTCTTTCATCACTTCAGGGCTTCTCAGGCATTCGTAAATTAGGTTGAGGTGTGAATCGTGACCGCAGCTCATTCGTGTGCTACTGTGTCGGTTTATCTGCAGGGATGACGGTAGAAAACGAGTAATTTCTGTCTCACAAAAGCAAAATGGTAAAGGTAAAGCGATAGTCACATTTTTAAAAGGCGGGTCGCAATGTGATGGCTTTAAAATTTCATGCTGTTTGCATGACGAAGATAAAAAATGAATAACGGCATACCATCTATAAAAATCTGATGTGTTACACTCACATGATTTTCTCCACTGTTGTACAAACTATTTTTACAAACGCTTATTCTCCATATGCTTCATGTTAATCGAGATGTTAATCTTATTGGTGCAAGGGGAATATGGTAGGCTTTAAGCGATAGTCAAATGTTTTAAGAGCTGGTTGCTATGTGGAGCATTCTATTCTCTTTGCATGTCCAGGACATAAAAAAATGGATAAGGAATTCCCATTTGAGAAAAAGTATTGGGAAATTTAAGGGAATAACAAGCAAAATCCTGAAAATGTTTCACTCGACAACAACAAAAATAAATGTATATGACATAAGTTGTGTATTTTAACGCGATCTAGATTTTTTGTGTAGTAAAATTTTGTATCTCTTATGGTTTACCACTTATGCAAATGTTGTTCACAATGAAGAATACTTTTGGAGACATTCCCAGTAAATTGGAGATATACATTTCATTTGTCAGGAAAATATCTTAAACGCACTATATTTTAATCAAAATCGTTAGAGCCATTTTTGAGAAAATTAAAATTTTCGAACACTGTTCCATGTAAAGAGTAATCTGGGGTGGGGGATTTTCTTGAAAACCTTCATGTCGCATCTATGGAAGATATTCAACCTAAATACCAAGTTTGGTGTTTATCCGACTGTTCGTTTCTGAGTTACGCTGTTCACAGACACACACACACGGACATGTTTCCAAAAAGATTTTTTTGGATTCAGGGATCTCAAAACATGTATTTCCGGTGAAATCTCGGTATTAAATTTTTGGGTGGAATACAATATTTCCCCTACTTACTATACGTAGTAGAGAAAGTAAAAAATAAATGGGTATTTGAAAACTGAAACCAATAAGAAAGCATATCTGGGATATGGTTAACGCCAAAACCATTGGTGTTACATTATATAATGTGCTTTAACGATACATACAGGGCTTTTTTCTAGTGGTTCTTTCTAGACTTTTAAAATCATAAGCTTATAAATGAAATTATGGACATCGAATTATTGTTTGAGATGCTCGCGTTAAAATATTTTTCATCCCAATTGTTTTAAAAAATTAAACTCGGTTTTATTTATGAACGCTCTTAACTGATATGGCTTTTAGGTTCCCATTCTACATTGGGCGTGAAAGACGGTAATTTTCCTCAGAGGCCTCTTTATCAGGCTTGAGGTTATTTTACGTGCCGTAAATCTACGACACGGAACCACCGGCTTTACTTCCCTTCCGAAGGAAGCCATGCCAAGGATTTTACTCGTGAAAAAATGCATCGCCCGACGGATTTTGCAGTGGTTGCAGCCCCACGTATGTTTAAATTTTTGTTGTTGCACCACTTATAGGCACCACGCACGTAATGGATGCCAATTTGCGGGAGATTCTTTCTAGGAGTGTTCGCCCCACGTACGGTAAAAAGTATCCGGTGGCCTTCGCCCCGCGTTTAAGAATCAACTTTTTATATTAATGTTATTTAAATAGTAGCCTCGGCTGCGTCATTAGTAATTTGTAGAGCACGTATCTCTTAACAGGGCTGCTACGGCTAAAGAATGAAGGCTTAGGTCTCATTCACAATGAAATATAAGCATTAACGTAATGCAGCATAGCGCAGGCGTGAGTGAACACCATTCACGATGCAGGCGTAGGCGTAAAGCAAGACGTTTGCACGGCGGAAATGTTCCGAGTGCACCGTAAGTTTCAAATTGAATAATATAACCAGCAATACCAAATAAGAAAGTACACTCAATTTTTTATAAATAAGTAGGTCACAAAAAATAGCATAGGTTATTTCCGAGATATTCGTTATTAATGTTTCCAATTGTTCATTACTAGGTCATCTCGCGATGTCATGGAAACAGTATGGAATTTTAAGGCCAGCATATAGCGTCCAGTTGTTAAACATTTGACTATCGCTGTTCTCTTTGTTATCTATAACGAAAATCTGTAAGTAACTATTTCTGTAAAGGTTCATTTGGATAAAAATGAAGGTAGAAAAATAAGTTCTAGTAAGAACAATTTGTATGCTCACTAATAAACGATAGAGAGTAGGGAAAGTCATGTGAATATCACATCAGATTTTTGTCTATCTCTCGCTGTTCACAGACCACTTTCTACTTATCATGTTTACTTTCTCTGTTGCTTATGAAAGGGGATATGTTATACATGCATAGGAATTGTACATATGAAAGGGGAATCATGCATATAAGAATTGTACAGTAATAATTTAGTTCACTAACATGTTAAAATATTCAACATTAACATTTGTACAGTTTATTGCAAGAAACGGGAGAGCTAGCAAAAATTATAGGAAAGCATAAAGAGCGTACTTTTCACCAAACCAACAGGCAGGGAACCGGTAACGGTACGGAGAAATAGAAAGAGATAGATAGAGAAAAGAAAGAGACGGAGATTTGGAACTGACGCTTAAGCGCACGGATCTGAAGCCACACATTCTCATACATGCCATGGCAACGCGGTCTAAGGACCAATAGGGAACGTCGTTACATTTTTAAACGCAGAGGTGAGCGTCACTAGGCTCCCGTATATAAGGGCTGACAAGGTCTCAGAGCCCACTCTCTCTCTCTCTCGCTAACTGATCTTCTAGAATTGTCGTCGGCACGAGGTGCTACAAATGCACGTGTGTGCATACGGGTGGGAGTGCGTGTGCAGATAGCTAGTCTCTTATTTAAAGTGGTGGGATTATAATAATGGTAAAAGCTGGCCGCCCATCATTATTTAAATAGTGAATAAACTTCATTAAGGGAAAATTGCAGTGTATTCTTTAACTTGCCTCATCCACTGTAACCTGAGAATTAATAATTAGATATAGTTAGGAATAGCCGAGGAAGAACACTGCAGAAGACCACAACAACCCAGGAGCGACGATTTCCGGTACAAATGGCACCCAACGACTATTTCCCGCTACAATTACCTATAGGAGGTAGAGCAAGTATTGCACTGTACCCAATAATTCGAAAGCGGGTGTTTACCGGAAATCCCGTTTTGAGAATCCATAAAAGTGTATTTTTAAAGAGTACGTGTGTTTGTTAGGGAACAGCATAAGTCTAAAACCAAACGTCAATACAAAGCTTTATGTTTAAGTTCGGACCTTCTAAGAATGTGACACAAAGATTTTGAATTAAAATTCCCTACCCTAAACTACCGTTAGAGGGTGGTAAAAGGTACTTTATATTCCTTTATTTTTTATTTCATCAAAAACAGCTCTAATTATTTTTAATAAAGTAACACACGTTTAAACTACTTTCATACAAATAAGATATATACCATTAATTTTCTGGGAATAGCCTATTGAGTTCCTTTCATTCTGAATGAGTTTGGGAACTGGTAAACCGTACTGTACAAAAATTTAGATCTTGCTGAAGCACACAATTGAAGTAGATATTGTCTTTACGTATTGAAAGTCAGTTTGAAGAAGATGTATTAAAGGAGTTATATTACATTTTCAACTGTTAGGGAGCCGAACTTGAAATTCGCACGTATAGTACCCGGTTTCCGGTAGCCTTCGCCCCAAGTTTAAAATTATTATATTTTTAATTTGACTGTTTCTTTAGATACTATATATTTATGTTTGCCTCGGCTGCGTCAGTATTATTGTTAGAGACATGTCTCTCTTGGTTGTGGTACGACTGAACAATGTAGGCTTACACATATTTTTAGTTTGAATTCAGTCCTTTTTTTAATTCTTGACACAAATTAAATAGCACTTCACTGATATAGAGAGCTGTGAGATTCTTTTATTTAATACTTGCACTTTTTAATACGTCAACTGTTTTGGTCTCACACGAATACGTATTTAATTTCTCGAGGACGCATCTCGCGTCTGGTTATGAGCACTGTCTAGAAGCAACTGAACTGTTTTTCCACCGCCTAAATTTGTAAATTTCTGTATTTCAAGTCTCTGATTGGCTAATCCTAGTCCGATAGAATACCTTCATTTAACTAAAGCTTTTTCTGGTTGTTGATTGGCTATTTTTTTAAACTGTCACAAAATTTATATTATTGCTGCTCTAATAATGACTAGTAGTATTTAAACTTCCTTACTGATTGTTGCCTCAAAGTTACCTCATTGTTAGCAACTTTAAACCTATTTCTCACAGCTCCCACATTATTAAATTGTGTAATACATTCACATAACATTATTACACATGGATACTATAATATAAACATATATAATGACTGTAATATACACTTTTTATATATTGTTACATACACATATTGCTTTAAGGCGGGCTGTTATTGAATTTATATATTATATAATTAGACTGAAATTATTTAAGTGTTAAAAATACTGCCTAAAAATTTATGCCAACATTTTCTGTGGCGTTAACAATTCCAAGATATTCTATGTTATTGGTTTGAATTTTCAATTATAGCAGAACCCGTTTAACCAAACTATGTCTGTGGCCCGCATTCGGGAGGTCTCGGGGTTTTCTCAGGTCGTCAGGCGAATGCTGGAGTGATTTTTTCATCCTCCGAAATTCCTGTCATTCATGTTTCACTCTGTTGGTCTCTTTAGGATCGGAAGTGTCGGCGATGGTGTTTCGGTTCAGCGTAGCAGGGGAAAAGGATGCCCTTTATGACACTCTCCATCCCTCGCTTTCAGGTGTCTGGGGACGTTGGACCCCCTCTGTGTGGGGTGGGGTCCCCGTTTTGCCTGTCCATCTGCCGGGGTGGCTCTATCTGAAAACTTAGGGACCCTCATTGCTGTGCCGTCGCTTCTGGTTCCGGCCACCCGGTATCTCCTCTCGCTTCATTCTTCTTCCCGTGGACGCCTTCTCGTGGGGCGTAGGTACAATATCCGCTTTGGATCTGTGCTGAGTCCTCTCAATCCAATCCAACCGAACTAAAGGGTACAAGGCTGTTTCAGATAACGCACTTTTTCATATAATCGATGGTAATGATTTTAAGCACCAAAAGTAAGAAAATAATTGTATTCAAATGAATTTAATAATGCTTGATAAAACTACTTCTGTATAACATATTAAAATATACATTACGGTATTTGGAAAGGTAGAATCAAGCGACTGAAAAATTCAATGCCATAGCCGGGATTTGAACTACGGATCTCCCGGTCTCCGTCCGGTTGCTCTAACCAACTGAGCTACCATGGCAACATGCCGGCACGATACTAAACTCTCCACCTGATTCGTATGTTTCCCGGTAAATCACAAGGAGATCTCAAATTGTATTGAGATGACATACCCCAATGGCGACTTGCAATGCTGTAAGTACTTAAGTCCCGGGCTTCATAGTTTCGACCACTATTAGGTCAATCAATGAAATTAATTATTCTTCCATACAAGCCGTGTGTTGGACAGGGTTGGAAAAGTAGAATCAAGCGACTGAAAAATTCAATGCCATAGCCGGGATTCGAACCACGTATCTCCCGGTCTCCGTCAGGTTGCTCTAACCTACTGAGCTACCATGGCAACATGCCGGCACCATACTAAATTCTCCAGCTATGGCATTGAATTTTTCAGTCGCCTGATTCTACCTTTCCAACCCTGTTCAACACACGGCTTGTGTGGAAGAACAATTAATTCCATTACGGTATTTAATAATACTATTTCGTAAAATCAGTAATTTTGTCCTAAACCTTCTTCTCCCAACGCTTGGGTGTCACCTTTGATAAGCATTATATCTGTTGGTGTCGATTCACTCCTTTGTTTTACAAAACGCAAGGCAATAAGTTTTGTGAAATTGATAGTGACGTAATTCAATATTACCTGTTAAGATTTGAATATTGTTTCTTATATCTAATGCTTTGAATTGCTGTGGCTTCGAGTTTCCTGCGCAATTCGTATTACAGCACGCTTTCCTAAACACAAATAAACCACACCGACCAACACCAACAGTATAATAGCACCAGGCCTCTTTATACAAGCAGCTAACACTTGTTTTAACGGTACAATATTTCTTGAAATTTGGTGTAGGGTGTATTTAAAAGAACATAGTTACAGCAAGGTTGCTTGAGCGAACTTCGAGATCTTGTAATTTTTTGGTTCATTCTCTCTTACATTCACCCTAACCTCCACCGTTTCGGTTAAGCAGGGTGTTACTGTACTTATACTTTTCTCAAATGGTATAATGCTATTCGTTTCTTCTCGTAGAGGCTGAATTTTAGTCATCACATAGCGAGACGCTGTTTAAAAATTCTGAATACTGCTTTATTACTTTCTCTACTACGTATAGTAGGCAGGGGAAGTATTGTATTCCACCCAAAAATTCGATACCGAGATTTCACCGGAAAAGCATGTTTTGAGACCCCCTGAATCCAAAAAAAGCATTTTTGGAAACATGTCCGTGTGTGTGTGTGTGTGTGTGTATGTGTGTCTGTCTGTGAACAGCATAACTCAGAAACGAACAGTCGGATAAACACCAAACTTGGTATTTAGGTTCAGTATCTTCCAGAGATAGGACACGAAGGTTTTCAAGAAAATCCCCCCACCCCAGATTACCCTTTACATGGAACATTTTTAAAAAATTTTAATGTTTAAGATATTTTCATGACAAATAAAATGTATATCTCGAATTTTCTGGGAATGCCTCCAAAAGTATTCTTCATTGTAAACGACGTTTGCATAACTGGTAAACCATAAGACATAGACAAAATTGTACTACACAAAAAATGTAGATCGCGTTAAAATACACAATGTATGTCATATACATTGTTTTTGTTGAGTGAACCATTTTCGAGATATTGCTTGTTATTCCCTTAAATTTTCTAGTACTTATGCTTTTTCTCAAATGGGAATTCGTTATTCATTTTTGTTTGTCCTGGTAATGCAAAGAGAATGGAATACTCCACATAGCAACCAGCTCTTAAAATATTTGAGTAATTAACATCTCGATTAACATGAATCATATGGAGAATAAGCGTTTGTAGAAATAGTTTGTACCAGAGTAGAGAAAGTCATGTGAGAGTAACACATCTAATATTTTTCTTATACCCGCAACGAAATATGTAAATTTGTAATGAGTTTGTTTCAATGCAGCACATTAAATTCTATGGCTTTAATCGACCTCCAAATTAGTATTTTTGACTGGAATACAGTACGTCCTCTGCCTGGTATAGATACGTGATAAAGATACCTTATTGACCCAATTTCAGAAGTACACAAGTCTCTTCCTGAAACGCCAAACGCGAATGTAACAGCTTGAGGCAATAAAAGGCACCCCAGGTAATTGAAACTGTTTGTAGCAAAAAGCATGTACGTTATGATTTTAATAACGCTGGCTGATAAAACATTGATTCAAAACGCAGTTACAGTATTTTATTGTCTGGGTCATAAACGCTTGAATATTAAAGTAAAACCGCGTTCCCGACAGGAAAACTTATTTGTGTGTATCTATATTCATCTCTGCCCTACGTTCTCCTCATATTTGGCTAAATTTCCCCTGGGGTTCCCCAGTTCAGGCATAGATTAAAGGAGAGAGGTGAATCGGGGGAAGGAAGTCGGCTGTTAATAATTAAACTCCCACCATCTCTCTCTCTTCTTTTTTATATTTCATTTGTTTTGTTCTTGAGACGGTGTTTGTTGACCGCTGGTTTGTTTCACCTGCTTTCCTCTGTAGGTCTGTGTATCTGTACTCAAGGTGTGGGTTATCGTTATCTATGGGCACTAATATTATAAAGACTGACAGTTGTATGTATGTAATGGAAGAGATGACTCCATTCGAGAGGTTCCAGGTTCGATTTGCGTGGCTTTTCCTCGTAGGTGGCTGAATTTTGGGGTGAGCTTCATCTACCATGATTTTCTTTCCACGGCGATGCTGGTTAACGGGTCGTTCATCAGCCTCTCCGGGCTGCTCCAGCAGTAAGACGGTTGTGCGTGTTCTCTGTGATCTATATTTCTGTAACCTGTAGCCTCCTATGGTTC
Organism: Deroplatys truncata; assembly: GCA_030765065.1. Taxonomy (NCBI): domain Eukaryota; kingdom Metazoa; phylum Arthropoda; class Insecta; order Mantodea; family Mantidae; genus Deroplatys; species Deroplatys truncata. The sequence continues at coordinate 262,588,662 of CM060976.1, read as the reverse complement.
CCTCACTTCATCCCTTCCTCCTGCGGGATGATAGCCGCATTAGAACTCCCGCAGAACACAGCTTGCGAGCTGGCCCCCTCCGTTGTGTTATGTATTTACTATGTACGAGGCGATTTCCAAAACCAAGGTCCGTGAACAATGTTTAATGGATGGTAGGACTGAATGACGTTTCATGCCTGCAGCGCTCTCTACCGACTCCCTAGGAACCTACCGCAGTGTTGGTGTCACGCAGTAGACGTTTGCCAGTAGCTGAAAACAGATCGCAATGGCCGCGACAATAGTAGACCCCGCCAGTTGTGAAGTGCGCGGTATGATTACATTTTTGCCGGCAAAAGTATCGTCAGCGGCGGACATCCATAGTGAGATATGCCTTGTGTATGGACCGGACATATGAGTGCCAAACAGGTTCGACACTAGTGTCGAGAATTTCGAAATGGCCGCAGTGACGCCGTTCTGGTACACCCAAACCAAAAGTGTAAACAATCGCAAAATAATGGTTACTGTGTTTTGGGACGAAAAGAGTGTACTTTTGATTGATTTTCATGGACCGTGGGTCAACAATTACAGCTGACGTGTACTGTGCAATACTCACCAAACTGAGACGTGCGATCCAAAATCGACGTCTGGCATCATCCTCCTACACGACAACGCACGCCCGCACACCGCTGCCAAAACCAAAGAGAAGATGTAAGGGTTTCGTTGGGAACTCCTTGACCACCCTCCGTACAGTCCCGACCTGGCACCAAGCGATTATTACTCTTCTTGCATTTGAAACGGTGGCTGGGTGGACAATGATTTCAAATCGATCATAAGCTCAAGACGAGCGTTGCCAACTGTTCAAATGCCAGGCGGCAGAGTTCTATGCCGGGAGACCGGGATAAAGAAGCTGGTGCAGCGTTACAGCAAATGTATAGATGTGAATAACGATTATGTGGAAAAGTAAAGTATAGAGTAGGTGGGGCAAGTGTACGCACTTAAACTTTCAAGGCCTCTGCAACGGTATCTATTTAACCAGTATATGTGAAAGTTTTATTATGCAATCTCTATTCCATCGTTTATCACAAACAATGGTTAAAACCTGTTTTTACATGTGAAAAATAGTTTTATAAATGTTTAATTAAAATGTGACCCATGCGAACTTTTGCCCCATAGATGGGGGTAAGAGTACGCATAAGGTAGGGTAAAAGTACGCAGAAAACCCAAATGTTTAATTTTAATGCTTGGTGCGTAAACTTTAATTACATCATAAGAATACATCAAGGACCTTAGTCTGACTAATATTGAACATCAGTTATCTAAGAATAAGATGATAACCTAAATATAAAAATATTTGAATAAAGAAAAATTTAAATATTCTCATTATCTGTCATTTTTAACAATAGTCGCAGATAAATTTGCTGCCTCCCTCATGGTTGGAACAAGCTACATGCCACCATTCTGCACTTCTGAATCCAGTCCTCTTCCGGTGGTTCAACATACTCCCCATCGCATCCTGGACAGTAGATTTTCTCATTTGAAGTTGAAGTTGATGCTTTGGGTAGGACCGAATGGCATTTGGTCCTTTGGGGCCTCATATCGTTTTGTGCATATTTTGATACATCACGCTTGACGTGTTTTGAAGCACTGGACGATTTAAGGCTTGATTCATTTCCAATCTTCTTTTAAAGGGGGAGCTAGTCAGTACTTCCGATTTTTGACTTCTCTTACTTCTTTGTTGTTCGTCTTTCCTCTGCAATTGAAATTGTGTTACTACACGTCCTGGGTTATTTAGTAACCATTTGTCACACCTTGCAGAATATAGATCTTTTAACGGCTTGAAAAATGATCTGTCAAGGGGCTGCAACCTATGTGAAGTATCGGAAGGAATCGATAATAGATGAATACCATTGTGTCTGCAGTAGACAACTGCTTCCAAGTTTATATGGGATATGTGGTTATCTAGCACCAGAAGTATTGGATTCACCATACTTCCTCTTGCATGCTTCTGAAAATGCTTCAGCCATTCAGAAAATAGCTCCTGTTGATGTATTCACTGTCTGAGTACATCATGATTGAACCTGGTGGAGTTCCGTGCATGGGTTCTTGTTTAGCTCTTTTTCTTGCAAATATTATGGCTGGGGGAACATAATTTCCACTGCGCTGACTGCCAAACAAAAGTTGTTAAACTTCCTCTTTCTGTAGAAACAATTGTTCCAACTGCTTTCTTACCAATAGGTGATACAAACTTAGGAGTCTTACTAGGAACAGTGCTTATTCTAAATCATCCATATTATACATTCTTGATAGCCAGAACTTGATCTATCAGTTGTTCAAGATTATCAAAAAAACAAAGAAACTTGAGCTTTATTAAAGCCCATAACTCGAACAAGACTTGTTTTGGTGGAAACACGGAGTGATAGTTTGTGCAGTTTCATAAATTTTAGTGCCCAGTCTCTGCCAGCTAATTTGCTGTCCTTGTTAAATGGATGGATTACCTTGGCAAACTGAAATGCCAGTTCTACGCAAATCCTTCAATGTTAAACAATAAAAGTGAGAGTCAAGGAGTCTGCAAATCTCTGCCAATTCCTTCGCATGCTGTTCAGTCAACACTGCAGCAAAACGTCCCAACTTTGAAACACCGAAACCCTGCAAGAATAGAAATACACAGAGGTATAAGATACATATTTTAATTTCATTTTTAACTTGGAAAATGAACTACAATTGCTTTTCTTTGCATTTTAATATTTTAACTGCTATATTAGAACATTTTAAAATATTTGTCTGTAGTATAGATTATATACAATAAAGTAAATGAGACCATATACCAGTTTAAGTCGTTTTCTTAGTGCTCCTTCGGATACATCAAGATGCTGTGCAACATTTCGTTTCGAAAAGCCTTGTCCTAGCTTCTGCTTTGTCATATGGTTATCGGTTTTTTCTTTTATATACCCTGAAATACAAATTAAGATAAGAATTATCAAGGAAATATTCACTAGCAACATTATAAATACATGTACAGCGTTTAAATTAAATTTATTGTACAAATGAAGCAGTGGGGCGTGCGTACTTTTGCCCCACTCCACAGTTCGTACTCTTGCCCCGTTGTCGTCTTTAACATTTCCCAGACCGTACTGCCATCTGTGGCCAGTATCACACAATGGCCAAGCCACCACGCGTTATTACAGAAATTTGTCTGAGAAATGACATAATGCTAAAATACCTGTCCCACATTTCTAATGGCTCAATCACGTTTCCAAAACCACGAAAAATAACATCAAGATGAATGATTTTCAATCTTACCTCATAGTTTAAAGACGAAACACACCAGCACAACGAAACTATGTAGAGAGGCTATCGGCCATGTAATTCTTCCAACAGCATACAGTGCTGCCAATTGCACGGCCGTCTTCATATAAATATCCCTTGTGCGTACTCTTACCCGCCGCGTACTTTTGCCCCGCACTACTCTATATGTAGGAACATATTATTGTCAACATAAACCTTGTCTCATGAACGATGCTGTTGTTATGACCAAACAGACCTCAGTTTTGGAATACGCATCGTAGGTAGGTATGTAGGCAGGTAGATAGGTGGTGCGTAGGTGGGTAAGTAGTACGGTGGTACTTCTTTTACTGTCAGTTTGATTCTAGACCCACGCTGGGCGGCCAATTTGCGGTGGTATGTGGCTATTTGCGGTGGTACTGGCTATTTGACGGCACAGGATTTGTAGGAATAGTCCCGGGTTTGGTACTAGCTCAGGGTTCTTGCATGGATCTTGGATCTCGGGTTAGTGGTGAATACGACTGTTTTGTTTTCCTGCTCGTTTATTTACCGTCACCGTTTTAACATTTGATTCCTGGTATTACTTCGACACACACACGCGCGCATTTCTTTATTGCTACGCGTCATATCCTCGCACCTATTTGCCGACACATTTTCTAAGAACCATCTCCAAGGAACTACCACGACCAAGTGTGTCTTCTAAGCTGTCCTGTTTCTCTATTTAAAATTTTATATCTCCCCATTCCACTATCACCTGATTTCTAGCTTCTTTCATTGGATGCCTAAAGCTATCTGGCTTTTGGCGAACATTGACCCTTTTCTACACATCTGCGTTCCAGCAACCTAACGGGACCCTTAACAATAGAGGGAAAAACCACCCGTTTCCGGCAGCTGATGGCACTGTCTAACTCAACCCTGATTCCCATTTACAGTAACATTCGCTTTCTAGTTTTATTTAATAATATCCCTACTGTTATTGATATTTAATTTCGCTATGATTATAATTTTATTTAGCTATTTAAAACGTACTGCTTCAGTAGGTATGTGTGTATGGTCTGTTCAGAATCCTTTGAGATAGTGGAAGGCGGAGATAAGGCATTTCTGCGCTCGGCATAGTAGCTAGAACAAAGCACGCCACACGAAGCCGAATTGGCCGCTTATCAGCTGTTTTTACCTTTCCCTCTTCACTTGCTCAAAAGACTCTGAACAGGCAATATGTGTGTATACGTAGAGTTATGTGTAAAACCACTTAACCGATTTTGATAACTCTTTCAGGGTGTGCGGAAACTACACATTTATAAAAATGTGGGATTTACGTTGTTTAACCCAACATTTAATTACATCTACGAGGGGCGCCCAATAAGTAAGTTTCCCTATTTTACAAAAAACATTACACATAATTGATCATGTTGAATTGATTTTATTTATATTGTACAATCTTTCTGTTACTTTTTGGGGACGCGACACAGGTTTTTCCAAGTCAGTGTTGTACCAGGTCGGGTCCTGTGGTCGCAACCAGCTGTTGACTGATTTTACTTCACCATTGTATTAAAAGTGCTTACCTTGAGTTGGAGGAACATGTAAAAATCAATTGGGGCAAGCTCCGGTGAATACGGAGGATGCGAGAAAACTTCCAAGTTGAATCTTGACCCAGGCGGAGCTCTGAAGATTCAACTGGGAAGTTTTCTCACATCCTCCACATTCACCAGATCTTTTCCCAAGTGATTTTCACAGGTTCCGCTGACTCAAAGGTCATCTTGGAGGTAAGCACTTTAACACCGTGATGAAGATCAATCAGAAGTGAACAACTGAAGCACAGGACCCGACTTCTGGTTTTCAAAACTTTTCCTCAGTACTTCATGGGTTTTCAATTCCCTGTCATCATAAAGCTTTGAAGCTCCCATATACCAACATAAAATTGCCCTGTTCACTTTCATTGCCCTTAATTTCGTCCAAGAACAAAAAAAGTGCACAATGAAGGCAAAGTCACTACGTAGAGAGTAATACTAAAACCGCAGCGCCGGGCGACGGCTGTCTGAAGTACTTAAAACTGCGCTCCATCTCGGTTGCCGGGAGACAGGTTTTGCATTTCCCATACGATCATAATTGAGGCAGAAAATATAGTGCAATTTCCGTATGTCAGAAACCAGAAATGTTTCGTGTGCAGTTTCCAACGGCCATTCTTTCAGCTTTTAAACGGCAGACATGCTGTTGAAAACGCCTTCTAATTTAAGTCATAAATTACTAAAAGGATTTACAAAGCAATGGCATTAATTAATCTAATAGTTGGTTAAACTATGAGCCCGGGACTTAACGTATTTGCGATATTGTAGTCGTCATTGGGGTATGTCATCTCATAATAAATTTGAGATCTCCTTGTGCTTTACTGGGAAAAATACTAGTCAGGAGAATTTAATGTACCGGAATGTTGCCATGGTAGCTCAGTTGCTTAAAGCAACAGAAGGATCTGTCGTTCAAATCTCAGCTATGACATTGAATTTTCTACTCTGATTCTAACTTTCCGATTGAAGAAGATGTATTGTCTTTCCGTTGTTTGCCCCACGTTGGGCGCCAATTTGAAGATGGTTTGTATTGTACACTTGTTTGCAACACGCTTTAGGCGTCAATTTTAAGTAGGTCGTATTGAAGGAGTTGTATCATATTTCAACTGTTGGGGAACTGAACTTGAAATTCGTTGCAACCACACGTATAGTACCCGCTTTCCAGTAGCCATCGCCCTAAGTTTAAAAATATTATTAATTTTGTAATTTTGACTGTTTATTTAAATATTATGTATTTATGTTTGCCTCGGCTGCGTCAGTATTGATTTTAGAAACATGGATGTCTTATTAGGGTTGTGGTGCGACTTAAAAATGCAGGCTTATAGAGATTATAATTTTACTTCACTCCTTTTTGTTAATGCTTGACACGATTTAAATAACACTTCACTGATATAGAGCTGTGAGATTCTTTTTATTAATTAATTACTTTTTAACACGTATCTTATTTTTCGTCTCACACGAATGCGTATTAAATCTCTCGAGGACTCATCTCGCATCCGGTTACAATCACTGCTTGCAGGCAACTGAATTGATTTCAACCGTCTAAACTTGTAAATTTCTGTATTTCAAGTCTCTGATTGGCTATTACTAATCCAATAGAATAGCTTCATTTAACTAAACCTTTTTCTGGTTGTTGATTGGCCATTTCTATAAGCTGTCACTAAAATTACATTATTGCTTCCAAGAATCACAAGTAGTATTGTTAAACTTTCAAATTCATTATTGTCTCAAGATTACCTCATTGTTAGCAACTTTTAAGCTATTATTCTCACAGCTCCTACATTATTAAACTACGTAATATATTCACATAATATTATTACACATGGATACAATAATACAAGCATATGCAATGACTGTTACATACATTTTACAAATTATTACATACACTTATTGCCTCAAGGCGGGCTGTTACTAAATTTACATGTTATATAACTAGACTGAAATTATTTAAGTGTTAAAAAACTGCCTTACGATTTATAAAGCCTTCGTTGAAAATGTCATGCAGCAGAAAATACTTGATGTACCTGCCCCGCAGAGAATACATTTTATTCCAAACAATGCTTGAAAAGTGATAATGTATGTAATGATATTAATCCTATGTTAAATTTCTATCTATAATTGCAATTTATAAAATACTACACTTGCGTGTGTACGTGTGTGTAATAAAGACGTATTACCATATGATCTTTCTGTATATTAATTCAGAGTTCCCTGTCTGTTTATTTAGTTGCGATGAACACTATCTGTATATTGCTTAAAATTGTTTATTCGTGGCTTTTACAGGCATTTCCGTAGAGTAGCAATAAAGTTTGCTCTGAAGCATATTTAAGACTCCAGTATTGCACTACTATGAAGATGAGGATAAGCTGAAGTTTGACGCTGATGGTCGCTTCCGAGAGTTGGTGAGGCGGGCTAATAAATGGAAAAGGCTGCGTAGTGTATTTCGAATTATCTAAGTTTCTTTGTCTGTCCTTTGTTCTCTACGATCCCATGGTTTCGAACCCCGCGTTGGGCGCCATTAAATAATGCTGGCGGTCGTTTCCTGTAGTTGGTGACGGGAAAAGTTGCCTAGTAGTAAGCTCCAGTAGTGTGACGGGTCTTAGAGCTGGAACTGTTAGGAACTACCGTGGGTCTCTCTTCATTCACTTCATCTCTTCCTCCTGGAAGTGGTAACCGCAATAGACATCACGTAGATGTTCCGTCCGTAGTATACCCTGTATTATTAACTACATAGCAAGTAATCACTCTGATAATTCAAAAAATTGCATCGTAAGATGCGTTTTGAATTCAGAAAAATGTCTAAAATATTACAATCGTGTAGAAAGACCTATAACAGCTTAAATTCCGCTTATATATTTTTATTACACAGTGTAAATTTTCACTTAACATATACTAACTATAAAACTGATTAAGGTACATATGTGTAACAAATTTTGCAACAATATTTCCATAAATTTGCCAAAAGCTGTCAGAAGTATCAGAAAAGGCCTTATATGCACTCCGCTCAGGATTGTTTATATCTTGACGTTAATACTGTTATTTTCTCTGCGATAACAAAAATATTTACACAAAAACTTCTATAAAATGGTACTTAGTAACAAGCTAAAAAGCATAGATATGAATTTTTTATCATTTTAGCAAATTTTCACCGATCGGCCCCCTCAGAGTCGCGTTGGATTGAACGGGAGAGATGAAGGAAGACACCGTGAGGCTGGAACAAGGAATGACGGCACAACAATGACAGGGCCTCTACCGTTTCCAGATTGAGACATCCCAGAAATTGAAACCAAACCGATAATCCCGGCCCCAGGTTCCAACGCCTCCCTAAGGGGCGGTCTTTATACTCGAACAACCAGCCGAAGACCGAGGTACGGAGAACATCCTTTTCCCCGCCACGCTGAGAACGAAATGGCGGGACAGGAAATACGGAGGATAAAATAAACCACTCAGCATTCTTGAGCCCCGAGAAAACCCCGAAAAAACCATGGGTTAGAGTATGCGGTCTTGAAAGCTCGAAACCGGGCCATTCAGGCGGCGCTCGTCAGGTCGTGTTTCACTATCACTTACTAAACTATTTATTTAAGATATAATTGGTTCATCTATTAACTTAGTTTATATATTTGTAGTACTTATTGTTATATATGTAATATCTTGAATGCAATGCACAGTTAAAGTTTTAAAAACCAATATTTAAAAATAAGCAACGTTGTCTCTAAATTATTAACAGAGGGTTATACTATACAAGTCTCTACAGGCCGAATTTCCTAGACCCACCTAAGGCCCGTTTGCATAACTTTGTTTTAAATAAGGTTATTATTATTATTATTATTATTATTATCATTATTATTATTATTATTATTATTATCTTCATCATCATCATCATTAGTCCATGAAGCGCTGCTGCCTTCGATGAGAAAGGACTTGGGTTCCATTCCCAGTACTGGTATCATAAGTATTTTTACCCTCAGGACCTAGGGACCAATTGAGGCACCCTTTACAGAAATAGTGCCAACTGAAGTTCTGTAATCCTCATGTATTAAGTGACATGTTGACGGCATGCCGCCTTATTCACCATAAGGCGCCCCTATTATTCCACTCTGCCTGGGTTGTCCTGGGGGCATGGAGCAGAGACAGGCGGAGTTTGCAGCTGTCGTAACGTTATTCGTAATTTGCCGAAAGGAGCATTTATTTATTACTTTCTCTACTACGTATAGTAAGTAGGGGAAGTATTGCATTCCACCCAAAAATTCGATACCGAGATTTCACCGGAAATATATGTTTTGAGACCTCCTGAATCCAAAAAAAGCATTTTTGGAAACATGTCCGTGTGTGTGTCTGTGTGTGTGTATGTGTCTGTAGGTGTGTGTGTGTGTGTGTGTGTCTGTGTGTGTGTGTGTGTGTCTGTGAACAGCATAACTCAAAAACGAACAGTCGGATAAGCACCAAACTTGGTATTTAGGTTCAGTATTGTCCAGAGATGCGACACGAAGGTTTTCAAGAAAATCCCCCCACCCCAAACTACCCTTTACATGGAAGATTTTTCGAAAATTTTAATTTTCTCAAAAATGGCTCTAACGATTTTGATGAAAATATCGTATGTTTAAGATAATGTCATGAGAAATGAAATGTATATCTCGAATTTTCTGGGAATGTCTCCAAAAGTCTTCTTCATTGTGGACGACTTTTGCATAACTGGTAAACCATAAGAGATAGACAAAAGTTTACTACACAAAAAATGTAGATCGCGTTAAAATACACAACTTATGTCATATGCATTTCGTTTGTTGAGTGAACCGTTTTCGAGATATTGCTTGTTATTTCCTTAAACTTTCCAATACTTATACTTTTTCTCAAATGCGTTATTCATTTTTTTATGTCCTGGACATGCAAAGAGAATGGAATGCGTCACATAGCAACCAGCGTTAAAATATTTGACTATCACTTAAAAGCTACCATATTTTCCTTGCATGTACAAGAAAATTACCAATAAGATTGACATCTCGATATCTCGATTAACATGAAGCATATGGAGAATAGGCGTTTGTAAAATTAGGTTGTACAAGAGTAGAGAAAGTTATGTGAGTGTAACACATCAGATTTTTTTTACTACTATCACCACTGACATATCAAAAAATATCTGTGTTACATTCACACGACTTCCTCTACTCTCTAGCGTTTCTTAAAGGGTATACAAATTATACTTACGAAAGTTTATTTTACAATCTACTTCATTTTAATAGATAAACTTTTGCGAAATAGCTGCATTACACATTTCGTTATGGACAAAGGAAATAGTGATAGTCAAATGTTTAAGAACTGAGTGCTATATGCTGGTCTTAAAATTCCTGCAATTCGAAAAACAAATACACTATGTGATCAAAAATATCCGGACACCCCCACAAACATACGTTTTTCATCTTAGGTGCATTGTGCTGCCACCTACTGCCTGGTAATCATTATCCACGATCTCAGTTGTCATTAGACATCGTGAAACAGCTGAACGGGACGCTCTGTGGAACTCACAGACTTCGAATGTGGTCAGGTGATTGGCTGAAATTTGTGTCAGAAGTCTGTACGCGAGATTTCCACTCTCCTAAACATCCCTAGGTCCACTGTTTCTGACGTGATAGTGAAGTGGAAACGTGAAGGGACATGTACAGCACAAAAGCGTACAGGCCGACCTCGTCTGTTGACTGACAGAGACCGCCGACATTTGAAGAGGGTCGTAAAGAGTAATAGGCAGACATCTATCCAGACCATCACACGGGAATTCCAAACTGCATCAGGATTCACTCCAAGTACTATGACAGTTAGCCCTGAGGTGAGAAACCTTGGATTCCATGGTCGAGCGGTTGCTAATAAGCCACACATCACGCAGGAAAATGCCAAACGACGCCTCGCTTGGTGTAAGAAGCGTCAACATTACACGGTACACAATGTGGCGATCCGATGGCAGGGTGTGGGTATGGCGAATGCCAAGTAAACGTCATCTGCCAGCGTGTGTAGTGCCAACAGTGAAATTCGGAGGTGGTGGTGTGGTCGTGTTTTTCCTGAGAGGGCTTGCACCTGTGGTTGTTTTGCGTAGCACGATCACAGCGCAGACTTACTTTGATATTTTAGGCACCTTCTTGCTTCTTTCTGTTGAAGAGCGATTCGGGACGGCAATTGCATCTTTCAACACGATCGAGCACCTGTTCATAATGCACGGGCTGTGGCGGAGTGGTTACATGACAATAACATCTCTGTAATGGACTGGCCTGCACAGAGTCCTGAGTTGAATCCTATAGAACACCTTTGGGATGTTTTGGAACACCGACTTCGTGCCAGGCCTCACCGACCTACATCGTTACCTCTCCGCAGTTCCGTACTCCGTGAAGAATGGGCTGCCATTCCCCAAGAAACCTTCCAGCACCTGATTGAAAGTATGCCTGCGAGAGTGAACGTTGTCATCAAGGCTAAGGGTGGGCCAACACCATATTGACTTCCAGCATTACCGATGGAGGGCGCCACGAACTTTTATGTCATTTTCAGCCAGGTTTCGGATACTTTTGATCACGTAGTGTATCGATAGAAGTTGAAAAGAATGACAAGATATTGAAGAATTCAATATTCACAACTGATATCTATAAAATGGCTAATTCCACAAAAAAGTTACTGTATGTGTGTTAAAGAGATTTACATTTTCTTGTGTAGTGCCTTAGTTTACCACTTATACAAGGTTATACAAAATTTCTTCCGAATAAAGAGGATTTCACAGGCTATTTCCAGAGAATTAAAAATATATTTTTTATTTTTAATATTTTTAATCTATATTTCGACGACATGATTAATCATGGAAGCAACAAACAGTAGAAGGGGTTAATTTGGAGTCAAGAACAGTAAAGACAATGGTCTTCCTAGATGACCAGATATTAATAGCGAAAAGTGAAGAGGAACTTCAAAGAATGACAAACTAAATCTAATATCAAAAACATACAGCATGGAAATTTCAACTGAAAAAACTAAAGTTATGGCATTTATAGATACTCACTCGGTCCGGTCTAAAATAATTATAGAAAATAGAAGTATAGAACAAGTGTTGATATTTCAGCTTCTGGGATGTGAAATAACATATGGGTCTGAAATAGGCAATAATAAGCTAAATAAATTCGATTACATAACCGGAACCATAAAGAGAACACTAAAAAATAAAATTAGAAAAGATTCAAATAATAATAATAAAGCTTTATAAAGCAATGGCCATCCTTACAGTAACTTATGGATCTGAAACATGGACAGTGACAGCAAAAACTAAAAGAAGAACACAGACAGCTGAAATGAAATATCTCAAACCTATAGCAGGATAAACAAGAATGGATAAAAAAATCGAAACAACGAAACAAGGCAAAAGTTAGAAATAGAAGAATTAAATAAACTAATAATAGAATAGAACTACAGACACCAAGGATACAGAAACCCAGGACGACCAAAAGAGATGGACAAAACAAGATTTTTGGAGCCGGAACAGGCTAAACGGCATAAAACCGTGAAGTAGAAGAAGAAGACATTGAGGCAGTATTTTTAACACTTAAATAATTTCAGTCTAATTGTATAATATGTAAATTCAATAACAGCCCGCCTTAAAGTAATAAGTGTAATTAACAATATATAAAATTGTATACTACAGTCATTGTATATGCTTATATTATTGTATCCATGTGTAATAATGTTATGTGAATATATTACGTAATTTAATAATGTAGGAGCTGTGAGAATAATAGGTTAAGAGAAGCTAACAATGAGGTAACAATGAGGTAGCCTTGAGGCAATAATGAGTTTGAAAGTTTAAAAGTTACTAGTCATTATTGGAGTAGGATTAGCCAATCAAAGGCTTGAAATACAGAAATTTACAAGTTTTGGCGGTTGAAATCAATTTAGTTGCCTGAAAAAGTGTTCCTAACAGACGCAAGACACGTCCTCGAGAAGTATAATACGTATTCGTGCGAGACGAATTTAGTTTACGTATTAATAAGTGCAAGTATTTAATAAAAATATCTCACAGCTCCCTATATCAGTGAAGTGTTATTTAAATCGTATAAGGCATTAGTAAAAGGAGTGAATTAAAATTATAATCTGTGTAAGCCTACATTCTTAGTCGCACCACAACCCTGCTAAGCGAAACGTGTCTCTAACAATAATACTGACACAGCCGAGGCAAACATAAATATTTAATATTTAAAGAAAGAGTCAAATTAGAAAGTTAATATTTTTAAAAATACGTGAGGTTGCAACTACTTCAAATGCTCGGCTCCCCAACAATTGAACTACAATACAACTCCTACTTCAAATTGGCTTTCCATACGTGAAGCAACTAACGTCTTAAAATTGACGCCCAATACGTGGTGCAAATAACGTAACAAACCGTCTTCTAAACATTTTATTTGTAATCTAAATGCCTTTAATATATGGTACTTTAATAAAAATCGTTAAAGCCATCTTTTAGAAAATAAAAAATCTGATGTGTTACACTCACATGACTTTCTCTGCTCTTGTACAATCTGATTTTACAAACGCTTATTCTCAATTTGCTTCATGTTAATCGAGATATCGAGATGTCGATCTTATTGGTAATATTCATGTAGATGCAAGGGGAATATGGTAGCTTTTAAGCGATAGTCAAATATTTTAACGCTGGTTGCTATGTGGCGCATTCCATTCTCTTTGCATGTCCAGGACATAAAAAAAATGAATAACGAATTTGAGAAAAAGTTTAAGTATTGGAAAATTTAAGGAAATAACAAGCAATATCTCGAAAACGGTTCACTTTACAAAAGAAATGTATGTGACATAAGTTGTGTATTTTAACGCGATCTACATTTTTTGTGTAGTAACATTTTGTCTATCTCTTATGGTTTACCAGTTATGCAAAAGTCGTTCACAGTGAAGAATACTTTTGGAGACATTCACAGAAAATTCGAGATATACATTTCATTTCTCATGACATTATCTTAAACATATGATATTTTAAACAAAATCGTTAGCCATTTTTGAGAAAATTAAAATTTTTGAAAAATCTTCCATGTAAAGCATAGTCTGGGGTGGGGGGATTTTCTTGAAAACCTTCGTGTCGCATCTCTGGAAGATACTGAACCTAAATACCAAGTTTGGTGTTTATCCGACTGTTCGTTTTTGAGTTATGCTGTTCACATACACACACACATACACACACATACACACACACACACACACACACACACACACAGACACACACACGGACATGTTTCCAAAAATGCTTTTTTTGGATTCAGGAGGTCTCAAAACATGTATTTCCGGTGAAATCTCGGTATCGAATTTTTGAGTGGAATGAAATACTTCCCCTACTTACTATACGTAGTAGAGAAAGTAAAAATTTACAACGAATTTCGAGGTTAAGGGTAACCTAAATTCCAAGTTTGGTATTTATCAGACTTTTCGTTTTGAGATATGCTGCCCACAGACACACTGACATATTTCTAAGAATATTTGTTTTGTATTCAGATGGCTTCAAAGTATGTATTCGTGGTGGAATCTCGGTATCGAATTTTTGGATGACATGCCGTAGCGTCTTTTCCTACTAAGTATGGTGAGCTAAATTAACTTTTCTCATCTTTAATTTCCATTTATATGTGAAGATTTTCAATATTTTTTATTTTCTCAAATATGCCGGTAATGATTTGGATTAAGTCAGCGTAAGTTTAAGTTTTTAAATGACAAATGAAGTGCGAATGCTGTATGCGATAAATTCATTTTGTTCATCTTTATTTTCAAGCCCGAGCCGGGCAAACATACTTAAAATTAATACTGAACCTAACCCGCCGGCCGGATCAGCCCTTGGTCCGAGCCCCGGCAGACAATACCATGGTATAGAACCATTGAGACACTGCCCGGGGTGAAGTGTTCGCCACGTTATAAATTCATGGAGCTACGTTCGCGATACAGTAATTCTGTTTTCCTCAAGTGTACAGCTTTGATATTCCACGCACGCATTGACCAATAAATTACTCTGTAACTTATCAGCATCCCCTCCCCCAACTTGGGTCACATTGTCTCTGATCCCTTGACAGCTTTGCGGTGTCTCGTGTTTAGATTCAACTGAGTTTACACGCATTCATTTGTCATACCTCTCCGAGACAAAAACGCTCTTCATAAAGTAGGTCAGGGCTTAGTGGAATCGATTTCTTTGTTGTCTATTTAACACAGGCTCATCGTGGCTCATTAATAAGTCTACAAAAATAGTTTCATTACGGAATACCTCGTTGTACATACAAGGGGGTACAAGAGAATAAAGTGTTGGTCAAAACTTTAAAAACTGGGTCGCTAAATGCTGGCTTTGAAATTCCATGTCATTGTTTCATACCACGAGAAACAAAAGAAGGGTAACTTAGCACATAAAAATAGGTGATAAAATATTGTGACTTTGTCCAGTTTTTCACCTGTCACTGTTTCGTTTTTATGCAGTTCACTTTCACTGGGAGTTCATTTCCTTCACACTTTCGCTTCACTAGGTAAACTACTTCAATTCTCCGTCTATTCCCCTGCTTCGTGATGTATCCTCTGCTTACGGACGGTTCACTTCACTCGGGAGTCGAACATAAGACCTCCAGAACCCGTCGCTCTGTGGTAGCACTCGCTACATGTGATAACAGCCACCACAAACTCGCTCGGAGCATCGCTTTGATGTCCGACGGGAAACTCGCCCACCAACTCGCGCTCTCGCACTGGCTACCGCGAGAGCGCTCGCTTATATAGTCAGTATAATCTTGGAATTTCTTGTTATCTACTGATAGCGCGCCCGATGTTAACAATGGAGAGCGGCAGTTATCGTTGTTTACTCCGACCGTCCGATAACCTTGGACTATAGTCGTTGCTTCAAAATAATGTAAAAATCAAACCAATATGGTTTATGCTATGAAAAGCTTATATTACATAAACTGTGTATTTAAGGAGATCTACGTTTTTTTTGTTTAGAAAATATCTTAGACGTGTGGTACTTATTTAAAAGCGTTTGAGCTATTTTTCCAGAACTAAAATTTGTAACGGTGATTAGGGGCGGAGGTCAGTAATGTTGCACTTAAATACCAAGTATCGTATTTATCCGACATTTCGGTTTTGTGTTATGCTGTTCACAGGCACCCGAAATATCCTAACATGTAAATATTTGTATGATATATGAGGGGTATATCTCGAATGTTCTGCGAATATCCTGTGAAATTCTCGTCATTCTGAATGACTTTTGTACAATTTTGTGTAATTTGTAAACCGTATGTGACAAACAAAATATTCAGATCTCGTTCAACACAACATTACTTGCAAATAAATCAATTTTCGTTTCCATTTTCCAACATCTTATACATTCTTACATTCTCTACTATTTATCTACAGTAACTAAAGGTGGTATTGCACTGCAACTAAACATTCGATTCCGAGATTTCGCCGGAAATACAGGTTTTGAGTCTTCCAAGTATAAAAATTCAATAACAGATTTCACCGGAAATACAGGTTTTGAGGCTTCAGAATACAAAAATTCAATAACGAGATTTCACTGGAAATGCATGTTTTGAGGCTTCCAAGTATAAAAATTGAATAACAGATTTCACCGGAAATACAGGTTTTGAGGCTTCAGAATACAAAAATTCAATAGCGAGATTTCAGTGGAAATACA
Source organism: Deroplatys truncata (assembly GCA_030765065.1). Classification (NCBI taxonomy): domain Eukaryota; kingdom Metazoa; phylum Arthropoda; class Insecta; order Mantodea; family Mantidae; genus Deroplatys; species Deroplatys truncata. The sequence continues at coordinate 262,572,159 of CM060976.1, read as the reverse complement.
GGTTTTGAGGCTTCCAAATATAAAAATTCAATAACAGATTTCACCGGAAATACAGGTTTTGAGGCTTCAGAATACAAAAATTCAATAGCGAGATTTCACTGGAAGTACACGTTTTGAGGCTTCCAAATATAAAAATTCAATAACAGATTTCACGGGAAATACAGGTTTTGAGGCTTCAGAATACAAAAATTCAATAGCGAGATTTCAGTGGAAATACAGGTTTTGAGGCTTCAGAATACAAAAATTCAATAGCGAGATTTCAGTGGCAATACAAGTTTTGAGGCTTCAGAATACATAAATTCAATAGCAAGATTTCACCGGAAATACAGGTTTTGAGGCTTCAGAATACAAAAATTCAATAGCGAGATTTCAGTGGAAATACAGGTTTAGAGCCTTCAGAATATAAAA